>OX382343.1:1532335-2935042 GCA_947507615.1 Hemithea aestivaria
GACACTCAATCCTTACGTTTTAAAAAAGTGAAAAACCTCGATATCTCGGTAAGTATTAACTTTTTTTTCAGGATTTTTTTTCCAGTAGTTAGTAATGAATTTCTAAAAACTTTTACAAAAAAAAACCAACAGGCTAACATGTGTTGTTACTGATTTATAGCGAATAATTAGTTTCACTGAGCGTAAGAACTGAGTGTCCTAGTTAAACGGCTCTACAGACAAAATTAAACCTCGTAGATAAAAACAACTTAGATCCACGAGTTTTACTAATTTTTTACTAACTCTGGATATAAAATTCATTTTTGTAAGTTTTATAATTTTTGACAAAAACCACATTTTCATGTTTTTCACTGAGTGTCCCATTTTTTTCAAAATATCAAAATGATTTTTTCAGGAGAGTTAGTAAAACATTAGTTACAACGTTTGCACTAGGTGTCGAATTTCTAAAACTTAAATTATTCTTTTTATGATCAAATAACTACAGTCCAGACGCTCGAAAAACATGAAAAACCTCGATATCTCGATAAATATCAACTTTTTTCTTAGGATTTTTTTTTCAGTAGTTAGTAACGAATTTCTAAAAACTTTTACAAAAAAAACCAACAGGCTAACATGTGTTGTTACTGATTTATAGCGGTTAATTAATTCTGTTTTACGGAGCGAGCTAAATGAATAAAGCCGTGAGTTGTTCTCACCATGAATAATTCTTATACCTAGGCACCAAGGCTTCAACTGACCACTATTTAATTTGTTGGCAATACTTTCTCTCTGATAACATACACGTTCAAACACTTGGCTGCCTCCCGACTCCCGGTGCCCAACTTTTACGAGGCTGCTGACTTTGGGAAGATCAACTTTTGCACACAGAATTAACCAACTTTTGGATGAATACATTATCTAATGAAGAGTAGGGTTTATGTGGAAAATGTTAGGTATTTTAAAAACTTGTCATAATAGTTATAATATAATATGTTCTACCATACCATACGTATAGGGGCTAGGGGTATGCATGATAAATCTGCATTAACCTATAAATAAATAAATAATAAATAAATATTTCAGGACATTTCACACAGCGCCACCTAACCCCAAACTAAGCAACTTAATGCTTGTGTTATGGTGGTTAGGATAACGGATATAATACTTATATGCTATTCGTTTTTAAATACATACTTATAATAGATATTGAAAACCACCCAGACCAGAAACAAATACCTGTGGATCACACAAACATTTGTCCCATGCGGGAATCGAACCCGCAACCTTTTGCGTTGCAGGCGGGTATAAGCCTACCGCGCCACAGAGGTTGTTAAATCTCAACCTGAGCCTATGCTCAGGCAGTATAATGATTTACTTACCGTTGTGCAGGTTTGCAACCAAGCTTGCCTTGAGATCGCTATTAGCGATAAGACCGCCAATTATAACACTTCTTTCGGTGTAATCTTAGTTCTAAGTTTATATTGTTGTATTTGTGTGAACAATAAAGAGTTTTCTATTCTATTCTTGCCTGACACGTGTTACTGTAAGTATATGCGAGCCCGTCTTACTAACGCGGGAATGAGGTACTGCAGCGCTAATATACACCACTCGTGCGTATTTGTATGAGTGACCTATTCACTATGAGCTCCTTTTGCTAGCTGCGAATGGATTAGCAGTACGCCCTCGTAAACTTGCAAAATCATAACAATATAAATAAAAGCCAATAACATAAATAAAAATACATTTGGCGCCAATTTTAAAATTTCAAATCCTTAAACAACTAGTTTCTTATAAATTTTGCGACATCCGTCTTGTAATACGCCCTAGCGTAAATTTGCAAAATCGTACCCCTTAATATAAATAATAAATCTTTATTTGCGCTTAAAATACACGTTAATCTTTAACGCTATGAACGTTGGAAATTGCGATAGTTTATAAAACTATGTTGCAGTTGCCTCCTTCTTATCCAATTAAACAGCTCACTAGGTGTATTATGTGTGTTAGTGTGTGTGTGTGTGTGTGTGTGTGTGTGTGTGTGTGTGTGTGTGTATGTGTATGTGCGTGTGTATGTGCGTGTGTGAGAGTGTGTTAATTCTGTGTGCAAAAGTTGATCTCCCAAAGTCAGCAGCCTCGTAAAAGTTGGGCACCGGGAGTCGGGAGGCAACCAAGTGTTTGAACGTGTATGTTATCAGAGAGAAAGTATTGCCAACAAATTAAATAGTGGTTAGTTGAATAATAGTGCCTAGTATAAGAATTATTCATGGTGAGAACAACTCACGGCTTTATTCATTTAGCTCGCTCCGTAAAACAGAATTAATTAACCGCTATAAATCAGTAACAACACATGTTAGCCTGTTGGTTTTTTTTGTAAAAGTTTTTAGAAATTCGTTACTAACTACTGAAAAAAAAATCCTAAGAAAAAAGTTGATATTTATCGAGATATTGAGGTTTTTCATGTTTTTCGAGCGTCTGGACTGTAGTTATTTGATCATAAAAAGAATAATTTTAGTTTTAGAAATTCGACACCTAGTGCAAACGTTGTAACTAATGTATTACTAACTCTCCTGAAAAAATCATTTTGATATTTTGAAAAAAATGGGACACTCAGTGAAAAACATGAAAATGTGGTTTTTCTCAAAAAATATAAAACTTACAAAAATGAATTTTATATCCAGAGTTAGTAAAAAATTAGTAAAACTCGTGGATCTAAGTTGTTTTTATCTACGAGGTTTAATTTTGTCTGTAGAGCCGTTTAACTAGGACACTCAGTTCTTACGCTCAGTGAAACCAATTATTCGCTATAAATCAGTAACAACACATGTTAGCCTGTTGGTTTTTTTTGTAAAAGTTTTTAGAAATTCATTACTAACTACTGAAAAAAAAATCCTGAAAAAAAAGTTAATACTTACCGAGATATCGAGGTTTTTCACTTTTTTAAAACGTAAGGATTGAGTGTCCTAGTTTTTTGATTATAAAAAATTTGATTTCAGTTTTAGAAATTCGGCACCTAGTGCAAAAGATTTTACTAATTTTTTACTAACTACTGAAAAAAAAATCCTAGGAAAAAAGTTAATATTTATCGAGATATCGAGGTTTTTCATGTTTTTCGAGCGTCTGGACTGTAGTTATTTGATCATAAAAAGAATAATTTTAGTTTTAGAAATTCGACACCTAGTGCAAACGTTGTAACTAATGTTTTACTAACTCTCCTGAAAAAATCATTTTGAAATTTTGAAAAAAATGGGACACTCAGTGAAAAACATGAAAATGTGGTTTTTCTCAAAAAATATAAAACTTACAAAAATGAATTTTGTATTCAGAGTTAGTAAAAAATTAGTAAAACTCGTGGATATAAGTTGTTTTTATCTACGAGGTTTAGTTTTATCTGTAGAGCCATTTAACTAGGACACTCAGTTCTAACGCTCAGTGAAACTAATTAAACCGCTATAACTCAGTAACACCACGTGTTAGCCTGTATATTTTTTTTTACAAAGTTTTTAGAAATTCTTTACTAACTCTAGAAAAAAAAATCCTGAAAAAAAAGTTAATACTTACCGAAATATCGAGGTTTTTCACTTTTTTAAAACGTAAGGATTGAGTGTCCTAGTATTTTGCTCATAAAAAATTCAATTTAAGTTTTAGAAATTCGCCACTTACTACAAAAGTTTTTACTAATTTTTTACTAACTCCCCTGTGAATTTCATTAATTTTGCTCAACCTCGAAAAAAAAAAGACACTCACAGAAAACCGCAAAAAGTGGATTTACTCTAAAAATATACAATTTAGAAAAACAAATTATATATCATGTTTTAGTATTCAATTAGTAAAAACTTTTGCACCAAGTGCCAAATTTCTAAAACTACTATTTGACCCTTTTTTTTCAAAAATAAAAGACACTCAGTACAGACGTTTCGTAAAAATGAAATCTTTCATTTATTTTAAAAGGGTAAGCTTTTTCGACATAGTTTCTCTTTTAGAAATTGTTTTGAGGGTCAGACTACAAGATGGTAATGTTATTTTTATGTATTTATTCCAATAAACCCATATTTAGCAGGACACTCAATCCTTACGGCGTAAGAACTGAGTGTCCTAGTTAAACCGTTATAAATCTGTAACGGCACATTCTATTGATTTGAAAATTTCCCAAAAGTTTTTAAAAATTTTTTACTAACTCCAGAACTAAAAATTATAATCCTAGGGTCAATACTTTTGAAAATATTCGTATTTAGCGGCGCATCAGGATTGAGTGTCCTAATCTTTTGGTCATATCTCGTTCAATTCAAGTTTTAGAAATTCGAGACCCTGTGCTTTATTTTTTACTATATTTTTACTAACTCTCCTGTAAATTTCAGATTTTTTACTGATACTTCAAAAAAAAGACACTCAGTGCAGATGTACACTATGGAACCTACCCACACTTAGATATTATTAGTTTTGGAATATTAAACTGCTTGACTTTTTTTGTATATAGGTATATAGAGATTAGAAACTTTTACTTTTTCTCGCTCTCTCTAAGAACATTTTTATTTTTAATAGCTTTTATAATGATTACCGATTGCTACCTGTGTAAATGATAAATCTACTACGACTACGACTTATTATTATGTTAGGCACCGGCACTCGGCACTACATAAATTCTGAGCGGTAGGCCCTATTTACTATTTGCCAGAAGCAAATAGGGCCTACCGCTGCGCTGGGCGAGATGGTGAATGCTTTCGCGACCCCATCTCGCCTTGATTAAAAAAAAGACACTCAGTGCAGATGCACACGGTTCCATATACTAGAGAGTCAAATCTGACTACGATCATATTAGGTGGCAAAAATAAGAACTAAAAGTGGCTAAATCATGAGTCATGAGGGCTCGTCCACATATACCGGCCAATGATTCGTCGAGTGTGTTTTGTCTATGGACGAATAATTATTGTCTATAGACGAATGTCTTCGGATATTTACGGTTTTGTTTCCGGTCAATTTCCGGTATACATTTTGGGCTCCGTAGATAACGACTTTAATTATATTTTGAATAATAATCAATCATCGATCATTTGAAGCCATTTTGTGTGAATAATTACTTGAAACTAGTTAAATTTTCTTTATTTTTTGATTTATATAATTTGTGCCCCAAGTGCATATATATAATCTAATATAATAGATAACATTATTAAAGATAACTCGACATATTTAAATCCTCATGACATTAGCGAATTATTCAATCAATATTTTATAGACAATACTAACTTCAATTTCAAATCATCTGACATTAATAATAACTTGGACTTTGATAATTGTGCTTCTATATTTCTTCATCCGACTGATAGTCCAGTCAATTTAGACATTCGAAGTTACATAAAGTCCCAACAAGCTGAATTTCTGTGAAGTTGTTCAAAACATAATTATAAACAATGTCTAGAAGTTCCCCATCATTCCCCTGTAAGGAAAAAATTTAATTCAAGGTCAAAGGTCAAAACAATGAGTTTTTCGCGATTTTCAGCAAAACGGTAAGTTTTATCATAAAAACATCTTAGACAAAATTGTAGATCATAAAATTGTCTACAAAAAATTAGGCTCAAACTATGTCTAAACCAAATTGTAGCTTAATGGGGTCATTAGTTACTGATTTCGTATTCAAACATTGACCTCCTTTATCCCGCCTTAGAGGTTGATTTTTGGAATAAAAAGTATCCCATATCATTTTTTAGGACTTGGTCTACCTTTGTACCAAATTTCAGCTCAATAGGGCCAGCGGTTCTAAATTTACCATACAAACTTTGACCCCCCCTTACCCCCTCTTTAAAGTTAAATTGTGTCATAAAAACTATTCAATGTTCCTCAACACAATCCCAACAATCGTTTTACAAAATTTCAGCTCAATCGGGTAAACGGTTACGGATTTGCATACAAACGTTTTTCGGGAATAATTCCTTTTCCTGAGGGAATTTCAAAAAATCGCTTCTTATTGCACGATGAAATCTTCCAAGGAATACGCTGTCCAAATTTCAGCTCAATCCGTCCGGCCGTTTGGGCTGTGCGTTGATAGCACGAAAGTGTACGAACGATTTTATATAAGAGATTACAACTTTTTGAATCGTTATATCTCAAAAACGGTGGCTCGTAGAAAAAAAAGTATTAAATATTTTTTTGTAGACAATTTTATGATCTACAATTTTGTCTAAGATATTTTTATGATAAAACTTACCGTTTTGCTGAAAATCGCGAAAAACTAATTTTTTTACCTTTGACCTTGAATTAATTTTTTTCCTTACAGGGGAATGATGGGGAACTTCTAGACATTGTTTATAATTATGTTTTGAACAACTTTACAAAAATTCAGCTTGTTGGGACTTTATGTAACTTCACTCTCATTTTTTGGTCTAAATTGACCGGACTATGACCCAGGAGAAGTTTATAAATGTATATAAAAAATCTTAATAATACCAACTCGACAGGGATTGATAATCTTAATACTAGAATAATCAAACTTAGTGCCCATTCTATATGTGAACCTCTAAGTATTATTATTAATAAATCTTTTGACGAGGGCATTTTTCCTGATAAGTTAAAATTCTCAATAGTGAAGCCTCTATTCAAAAAGGGAAAAAAATCTGACATGAATAATTATAGACCAGTGACATAATTGCCAATTATTTCGAAAATAATTGAAAAAGTCATGTTGTCAAGGTTAAAAAAATTTGTGACAGCCCATAATATTTTGAAAAATGAGCAATTTGGTTTCAAAAACAATAGCACAACCTCGTTAGCATGTTTTAATGTGGTCAAACTAATAACGGAGGCTATAAATGATAAAGTACCAGTAGTAGCGCTCCTATTAGACATGACAAAAGCATTTGACTTTGTGGATCATAAATTGCTACTTCACAAGCTCGAGAAATATGGGATTAGGGGGAAGGCAAATGATTGGATCCGTAGCTACTTAACGGAACGACAACAATGTGTAGAAATTAATAAACTTGAGAAAAATAAAAAATTATGCGTGCGATCATCCTTCAAACCAAATAAATTTGGAGTCCCTCAAGGAAGCGTTTTGGGTCCATTTCTATTTCTTATCTATATAAATGACATTCCAAATATAAACAAACGACATAAAACCATATTATTTTATTATTTGAGTTTAATTTTAATAAATTTTAGGTAAATTGGCGGATTGACATATAGCTATTTTAGGACATTATTAGGATTTGACATTGTTATTATTTTATTATTATTATTGTTTTTTCTTTTTATTTTTATCAAAACATTAAAACTAATTTAAATTGTAACATGCAAGGTATATATTATAAGATAAACATTAACATATTATCTAAATAATTAATTAAAATTTTGCACGCCTCTATGAGGCAGAATGTAACGGACCTAGTTTATAACGACTTATTTTATTAAGACCTATTGTACCTACATTCTTGCGAATAAATGATTTGATTTGATCTGTGCGCTCGGGCGAACGTTGGGCCAACGACTCGCCGAGTCATTGGCCGGTATATGTGGACGAGCCATGAGAGTATGAGAGAACGTTGAGTATTACGAAAAAGTGCTGCAAAAAACTATGGGGAAACGTATAAAACTTTATATATAATATGAAAAGTGGGTACTTTTAACGACAAAGAGTTCCTAGCTTAGGCTGTTTTATCTTGTGGCGTTCAACTAACGGAACGTCACTAGTTTATAAGGTGGCAACACTACTGTCTATGGAATAGTTTGTCTATGGGCGACAAGTCCCTTTATGTTTAGTTTTCTTAGGTGATAAGTTTCAAGTGGATATTATACATTCTCACCACACCAAATTATTGTGTTTTAATATTATTTTACGTTAATAAAACATAATATAAAAGCCAGTAGCAGTGCAGTGATAATATCATAAGGAAGATTGGATTCGTAAAAATTACACGAACCGCACGAGCATCCCACAATCTTAACGACGAAGCGAAATAAATTAGAAAGCCCGCCGTAAGAAAGTCCGGACATGAGTGTGGCACATCTCTAAAGTAATATGTTCTGTGGATTTCAGCTTACATTCATTCTTTCACTGACGTATTTTTAGTCTGTGATAGTGGGATTTACCGAAAAATGTTTGCTATAAATTTTGTTTTTGTTATTATTCTGTGAAGTCGGTAGATAAGGATATTTAATTTGATAACGGTTATTATAATTCATATTTCGTGTTAAACGACGGCTATAAAATTGAATTTAAGTGAAATTAGTAGTGCATATTGGCATTTAGGTTACAGGGATATTGTGGTTACAAAAGAGTTAATTTTCTGCTTTAAATAGACTTCTGAAGCTGAGTTGTATAAGATGGATGAGGAAGAAACCAAGAACTGTCCCAACTGGTGAGTGTACGCGTACAAATCGTGCGTAATGTTGTGTCAATACTCCGACTTATTTATGCCTCACTTTTGCGCTATTTATAGATATTTGGATCATTACGAGCGCCTCGATTCACAGCTGTTGGTTCTTGTTTTCGGTTGTTTATATTTCAATAATAATAAACGTAAATCAGTCACCGTTTCAATGAAGACTCGTAATATTCATTCAGTAAAATTGTTGCTTTTCCTGAAAAAAAGGGAATCTTATTGTCAAATTTGAAACGTCAAAAGGTCATGACTTCGTTGACCCCTTGGCCCTTGTCCCATTACCCATTGACCCTATTTCGAAAATGAATATTATCAACTTATTACTATAACTAGAAATAATTAAGTGCTTCGTCTTTGCAACTTTCGTTCACACAACAACCAACTTTGAATTATAAATTTTTAATAATTTTTTTAATGTTTGGTAAAGCTTAAAAAATATTTTTATATATTTATTAAAAGTATATTCAGTTTGCTATCTTAAATAACAAATTTATTTATGAAATGAAGAATACACCTGTATTTTGTTAACCTTTTGCCATCTGTGGAAGTATCAAACTATGCCCAGTTTGAAAAATCCCCTTGAAAAATACTAGAAAATATTATTTATCTAAAGCTAGACCAAAAGACATCGAAAAATTTATTCTACAAATATATTTTTCAAAATTTGTTGTATTGTGCGAGCGAGAAAGACACAAAGATGAGGCTGATAACATACATAATATGTTCAAGAATGTAATGAATAAACAAACTGTGTTAAGATATGATATCATTACTATCCTGGAATAACAGAGTACATTTTAATTTCTGGAACTGGAAACAAAGCACAGCCAAAGTAGTGTTGGAATAATTATCATTTTTTTTCTAGTCTGTACTGTCCCACTGCTGGGCAAAGACCTTCCCCAAATCCTTCCACTTATCACTTTCTCGCCAATAATTTTAATTGCTAAAGGACAATAAAGCAATTATCAAATTAATCTTAGTTGCTAAAATAAATTATTGCTAATTTTAATAGCAATCATCTGAGTTTGCATCCTGCTGCTTTCATGTGAAAAATATGTTACTGTGCTGGTTTGCACCATGGTGCTAACTGACTGCCGGGTCCATATTGGCTCGCATAAAATTTTTAGTCCTAATTTAATGTGGCATAACGTTTTTCAGCCTAAACTTCAAAACGCCTAAAGTTTTTAGGCATAACTTTTTTGGCCTAAATTTTTCTCCCATAATATTTTTAAGCATAATAATATTTACGCATAAAATTGTTACGCATATTGTTTTAACGCCTAAAATATCTTACCATAATTTTTTTTGGCATAATTATATTCAGCCCTAATATTTTTCGACATAATAATACCCAGCCCTAATAATTTTCAGTATAATGATATATTCAGCCCTAATTTTTTAGCAAAGTGATATCTTGTCATAATACTATTACCAGGATTTTAATCGGCAAAATTTTATTAATACTAAAAGAAACGAATTATTAATTTCATTGTTCTAACTTAAAACCTAACCTAGCCTTCTCGCGGTTTTTTTTTATAGAACGAAGTAAGAATTCGGGCAAGACGCTCTCCCGATGGTAAGAGATAACTTCTTACTTGAGAGTAATAAGATGTTAAGACTCTTCAGCCCAGTAACTTCACTAGCTAATGTGCGGTTGTTTCATTTTAATCTCCTCTATACCCTGCCCTCTCTCTGAATTAGAAAGTGGATGGTCATTTTTGGCAATTTGTTGACCGCTGCCGTGGCACTGTGGACATTGTTCAAACCTAACCTAACCTAATTTATCCGAGTCGGTTTTGTGACAGTCAGTCTTACTGGGTGCCATAAACTACTTTCCTAAATAATTTTATTAACTTACAATATTAGTTGTATGCCTTAATAAAGTTATGCAAAATTATGATTATGCCCGAGAAAGTTATGCGAAACATTTTCGGACAAATTAAATTAGGACTAACAAAATTATGCGTACTTATATTATGACATACAAATTTATGCTTTACAAATATATGCTAAAAAACGTTAGGGCAACTGACAGTTATGGCAAGACATAAGTATGTCTAGATATAATTATGCCCAATTATGATTAGGCTAAAAAAAGTTATGCGAAACATTTTCGGCGAAACAAAATTAGGACAAAAAAATTATGCGTGCGAATACGCTCCCCTGACTGCCACGCTATGCTAACGCTAATTTGATTCGACGCTTAATAAAAATATGAACCGATGTGCTAATGAAATTTTGCATTTCACCGCTATTCATAATTACATTAAAAATAATTTTAGCAAATAGCATAGCAATAGCTTGCAACATGGTATGAAAATTAGCATGCTTATAAAATTAATGAAAGATAGCATTAATTGGCATTACTAACAGCCAGTACTAGACAGATAAAAAAAGGTTGGCACCATCCCATATCTCATAACAAAAAATTGTGATAAATATGCCAACAACTATAATTCTCTGAATAATCTGGAAAAACTCTGGAACATTTTGAGAGTAGAGTACAAATTGTATCAACTCACTGCTGGATATAATATGGGACTTGGGATTATTTGACATATATTATAAGATAGAAGGTAAATGGAGAGATTTATTAAGGCTACTATAGGTTTTAGATAGATAGATAACTCTTTAATGTGTGCACATTACAAACAAGACGTTAAAAATATAGATACCTACGATTTGATTAAAAAAAGTGGTACAATTGGTGGTATAATATTTTTTTTTATCTTAGGAATAAATAAAGTATTATCTATAATTATATCTAATTTTCCAGCAAACGAGAGATCCCGGCGACAAACTTCACAATCCACACGGTGCACTGTGCTCGCAACATTAAAGTGTGCCCCGTCTGCAAGGAACCTGTTCCGGGAGCTGAGTTGCAGGACCATCATAACAAACTGCACAAGCTGTGTAAGTATTACTTTAATATTGTCATCAGCGTACATTCATCCACTGGTTGACATAGGCCTGCATGGCACACATGTAAATCACTATCACTACATACTATAAAATAAAGTTGTTTACCGCATCACACATCTGTCTGTCCCTATGTATGCTTATATCTTTAAATCTACGCAACGGATGATGTGGTTTTCATTAATAGCCAGAGTGATTCAAAAGGAAGGTTTATATGTATAAAACGTGCATAATATAGTAGAAGAACACTGATTATTTTCTATTAATCTATCAATTCTTTTTTTGCCAAGCGCGACGAATTAAACGCAACAAAGTGCGCGCGGGTCCACTAGTAAATGATATAGTGATAATAGAATCTGATTTTTTATTTTGAAGTTTATATAATTATATTACACTAGCTGCGCCCAGCGGTTTTACCTACAGTACTTATGTAGCCTATGTGTTATTCCAGGATCTAAGCTATATCTATACAAAATTTCAGCTCAATCGGTCCACCCGTTAGGGCGTGAAAGAGTAACAAACATCCAGACATCCATTCTTACGTTTATAATATGAGTAAGATTGATTCTGTCCGTAGTGCCATGCAAGCAATGTGGGGAGAGTGTGTGCGGAACAGACCTAGAGGACCACATCCGAGACTCCTGTGCCAACACTATCAAATCATGCAGGTATTGCTTCCTTTTAAAACACTTTCATAATTTAAGTGCAAGCGTTAAAATGATGCTAAGGATTTATGTACTCTTCAAGAATGGATTTTACAAAATTAAATCCCTATCAGTTTCTCCCTTAGGGGTTAAATGGGGTCACATAAATAATATTATGTATTTTTAACCCCCGACGCAAAAACGACGGGGTGTTATAAATTTGACGTGTCTGTCTGTGTGTGTGTGTCTGTCTGTGGCATTGTAGCTCCCAAACAGTTGAACAGATTTTGATCTGTTTTTTTTTGTTTGAAAGTAGAGTTAGTCGAGAGTGTTCTTAGCTATGTTTGGTGGAAATCGATTCAAAATGGCGGATTACTTTTTTCTTCCACGACCCCCTCAATATGGGTATCAAATGAAAGGGCTTAACGAGTAGAATACAGCCCACTATATAAAATTTAAAATCCAAGATGGCCGCCATCAATAAAATGGTAAATTACGTGTTGCGTTGGGGGTTTTTTATATATTTAATTTAATTCACTTGTTAAAACTAGCCTCCTATCCTAACTGATCCTCTTTGGTCCCAGGTTTTGTGAACTAGAGCTTCCCCGTCGCGAGCTGCCCGCTCACGAAGGTTACTGCGGCGTGCGAACGGAACAGTGTCCGGAGTGCAAGGAGTATGTCATGATCAAGTACCGGCAGCTGCATCTCGACTCCAACCATGGCTTCATCAGGCTGGATGATGGTGAGACACTTGTTTTATATTCATTATATAGGTTAGCCCTTGACCACGATCTCGCGTGACCGTAGACGGACTAGATGGTAGCGGACCAAACTTAGGAGGTAGATATATCTCTTCTGGGCTTCACTGAACACCATGTAGCGTCTGTGGTCGTATGTCCGGCTTGATAGCCTGAGGTCCTGGGTTCAAATCTCAGTGTGGCAAAGATTTTCGCCTGGACACTACCGTGTTTCGGAAGGCACGTAAAACTGTGGGTCCTGGCTATTTCCTATAAGATATGTAGGAGGCAGTCGTTAGGTCATGTTACAGGAGGTCTACTATAACTCGTTCCGAAAACGAAGTTCGGCCGATTTTTCGCACGTTTCCTACCATAATCACTTTCGTTTACGAAATATCGTCCGAACGAAAATAGTTTGACGTTTTGATTTTCGAACCTTACTATAACCACTTTTAGTTGCGAACGAAAATTTGAATTTGACAGACGAATGTTCGTAAATTTAACCTCAAATTGACGAAGCCAAAATAGCTTTCGTTTGATTTTCGTTTGTTCGAATTATTTAAAGAATTGAATTTGTATGGCTGGAAAAATGATTTAATGGAAGGCTGCTTTGCGCGAAGAACGTTTAGAACACATAAAGAACCTATATTAACAAAAATCTACTAATATGAAGGTGTAAGTTTTGAGCATGTACTTATAAACCGATTGAGCTGAAATTTGGTATAAAGCTTAGACTAAATGATGTTAGCTACTTTTTATCCCATTCCCTGAGGATTGGGACATGCCTATGTATATGCGTGAAGAACCGTGGAGCGCGCATAGTCATATCTATAGGAAATTAACTAGGTATCCAGCGGCTTTACCTGCTGATTATTACCTAGCCTACATAATGTGATTTTCTAGTCTTTGCTCCAACTTACCTATATACCAAATTTCAGCTTTATCGGTTAAGGCATGAAGAGGTAACAAACACATACATCAGCATCAGCTTTGATTATGTTTTGTGTCATCAAATAAAATAATTTATCAACATAAGCACTTTTTTTATTTAGAATAAAAAATGTAACAAGATACAGGAAATGGTTACAAATACAAAACGCTAGAGGTAAACAAACGGTGCTCTACTTATTAAATATATAGACAGATAAATAACCCTTTATTGTACACTAAGGTAATGAAACAAACAATATCTAGCATTAAATTAATACATTTGAAAAGTGTTACAATTGGCGGTCCTAGATATCTTAATCCTTAAGCTATTTTGTATAATTAAATAAACATTAATATTTAAAAAATTATGTTGTCCACATAGCTTGTTGTGCACTGCCTCTCTCCGTGTACTGCCTATCACAATTGGACATCAATCGACATCAGTAGATCCAGCATTAAAGTCAACTTCTTGAACATGAAGAGTTTGAGGCTGCAAAATAAAATTATCATTATAATTTTTGCTGTAATTTTACTTTACCTAAAGGAATACATTAAGGATCTTGATGTTAAATATAATTGTCATATAGTTTTCTATCATCATATAGGTGACACTTGGGTGTAGTTTATGTTTTACTAATTTTTGCTTGCAGCGTTACCTGCATGTAGGAATTACTTATATTAGCGGTGATCTATGTCCATAAATTTTTGTTTAAAATTTAACCCAGTTTGTTCAACAACAGTTTGGACTGAGAATTCAGTCTCGCTTTCCTATATTATAATAAAATTGAAAATGTATGTCCCCTACATTATATTACAAGCATCGATGCAGGGGAGAATTTGTGTAAAAAACCAAATATAAAGTATATGAATTGTTAAATCCTCTATTTAAAGTTAACATTGTTATTTTATATTATTAATGGTATTTAAAAGATAAAATATAAAACATAATAAATACCTTTTGGCACTGAGGACTATTGATATGGAATTAAGTGTAATGTAGGTACAATCATATTCTTCTCAGCCTCTTTGCCGAACCTTTCCTTCCTTATTCTCCCTTGAGCTTAATTTCTATTTTTCCAAATACTATTTTAATTTTCTTTGGAGATTTTGTAGCCATTTTACAACTGAAAAAAAATTATAATTGATTTAATAATAGGATAATTTAACTGAGATACACTTATGTGGGTTAGAAAGCTACTGCAATATTAACAATAAATATTATTCTTTAAATTTGTGTACCACTTGTGGTAGGTATGTGAATTTGAGAGTAAACGTTGAGTATTTCGGAACGCTTATCAATATATCAAGCTAAAACCGCCATTTATTTTCGGTATGTAGGTATAGGTAACTTTAACCATGAAAAAACAAATTTAATACATAATTTTAATTTGTTCCGGGCGGATAAGGCCTTGGGGCGCAGCTATGATCTATAAATAACTAATTATATCAAATATTTATCACTTGCAAAGATTTCCAAAACAAAGTTGTCGAGACACGAACAAACGCCGACTGAACCATTTTTAAGGTAAACACTTGAAACTTCTTGAGGAACGGGTGATGCAATAGCCATAATTTGTGTTTAAATGCACTTGTTACTCAGTTTATAAAGCCAAATAACTTAAAAACATTTAAAACTTGCAAACAAATTCAAACTTTAGAATTTTAATCACTTGACATTGACAAGTCGGATAGCATTTTGGCATTTTCATTCAATTGTTCACGTTCTTATCGTTCACGAAAATTGTCTATGGATCCGAACTTCGTGAGCGCGACCGAAAATGAGTTATAGTAGGGTCACAAACGAAACTTCGTTGCTATTTCGTTCGTTTCCGAAGTTTCGTTTCGGACGGGTTATAGTAGACCCCCAGCAGGTCTTTTAGTAATCTCGGCGACCTGAAACTGCAACATATAGGTTGGCAACACAACCTATAAATTGTGATTTGACTCTGACTCTGACACTCTAAAACGCGGTCATATTAACCGCTTGGCGACACGGTTTACTCCTACTGTGTCATTAGCGACACATGACATTAAAAAATATATTTAGGCATCAATGAGGGTAGTTTCACATTTTTACATATTTTTTTTTATTGAATAGTACTAGAAAAGTTAATTTAGGAGCAAGACTCACGGCAACTTACTACCTATGTAATGTTTTCAGACCCTACCCCTATACCAGTGAAAAGAGACCCAATCACTCGGCCCCGCGTCACCCCGGCTGCTGTTGTCAACAAGACTCGACCACTCACTGCCAATGATACTGGTAATTTTATACTAAATTCAATATGAATCAATACAAAAGCATTTTTTTTATATTGTTTTTTGGTACAGTAGAATCAGGAGTCTGTCGCATAATCGATTTAAAACGGACAAACTTTTTTATTTGCATTTATATTAGATCTTCAAAACTACGCAATGGATTTTGATGCGTTTTTTTTTAAAGATAGAGTGATTCAAGTAAAGGTTTATATGTATAATACATGCGTAATATAGTAGAGAAAAATTGTTATTTTTTAGTTAGGCGCAACGAAGTGCGCGCTAGGCCCTCAATGTAATGATAATGTCTTTTCCAGAAATCCCTCGACCGACATCTCTACTATCCGACGCCGGCCCCAGCAACCACCGCAACGGTTTCCTGCGCAACCAAGTGCGGAACACAACGCACGACGCCCACGAGACCAACGGCGTCAAGAAGCGCACCAACGATCAACCGCAGATCAACACGCACACTGGAGCTATTAAGAAGATTGACAAGGACCTGTGAGTACTGTGTGAAAACATGTAGGGTTTTATCCCGCCTTCTAGGTTCAGGAGGTCTACTATAACTCGTTCCGAAAACGAAGTTCGGCCGAATTTTCGCACGTTTCCTACCATAATCACTTTCGTTTACGAAATATCGTCCGAACGAAAATAGTTTGACGTTTAGATTTTCGAACCTTACCATAACCACTTTTAGTTGCGAACGTAAATTTGAATTTGACAGACGAATGTTCGTAAATTTAACCTCAAATTGACGAAGCTAAAATAGCTTTCGTTTTGTTTTCGTTTCTTTAATTTTTGAAAAGAATAAATTTAAAATGGCTGCAAGATTGTTTTTATGGGAAGCAGCTTTGCGCGAAGAGCGTTTAGAACGCAGAAGGAACCGACGCCGCTTGCGAAATGTTTTTAACATAAATAATATTCCCGATGTCGAGTTTATAGGTAACTATAGGCTCAGCCGGGAATTATTTGAAGAATTGTGCCAAGATATAGTGCCCCTATTACCTCCAAAGTTAGTAGGTCACGGAATTGACCCAACAGTTAAAGTAAGTAAAGATAGTGTAAGCACTGAAATAGCTATGTTATGTACAATATTTTTTAATAATTATTATTATTTATTCTTTACCTTATTTAACTGATTTTCAGATCCTCACAGCTTTGAATTTTTATGCGCGTGGGAGCTATCAAGGCGCTGTGGGGCAAAATGTAGATGGGCCCATGGCACAACAAACAGTTTCCCTGTGTTTGGCAGAAGTCACAAATGCTCTTAATGCACCCCACATTTTGAGAAAGTACATAAAATTTCCCCAAAATGTGACTGAAAGAAATCTTATCAAGCGGAAGTAAGTATCAACCAACCCGGCAAGTATTTCTATAAAGCTGATGTATACCCATATTATCATGTTTTTAGATAATTGTATATTTCATGTTGCAGATTTTATGAAAAATATGGACTTCCAGGTGTGATTGGGTGCATTGATTGCACTCATATTGCTATAGTCAGACCATCAGTGAATGAGGAGTGTTTTTTCAATAGAAAACATTTCCATTCTATTAACACACAAGTTGTGAGTTCAAGATTTTAAGAAATTTTTTATTGAGTTATATAATGATGTGATTTAAATTTAAGTTGTTCTTTATATTTTCTAGATATGTGACAGTGACTGTTACATTACAAATGTAGATGCATCATTCGGTGGAGCAACTCATGATGCATTTATTTGGAGGGAATGTGAGATAAAAACCCACTTGGAGAGCCTCCGGAATGAAACAGTTTATCTTTTAGGTAATTAAAATAATTTATTATTTATTTGTATGTAAGAAATCACTTTATGATTTACCTAATATTGTCTTTATAATTTTAGGTGATTCTGGTTATCCTCAAAGGGAGACTATGATGACACCAATTGATAATGCTGTTGAGGACTCTCCTGATGGGCGTTACAATTCCATCCAAAAGCGTGCACGCTCCACCATTGAACGCACATTTGGTATTTTAAAAGGTCGGTGGAGATGTCTTCTGGCAGCTCGGGAACTGCATTACCGCCCTGAAAAAGCAGGCAAAATTATTTTAGCCTGCTGTGTTTTACATAATTTATGTATAAGGGCTGGTGTTACTGCTCCCGAGCTAACAGAAGATGAATATCGATCAGAGAGTGTCACGCAGGTTTCTCTGGCAACATCAGCATCTGTGACAGCCACATCTTCATCTCAGGCTTTACTGGCTGGTCGAAGAGCTCGAGCTGCCTTAGTGCAAATGTTACAACAAAATAGGCAATAAAATATAATATTATTAGGTATGTAATTTAGTAATTATTAAGAATCAATGTAGTATTTTATGTTTATGTTTTTGTGCTGGAGTAGTGATTCAATTTTGTGCTTCTAATTTTAATAATTTATTAGTTATTTTTATAAGTAATAATTAACTCTGTGTGTTTTAGTATAAATTGATAGATAAGTAGTTTTTATGTGGTTGTGCTAGATATGGTGATGGCAATTAAGTACATAAATTTTATACATAATATTCTATAATTGCCTAATTAAAAGTTTTTAACTTGTAATGTTGTCACTTAAAAATTATAGCTTTTATACAATATGGTGTGTGGTGTTGGTTATCTTGTTCTTCTCAAATCTTCTTATAAAATAAAATACAATGATAAATCAAAATATGTTTTTATTTAAAATATACCTATTAATACTAGAGTAACAGTAGTAAGAAATATGAAATTATATCTTATCCATAGGGATTTTATTAATTTATTTTATTGTAATACCTATCGAGCAATAGCAATACACAATAAAATAAATTATGAAACAATACTAGAATAATATAGTAAATAAAGTAAAATTATACATATCTTAATCCTTACGTTTTTATTAAATTATTTTATTGTATAGCTGTAGAACTAAACACAATATAATAAATTAATGAAAATAAAACTAGAATAACAGTGATAGGTAACATAACATTATAATATCTTAATCCCTAAATAAATTAAAGAAAACAATTATGATCTATCTAAATATTGTCTTGTTGTACCACAGAGCTCTATTAGGGCTTCTTTTATACCCGCCAACTCAATTCTAATGGCAGTGAGCTCTGAATTTCGAATGACCTCTCTCTCTCCACGTTCTTCTTCAACCTGAAATAATTTATTTCTCACACCAGTAGGGGCAGTAGATCGCCTTCTTGGTCGTGATGAATTTGATGCTGTAAAAGATAATTATTTTGTTAGATTTTTTTTATTCATAACAAAGGCAAAAGTTTGGACGCAATTTGTATTAAAGTAGGTAATGTGTTACATTATGTCAAATAATATGAAGAATAAGAACCTTGTAATACTGGTGGAGGACTCGCAGGTTGTAATATTTGTGTGGGCTGGGTCAGTTCCAAATTCAGAGGCTCAGGAGATTGAACTGGTTGGGTTGTTTGACTTGAGGTGGAAGGTTGCGGTTCATTCTGAAATAAATTGAATAAAATTTAACACCTTATAATATAGAATAAATAGATATAAATCTGTAACAAGCTTCAATATTATTGATTTAAAATAGCACTTTTCTTTGAAAAAAAAAACAATTTTATATTAATTTTAAATATGTATAAAAGAATTTTATTAATTACTAGCTGCGCTGTTATTACTAAACCGCTGGGGTTTTACCCGCTGTATAGTAAGTAGCCTAATATGTTATTCCAGGGTCTAAGCTATTTCTATACCAAATTTCAGCTCAATCAGTCCACCTATTTAGGCAAGAAAGAGTAACAAACACATCCAGACACTTCCATTCTCACAAACTTTCACATTTATAATATTAGATAATATTCAGAATACAAAGAAAAGCTTACCTCACAAAATGCTATTGTTCTGGAAGTTAAATTGCGGTCACCAAAAGTATCTCCCATTATTGCCAAAACCTTTAACTCCCAATGGGTGAGTGGGGGATGCGTGGATGGACCACCACCTGTCCCTGAAGCCATCTTCCGAAAATCAGTAGCGGCTTTCTTGGCTAAATGTTTTCGGTCAGCCCAAACCTAAAAAATAAATCATAATGTATGACTTTTTATACTGTCATTATTTTTTTTATTTTTGATTATGATTATTAAAATAGTACCTTTTGCCACTGCTGCACAGTTTTAATGCAACCACCCATTGAATTGAGTGTGTCGCACAATTCTTCCCACAGCTTTTTAGTTTGTACTCGTGCTTCAATATTCCTCAGTCTTCCGCGAGCTAAATCCCTATGCTCTTCTAAGAAGTTGAGGAGTGCATCAATTTGCTCAGGAGTTACAGTATTTCGGGCCATTTTGTAGCTGAAATAAGTAACAATATATTTCAGTTCTAAAAAGACAAATATTTTCAGTGAGAATCAAATAAACTAAATGACAAAATTATAATTTAAAGGACATAGCTTGTTTCTAAATCGAATTTCATTTTGTGTGGTAAAAATATGAACCTCTGCAATAATAATATGTAGGTATATTTATTATTAGCCTTTAATGGAAAGACAATCTAACAGGTTTGATAAAAAACTTACTATATGAAAGTTTGTGAAAATGGTGAACTGGATATGTTTGTTACTCTTTTACGCCTAAACGAGTGAACCGATTGAGCTGAAATTTGGTATAGAGATAGACAGATAGACCCTAGAATAACACATAGGCTACACAGCTGTGTACAGCGGGTTGCACATCTATTATTATTATAAACGTGAAAGTTTGCAACAATGTAACTTAAGACATGGAACAACACATAGGTTAGGTGCATTTGTTTTTATCCCGGTTGGGTAAAACCTTGAGGTACAAGTTTTACAAATAATTAATAAAATAATAGACATTACTTACATGTAATGTTGTCCAAACGTAAAACAAACGAAGACTGCGAGCATTACTTGAAACTTCCTGAGGGAACGCGTGACGTGATCGATAAAGTAAACAATTTACGTTTAGAACACTCAACATTGTTTTCATTATGTTAAAAACTGAGAACACTTGAGAAACACTTAACATTTTTAATAATTTCAAACCTTTGCTTTTTAGCCACTTGAAATAAACACATCAATCTGTCAAATAGTTACTAGATAATACGGATAAGTTTAATCGTCATACACGTACAATACACATAGTTGCTTGTTAACGTACTCTTCAAATTAATCGTATAGCATTTTCTACCCTATATATGTATTATCTATGGCATTTTCATTCAATTCTTCTATATCATTCGTTCACGAAAATTGTCTATGGATCCGAACTTCGTGAGCGCGACCGAAAATGAGTTATAGTAGGGTCACAAACGAAACTTCGTTGCTATTTCGTTCGTTTCCGAAGTTTCGTTTCGGACGGGTTATAGTAGACCTCCAGATATCTACAATCTTCGGCCGCATCATCGCTTAGGATCAGGTGAAATCTTAGTCATAGGCCATTATGCACAAAAAGGTTGTTTGAACTGCAAAAAGATACAATGCTTTGGCGCTTTCAAATCTACATATCGGAGGAGTTGCATTCTTGCAGCATTTTTATTGCTCCACCATTTGGTTTTTTTTTCAAAATCGTAGTTTGTGACGAAACATATATGATCGACAGCATTACTGCTGACGAATTAAGCAGGCAATGGTGTGGTACCGAGGTGGCCTCTGCATTTGCCTACCACTGCACAATATGTATTAACAATTATATTATGTTTCTTCCAGGCCTATATCCCGCGGCGCAGTGAAGAAGCGTCCTGCGCCGGCGCCGCCGAGCACTGATCCGCGTCGCGACATGGCGTACTACAGCGCGATGTCACGAAAACAGACCGAAGAGAAAGACAGGGCTGAGCAGAACGTGTACAATATGGCTCACGGTCAGTACAATATGGAATATTTTGCTTGATAATTGTAACTACAAGTGAATTAAATAAAAAAAATTAAAAACCCCCAACGCAATATCGCGTAACCATTTTGGGATGTCGGCCATCTTGGATTTTAAATTTATCATAGTGCGTTCTACGCGTTAAACCCTTTCATTTGAAACCCATATTGCCGGAATCGTGGAGGAAAAAAGTAATCCGCCATTTTATAACGGCGGCCATCTTGGACCGATTTTCACCAAACATGGCTAAGAACCCTCTCGACTAACTCTACTTTCAAACAAAAAAAAACTAAATTATAATACGTTTATCCGTTCGGGAGCTACAATGCCACAGACAGACACACACACAGAGACAGACAGAGACGTCAAACTTATAACACCCCGTCGTTTTTGCGTCGGGGGTTAAAAATCGGCACAACTCATGTCTAATATTGTCGAGAATATCTCGAGCACGGTTTCGGACAATTACTCGGTCCTTCATCAGGAGTTCACGGCTGCAGAACCCGACGCTCACACACACACATCGGACACTCGGACATCGTAACTCGCGATAGTTTTGTACACTAATAGGGATGTTGACAATTTAAAAAAAGGGTTAGAATCGTTTTGCAAATCGCGTCCATCGACGAAACTCATACAGGGTGACTGGTAAATCACTTAGATCCTTAGAACAAGGGTACATACTCTGTTCACTATTCTCGTTCCAAATTTACTTTTGCTAAGCGTTAATGGATCGGATAGTATAAATAATAATATTTCGAGACCTGTAATTGGCGGTATTACTAAACAATGTATACTTTTTGATATTTTTGTAAAGCTGTTGGTCTTTAAATAAATTTAAAAAAAAAAATCATTAAATGTTGGTACTTATATTTTGATAAAAATATCATATTTCGATGTAAAGTATTCGTATGATCTCTCACACCCGACCGGACAGCGGTCCGACGACACGGCAACTTACGGACGGCACGGCACGGCACGGCTCGGGAACTTTATCTTAGCTGGAGCATCAGCTGTTCGCCAGGTGTAGGTTGACCATACTTTTTCAAACGCGGCGTTTAGTTAATAAGATTTTTTTTATGATTATTTTTCAGGTCTTCCACCAGTACTAGATCCAGCGGCTAAACTAGAGAAACTTCGCAAAATGGATGCCCTACACAACAGAGAAACCGACCCTAACGAATACCGAAGCAGGCTTAGAGCTAAAGATAATAGGGATACGAGAGACAATAGGGAAGTAAGGGACAATAGGGAACTAAGGGACAACAGAGTAGTGAGAGACAGAGAAGTAAGGGACAATAGAGAACTGAGAGACAATAGAGATGAGAGACGATTGCGTGGGACATCAAGAGATGAGTTTAAGGTACATTTTTTTAAAACGTAATAAGTAGAAGTAAAGTGTGTGTGTTTTTTTAGAAAAAGGTTAATTTTGTTCACACATAAGCATGACTAAAGTGAGTGTTTTGAATAGGGAGTATAACCCTACTTCCATTATATAAATGTTTTAAAGTTAACAGTCAATTTTAAGATTTTATTTGAATTCTATTTTCTCTCTAGCCGTGTTAATCTGTGCGCTTATTAGAAGAATTCTACAGTTTCTATATTGTTTTTACAAGCTTATACTTTCACCTGTCTGTTGTGTCTGTCTGTCTGTAATAAGATCTTGCAAGTTTAATTTGACTCACTTCCCATTTTCCGATTGAGCTGAAATTTTGCATGCATGTATAAATCGGATGACAATGCAATATTATTATGACATCGAGCTGATCTCATTATGGAGCTGGAAGGTGGCCATAGGAACTCTGTAATTAAACGACGCAACCCCATCGAGTTTGAGCTCATTTGATTCGTCTTGACGAGTACTTTGGTGCTAGATGGTAATATTAATAAAAGCTTATTTATAAAAATATTATTTTAAAATTTCACTTGTTTATCGATAGTGATAAACGATTGGAGCTTGTCTATGGCCCCTTGTTCTAGAAGAGTTCTATTGTTTCTGTTGTTGTATTGCTATTCTATTCTACAGTATATTGATGGTTGTAGGACTTGAAGCCGATGTCCCCAGAGCAGTTCATGGCGCGATTCAACGCCCTTCAACTGCAGAACCCTTCACCTCCCGAGCGAGACGATCGCTTCACTGAGATCAAGTCTTCACTGAGAGAGCTACGGAGGGGACTCAATGAGGTACCATATCTTACTCTTCTTCTTTTTTTTTTAATGTAATAGGTGACAAACAAGCAGACGGCCCACCTGATGGTGAGTGGCTACCGTCGCCTATGGATACCTGCAATACCAGGGGTACCGCTTGTACGTTGCCTACCTTTCAACACTCTACAATTGAACATAAAAAATGAAACATTTTAAACAACCTTTTAAAATTATGTACCTACTGAGTTCCTACATCTCGACGAGTACTTTGGTTGTAGAGCGAGCCCAAACTCGTTTGTCGTGTGTCCTATGTCCATCTTCCAGCTCCATCATCAGATCAGCCTGATATCACAATAATTATGCATTGTCACTCGAGACAGATGAAAGTAAATAAATGCTTATAAGATTAAAGAAAAGAGTGCCTCGCTGAGTGTTCTCAGTTATGTTTAATTTTATATGATTTTTTGTTTATTCACAGGTTACAGCACCTTACAACAATAATAACAGCACAAATAATAATAAGTGAGTATTTTTTTTTCAATATTTACACTAAAATATTAGCTTCACCCGCTGCAAAGTTATAATGTTATTCAAAGGTCTATCCCACCTATATGTATAACAAATTTTAGCTCAATCGGTCCAGTCGTTTGGGCGTGAAGATGAAACAAAGACACACATATACTTTCGCATTTATAATATAAGTAATATCTGACACAATTTTAAATTGAAATATTCTTTGTATCTGTCCGATGACTTTCGTCACCCGCTCGAGAGTGGATGTTGGTCAATTTTTAAGCTATTGCATAGCTTCTATCGCGGGCCTTGAGCGTGGGGACCGAATCCAGAAATTCCGTAACGAAAAAAACTAACACCCCCCACTCCGACCGGCACAGCGGTGATACTTTTTAGTTTTTCCATCTATAGATAAATACCAGAACTTTTAATGACTTTTTGAAATATCACGCTTGTCTCTTTAGTTCAGCAACCCGCCTTTAGGTGGTATTAAATAAATAAATAATTATAATTACATAGTTGATAAAAAATGCTATGCAATAGCTTTACCGCGGCAGTCTTCGAGTGCCACACGTCTTTTTTTTTTTATGTGTAGAAGTAAGAAGACGAGCAAGACGCTCTCCTGATGTTAAGAGATAACGCTGCCCATAATCAGTACATTGCTACTCAGAATTTCACAATAATGCAATTATTATTATGTTATTATTTATTTTAATTATTAATGTGGGGAGGCCTAAGTAATCACTACGTAGTATAAAATAAAGTTGCTTTCCGCGTCTGTCCCTATGTATGCTTATATCTTTAAAACTACGCAACGGGTTTTAATGCGGTTTCATTAAAAGGACAGAGTTGAGTGGCATAACATGAAGGAGGCCTATGCCCAGCAGTGGGATGTAGAGGGCTGTGGATGATGATGGTGATGAAAGAGTGTTGTCTTGTATTGTAATATAATGTAATATTGCAGCGATCGGTCGGAGGGTGTGCGGCTGCCGTGCGAGTTCTGTGCCGAGCTGGTGCCGGCCGACGATCTGGTGCAGCATCAGGTAACATTACAATAACTGTCTCTCTCTCTCTCTCTCTCTCTCTGAAGTCGCTCCCTCATGACTGAGGATCGTGGTCATCACCAGCCGAAGGTGCTGGTCCAGTGATGCGACTTATATGGTTTGCCGCCATCGGTGCCTATCCATTGCTTCTCTGATGACAGAGCAAAACTTTGTTGAGGATGGGCCTTTCACTTGATCGCTCCATCTGGTGGGACAATAACTGTACAATTGTCATTACAAGCGAAAATTTCAAAAACTTTTTAAGAACATGCTTTTATTATTCATCCATCCAAACCAAACCATCCATCCATCCATCTGCCCAAACTCCATGGGGTCATTGAATTTGAACCCAGGATGCCCTGGGTTCAAATCTCAGTGTGGCAAAAACTTGTCGCCTGGACGCTACCGTGTCTCGGAAGGCAAGTAAGTAATAAATTGTGATTTTATACTGACAGTGTAAGTAGGGTAACCTGTTCTGTTGGGCCTGTTCTGTTTGTTGGGGTTTATACCCCAATTATTATTTTAATATTATATGTCGGCGCGGAGGATATTGATGAGTTCTAGTTTTAATTTAACCTTATTTTGAATTAATACTGGCAATGTAGTGGCCAGTGACACTCCTTGGATCAGGAAGTGGATGGATGGCAGATAGAATTTGTCAGAACGGTCGAGCAGTCGAGTTACTATTTTAATTGTTGTGAAGAGATTTGGAGGATCCCTCCACCTTTAAAGTATTGGCTGATCCAAAACATAAATAATAATCCGCAGACTCATCGCATTTCCTGTCATATATGTATAAAATACTTTTACACAGTCAGTACTCTCAAGTAAGAAGCGTAGGCGCAATGCAGAATTTTACCAATGTAAAATACTGGGTAACACTGTACTAATTATGGGCAGCGTTATCTGTTACCATCAGGAGAGCGTTTTGATCGTGTTCGTAGTACACACAAGATGCATTGGTTTGACAGACAGGTTGCAGGCCGGATCTAGCGCAGTACTGGGGGGCGGGGCTCCCCGCGCCCCCCGGAGCCCCCCCCGCACGGCGCGTGAAGCCTCGCGCGGGGGGGCGGAGCCCTACTGTCCCTGCGGAAGACCCTGTGATCCCGTGCGAGTTCTGCGCACAGTCGCTGCCTGTTTACCTTATTACTGAACACCAGGTCAGTGTAATAACAAACTCTTATATTCGATTATATCGATACTGAGCTTTAAAAAACACATAGGGGGGACGGTGTTTTATACAACTATCCCAGGTGCCTGAAATTAATTTTGTATGACAAAATCCTTTGACTTAACACAAAATTTGTGTTTTTTTAGCACTCGCGTTCCAACCTCATAAACACAAATGTTGTGTTTTCAGCAGTCAATATGTTAAAGAAAGCTTTTTTAACAGGCCTTAAGTTAGGTCTTAGGGCTTCGTTTTGCTTGCAACTCACAACTCCTTCGGTCGTTTGACCATGACTATTTTGAAATATAAACACATAAACTTTACTCATGAAAATGTCCCTAATTAAACCTATATACTATCTTTCTTCTAGGTAAAATAGAGCTAGTGCAGCTCTATTTTTTAATAATTATAAAATTGTTTTTTCAATTTGCTATTTCAAACAAAACGTTATTATTTAAATAAGAATACACTTGCATTTAGTAAACCCTGCTAAAGCTGTTTGAGAATATTTTTTAAAAGTAAATTCACAAAATTTACTGTACTACTCTTATACTACTACTACTCAGTAGAGTAGTAGTAATTTATTAAATAAAAAAAAGAGAGTAAATAGAAAAGAGTAATAAAGTAAATAATAATTTACTTTTTTTTAGTTAAGCGGCAGATGTTAAGTTGTAGATTTGTACAGATTTATGTCAATTTAACAAGTGAAATTTTAAAAATACTTTTTAAAAACAAGCTTTAATTATTATTACCATCTTGCATCATATAGTACTCATCAAGACGAATCAAATGAGCCCAAACTCGATGGGGTTGCGTTGTTTAATGACAGAGTTCCTATGGCCACCTTCCAGCTCCATCATGAGATCAGCTCGATGTCATAAAAATATTGCATTGTCATCCGATTTACACACGCATGCAAATTTTCAGCTCAATTGGAAACCGGGAAGTGGGTCAAATTAAACTTGCAAGATTTGATTACAGACAGACAGACAGACAGACAACAGACAGGTGAAAGTAATATAAAGCTTGTAATAATCAAACATATATTTTCCAGGAACGTTGTGCCAGAGAAGTGGACATACTGTCAGCGGACTGAACTACATATATCTTCCATATTATATATACTGTATAGAATTATATTATATTACACTTATCAACATGCTATGGTACGTATTTCACAATATTACTGTGCCATATAAATACTCAATATTGTATGAAGTCTGAAAGTTCTGAAGAACACATAAAGAGAGAATTAAAATCAACTCTTGTTGAACTCTTTATGTGTTCTTAATAGTGTAATAACAATTCAATTTACTGACATTTTGATTTGAAAGTTTGTATTTTAATTAAATGCAAAGTTGGTTCTTATTTGTTTAAAATTTTTCTAAATATATAAATTTCAACTTACCACCAATATGATACCTCCAAAAATAAAACCGGTCAAGTACGAGTCAGACTCGTGCACCAAGGGTTCCGTACAAACCTACGGGTTTCTACGGAACCCTAAGGAAAAGTGGGTATAATTTTATATACTGTAGGTTTTGATTCCATTGCGAGTACTTGCGAGTTTGAAAATATGCGGCTAAAATTGTTGTTTCTTTTGATTGCGTTGACATAGATGTTTGATTTTTTTACAGCTTAAAGTTATTATAAAGCTGAGTATTTGGTATGAATTTCAATTTAATACCTGTACGCGTTCTTGAGGAAAAGGGTAGTAAATACAAAATTATTAAAAATATTTTTTTATATGATGTTACTAAAAATTTACAGTTTTCGCAATTTTTCCTGTGCCTGTAATTTAAGACGTTTCTGCGTACCAAATTTCAAGATTCTGAGTTAACGGCAAGTACTCTGTAGGTTTTGATTCCCTTGAGAGTAGTCGCGAGTTAAAAAATACGGCTAAAATTGCTGTTTCTTTTGAATGCGTTGTGATAGAGGTTTGATTTTTTTACAGTTTAAAGGTATTATAGACCTTAGTATTTGATATGAATTTCAGTTTAATACCTGCACGCGTTCATGAGAAATAAGGTAGTAAGTATGAAATTATTAAAAATAGTTTTTTATATGATGTAACTAAAAATGTACAATTTTCGCAATTTTTCCTTTATCTGTGCTCTAAGGACTTGCTTCGTGCCAAATGTCAAGATTCTGAGATCACGGGAAGTACCCTGTAGGTTTTGATTTTTTGAGAGTAGTTGCGAGTTTAAAATTGCGACTAAAATTGCTGTTTATTTTGAATGCGTTGACATAGAGATTTGATTTTATTACAGTTTAAAGGTATTATAGACTTGAGTATTTGATATGAATTTCAATTTGATACGTTTACGCGTTCATGAGAAAAGGGGTAGTAGGTATAAAATTATTCAAAATATTTTTTTCATATGATGCAAATAAAAATTTATGGATTTCGCAATTTTTCCTTTATTAGTGCTCTAAGGTGTTGCTTCGTGCCGAATTTCAAGATTCTGAGTTCACGGGAAGTGCCCCGTAGGTTTTGATTTATTTGGTAATGTCGAAAATTTGCAGAAATTTGCAACATATTCGACTATATCTTTTGATTGCGTTAGCCTAGAAGTTTGAATTTTTCACAGCTCGAAGAGGCAATAGACTTTAATATTTCCTATAAATTTCAGCTTGTTACCTCCACGCGTTCCTGAGAAAAAGGGTCTTGACAGACAGACAGACAGACAGACAGACAGACAGACAGACGGACGGACAACAAAGTGATCCTATAAGGGTTCCGTTTTTTCCTTTCGAGGTACGGAACCCTAAAAAGGGTCTTGACAGACAGACGGACGGATGGACGGACGGACAACTAAGTGATTCTATAAGGGTTCCGTATTTTCTTTCGAGGTACGGTACCCCAATAAAAGGAAAGATGACTTGATCAATCAATGCGCTGCCTCAGTTTTCAGTATACTTTTTTTCAATAATTGTGTCCATGACAAATAAATAGAGCTTAATAATATTAATATAAATTGCTAAAAAAATCTTTGGCCTAATAATTATGATTGTGCATTGTTTTTGTTGCCAAAAGTCAGCCCAAGTTAAGGTACCGCCGCCCTGGTGGCAAAAAACAAGTAGGGACTTTGATTTTTTATTTATTTTTTTATACAGGGCTATTTTCAAAACACCAGCAACTTCGCAGGACCAGACAGCATACGTCATACATACAAAATAATTATTTAGAGCATTCAGATGAAATATTAGAGTCCGTTTTACGAAAGAGGTCCCGCGGAATTTAGCGGAACTAAATTTAATTTTATCGATTTTTACTAGACTTCATATCCTAAATAATTTTTATTTGTTAGATAAAATAAATAATTATTTAATTAAGAAATTAAATATGAGTAATTATGAGGAGTTAAAATGTTATAGATATTTTAACTTTTAAAATGTGCTCCTTTCGTGAAAAGCACTCTACATTGATATTTATTTTTGAATGAAAGTAAAATGTAGCAAATTATTAAAATTCACATGTTTATGATGTTGGATGCCTAGTCTAGCAGGTTGCTGATGTTTTAAAATAACCCTCTATAATATATGTATTATAATTATTATTTTAGTAATTTTCAATATTATAAATATCGGCACGAATCTTAGGGTGTGACTTTCCTTTCTTAATTTGGTGTGGTTGTCCACAAAGTGGATGCAGGCAAAAATTCATCAATTACATTGAATTTTGTAATAGACATGTAGGATTTTTAATAAATAATGTTGACAATATTTAAAAACTACCTGTTCTCCATATTATGTTCTCCATAACGAAAATAACAAAACGGCACAACTTGCACGTCTAGTAATGTTTTAATATTATTCCCAAGAGTGACAGAGCTAGAGGTACATTTTGTTGTCCTGCTCAGACTCTCAGTTTTATTGTTTGACCCGATTCACTTTTCTATGAACTGGGTCATACTGACATAAATTGTACTTTAAGTTTCGTGCCGCTAACTTTTATATAAAGCCCTGTATAAAATGCCAAAAAGCGTTTAAATTAAGAATATACAGCTTGGCAAAAATAATATAAAGGAATGATTTATTTATATAATATGTTTTTGAGATTTTCAAAAGCGACGGTAACCGCTCACAATCAGGCGAACTGTCTGATTGAGTCGGAGTGTCTCACAAAAAAATATATATTTTGATTTCCGTTTCAAAGCTTTTTTGCCAAGCTGCATATATAATTATATTATTGTAACGAATTTGCTAGTCTATGTCCTTGATATAATCAAATTCTTCATTATTAATATAGATTTTAGATTTTTTTATAATTATATCTAGTTATAAGCGTTATATTATAAAACTTTTGTTAATGTGTCCGAGGCTCAAAAGATACTCTATAAGGCTCAGTTCACGTGTGCAAACGCGCGAATAACGGTAACCATGTGAACGTAGCTTAATTTAAAAATGTTGTTGTAAATTAGTGATTTTTGTAAAGAATCCTACTAATATAATAAAGCGAATGTATGGGTGTGTGAGTTTGTTGATGTTTCTCGCATGAACTACTGAACTGATTGAGATGGATTTTGTTATATAGAGGTAGCTATGTATTCAGTGTTTTCAGCGGGCAAATATGCAGGGCACAGCTCCTTATGATTTCTATTATAAGAGCGTTTGCACTACATTAGATCGTAGTCTAATTTGACTTAAAATGACGGTCTGACATAGCCCTGGTATATTTTATATGGTAACTTGCGTACTATAGTTTAAATTCTAAAATGAAGTAGGCTGTAGTGCGGAATTTAATTTTTTTCACGGCTACGTTGAACCTTCATTTTAAGGCGCTTTGCTATTGCAGCAACTAGTATTTGCAACTGGCTGTTTCACGTATCTTAATGAATTAGCTACATCGAAGAGTCATTCAATTGGCAAGCTGCACCAATAAAGGGTCATCACTCATTTGAACCACCCGGCACCCACTCGGCACCGCCTCGCCTCGTGCGATTAGTATTCTTTATATGGATTTATATGAGCATGCGCTCACTACATCAACTCCGTAACACCGCCGGATCGCCTCGGTCGCGAGGCGTCGGGTGGACCACGCGGTGACAACTCGCTGCTCGCATGCTTGCCTTGCATTGGATGGGCGACGTTCGTTGGTTATAACGCGGCGTCCACCCGTCGTCAACGCGTGGACGCCGCGCGGCGAGGCCGTGCCGAGTGGATGCCGGGTGGTTCAGATGAGTGATGACCCTAAAGTTGAATCAGCTAGTTCCTAGAAAGTTACCAATCCCAGTTGCTGAAATAGTTGCTGAGTTTGCCAAGCGCCTAAGAATTCGGATCAGATGTAGTGCGAAAACGCAAGTATAAATAGAACAATATGTATACTAAGACTAGATGTTGATGTTATTTTGTGATAATTTAATGTTTCTATGTAACTATTAAAACATTTGTATCAGTGTTTTGGGTTTTAATTTACTTTTTATCAGTCTGCTCCTACCGCCTGTTATCCTGGTAGGGTGGTAAGGCGTTACGATAATTATTATCGTTACGCTGAACTCTTGACCTGAGGGCCTATTGGCTATCGCCAAACGACATGTAATACACTAAAATCCATAGACAAAATTGCGTACATTACTTGCTTAAACCATTAATATGTGTAAAATAACAAACGCAGCAATGTACATTGAAGTTGTCATCAATCGTAGTGAGAATTAGCCAATAGGCCCTCAGGTGTTGCGAAACGTCGAGGTTAATTGTATAATTGGACGTATATTTACATTGGCGGATCCAGGATTTGGTCCTTGGGGCATTATAATTACTATGAAAACTGTGTTTAGCTTGCTGCGAGCGCCGAGAAAAAAAATATAATCTTGACCATGAAATATGAAAAAAAACTACAATAATTTATATATTAAGTTAATATTTAGTTTATTTTTTATTATATTATACTGTAAGTATTATTCTTATCTAGCGTTTTATACATAGGTAATGTACGTTGTTACTTATATATTTCTAAACTTACAAAATTACTGTTTTATTATAAAAATACACTCAATGTGAGGCGTTGCAAAAATAAATACTTAATTCACCTTCTTAAGACACCAAAATACCTACTAACTTTACTGCACCAGAATATTATCGGTGGGTCTTTCAACACATCACTACATTCATTTCAAAACGCCATCAAAAACAGCACAGGAAATATTCATTAGGGCATCTAGGAACGCTGATCTGCAATTTAGGACAATTCCATATTTTCTCGCACCTACATCTTGATCGGAATCGCCTCCTTGGCGGATTCTCTACGAAATTCGACGAATAACTTTGAAAAACTTTCGGCTTTTGGAAGTAGCTCGATTTGGCTTTAGGTACGAATTTAGGCGGAGATTTGGTCGTTATTTCGATAATATGGTCAATTTCTAATCTGTCTGTAGTTTCAGCGATTTCAGTCGTTTCGGCAGAATCGTAATGTCTAGCTTGTCTGTCGGATTGGGTTTCTAAAGGTATAGTGTCCGATACGTTTTCGCTGTTAGTGTCGGATAAATCGTGATTTGGCTGCGATTGGGCTGAGGTATCAGTTTCCGTTAAGTCTGGGCTAAGTTCTGACGGGGCTGAGTTTTCAGATCCTGCTAAATCAGGCCTTATTTCTGACGGGGCTGAGCCGTCAGATCCTGTTAAATCTGGGCTGAGTTCTAACGTGGCTGAGTTTGTTTCAGAATTAGAGTCGATTGATGCTTTATCTTCGTTATCATTGTCTGTCAAATCAGGTTGAGTATTTGTGGGTTTTACAGATAAATGTTGGTCGTCAAGAATTTCCGTTAATTCTGACTCACTTTCGGTTAAGTCAGGCTGATTTTCAAAGTCAGCCGTATCATCTGACTCAATAGGCGGTGTTTCCACGTTTCTAGTGCTATTTTTGTCAGGGTCTTTGTCTGTAGAGATATTCCCAGGGATGGTTAACGGTAGCTTCTCGATTCGCGACTCCCTGATGTTTGTGGCTGAGCTGAGGCTGTCTTCTACGACGGGCTGAATCTTGACGTATGTGACGTCACTGTCGAAGCTCTGAGGCGCCGGCGCCGCGCCGTGGAGGCATAGCAGGATTGTGAGAAATCTGGAATAAAAAAGAAAGTGTTATTATACAGAGACACTTGTATTAGATACACTCTCCTACTTTTTTTTTATATTGAAATTTAACGGTGAGAGGGCCCAATATTCTGCAGCACGATTGGAAGGGTAAAATAGCCAGATACATTATTATGCAAAAACGTATATAACTCTACGTTTATGTTTAATCTAACAAAATAGTGGTATATTATGGTCATAGGGATCACCCTTATCCTAATTTGCATAGGGCCTCTAATAAGTGAAAGATGGCTGGGTGCAACTGCAATCATTTTTCTAGTAATCTACAACAAATTCTGTTAAAATCTTTAAAGTCGTGAAACTTCTTACATAATAAGTTAGCATAATACCTAAGTCGTAATAAAAAAGTCAACAATGACTGGGTCAGGGCTTCGTATATTTAGTATTATTTACGTAAGTATATTTGAGTACACAGTCCTAGGAGCCTTGAGTGTTATGGATTTAAATATGTAAACACTAAACACGTGACATTTTTACTATATTGAACATTTACAAATCGTTTTTAGAGTCGTACCCTCAGTACCTCTAACATAGAGAAAATATCCACACCTCTACCGATCGACGACGATAAGACCGCCAATTGCTACTGGTACGCTACTTAGTAGTAAATTAAAACTACTTACTAGTGTAGTTTTAATTTTTGTGGTTGTAATAGGTACTTTTTGTATCAATAGATAAAGAGTTAAAATACCATAATAAGATAACTCGTTTGTCCGTCTGTCTGTCTTTTTGAGAGTGCATTATCGTATAAGAGCATATCTACCCCCGAGCTCCAGTTTGTGATGTGATCTTTGGACATGTGAGTTCGCATTGTCAAATTCTCATTAAAAAAATTCATTCATTCATTCCTACACTTTCCCTACACTTCATATTGAGCATGCGTGCGACATGGGGACAGCCTAAATGTTGAGTCGCAAGTCTAGGTTTCCTTTAATACCTAAATCTGAAAGGGTCATTCCACTTAGAACTTTCGTGGTAGCCATTAGCAGAGATAAATGCGAATATCATTTACATAATATGATTATGCGATCACATAAATATAAGACAAGTGAGCCAGTTGTTTGAATAAATTAGCTCAATATTTCAAGTCCTGCTCTAAAACATAAGTAAAAACGTGGATAAAGAAAAACTATTGGACTAAGCTACTGTAAAATGAAATGAGACACAAATAGTAAGCCCACTCGTTAGTATCTACACACATACATGAATCATGAACATGATTACACACATCACACATCTGTAGGTAGATAATAGGGACGTTTATACGGCCAAAAGATTTAAAATGTAGGGTAGTCCGTATATTATAAAAATATTATAAAAAAAAATATTGTTTATTGTTTTATAAATGAAATTACAGAGATATATAAAAAAAGTAAGTTAAATAAGATAAATAAGTTTTTGGGTGGTGATAATTAATTATCAAGAGCAGTATTATTCATTCAACTCAAAACTAGGATTAGTTTTTATAAAAAAAAAAAAAAAACAAAAAGTTTTTATATAAATCTAAAGCAGCATTTTCTACACATACAGGTACAGGATATATTTGCGTGTAGTACGTACTGTCAGCGTGTGTAGAAGCGATTGGGCTTGGTTCTTGGTGCTTCGGTCATTTATGCCGCAACCGCAGTCTAAATATTTTATATCTCCGTCCATGGGTAAAAATTGGTTTTTTATTAGGGGAATAAAATGAAATTAATTGTATCTATCCGGATCGATGACGGGAGACAAACAGTTTTTTGCATTCGATACAACGAACTCTTGAGATGTAGATTTTATCAACAGTCATAAAATAGATGGAACTTTTATTATTGATAGCAAAAAAAACTTTACAAAAAACGATTTTAAATAATAAAGGACAGAGTTCAATCAGGTTTCTCTATATAGACTACTTACTATAAAAAAATATGTTAACGTTCCGTGTTTACAATTATTTTTAATTAGTCATACGCAACATTTCATAGGAATTTTGAAAAAAGGGACGTCCAGCATCTTGGGTACAAAATCCATACGCAGAGTTGTTCTGGCGGGGAGTTCCACATAACCACCCACACTTCCCCCTAGGATGGGGTTGGTAAAAAGGCCCTGGTTAAAAAGTGGGCTTCAGACCCCAAAATCCTCAATCCCAAATGATTTTTTAGCAAATTGATTGGTTTTTTTTAAAGTATGGTAAATAATACGATTTGCTATTTAATATTTTCACAGCTTTCAGCAATTTCCTTGCGCACTTACAAATTGCAAAAACATTTTATTTAAAAATCTGAATACCTTGCCTGAAACTGGAATCAAGCCTCGCAAAGGAAATCCTGGACCCCTTATGACATGTCTAATTATTATAATTGTCTTGCAGTATTTAAACAGAGCGTTACGAGGCCTATCTTCAAATCTGTACGAACAATGCTATGCCATAAACCACCGTTTTGTCATATACACCAATTATGTACAATTATGTGTAGCTAAAAATACTATTGTCATAGTTAGCTAGATATGCCTGCTTATTAGGCAATTTTAAGTTAATTTAATCATCTTCTCCGTTCGTTTTGAGAATTTTTAGGATTTGAAAGAGTAGATAAAGACAGGCCTATAACTCTTTCTAGCCAAAACCAATTTTTACCAACGGCAACGTTTTAAGTTTTAGGAACCCCAAAATAGTTTTTTTTCTATAGTAGGTATTTTTTAAATTTTCTTCTAATAGGTATGAAGTTTTCCGAATAAATATTCTTAGAAGAATTTGCTACTTACTTTATATAAAAAAATACTAAATAACTCTAAAGGTGATTTAAAACTTATTTAAAAATAAATAGTTTTACGGTTTGAGATAGACTCCGAGCTGGAGTACTTACCTTCTAAATGATAGAAAATATATACCTACCTACCTAATAATAAATTAATATAGGTATATCGTAAATTCTCAAAAACAACACGAAGCCGCGTGAACATCAGTTATTGAAGGTAAAACTGAATACTGAGCTATAATTTGGCCAATTAAATTTTCAATCGGGCGGAAATTAGCAATTTTTCCAACACATTTGGAAAGTTTTTGTTGCTCACTGCTTAAAACTAACCCGACAATAAATAGAACCTCACCAGCCAGATGTTTGTCAGACTTTTAGGCTGACCTCACATTGGGTGACAGCGACTACGCGACTCTCGGAAGGTTCTCTAGCGACCGGTGTGTGTAGCTTCGTGTGGTTGACGTGACATCGCGATGTTGGCTCCGCGACTCTTCAACTCTTCGACGACTGCTAGGAGTCTCTGTCGCCCAATGTGGGGTGGGCCTTAATTGGGTGAAATGCATGCGTAAATATTTTGAATATTTAATTACGCACGAAAAATTATTTATAAGCAAGTGATTAATAAGGCGGTCGGCGATCGTGTGATCTTTCTTTCATACAATACTTTTGCACTTCCACGATTCAAGATTTATTATGCTACTTGCGTCCACGTCGCTCTTACAAAAACGGTCGCTGAATGCGGAAATTCTCCCTAATTTAAAATTTAAACATAATTAAGTTTATTTCAAGCTGAAACGATCGTATCTCCGCCGAAGTTCAATTAAAAATTACCTGTTGTTTAATATTATGCCTTTAATTATGCATTGTTCAATATTATGCATTGTTCAATTGAATATTGAAGTTGACACCTTGGCGTATAATGAGCAATTTTTGAACATGGCTAATATACACAGGTCTGCTGACACTGTGACTGAGGGTCGTTTAAACTCGGTTTCAAAAAAATATAAATTACGGAATCCATCAAAGGGCACTATTCCGTACTACTTTCACTCACGGACTAGCAAGACACAAACTTTGAATGACGAGACTATTGAGAAGACAGATTTACAGCATGAAAAGGAATATAAAAAAGGAACCATTCCTTTTTATTTCAAAAAATTAAAGGCAACGGCCTCGACACCCCAGCAATCTGCCCAAAAGTCCAATCTAGATTTTTTTCGTGAAGGATAACAGCTCGCATAATATGACTATTTTACATCAAAATATTTGCGGAGCTATAAATAAATCAGAAGATATATGTGTAGCGCTAGAGGAATTAAAGGGCAATGGTACCGCGGTTGATGTGCTATGCCTTACGGAGACATTCATCCAAAAAGGGCATGAAAGACTAATGAAACTACCAGGGTTTACTTTAGCGTCTTCGTATTCACGTACTGACATGAAAAGGGGAGGGGCATGCATTATGGTAGACAATAAACTAGATTGCAAAGAATTAAAATTCATTAACGAGTTCGCGTGTAAGTACTGCTTTGAATGTACAGGTATAGAAATATTAAAACAAAATATAGTTGTTGTTTGTATATATAGGACTCCTAACAGTTGTAAAACAGTATTTTTTAATAAACTAGAACTACTACTTATAAAGCTTACTACAAAATATAAAAAAATTGTTTTATGTGGAGATTGGAATATCGATATGATGAAGGTAAATAAAGACAGTACTGAGTTGAGGAGTATTTTAGACAATTCAAATATGAATATTCATATTAAAACGCCCACTCGAAAAATGTCATGTATTGATCTTATTGTAAGCAATATAAAAACAGTAGAAGGTCAAACACACTATATGGCATTATCTGATCATGAAACAGGTCAAACCATTAAGTTTCCCGTCAAGAATAAGCCGATCATGATTAACTGGTTTGAAAATAGGAGAGATTTTTGCGAAGACAATATAAATAAGTTTGTTGATTGCATAAAAGCTTTATCTTTCGTGGGTATTAATGACATGCCAACAGTAAATGGGGCGTTTGAATATTTCCATGACCTATATGTATTGTTCTTTAACTTGTGTTTTCCAATCATCCGTATTAAAAGAACTAACAAAAATAAACGGTGTGCATGGCTTACCAAGGGTCTAAAAAAATCATGCATAAAAAAAAGATGCTTGTATTTAAAAGTGAAGCTAAATCAGCACAACAAACGTTTATATGAAAACAGATACAAAAAATATAGTAAGTTATTAAAGAAATGTATACATAAGTCGCAACAAACACAGAATATGACATATATAAATACCAGTACTAATAAATGCAAAGCAGCGTGGGAAGTCATAAATGAGAATATAGGTGACATAAAATTGACAAATAAAATAGATAACATTATTAAAGATAACTCGACATATTCAAATCCTCATGACATTAGCGAATTATTCAATCAATATTTTATAGACATTACTAACAATACTAACTTCAATTTCAAATCATCTGACATAAATAATAACTTGGACTTTGATAATTGTGCTTCTATATTTCTTCATCCAACTGACCCAGGAGAAGTTTATAAATGTATAAAAAATCTTAATAATACCAACTCGACAGGGATTGATAATCTAAATACTAGAATAATCAAACTTAGTGCCCATTCTATATGTGAACCTCTAAGTATTATTATTAATAAATCTTTTGACGAGGGCATTTTTCCTGATAAGTTAAAATTCTCAATAGTGAAGCCTCTATTCAAAAAGGGAAAAAAATCTGACATGAATAATTATAGACCAGTGACATTATTGCCAATTATTTCGAAAATAATTGAAAAAGTCATGTTGTCAAGGCTAAAAAAATTTGTGACAGCCCATAATATTTTAAAAAATGAGCAATTTGGTTTCAGAAACAATAGCACAACCTCGTTAGCATGTTTTAATGTGGTCAAACTAATAACGGAGGCTATCAACGATAAAGTACCAGTAGTAGCGCTTCTATTAGACATGACAAAAGCATTTGACTTTGTGGATCATAAATTGCTACTTCACAAGCTCGAGAAATATGGGATTAGGGGGAAGGCAAATGATTGGATCCGTAGCTACTTAACGGAACGACAACAATGTGTGGAAATTAATAAAATTGAGAAAAATGAAAAATTATGCGTGCGATCATCCTTCAAACCAAATAAATTTGGAGTTCCTCAAGGGAGCGTGTTGGGTCCATTTCTATTTCTTATCTATATAAATGACATTCCAAATATAAACAAAAGACATAAAACTATATTATTTGCTGACGACACCACATTAATCATAAGAGGTGAAAATAGGTTGACATTTGAATCTGATATTAATGATGCTCTTAATAAAACTATCACATGGCTGACACAAAATAACCTTTATATTAATATTAACAAAACTAACATAATTCAATTTGGGACATATAAACAAACAAAAGAAACACTTTTGATTCGACATAATAACACCCCAGTTGCAGAGGTTGACACAGCAAAATTTTTAGGAATTTGGTTGGATCAGCACTGCAGCTGGAAGAAACACGTTCATGAAACGTGTGTAAAATTAGATAGGTTTGTTTATGCGATACGTCAACTACGAATAAAAGTGTCAGTAGAAGCGGCACTAAGCGCGTATCACGGGTATGTCTCTTCGGTACTAGCCTACGGGTTAATTCTTTGGGGCAATTCAGTCGAAATAGAGAGAGCCTTCAAACTTCAAAAAAAATGTGTACGAGCTATATGTGGTGCATGGAGTACGGAAAGCTGCAGGCCTTTATTTAAAAAGTATCGAATACTTCCCTTAGCCTGCATGTACATTAAGGACATGTGTATATTTGTCAAACAATATCCGGAATATTTCAAGAGGAATGCCGAGGTATTATCAAGGCAAACCAGACACAAAAATAGACTCTATATACCGCCATGTCGTCTAACCATGGTCAAAAGAAATGCATTTTTTCAGGCCATTGCTATTTTTAATAAACTTCCGTTAGAATTTAAAGAACAAAACTTATCAATGTACATTTTTAAAAGAAAATTGAAATTATGGCTTCAAGACAAATGTTTTTATACAGTCAAAGAATATTTGGACTTTAAATAATAATATTGTAAAATTATAATCTATGACATCCAATCGTTAAATGTAAATTTCAACTTGACCTTATACTTATTTCATGAACATAGATATTATTTGAGTTTAATTTTAATAAATTTTAGGTAAATTGGCGGATTGACATAATATAGGTAATTTTTGACATAATTTTAGGACATTATTAGGATTTTTGACTTGACATTGTTATTATTTTAATATTATTATTTTTCTCTTTATTTTTACTTTTTATCAACATATTAAAACTAATTTAAATTGTAAAATGGTATATAATAAGATTAACATTTTATGTAAATAATCAAGTGAAATTTTGCACGCCTCTAATGAGGCAGAATGTAACGGACCTAGTTTATAACGACTTATTTTATTAAGACCTATTGTACCTACCTACATTCTTGCAAATAAATATTTGTATTTGTATTTGTATTTACCTAATTGTGGAATTCTCAGCATTGTCCGAGACAATGGTATTTTTTGTACATTGTCTATTTGACGTGTTTTACTAGATGTTTGTATCATAGGTAAAATACACGAGTAGAACCAGTAGTAAAATAATAAGATAAATATATAGAAAAATATTATAGTAGGTACCTACCTAATAAGTAATAAGTCCTATTTGTTTTAAAATACGATTCGTTATATGTATGTATATGTATAATATGATAATTATAGGTTATTACAGCAAGATTTAATTAATAATCTCAAAATTAAATAAATTATGTTAAAATAATATTAATAAGAAATGTAATTTAATAAGAAATGTAATTTAATTTAAAGAAATAACAAAGTTTTTTTGGGTTACCCAAAGACTCTTAAGGCTAGAACCGATTAGAAAAATTATGATATCGTTTTAAAAAGGGTTCCTAGGTCCTGATTATAATACTTATTATTATGTTATCGAAATCGGTCGAATGGTTTTCAAGTACCTAATAAATTAAAACGTGCTCGCCCTCGATATCCGATATTATTGAAAGCGTGCTTGAAATTATGAATTATTTTTCCTAAATTTAATTATTCTCAATTAAATTACGTTTTAATTGGGTATAATACCACTGTAATAAGAAATACTTAAGAGAAATCTATGAAAAGTGCGTTAACGGGATAGACAGTTAGCGCTTAAAAACTGACTAGCTAAGACTTCAGGTGCAAAGAGTCGTACATCTGTTGTTTATCTCGGTTGAATGAAGTTAATTGTTGATCACGTACGCGTTACTCGGTACCATAACGCCACACACGCGTTATTCGGTACCATAATGTTATATTAGGTACTTATCTATATATTATAGTATTTTTTGCTTCCGAAATACCAACTTACGTAGTTTTATAGTTTTTTATAATATTATAGAATATATATTAGCAAGACTTAGGTTACTATTTTGTTAAAAAAAAATAATATATAGTTGCTTCCGCTTATTTTTTTTTTCTTACTGAAAAGTTCCAGGAATAATGTTTAATAGGTATGTATGTATTTGAAAAGGTAGGTACTTGTTGCTTGAGTAATATACAAAAAATCAGGGAAGGTAAACATTTTCACGAAAGTTTCTTTAGAAATACCAAGTACAGGTAGATAATATTATAAAGCTTAGATAGGTTTCGATAGGCTTCGTTTTTTTTTATACAACGAAGTAAGAAGACGAGCAAGACGCTCTCCTGATGGTAAGAGATAACGCTGCCCATTATGAGTACAGTGCTACTCAGTATTTTACATAGGTACAATTCTGGGTGCACTGCGCCAACGCTTCTTACTTGAGAGTCATAAGATGTTAAGACTCCTCAGCCCAGTAATTTCACTAGCTACAGTGCCCTTCTACCGAAGCACAGTAATGTTTGCACATCACTGCTCAGTCGGTAGAATAACTGGCACTGTTGGGGTACCCACCGCCCACCTAGTCGACCTCCTGCAAAGGAAGTCTACCCCCGGTAAAAATTCGTATTATTCTTATATTATAATGAATGGAAATTTTCTTTAATAAGATGCGATTCGTTACTATTTATCACAATTCTGGCCTTGGCACTCCTATATCATAACGATTTTTTAATAATTTCACCGATATTCGCACGGCGCACCCATTCAGCCATGAACTTGAACTCGCAGTTAAAATAAAAATGCCACTAACCGGTACATGTCCGCAGCTTGCTCGTGCGATCCAGACACAACCGTTGGGGATGCTTCGAGACCACTTATAAACCTTTTATAGACGAAACAACACTATATAACTATAAACTGATTCAGAAATATTTAAATGATCCACAACAATCCACTACATCAACCTCGTTTGTCGCAATACAATCAGGTATGAAACCTCCTTGGTCGAAATTCGAATTAGAATTTATTTTTCGCGCCGTTCGTTTCCGGCCAGTCGTACAAGTATTTTTTTCACGCCAAACGGTTAAAGACTGCAAGCAGCTCGCGTATTCAGCCACCCGCCGAAATAAAATGGAGGGGCGTGGAATTTTCGCCTTGATTTAGGGTGATTCCTGAGAGTCAAAATTTTACGTGTCTGGGGGAATAAACTACCCGTAACATAAAAATTCTACCCAAAGGTATTTTTTTCCTGTTAGTCTAAGGTTCAATCTACTTAATGCATGATAGACATCAGGTTATATTTAGCTGCAAGTATCTAAAAAAAAATGTAAAAGCCCTGAAATTTGATTACCGTGGGCTGTCCCTTACACATTTTCGGAACAAAATATATTTTTTACACTAATTTATAAAAGGAATTTAATTAATTCCTGTGATCAAAGCTGTAAAGGGTGAACTGTTATATGATCAAAAAAATACGCGAAGGCTGTACTCAGCGTAGTTTTAGAAAAAATAACAAATTTAGGTTTGTCCCCGGACAAAAAGTGATTCCCATGGCGCGCGACATAACTACCCACATTTCACAAACCACAACACTTAGAAGCTTGTACGCACGCTATTGGCTAACTTCGATTGCGCTCTAAACATAGTGAAGAGAGGCTCCTCCTCTCGTTGTTATAAACTGGATTTACGAAGGTGAGAAATTGATTACCGTGGTTTTGGTTCACTAGATCATTGATTACCTTTTCCATGTTTAAAAATATTTTTTTATCCATTACGGTTTTTTGACTAGGGTGTGCAGTTAGTAAAAGGGTATTGTTTATCATATATTTTATTAATTTTGGTCTTTAATTATGGTATTTAAAAATATTGACAAAAAACTATACAATTTTGATTTACATGGTATTGATTCTCATGGTATTTTACCACGGTGATCAATTTTCCCCTGAGTTTTCTTGCGCATTCTTTCACTTTTTACCCAACTACAGCGAAGCCGCAGGTATTGAAGTGATTTTGACAGTTTATATTTGTATATTTCATTATTTCAGATATTTTTACAAGCTTTTATTTACTTTCACTTGTCTGTTGTCTGTCTGTCTGTCGGTCTGTCTGTCTGTCTGTCTGTCTGTCTGTAATCAAATCTTGCAAGTTTAATTTGACCCACTTCCCGGTGTCCGATTAAGCTGAAATTTTGCATGCCTGCATAAGTCGGATGACAATGCAATATTTTTATGACATTGAGCTGATCTGATGATGGAGCTGGAAGCTGGCCATAGGAACTCCGTAATTAAACGACGCAACCCCATCGAGTTTGGGCTCATTTGATTTGTCTTGTTGAGCACTTTATAGTGCTAGGTGGTAATAATAATAAAAGCTTGTTTTTAAAAAGTTTTTTTTTAAATTTCACTTGTTTTTATATTGTATACATCAGATTTTTTTATATTGTACTATAGTAGACAGACCACATTAAAAAGTCGCTCAGCGAGCTATGGAGAGGGCTATACTCGGGGTTTCTCTACGTGATCGAATCAGGAATGAGGAGATGAACTAAAGTCACTGACATATCTCCGCGGATCAGGAAGCTGAAGTGGTAATGGGCAGGCCACATAGCACGTAGAGCGAATGGCTGATGGGGTCGAAAAGTGTTCTGGCTACTACAGGCAAGCAAACACAGCGTAGAACGTCTACCCACAAGTGTGGCAGACGACCTTATTTAGGTCGCTGAAAGACGCTTGAAGCAGGTCGCTTTCAACACCAGTATTATATATGGAGGTCTAAAGGGGAGGTTTATGTTCAGCAGTAGACGTCTTATGGCTGAGATGATGTATGATGAAAAAATAAAACCAAACTATGGGCTGACTGCAACTTTCAGTCCAGATTAACCTAACTAATGATAAATGTACAATCTGATGACAGCTTCTGGAGTGAATCCTGTCAGTGACTGTGACTGAGAACTTAATCTCATATTCTAGGACTATATATTCAATATTTTTACATTGTTTAAGACTGCAATACGTTGATTTTATTTAGTTTACATGATTATTATATAGAGAGCCAATATAGACCTTTTTAATACTTTATGTTTGGTGTATATCTGTTTGGATCACCGTTTTTAATCATTTCTATTCTATATGATTAGTATGTAGAGGTCAATATTTAAATAATAACATAGAATTCAAACAAAATAGTTTTAATTTTGATTCCCATGCCACACTTTATTGATTCCCGTGGCACCAAAAATTTAAATTTAAATATCTTCTGAACAAAACAAGTTATAATGATGCCTATTTGATTGATGTAATTATAATTATGGGAAATTTGATGTTTTACATGTAAAATGCAATAATACTTTGATTTAAAATCTGCCACGGAAATCACTTAAATACGCCCGATCTCAGGATTTACCCTTTACAGGTTTGCGAGTTTCCTGTGAATTTTGGGTTTTGGTCGCGAGTTTTTCCGCGCGAAATAGGAAAATGATTAATATAATATGAGTATCATGATGAGTGGATTGATTGTGGGTACACATGGTGTTAAGTGTACCATTTATTATATTTTAATGTTTACTTAACTCTCTGTTTGATTTGTTTGACTGATTATTTTCTGACTGATCCTTGGATTTTAAAAATTAGTTGAGATGAACCCTTTTCTATTTGCGAAACCTATCTGTGAAATAAAACGTTTCTGACGTACATAGTATATTGGAGTGTGGCCGATCTCTATCTCTACCGCTATGTGTATAAAAGTTTAAGTTTTAATATGCGTATTAATTAGATATCTGTAGGTGCACTACACTACATACCTACAAGTACCTTACCTTACCACGTACCTCAAGAACATTACCTGCGATGTACCTCACCATGTCCACAATACCCGGACATGGCTACAATATACCTTGCAACACAGCACCAATACCTACAGTAAACAGAAGAAAGAAAACACAACACTCAAGCACTTCACTTCATTTATTTCACAACGTTCGTGTATGCAGATCTTCAAGAAACAATAGAAAACCATCGCCTTGAAAAGGGCGGTTTTTCTGCTGTTCAAACTAGAAACAAGACGCCTTGAAAAGGGCGGTTTTGTTGTTGTTTGTTCAATGAAGAAACAAGTCACACACGTCGCTGCAGTCCAGACTTCACACACGTCGCTGCAGTCCAGACTTCACACACGTCGCTCCAGTCTAGACTTCACACTTGTCACTACAGTCTAGAATCTAGACTTCTTCACAACACTTCGATGAGCTGGGGCGCACACGTGAACACGTGTGAGCGGCGAGGCGACGTCCGGGCGAATGAAGAGGCCAACTCCCGCGCGCTGTATTTACGAGAGCCGCAATATATATACCCTGCGCACATCGATCTGCGCATCAATTTTATATCACTGTTTCTATCTCTTTCATGTAAATATTTCTTCTCTTTCTAATTTCTCATAAAACTTTCTTTTGTGTACGCTAGTTGTAAGGTATTTATTTTGTATATAGGTAGGCTCATTTTTGTAAATAAACATTCCATATTTTACCTTCTGATTTAGTGTTTCACTTACACTACCTACTTCAGTTAGGCACCAAGAACGCAGCGTTGCCAGTGCGTTACTTTTGTAACATTTTGCGTTACTTTTTGACCCTTTGCGTTACTTTTACGTTACTTGTCCTAAAATGTTACTTTTGCGTTACTTTTTGGGGTAATGATTTTTTTAAATGAACTTACAATGGAAGAATATAAAATAATAACTTAGTGAATCGGAACGCAATCGAAACGGAAAACAAAAATTAAAAAAAAGTAAATAATATGTCAATGTCATGGCTCGTCCACATTATGCCGGTTAATGACTCTGCAAGTCGTAATTATTCACACAAAATGGCTTCAAATGGTCCATGATTGATTAATATTCAAAATATAATTAAAGTCGTCAGCTATGGAGCCCAAAATGTATACCGGAAATTTACCGGAAAAAACCGTAAATATCCGAAGACATTCGATTATAGACAAAAACTGTTCATCCATAGACAAAACACACTCAGCAAATCATTGGCCGGTATATGTGGACGAGCCATAGGACCAATATAATTACCTACTGAAATCTATGAATAAAAAAGTATAAGTACCTATATTTAAATTGAGTAAGTATATTACATTTTATATAAATTGTATTAAAAACAGGGGTCACATCATCGTGGCCACCTGTGAGACAAAAAACAGCTTACGGATTTTCATTATTTTATGAAAATACGCGATATATTGATATTTTAGGTCATAAACTAGTTGAATAACATTTTATTGTCTCAAATTGCTTTTAAATTTTGGAAAAAAACGAAACACATAAGTATTATTGTCAAAGTGAAGCAGTTTGACAAACAACATAAACCGGCCACGCTGAAAGGGACAGAAAAAAATAGCTTCTCCTTTTTCTTCACACAGAATTTTCCCTATTGCCATCACACTCACATATAAAATGGCTACTTCTAGTTGTATTACTTCTGTGATTAAAAATAGTTTTTTTTTTTTTAAATGCGTTACTTTTATTGTAAATGCGTTACTTTTCGAACCTGTCTGCGTTACTTTTGAAGATAGGGCACTGGCAACACTGCAAGAACGCTTAAAGTGGTGACCCCGAAGACTGTTCACCGTGGCCCGAAGACTGTTCACCGTCGCTACCGCCTAATGTGGTGACACATCGCTCGAAGTCTCATCACCGCTGTCGCTGCCGTTCACTGGTACCTACAGTGGTGACCGACACCATATTATCAAGACGAAGCTCTGCACGACGACCACGCAGAAAATCCACCATGGACCCCACTGCAGCTGCCGCCGCCGCTTCGAACACAGCGAAGTCCACCACCACCTACATCACGCCACCGCCACTTTCGTCACAAGAAGACTCCGACTTCAACAAATACCTCATCGAAGTAATCCGCACGCTAAAATTCGAAGTTGCCGCCATCAAATCGGAGCAACAACGAATCTTCAACAACTGCCACAATGCAACGCCGACGAGTCTCAACAACAATAACAAGACAAGAAGAAGCTCCAGTAACACAGTTTCACCGCACTGTTATTATCATCGTCGGTACGGCGCACAAGCACGCCACTGCACTACACCGTGTAGCTACACAAAATGCGAAGTCGGAAAACCTAAACAAATATCACCAGAAGCTCAACCCAGCATAGAAGAAAATTCTTACCGCCTATTCGTCGTTGACAAGAATTCTCAACATAAATTCCTCATCGACACCGGCGCCAATATCTCCGTTTTACCGCGACCAAAAGGAGCGCAACCTAAACCGCTCGATTTTCAACTGTACGCTGCAAATAACACCGTCATACCTACATACGGGGAGAAGACAATCACGCTCGACCTCAGTCTACGAAGACCGTTCCAGTGGACTTTCATCGTCGCTGACGTGGGAAAGCCAATAATCGGCGCTGATTTCCTGCGACACCATCAGTTAATCGTTGATCTACCTAAACGACGATTAATCGACGGTAAAACCAGCCTCACTGCGATCTCCACTATTCAAGCCTGCAACATGCCTACAATCAAGACGATCGACGACACACAGAGCTACCACGCGATACTCGCCGAGTTTCCCGGTATCACCCGTCTCACTCCCACACCGAACGCAATCGAGCCGAACGTCGAACACTACATTGAAACGAGCGGACCGCCTGTACATTGTCGCGCACGTCCGATCGCACCGCATCGTTACGAAGCCGTTCGCAAAGAGTTCCAGCACATGATCGAACAGGGAATATGCCGTCCAAGCAAAAGTCCCTGGGCATCACCGCTACACATCGTACCTAAAAAAGACGGAAGCATTCGTGTATGTGGCGACTACAGAAGACTTAACGCCTGCACGAAACCCGATCGCTACCCGATTCCACGAGTGAAAGATTTCACTTTTCAACTCACCGACAAGAAGATATTCAGCGTGATCGACTTAAACCGCGCATACTCACAACTGCGAACGCGCGAACAAGACATCGAGAAGACTGCAATCATCACACCGATGGGTCTATTCGAGTTCCCGCGAATGGTACCCGGACTCAAGAACGCCGGCCAAACGTTTCAACGCTTCATTCACGAAGTACTGCGCGGACTCGATTACGTATTCCCGTTCGTCGACGATGTCATGATCGCTTCTACAGACGAAACTACGCATCAACAACACCTTCGCACTGTACTACGAAGACTTGAAGACAACGGCATCACTATTAATCCCGCCAAATGTGTCCTAGGCCAGCCGCAAGTAAAATTCCTAGGATACACAGTTTCAAGAGAAGGAATCTTACCGCCTGCCGAAAAAGTAACAGCAATCACGAACTACACCAAGCCGAACACTATTGAAGAATTAAGGCGCTTTCTCGGAATGATGAATTTCTATCGAGATCACCTTCCGGACGCCGCTACAATTCAAGCACCGCTAAATGCCTATCTGCACTCCGTGAAAAAGCGAGACAAGACTGAAATACAATGGACCGACGAAGCGACATCTGCATTTGAAGCCTGCAAAAATGCGATTAAAAACGCAGCTTTGCTCGCTCATCCATCGCACACCGCACCGATCGCTATTTTCACCGACGCCTCAGACAAATCCGCCGGAGCAGTACTACAACAGTACATCGATGAAAAATGGCAACCTCTCGGCTATTTTTCGAAGAAGTTCAGCGACGCACAACGACAGTACAGCACATTCGACAGAGAGTTACTGGCTATCTACATGTCAGTAAAACACTTCCGCAAAATGTTTGAAGGCCGAAACATAATGATTTTCACCGATCACAAGCCGCTAACCTACGTACTGCAGAAGCCACCATCACCATCTGAGACACCACGCCGTGCAAGACAGCTGATTTTCATAAGCGAATTTACCACTGATATTCGCCACATCAGCGGCAAAGATAACATCGTAGCCGACGCACTCAGCAGAGTCGAGACAATAACATGCCCTACAACGCTCGACTACAACAAGATCGCAGCCGCGCAAGAACGAGACATCACTACAATACACAAGCTCAGCCAACAAAGTAATTTGGCGCTCAAACCAATTACTTTGCCTGGAACGTCAAAGCCTGTGTACTGCGAGACATCTACACCGTCCATCCGACCATACCTACCAGAAGAATTTCGCCGCGACGCATTCGACGCCGTCCACAACATCAGTCACCCTGGCATACGCACCACACGCAAGCTGATCACTGAAAAATTCTTCTGGCCTTCAATCAACGCCGACGTCGCTTCCTGGGCGAGACAATGTATTCGATGTCAACAATGCAAGATCACACGACATACTTGGAGCGAAATTTCAAAATTCCCGCCAACTGACCGCTTCCAACACATACACGTCGATATAGTCGGACCACTGCCTACATCTTCACACGGACATCGATATTTAGTCACTATGATCGATCGAGTGACTAGATGGGCCGAAGCTATACCTACCGAAGACATCTCAGCCGAATCCGTCGCAAAAATCGTCTATGAAAATTGGATTACTCGATTTGGGTGCCCAATGTACCTAACGAGTGACCAAGGCCGCCAGTTCGAGAGTCAGCTGTTCACCAAACTACTCGCCGCAATGGGGATCAAACGCAACCGCACGACGCCGTATCATCCACAATCAAACGGCATGGTCGAACGCTGGCATCGCACACTCAAGACTGCGCTCAAGACACGACTTCAAAACTCTACGTGGATCGACGAGATACCTACTGTACTTATGGGTCTACGCGCCGCCGCTCGAAGCGATACGGGCGTAAGCGCCGCCGAAGTTACCTACGGCCAAAACCTACGCCTACCGAGCGATTTTTTGGCCGCGCCGTCCGTCACATCATCCTGCGACATGGACTACGACTTCGTTGATCGCCTGTGCAACTCAATCGCTGCCGTGAAGCCTGCGCAACCTACAACGCCGCATAGCAACAGCCGACCCATATTCGTCAACCAAGATCTCAAGACCTGCGAGTACGTTTTCGTGCGCACGGACGCAGTCAAGAAGCCGCTGCAACCTGCGTACGAAGGGCCGTACAAAGTCGTCGAGCGGAACGATAAAACGTTCCTACTAAAAGTTCCTGACAATCGATCGCCCACTATATCGATCGATCGCCTGAAACCTGCCTACACGATCAACCTCGACACTGACGTCGATGCACCCGCTAATACCACAGACAGCGCAGCTACTCCGTCATCGAGTGATCTACATATACCTACAGCATCCGTACCTGCTACGAAGCAATCAAGATCCGGCCGCAATATAAAACTGCCGGTACGCTTCGCTTGAGGGGGAGTACTGTAGGTGCACTACACTACATACCTACAAGTACCTTACCTTACCACGTACCTCAAGAACATTACCTGCGATGTACCTCACCATGTCCACAATACCCGGACATGGCTACAATATACCTTGCAACACAGCACCAATACCTACAGTAAACAGAAGAAAGAAAACACAACACTCAAGCACTTCACTTCATTTATTTCACAACGTTCGTGTATGCAGATCTTCAAGAAACAATAGAAAACCATCGCCTTGAAAAGGGCGGTTTTTCTGCTGTTCAAACTAGAAACAAGACGCCTTGAAAAGGGCGGTTTTGTTGTTGTTTGTTCAATGAAGAAACAAGTCACACACGTCGCTGCAGTCCAGACTTCACACACGTCGCTGCAGTCCAGACTTCACACACGTCGCTCCAGTCTAGACTTCACACTTGTCACTACAGTCTAGAATCTAGACTTCTTCACAACACTTCGATGAGCTGGGGCGCACACGTGAACACGTGTGAGCGGCGAGGCGACGTCCGGGCGCCGGGCGAATGAAGAGGCCAACTCCCGCGCGCTGTATTTACGAGAGCCGCAATATATATACCCTGCGCACATCGATCTGCGCATCAATTTTATATCACTGTTTCTATCTCTTTCATGTAAATATTTCTTCTCTTTCTAATTTCTCATAAAACTTTCTTTTGTGTACGCTAGTTGTAAGGTATTTATTTTGTATATAGGTAGGCTCATTTTTGTAAATAAACATTCCATATTTTACCTTCTGATTTAGTGTTTCACTTACACTACCTACTTCAGTTAGGCACCAAGAACGCCTAAATATCTTTACAATAAAACACGCAACTTGTACGTGTAAATGAATAATAATTACCTACTTATCTAAATTATTGTCTTAATAATTATTATAAAATTGTAAAGTAATTTATTTAAGTTAAACTAAAATGTTTTATAAAATAAAAAAAAAAACATAAATATGTATGCATCTACATAATAGGTATGTACAATGTACCTACTTACATAGCGAATAATAATATTATTTGTCACAAAATTACTCTTAGGTAGGCAATGAATTTTTACTTTTAAATATGACTTCTTAATTATAATAATTAGGTTTATTACTTATAACAATAAATATATACCTATTTAATTCAATATTTTTAAGCGGCTAATAGTCGCTGAACCTCTGTCTCGCTCGCACGATATAACGAATTGTCAAATAACAATTAATAAAATTTACATTTTGAAAATGTGTTAAATTATTTCCCTAATTCGTTGGTGTTAAATTGGAAATTTAGCTCATATTTTTACACAATTTTTTTAAGTATCAAACTGGTTAAGTTTGATGCTTTATAAAATTGTTGAGGCATGTTTAAAGATATATATTTTTCATATTAATTGAGAATGCCATTGTTGTTATTTAAGGTAGCAAACTGGGAATACTTATAAAAATAGTATAAAAATATGAGCTAAATTGTAAATTTAACACATTTCCAAAAAGTAAATTTTATCAATTTTTATTAGACAATAAGTTATATCGTGCGAGTGAGACAGAGGCCCAGCGACTATTTAACCCCTTAAACAGAACCTCTGATTTTCTATAAAGAAATCTAAATGTAGTGTAATTTTAAACTTTTATTCTTTTGTAATTATGGCGTTCAATAAAGAGTTAACAAGAAGAAGAAGAAAAGAAGTTATTAAGAAGAGAGAGAGAGCTATCTATATTTACTGTGTATCTATTCTCGACGCATTTTAAACAAATTTCTTTCTACTTTAATTATTGTTAATCAACGAATTAGGGAGTTGTTAATCCATTATTTTACGAACCTATGTTATAGTTGAGCAAGAAATAATAATATTAAAAGGTTATTTTATAGGCGTACGTTGTAGAAGATACTTAAGTATTTCTCAGGATGTTGTAATGAATAAAAGGCATGTTATTGCCGAATTCCTTCCCATATTATAGAAGGCATGATAATAATATTATTATGACATATTTCTTGGGTACAAAGGCCTAACTATAGGTTATGTGAAGAATTTTCCTATTTAATACGCAATACTTTGTTATGTAGGTTACTTTTATTATTAAATTAATTAATATTGTGTGTTAATCACACAATTAAATTATTAACAATATCTAATAGGTGTGTATAGGTACTAACCTGTAACATTCATGAATTATCATAATAAGTAAAAAAGCGCCCAAAAAGCTGGCTACTGCTTTTCACGAAAGAAATCCCGCGGAATTTAGCGAAATGGATGATACTTAATGTCCTTAATTATTTTTATATGTTAGACTAGCTTACGTCCGCGGCAGTGACCGCATCCGCATGGCAAAATCCTTTCTTAGCGGAAGTCTATGTCATAAAATCTATCCATGTTCCAAATTTCAACCCAATCTGTCCAGCGGTGAAGGCTGTGCGTTGATAGATCAGTCAGTCACTCTTTCCTTTTATATATTTAGATAAAGTAAAATATCTATTTAGATATTGTAACTTTCAAATGAGCGATAGTAGCACCGCTTCTAGGGGACGTTTTTCGTAAAAAGCATCTACATACATTTTCAATTATCTCTTATGCCCAAACTTATATACAGTGGCCGAGGTAAGTGCCAACGGGATTATTCCTTCTAGAGCCGCTATTTTGGAAATGCGCCAGTTAACTGTAGAATCTCATAATAGGTCTAGCCAGTTATAATACGGTCTAGCCTGAATACGATGGATTTATTGACATTTAGTATTTACCTATATATAGGTAAATACTTAAACATTCTTATGTATGCGATTAACTGCTATCAATGTCAATAAATCCTATATAAAGAAATTTTATCGAAGAAGTAAATTACAAGGATCAAGGATGTACTTATTTACGTTTATTACAAGGATGTAGATAGATAGACAACACTATATTGAAACACAGAAAAATGTACAAAAATAAACTTAACAATAAAAATACAATATTATAATCTATGGGTTACAATTGGCGGCGGATGTACTTATTTTCTTCTTTCTTAATATGATGAGGTGAGATTTTAATCAGCTATTTGAATATTAAAAACACTTACTGCCTTATTCCCATAAAATTCCCATCGGTCACTAGTGAGGACGTCCCCACTAGTGACCGATCGAAATCACCCTCACGGCCCTCAATTAGAACAAAAATATACCTATTATGTACCTACTAGGACTAAATTAATATATAATTATTGTATGCTGAGCACCTGTAATTGCAGGAGCACTTTTGTGGTAATCTAATAGTCTTAAGAGTGTAGGTACCTTTATTATTTTGTATTAAGTTGCATGAATTTAAAATTTACTTAATTAATTTTTTTGGGTGACCTCAATAAATTTAAAAATATCTACCTATACAATTCACGCACCTTATTTATTTATTTATTTATCAAAAGAGATAGTAAGCTTACAGTGCGAACCAAATCACTTACTATCGATATAATATTATGTATCTTATATAAAACATAATACATATTATGATGAACTTATCTATAACTTAAATAAATCCTAATACTATTTAAATAGAGCGCATGTTATCATCAAAGATGTCAACATGTTGGACCTCGCTTATGAATTCATTTAGGAGCTGCAATGCTCGTGCGGTACCTATTTTGCGGCTTATACAAGCTTATTATAAAAATAGCAATTTATAATAAAATAAATAGATACCACACATATTCACCTCAACTCTCGACCAATATGGTTACGCTTGAAATCTCCCCCTCTGCAATATCTGTGCTATTCACCTATATTCGCGACACCCGCCGATGTCAGCGACCCAATATAATAAATGTGCATCCCGACCTTGTAACTCGTCACTAAAGGTATCCGGTATATGAACAAAACGACATTTTATTACTACTAGTATACGAAGTACGATACTTGCAGTGCATCATGCATCCACAGGCTTTCGATATAAAAGCTGATTGCGCTCTGAAGACGAAACTGAAGCCGTGTTAGTCGTCAGTTAGTACGTTAAGAATACGTTTTCCCGTTGAGTGAAAACTGCAAACACATTTTATTGTAGAGCTGGTGTTTACGCATGTGGTTTTTTAAAGTAAATTATTTTTGAAGTGAAAACTTCTTTAGCGGCGCTGAGCACTTTTTTTGTATGGGTAAAAACTTTAAAACTCGCGTCAGGGTCACGTGATGCTGATCGAAAAAGCGTAAGATCGAGGGGAAGGGAGAGGAACTAGTATCTCCCACTCTTTCTACCGTGCCTGAGTGTGCTGCTCTGTTGATGGTGTAAAAGTCGTCGAAATTATGGATGGAAGTTGATTTTTCTGAGAGATAAAATTTAATGTAATATATAAATAACGATATAATATTATAAATAACAACATATAAATTGTCATATTTGTGTACGATAGCGCAATAAATAAACATTGTATTCTACCTCATAAATGATAGTACTTTTATACTTATAATTAAACACAACGTTAATATTGAAGTTTTCACTTCTGCCGGCACTCCCGGAGTGCTACCTTTTTTTTTAATACACGGGTTTTAAATGTAATGTGACCGACTTAATTTATTTCTGTTGTAATTATTAAATAGGTTCATAGTTTAAAAGTAGATTTCATTAATTACAACACTATAATCAGTAACACCATATTATCATACTGAAATTGAAATAAAAAATAAAAAAATATTTTACTCGGGTAAACGACTCGGCTATATTATTAACAACATGGGTTTTGTCATTTTTGTTGTGTGGTGTCTGTCTTTATCAGAATAATCTGTTTGCATTATATACGCTGAAAAATAGAAAAAATATATCAGGTAGGTACCTATATACCTACTATAGGTCTAACTCACAGATCAGATGGTCTACCTATACCTATTAATAATGTGGGCGTGAATTCAAGCTCATTTATTTGAGCTTTTATTTCTCGTAATTACACATTTACCGATCGGCTGAATAATGAGAAATGTGAAATGTTGATATTTATCGATATCGATAAAATCTTTCATTCAATGCAGAATTTTTACATAATAAATGTACTGCCAACATATACAAGAGAGATATATACCGCGCTTAGGTCATTTTTTGTATGAAAACAAAGTCACCAAAACATGGTGGGGTGCGGGGGATGGGTGGCTAGATTTGATTGGCTCGTTCAAGGTGACGTCACAGTTACTCCACAGATTAGGTAATAGTTAGAGGCATAACATGACTTTCTAGTGATGTGGTAAAGTCGCTATATCGTATCGATAAGAAAATATAAGTTACTGTTATTCTTAAGTTTAATGAGAAAGTTCGTTGTATTGTAAACGAGAGATATTTTAATATAACTTCAATTATTGTTTTATTATAGTTTAAATTTTTTCTCATCTCTATTACCTCCCAAAGTACCCGAATAAACATTTTATATGGTTTCACTAAAATATAAATAGGTCCATCGCTCGCATAAAATTTTTAGTCCTAATTTTAAAAAAATATGCGTGCGAATACGCACCATATAAGAATAAACAATAAATGTTAGATAGCGAATTATTTGTTTTTAAATTAGTGACAAATTTAACATTATGTATTTTAAAAGCCTCGTTACACTTCTCTTATTATAAGCTTCATAATAACCATTCATGAATTAAATACCAGTAACCCTGTATAATATTAAACCCCGATAATTTTGGTACCTTTATATACCTAATACCTACCTACTTCAAAAATTTCAATAACATTTTTGTCGATAAAATTTGTGGTGTAAATTTAAATTTGTGTCTTATCACTAGTTTATCCGGGCGTAAGAGAGAACGAGATAATGTTATACAAATTTACCAAGAAAGAATGAGACGAAAAGAAACTTGGCCATTTTTATATTGCATTTTATGTTAAACATTTTTCAATGATTATTATCGGAATAATAACTTGCCTGTGTAATAAGATTTCGTCTTTTGCGTAACTGAATGTAGCGCTAGTCTTTCCGCGCCTTTTTATTGAACAATACGGCATTTTTGAAGTGAAAACTTCTTTAGCGGCGCTGAGCACTTTTTTGTATGGGTAAAAACTTTAAAACTCGCGTCAGGGTCACGTGATGCTGATCGAAAAAGCGTAAGATCGAGGGGAAGGGAGAGGAACTAGTATCTCCCACTCTTTCTACCGTGCCTGAGTGTGCTGCTCTGTTGATGGTGTAAAAGTCGTCGAAATTATGGATGGAAGTTGATTTTTCTGAGAGATAAAATTTAATGTAATATATAAATAATGATATAATATTATAAATAACAACATATAAATTGTCATATTTTATTAATTATTTTTCATTAAGTATGTGAATGTCACGCTGTCAATGTCGGCCGTGGAATGAACACGAAAAAGAGGCGGAGCTACGAGCTTATGTTGATTCAGGCATATGACTTGGCGACTGTTACCTCATTTTAGCTTCCATCTCTAGCTTTATGATCTGTGACTGCCAACCTACAGCAGAAGGTAATATATATGTGATGTAGGTACCTATAGGTAGGGCAAATCTTTTTAACAGGTGCAAAAAAAAAAGGCAGAGATCTCAGATACCAATTTTCAGCTCTATCGGTTCGTCGCTCGCGATGAAGTGGGATTTGTCTATCATTTAAATTATTTATGTAAAAGAAGGTACCTTGGGCCGCATCCATGGGAAGGTCTGCAGCAGGGCTTTTCTGAAGTTCACCCACGACGCACAGTACAGGTAGAAATTAACTGCAAAACTGGAGTGGAACAGGTGCTGGCTGAACTGACGGAACATCACCAAGTTCGGAGGAACCTGGAAGATTTATGAAGGTTTTTATTTGTATTCATCGTTTTTTCATTCATTTTCACCCTCTGGTGACAGATAGACGGACGGACAGTAGAATCTTATTTATAGGGTACCCTTTGGGTACGGAACCCTGAAAAGGAATATATATACTACTATAAACCGTGATCAAAATACATTAACTCACCTCCTTTCTAATAAATGCTATCCTGAAAGCATATTCCGGCAGCTTAAACACAGCAAACACTAAAGAAAGCACCGCTACCATCACCACGGCTCGATCACTAAGCTTCATCCTCCCGTGCAATCTTCCAGCACTTGAACTCAACTCAACAATCATACACACGTTTAGAATCAAAATAAACACTAATGGTATCACAAATGATAGTACAGTATCAATAATATCAAAGTTATCACTATCAAACCAAATCAAACTATTGATAGTAGCACAAATGAGTATCAAGATAGTCCCAATGAATTTGGAACGTCTATCAGTGCAAATCACATCGTGGTGTAAAGGATAAGAAATGCCTATATATCTATCTATTACGAACAAAACAATACACCAAGCACTTAGTTCACAAGTCACAAAAGATATATAAGTCATAAACTTGTGTTTTATGAAGTAGGAACATAACAATTGGCACAGGAACGCACTATCAGACGTAGCCAATATTATAAGCCAAAACGTTGCAGTTTGCTCGCGAAGATTTGTTTTAAAAATCACTATTAAAATCGTTAGGTTTCCCGTGCAACCTAATATTAATAATATTGACGTAAAAATTACTTGTATATCACTAATAACTAAATTGTCTAAAGAATTGTTTTCAAGAGTATTATTAAGAATCATTGTAAAGAGACTAAGGAAAAACGTGCACCAACGTATGTGCTGCGTAGAAAACAGTAACTTTTGGATATGGCTCGTGGCCAACTGTAGAATTTTGTGTTTTGCCATGTTATATTTAATAAAGATAAGGTTAATTAACGCAGAGTTGTGTAGCTTGATTATTACTAATTGGTTGAGGGATCTGTTGTATTTGACTCATTTTATTGAAGTGACAAAACATACATCAATAAGAATATATAAAAAGAATGATTCAAATTTTGATTACAATGTGTATAACAGCCAGTAATACAACATACACCCCCGTAATCAAAATGAGACAATTAACATAAACCTATCCCTTTTATACAATTCTGATGCTTAATGCGTGCTAGCGGCTTAGTGAATACATCAGCCCACATCTCCTCTGTCTGTTTAAAGACAACATTGATAACTTTCTTAGCAACTAAATCACGTAGAAAATGATACCTAGTGTCTATATGTTTTGATCTGTTGTGGTGGACTGGATTTATTGCTAATTTTTGAGCAGATTGCGAATCATTATAAATTGTTACAACAGTTGACTCACCTGTTATTTCCAACATTAGCCGCTTTAAAAATACAGCATCCTTTGCCGCTCCCGCTAAACTCATATATTCACTTTCAGTAGAGGAAAGAGCAATTGTTGTTTGTTTCTTGTTTTCCCATGAGATTGCTCCACCTGCTAAAGAGAAGTAAAATCCAGTGTATGAACGACGATCTATGGGACAATTAGCCCAATCTGCATCCGCATAGCCAACTAAATTTCCTCTATCTTTCCTGTAAGTAATACCCACATCGATACTTCCTTTTAAATACTGTAACACGCGCTTTGCCGCAATCCAGTGAGTTTTGTCGTATTTAGTATTGAACTGACTCAAATACGAAACAGCAAAAGCTATGTCGGGTCGAGAATTGACTGCAAGGAACATTAAACAGCCAATTAATTTCTGGTAAGGATATACAGTAGAGTCCTCATTACCTTTAGATGGCACTAATTTTTCCTTTTGTAAAGGTGTATGCATAGATCTGCAATCACCCATTTGAAATTTTTCTAACAAGCTCCGGATATAAGTAGCTTGATGTATTTTTATCTCATTAGGTTTCCAATCAATGTTTAAACCTAAATAATAACTCAATGGCCCAATCACTTTCATACTAAAATGATTCTGTAAGTCAGATATGACAGAGTCAAGTGTAGAATCTTTTTTTATAAAATACGACAATGTCATCGACATGAAAGGCCAGAATAAGTAACTCGTTACCAACCTTCTTGGTATAAATACATGCTTCTGAAGGAGTTTGTTTAAATCCTATACATTGCAATATTTCGGTCAACTTTTTAAACCATGTCCTTGGGGCCTGTTTTAGGCCATAAAGTGAACGTTTTAATAAGCATACCTTATCTTCTTGACCAGGTTTAGCAAAACCTTCTGGTTGACTCATGTAGACCTCTTCCTCTAAGTCTCCGTTTAAAAACGCAGTATCAACATCCAAATGATGCATTTTCATTCCTGTTTCTGCAGCCAACGCAAACAACATGCGTAAAGAGGAGCTCCGGACAACCGGGGAGAAAGTTTCTGAGAAATCAACACCATATACTTGATTAAATCCTTTTGCAACAAGTCTTGCTTTATACTTAACAACATCACCTTGCGCATTTTTCTTTAACTTGTATATCCATTTGCATGGAATAACCTTTTTATCTGGTCTATCAACGAGTACCCAAGTTTTCTTCTCAAGCAATGATTGGTATTCATCGCACATTGCGAGACGCCACTTTTCACTATCTTCTGCATTAATAGCTTGTGAATAGCTTAATGGTTCATCCAGTTCAGAGGATGAAGTCTGCACACATACATAGTTAGCAGAAGAATTAGGTTTTCTTGGTCTTAAATTATATCTTGGTTCTACAACCTCAGTATCAGAATTAATTTCTTCTGAAGAAATTGATGTATCAGCATTATGCCACTGTTCCTCACTACTATCAGGTACACAATTTTCTGATACTGGTGCAATATTAGGCTTTATTAACTGTTCCACAGTGACAGTATTTCTCTGCTCTGAACTATTTAATGAATTCTCAGACAGAAGAGGTATGTACGAGTATGCTGGTTCCAATAAATCATTACCAGTCTTACAAGTATTACCTTTACCTTTTAAATCATGAAAATGATCTTCAAAGAATGTTACATCTCTACTCTTCACAAGTCTTCTAGGACACGTAGCATCTCTAAAGAAATAGCTTCTCGGATCTTCTGAATATCCGACAAAGATGTGTTCCGATGCTTTCATATCCAATTTCTTCCGATTACAGTCGGGGACATGAATTAGAGCCCTACATCCGAAGACGCGTAGATGTGATAAATTTGGGACCATACCATACCACTTCTCGTATGCCGTCTTGCCTTCGAGAGCACGATGTGGAGATCTATTCTTAAGATATACAGCCATATCTGCTGCATCCTGCCAATAGGCAGAAGAAAGAGAACTTTCTGACAGCATAGACCTTACCTTCTCCATAATGGACTTATTCGTCCGTTCAGCAATACCGTTCTGTTGAGGACTATAGGGAACAGTAGTTTGGTGTTTAATCCCTTCATTTTGTAAATGATTCGAAAAAGCTGCATTAACATACTCTTTTCCGTTGTCACTCTTCAGTGTCTTTATCTTGGCTCCCGTTTCCCGTTCCACAGAGGACTGGAAAATACAAAACTTATTCTTTACTTCAGCTTTTGAAGAAATAAAGTAGACAAAAGTCATACGAGAAAAATCATCTATAAAAAATAAAATATATTTATTGCCTTGAAATGAAGATTCAGGCAAGGGACCACAAACGTCTGAATGAATAAGTTCCAGAACTGAAGTTGATTTTTTATGTGAAACTTTCTTAAAAGTTTTCCTATTTTGCTTACCTTCAATACAGGAGATACAAGGTTCCTTATCGACTTCTGAATAATCAACGCCCACCGCGTGACCCTTCTTAAGTTGGTCCATTCCAATGCGGCATAAGTGACCTAATCGTCTATGCCAAAGCTTGAAACAAGATACATCAGAGTGCGTTTCAAAAGCGGATAATCGTTCATTGAGTTTAGAATTGACTGTAACATCTAATGAATACAGTCCACCACAAATAGAACCATGTAAAATTACATCTCCATTACAAGTAAAAGCATCAGAATCATAAAAATTACAACCAGTTTTATCAAAAACTAAACTAAAACCTTTATCTACTGCCTTCTTAACTGATATAAGATTCGAGTCCAAGTTTGGCACATGAACTACATCAAGAATCTTTTTGACCGATGTCAAATTATCACTGCAACTGGTAATCGAAACTTCACCAACACCTTGGGTTTCCAGTATATCACCATTTGCTATAGTTACAGTTCCAATAGGGGAATCCTTCACATTCTCCATCCAATCAGCTCGCGATGTCATGTGTGCTGACGCTCCAGAATCTATATACCATTTCTCATTATCTAATTTCTCATTTACATTCAGTGCACAGAGAGCATTCTTATGATTTACAGATTTCTTATTCTTGTCCTTCTTATGGGGACAGTCTGGACGCTTATGACCTGGCTCATTACAGTCATAACACACAATAGGCTTCTTAGGCTTGGATGCAGAAGATTTACTTTGATTCATCCGGGAACGAAGAGCAGTATCAGGATTATCATATTCAGTTTTATTCAATTCATTCAATAATTTTGTCTTTACAAGGTCCGAAGTTATATGTGTATTCGAATTTTCCAGAGCTAATATTAAAGGCTCATATCGTGGACTCAGACCTCCCAGAAGAATAGCAGCTATTGATGCATCTTCTATTGTTTTTCCGATGTCAGCCAAGTCTTGTATAGTAGACATGATGGCATTTATATACATCTCAATTGAGTTATAATCTTCAAGGCTGCATCTATAGAGTTTACGTTCAAGGCTTATACGTCGACCCAAACCTTTGTCTTCGTATGCGGACGAAAGAGCGTCCCATGCCTCCTTTGCAGTTTTTGATGACCTTACGTGGGTTATTGCCAGTCCATCCAGAGTAAGGCAAATCTTCGATAAAGCTTTCTGATCATTTCTTAACCTTTTATCGGTGGATACATTACTATCTTGGTAACCTACGACGGCTTCCCACAATTCTTCATGAATAAGGCACATCCGCATCTTAAACTTCCATGTAGAGTAGCCTTCCCTATTAACTAAAGGTTTTATGCAAGAAAGGGAATTATTATTTGACATAATTTTATAACTCACGAACAGCTGGTCAATGTCCAAAAAATACACATATGATGCACGTAATACTTTAGAAAAACTTTCTTTTCACTTTTAATGCAGAAAAACAGTTTATTCTTGTATTTTCTTATAAATTCGTGCTGATAACGTATGTTGTATTTGACTCATTTTATTGAAGTGACAAAACATACATCAATAAGAATATATAAAAAGAATGATTCAAATTTTGATTACAATGTGTATAACAGCCAGTAATACAACAGGATCTATAAGCTTCCAGGTTTGCCAAAGCGTGATAATTTCGGCATTGCATCGGTATGATATGTACGATATACGGCATTATATACGAAGAGACTAGCGCCCTCACTTTAGCGTATTATTATGATAGTAATGTAAATGGTGATCGGATATTGGATGACGCAAAAATTGTAGAGCTGGGTTTGCAATAATGTTCGTATCAAAATTATACATAAAAAATAATAAGATTAATTATAAATAAACTTGCTGCGCCCAGCGGTTTTACTCGCAGTACTTATGTAGCATATGTGTTATTCCAGGGTCTAACCTATTTCTATACAAAATTTCAGCTCAATCGGTCCACTCGTTTAGGCGTGAAAGAGTAACAAACATCCAGACATCCCGACATCCAGACATCCATTCTTACAAACTTTCACGTTTATAATATTAGTAACATTAGTATAGTATTAGTAGATATGATATCATTCAGTTATGTCGGAATCTTTTAGGCTAAGCGCTCCGATATAATATGTTATCATAGTGCGCGCCTACAGCAGGACGGCTTTACTACCACTTTATCTAAATCAATAAATAATATTTTTAATTGATTTGTGTAAATTTTATGATGAGTGCTGAGAGATCGCGTTGTTGGTTCTGGCCTCTGGCGGCTGGCCTTACAGGCACATAGATGTATTAAAATTTTAATATTTTACTAGACCATAAAGAGGATTAAAATAAAATTAAAACAACATTCTCATTCTACGACACATTTAACCATTTATTATTTTCAGTTTTTTATGAATATCAGTTATTAAACATACACACATAATAATTATATATAATTAATTAATTATGTCTTTTAACTCAGCGCTCTGAGGACAATAACTTTTTTTTTGTCCGCAAGTGATCGTCGTGCGATGGCAATAAGTTTGACTGTATGGCTATAGCCATTTCTAGTAAAAATATCCTTATTCCGAACTAATATTCTAATATTAGAATGATAATATTATGTTTATGAGCTCTACCGAAGCAGAACTTCTAAAAACTGATTTTAGACTCATTTGGTGTTCCCCTCCACGGAAATCTTTAGTAAAAGGCGAAAGATTTATGCGTTATGAAGGGAAACCAGAGTGATAATACCAGCACTACATGAGTAAAGTTACTAAACCCACGCGAATTTCGTCAGCGCGATTCAGGATTCGAGCGCTAGTTATGAAGCGCCATCTAGTTAAACTGAGTGGAACAATTGCCTTGGTTATTTTTTTTTACCCTTATCTACAAGTTGGATATAAGCCGTTATAACTTTCTAAATGATCTTTTAAGTAGGTATAGCCCAGTCAATGAGTGCCCAAAAAGGGTATGTGGATCGAAAAGTCGAAAGCAGAAAACTAACTTAGTAACTTTGTTTGGACTAGTTAGGAGATAAACATACTAAAAGTCCCCACCCCTCCGAGGTGAGCCGTGAGCCCCCCCCTCGGGAGGCCGAAGAAGGTCCCATTTTTAGGTTTTTTGCTTATATGTCAAAAACTGTGCATTGTACCATATTTTGTAGTACTACATTATTAAACCTCATAAAATTTTCTACAACTTCGGCCTTGACACTTTTTATCTATCTCCAATCGTTGTCCAAACATGGTCTATTTTGAAAACGCTTAAATTAGTTTTCCATACAAAGTCAGTAAAAAAATCTTAAAAATAAAATTTGACCAACTTCTGGTTGTCGTATCATAATGAAACTTTGCAAATGTCTAGAAATGTGATGACAGTTTAATAATCTGGTACCACTGAGCTGATCTGATGATGGAGCCAGGAGGTGTCTAATGAAACTCTTCAATGGCTATTAGTAAACCCGTCGAGTTTGGGCACATTACATTGTACAAATCGTTGTACACTTGGCACTAAATGAATAGCCACGCGGTAATCTAAAACAGCACAAACCTTATCTCTATAATCATGGTAAATGTGGCGCTGACTTCTATGTTAAATGTATGGTAAAATATTAGTTCCATTTTTGACCACATTCATAATGATCGTAGCTAGAGAATACTCGTTAGGCCTTGAGTTATGATTTCAGAAGTAATTTTTAACGCCAGTGTTTTGCTAAAAGATAAATATTTTATGTAATTAATTATGCTCGTGTATGTGTACATCCACATGACTGAAACATTATTAATATTTAGCATAATAGAACAGTTAAACAGAGCAGGTACCAACTAGCTGTGTGCAGCGGTTTTACCCACTGAAAAGTGAAAAGTAGACTGTGTTTTACAGGGGTCTAAGGCTCAGTCTACATTGAGCGACACTGACTCTCGAGCAGCAGGTGTCAAAAGTCATCGGAGAATATCTCTCTTGTATATGGAGAATCGCTAAGACTACGTTGCGATTTGTGATTTCGATGGCTCCTACGTAAACTATCGTATGTTCGTTTTGCTAACTTTTCAGGACGGGCCTTTAAAGATATTTTCTTGCACGGTATCTTTGAATATAAACATTTTGATTTGAAATTTATACAACGGAATAATTATTTAGGGGAGAATAATATGGACTAAAAATAAATATAGAATTATTTGTAGTTTTGTAGATATTGTTGTTACGATTTTATACTTGGCTCAAGAGCATGTTAAAAAAATTGTAAGTGGTATTTACGATTTTATTCATCGTCTCAAAGAATCAAAAAAATATCGTATGTGGAACTTACGATTTTATACAATGGCTGTTTAAGAAAAACATATGTCGTAACATGCACATACCATGATTTACCTGGTTCATTATAATTTTATTTAATATAGTAAAGGATAATTTACTGGTAAAAATGTAACATAAAGTCGTTTTAATCAATTTAATATAACAAAATAGATAGATTTGAGATAATGTATTTATTATTATGTTTGTAGATGTAAAATAACATCCCATCAAAAACATAAATGTGAAATTAGGGCCAAGTTCAATATTACGATATAAGTACCTATTCGTTGGTTGTATGTTGACTTCAACGACAAAAAAATTGAGATCCAAATAGGTACCAAGATCAGTGGTTAGTCCTGAAATATATTTCTTACATAAAAATATTTTATTACAACTTTAAATTATTATTTCTTCTTATAACTTAAGATAATATTATGATGATATGATGTTATATCCTGAGATCTGATTTTGCTAGTTCTCTTATACGAAATATTATTAAGTTGATACCTGCCTACAATAACTGTTTCAAAAGGGCCTTATGTTCGATGGCTATGATTTTATCTACAGTTTTAGTAGGCAAGTTCATAAGTAATTCACGGTAGTAAAGAAATTTATTAACAGAATTAATTTACAGAAAAAATAAAAATAATCTAATGGAGATACGTAGATTGTAATAGGTTCTTCATTTTGTTACTACCATACGCAGTACTTATTAACTCTTACAACGACTAACAATGATTTTAACAAAAAAGAAACTAAATAGTATCATAACTATCAAAACACCTGTTCCAAAGTAATATAATAATACTATTTATAATGTTTAGCATAAAAAAAAACAAATTTGTTAGGTAACCGTAAAGACTTAACTCGCTTATTTTCTCTCATCATCATCTCAGTCGTAGGACGTCCACTGATAAACACAGGTTTCCTATTTGGACCCCATTGGAATCGGCCTGCATCCAGCGCCTTTCGACGTCCTTTATAAGGTCGACTAATAAAACGTCTGTCGGTCTATTTTCTGTCACAAATTAATAATTAAATATTAAAGTTTTTACACATTTCAATATTTTTCTAGCATTACAACATAATGATTGTCAAATCACTAGTCATCAGTCAGTGTAAGAGATCTAGTTACGTTTAATTAGGATCAATCAGTATAATGTAATAAATGTAATGTACTCGCAAGTACAAAATAATTATAATAAATCATAAGTCTTATTCGGAATCAGTACCATGAATATTTCGAGATGTTGAAGGTTCTACTAAAAGGACTTCACTTCGTAAAATTTGTGACGAATTGCTAGAATTCCTCTAGTATGTGTACTAGAGTAGTGTGTTTACTAGAGTGTATGTGTGTTATCGAATAATTTTTTTTATCGCTTGATGTATGGGCAATATATTTAGCTGTCATTAAGTCTCGTTACCTCAACGCTTTTTACTATAGGCGCGGGGTATTTTTGTCGTCACAATTTATAAACAAATTAGCGCGGTTGTCCTGCAAGCACTTTCAATCCCTAATCATTATTCACTGACCAGTATTTATAACAATTTTGTCCCCTAATGTTTGTCATGTAGCGGAGATTTGAAGTCTTAAAAATGGGTGGTTATTCATCTTAATAACTTGGTATGTGATTCCTTCTGTTTTAGCATAATATATCGGACTAATGTGAACCATTGAAAAGGTGTGTATGTTAATTTATTCGTCCGTTTTTCCCAATCAATGCAGGCACGTTGTTAAATTAGTATTGCGTAATTATTAATTATCTTTATAAACTGTGTTTTATTGTTAAGTTATAAGCTCTCAGAAAAAAAAAACATTTTATATGCTGCAAACACGATACACTTTCTGTTGTATTACGGCTCAAATATTCTTACCTAGATTTTCAGTGTTTTTCTTTAAATGTAAATCCATTATTTTATTTATCTTCTTCAAATATTGCCTTGAGGTGTAGTAATAACCATACAAATCAGAAAGGTGAGATAGTGGTTTGTTCTAGTAGAGTAATTGAGAGTAGAGTATTAATACAGATCAAATACGGACAAAAATCTTTGGTGCAATTAAAATCCAAATGGTAAATGAAAAGCTACGAGAAGCGGGGTGAGGTGTTGAGCTATCTTCCAGATTCTTCTTCTAGGCAAGACACCTGACTGGAGCTGAGGCCGTAAAATTGTCGAATATTTCTTAATCTTAAATCAGAGAGGTAGATCTCTATCTTAGAAACGTGATCGTTCTAATGACATAGGTATTCATTTTATAAACGTAAAAATTTGAAATAATGTATGGATGTCTGATGTATGTTTGTTACTATTTCAAGCCTAAACGTGTCGACCAATTAAGCTGAAATTGGGTATAGAGATAGCTTAGGACTCTAGAATAACATATAGGCCATATAGCACAGCAGGTAAAACCGCTGGGCGCAGCTAGTATGACATAAGATAGCATTTTTGTTATGAAGTCCCATGTATACTATTGTATTGTTTAGTTACGATTATTGATAGTGCCACGTAATTTGTTGTATGTAGTAAATACGACAGAAAACAATTTTAAATGAACCAGGTAAAAAGTTGTATGTATAAGTTACGATAAAAAACTTTTCATAGTGAACGCAGTAAAATACCGTATGTATTATATACGACATATTTTTATAAAAAAGTTATAACGTACATTATCGTATGAGGTACTAACCATAGTCTTAGTTGACTTCTATCAAAATCAATATTAAAAATTATATTCTTTTGTTTAATATGAGAAAATAATATTACTATTATGAGAGTGACTTACCCAGTTGTCTGTTTTCAGTGTTATAGTTTAAACTCCTGCAATCTTCATCGTTCTCACGTAAAACATCAAAAAAATCATAATTATTTAAACAGATGCACATGTAATTTCTCAGTTTTTGTGCTTGTGAATATTTTCCGACATTCAAATTACTCATAACGAGCTAAAGCTAACATTAATAATAACAATATTTAAAAAATATTGAATAAAACAATTGTAGGTTATAACATGCCTAGGATCAGTGTAAATGCCGGTAAGTGATACATACGATACGCAGCGCATCACTCCGCCCGCGCGTTCTTCCCGCGTAAAATGTCGTCAGAGTAATTACGATTATTTTCTCTGCACAAAAAACAACATACGATAGAAAACTGAAAAATAAAATGCGTATTTTTTGATATTTTCATCTGAAATTTACACAGTTTATAGAACTAATCAAGCTCATTTAGAAAACATAAAAAAGTGAAAAACTCAAAAGTGTGGGTTACGATAGTTTACGTAGGAGCCATCGATTTGTGAGGTCGCGGCTACCATTCAAAGACACACCCGTCGCCTGAGAGCCGCTGTAGAGTGGGCTGGGGCACGGTAAAGAGAAATACAGTAATTTAACTCCCTAGAAGCGGTTGAACTCAAGGTCACGTGAGTTTATAATGGGTAGGGTTCGGTAGGCAGCGAGGCGTTATTATTGTGAATTACTCAAAATATCAAAAAGAATTAAATACTTTGTGATATTTATACTAATTACTAATTCACAACCATTATTCGGAAGCTTACATATTGCATAAAAACGTCTATTCGGCACCGCGCTTCTTGCCGATCCCTGTCTACGTGCTTGTTCACGTGAACGCGCGGGCGCGGGCGCGACAGACTTTGCTTGCACCGCACGTGCGTTTGTACGTGAACACCTTCATAGCACGTCATATGTTTGATATTTCGCGCCCGCGCCCGCGCGTTCACGTGTGCCAACGCTACCGCGTTGCAAACTCGCGCGAACTTGAGTTCAACCGCTTCTAGGGAGTCAAATTACTGTATATCTCTTTATTTTCTCGTTGGATAGGTACCAACCTATATATACGCTGGGACATAAGTAGGCAGACGCGGATCCAGGGGGGGGTCAAGGTGGTCAATCCTCAAAATCCTAGTCGAAAAAAAAAATCGATTATATCAACTGGTTTTACGATACTTTCATAGTCCCGTCAGGTAGTAAGGACGGTCGTGGCGGCTCGTGAAGACAAGAAGCAAGTTGCCGTCATCTGCTGCGATCTGTCCAAGGCTTTCGATGTCGCCGACCGCACCGTACTCGCTGCGAAGCTGCAGCATTACGGTGTGGGCGGTACATCCTACGCATTGCTGACAGACCTAATGCAACACAGATCTCAAGTGGTGGTGGGGTGTGGTGGCACTGAACGTTCAGATCCTCTCTTGTCGGCTATGGGTGTGGCCCAAGGATCATCAGTATCGAATATCTTGTTTTCGTTACTGTTGAACGACCTACCGGAAGCTGTGACACACGCAGAAGTATTCATGTACGCCGATGACGTCGCTGCGGTTGTCACAGCACCATCAGTGGACGAACTGGAACGAAGATTGAACGATGCTGCATCTCAGCTGGCCGAGTGGTTCAAAATAAACGGGTTGGCGCTTAATCTGTCTAAGACCCATTTCGTTCACTTTTGTTTATCGGGTAAGGCAACAATGCCTATAACAGTATTCGTGAATGGAATGAGGATTATGCAGGTGGAATCAACGACCTTCCTGGGATTTCAAATAGATAGAGGCCTCAAGTGGGAGTCCCACATAAACACAGTGTGCGCTAAGGTAGGCAGCGCTTGCTTCGCACTTCGACGTGTGGGGCGTGTGGTGCCAGCTGAAGCAGTGCGCTCGTGTTATTTTGCGACGGTGCACTCCCTGCTGCAATACGGCGCTGAGCTCTGGGGGCGCGCTGCCGACTGGGAGCGCGCCTTCAGAGTGCAAAAGCGCGCAGTGCGAGCTATAGCCCGTATTCGGCAGGATGAATCGGCAAAACCGCACTTCCAGAAGCTAGGCATCCTCACCCTGCCGTCGATAGTGATATACCAAGTCGCAATATATGTGTGGCTTAACAAGGACGAATACAAACGACACTCGCAATTCACTAGAAATAGACATCGTCTTGTAGCAGTCACTAGAAAGTTGGAAAAAAGCAACAAATTGACGCATGTTATGGGCCCTACTGTATATAACAAAATACCTGGAGATATAACGGCCGCTCCAAATCTAAATAGATTTAAAACTCTATTAAAACGCTGGCTCGTCCAGAAAGCTTTTTATAGCTATGACGAATATATTAATTTTAAAAATAATGTTAAGTAGGTTTCTACAGAAAGTTTTGTAGAACTCACGTACTTATGTAATATTTTATTATTTATAATTTAAAATAATTTTGTTTTACAATAATACTGTAAATATAATTTATTTGACATGTATGATTAATACCAATAAATGACTATGAACTATGAACTAGTTAGAATTAGGAAATTTTCTCTTAGCTGCAAGCTTTACGTACAAATTCATAAAATTGTTTCGCTGTTTTTATTATTTTTTACCTATTTTTTTTTCGGTTCTCGCCTACGAATTATCCGTAGGTTCTCGTAGCAAACTGCACAGTATCTTTCATATTTAGGATTAATTGGATTATATTAACTGCTGCAAGCTGTTCGCACTTTATGTCGTCTTTGCAGCTAAGTCTTTGCGCTTGCAGTAAGCTGCTCGCATGTATAATAGTTTTTTTTTGGCTCGCAGCGATCTGCTCCCGTTCTATAAATAAGAATATTTAATTTTCATACTGCTCAGAGCGAGTGAAATTCAGATCATTCGTCCTGTAAGATTCAAAATTTTCTCAAGCTGCTCGTGCATCATTCGTGCTAAAAAATTTAGAATTTTCTTGGCGCTCGCAGCGAGCTGCTCGTGCTTTTGTAAACAAGAATATTTAGTTTCCTTGCCACTCTTAGCAAGCTAAACGCACATCATTCGTGCTGAAAAATTCAAAATTTTCTCGACGCTCGCAGCGAACTGCTCGCGCTTTTATAAATAAGAATATTTAGTTTCCTTACCACTTGGAGCAAGCTAAACGCACATCATTCGTGCTGAAAAATTCAAATTTTCTCGCCGCTCGCGCTTTTACAAATATGAATATTTAGTTTCCTTGCCACTCGGAGCAAGCTAAACGCACATCATTCGTGCTGAAAAATTCAAAATTTTCTCAGCGCTCGCAGCGAGCTGCTCGCGCTTATATAAATAAGAATGTTTAGTTTTCTTGCCTCTCGGAGCAAGCAAAACGCACATCATTCGAGCTGAAAAATTCAAAATTTTCTCGGTGCTTGCAGCAAGCTGCTCGCGCTTTTATAAATATGAATATTTAGTTTCCTTGCCACTCGGAGCAAGCAAAACGCACATCATTCGAGCTGAATAATTCAAAATTTTCTCGGCGTTTGCAGCGAGCTGCTCGCGCTTTTATAAATATGAATATTTAGTTTCCTTGCCATTCGGAGCAAGCAAAACGCGCATCGTTCGTATTGAAAAATGTGTTTTCAAGACTACGATGAAACGTGTCTCCAAAAAAATTCTTAGTTTGAAAAAAATTCTTGCCCATGACCCCCCCCAAAATTATGGTCTGGATCCGCGCCTGTAAGTAGGTACCTATATAATGATGCGGTTAAAGCCAGCAGCGGCTCCAAGTACCAGCAGTAACATAAATAGAGCGACTGGCGACTAATAATATAAATGTAAGTTCTTCTTCATCATCTTGGTCCTTCTTGAGTGTTCTGTCAGTAGATAAACTCAGTCATTTGTTGCCCTTCGCTAGGCAGCTGGCATATAACACAGCAAACTGCCATACGATGAGCCGCAACCGACAAGAGTCGCTCTTCTTTCTTCTTCTATATTTCTTCTTGCTTTTACTTTCTTCAGCTTATTTATATTGTCTTAAAAAGTGTTTTTAAAATTACGAGATTCAACAACAGGTTGACGGGTGAAGTGCCTGAAATAGGGTATCGGATAAAAAAATAATTGTCCATAAATAAAAATTGAAGCATTGTAGATTTACGAATTTTGCACATATTTCATGGGCAAGATTATATTTTTTTTCTCGGCGCTCGCAGCAAGCTGCTCGCGCACTTATTATTAAGGATGTAAGAACTTTCTAACTGTTCAGAGTGAGCTAAACACACACTTTTCGTAGTAAAAATTATAATATATTTGCCCGTCTGCACCTTGAAGGACCAAATCCTGGATCCGCCCATGATGTAGATTATTAAAAAATATTGGGCACGTTTTTTCATTTGTAATTTTAATAAAAACGTGTGATTTAGTACGCAATAAAGTTACATAGAAAGGGTAGTGAGGTCGCTTGTCGCTCGAGTCGACAAAATGCATCCACAAGTGACGTCACGCGTTCTCACCGAAAAACTTATAAAAGCGCTATATCTCAGCCATTTTTATGCCTTTTTTTTCTCTATTCTATTCTATATCTATTTTAAGAAAAAAATACGTACCTACCTATCGAATATTTTTATTATTTAAATTACGGAATAATTATATTTATAATTTTTTTAACGTTGTCCGCTCCCCTATTTTGAATTATAAAACACTGACTGACATGGGCAATCATGATTCTATCCACCATAGGCGGATTTAGGGGGGGGGGGGGGCAGGGGGCCAAAGCCCCCCTCAGAAGCATTGTAGAGGTACGAATTTTGCACATATCTTGACCAAGATTATAATTTTTTTCTCGGCGCTCGCAGCATGCTGCTCGCGCACTTATTATTGAGGATATTTGAAATTTCTAAATGTTCAGAGCGAGCTAAACACACACTTTTCGTAGTAAAAATTATAATATTTTTGCCCGTCTGGTCCTTGGCCCCCCTCAGGACCAAATCCTGGACCCGCCATCATTCACCTGATTTGCTCATCTGCTTGCATTCTGTCTCTTACATTTTAAACTACCCTACTAAACGAGAATCATACACGTTTTAATCCACACGAAAGTAACGCCTTCGCACGAACTCATCTTTCGTGACTTTCGCGCGTAACTTCCATCACTCAAAACATATCCTAAGACTTATGAAGTATAATTTCTAAGAGCAAAGGCCACATACCTGTCCCAGTAACGTCCAGGAAACCACTGCTACGTAAAACCGTGGGCCAGTGTTAATAAGCGCTGCGCTTTATCTACAGGGAAAGCCACAAGTTTTATTAAATCACTAATTAGGTGCCAGCCGTTGTGTTACTGCGGGATAATTGTCCACTATTGTTTCTGTAGGCATGGGGTGGTGACACGGGAATTCCGGGACATATCGAGAATTTTTGGTAATTAGTAGCTATTAGGTACGTGTATATTTCTCTAAACGATTTTTTAAAATACTTCTTCTTTTCCTTTTTTTTTATAATTTTTGAAAGAGGTTTTACACATTGACTGCGGCGGCGTTTTATAGAACTATCCCAGGTGCCTGAAATTAATTTTGTGTGGAAAAATCCTTTGACAAAACACAACGTTTGTGTTTTTCAGCACTCGCGTTCCGACCTCAAAAACACAGCTGTTGTTTTCAGCAGTTAATGTGTTTGCCTGGTCAATTTCTAGGAATGTCATACTTAGATACATTTTGAGTTGTGGTATCTACGTGCCCAATGCCCCCTCTACCAAAATCCTATTTGTCCTTAGTACCTAGTTCCTCCTAGAACTACATTATCATATCCCATCAGACATTTATTTTTGGTCCTTCGAGCCGGATGTTCATAACATTAGAAAAATACTAATATTATTGATATGGTGTTACAGCCTAACGTGTCATCTTATTATTACAAAGTCAATCACCGTATAGGTTTGTAAATATCATCGTAACAAATATCCCGAAATCCCGGATTGTCCCATCCCTATCCCATACAAAATATAGTCGGTTATCGGCGTTACAGGAAACTGCACAGGAAGCCGCCCAGTGATATGCCATGTTATAATATTAACCATTTAAACTTTACATTGTGACAAATAATTGGTAATAAGTATCTACTTATTTGGAGAAACCTGGTATTAATAAATTATAATTTTAGGAAAAGGGAAAATAAAAATTTAACATAGTTACCTACCAGGTTCTGCTTTCAGCACAAATCCTTTCCTTTTTACATTATAATAAATATATCCATGTTCCAAATTTTAAGCCAATCCGTTCAGCGGTTTGGGATGTGCGTTGATAGATCAGTCAGACAGTAAAGCAGTTCAGCAATTCAAAAGCATTCGGGTATTTCGATTTTTAGAGATAGGTATGTTCTCTTAGTAAACCAATTTGCAAAACCTAAAAATAAGTTCTAATAAAGCACTTACCTATCTTATTATTATACATTAACGTGAAATTTTGCAAGAATGTATGTTTGTTATTCTTTTACGCCCAAACGGGGGGACCGATTGAGTTAAAACTTGGTATAGCTTAGAACCTGGAATAACACATAGGCATATAGTAGGTACAGCGGGTAAAACCACTGGGCACAGCTTAGCTAGTACCTAGTCTATAGTTGAGGACGCCATTAGTCACCAATTATTATCTAATATTACCTAGATGTAATAGATCAAAGTATTTTTAATTTAAATTATATTTTCAAATAAAAGTTTTACTTACGGTAGGTACCTATTACCCATTCTTGGTATAAAGTTTGTTTACTTGGTGAATCAAAATCACTCGACCGGCATGCGCAGTTATTATAAAACTACAAACACAATAATAGTTATAATTTTAATCACCAACATTTGCACACGTGATACAAAAAATAATAATATAGGGTGACGAAAAATAAGGCAGTCCATTTTTGTTTTAGACAAAAAGAAAATTGGACGCGCCACCTTACACGTGTTTTTCTACAGCAAGATATTGGTCCAAGAGCCCAAGGACAACTGAGAACCAATTTCCTAGATATGCTATCGATTCCCGCTTGTTTTGTTGAGGTCAAGGGCAGGTAATGTCAAGTTGTGGGTCAAGGCTGAAGCCGCGCAAGTCAACTAGGGGTCTAGTGCTGCCAGTTACAAATAACAGAAGATTAAGACCCGGAATAAATATCTATAATGCGAACTGATAAATTATTATACCGCCCGCTTTATAAGTCGGTAGTCAGGGTGTGTACAAATTCGAATATCATCATCATCAGCCTAAAAGTTCGTCCACTGCTGGACATAGGCCTCCCTCATGGCACGCCACTCATCTCGGTCCTCCGTCTTTCTTCGAATATGTATTACAAAAATTCCGTCCTAGTCCAGGACGAAATAAGGAATGAAAATGCTGTTTTTGAGTCGTGGAGCGCAACTGCTTTCCCGCATCTTTATGACATCAGCTTTCATGTTTTCAGTCAGAAATTTACACATAAATGTTATTTTTGGTATAATCCCATTTGCCCCTACATTGTTGATTGCCCCCAGGTAGAATTTGGGGATGAATTTCCAGTTGCCGCAGGGTGAGGACGGGTATTGGCGATCTACACAGTATTTTAAAGCGAGTTCAACAATTACTTTCCAGTCTCCATTCGGTAGTAATTGCTACCTAGGGTGAATGAAATTTGGGGGCAAATGGAAACATACCTAAGCTTTTTTTCTATTAACACAAGGTCTCCATAAGAGTTGTCAGCCATTTTATGTTGTGGCCGCTTATCTGTTGTATCCCTGAGGAAAAAGGTAAACTAAATAAAACAATTGTATCAAATATACACAATGTATAATATTACGCTATATCTATAGTAAAATAACATACAAATAAAATATATCATTAAATGGAGGTCACAAAAACGATATAGGTATACCTAAAAAACATAAGTACCTATGTTACAAAATAGTTAATCGCACTTTAACTATTTAGGTAACTATCCGTAAATGTTCTGTATACTTATTATATGTTTATAAACGACCATTTTTAATTGGAAATAGTTTCCATAGCTTCCAGAATAAACATTATATTTGCCTGTTAATGAGTTATTTACTAGGCAATAGTACATTTACCGCAAATACAATGTACCAGAGGCTCATATCGATATATATACCTAAAATACTAACATATATATAGTAGGTATATAAAATTAAGGATCTTATATCTCTTCAGCTTATGGCGAATAGAACATTATTATTTTTAAGCTGGGTAAAACCAAACTCCAAATATACGAAGGACAATGTATGATATATATAATAAATATAATAATTATCCATTATCCCCACACATTCGTTGGTCATGTTAGCCACACAGCCACACACAGCTCCAACGATCCCTTTCATATGCTTATGCGTAGTTAATGAAATAAATAAGTAGGTATCTTTTAAGGGTAAATCCTGAGATCGGTTGTATTTAAGTGATTCCCATGGCAGATTTTAAATCTTAGTATTGTTGAATTTTACATGTAAAACATCAAATTTCACATAAATATAAGCACATCCATCAAATAGGCATCATTATAACTTGTTTTGTTCAGAAGATATTTAAATTTTTGGTGCCACGGGAATCAATAAAGTGTGGCATGGGAATCAAAATTAAAACTATTTTGTTTTAATTCTATGTTATTACTTAAATATTGACCTTTAATTTCCTTTATATGATATCCAATAATAAAAACGGCGAGAACTGAACGTCGATTATTATGATTAGTTGGCTTCGTAAGTTTAGTGCGTACCCAGTTTTAAATAGGTACATAGTCAAAGTGCGATTTTCCTTAAAAAGGCAAAGCTGCCATGCCACAACTAAATACCTTACATATTACACATTAGGCCTGTATACACGCGTGAATCATACAAATATGTTATGTACAACTTTATTAAAGGTGTAGTAACATTAAAAAGTACGTCTTTTGAAGAAAATATCTAGTTTTCATTAAAAAAAAGTACATTTTATGTAAGAGACAGACACAAAAACAGTCCCTCCGCTCGATCAACAGGGATATTAACTTATCCGTCAGGGAACCGAACCGTCAACCGAATTGTCCAAAATGTATGAAATGACGTCTTAGGTCGTAACAACTTCATGATTTTTGACAATTTGGTCTTCGGTTCGGTTCCCTGCGAATAGCCCTGCAGAGCACCCTCTTAAATGTTACTACACCTTTTACAGCCTTTGTAATAAAATTGATTGTAATTAAAATTGTTATTTCTTATATTTTAACACCAAATGGCACCACAGCAGTGGGTTTTTTATTTGATAATATTTTTACAATTTTCAAAAAGTAGTAAAAAAAATAATTTAAAACAACCATTGTCAACCAAAAGTGCATTTTTATATTTTTTTTCTCCATTTCATAATTCCTCCATTTTCTTCAAAATCATTAAACATTAAATTTATAATAATGAAATATCATGTTATTTTACAAAATATCCCATACTTACAACATATAATACAATTTGCAGCCCAAATTCTTAAAATTACACAAAACTTAATTAAAACCCCTTCTATAAACCATTTTATATAAAAAATGATATATGTATTTAAACGCTAAGCTCCATCTCAAAAATTCCCCCAAGACTTTAGACCCCTAGCACAGATTTAGTGAAATTTTTGGGCTGAAGAATCTTAACATCTTATGAGTCTTTGAGTAAGAAGCAGTGCACCTAGAATTTTACATCATTGTGAAATGCTGGGTGGCACTGTACTGATATTATGGGCAGGGTTATCCCATCAGAAACTTACCATCAGAAGAGTGATTTGCTCGTCTTCTTATAATGCATATTTATCATGTTTAAAATGGTGGTAAAGCATGTGAATTTATATATATAATCAGTGACGGGACAGGAGCATTATATGGTATATTCCATTCGCTCCCACAATTACCTGCCACCCAGGGGGCATTTTATATCTGCTGTAGATCTTAAAATTACTTCCTAGTCATGATCGCCACCTAGGAGTAATTTACGTGGGGGCGAAATGTAATATACCCACATTATTTATTCCATTGAGTATATCATTGGCTCATACAAAGTTTTACCAAACATAGACAATATAGACACTGTAACGATATAGTGCGCGATACGAAAAGTTTTTTATTCTGTATAAAAAAACCGAATAAGCGAAGACGCGACCGTAGATGTAAGTTGAATTAAAATGGCTACCGTGAGCAATTCATTTGAGACACGAAATTAAAACCATGTATCTGCATCGTAGTTACACTTACGTAAATGTAAAATTGTTTTTTTACTATTTTTTAAGGCAGTTTTATGCGTGATTTTTATACTCATATGTGTTTAATACACAGATGAAACGGTCATTTCAAATCGTCTCAAGTCTTGACAAATCTGAAGTCAGCTGAGTGGCAGCGTAGTAGCCAAACGGCTAACTTCAGCAGGCCTATTGGCTATAGCCCACCCATGTAAAACACTAAAATCCATAGACAAACAAGCGTACATTACTTGCAAAAACCTCCTCATTAACATGAGTAAAATATCAAACACCGTAATGTAAATTATATTTAGTGGCTATGAATTACCCAATAGCCCTGCTGGTCGTAAGATTTGAGTGACACCTTTAAGATACTAGCGTCTTTCCGAAAATGCAAAATGTTATATTTGAATTTTAGCTACCTACTATACTTTTCAATCATTAGAAAAATTGCCGCTTTCTTTGTTTTTAGCCAATTCGGGTATGCTTTTTTATAGCCAAATGGATTTTCTAGAGAGGAAATATCGAACAATATCTTAATTTAAAACGTTCATCCGGTTTTAGTTGTTAAAAATATGTCAAAATTAAGATCCTCAACCATCATGCAAAGATCTAACTGAACTGAAAAACACAAACTTTTACATCAAAAATACGTAAACCAATAAAATCTTCATACAAATTCAATTTAGTCAACTTCATCTTTTGGATTTGAATGGCTATAATTTTTGTTCCGATAATTATGCAATACCCAAGACTTTTACGTTTACCCATGTACAATTATTTCATCGGTCACCTATCAGACTTGCCTCCGTGATGCAAATGATTAGGAGCATCCGCGAAAGCAAACTTTAACTTATAAGCTTCAGCGACCAACAAACTAATGTTGGAATCTGTCCAATTTTGTGTCGGTACATTTTGTAGTAGAATCATAAGTCCTTGGAAATCTCTTTCCACCATGAGTCGTTCTCGCCAATGGAGTAAGAATGCTGCGCAGACGTATAGTTGAAATGTGGCGAATCCGTCGCTTTCGGCCAAGTAAGTGTCCCAGAGGCGTATGGTGCAGGGCAGAGGGATTTCTCTGGTGAGAAGGTTGTTCATCCAACGGAAGGAGAACTGAAGGTAGTCGACGCCGTGAGATTGGAGGTGCTCGTGTAAGGGCAGGTCGATTCGACGGATTAATTCTTTTAGCTGGTTCACCTGGAAACAAGTGAAATTTTAAAAAAACTTTTTAAAAATAAGCTTTTATTATTATTACCATCTAGCACAGATTTATACATGCATGCAAAATTTCATTTAATTTCATTTCAGCTCAATCAGAAACCGGGAAGTGGATCAAATTAAACTTGCAAGATTTGATAACAGACAGACAACAGACAGGTGAAAGTAAATGAATGCTTGTAAATAATAGAGGAACTTATACTTCTCTCTCCTAACAAATATTATTGAGAAAATATAAAAAATAGTAATGAGCTGAAATTCGTATTACTTTCGGTTCAACCTCAGAAGAATATTAACCTAACCTTCGTCTATCGGCCGAAATTCGGTTGAAATATCGTGACATAAATTAATACAACAAAAGCTTGTTTTTTATGTGAAATATAATAATATTAATAAAATCTAAGGAAAATGTACCAAATTGATAAATCCAATTACTGAAAATGTATCCTGTTTGTATATTTATCATTAAAATGTTAATTAAAATAGCAATATTATCCCGTGTTGTTGCAATATAGCGGAAAATTAATTGTTTATAAATAAATATGACATACATTATATTTGTTACATTGAAAACTAGCTGTGCTGTATGGTTTCACCTATATTATTAACTAGCTGACATGGCGAATTTAGTACTGATATAATTACAAGCTGACATGACGAATTTAGTACCGATCATCCGTAAATTTATATCGTGTTACATAGAGTTATGTGAAGATAATCAAAGCCGATCAAGACAAAAATAATGTTTTAATCAATACAGAAAAGAAAAGCATCTCAATTGTAAGTGTGGCCGTTTTTAGTGGACATGTTTGTATGATTTGCCTGCAAACCTCCTAAGTAACGCCTCAGATTTTTGACCCATCATAATTGGTTAATATACAGATTATTAAACCTCAAGGTTTTCTGGAGATCTTCTCCAGGTTTTAGAAATTAGATCGCCAATAGGGATAAGGTCAAAAGTTTTTAAAATACAATTAGTCTGTAATTTTAATAATAAAAAAACGATACCTACGTTTTTTTTTCTTGCAAATAAAATAAAAAACGGCTGAATATAACGCTTATAAGATTCTGTGTTGAGACGCGTGACGTCACCCAACTAAACAAAAATGTACTAGGTTCAGTGGTGTGACGTCACGATCAAGTAACTTTAGTGTGGCGTATCTTTCACGTTTTTATCAGATCAACAAATAAAAAAAACATGTCCAATATTTTTCAATAATCTACATACATTATGGACAAAAAAAATATTTAGTCAACATCCCTATTACACTAAGATATTATAATTACTGATATGTTTTAGTTTTAAGTTTTTCTGTACATATATTTGTGTTGTTTAAAAAAAGAGTTATCTTTTCTATTCAAATAATATTTAATCTTACCTTATATTGAATCCCAAGCTGAGCAAATATATAATTATCCTGTATGCTATCCAGAAACTTGGACAAGCACCAGAAGGAATCAGCCTCGATGACATCCCTCTGTTCCTCGGCCAGCTTGTCCAGGGGGTAGTTGTCTAACTCCTGTCCGGGGGCAGCCTCCTGCAGGAACACCATGAAGAAGGGGGTCACCAGGTCGTTGATGCCTTGCACGTACCCTGACGCCGGGTGGCGGATCGCCCAGATGTAGAGGATGCGCTCGAACATCACCTGGAATGATGATTTACCTTCCAGAATTACAAATTAATAATTAACTTCTTAGCCACCACAGAACAAACAAGTGAAACTTTCAAAAATATTTTTTTAAAAACAAGCTATTATTATTACCATCTAGCACCAAAGTACTCGTCAAGACGAATCAAATGAGCCCAAACTCGATGGGGTTGCGTCGTTTAATCACGAAGTTCTTATGGCCACCTTCCAGCTCCATGACATAATAATATTGCATTTTCATCCGATTTATACATGCATGCATAATTTCAGCTCAATCAGAAATCGGGAAGTGGATCAAATTAAACTTCCAAGATTTTATAACAGACTGACTAAATAAAAGTTGTAGAAAACTATTATACAATGTATAGAGTGATTTTCACGAAAGTGGTTTCAAGGAATTTTGCGGAACTAAATTAAATTTAAGCGATGATGACTTTAAGTCCATACATAATCACGCCTGGTTCCCGTTGCGGTAGGCAGAGACTATTTTAATTTTTATAGATTAAGTTAATACCTATTAAATCCAGAAATCTATAGATATTGTAACTTTAAAACACGCGATTGTGGCGCTCCGTCTAGGGGAATTCTTTCGTGAAAAGCACTCTATATTAGGTATATATTTTATTAGGTACTTAATTAATTTAAGTGTGGAAAGTCCTACAAAAAACACACCCAAAAATTTTGGACGATATTTGGTCGGGTTCAAAAAGTTGTTATGGTAAATGAACATTTTATTCTAACAAACAAGTGGCGGCTTTTATATTATACTAGCTGCGCCCAGCGGTTTTACCCGCTTTACTGTAGCCTGTGTTATTCCAGGGTCTAAGCTATCTCAATACCAAATTTCAGCTCAATCGGTCCACCCGTTTAGGTGTGAAAGAGTAACAAACATACATCCAGACATCCGTACATTCTTACAAACTTTCACGTTCATAATATTAGTAAGATTCCACAATTTTGATGCAAAGTTGTCAAAAAGTACAATAATTCTTCTGTTAAATTAAGGTAAAATCAGAGTGGCAACATGGCTTTTGCATACTGTGTCTTAAAATTACTTATATTATATATCATATATACTATCTATATTATCCATGCACATTACTGCTGTACAGTATTCTCATGAATTGTCTAAAGACTCACAAAAACTTTAAAGTATATACTTGACCTAGATTTTAAACAATAATGAGATGAAGTGTAGTTTTAATATTCTCATAGAACAGGCAGTTTTACCCTTAGATAGTATAACACAAGGCCACTTACTTTATATCTGTCTCAAAAGAACTCTTTATTGCACATACAAATACAATAATAGGTATAACCTTAGAACTAAGATTATACAGAAAGAAGTGTTACAATTGGCGGTCTTATCGCAGCGCTTATGTATGTTTGTTACTCTTTCACACCAAAACGGGTGGACCGATTGAGCTGAAATTTGGTATAGATATAGCTAGGCTACACTATAGCGGGTAAAACAAAATGTGTCAGACAACAGAACACCCTTGTCATGTTCGGGCTGATAGCTTTCCATAATAAAATACAGCTAAAAACATTAATAACTTTGTTGGACAACAAAATATTACAGAGAAACTGCTATGACATATTATCACCAGTAACAAACTAAATGACATTTTAACTTTTTCTCAAGGAATTTTACGTTCCTTTTCACAACTTACTATAGCAGGTAAAACCGCTGGGCGCAGCTAGTATTATTATAAAATAAAATATTACCTGTACAGTAAGTTGCTGAAACAAAGCAACAAGTGGGCTCATCCTGGGTATGTCAATATGTATCTGTCTGTATGTGTCATCGTCTCGCTCAGCATCGTAGTATTGTTTGACGAGGTGCTTGTAGTCCGCTCGCTTCCTCTCCAGTGTGTCTACTCGACGCTCCGAGTTGGCTGGCAGGTAACCGGCTAAGAGGCGCCAGGTTATCGCTCGAGCCTGGGATATAATTTATTTATCTATTGATAAGATGAGCAGAAAGCTTACAGAAAAATCCAAAACGCTTAGTACGCTTTCTAGCTTAACTAAATTACACTAAATACTACAATAATTATTTAAAAATAATCTTAGTTTAGTTATTACAATAATGACATAATGAATGATCAATGTACCTAACTCAAAACACAATTCAAACTCAATAAGGATTAGTTCTAACAGATTAGAATACAGCACATATACAGTCAATTTTACAAAGTAATGGATTCTATTTAGTCTCTACTGTCCATTCACAATTTTAATATGGATATCTAATAGGATGGAGGTATTTAAAGTTATTTTCACAAAGCCATAGACCTGCATAAAACAGGTATGGTGTAAAGTATTTTGTTGTTTAACTTATTTAGCAACACTGTTGCTAAATCTTGCATCATTGTTTTTAGTTTTTATATCTTTAAATACAACTGAAAACTTGACACATCATACATAATACAGCATCTTTATAAATGTATAATTGTGGGGTTTTTAATATTTTTTTATTCTTTAGTATATTAGTTGTTGGGGAATATTTATGGACTTTTAACATTCTACAAAAACATTGAATAAACTTGTGTGACTTACAAGTTATTTAAACTCACCTTAACTGGAATACCAGACCAGCTTAGCTGTTTAAGCTCATTTAAATCTATAACAGTACTTTCATGAAGTTGTTGGAACCTCTCAAGTTTAGATTCACTGCTTTCCTCTCTAGAAGCCAAAGCAGACAGTCTCACAGGCCGCGGCCGACCCGGATAATGCCGAATATTACCACTCGACCCTGAAATCCTCTTTACTTCACTCTTTTTGGGCGCTTCTTCAGTTTTAACACTCTCTTTTACGTCACTTTTGTTTACATTCTTGTTGCTATTTCGATGAGAATTTATAACGTTTAGAGCTGCAGTTTGTGATATAGCCTTCGATATTCTAGTCTCCGCGATCCCAGATATGATATCGTCGTCCCCGAGGTCCCAGGCGTCGTTTACAGACGCCTGGAATTGCTGATACGAAGACCCGGACATAACCTCGTTTGTGCCAACTCTTTGAAGAGGTCTACCCGGCAGAGCGCGGTTTGATGTCCTCCAAAATGTGTCAGACAATAGAACGCCCTTGTCATGTTCGGGCTGATAGCTTTCCATAATAAAATACAGCTAAGAACATTCTAAATAACTTTGTTGGACAACAAAATATTACAGAAAAACTGATATGACATATCACCAGTCATAGACTAAATAAATGACATTTTTACTTTTTCTTAAGGAAATTCACGTTTCTTTTCACAACATATTTAGAACCACGTATGTAGTCCAAAAAGAATTGTACCAAAATTATGTGTAATGGAACGTAAAATTCATAGACAATAATCATACGATGTAGAGGAAAGTTTGTTTTCAGTTACAGAAATAAAACTTCAATTTATTTAAGGTGCGGTTTCACTAAAACTATTGATATAAAAAGGTTCTGTACAAAATGGTTTTGATCTTTTTCTAGTCCAAGGAGGTTTTAATTGTGTAAAAATCTTTATTTTATGGCTCTCAGAAAATTTATATCAAAAATTGTAAATGTCAACAATATCATCAAATAATAAAATTTATATACATAAAAACTTAGTTTATTACATATCTAAATTGCATACCTATTTAGATTTTCATAGAATATTAGAACAAATTATATTATTATTAAAATATCAATTTCGGTACATATAATCGCGAATATTTTATTTATCTTGGCCCTTGGCTACTTTCGTATCTAGGTGGCTTATTTGATCAATATCATGAAAATAAATTCGGTTCGCCCAGTGTAAAACATGTAAAATGGCTAGTTCTAATCCGGATTCGGATTCCTCGTCAATGTTCATGCAGAAAGGTGATGGGAGAAAAGTAAGAAGTCCTTTGAGATCAGAAACTTTATCTAGAAGAAATTCTATGGTGGCAAACACTACTGTAGCCAAACCGGCTGAGGTGATCACTGTGAAAGACTTTTTTGATTTTATGAAGACGGCCTATCAAGTTTATGAGCATCTAGAAGGTGATGATGATGAAGGAACTAAAATAAATTGGGAAGAATTGACCAAATTAACAGTGATCAACCATGTGATTGAACAGCAAGAGAGAGACCTCCTTTTTCAAACCGCCTTCGCTGATCCTAAAGCTGTGATCAGCAAGAGTGATACGGCATTGGAAAAGAAAACGGAGCTAAATGTGGTGAAGAGATATAGTTGTAGCGAATTGGAAGGTAGGAATCTAACGATTATTTTAGTAGAGTCCTTTTCACGAAAGAGGTCCCGCGGAATTTTGCGGAACTAAATTTATTTTTTTCGATAATTACTGGACTTCTTATCCTAAATAATTTTTATTTGTTAGATAAAATAAATACATATTTATTTCAGAAATTAAATATGAGAAATTATGAGGCGTAAAAAAGTTATTAATATGTAAACTTTTAAAATTTGCGATAGTGGCGCCCCGCAAAAAGGACTCCTTTCGTGAAAAGCACTCTCGAGATATTTTTTTTAGTGCCGACTATATTCACATGCCACAAGATTCTAGTCTTTTAAATTGGTGATTAGCGCCATCTGTTGACTAATGTTTGAGTTGTAGGTAGAGGACGAAGAAAATCGCTACCACCTGAAGCAAGAGTGGAAATGCTTGGAGTTTGGACTGAAGCTAACCTAAATTGCAAGCTTAATGATGTAAGTACAAAAATGAACAAATTTAATTGATTTTATTAGCTAAAACATAATTAAAAATTATTTCTCTCTGTCAAAATCCGGTAGATGGCGCTGTTTTAAATATTCCTTTTCAGGTTATAAACGAAGGGATTCTAGATTCAATCCTACCCTATCTTGTTGGATACAAGAAGCCTTCGAAAACTACAAGCGTTTATGCGCCAGTCATCAAGAAAGTGCCATCTAATTGTTCAGATGTGAAAAAACCTGCGAGTTTTGGAGGTAAACATCTATTTAAAAATCTGTAATAGGTGGGTATTTATTCTAATAGAAACCATTAGAACTGCTTTTATGAATTTTCTAGGTTTCGTGAATGAAAAAGATTCTCGTGACAGATTGGGAAGGCGCAAATCTTCAGTAATAGCAGCTCAAGAAAGAAATAATCAAAAACAAGAGTAAGTTCTCTATAATTGTTAAAATAAATTATATTATTTCTAATATAAGCTGTTCAAATTTTAACTAGGAAGTAATTCTATTTGAAATCGTCCAAACCATAATTTCAACTCACTAGACAATATCCGATATGGTCTAGTGGCTAGGATACCTGGCTCTCACCCAGGAGGCTCGGGTTCGATTCCCGGTATCGGAATAACTTTTTGCACACATTTTCAGCGGTGACGTAGAGATTCACGTTTGTGACGAAGTGAAAGGACTGAAGAAAGACTTCAGATGTCCACAAAAACTGCTTGTTTCTAAGATGGGGTACTTTGCTGACGTCACTGCGGGGCAGAGACTTGAAGATATGGATATTTCTGTGCATTGTGATATTCAGGTAGGCTCATTTTTAAAGTGCACATGGATTTGTAAAATATAAGAGTCCATTTATTTGGCAGTTTGCTGCATTTTAAAACTGGACTGGACCTGGAAACCTAGCTATAAAAGAAATAAATATGTGAGTTGGTAAAAGAAAATAGCCAGGTGCGATTTTTTAAAATTCTTACATGGGGAGAGCAATCAATAACAAAATAAAACGGTCAAGTACGAGTAGGACTCGAGCACCGAGGGTTCCGTATAAACCTACGACATTCTACGGAACCCTAAGGAAAAGTGGGTATAATATTATATACTGTAGGTTTTGATTCCTTTGCGAGTACTTGCGAGTTTGAAAATATGCCGCTAAAATCGCTGTTTCTTTTGATTTCGTTGACATAGATGTTTGATTTTTTTACATCTTAAAGTTATTATAAAGCTGAGTATTTGGTATGAATTTCAATTGAATACCTGTACGCGTTCTTGAGGAAAGGGATAATAAATACAAAATTATTAAAAATATTTTTTTATATGATGTAACTAAAAATTTACAGTTTTCGCAATTTTTCCTGTGCCTGTGATTTAAGACGTTGCTGCGAACCAAATTTCAAGATTCTGAGTTAACGGCAAGTACCCTGTAGGTTTTGATTCCCTTGAGAGTAGTCGCGAGTTAAAAAATACAGCTAAAATTGCTGTTTCTTTTGAATGTGTTGAGATAGAGGTTTGATTTTATTACAGTTTAAAGGTATTATAGACCTTAGTATTTGATATGAATTTCAGTTTAATACCTGCACGCGTTCATGAGAAATAAGGTAGTAAGTATGAGATTATTAAAAATATTTTTTTATATGATGTAACTAAAAATGTACAATTTTCGGAATTTTCCCTTTATTTGTGCTCTAAGGAATTGCTTCTTACCAAATTTCAAGATTCTACGTTCACGGCAAGTACCCTGTAGGTTTTGGTTTTTTGAGAGTAGTTACGTGTTTAAAATTTCGGCTAAAATTGCTGTTTCTTTTGAATGCGTTGAGATAGAGGTTTGATTTTATTACAGTTTAAAGGTATTATAAGCCTTAGTATTTGATATGAATTTCAGTTTAATACCTGCACGCGTTCATGAGAAATAAGGTAGTAAGTATGAAATTATTAAAAATATTTTTTTATATGATGTAACTAAAAATGTACAATTTTCGGAATTTTTCCTTTATCTGTGCTCTAAGGAATTGCTTTTTACCAAATTTCAAGATTCTACGTTCACGGCAAGTACCCTGTAGGTTTTGGTTTTTTGAGAGTAGTTACGTGTTTAAAATTTCGGCTAAAATTGCTGTTTCTTTTGAATGCGTTGAGATAGAGGTTTGATTTTATTACAGTTTAAAGGTATTATAGATTTGAGTATTTGGTATGAATTTCAATTAAATACGTTAACGCGTTCATGAGAAAAAGGGTAGTAGGTATAAAATTATTCAAAATATTTTTTTCATATGATGCAAAAAAAAAATTTTGGTTTTCGCAATTTTTCCTTTATCTGTGCTCTAAGGAATTACTTCGTGCCAAATTTCAAGATTCTGAGTTCACGGGAAGTGCCCCGTAGGTTTTGATTTATTTGGTAATGTCGAAAATTTGCTGAAATTTGCGACATATTCGACTATATCTTTTGATTGCGTTGGCCTAGAAGTTTGAAATTTTCACAGCTCTAAGAAGCAATAGACCTTAGTATTTCCTATAAATTTCAGCTTATTACCTCCACGCGTTTCAGAGAAAAAGGGTCTTGACAGACAGACAGACAGACAGACGGACAACAAAGTGATCCTATAAGGGTTCCGTTTTTTCCTTTTGAGGTACGGAACCCTAAAAATATTAAAAGCTGCTGTTTTGTACAGAAGATTTTTTTTCCATTTTTAAACTGAAATTATCTTTAAAAGTTATTATAAATTTACACAAATTGGTTCAGTAGTGTAATTTGTAAATTTAGTAAAAAAAAAATTCCTGCTGCTTTGTTTTTTTTTTGTAAGTAAATAATAGAGTACTTTCTGTTATTATGGTATCTCAATTTATTCAGATATTCGACTGGCTAATGCGTTGGGTGAAGCGCGACAGCATTTTGGTCGCTGAATGGCCCCTACTCGATCCACACAATGTGGTGCCTATATTGGTCTCCGCTTCTTTCTTGCAAGTTAGTTAACATTTTAATTACACAAACAATGTATTAAACAACAAAATAATTTAAAAAATGCGCTTCATGTGTTATAATATATTACAAGCTTATGCTCGCGGCTTTGCCCGCGTGGGGAAATCCTTTCTTAGCGGAAGTCTACGTCACAAAACCTATCTGTGTTCCAAATTTCAACCCAATCCGTTCAGCGGTTTAGGCTTTGCAATGATAGATGAGTCAGTCAATCAGTCACTCTTTCCTTTTATATATTTAGATTTAGTACAGCTACTCGATGCAAGGTGGAGTGTTATTTCAATGATTATTTGACTAATTTTAAAAGTGACAACTGACAACCAAAATAAAAAGTAAATATAAACGAATTAAATGTCTAAAGTACATTATGTTCCAACAATTAAATCTGAAATTTGTTATATGTATTATCGCTACTTGATAATAGATGGCGCTAGTTGTTTCCGTTAGTAACCTAATGTTGAATAGCATAACACTAGTTTACAATTGTTACCAATAGATGGAGCCACTCCTCCACGACTGTTTGATCTACTGTCACGCGCACATGAGCGACATCGTGAAGACTTCCACCAACCTCGCTTGTCTCAGCGATGCTTTGCTTACGAGGTGACTTATAATTCGTTATCATTTTTTGTACAAATTTTATTTACGGGGGGGAGACTTCCTTTGCAGGAGGTCGTCTAGGTGGGTACCCCACCAGTGCCAGTTATTCTACCGCCTGAGCCGTGATGTGCAAACATTATTGTGCTCCGGTAGGAGGGCACTGTAGCTAGTGAAATTACTGGGCTAAAGAGTCTTTAACATCTTATGACTCTTGAGTAAGAAGCGTTGGTGCAGTGCTCCTAGAATTTCACATAATTGTGAAATCCTAGGTAACACTGTACTGATAATGGGCAGCGTTATCTCTTAACATCAGGAGAGCGTCTTGCTCGTCTTCTACTTTATCACATAAAAAAATATATATGAAGAAACATTTATGTATGCATCCTTTTTACAAGCTTTTATTTACTTTCACTTCTCTGTTGTCTGTCTGTCTGTAATCAAATCTTGCAAGTTCAATTTGACCCACTTCCCGGTTTTTGATCGAGCTGAAATTTTGCGTGCATGTATAAATCGGATGACAATGCTATATTATGATGACTTCGAGCTGATCTGATGATGGAGCTGGAAGGTGGCCATAGGAACTCCGTAATTAAGCGACGCAACCTCATCGAGTTTGGGCTCATTTGATTCGTCTTGACGAGTACTTTGGTGCTAGATGATTAAAAGCTTGTTTTTAAAAAGTATTTTTTTAAATTTCACTTGTTATAATGTATGTTTACATTTTATGCATATTTTATTTATCAAGAAACATTTATGTATGCATCCTTTTTATTAGTTACGTGTTACGTTGATTGTTTGTTACTTTCTACTGAACCGATTGCTTGGCGAAAAACTAAATATTGTTTCATGTTTTAAGGGTGACTGGCTACGTCACACTTTGCTCCAAAATGTTGCACGCTGTGCTGTGACGTCATGTCCAACCACTAATAGCTAACTTTTCAGCCGTTTTTCTATTAAATCTACAAAGCAAAAAATACGTGTTTTATATTTTTTATGTATTTACTTGACAGACAAACTTATATATTTTGAATACATTTTCGTGTTGATGTTCAGATTGGCAGCAATGTACACCAACGCCGAGTTAGAAGCAGTCCGTGACAGGAAGGACAAGATCCAATCTCGCTTGTACTGCAAGATGATCATGTCTCTAGCCGAGCCTGTGCCGGAGACTCTGCGCGGACATTACTCTACGCTGGCCACGCTCTTCAAGTGCAACAAGTGAGATTTAAACTGATGTTGTCATAGATCGCTGATTTCTTAAATTTGTTGTAAGTGCTTGCTAGTGGATCACACGATAATGTTGAAAAATACCTTAATGCTCATATGTCACTAAAACATTATTTTTTGTCAGTTAATAGTGATAAACACCACTGGATCTTGAAATATGGAAGAACTTTGCCCAGCAGTGGGACAGTACAAGCTCATAATAAATAAATACTAGGTACTAATTAACAAGTGTATGTCCTCTACATTCTGCAAACAGATGCAACAAGTTGTTGGGCCGTAACATAGCAGAGCAGGTGCCGTGCCAACCTGCCTCCATGCGCATCGACCGACGAGGGAATGTTATATCTACGCATACCAAGTAATTACATATCAACATTTTTTACTGTGTTTTTATATGTTAAGAGCAAGTTTATTACATAAATATCTAACCAAAATACGTAATTTTTTAATTAATTATTTTTTCTTACTCTTGAAGCGGTGGTAGTAAAGGGTATGTAGTGCAGATATGTGATTCTGAATAACCGAGTTCGAATTCCAATCGCCGATGATTAGTTATGTGGGGTTTTTCCACTCGCTATACTGGTGGTAGGCTTTAGTCTTGGCTGTTTACCACCCACTGGAAAAAAACATGTTAACAAGCGGTCATGACTGTTCCAGAACGATGTTCTGTGAAGCTTGGTTTATCCCTGCTTTTTGGTCCGAAAATATGTTGGTAGCACAGATAAAAGAATACTAAGTTGGTAATGACTAATGACCAACTTTGCATTACCATTGGTATTGCAAAGGTCTATTATGCAAATGTAATTAATTGCTCACCATCAGGCGGACAGTTTTCTTGTTTGTTAGAGCGCACATACGGTACTATAATCTTCACTTATGCAATTTTTGTATTAACTGAACTGAGTAAGCGAAAATACAGCTAATCATAAAAGATTCATTCTAATAAATTAGCAAAAAAACTTGAGAGGTGACACCCGGACGGAACGAAGTTTGATTAATGAAAATATCTGGCTTGCTTTCTATAAGAGAGAGAGACAGACAGACAGAGAAACATGCGCACGACGCACAGCTTACAATAGCTTACTATAGCAAAAAGTGTCGTGACAACTTTTCGTAAGATTTTTTTCCGTCTAGCCCCCTTTCACAACGTGCGATAAGGAACTTCGTTCCAATATTATTAAAATAACGTTATACGAGTAGCACTGTATGTGCGAATGTGTAAAATTGAAACATTGCAGGGAGCCATCGTGGAGCCTCAACGAGTACATAACGTGGCTGTTCGGCGAGCTGCGGTCGTGGCGGCGCGTGTACTGGCGCCTGTGGGCCGACTGCCACTTCCTGCGCTGCCAGCTCTGCGATACTTACTACCCGGCCTACCAGGTACCGAATACTATAGAACACCATAATATATTGAAACATTTGCAACTAAACATTTTAAATCTACGTTTTCGAATCCAAATGTAACTGATTGTTACAATTATTATTAGTTGAATGCGACCTGATGGATGCTAAGTCTGGTTATATGACATCATCTCTTTTATGAAGGACTGGAAATCGGCAGAGCCTAACAGCCAATCCATTTGGATATAATGATTGTATGTAGTGCCCGTTGGTCCGGCTTGTAAGCCGGAGGTACTGGGTTCTAATCTCAGTGTGGCAAAGATTTTCGCCTGGACGCTACCGTGCTTCGGAAAGCACGTAAATCTGTGGGTCCCGGCTGTTTCCTATAAGATATGTATGAGGCAGTCGTTAGGTCATGTTGCAGGCCCTGCAGTAATCTCGGCGACCTGAAACTGCAACAAGCCACATAACCTATAAATTGTGATTTGACTCTGACAGTGTAAGTAGGGTAACCTGTTCTGTTGGAGTATAAGCCCCCCCGATTAATGCATTGTTGTTCAGATGGAGTGGTGCTCCCACCACGAGCAGGGCGGGCACATGTTGTGCGGCGCGGAGGGGCGCGCGCTGGCGGCCGGACGGTACCCCTGCTGCGGGGAGAGGGCTTACCGCTTCGAGACCCTCACCAGGAACACTGTGAGTCACTGGGAACACTCTTATATGGCACTGGAGCAGTTACTAGGATCACATTTTCCCGTTTTCTGAGGGCTCATGTAAATGTATTTAATGTTGAATGTTTTGTTTGTATTAATTGTAATAATTATTATCATGATGTACAATAAAATGTTATCTATCTATCTCATTGGCTAATTTACGCTATTAGTGTGATTGATGTTACGCACAATGATCCTTCGAAACTCGCTGTTACCAGGAACAGTGTGAGTCACTGAAAACACTATTGTTTTAAACTGGAGCTGCTACCAGGATCCAATTTTCCTTTATCTGAGGGCTCATTGGTTAATTTACATTGTTAATGTTCGATACTTTACACTAACGAACAATCCTACTAATATTATAAACGCGAAAGTTGTAAGAATGCATGGTTGTATGTTACTCATTCACACCTAAACGAGTGAACCGATAGAGTTTAAACACTGGAATAACATATGGGCTTACTGTACAGTAGGTAACACCACTGGACGCAGCCAATCATATAATACTGGAGCCGTTACCAGGATCAAACATTCCTTTATCTGAGGGCGTATTGGCTAATTATTTACACAAATTTATTTTGTGATTTCAAGATATTGCCTACATTAGTTTTGGAATTAGCCCGACCATTGGCTACGGCTACGGTTGCAAGCCTGCCGGTAATTCAATTGTAGCTAATTTTTCCTTCCTTCTCACAGGGTTGTCAGTTCAGATCTCACGTGCCGGACGAGCGCATGGCCACGGACGCAGCGGTGCTGGAGTTGTACACCCGGTACAGGGACATCATCGCCATGAGGCCGCCGCAACTCATGTTCCCTGAGAGGGTCACCAGGCTTGTGCAGAGAGGTACCTAAGTGAACAATTATTTTAGGATAATCATCGATTTTGGATTTAGTGTGTATAAGGCTTTAGGAGTTTACAGTTGTTAATAAGCGACGGTATATATTGGATGTCACGTTCCATGATATCCGAATGAAGTCCGAATTAGGAAATTTGGGATAAAAATCGTAGTTATCCCGCTGAAAGATCATAAATATACATACTCTGACACTCATATGGTCATGATCTGTTCGGGGCTGAACCACATTCACATAGGTATTACGGTTTTAGTCTAAGACTTTGAGGAGACTTAAGCACCTTGCTTAGTACTTAGTTGAGAAACCCTTCTTAGATCCTGTATGGGTTTTAGTTTTCTCTCTTATAATCTGCCACTACCTATATTATACTTTTTTCACCAATACACATATCAAATCCATTATCCCCAGTCATATCCTCACTCAGTCACCCATATTTAGAGGCAAATGAAGACGCAGGTCGGCTGCAATGCAAGGAGGTGTTCTGGTGGGAAGGCATCCAGCTCTCACCGCCTCGCCCACCGCTGGGATTGCTGGGCAAGTTGTACACCAGCAATAATAAGTTCAACCGTGAGTTATGCACATAGTTCAAACTATAGTTTTGTTGACTGAGCATGAAATATGAACAAGACGTATGGGTACCGTTCACCCTTTCTTTAAACTATGTTGATGACAGTTTAAAATGATATAAGTGGGTTATTTTTCAATTATTTTGCCTAGGATGTTATCTTTTTGTTATTAGAGAAATTACTGGGCATGACGAGATTCAATATCTTAGGCGCAGTGCAATGCTGCACAGAATTATATTACACTTATTTAAAACTGGATGGTACTCTGTTTCATATAATCATCACATCTTGTTGGTACTCTATTTAAATAAATAAATATGGGTTATCATTTTGCCTGATTTGCTCGTCTTTATCATGAAAAATAGAAAATCAATTGTAATGTTAGGACATCATCCTCTGCTGAATCAGTGTTCATTTATCAACTTCTGATTGCTATTAATAACGTTCATTGTGTTCATCTTTCCTGCTCTTGTTCTAATTAAATAGGTCAAAATTCTAGAAGCTGTATATATGCTACATAATCGGCAATACATGTAGCAGCCATGAGCCAAGCTTGAAACGTTAGAGCAGCTGCTATGAACGCAACATGCGGAGATAGTTCACTGGATGTACATACACGGAGTCTCACTAGAATGTTGCAAAGGCCCTTACTCTAAACATAAACTGACCAAAAACCAACGTAAAGACTCATACGACATTCAAATCCGCATATACACATAGTCGAATGTTAAGATCTTGGTCATCATCATCATCATCATCAGCCTGTGTTCGTCCACTGCTGGACATAGGCCTCCCCCATGGCACGCCACTCAACTCGTTCCCCCGTCTTCCTCCTCCACCCGCTCCCCGCGACCTTCCGGATATCGTCACCCCATCTCGCCCAAGGACGACCTACACTACGTTTGCCGAGACGCGGTCTCCACTCAAAGATCTTGGTAATATAACATTATTCGAGTAATGAAATTGCCACCAAGATTATTAATAGTGATATAGTAGTACAGCAGTGGACTGTAAATCACTGGTTATAATAGATCACTGATTCCTATCCGGCTCGAAGGACCAACAATTGTTAGTTTTACTACTGGCGAAAACAGTCGAGATGTTAAGAAGTCCGTTACGTAACTGCCACAATAAAAACATGACGCATATATATAATCATTTTAAAAAAAACTAGGCAACAGGTGCTTTTGAAACTGCTTATTGAAACACGGTGGCGTAAAAAAGGAGAGAGAGAAACACACCAGATACACGAAATACCTCAGAAATATAGCGTTTCCTACGTCGTAATTGCAAGTGAAATTGTGGTCAAAAGCTGACCTATAATGATAAAAAACAATTTTTGAGTTCACCTTCAACATGATTCAACACCACAATACCAGTGGACTCAACAACACAATATTTGACTAGTGTAGTCGATATGAGATCTAGCTCAGAATGCTTGTTGATCATGAGAGCATACTAGTGAGTAGCCAATAGCACGGACACTGACACAGCGGCAGCACGGCCAGGCTCCCCCGCCCTGGGCGCGGCGCACGCGTCCGCCGGCGCGCTGCCGCCCGCACCCGCGTGCCCTCCCACCAACACTGCGCACGACGACAAGGACACGCACAAACGGGACAAGGTAACACTCTACTCGTTCTTACATCTTTACATTTTTAAGAAGAGAGTATTGCCAAGTTATATACGTTAGTTAATTATTAAGATAATATAGTTATACATGCGTTGGCAGTCATTGACGATGAATTGTAGGACATCATCAATATTCTACCTTTACTTCTTACATGTTGTTCTACGTTATATTTCGAATTGTTGCACCATTTTTTACTAGTAGTTAAGTATGCGTGTGAATTGAACTAAAATGTAGTAGAACATGTTTTCAGTTTACAAGGGGGGATATAATATGAATAAAATCCCTCTTATCCAACTACTATATTGTTATTTTATCTTTCACCAACATTTTGTCTAAAATGTCAGGTACTTTAATGAACTTTAATGAAAGTAAACAGTACATTTTATTAGATATCAGTTGATGAAACACGCATATTATACTCGTAGTACATAGTAGCAACATGATAAGTAGCAGAAACTAGTAGAAAGCAAAAAATATATCACAGCTCACTAAAATATCAATATTTTAGTATTTTAGGTAAAAATTATAATGAATTAGAAAAAAATGTTCAAAGTAGCCCAATGTTAAAAAGTCAATGTTAGATAAGCTTTTAGCAACAAATTAGTCATTTAATTCCTTGATGTTCTTTCAACTGGAAAGCCGACCTACTGGCCAACTGATCCACAGAAAATCCCAGATTTGATAGATTTTTTCATTTACAAAAATATATCCTCCTCCTTCCTTAATATAATAGAAGGCTATGATATGAGTTCAGACCATTCCCCCATACTATTGTTTTTAAGTGATACAGTCATTTATAGATCAAACCATCCAACGTTAGTCAGCAAAAAAACAGACTGGGACAGTTTTAGGCTAGACCTGGACTCCAAAATCAACTTAAAAGTTGCACTTAAAGAGCCAGAACAGCTTGATGAAGAAGTAAAAATCCTCGTATCAAACATTCAACAATGTGCGTGGGCAAATACTCCGGAAACCAAGGTAACAACAAGAAATAACTGTTATCCAGCAGAAATTAGGTCACTTGTAGCTAAAAAAAGGCAACAAAGAAAGAAGTGGCATACCACAAGATCCCGTAGTGACAAAAACCTTTTTAATAAGCTCACTAAGAAACTTAAAAGGAAAATTCAAAGATACAATGATCAAGTTATGAATCATTCCTTAACACAACTTACAAGTGATCGCACAACAGACTACTCTCTTTGGAAAACGGTTAGAAACTCAAAAAAACCTTTAGCACAAGTTCCACCTATTAAAGAACTAGATGGGCGTTGGGCCATAAACAACGAGCAAAAGGTCGCTAGATTTGCACAACATCTGGAACAAATTTTCGAACCTAATGTAAATTCAACAGATACACAAGATACCTTACAACTAACTGAAGAAGTTCGGGAAAGTCACATAGAAATAAAGCTAGTCACACCCAAAGAGGTTCTCAGTGAGATCAAAAATATGAGCCGAAAGAAATCTCCAGGCTATGACCTTATCACTGGTGAAGTGCTACAAAATCTACCCCGCAAAGCTTTAGTCAAGCTTACCACGCTCATTAATGCCGCATTTAGACTGCAACATGTACCGGATGTCTGGAAAATTGCAGAAGTAATAATGATAGTAAAGCCTGGTAAACCGCCCAACGAAGCTACATCGTATAGGCCGATATCTTTATTACCAATTATGTCGAAACTGTTCGAAAAATTGCTGTTAAAGCGATTAAAACCCATCATAGAAGAGAAACATCTTGTACCAGACTATCAATTTGGCTTTAGAGAAAAACACTCAACGATCGACCAAGTTCATAGAATTACTAGTATAATAGAAAAAGCACTAGAAGAGAAAAAAGTTTGCTCCACAGTTTTTCTTGACGTGGCACAAGCTTTTGATAAAGTCTGGCATGAAGGGCTGATCAATAAGTTAAAAATCATGCTGCCACAAAAATTTTCAACCCTCTTAGAATCATACTTAACGCAAAGAATGTTCAGAGTACGTCAAGAAGACGCTGTCTCAGATCTGAAGTCCATAAAAGCTGGAGTCCCTCAGGGAAGTGTACTAGGTCCGGTCCTGTACTTACTATACACCTCAGATATTCCCGAGCTACAAAACAACACAATTGCAACCTTCGCCGATGACACAGCTATTATAGCCACAGGCGACACTCACGAGGAAGCCGTCGAAAAAGTGCAGTCGGCTATTAACACTATATATGCGTGGACGAAAACATGGAGGATCAAGCTCAACGAGTCAAAATCTATACATATAGACTTTACCAACAAAAAACCTAGTTATCATCCGGTATATGTAAACAATAATACTATACCATATGAGAACACTGCAAAATATCTAGGAATGACTCTAGACGTGAAGCTTCGCTGGAAAGCACACGTTAAGAAAAAACGTGATGAGCTTGAACTTCGGTATAGAAATATGGAATGGCTATTGGGTCGTTACTCCTCATTGTCTGTGCATAACAAATTATTATTGTACAAACAAGTTCTCACACCAATTTGGAAGTATGGTATTCAGTTATGGGGGTGTACCAAAAAGAATAATATCGATGTAATACAAAGATTTCAAAATAAAGTCCTCCGGGGTATTGTGAATGCCCCATGGTACATTAGAAACGAGGATCTTCACCGGGACCTGAATATAGACCTCGTAGCCACTGTGATAAGAAAATCTGCTGAAGCCCATGAACGAAGGCTTCATCATCACGTAAATGTCGAGGCCATCCAGCTCCTCGACAATACGGACCTAGTGCGAAGACTTAAAAGAACAAAACCTTTTGAGTTGTGTAATGTCAGTGTCAGTAAAATGTAGTGTTATATTTATCAGTGTAGTGCTACCTATTGAGAACACATGAACAAAGTGCCTCCCCTTAATAGAGACAATAAGAATCAGTGCCAATGGACACATTCTTAGTTTTTAATTGTTTACATAGCATGTTAAGTTAGATTTAAATTACTTATTAGCCTTTAGATAAAATTAGGCTAGATTGTAATATACAGACATAACCACTAGGGCATGTCAAAAAAAAAAAAAAAAAAAAAATTTAATTCCTAGATAATATCTACATAGATCACTTAAAATGCTGAGCTAGAATCTAAAATAATATACTGTTCACTTTAGATTTGCCAAAATTTACCTACTTATACTTAGTGTAGTAAAATGGTTTTATTTTATTAATTTTCCGCCTTCCCAGGACTTATTTTGAGCTTTACAGAACCCAAAGCTATAAACTAATACTGGTGCATGAAAATGTACACATAATATTTATCCACATGGATAAAGCTGCGAGCATAAGCAAGTTTCAAATAAACTCCCTTCTACCTTAACATTTCGTATACAATTTTCGAAACTATCGCGAGTGTTAACCATTATAAATATGACAGGGTTGTCATAATTCACAAATAAAAAACAAGTTATGTTAACACGCGAGTACATTTGTAATATCCGTTATTATAAAAAGGATGCCACGCTGGTAAGGTCGAGCATAAGCAAGATTCAAATAAACTCCGCCTTTAACCCCTTGACACCCTTTATTATAAAAAGAAAGGCGCCGTGGGCGGTGGCGACTCGGCCGACGATTGCGGCGAGCAGAGCTCCTCGTCCGACAGCGAGCAGAGCTCCGCCAGCGCCAAGAGCGACGAGGACTCCGCGCCCCGGAGGAAGGTTAACCGTCCGCCGCGACCGCAGACACAAGGGAACAAGTCAGTGTTGTTACAATTATCTTCGTCATCACCGACATCACAATCATCCTCCGACACCGAACGGAGCTTCACCAGCGCCAAGAGCGACGAGGACTCCGCGCCCCGGAGGAAGGCAAACCGTCCGCCGCGCCCGCAGACACAAGGGAACAAATCAGTGTTGTTACAAATATCCTCGTCATCACCAACATCACAATCACAATCATCCTCCGACAGCGAACAGCTCGTCGTCTATGTTTAACATTTTCTATCTATTCTTCGTCCACAATTAATGCAGTGATAAATTTTGATTAATACCAAAAGATGGCGACATTGACATCCGGTCAATGGAGCGTGTTGTTGCTACTCGACGCTAGATGGCGTTAAAACGTTATTATTTTAGTGCATCAATCACCCAATCCAATAACTTTTTTCTGCAGACGTCCCCGCGTAGTGGGTCGTCGTCGATGGCGAGCATCAACTAGGAGCAGCAGCAGTGTCGATATAATATATTCCGTGGTTTTACGTTTATATTTTATTAGATTTGGTGTTGCTAATCGACGCTAGATGGCGCTTAAAGTACTTTCATCACTGCAAATCAGTCAACAAAACCCATGACTCAATAATCTTTAAATAAAAAAAAACTAATAATAATAATGTTTTTCAAGACGTCCCCGCTTGGTGGGTCGTCTGTGAGCGACGTGTGTGTCGACTCGTAGCAACCAGGAACAGCAGCATCAAAGCTCTCATATAGTAAATAAGTTTCTGTTACTCGACGCTAGATGGCGCTAAAGGTACATTACAACCTGTTATTCACTGAATATTTTTCCCCAGACGTCCCCGGGTGGTGGGTCGTCAGTGGGCGAAGTGTGTGTCGACTCGCAACCAGGAACAGCAGCATCGTTATAGCTCTTTTTTAATAGATTAGTTTCTGCTACTCGTCGCTAGAGAGCGCTAAGGGTACATTACAACCTCTTATTCACTGAATATTTATTCCCCAGACGTCCCCGGGTGGTGGGTCGTCAGTGGGCCACATGTGTATCGGCTCGTAGTAACCAGGATCAACAGCGTCGGTTCGAGGAGCGCGCTGCAAGACAGATGCGCGCCGCACTCGCTAGGAGGGCCAATGTACACACCGCCAAGTCTAAGGCGCCTGCTGGTAAGTAGATTGGTTTTAAGCTTAGAAGGGTCTCACCGACAAATTCTGATAGCGGTTATTAGTGTCTTTTTGTTTATATAAAATATTAGTATTGTAAAATAATGTACTTACACAAAACTATTGGCAATAAACTGACGCCTGAAAGCGCGAGTTAGCGGTCGCGATCAGGTATTTGTTGTTTTCGAATTTTTACGCATCCTGGACCTTGACACAATGTTAGGAACACAAAGCGGCCGCTTTTTTGAGACCAATGAAGTGATTTTTGTTATATTTTACCAAAGTAGCTTAACGCTATTTCTACTCGCCGTAAGATGGCGCTGTACGCTTCAAAAAACAAATGAACAATTACAGAAATTATAAAAATACATAGGCGTAAAGGTTTTAAAACTGCTTTATCAACATTCTAGGCGGAGTATATGCTCGACTGGAAGCAGAATGGCGCGAACGTCACGGCGCGCGCGCACGCTCGGCCGCCGCGCCTCGTCTGCGACCCATGCCCGTGCACAAATACAAATAAACAATACATATCTGCACTAATACGAGTTTTATTTTATCTATCTACAACATTCTAGAAACCTAATAATCTTGACCTGTCAAGAGATTTACCTAGATTTTAGTCCAATCGTTTAGGCGTGTAACAATCACCAATCATAAAGCAGTTAATTTTCATTAAAAACAGAAGATAACTCTCATATAGCGGTATACATAATTCAGGAGGCATTAATGGATTTATTCCAGCCCGAACGAAGTATCGATAACACATTTTGAAAATTTTACATTGCGCGAACTTTTTAACAAGTGGAGCGTCGGCTTTAGATCAGTGATAAAATGCAAGACCCAAATTGCTATAACAAGTAACAAAAGCATTTTCTATGGTGATGGTGATATGATTTATTATACCAAGCAAAGGTGACAATGAGGTGGTTAGAAAAACCACCACATTGTCACCAATGAAAAATAAAAGCCAATAGGTAAGTCAAAAGCTGTTTATTGACTAAAACACCATCCTGTGTGGGTACTGGCTGGACCGGAGGCCGAACGCCGCCGTGAGGTACCCGCGCAGAACCTTCTTGTCCGTCCGCTTGGCGATCGACTTGATCACCAACTCATCAACTGACTTCTGGTCGGCTTTGCGTTGCTCGGAGGGCACGTATTTCTGGAAATAGGGGAAATTAAACGTTAATATGGGAACAACTAACTATAACTACACGATTTTGGGAACTGCCGTCAGGTACTGTAGGTGTGAGCTCCTGATGAAGGACATCATAATCGTCCGAAACTCAGTGGTTAGACAATCTCAACAAAATCATTATGTAAGTTAAGCCCGTATTTGTATTTTATAACCGAGAAAGTACTGATTCTGTGGTTTTAACTGCTGAAAAGTAACCCATGTGATATTCCAGGAATAAAGCTACATATTTATACTGAATTTCAGCTCAATTGTTTAAGCTATTTAGGAGTGAAGAGATAACAAACATACATCCATAGTTTCGCATTTATTACATTAGTAGTATGTGGATGATTGTTATTTTTTAATAGGAATGTGACACAACGCGCGAAGTGGAGCGTCGGTTTTAAAATGATAGCCTGTCTATCAAAAATCGTCTCAAACCCCCGGACGAAAAAACGACGGGGTATAAGTTTGATGTGTCTGTCTCTGTGTGTGTACAAAATGTCAGATTATTTTTTCTTCCACAACCCCCCCAATATGGGTATCAAATGAAAGGGCTTGTCTAGTAGAATATAACGCACTATAATAAATTTAAAATCCAAGATGGCCGCCACCACAAAATAGCGAATTTCATATTTTGAAAGTAATGCGTTGGGTTTTTTTAATTATTAATTTAATTCATTATTGATAAAACGAACCTCTTTCTTAGTGGCAAAGATATCCTCTCCCTGCTTCCGCTTGACGCTGCGCTTGGTGCTCTTCTTGTTCTTCTTGAAGTAGGTGTCGTCGAGGTGTGCGGGCAGCTTGAAGTCTCCCAGCTCTATCTTGGTGGAGGTACCGATCACGTAGCGCTGGGGCACGCGACGGAGTGGGCACGCGTTCAGCTGGAATTACCGATTTAGAATATTAATTTACTGTTGTACTAGATGTGTATAGTAAGTAATTTACCAGTTACACATAGTGGTTTTACATTGAGGATCACCCTAATTTTCCATTAGTACATTCTCTATGTAATGTAAATTTAAGGCATTGTTCAACCAAAACCTGAGGGGCTATTGGCTAATTCTCACTCACTACGATTAAGGCAACTTCAATGTACATTGCTGCTTTTGTTACTTGACTCATTAAAAAGGAGGTTTAAGCACGTAATGTACACAATTTTGTCTATGGATTCTAGTGTTTTACATGTCGTTTTGCGATAGTCAATAGGCCCTCTGTCTTGCAGATATTATGAAGAATAGTTGCAGCCTTATAATAATAATTATAATCTACTAACTACATATTGCTAAAAATATTCTCCATTAAAAGAGCATTTAAGCTCCCCAGAGAAGCTCAGCAGCCCACTAAAGTGGTTTAATACTGTGAAAAAGCTAAAATATAATATACAGACACTAAAAATTATTAAAATGGCAATTCTAATAATTTGTAATTTCATTTTAAAGTTAGACAGATTGTAAGCATTTGGTTGTGGCATTTTGAATTCCTACTTAGCTTAACTTAGATCCACACGAATCTGGAAATGACAAATTTTGCAACATCTATCATGATCAAATCATGCCGGGGAGGGAGATCTTTGCCCAGCATTGGGGCGATTTGGGCTGGCTATGATGATGATTAACACACTGACTGTGGAAAAAAACAGTTGTTTTTAAGGTTGTAATGTGAGTGCTGTAAAACTCAAACATTGTGTTTTGTCAAAGGATTTTTACATACAAAATTAATTTCCATGCCCCTGGGATAAAAAACGCCACCACAGCCAATGTGTTAATTTAGCAATTTAAATTCCTTTTAAGTTTATTTTTAATCCACAATATTGACAAATTCCATAATGCTACAATATTTATCATGATCTTTGACATAAAATACTAAATACGTACAGCGAAAGGTCCAGTAACAAGCAGCAGTCCGCTGGGCAACACACCGACGAGCACAACTCGCTTGCCGGCGTGTCTGCCAGCCAGCAGGATGCAAACTGTGCCGACAGTCAGGTTGGGACGGGTTCTACGCACGTGCTTGCTGAACGACTTGTGGTGAGACACTGTGGGGATCCTGGAAATTAACATTATTCTTATTAGTTGGTTATTTAAATATTTATAGTAAGATATCAGCCTATTTTGCCGAAGTAGCTCACTATATGCCTAGGCTAAGATAAAAACACACCCCACTACCTCGCTACCCCATGATTAGACAAAGCTAAAAAATAAAATACACAATTCCCCAGTGGGGAATCTGGTGGGTCATTTTCTGAGGTAGTTAGGAATCCTAGAGGGCTGCTGAGAGTTTTCAGGGAGTTTAGGTCTCTTTAAGTGACACAAATCCCCATCCACAGGTCCACAGGCTAACATTTTGGTGTAAAGGAGTAACAGACACAAATAAATCTTACTAATATTATAAACGTAAAAGTTTGTAAGAATGGATGTCTGGGTGTGTGTTCTCTTTCACACCTAAACGGGTGGACCGATTGAAATGAAATTTTGTATAGGGATAGCTTAGACCCTGGAATAATACATAAGCTACATAAGTACTGTGGGTAAAACCGCTGGACGAAGGTAGTTTCATATAGACATGAAAGTTTGTAAGAATGTATGGATGTTGGTATGTCTGAGTGTATGTTTGTTACTCTTTCACACCTAAATGGGAGGACCGATCAAGCTGAAATTTGGTATAGAGATAGCTTAGACACTGGAATAACACATAGGTTACACAAAAATATCTTGACTTGTTGGATGCAGCCAGAACTTTTGTATGAACTTTGTAAAAGAAAAAGGAAACACACTGTATGTTTTTCAACAGCCGATGTGTTAAGTATTCTTATAAAATCATGGTAACTTACTTGTCCTGTGTGGGGTAGAAAGACTTCCTGCTCTTGAGCAAAACTTTACGGCTTCCTCCGTTCTTCTCACCACCGATCTGTTTCACTACAACGGTTGGCTTCTTGGGCTTGTCTGCTTTGGGGTTCTTTTTGCCCACAAACTTGTATTTAGCCTGGAAAAGACACGTAAATAATTAAGAAATGTTTTAAAAGTCAGATAATTACATGAAACAGATGTATATTAATTAGAAGACAACAAGATTTTACAGTAAATGGATCACAATTTCTATTTCTAAACCACTATGCGTTTGGTTGGATTAGTGAAATATCAAACTTGTATCAGATATAACACCAAGAATAAAGTAATAGAATCAATAATATTAATGTGAGGTTGTTTTCTGTGATTGCAGTTTGGAAAATCCATATCAATTTTGAACTTGATCAGCACAATAAATAGAGAGTGTGATTAGACAATGTAGTCAACAATGTTCATAAATACATTTATGGGTAACCTACCACCAAAACTAAAGAAATTAATACTTTATCATAGAAATTTAGGTTATGGTAACCAATACTCACGGTTTTGTGGAACATTTTAGTCTTGGAGAAACGGACAACACCATTTCCCAAGTCATAATTCCTAGGTTTGCCTACTTTGGCTTTCTTGACGCCGCCGGCGGGAGCAGCGGCAGGCTTAGCCGCCGCCTTAGGTTGTGGGGGAGCCATCACGATCTGCACAAATAATACACAGCCTCAACACAATGTAACCCCACCTGACCGAGAGGTTATGTTAACAAATTATAACTGTTTTGATATTAAACTCCTCCCAACAAGTGATCAATACCACTTTTCTATCACTCACGGACACGTACACGTAGTCTAACCACAAATAAAACACAGTAAACTCCCAATATCACATTAAAAACACCAATCACTTGATCCGAACGTCAAACTCGTATACCGACAAAATAATATTTTTCCAGGAGATTGAATTAAAATATGGCACAAAATCACTTGTTGGTCGGGCGGAAGATCTAATTCGTACGTGATATTGATGAAACTTTCAGAAATTACTGCAATGAAATAAGATTTATTTTCAACATAAACATCAGCAACTCACATTCCTACCGGGATCAAGAAAAAGAAATTCTTGGGAGATTTTTTGTCTATGGTTTGCTTGATTAGTGATGTAACTGACAGGTAAGACAATCGGAAATAATAATATATTACCGGTTTTTATAAAGTTAATAAATCGTTGAATAATTACGTCTTTATAAATACGGAGACTGCTTTGATTTATATTATATTTAAAAAAAAATTAATAATAATAGAATGTAAATATCTTGCAATGGTATTGCATCAAAAATTTATTTCGTTTTTGGGGGCACGCTGAGCCAATGCCCCCCGCCAAGTCGATTACATTTTTCTGAACGCATCTGTAGAACCGCTATTCTAGCTGTCAATTTCATGTCAATTTTGACAGTCTCTCAGTGATTTTGTCAAAAAATATAATAAAAAAATCAGTATTGAAAAATGGCTTCTTTGAGGAGCCCGTCTTCGCCGAACGACGGATATAAAAGGTTCAGTGATGATTTCGCGAACGCCAGCATCAACAATTACGGCTCAAACGTGACAAGTAACTGAGAAGCTATGATTTTATTATGCACAGTAGCCGCAGAACTTAATGTACGCTTTTGTTGTTAACAATACATTTTGTGTTTCATTTAACCATTGTTTTAATTAATTTCTCACCTGTTTTATGCATTAACCCAGTGTTGATCTGTGTGACGAACGGCCGGAGAGATTTATGGCCGCTATGTGTTCGATTTTGGTCAAATGACGCAGCCAATGAGTCATAAGACTCGCAAAGCTAACCTACATGTATAATATAAACAAGACGCTTGAAGCTCATCAATATATTCGCGTAGAGCTTGTAGAGCTTCAGTAGATACCTACTAGATGTAATACATAACTGGCATGTATTATTTCTGCTTGACTGCATGACAACCTAGAAATTGCACTATCAATATGTTATATTTAATTTCTCTAACTTTTATTGACATTGTGCTCTCATCTCGAATGTTAACACGTAGGCGTACCTACCTACCCAATAAGCAAATTTTACTATTACATAATCTCCTGTACCTATACAATAAGGTACTTTATTATATACATAACTGTAATATGCATTATTTATATATATTAACTTTTAAGTGTTGTAAATAACATAATGGCCACATCAAGTTTGTCTCATAATATTGTATACAAAAATAATATTATGTTCATGTCATAAAGAAAAGCAAAAGAGAATTCAGTACCCATTTAGATGTGAAAGAGTAACAAATACAAATAGGTACAAACTTTTGCATTATTGAGATTCTCCATTAGGCCTCAACAGGCATAAAATAGACCTACATAATATTACAAATCCTAGTGTACTTGATACTTATTTAGATGAAATCTAGCCCGGATAATATCTAGTACATTCCGGTATCTATCTAGCATAGTGGTGTAGGTATAACATGTGACTTGTGACCCAACTGATAATACGATTTTTAAAACTATCGCGAGTGTTCTCCATAACTAAAAACAAAAACGGCACAACTCACGTCTAAAATTGTCGAGAATATCTCGACCACGGTTTCGGACAATTACGATGTCCTTCATCAGGAGATCACGCCTGCTGCAGTAACCGGCGCTCACCCACCGACGCCGTGGGACGCCGTGGGTGAGCGCCGGTTACTGCAGCAGGCGTGATCTCCTGATGAAGGACATCGTAATTGTCCGAAACCGTGGTCGAGATATTCTCGACAATTTTAGACGTGAGTTGTGTCGTGTGTTGCGTTTTTGTTTTTAGCCAACTGATAATGGGTTTGAACTGATTTGTCTAGAACCTATATTTGGACTTTGAGTTATGTTTAGAAAAACTTAGATTTTCAGTACAAGAAAAACACACTTCCAAGTTTTTTATACCTGTTTATTAACACTTATATTAAAATATAACCTAATATTTAAATTAATGAAATAATTAATTAATTGAAAGTTCTTGCAAAATTTGTAGGAGGTAGTTTTTTAGGTCATGTTGTTGGTCCAATCTTGGCAAGCTTAGCCTGCAACATATAGTTTTGGCCACACAACTTGTAATTATTATTGTCATTTGACAGTGTAATCAGGGTTAACTTCTGTTGCCTCCAATTTATTGATTATATTAATAAATTATTGGAGGGTTTTCACATGAAAGGGTAACTCCCAAACATACATACTCACACACAAACTTCACCTTTATAATAGAAGTACCTATGATTAAAATGATGTGCATTAAAAGAATAATAGGTAAATAGAATATACCACTATTGAACATCCAAAATACAATAGAATAAGTTAAACAGAATATTGGAATAAGATAACACATTAAAGAAAAAAAGTGTTACATTTGGCGGTCTTATCGTTAATAGCGATCTATGCCAGACAACCAAGTACCAATTTAAAAGGTTAAAAATAACTCAAATCTAGCCATATAATGTAAAATGCAACAGTCTCCTCTCGTGAGATACCTATACCTAATCTTATCATAACAAGTTTTATCAGGCAGGGGTTGTCAACATTTTGTCATCCTTATAAAAAAACATTTATTTTAAGGTCCTTGTTTTAAATTTTCTGTAAATGTATATATGAATATGAAAGGAAAGAGTGTCTGACTGATCTATCAACACACAGCTCAAAAATGCTGAATGGGTTGGGTTGAAATTTGGAACACAAATAGGATTTATGATGTAGACCTTTGCTAAGAAAGGTATATAATAATGTCTCGATTTTCCCACGGGATCGGTACCTATGCAAAACCGCGGGGCGCAGCTAGTTTAATCTCTTCTCTAAATACCTATATATAGGAAAAAACAGTGTCTGATGAGCTGATCTATCAACAAACAGCCTAAACCACTAGACGGATTGGGTTGAAATTTGGAACACAGGTACGTCTTAAGTTTTACCGAGTCTTACGACGTAGACCTCCGCTAATAAACTATTTCTCCGTGCGGGCAAAGCCGCGATTACAAACTAGTTTGTAATAAAAGTTTGGTCTCATGTATCAACCTAAGTATACAAATCAATAAAATGTTGCTGACACCTGCAACTACCTCAATGCCGTTATACGAGTAGCTATGTAGTGTCGCTGATTCATAAAATGTGACCAAAACGGTGTGCCCAATTTGTGCGGGATTCTTTGCCAAACATGACAAAAGTGGCTGAAAAGGTATTCTACGGGATACGAGATCAGTGGTACAAGTTGAAGGCATGTAAGTGATTTTTTTTACAATTTGTTAAACAGTAAAAAACTGTATCGTTACTTTTTGCACGCGTTAAAAGAGGCAGGCTCTATACTATAGGTTGGCTTATTTAAGACTAGCTTATGCTCGCGGCTTTGCTCGCGTGGCAAAATCCTTTCTTAGCGGATCTCTACGGCTTTAAACCTACCTGTTTGCCAAATTTCAGCTCAATCCGTCTAGTGGTTTGGGCTGTGGGTTGATAGATCAGTCAGTCACTCTTTTCTTTTATATATTTAGATATAGGATTAATTGTTAGATATAGGATTAGTATGTTTATAGTATTAAAAAGTTAAGTTTTAAAACTGCTTGCTACAAATTTTTTAAAAGGGTCACTTTAGAAGGTAGTTTGGACGTATATTCTTAAAAAGGTTTCAATCCACAAGGGCTAGTTACGCGAAAATGTTGCATCCATAAGGGCGCCTTGGGTGCATTTTCACTTTACTCGCCCTTGTGGATTGGAACCTTTTTCAGAACGTCCGGTCCGTTTGAGAGGTAGTTTTCGTGCGAGCGAGAAAAACAGACCCTAAAAGAGGCTTCCGCATTATAATTCGAATTATATCCTAATTAGTCAAATAATGGATGCAATAAATGAAGGTAATGATTTCGTGCAATCACATTGCGCAATATTTTGCGAGAAGTAAATCCTAAAATCGCACCTGTCAGCAAAACTAAAGTGTAATCGAGAACATAGCAATAAAGGCAAACTACTCAACTACAGTATTTACGTGGAAGCAACTATTTCCAACCGTTTACCGCTAACTCTATTTGTATACCTATGGCTCAGTAACCGTTAACAGACTGGGAATAATTTATGGCGATCAATAGGATGCAACTGGAATATAACTGTCTCCAGAGGGCCTACATTGGCTTTTTTATTTGTAGCGTCCGTCCTAGTGGTCATACGTCCGGGTTTTAATCCGAAGACCCTGTTCAAAACTCAGTGTGTGGCAAAAAGTTCGCCTGGACGCTACCGTGTTTCGGAAGACACGTAAAACTGTGGGTCCCGGCTGTTTCCTATAATATATGTAGGAGGCAGTCGTCAGATCATGAGGCAGACTAATCCTAATGCAATATCGAACAGACTTTAAATTAGCTGCACCAATTAAGTTCGGTATCGGTCAACGTTCACAGAGATATGAAACAGCAAGTTGCGAAAACCCACCTAATTAGGCAGTAGTAGTAGGTATATATAGGTAGTTATAGGTATATAGGTGAGCCGGGGCCGCGGATGAGTGCTTCGGCGTACCGCGTACCCGCTGCCCCGGCATTATGGCGTCCCGCAGGAACACCCCCAGGTTTTTTAGTGGGTATCCCCGGCGCGCCCTTCTTCGGCGGGGAAGTCCCACATACCGCCCCATGTTCCCCGGCGTGGGGTGACGATGCGTAACGCATTTTTCCTGGGTAAAAAAAAGAAGTACAATAGATGTAGGATATAGGTACCTTTATCTAGGTCCTATGTATGTACATAGGAACGAAGGTAATTCAATAAGGAATCGCGTCTCGATTATCACAAAGTCTCAGTAACTTGTCACTTTCCCGATCGGATGACCTTGCCTTGCTGGGCCGCGTCGTGCTTTCCATGCAATTCATACTGCCATACAATGGCTTGCACAATTAAACAATTATTGTTTTGTTATGGTGTGACTGAACTGACCTACTGAGATAATTGTACAACTTATAAGAGTAAAAGTACAGATTAAGAAGGTAATTTTTATTTATTTATTAGAATAAACTTTTTTACTATGTTGCAGTGTATCTACTTATCGATTTTTGCAACTAAGAAAGTTTAATATTCGAAACTCCATAATCCTTCTAGGGCTGGCCGGCTGGCCCCCTGCCGCTGCCCCCTCTAAGTGCTTGTTCACGCTATAACACGCGGGCGCGGGCGCGGACACGGGCGCGACAGACTTTGCTCACACCGCACGTGCGTTGTACGTGAACACTTTCATAGCACGTCATATGTTTGATATTTCGCGCCCGCGCCCGCGCCCGCGCCCGCGCCCGCGCCCGCGCCCGCGCCCGCGCCCGCGCCCGCGCCCGCGCCCGCGCCCGCGCTCGCGCCCGCGCCCGCGCGTTCACGTGAACAAGCCCTAAGGCAACGAAATAATTATTATATTGGTTGATTATAAAAATCTCCTCTCCATTCGCTCGTCTCCGCTTTGGTGTAATCCGGTCCTCACTCCTCACCTTTGTTACTTGTTCCGCGTTGTTGTTGCATCTTACTAATATTATAAACGTGCAAGTTTGTAATGATATAAGGACGTCTAAATGTCTGGATGTATGTTTGTTACTCTTTCACGCTGAAACGGGTGGACCCATTGAGCTAAAATTTGGTATAGATAGCTTAGACACTGGAATCTGGAATAACACATAGGCAAAACCGCTGGACGCAGCTAGTATTATATAATATGTACACCGTGACCGTTCATACTTTCGCCACCACCGTCCATACCTACCTATAAGTAAATCGTAACTCGTAACCCTAATTAAAACGTATACCTACGTAATTTTGCTTTACAAGTGAATTCAATTAAAAATTTTAAAAACCCCCAACGCAATATGTAATTCACCATTTTGTGATGGCGGCCATTTTGGATCGATTTCCACCAAACATGGCTAAGAACACTCTCGACTCTACCCTATAACTATGACTATACTTTCAAACAAAAAAAACTAAATCAAAATCCGTTCATCCATTCGGGAGCTACGATGCCACAGACACACACACGTCAAACTTATAACACCCCGTCGTTTTTGCGTCGGGGGTTCAAAACGGAGTCGAGTAAAAACTATAGGTACAGTTACAAGAACCTGTGTATAATTTCCCCTTTACCTGCCCTTCACAATGAACCAGCGACCTCGGGCTCCCCTTTCCAAACAATGACAGCACCGTGATAATTCGGCTCGCGGCTCCACAAATAATTAATGGTGGTATGTCATGTAGGTGTACATCGGAATTGGCCTTCAAACACATATCTCTCTTGTATATGCCTTCAAAGTAGGAAAAGTCTAGCTTTTTTAGTAGTTGTACCTGTTGTAGAAAATCTATGGTCAAATATAACAAATTAAATTAAAAAAAAAAACTGTTTTATATACAAGCTTTTATTATTATTACTATCTACTATCTAGCAACAAAGTACTCGTCAAGACGAATCAAATGAGCCCAAACTCGATGGGGTTGCGTCTTTTAATTACCGAGTTCCTATGACTTTTCGGCTCCATCATCAGATCAGCTCAAAGTCATAATAATATTGCATTGTCATCCGATTTATACATCCATGTAAAATTTCAGCTCAATCGGAAACTGGGAAGTGGATCAAGTTAAACTTGCAAGATTTGATTACAGACAGACAGGTGAAAGTAAATAAAAGCTTACAAGCTTTTATTTACTAATGTCTGTAAGTTTTTTTACACTAGAATACTCCGCAATACGCCCCGCTCACAGTCACAGTATATTATTGACAATACGTACAATATTGAAAATATTGCAATGAATAATGTGTTTTTTCATAAAACTGCATTTATTTCCAATATATTAATTAATTAAGTATTTATTATGTTTGAAGACCGTATCGATTCATCTATATCGATAACTTTAATCGAAAGCACGCCTCCTCACTATGAAGCTATGATTGACACTGACAGGTGACAGATATCAAATGTGACCTATTAGCTTGACTATTGACCCGATAATCGAGAATGTGCTTTCTATAATAGAAAAAAAATAGAAATTCTATTTCGGCTTTGTATTATAATAATAAACTGATCGTACCGTGACGTGTATTTGGCTATAAATTGGACTTCGATTGCTCAACGATATTTGTGTTGTTTTATTTTACCATGGCGAAACGTGGGGAAACGCTGAACGGGCAATCGCGCGAGATGGTGGTGAAATTGTTCGAATATTTTCAACGTGAATCTCACAACGGCGGACCTCTTATACCATTTACACGAGTGAGAGAACGCGTTGCCGACGCGTTAGGAATAGGGAAGAAGACAGTGACTAAAATTCTCAAAGAGAAATACGGACCTACAGGCTCAGAACGGAACAAATTACAAACACCTACCAAAAAAAAGAGAGACAAGACAATTGTCGGCATCGATAGGTTTGATCCTGTTGCGATTCGTGACCACATTTACGAATATTACACAAGAAAAGAATATCCTACACGGATTAAACTAGTTCGTTCATTAAAAGAGGCTGGCTTATTTTCTGGCGGGAAAACGTCGTTGTCAACAGTGTTGAAATCTATGGGTTTTACATATAAAAAATGTGAAATAACTGGAAAATGTTACTGGAATGATACAGTAGTACTATAGTATTATTCTATAGAAGAGAATAACATTTATAATGTGGCGTTTCTTGGTGAAACTTGGTTAAATGTGAACAATAAGATACACAGGAATGAACGAATAAAACAGTTGGCTCCATTTCTAAAATTCCACTGGGAAAAGGAGCTCCAGGATTTATTCCAGAAAAGTTGCTCGCACTTTTATTTGAAACTACAACTGATTATCAAGAAGAAATGAACTTTGAGGTCAAAAAAAACTTTCGAGGTGTATAAAGAGTAAAGTGGTTTCATAAGATGTTATTCAGCCTAGAAGACCCATTAAAAATTATAACGGACAATGTACCATACCATTCGGTACAATTTGACTAACCCCCAAATCAATAATACATGTTAATGCAAACTAATAATATATGTAATTATTGGTAATATAATCCAGTTTTTACACTTTGAGTACGGAACTCTAAAAAGGAAGAAATAATAATAATTATCATTATTTGCAGAGCTAATTGGCTAAAAAAATTGTGTAGAAACCAACCAAATTCTAGAAATAAAAAATTCTAAAATAAAAAAAAATGAATTATTAGAATAAGTAAAAGACTCATACCACACCTACCCCTGCCAGTAAAAAAAAAACATTAACATTACATTAATTATTGTGTAATGGTTGTGTACTTCAAGATTCATAGATGTTAGTATTAAGGGTGCTGTATCTAAACGAAGCAAGCAGCAGTTGCACAGTTTAAAACATTGGCTGCGGTGGCATTTTATAGAACTATCAGAGGTGCCTGAAATTAATTTTGTATGGAAAAATCCTTTGAAAAACACAATGTTTGTGTTTTTTAGCACTTTCGTTCCGACCTCAAAAACACAGCTTATATGTTCTCAGCAGCCAATGTGTAAATTAAAAAATCCCTGCCAGTATAACACAATCAACATGATTTGGGCTTAAATAAAGTCATGCAGCATGCAATAATACCAAACCACCCTTAAGTACTGTAAAAATAAACAAAATACATGTCCAGATTACACTGTAGAAGATTGGAAAAAAAGTATAAGAAGAATAACAATTTATTTATTTATAGAGTTCAGGCACATTATAACAAATTTTAGTATATTGCATCGTGAAACCTGTCTTTTTCAGATGTATGAATAATACATAATTACAATAATGTGACTTATAGCTAACAACACCTTTAGTGTTATATGGAGTATGACTATTTATATTTTGTATTAAAAAAATAATTTATGCTATTAAAACTTTTCTCCACCAATCATTGCGTTAATTAATTTAAATACCTTTAGGGTTAACTTTAATTACATATAATGATTTAGTTGGGGCTGTGTTATGAGTTGTGGGTGGGGTCTGTTTTGTTCTTAAATTTGCAGAACATTTTTTTTTAAATTTATTAAAATAATATAAAAAATTTCAATTTGCGTTCATAGAATTTCTTACTCTGCTTAGTACAATGCCAATTTAAGGGATAGTGTTTCGGATCTGTCGCTAATGTACGCTAAGTTAAGTCAATGGTTTAGTTCAAGGACCAAGCCACCATAGACCATGGGACAAATAAACAATTCAGACTGTAATCAGTCAACATGTGACACATATTGTCTTCTGAACAAAGCTATTTTATGTGAATCGTATTTTGTACTGTTCTACCATACAATGGCATGTTTTTTATACATTTATTATATAGTTATACAGGGTTATTGATAAACTAGGAACGTTAATTTTAAAATAAGAAACTAGTAAATTAAATTAAAAAAAACCCAACACCTTCAAAATATGTAATTCGCCAATTTGTAGCAGCGGCCATCTTGGACCGATTTCCATCAAACATGGCTAAAACACTCTTGACTAACTCTACTTTCAAACAAAAAACTGGATCAAAATCCGTTAATTCGTTGAGGAGCTACGATGCCACAGACAGACACGGCAAATTTATAACACCCCGTCGTTTTTGCGTCGGGATTCGGAGCAGAGCCGGTTTTAACATTACCAGCGCCCTGGGCAAAATTTCTACGGCGCCCTCTAAAAAGCAATTCAAACCCATACTAAAAATGAAAAAATTCCAGGATTTTTTTCTGGGCCGATTCCGATGGGCAAAATCATGGACGTATCTAGAAAAAAATCCACCTTTCCAGCTTGCTGCGAGTTCCGAGAAAATTTTGAATTTTTCAGCACGAATGATGGGCGTTTAGCTTGCTCCGACCGGCAAAGAAACTAAATAAGTATTCTTATGTATAAAAGCGCGAGCAGCTCGCTGCGAGCGCCGCGAAAATTTAGATTTGTTCAACACGAATGATGTGCGTTTAGCTTGCTTCGAGTGGCAAAGAAACTAAATGTCCTTATTTATAAAAGCGCGAGCGCCGAGAAAATTATGAATTTTTCAGCACGAATGATGTGCGTTAAGCTTGCTTCGAGTGGCAAAGAAACTAACTAAGTATTCTTATTTATAAAAGCGCGAGCAACTCGCTGCGAGCGCCGAGAAAATTTAGATATTTTACAGCACGAATGATGTGCGTTTAGCTAGATTCGAGTGGCAAAGAAACTAAATGTCCTTATTTATAAAAGCGCGAGTTACTCGTTGCGAGCGCCGAAAAAAAATTGCGAGCACGAATGATGTGCGTTTATCTTGCTTCGAATGGCAAAGAAAGTAAATTTTCTCATTTATAAAAGCGCGAGCAGCTCGCTGCGAGCGCCGAGAAAATTTTGAATTTTTCAGCACGAATGTTGTGCGTTTATCTTCCTTCGAGTGGCAAAGAAACTAAATGTTCTTATAAAAGCGCGAGCAGCTTGCTACGAGCACCGAGAATATTGAATTTTTCAGAACGAATGGGGCGCCACGGGCGCCCCATTATAGAGCCTGTTGCGCCCCTTTTATCCGGCGCCCTGGGCGGTCGCCCAACCGCGCCCCTTTTTTTTTGGTGGGTCTGTGCTTGCGGCGACGAGGACCCCCGTACTCGCCGCCTAGACCCAGGTTATGGGGGCTGGAGAAGGGCGTGGAAGATACGCCTCCGACGCCCCCTTCTCCGGGCACGCATCGGGAGGTCGGTGGTGACCTCCCGTTCGCGTTCCGCGCCCAACCGCGCCCCACCCTAACGCCGGTACTGAGTCGGAGGTTAAAAATCTTTTATAGCAAAATAAAACTACACACAAAAAAAACAAATTTGTAGGTCAGGATGAGCTTACGCTGGTCTTTTAACCGACGTCAAAAAAGAGGCAGATTTTTAATTCGTTGGAAAATTTCTTATCAGAAGTAGGTATAGTGGCACCTATATCATAATAAACTAAATATTGTATATTATTCTTATTATACATAGGTAGGTATGTTAGTGTTTAATTGCCCTAAATAATTTATTATTTAGCCTTATCTTGACAAGTTTACAAAGAAGTCATAAGTTCAACGTGGCCAATGGCCATGAAAGGAACTAAACTTCGGCCGTACAAAGTCACAGCAAAAACAAACCTTGTAAGAAGACACTAGCGACATTGTACATTGTACACACGCGTTAATGTTTTATTCTGAAATTTAACATTAGTTTTGGCGCTCACTTTCATTTCGTAACCTACTCTTATAATAAAAGGTTCTATAATAAATTTTAATATTATGTTATAGTTTAGAAAATAGTCAAAAGAAAAATATTTAAATTCGTTGAATATTAAAACCTTTTTATGACTCATTTTTTTTATAAAAAACGGTCAGTGTTATTTAAAAAGTTTAGTTGGAAAAAGTGTGTGCTAAATTTAAATATTTATCTACCTATTACCTATGTATTAGTAGTTTTATTGTTTTTGTTAAAATGCAGTTACATAAGTGGTTGAGTTATGTTAAAAATGTGCCGAATAAAGTACAAGCAGCGATTAGCATAATATCAGGTATTATTATTAATATGTTTAATTAAAAGCCGGGCATACACACACAAATGAAGGGTCAATACCTAACTACGATTTTAGCCACAGAAAAAAATAGCCTATGTGAAAATCAGGGGCCTACAAGGTTAACCTGAATAGGTACCTACAAGCCTACAAGGCACTTTTTTAAACGTTTTCTATTGATTTTTGTTCAATAAAGGGCTCTTCTGCAAGGCTTGAGTCACTTGTTCGCGTTTGTTACCTCTGTATGCGAAAACTAATGATCTGATAAGTAAGATTTAGTCAACATTTATTAGTCTAGTCTTATAGAATAATTAGGGTCTAGCCTTTGAGCATTTTTATGAGTAGTTAAGTAGAAGTTCTAAATTTGTGCCTGATTAATATTTCCGATTCTAATTAAAAACAAAACTAGACCAAAATGCGTGAGTAGATACGTCAGAGAATCAACAAAACTGAAGGTGAATAATTAACTCGTTTCCGTGTGCATCGTAAGGGAAATCCACATTATATTTGAGGCCGCTACTGCGCACTCAATGAGAGATGTCAAGCACTACCTACTTCTAGAAGTTCCTTAGTTCTTCTATTCGCAATTTTAGTTTAAACAGCTAATGAAAACGTGCAAAATTCAACTTGAATCTGTTTCCGAGTAAGTATATACAATACTCTTTATTGGGACAAAAAATAATAAAATGGACTTAAAACTAAATTAAAGTACTTAATATTAATGTCCACAATGGGCGACCTTATCGCTTAGAGCGATTTCTTTCAGGCATCCAACTTTGCACGGAGAGTAAGTATGTATTGCCTTTAGGGGGCGTCCATAAATTACGTGAGGTGTTTTTTTTAATTTTCTGTCCCTCCCTCCCCCCCTGGTGAGATGTTGTGAGATTTTATTCAACCCCCTCCCTCATCCCCCAATCTCACGTGAGATTTTTCAAAATGTGGGTTTCTTACGTATGAAGTATGAATGATTTTTTTTTCTTTCGAACGAATTAGTGAATGATCTTAATCGTATTACGATAACGCTTAAAATTAAATCTTAAGCATGTACAATCTGAATTAAATGGACCAAAATAATTTTTTTTTTGTTTCCATCAGAAAAAAAATTGCGTGATATTTGCCGAGACCCCCCCTCTCTCCAACGTAAGATTAGATGAGATTTGAATCGACCCCCTCCCCCCCTTAAACATCTCACGTATTTTATGAACGCCCCCTTATGAAAATATGGCTAACCAGATGTACCCGCGGTTTTACCCGCTGGATGTGCTAGGATTCGTTCGCTGTGCGTCGTTCTATAATTTAAGATACGTACGTGCTACATATCAGCTACAGGCTACAACTCGAGTAACAAACGCACACCTGAACTATTATTTTAAAGAACACAAAATCTTACGTGTCTCACTAAACGTTCACGGCAGTGATTAATACTGTACTACGCATGATAGAAAAGGAAATGCATTTCACGTAGACTAAATAATAATAAAGTAAATTATTATGCTAGTTCAAAAGTAGCGATTAATTCCCTAAAACATGAACATATTCATGTACTACAGAAGATTCCAAATTCCAATAAACCATGAACATGTTCATGTACTTAAACAATATTAGCTTGACATCTCCTGTTCGAAGAACTACGGAGTCATAATACACCCATAATTTACTGTCCACTGTTACTACAACCGTGGCTAAAATTTGAGCTATTATTTTACCCTACTAACTTAGTTTAACAACTTATTAGTGCGTAGAAACTAGCGACATATGCTAGTGTAAAATAGATTAGTGGTTATTATGAATGTGCGTGCTTACTCGACTAGATCAGTCTGAAATTAGTGTTAGTTACAAGCGCCTGTATTCTTTTTAATGGAGAAAATTGCATTAGAGGGTGAATTTTACATATTTTTTGTTAAAGTTTTATGGGCTACGATAAATGAGTTTGGCGCTAGTGTCTGTGCTAATCTTCGTCATCATACCCGTGTGCAAAGAATAGAAACTATTACGTGTAAAATGCCGACCTTTCAAGGCTCTATTCACTCTAAAGGATTTCCATAAAACTCGTCTAACTTCGTTGTAAACAGTAATCTAAGGCTAATCCTTCTCTGGGTAAGCACGACCTGGAAGGTGGCTCAATCCACACGGGCATTCGAGGATACACAAATTTTAGCAGAACTAAATTTAATTAAATCGATTATTGCATTTCAAATCCTTAATATTTTTTATTTGTTAGATAAAATAAATACCAATTTAATAAAGAAATTATAAGGAGTCAAAATGTTATAGATAAGTATTTTAACCTTAAAACGCGCTATAGTGGCGCCCCGCAAAAGTGACTTCTTTCGTGAAAGCACGCAGCACGCTACCAACTTCCCCTTAAACTCCAGATTCCCGCACACACAACGATGGCGGGGGAGACGGGGGCGCGTTGGACATGGGCAGCCGGTCCTCACTGCACACTGGCTTGCACATGTCCGAGGATGATCACTGGGAGATGAACTACCACGAGGCGGCTATTTATTTAGAGGTCAGTCTTGTTTACTCTCCTCTTGGACTATTTTCTTTTTTTATGTACCTATAGAAGAAGTAAGAAGACAACCAAAACACTCTCCTGATGGTAAAAGATAACGCTGCCCTGCACTGGACCAATGCTTTTTACTCAAGAGTCATAAGATGTTAAGAATTTCACACTAGCTTGCACTAGCATTTCTAGCAGCATATATTTTTTACATTAGTAAATTAAAAAGACGAGATCCGCGCTCAAATGAAGGTGGGGCTCGTGGACCGTGGATATTTTAAGGACAATGTCATGTTAAGCCCTGCGAGTCAGATTCTTCTCCAAAATCATTTTGAATTTTTTAGACCAGTTCTCAGGCATAAAATAGATTAAGGATGTCAACGTCATTCACATTAAATAGCTAGCTAGATCAGTAGCAGAAAATCTACAGAAGACCCGATTGACCTTTATATGTCTAATATCTATCTTTTTTTTTTATACTAAATAGGCCTACGTTTATCTTAAAAATAAATTCGTTGCAGCAATCATACATTGTACTGATGACTGATAAATTGTTTCTGTCTCAAAAAAAAGGGATTTTTTTTTCGTAAACTATCTTGAAACCCTCCCATTGGCTCCAGGAAGGCCTGAACAACGAGAAGTTCGACTCGCACCCCTCGTCCCCGGAGGAACTGCCGGCGTACCTGCGGGTACACAACCCCTGGTACCACGGCCTGGACCTGCTGGCCTCGCTCGTGCTTATCCTGCTGGCCTTCGCTGAGGATCCTGCTGTTCCTACCTTTGAGGTAACTGGACTATTTCTCCTTAAACAACGGGAACACCCCTCGTCCCCGCAGGAACTGCCGGCGTACCTGCGGGTACACAACCCCTGGTACTACGGCCTGGACCTGCTGGCCTCGCTCGTGCTCATCCTGCTAGCCTTCGCCGAGGATCCTGCTGTTCCTACCTTTGAGGTAACTGGATATCAGAATATCTACTAATTTATGGTTTGTGTTTGTATATTGGCCCAGTTTTACCTATTCTCCTCTTTCTAGTATATCAAGATTTAAGGGCTTATTACACTTGGCTGAATTCAGAATCCTAAATTCATGGTTACTGAAATAAGTGTAGTGTAATCACATTTAGCAACTTAGCATCCTGAATGCAGAAGTAGATAAGTATCGTTTTTTAGGTTCTGAATTTAGGAACAAAATTCAGCCAAGTGTCTCAAGCGTAAAAGTGTTTTAGATTTATAAAATTCTACACCTTTTAATACGCAACTGTGGAAGCCTTCTTTATTATATTTTTAATAACCTAAATAAATAACCTTATGACGAGAACCGCAGCATTGTTTACTCTGACAACAAACGAATCTTATCTTACTTCCGAATCACAATTAGGTGCGCTTCAGTTGGCCAATAAACTTGGGCAAATATTACGATGTTTGAACACTTTTTATCTATGAACAGTGAGTAACTACGAGTTAAGTAGGTACTTGTATTCTTCACTTATTTTCTATCATCACCTTAAAGTGTGGAGACCGCGTCTCGGCAAACGTTGAGTAGGCCGTTTTTGGTCGAGATGGGGCTACAATATCCGGAGGGTTGCTGGTAGAGTGGTTGGAGGAGGAAGACGCAAGGTCAAGTTGAGTGGCGTGACAAGGGGAGGCCCAGCTGTTGACGAATGGAGGCTGATGATGATGATTAGTGACCGTAAGCTAGGGCGGATTTTGTCGCCTTCTGCCGAGTTTCCATCACGGGAATTAATTCACTACATAATTAGGGAACCTAAGTATCTTCTTCTAAATCTAAAAAAAGGAAAGAGTGACTGATTGAACTGATCTATCAACGCACAGTCTAAACCGCTGGACGGATTGGCTTGAAATTTGTAACACAGACAGGTTTTATGACGTAGACGTCCGCTAAGAAAGGATTTCGCCATGCGGGCAAAGCCGCGAGCATAAGCTAGTATCTAATAATTGATAAAGTTAATAGGTACCTTTCTACGCAATTTACGTGATTCATCGTCGTCCACATCTGCACTTTCCATCAGGTCGGATGTGGTCAAACGTAGTTTTAAAAAAACCTTTTTAAGAGCTGTTATTTTCACTTGTTCCTTTCCCTTCCAGCTTCCAGTATGGGCGCACGGCACGATAGAGTTGCTGGCGCTAGCAGTGATCGGCGTGGAACTGCATCTCAAGCTCAAGTGGATCGGCTGGAGCACCATACTCAAACACAAGCGGACCATGATCAAGGTATTACGACCTTCTTTCTTCTAGAAGTTGGTGAGGACACATACAGATGAGCGAGACTTTCACTTGATGCCGAAAATTACTTACGTTTTTTCTCCCCAAAATCGGTTACTTAACTTAAAATTACCGTAATTAGTTCAGCAAGGTAAATGGGGATACGCACTAAAACACATGGGAGTGTTCCTGCGGGACGCCATAATGCCGGTGCAGCGGGTACAAACAAGCCTATTGTGATCAAGCCGCTTATTATGGTGAGATTGACCCGTAGGCGCGGCGCTAGAGTTCACCACTGACCATAGCAGCTTCTAGAAACTGCAGGATTTTCCATGGGGTCATCTCTCTAACCTCATTCGGGCTGAGCAGGTGCTATCCCAGAATAGAGCTACGTTTACGCATCAGTGCTCCACACTCCCCCAGCAGATGAAGAGGCGTTTCATCTGCCTCATTGCAGAAAATTGCACTCATAGTGTTGGCAACTTTCAACCAGGAACCGGCGGGAAAACTGTTTTTGACAATGTTTAAAGCTTAATTTATAAGTTGATAAAATAATGAATCTAATTGATTTACTACCTCCACCAGGGTATAACCCTCCTAATAATGGTGCTAGAAGCGGTGGTGGTGTTGTGTCGCCAATCCAGCCACTTCCGAGTGACGCGAGCGTTGCGACCGATCTTCCTTGTAGACACGCGGCACTGCGGCGGCGTCAGGCGGTTTATCAGGCAGATATTACAGTCTTTGCCGCCTATTATTGATATGTTAGGTGAGTTTTTTTGTAGCTTTTATAATTTTTTTACTATCACATTTTGCACTGTTCCTTTTAATACTATCACGTTTCTTACTATCTCTTTTCGCACGGTTCCATTTCACACTAACACACTTCAAAAATTCTCACTATCATATTTTACATAGTCTCAATTCAAACTATCACGTTTGTTCCTATCATATTTAGCACTGACTCAATTCACACTATCATGTTTCTTACTATCATATTTAGCACTGTCTCAATTCACACTATCATGTTTCTTACTATCTAATTTAGCACTGTCTCAATTTACACTATCATGTTTCTTACTATCATATTTAGCACTGTCTCAATTCACACTTAGCGTGTCATCATGTTTCTTTCTATCTGACCGTCATTTTTTTTTTTATTAGCACCGCCAAACTGACCACCACACATACATATAATATTATGGGAACAGCTTGACATACACAGCTTAACATTGTGTGCGGTCTTCTTGAGGTGGACTTGAGCAGTCATAATGGCAATTCTAATGTTTTTGTTCCCACTTCTACCACCGGTATAGTGCTAGTAGCGCATCGTGGTTTTATTCACTTTTATTACTTAAACTACGCCGAATAGGCTGTGTTGAGCGAGAATATTAGCTACCCAAGTAATCACACACTGTTCAGTAAAATTACTCAAAACATTTATAAAATAATTGATATAACTGCGTTTTTTATGTACCAGGAGACCAGAAATGTCAAAGAACTGTTTGTTCCAGGTTTACTAATGTTCTTCGTAGCAACATATTCCCTGCTCGGGTACTATTTATTCTCGGAGCACGTCGACAACGGACACTTCAAGACAATCAGTGATTCGTTTGTTAGCATGTTTGTTCTTTTGACCACTGCTAAGTAAGTATTAACCTCAATATATTGTGTTTAAAAGTTCAAATATTTGGAAAAAAACGCAGTAACAACTGTAGAAAAACTGTAAAAAAAAATTATTATTAGAGACAAAGAAATAGTAATTTATTTTGTGTTTAGAGCTTAGAGTCGTGTAACAGCGAGAAACCTGCAGTCAACTTCTCATATCAAAAATTTTCAAAATTCACTATGGCATTTTCAATTTCTTTTAGCACAAGTCAGATTAGCAAGAAATTATGTTCATGGTAGAAAACATTTTACAAGCTTTTATTTACTTTCACCTGTTGTCTGTCTGTAATCAAATCTAGCAAGTTTAATTTGACCCACTTCCCGGTGTCCGATTAAGCTGAAATTGTATGTATAAATCGGATGACAATGCAATATTTTTATAACATCGAGCTGATCTGATGATGGAGCTGGAAGGTGGCAATAGGAACCCGCAACCGCATCGAGTTTGGGCTCATTTGATTCGTCTTGACGAGTGTGATGCTAGACGGTAATAATAATAAAAGCTTGTTTTTAAAAAGTTTCTTTTTAAATTCACTAGTTTAAAAGAAACATTCCTGTATACTATCTTTCTGTTATATTTCAGTTTCCCAGATGTGATGATGCCATCGTACGCCAAGTCGAAATGGTACGCGTTGTTCTTCATCCTGTATATTATCACTGTACTTTATGTACTGATGAACTTGGTAAGTATTAATAAATGTATCCTAGTGTTCTGTGTAATATTAAGATGCTTAGTATTATTGAATTGCTCTATTCCTTTTTTTTTGTTAAGTACATATATATCTAGTGATACTCATACAAGTTTACAGGGAGGGAAAAATAACGGTTTATCGAAGGACTAACTAGCATTATATCTAGTGTACCTCTCTATTAGTACCTCTCTCTTGTAAACCCCTCTTTAGCGCATCTCTCGTTCTGTTCTTATTTTATTTAGTTCCCTCTTTAGCTCTAGTGTACTTAATCCCTCTAGTGTACCTACAATACATAGTCATCTAGAAGAGATCGCTATTAGCGATAAGAATGCAAATGTTTACACTATTATTTATTATTTTTCCTCATAGTTTCAGGTCATATTTTGTTAACAATAAAGACTTATCATAAATTCATTAAATATTTACATTTGTTCCAGATGTTAGCCGTAGTATACGAGACATTCACCCGCATAGAGCGTACAAAATGTCGTGCGTTATTGCTGCATCGTCGGTCGGCGACGCGCCACGCCTTCCGCCTGCTGGTGTCGCGGCGCGCCCCCCTCGCCGTGCGACTGCGGCACTTCTGCGGACTGATGAGGCATTATGCACCGCATTATAGTACGTATCTATGTTAGATAATGGTAGATATTGCCGCACCGTCGGCCGGCGACGCGGCACGCCTTCGCGCATTACAGTACGTGTCTATTTATTTTATTCGTTATAGGTAAGCCCTTGACCACGATCTCGCGATGTTAAGCGACGATGCGCCCGTAGAAGATAGTAAAAGGAAAGTAAGTTAGAATAGTATAAAGAGAAGTTAAATATCTAATAGTCAGTTATTAAAACGTTTTTGAAAACTAACGTGAGTGTTATCCATATTACTAACGTGAGTGTTATCCATATAACAAACGACTAAAACTCACGAATATAATGGTCGAAATTGTTTTTTTTCTTCTAAATTCTGCCGCACTGCCCGATCAATTTCCACGATGTATAATAATATTTATCATTATTTTGTATATTTTTTCCCCAGGTGGTCTAGACGTATACCTAATGTTCAAGCAACTCAACCAATCAGGTTCAGGTGGTCTATTCCGTACAGAGTTCGCCAATCTTTACGAAGTGTTCACATTACGTTGGATAGTTAGCATTGGTCATTCTGTTATTGTAAAAAATAATCATGTATTATAATTAAATAAATAAAATTGGATAGTGTGTGGTTAGGTAATAATAACGAAACTAATAACATTAATAAATTAACTGAGATTTTGTAAGATAGTATTATGATAGTGAGAAGTTAGATATCTGATAGTCAGTAAATATTGATATTAAACTGATACTTATATTTTTTTTATATATTCGAAATCATGCCGCACTACGCAATTACTTTCTCCAATAAATTTCCCCGAGATGTTTCCTCGAGTTATAATAATATTTTATTATATACATATGCAAGCCAAAATTGTACTTATCCTACTTTATATGCAATACATTTCATTTCATTTCAATAATATATTTAACAATTATCATTATTTTTTTCCCAGGTGGTCTAGACGTATACCTAATGTTCAAGCAGCTCAACCAGTCAGGCTCAGGCGGGCTCTCCCGCGCAGAGTTCGCGAACCTATACGAAGTGTTCGCGTTACGCTGGGTGCCGCAACACGCTCGCGCGCCCTGGTACGCTCGCTCCGTGTTGGAACCGATCGGTCGCGGGGCCGCCGCGGCTGTCAGGTGGCCTTACTTTGAACATCTTATATGTAAGTAGTTAATCTTATATTCCTTGGAATTCATACTTGGAAATATTACGTGAGCTCATAAATGATTTCTCGAACGTCGTTTAATTCAATTGAAATGGTATATAAATAAATGAACTGTACAATTTCAACCGTTTTTGTGGTTTTGCCTTTGTTGGTAGTGTACTATTACCTGAAATGAATGGATTTATTTATTTAAAAGAGAAGAGATTCTAAGACCTTTTTCATCCGCATAAAAGAGGGTTATTTAGTGCCACCGATTACTTTATCTATTAAATTTACTTTAACGTTGTTCCAGATGCCTTAATCATCGGTAATGGCATATCGATGGTGCTGCGAGTGTGTGAGGCGGCGGGAGACTTGCAGGACAGCGCACGATTGTTGTGTGCCTCGTGGGACACGTGGCTGTTCCTTACATGTAAGTTATCATCAAAATATCTACTAAAATTTGTAAATAAATATTAAAAGAGTGAAATAAAAATTGTAATAAAAAAATACATTTAATCGACGGCTTAAGAGAGTATATATCGAGTGACGCTCTCTCGCTCGCATTATTTGACAAATTTTGAAAAATGTGTGTAATATTATGGAGGGCTGGTCTTAAAGAAATTTCAATAAATTAATTCTATGAATTTATATTTCAAAATTTGTCAAATAGTGCGAGTGTGAGAGTGTCACTTGATATATACGCTCTTAAATTGATACACAAGAAAATATGAAACACTAGTGATGTACATGAATAATGTAAAAATAATAAAATGCGCCACTAAGCCGCCAAATGGGAACTGCCTCAGCATTGTGCTGCGTGTGAGACACCTAGCCCAATATTTTTACGTTTAATAAAAAAATTGTTTTAAGTTAAACGGTTTTATTTTAAACATGTACTAAAAGCTAAAAAATAAAATCGTGAGGCACGTCAAATATCTACAATTGTCAGAGAAAATGTTCATTAGAGATTTAGATATTTGACGTGCCTCACGATTTTATTTTTTAGCTTTTAGTACATGTTTAAAATAAAACCGTTTAACTTAAAACAATTTTTTTACTTTTTTATTTTAAACTAAATAAGTTTTTTGTATGTAGATATTTTATGGGAATGAAAAATTTATACAAGAGTAGATATTTTGTGAAGTTGGACAGTAGGATTTTACTAAAACAATCGAATAAATATGTGTGTTTGAACTTGAACTCCGCTTGTTCAATTTAATGTCAAGTAAAGTAGATAATTGACAATTATTTTAATAATAGATAGTGGGGTTTAGCCCAGCAGTAAAGACTAAAAATAATATTTATATAATAATTATATAAAATTTTCAGTGTTCGTGATAGAAGCGGGTATGCGAATGATGGCAGTAGGCATGACATCGTACCTAGAGAGCGGATGGAACGTGTTCGACTTGAGCGTGACGTTGCTTGCACTCGTCGGCGCCGTGCTGCTCACTATAGCGCCTTCACTGTTCATTGTTGTCATATTCAGGCCGCTCAGGTGAGTGCTGCTCTATGCTGCTTCATTACACTGTTCTTGTGACGTCACTGGCCGGTGTAGGCGCCGTGCTGCTATAGCGCCTTCACTCTTTATAGTTGTTATATTCAGGCCGCTCACCGCTCAGGTGAGTGATAATAATATTTTTTTTTTTTTTTTTTTTATGTGATGAAGTAGAAGACGAGCAAGACGCTCTCCTGATGTTAAGAGATAACGGCTGCCCATAATCAGTACAGTGTTACCTAGGATTTCACAATTATGTGAAATTCTAGGAGCACTGCACCAACGCTTCTTACTCAAGAGTCATGAGATGTTAAGACTCTTTAGCCCAGTAATTTCACTAGCTACGGTGCCCTCCTACCGGAGCACAGTGATATTTGCACATCACTGCTCAGGCGGTAGAATAACTGGCACTGTTGGGGTACCCACCTAGACAACCTCCTGCAAAGGAAGTCTACCCCCGGTATTTATAAATAATAGTTTATTCACTTATGGCATTACAAATCACATAAATTACTAGTAAGAACCTATACCCCAAACTAGGTTCAAGACCCACAATAATTACAAACAAAACATTAACTACATTTATTGATTTAAAAATGTAATGTAATGTGTATGTGTGTGTTTAATTTATTTATATATGTTTGTTAACGATCGCTGAAAATGCCACAAAGTTCGTATGAATATAAGTAAGAAGACGAGCAAGACGCTTTCCTGATGATAAGAAATAACGCTGCCCATAATAATCAGTACCGAGCTACTCAAGATTTCACAATGTAAATTTCTAAGCTGCACCAACGCTTCTCACTCAAGAGTTAGATGTAAAGATCCATCAGCCCAGTTTTCAACTACTTTTATCTACCACATCTAAATAAATAAAAGGAAAGAGTGACTGATTGACTGATCTATCAACGTATAGCCCAAACTGAAACTGCCCACTGAACGGATTCGGTTGATACTTGGAATACAGATAGGTTTTTTAACGTAGACCTCCGCTAAGAACGGATTTTGTCACGCGGGAAAAGCCGCGAGCATAAGCTAGTTTCTCTATATCAGCCCTATATTTTCACTGTGATTTCTATATCTATACTATACATTCAACTACACATTCCAGACTTATGCGCCTATACAAGTTGAAGAAGCGTTACCGCGACGTGTTCGGGACACTCGTCCTCCTCTCCCCGCTGATGTCGTCCGCTGGTTGTGTCATGTTGGTCATGTATTACTTCTTCGCCATCATCGGCATGGAACTGTTCGCCGGATACGAACTCAAGAACTGTTGTGTGTAAGTATTACTAATGGGCAACTGGGTCTATAGGCAACTTGGTCCATGGGCAACTAACTGGGTGCACTTGAGCAATGGGTCCATTTGGGTGACTGGGTACGTGGCCAACTGCGTACACTTGGGCAACTGGGTACACTTGGGCAACGGGTCCATTTGGGTGACTGGGTCCACTTGGGCAATTGGTCCATGGGCAACAGGGCTAAGACTCAGTTGCCCAAAAAATCCTTGTCTTTGGGAAAATACTATCTTGTTTCTTACTATCCAATATTGCACTATCAGTTTTCTTCCTTCTTAATATCTGCTATCATTTCAGTAACACAACAGTGGAAGATTTCTACAAGTACTCGTCGAACGGGTCGACAGCTCTCGGCTACTACTACCTGAACAACTTCGAGAACTTGATCACGAGTGGAGTGACGTTGTTCGAACTGACAGTTGTTAACAATTGGTTCATATTAATGAACGCGTATGCCAGTGTTGCTGGACAGTTCACTAGGATTTATTTTATGGTAAGTAATAACTGGATAATGCGGCTTCCAAAAAACGTTTAAAATACGCATCTATAGAGGGCCCATAATATTTTGTACCAATTGCCGTTGAGACCATGGGCAGCTGGTGCGCGGAGGCCAAAAAACTTATTGACGAGCTAGGGCACAGGATCCAAATTAAAAGTGGAAATAGTCGCTCAGGGTCGTTCCTGGTGCAAATAATGTCCATCGCCATACAACGTGGAACCGCAGCAAGTGTTATGGGCACCTTTCCATCAGGAACGGCTCGGAGCGGTCTTTTTGACAATTTATAATTTTAAATTTACGATATGTATGTTTAAAATACTTATTACTACAATTATATTATTATATTAATGACATTTTCTAGTGATAATAATTAATCTTATGATAATATATATATACTGGATAATATGATGCATGTAGAATCCACAATATTCCCAATTACAATTTGCAATTATTTTTATTATTTTCCCTCTCTTCTAAGCTGATGTAATGCCCGACAGGGTCCATACTGTTACCTAATACAATTTTTAACATCTTAAATTATACTTATATATGGAACGCAATAAATATGCATATAAAGGCACTTACGCGCAGGGCGCCAACCAAGACAGACGTGTTGCTAAAATTATTTTAATATTTATAAATGCGCAAGCTAAAATCAGTCTTATATTAATCAAGATAAAAATCAAGTTTGCTAAACTGTGCTTTGTGAGTTACAATTCTTTCCCTCTAACGTGACAAGTGATCGTCGGTGACCGAAAGAGATAGCGATATATGCACTTTTACGCTTTTACAAAAACATAGAACATGAGTATCTTACGCTCGCTTCCTAGAAGTGGCTCCGTTGGTGTGGCATGCTATCGGGCCTTTGCATATCAAAGTGGTTCACAACCTAATTTGTCGATCAATTACTTGGAGTCTCCTAAGAGCAATGAAGTAGCTGGATGCAAAAATTATGAGCATTATGGTAACTATGAGATCAAAAACGATATAAAAGATATGCGGGAACGTCTTTCACAAATGATGGAGGTAATGACGGCGCTTAGTAATAACCAGCTAAAGTTCATGTCTAACGTTGCTGAAAATATATCAAAAATCAAAGAGGAAGTCACTACCATGAAACAAATGACCAATAAACTCAATACTGAACTAAGTGTTTTAACAGAAAACGTTACAAATCTAAAATCTAGAACCTTAAATACAGAAAGAAAAATTGAAATTATTGAAGCCGACATCGCAGAACTTAAAACAAATGAATCGTTAACTATTACCGGAACAGACGCTATAGAAGAAATGCTCGCTGAACTAAAAGAAAGGGAAGAAAGAAGCAAAAACATCATTATAGTTGGACTGCAAGAACCGCTTTTTCACACCAGAGATGAGAGAAAGAGAAAGGATAATGAAGATGTGTTACGTATAACTAAAACTATTAATACTGAATGTCCCGATCCTGAAAATATAATTCGTCTTGGACAATACAACCCAAATAAGAATCGTCCACTTAAAGTCTGCTTTAAATCACACGAAACAGCTTTATCCGTGTTGCGTAATAAGAAAATCCTGGACTCGAAGGCTATCAAAATATTCTCCGATCAAACACCGCAACAACAAGCCTACCTACGAAACCAACAAGAAGAACTTAAACGGCGCATAAATGGTGGCGAAAATGGTCTTACTATAAAATATATTAAAAATATACCGATAATCACAAAACAAACATACACCACACATCCTTAATAAACATTAAAAAAAAAAACCATAAACTACTTATACAAGTACAGCTATATTGTGTAAGTCCAAATTATTATATATGATATTCATAACACAGCATTAAATATTATATCTAATAATATATTATATATTTAATGTATTATCACTACCTTTCAGAAATACATATTATATTATTATGTGTGTTTTCTATACAAATATATCTATGATTATATTTTTATTTTTAAACATTCTAAAATATGTATCTATTTAAGATTTTATAGTATGAATACACTAAATTGAACACACATTGAATACCTACACTAATTATAATATAATATAACATATAGGTACCAGACTTTTACTAAATAGTATAGATATACTTATTGACAACATAATTTTATATACTTAAAATCAAAAACGTTAAGTACCTTATATAAACATATAGGTAAATTACTTGTGCTAGAATATTTCAAATTATTATTTATATGATAGTATAAGACACATACACAATACTCATATTAATACATAATACACAATTTAATTATACAATAACTTTGTACTTTGAAAATTAATATAATACACACGTAGAAATTCATTATACATATACCAACCACCATTAACCTATTAACAAAACAAAAAAGATATAATTAACGAATGTGTCACTTCTAGTTATTGTTCTTAACTCTTATGCGAATGTGTATTATAAGTAGATGTCAATGTTTACTTTTTTAGTCATGCTGCAAGTCAGTTTTTAAAAAGTACCCTCATTTTGATGATTAATTCTAAACTAATAATTCATTATTCTTAAAAACTGTCCTAACGCTTGCAAACACGTTTACTTACCAATAATAATATTGCCTTACACCTCAATACTTAATAATACTTACTTATATTGTTAATTTTACCTTATAAGCCCAGCATTTATCTTTATTTACAAACGAGTATGCATACTCGTAATAAGTTTCTCATGTAAGTGAATTTGTATTCTTTTTGAGAAATAAACATATCTTTAACCCGATGCATATAAAGGCTTATTATTCTCAAAAAACTTAAGCAATCTACGAAAAAAAAAGTAAATAATCACACCCTACTCTTTAGGTTCAAACACTCCATGCAAAGCTGGTTGCCTGGAAGAGATCGCTCTAAGCGATAAGGCCGCCTATTGTAGACCTTTATATATTTTAGTTTTAAGTGTTTTTTGTTATCTTTTAACTGCAATAAAGAGTATTGTATTGTATAATCCTACTAATAAGTAGGTATTATTGTGTACTTCCTCTGGTAGATTTTGTAACTACTTAGTTAGAACCAAAAGTGAAATGAAATTTGGCTACTCTATAAATGGAAAACAGTTTAACAATTATTAATTTATTATGGAATTTTAATGGTTTGATTTTATTACTTGTTTAAAATTTTGGCGCCCCCTGAAAATTTGCCGCCCTGGGCGGTCGCTCCGAATCCCCCTCGTGTAAATCCAGGGGGGGTTAGACAAGCGCCAATCGTTTGTCGCTATCGCTAAAAAAAAATTCTGAGATGACAGTCGTAGTCGTTGGTTGTCATCTCAGTACATTTTTTTTAGCGATAGCGACAAACAATTGGCGCGTGTCTAAGCCCCCCTGGGCTGTGTATATTTATTTATTTAAAATATGTATTTATTTATTTAAAAAATAACAAGTACACACTACACACCTAAAGTTATTACATAAGAATCAGACAGTCTTAAACTTAAACAGTTATAGATTCATTAGAGTAATTAAAATTAAGGCACATGTTAGGTAGTTATCTACAACTGAGATTGCTATGAGAGCACTTAATGATAAAGAAAAAACAAAAAAACAAAAAAAAAAGGATATACACTATAAATCAAAGGTATATGATATTATTACAGTTGTTAGATATTATGATAAAAGGAAATAATTAAGGTGTCTATTAGTGTAAACTAATATTATAATTTAGATCTATACATACATATAGATACATACAGATAGTAAAGATGTAATGTCAAAGAATAGAAACTATTACTTCGTAAAGAAGCGACACTCACCTCCCCCCGCCAAATTTTTTTCCTCCCCGCCAAGTGGCCCGTGAGTTGGCCTTATGCACAGGGCTGACAGTAATCAATAGTGCGTACATAATATAAGAATAAAAATTGGGTGTTATCGTACGGTGTATGAATGCTTACAAACCAGTTATTCTTACAAGAATCTAAACTTATTTTAGCTTTCCGATGAATAAAGCCGTAATCGTAATATTATTTAATATTTAAAAAGCCTGTTTAATTTCTAGATAGTTTTCTTATTAGATTCAGATTCAATATTCAATAACTTTATTCACTTTCCACAATATTCGTTTCAAAAACGAAAATAATATTACACAATAATTATATTATTATATTTTATGGACCCTGTCAGATGATACACCACGTACCACTTGCTGCAAAGTGAGTTTTGTATCAACCCTGCGTAGTTTACACACACTATGATGAGTATACGCACGTAATGTGTTCAATGTAGTAGTAGTAGGTAATTACTGGCCGACAATTGTACTGAGTTTCATGGGCCTGGTAATGTGTTGCAGGTGTTCTACCTGTTCACGATGGTGGTGCTGACGATAGTGGTGGCGAGCGTGCTCGAGGCATTCCGCTTCCGGATACAGTACAAGCGGAGCACCACCAAACGGGACGGTAACTATTATATACATATGTTAACTATTGCAATATATAGTGGTGGCGAGCGTGCTCGAGGCATTCCGCTTCCGGATACAGTACAAGCGGAGCACCACCAAACGGGACGGTAACTATTATATACATATGTTAACTATTGCAATATATAGTGGTGGCGAGCGTGCTCGAGGCATTCCGCTTCCGGATACAGTACAAGCGGAGCACCACCAAACGGGACGGTAACTATTATATACATATGTTAACTATTGCAATATATAGTGGTGGCGAGCGTGCTCGAGGCATTCCGCTTCCGGATACAGTACAAGCGGAGCACCACCAAACGGGACGGTAACTATTATATGTGTTAACTATTGCAATATATAGTGGTGGCGAGCGTGCTCGAGGCATTCCGCTTCCGGATACAGTACAAGCGGAGCACCACCAAACGGGACGGTAACTATTATATGTGTTAACTATTGCAATATATAGTGGTGGCGAGCGTGCTCGAGGCATTCCGCTTCCGGATACAGTACAAGCGGAGCACCACCAAACGGGACGGTAACTATTATATACATATGTTAACTATTGCAATATATAGTGGTGGCGAGCGTGCTCGAGGCATTCCGCTTCCGGATACAGTACAAGCGGAGCACCACCAAACGGGACGGTAACTATTATATGTGTTAACTATTGCAATATATAGTGGTGGCGAGCGTGCTCGAGGCATTCCGCTTCCGGATACAGTACAAGCGGAGCACCACCAAACGGGACGGTAACTATTATATGTGTTAACTATTGCAATATATAGTGGTGGCGAGCGTGCTCGAGGCATTCCGCTTCCGGATACAGTACAAGCGGAGCACCACCAAACGGGACGGTAACTATTATATACATATGTTAACTATTGCAATATATAGTGGTGGCGAGCGTGCTCGAGGCATTCCGCTTCCGGATACAGTACAAGCGGAGCACCACCAAACGGGACGGTAACTATTATATACATATGTTAACTATTGCAATATATAGTGGTGGCGAGCGTGCTCGAGGCATTCCGCTTCCGGATACAGTACAAGCGGAGCACCACCAAACGGGACGGTAACTATTATATACATATGTTAACTATTGCAATATATAGTGGTGGCGAGCGTGCTCGAGGCATTCCGCTTCCGGATACAGTACAAGCGGAGCACCACCAAACGGGACGGTAACTATTATATACATATGTTAACTATTGCAATATATAGTGGTGGCGAGCGTGCTCGAGGCATTCCGCTTCCGGATACAGTACAAGCGGAGCACCACCAAACGGGACGGTAACTATTATATGTGTTAACTATTGCAATATATAGTGGTGGCGAGCGTGCTCGAGGCATTCCGCTTCCGGATACAGTACAAGCGGAGCACCACCAAACGGGACGGTAACTATTATATACATATGTTAACTATTGCAATATATAGTGGTGGCGAGCGTGCTCGAGGCATTCCGCTTCCGGATACAGTACAAGCGGAGCACCACCAAACGGGACGGTAACTATTATATGTGTTAACTATTGCAATATATAGTGGTGGCGAGCGTGCTCGAGGCATTCCGCTTCCGGATACAGTACAAGCGGAGCACCACCAAACGGGACGGTAACTATTATATGTGTTAACTATTGCAATATATAGTGGTGGCGAGCGTGCTCGAGGCATTCCGCTTCCGGATACAGTACAAGCGGAGCACCACCAAACGGGACGGTAACTATTATATACATATGTTAACTATTGCAATATATAGTGGTGGCGAGCGTGCTCGAGGCATTCCGCTTCCGGATACAGTACAAGCGGAGCACCACCAAACGGGACGGTAACTATTATATACATATGTTAACTATTGCAATATATAGTGGTGGCGAGCGTGCTCGAGGCATTCCGCTTCCGGATACAGTACAAGCGGAGCACCACCAAACGGGACGGTAACTATTATATACATATGTTAACTATTGCAATATATAGTGGTGGCGAGCGTGCTCGAGGCATTCCGCTTCCGGATACAGTACAAGCGGAGCGAGCACCACCAAACGGGACGGTAACTATTATATACATATGTTAACTATTGCAATATATAGTGGTGGCGAGCGTGCTCGAGGCATTCCGCTTCCGGATACAGTACAAGCGGAGCACCACCAAACGGGACGGTAACTATTATATGTGTTAACTATTGCAATATATAGTGGTGGCGAGCGTGCTCGAGGCATTCCGCTTCCGGATACAGTACAAGCGGAGCACCACCAAACGGGACGGTAACTATTATATACATATGTTAACTATTGCAATATATAGTGGTGGCGAGCGTGCTCGAGGCATTCCGCTTCCGGATACAGTACAAGCGGAGCACCACCAAACGGGACGGTAACTATTATATACATATGTTAACTATTGCAATATATAGTGGTGGCGAGCGTGCTCGAGGCATTCCGCTTCCGGATACAGTACAAGCGGAGCACCACCAAACGGGACGGTAACTATTATATACATATGTTAACTATTGCAATATATAGTGGTGGCGAGCGTGCTCGAGGCATTCCGCTTCCGGATACAGTACAAGCGGAGCACCACCAAACGGGACGGTAACTATTATATACATATGTTAACTATTGCAATATATAGTGGTGGCGAGCGTGCTCGAGGCATTCCGCTTCCGGATACAGTACAAGCGGAGCACCACCAAACGGGACGGTAACTATTATATACATATGTTAACTATTGCAATATATAGTGGTGGCGAGCGTGCTCGAGGCATTCCGCTTCCGGATACAGTACAAGCGGAGCACCACCAAACGGGACGGTAACTATTATATGTGTTAACTATTGCAATATATAGTGGTGGCGAGCGTGCTCGAGGCATTCCGCTTCCGGATACAGTACAAGCGGAGCACCACCAAACGGGACGGTAACTATTATATACATATGTTAACTAACTATTGCAATATATAGTGGTGGCGAGCGTGCTCGAGGCATTCCGCTTCCGGATACAGTACAAGCGGAGCACCACCAAACGGGACGGTAACTATTATACACGGTGACTGGTAAATCACTTAAAAGCTTCAAGGATATGATAAATTATATAATCACATTATGTTTACAATTAACAAACAAAGACAATACTAATACATTTAAGAGAAAATCTTATTTGAATTAATTCGCCATGTCCCAAACAAAATGGTAAAACTACTGGCGAACAGCTGACGCAGGTAGGTAAGTAAAGCTACATACAAAGTAGGTATCGACACCACCGACAAAGGACGCGATCTGTGACGCGACATAGCTACGCGATGCTACACACTCACGTGATGTTAAGCGATGATGCGGCCGCATGTGGTAGCAGACTAAACCTAGAAGGCGGGATAAATCCTTCCCTGGCTTCACTGAGCTTATTTTCCTTTGCTGGTTATCAATACAAGCCGCAATAGAAATCCGCAGTAAAATTAAACCCGCGAAATAACAAATTGAATTTTAAGACTAAAATACTCATCGATGAAAGGAAATACCTTAAAAGCGTCTAAACGCGCGCGCTCTGGATAAATAAATTAGGCTTAGTAACTAAATAATAACTAAGTAGGTAGGTATGATCCGTTTTTCCTTCATACTTTACCTGGCTTAGGACAGGCAAAAATACCAAGGTAAGTGGACAATGACATATCAAAGAAATCCATATTAATCGTTCAGATATTAGGTACATTATTACCTATTTATTATCGATACCTACCAGCTGACCGAATATGCCGCCACAGTTTGGATTGTACCTACGCACCTACGATTTGTGCAGATACCTACCGCATCGCAAAAGATTTTGAAATGTGAATAAATAATAATGATTTTGTAATATGAATTATGTTCTTGATATTTTTTGTCAAAATTAGATAGGTAGGTACCTATTTTTACGAATCGTGGACTGGGTACTCTGTTTCAAGGTTCTAAGTTTTAAATGCACGTCAAATTAAAACCGCAATAGAAAGCCACGCTAGTCGTAGCTTTCTGTAGTTTTCTGTAGCTTCTGTACAAGATAGCCGGTCGGCTGGTAGATTTCGATAAAGTACCTACGTAAGAGGGCTACAAACCTATTAGGTACCGACTATGACGGTGATTTTTACGTATACCTATTGTTTCCGCCGGGAGGTCTGCGTTATACAAAATTACAATCGGAAATCATGAACAACGGAACAGAACCCACTTACCGGACGGAGAGCCGCCGACCGCTCGTGTCCACCTCAGGGAGGCAGGTGGCAGGACCACTTCCACGATAATTGTACAAGAAACCACTGGCTCAGAGGTGCCGGCACACAGTACACAGTACACACTTAGGGGCACACCCACGAGACGCGTTAAAATTATACGACGCAGCGTGCTTCTCGCTCGGTAACGTTCGGACGACTGACGTTCGCGGCGGCGATGCGGGCGCGGGTGCGCAGAGACGCTTGTGGCGGTGTGGCGCGGGCGCGGGTCGGCGTGCCACAAAGGGATGACGGAGTACGACTCGACTCCGTGGTACGGCTTCGCAGGGACCGTATCCGCAGTACATCAATTCCGACTATTTGGCGCAAACACCTATTTTATTAATACAAATTACACATACCTAATTTCCTTCTCCTGTGTATCCTATTAAAGTATCACCACGCACTTATCAAAAACCTTCACAATTATTTAGGTACTATTAGTGAACACCAGACCACTTTTAACATCACACCACTAATAAACCTAGTTATTTGAGAACGTCACACGATACCTACAACATTAGTGACTGAGCGACTGAGCGGGGTGGCGCGCGGCGCGGGCGCCGGTGCGGAGTAGCGGGGGATAGGCGCGTGTGAATCGGCCCGTTTAGATTACAAATACTTTATAGAACACATAGGATATTTTACCCAAAATTTAAGTACCTATTTTTATATTTTTTTTAGAATGAGAATCGTTAACTGAGTTCCCTGTTTTAGGCTTCTAAGTGATTTACCAGTCACCGTGTATACATATGTTAACTATTGCAATATATAGTGGTGGCGAGCGTGCTCGAGGCATTCCGCTTCCGGATACAGTACAAGCGGAGCACCACCAAACGGGACGGTAACTATTATATACATATGTTAACTATTGCAATATATAGTGGTGGCGAGCGTGCTCGAGGCATTCCGCTTCCGGATACAGTACAAGCGGAGCACTACCAAACGGGACGGTAACTATTATATACATATGTTAACTATTGCAATATATAGTGGTGGCGAGCGTGCTCGAGGCATTCCGCTTCCGGATACAGTACAAGCGGAGCACCACCAAACGGGACGGTAACTATTATATGTGTTAACTATTTCAATTTAACTCATATGGCAAACGAAGGACGGTGCGACGCCGCTACGTTTGCCTGTTTGACTTTACTGTCAAATGATTTGAAAAAAAAATGAAAATATATTTATATAACATTTGAGCAAACATTAATGTGAGTACTTGTGGTCCTCACACTAGACGTGAGTCTGTGTCGTGAGGGCCGAAATGACGATTAACAAATATACGAATTATATGCTATAATATATGTTTGATAAAAGGTTCCCGCCTGTCGAAGACAGACAATGGCCTTTTCTAGACTCCTCCACTGTGACTTCTCTCTGTCCCATGCCTTTTTCATCCATAGTCGTCCCGCTTTTTTAGAAATTTCGTCTTCCCATCACTAGTCGCCATCCCCTGTGTTTTAGAAACCAGGTTATTATCGTAATCTTTTTGTTCAATTTTTTGTCTCCTCTTATTATGTGTGTCCTGACTATTTCCATTTCATCATCATCATCATCCACAGCCCTCTACATCCCACTGCTGGGCATAGGCCTCCTTCATGATATGCCACTCAACCCTGAGGGGCTATTGGCTAATTCTCACCCACTACGATTGATGGCAACTTCAATGTACATTGCTGCTTTTGTTATTTTACTCATATTAATAAGGAAGTTTAAGCATAATGTACGCAATTTTGTCTATGGATTCTGGTGTTTTACATGTCGTTTTGCGATAGCCAATAGGCCCTCGTCTTGAAATGACTATTTCCATTTCAGCTTTCTGTTAATTAATAAACGTAACCCAAAATTATTTGTGTATTTACAGAGGAGAAGTTGCTCCACGAGGAGGTCCACACGAGTTGGGAGGAGAGCCAGCGGCTCGGAGTCAGCGGTGACCTCGCCGAGGCACTGCGACCCTTCTTGCCGCCAGGGGTCAGACTATATTAATATACTATTCATATTTTTTTCATATTTTTTTCAAGGCTAAACTGCCCAACTATGCGCAAAAGCGGTATCAATAAAGGCAAGTTGAAATTAAGTAAAAACTAGCTGAGCCCAGCGGTTTTACCCGCTGTACTTGCTTGTAGCCTATGTGTTATTCCAGGGTCTAGAGATAGCTCTATACCAAATTTCAACTGATTCGATCCACGCGTTCAGGCGTGAAAGAGTAACAAACATAAATCCATACATTCTTACAAATATAAATTATAGGCTTTTGATCAGCTGCGCAGCTGAAATTCTTCTAAAATTTGTACAACATATAAATAAAAAAATCTACCAGTGGGTTCCCCAACTAATGAATAGTCTAGGATGAATGGTCTAAAATTTTATCAGTATGTTTGAGGTTTTGTGAGCGTGATGTATGAATCATTGTCTACTTTTTAAAGTTTTTTTTTTTTTTTTTTTTTTGTATATTTTATATTTTTAAATTCTATCTAAGATTTGTATAGTTATTGTAAATATTTTTCTTTTTTAAATAATGTTTAGTTTTTAATTTTAATGTTAATTAATGTAAGTGTTAACATGGTGTAACGTGTTAATTAACAATAAACAATAAATAAATAAATAAATAAATGATTGTAGGTGGAAGTGACGTTCATAGGCTCCCGGCCTAGAACGAAAGAGGTGCTTCAAAGGAGGATGTACCAGACTGACATACAGAAGTGGCTCGCCGAGGATGAAAACGAAGGTTTGTGTAAAAATTTAACTTATTTGATTTTTTTTTTTTTTTTAATAGGTCCGCCAAACCGGCCGTATCATATTATGACAGTGTATAAAACAGAGGTACATAATAAATAAGTCCTAGGTGATCGGCCTTCTGGAGGCGAACACAGCATGCAAATTTTTATGTTACAGTGTTAAATTTGAGTACAATTTACATATTAAAGAAACAGTTTCTTAAAAGAATGTAACCTCTCTCCGAAAATGTCCAAATTGGTACAAATGTTATTGTATGATGAAGTCATACGGTGCATGGGCGAATGCTGACCGTACTTGGTGCGTCTTCGTCTTCGGGGGAGGTAGAACGTCACTCTGTTATGAAGACGGCTAAGAGTACGAGGAATTTTAAAGTTAAGTTTGGCTAACAGATCGGGGCTGTCGATCTTGCCACTCACTAGTTTGTGAAGAAATATAAGATCAGCTAATTTCCGCCTATGTTCCAGAGAGGATATTTTAAAGTGTGTCAGTTTATTTCCCTAATTCGTTGGTGTCAGTCTAGAATCGTAAGTTTGCAAGGTTCGACACAGATTATTCGCAAAAGTCAAGTGGTAAAGAAATACATATTAAATTGGTTGTGAGGTCGTTACGCTAAGGGCGTATTGCCTAACGCTCACTGATGACTATCACTTAGACGTAGTTAAGCAAAAATGATCCAATAAACAAGGGCGCAGTTAAGCAAAAATGTTCCAATACACAAGGGCGTAGTTAAGATTAGATTAGATAACGCTTTATTGATACAACTAAAATAAAAACAATACAAGAACTTAGAACTAAATACAATTTGTAATATAAACAGTAAACAGGGTAACAATTGGCGGTCTTATCGCTAACAGCAATTCTTCCAGAGAATAAAAAACCAAAGTTAATCAAAAAATGTTCCAACCCACATTGGCGCAGTTAAGCAAAAATGTTCCAATCCACAATAGCGCCTTGGGTGTATTTCCGCAAAACTGCATCCACTTTTACCCGACAAAAACAAAATAGAGAGAGGTAAATCGGCGGTCTTCTCGCATAAATCAGATCAAAATAGAGTCATTTAATCTAATGTTTTATGTTCCAGGTCTCCCCCCCTCGACAGTGACTCACGCGGACCCCCTCTCCCCCCCTCTCATACAACCGAACGCAACCAACCAGTTGTAGAACTCGATCCACTTGCGGCTTCACAACACACTCTGCATGTTGTGGCTCGCTTTCAATGACATGTAAATTCGCATGTCATGTAAACTCGCATGTCATGTAAATTCGCATGTCATGTAAATTATCATGGCATGTAAATTTACATGTTCAAAATATTATATGAACTGATTTGTTGAATTGTGTGATTTTATTGGACGTGTATTTATTTATAAAAAATACTAATAACAATTTATGTGTGCGAGAAGTGAACATTGAAATATAATAATAAATAATTAGTTTGGCTTATGGCGGATACATTTTTGAAATTCAATATAACTTGTTATTGAATGTTTAAAATCAAATCAATCAGATTTTTTGTTAGAAATGGAGAAGTTTCTTGATGTTATTATGTCACAAATTTTATGCTTTACATGTACAATTTTTTATAATAGACGTTATGTTATTAGAATAGGGAATGGAGAATGACAGAACAAAATACAAGCGAAATTATTCTTGTGAGTGCAACTTTAGGGTTAGGTACATATTTTTTTTCATTTATAGAGATATTAATCATAATAATATCTCTAAAAAAACAGTAAGAATAATAATAATTTAATAATATTTAACGGATTTCTATAAATCCATAAAAATAAAAAGTTCTCCTTTGCGCACAGTAAATTTATTAAAATTACTTGAAAAATGGCTGAATAGAATTTAACGCGCTATGAATTAGATTAATAATATGTTGAAAGATGATAAAAATGTAGGCAATGTAGCCACTGTCAAAGAAAGTTTCCAAAATGTTGGAAAATATTTTTTTAAGTTAATGCAGTCTAATGTAGAAATTTTATAATTTATTTTTAACAAGTACAATTTAGTAGGTACATTATATTCGAATATTAACCAAAATATGAAGTCTCAAATAAAGATATTATTTGATATTAAATATAGGTATAATACTAGTAACAATTATTATTATATTAGAGGTAGTTATAAAACATGTGGTTGAAAGGCAAACTAATGCCTTATGATAAAGTAATCATTACCAATCTAGAAGCTTTATAATACTTAAAAAACATTAGAAGAGAGATTAAAAAGAAGATTTTTAAGCGTTGGGGTGATTGTAACATCTGTGATAGATTTGCTTGGTAGCATTAATTAAAATTAAATTATATTTTTGCAGCTTAATCCCCCTTTTTTGAAAATATAAATGTAAAATTCTGTATATTTTTCCTATTTCTTTTATCTAACATTTTATTTGACGAAATTGCTTTATAAATATTTATAACTCTTAGGTTGTTTCTTTATTATTTTAGCGAATTTCTTTTTGTTTTGAGCATTAAAATTATTGCTGAAGTAAATTATGCATCTTAGCATAATGATTTTTATGTCTTTTTAGAGTTGGGTTGTATTTTTTTATACCAAAGTGAATGTGTTTCATGAGTACATTATTATTTAATGTAAATAATTGTTATAATTATATTAGATAAGTGTAACTCAATCCAACCATTTATTTCGCTTTTGACATATATTTAAATACTTTACGTATTGAAATAATTATTTAGATACCTACCATTTTATTATCTTATCAAACAAAAGTTTTTGTGAGTGTTAGAATTTTCCGGACATAAAAAGATCCAATCCCAAAACGGCCCAAATGTTTCTACCCAAAACAGCTCAAATATGTAACCACCATGAAGGTTTACATATTTAAATTATTGATTAATTTTGTAAAGTAGAATTCAATGGTTGGAAAGACTAAATTAAGGCAGCTAAAATAATCATACATATTTATAAATAATATTTAAGTTTGTTTTTTAGAACGGGTAAGAAATAAGCCTTTGTAGAAGCCTTCTTAGGGTTAACATTGAGATCCGCGACTGCGCTTTAGTAGGATAATATCACACTAAAATGCTTGCAATATAGCGAATTGTCATTTCTTAATAAAAAAAATGACAAATATTTTCATATAGAACGTACCAGTTAGTAGTCCGAGGCCGATCTAAAATTAAACGTCAAAATTGTTGCAATAAATAAATAAACTTTAAAAAAATAATTAAATAACAGACTTTTTGAGAGTTTTGGCGGCAAGCCTTGATCATATTATTAGCTCCACGTCTTTTGCTTAATAATCTTGTAGAATTTGATTGTTAGCGTGTAATAATGGTGGAATATTGCGTGTTAAGTGTTTTTGAATGTGCACAGATGTAGGCAAGTGATATGGTGCGGAAATATGAATTTTGGTGCCCCCTCCAAAACTCCTCCGAACTTTCAGTAAAATTCCACCCATTTTACTGGAAGACTCACGTGACTAGACGAGCTATTAGGCTCACTCTGACTCTGACCTGACTAACTGACTTATTGCTTGAAAAATAACATTTAACTTGACACTGGCAAAGCACGAAAGTGGAGACCATAATTTAATATCCCGTGAACATTCACGAATTTTACTCGACACTGGCAAAATGCACATGTTGCCATATTATTAAAAAAAAAAAAAAAAAAAAAAACAGACTTTTTATAAATTTTTATTAAATAACAGACTAAAGTATATTTTAAATTGAAAAAAAATGTCTTGAAAATATTAATTACCATATAACACTATATAATTTAATAAATACAAACAAATATAATATCATTTTCTAACCCTCCATGAATAAAAATGAAATGTTACTATTTTATATTTGTTAACAGGCAACCCTATCCATAAAAATTAAGAAAATGTCTTACATGAGTGGTAAAACGTTACAATGGGGACTCGGACTAAACTTATTGTTAAAACATAATTAAATAAAGGACCATTATACATTTAATCATTCAGTTTCATTAATTAATCGAATAATTCCTAAATTATGTAAATAAACGTAATTTAATTTGGGTAGACTTTTAAGTTGTATAAGTAATATATTAACCAAAGTAAATAGGTAGCTAACCGATAAAAGTCTCAAAGTAACTAAACTACTTAATATTTGGGGCTGTTTTACCCCCAATGCAATGTAGAACTATAAATCGAATTAAAATTTTTAGCTAATCGTTGCCCCAAACCGAGAATCCAAAGTGGGTTTTCTAAAGTGGTATGGAAAAAAAATCCAATCCGATCTGTGTAGCTCTGCTAACAAAACGTTTGTGATAACGCTTAAAAATGTACATGAATTAAAGTTGTTCGTTTTTCCGGGTTCGTCCCGGAGGACCCCGTTCCCCGAGGCACCCGTTCCGGAGGACCCCGATTCCGATTAATTTAATTATATTTTTTTCTGCATTTTTCAACTTGTACATTTGACATAAAATGTGTTAAATGCACGGTTTTTAAAGATACAACTCCAAAATTTTTGTTAGTATTTTATATTACCTTACAGGTAGCGCAGTCGGGTAAGAACCAGTCGCAAAATCATAGAAGTTTGTGGTCCTGGATAATACGACTGTCTTTTTTGTGCTTATAGCACGGTTGTCATTCTTCTTTTCTTTTGCATACAGAATAATTTTTATTCCTTTTTGCAACTGATAAGAAAGATAGTGTGCCACGCAAACATATCGAAAGCGGGTCCTATTCAATGGCGTGAGCGTAATTACAAATTTGTGAAAAACAGATTGGGTGGAAAATGGCTATTACATACCGATGGGCATGCCTATTTTTTACATGGACAAAATAAAAAACCCGGTGCTTTGGCTTGCAGTAATAAAAAAAAGGTTGTGGTGGTTCAATTAAATTAATAAACACTAAAGGAGATTTCGTAAATACCTACTCAATCCAATCATACAACACAATGTGTACCAGATTTTTTCATAAATTAAGTGTTTTTTATGTGATGAAGTAGAAGACGAGCAAGACGCTCTCCTGATGTTAAGAGATAACGCTGCCCATAATCAGTACAGTGCTGCCTGCTACTTAGGATTTCACAATTATGTGAAATTCTAGGAGCACTGCACCAACGCTTCTTACTCAAGAGTCATAAGATGTTAAGACTCTGTAGCCCAGTAATTTCACTAGCTACAGTGCCCTCCTACCGGAGCACAGTAATGTTTGCACATTACTGCTCAGGCGGTAGAATAACTGGCACTGTTGGGGTACCCACCTAGACGACCTCCTGCAAAGGTAGTCTACCCCCGGTAAGAAAGTCTACCCTTGGTGCTTGTTTCTTTCAACAAATTAAGTTAAAAGTGGGTGGGGGTGTGAACTCAATTCAGCAAATTTTCGAAGAAAAAACGGCAGAATTGAATGAAAAAGAGCCATCTAATTCCATAATTTGGATAGTTGATTACTATTTTTGATTTGTTACTAAAAATATTTACGATTTTATATAAAACTATTATATTTTCCTAATCCCTAATATTAAAAAAAATATCATAACTTTATAACGATTTTAAATTTAAACAAACATTTTCTCTGCTGACTGTATTTTTAAGTAAAATTCACGTTTAATCGACCTTTTTCGATTAAAATAGAATCGGGGTCCTCCGGAACGGGTGCCTCGGGGAACGGGGTCCTCCGGGACGAACCCGTTTTACCACGACTGTAAAAAATGAGGTATAATAAATATACAATCATTATGAGACTGCCTATCCATTGATGAAGAGCGAACTGTCGAAACGGTGAGAAATAATACCAATAGGATCTCCGGAGTACCTAGTAGTTGTGAATGAGAGTTTTCTGAAATTATAACAGACAATAGTTTTAGAGCACAATTTATTTTTTTATGCCTTTGACTACGATCTCGCCTCATATTAAGCGACAATGCGGCCGTAGATGGCAGCAGACTATACATAAAACGGGGGATAAATCCCTCCCTGGCTTCACTGAACATCATGCCGGAACACGGTCACAATGATGTGAAATATCCATTTATAATTCATAAAATTCATTCGGTTAGACAGCGCGCATTATTAGGTTGGACTTCCTGCCAAAGTGGCGCCAACTGGTGGCGTAAATTTTCGAGAAAACCCTCATTTTATTATTGGTTGATTTTTACCCAGCTAATCACATCGCTAGCTTTCTCCGCAACAATAGATAAGCAGCCTTACCCATGTAACTAAAGTAATTCATCTCATATAACTTATAATTATTTAGCTATAGTTTTATATTGACTTAATAAAATGATTGTTAATAGTACATAGTAATGTCGAATTTAGGATAGTCAGGGTGTATGCGCGCTTGTAATATAAACTAAGCTTATATTGTTTTAAGGTCGGCCCAGACGAGGAATAATCCTATGAAAAGAGTTACCTTTCTTTGTTTTTTTTTTAACCAAAAAAAATGATAATGCCATTTTTAGGCTTCCGTAGTCAACAACGAAGCCTTATTCGTAGTTTTGCTTTGTCCGTCTGCCCGTCCGCGGCTTTACGGAGAAACTATAAGTCCTAGAAAGCTGTAAGGAAAACTATAGCGGTTAAGATAGCTTTATTAGTTTTGAATGTATCGTTGATGAAAGTTAAGGCAGTTCATATTCGATTTGCCAGTACTACGGAAACCTATATTGCGCGTAGCCCGAAAATTATATAAATAATATTATACCTATTTATTTATTTTTTGTTGCACAATAGGTAATATTATGTAAGAAATATTCCTCGATTTCTTAAGAATGTTTCTCGTCTGGGCTGGCTTTAACTATAGACATTTTTGGCCAGTGTAGGGTAGCTTTGTTTCCATTTAACTTCCTAACATTCCTTGTTTTACATTATAATACTTAAGTTGTTACTATACTATGTAGATACTTTTTTCGAATAGGTACGTTTGGTAAAGGTACCTTATACACACTATGCGGTTAATCAGAATGTAGTCGGCCAGCTGGTTTAAGAGCATATAATATGTCGAGTGACGCTCTTTACTACTATTTGACAAATTTTGAAATATAAATTCATAGAATTAATTTATTGAAAATTCCTCCCAGCCCTGCATAACACATTTTAAAAGTATTTTTAGTTTGATATATTATATTAAAAAATGTCATGGACAATATTTAAAAAAAAACATTTAAAATATTATGTTTTCGACGTACTTAGTTTTGTTTTGTTTGAGAACATTTTGTACGGAGAGGCTGGTCTATTATACCGACTAATGTATGTTTTAAATTAAAAGATTCATAATAGATACCTCCTGTACCCAATGTTGGAGGCTGACCGCAATCCGGTGAGTGATACCTTTTATTATAATAATTAAGTACATTTGTCCACTTCTTTTTCTATGTATAAATCTTCCTATGTCTTCGTCTTCCATTGTAAATCCTAAATCAGATTTTATTGTTATAATATACCATATAATGTCATAATGTACATCCTGTTGTAACGAGTTGTTTTAAAAATGTGTAGTAATTCTTAAGTGGTTTTTCAACAGTAGTCAAAATGTTTAAGACACACTAAAATGTACAATTCGTATATGTATAGAGATTTATTTTATCAATCAATTTGAAATTATTTTTTAATTTTTGTTCGCGAATAATAAAAAAAATACTGTTAGATCCCTTAAGAATGAAAACTACACCTTTTTAGAAACATTATAATATATAACCTATGTATAATAATCAAAATCTATGTGAAATTAGTGAATCAGTATTATTTGGGTTGCTAAATGCTTGTTAACAAGTGCGTTGTTGAAATGCAAGTGTCGTGTGTACGGCGAATAATAATTTATGAATAAAAGCACTTTAGATACAATGTTGTGTTTTATTACTGTAGTTCTGTGTTATATAAAAATATGCATCTTATTTATTATAATTATTTATTTATTTATTAGAATTAAAGGTTAAATTTTTTGACAGAGACTTGAAACACAGGACAAGTTAATTCTTGACTGCTCTTCTCGGCTTCTTATCACTTGATAATATGCATTATTCTACTAACATTCATATACGCGAACGTTTGTTTGCATACACTACTTTATCTTGCCTAAAACGGCTAAACCGTTTAAGTCTAAAATTATAGTGTTCCTAAGTTGATTAGACTCCTAAATAACTTATAGGGTACTTTTTAAAACCATAAGGTGCAGATGGTAGTTAAAAAAAATTAAAAACAGTTTTCAATAAATCAAACATTTATTCCATTGAAATAAACCTATCATTTACCAACAATTGAAACACTCCCTTTAGCACCGTTTTACACTAATTTGAGCGCGACATAGCACAAACTTACACCAAATACTAACATTATTTAATACACGGAATGTCCTTAAATACAAGTATTTTAATAAATATCCTTTTCTAGAAGCAAACACACGTGGAATTATCAAGTAGTCAGTAGAATTTATTGCCAAAAAGCGTAGCGAATGAGGTATCGTTAGCTACGCTCAAGAAGTTTATATTCAATGGAGTTTTCAACGTGAACACCAAACTGAAGCAAAACTGACGTCACGATTGTTAGCCACCTCACCTCAAACAAATTTAAAGCAAAATATGTACTATCGTTAACCTAAGTATGAAAAGAAATGAAAATGTTTATTTTCATTTCTTTTCATACTTTTTGCTTGAACTACTTATATTTGCTTGAAATGTTGTACAAACAGGTGTTTTAAAATAACTAGAGTCCAAAACATTTAGTTTAAATACAAATGCGAATTATGAATTAAATTCATTGTGAAAAGTATTCAGTGTGATGTTCAAGTTGCAGCCTCCATTGGTACCTTCTTCAAGGCTACGCTCCACTCTTATTCGACTTTAACGCTACGCTTTTTATCTATGCTCAAACAAGTTTATATAACTTTGTATATTAAGTAGATATTTCTTGAGGTAGTTTTTACTGACCACCTATAAATAGTAAACTACAAGAAATCACAAGGTTACAAAATGTATCACCAGGTGGCGCTAGTTTGTAGTGGGTTTAGATTTTTTGAGCTAGTTCGGAAAGGATTACATAATAATAATATATTCTACACCACTTTCAAGAAAATACCCCTAAGCCCTGAACGACATTATAGTGAAAAAACCATTCTCTATTACACAATAATATTACATTCATACATTAATAACCTTATTTTAGACGGTTAACACATTGTGTTTTGTAAAAGGATTTTTCCATACAAAATTAATTTCCGGCCCCTGGTATAGTACTACAAAACTCCGCCGCAACCAATGTGTTAATAAACCGAGACTTCAAAATCCCACAAAAAATGCGGGGAAATAATAGTATAATATTATAATAATAAATGATTTGTCGGTAGTTAAAATATTAAAAACTCAGTACAAAGTGGCGCCACCTACCACCAAACTAAACATTTAAATACTAACACTGGAATTGTAGTAAACGATTTTAAACTCTAACAAGTAGACAGAAAGCCTATTCTTATATAAGCCAAGTCAAGTTAAACAGGCCATGTCAAGAAGTGTTGATTTTTAACCCTTTTTATGGATATACATTTTTGGACCAATTTTTATTTCAGGTCGTTTCCAAATACTATTAGGAACATTCTGTTTGGTAGATAGCTGCAATTTAAAAACGGTTGAAATTTCTTCTTGATGGTAAAAATGCCTAGCCAAGATCTCAAATGCGCGCACTTCTTCTCAAGCCTAATTAGTACTGGAATTGCGTTTATTGCGGTCTTTCCTAATTTCTATGATATTTCACCAAAAGATTTTCAAAAGAAAAAATATCCAATTTTGACATAGATAAAGTTTTAATTTTTGGAAGACTACACAATATATAGACATAGCAAAATACACGATATTTTAGTCAATTTTCCTAATTCTAACCAAAAAAGCGATTTTAGTCGTAGTTCTGTATAGAGGAAAAATAAATCCATATTTGACCACATCCATTTTGATTGTAGATTATACTCGTAAATATTAGGCCTTTGTCCAACATTTAGTATTATTAATTACCATCGATTTATTAAGGACCATATTATATCAGCGCGTGCCCTCTCGCTCGTACATTTATGATGAATTTTAAAATGTTCTACGATTTCATATTTTACAATTTGTCTTATCGAGCGAGAGTATTGTACGCTAATGTAATAACCATAATAAAAACAACAAAAGATGGGAACCGACAAGTGTTTGTGAATTTTTAAATAACATCACGTTTAATGGACCTCTATTAAAACTTTTAAATAATAATAATATATACTTCAACGATATCATATTATATTCTAAATAAATAATAAATTACATGAGGCTTATGTATGTACCTACATAATATACCTCTTAGGAAATGTGTGAAACAAATTCATACATTTTCTTTTAAATAAATTAGAATTCAGCTGCAAAATGTAACACATATTATGATACAATATATTATTTATTGTAATAATTAAATAATAATATACATACAATTCTTAATTTTATACAAAATATTATATTAAGTATTCTCCTCAAATGGAGAATTTTGGTTTTTTTTTTTCAAAAATCTCCATTATATTGAGAAAAAACCAAAATGAATATAAAACATACAGATAATATAATTATCTACATAACTTATAAATAAAAAGCCCTTAATTTCTTATCTACTCTCATATCGAATGTGTTATAGCATTTTTGGCCTTTTCAAATAATAATTATTAAATGAATTTAATTTATAACATAATATAAGAATGTTTATAAAATATTAGCCTAACTCAAAGGCGATTTACATACTTATAACATTATTTTTATAAATTCAAAGTTAATTTTTATTAATTTTTTACCAAGATAAAAATTGTGAACACATATTTAAAAAAAGCAATCCCTGAGTTTCTTGCTCGTTCTTCTCATAGAGGTGCCTTGCGAACGAGCGGTAGAATATTAAAATAAAATGTAAAATTGACTTGCAGAAGTGTTTTATTGTAGCCTATTTGAATAAATGAATTTTGAGTTGAGTTGATAAACTTTTATAAATTCACTGTAATTGTATCACCATAATTTATTTTTTACAAGTAAAAAAACATGGGGAATTATTTCAAAGTTTTAAAATCGTCACGGGGCGATCTTTGGTGGGGATATTTAAAAACAAACCACATTTTTGTGTACTTTTTGCGAAAGTTTCTATATTTATTTTTATTATTTTCAGCCTGGAATGTCCCACTGCTGGGCAAAGGTCTTCTTTCCCTATATCCATTTTTAAAATAATTAATGTTTTTAAAGTAATAAATGTATATAAAACAGTAATTGTGTAAATCACTTTCAAATCAGGCTAAATAACTTAAATATAATAAAATTAAACTAATTATAAATAATATTCTTTATATTTAACCCGTAACTAATAAGAAATTAAAGGTGGGCGCTTCAAAATGTCAATTAAATAAATATTATATTAATAATATCAATTTTATTTATACACTTTGAGTCCTGTTGGGTTCACCATATTTTGAAAAACCTATTAGGTATATGTATATATAATATATACCTATTTATTTATATTTTATTGAATAAATAAAAAGTAGTTCTATTAAGTATTTAGAAAACCATATTATAATAATTACTATACAAAAAGTTTTTTTTTATAAGGTAATGAATAATATAATAATTTGGTTCAAACAATTTATTGAATTGTATTTTCACATTATTTATTTCACAAAGATCAGTAAATTCAATAAATTCAAATTGAATAAAACCAAAAAGAATAAAATACGATTTTGTACGATTGTATTACAATTTTTATATAATTATAATTTTATAAAGTATAATTCACAAATTCCATGCTTTTTCATGTGATTTGGACTAATATTATTTTACTTCTTTAAAAATAAAAAAAAAAAAACCTGAAAGATTTGCTATAATGTAATTTATTTAATATATTGTATTAAGATTGTCTTTTATGTTCACACATATTTCGAAAATACCCCTTTTCGTTGAGTTTTGTATCCATTTTTAGGTAGCAGTTTAAACCTAGAAGGCGGGATAAATCTTTCCTTGGCTTCACTGAACATCATTCCGGAACACGGTCACAATGACCGCTTGGCGACACGGTAAATAAATACAAAATATGTTAGTTGGAATGTCCCATACAAATATTGTATTATTACTCCATTGCATGTTTGGGCAGCCATTAGCGTTCAAATATTTAGTCTTATCTCAATATTTGTGGCGGCCATATTTGGTTTATGTCCATTTATGACGTAAACGAATACTGCAAAAATCTACAGCATGATTTAATTCACTATAAATCATTATTTCTATCATTTAGACCATTTTTAATTTTTCACAATATAACTGTGCATTTCTTTTATTTAAACAGTTTTTAACATTATATGTAATTATAATGATTGCCGTCATAATAATATTTTAATTTTAATAATAGCTCTTTTTATATAACCAAATTATTAAAACATAATTCTTTGCTATTTTTACAGTATTTAACGTAAAGTTTTGTAACCGATTGAACTAAATTCCGGTTTCTTCCGTCTACCTTTCGTACATTTTTTATTATATTTAAGTCCATAGTTCTCTATATTAATATCAGGTTTTTGTGAACTTTGACATTCACTCACACACTTAGATAAATCTTGGGATTCACTCACACACTTAGCTGAATCTTGGAATTCACTGTCACACTTAAGTGTATCTTGATATTCTCTCCAACACTTAAGTGAATCTTGATATTCTCTCTCACATTTTTGTGAGTTTTGATGTTCGCTTGAATTATGATCACTCACACGTTGGGGTGAGCTTTGCAATTCACTATACTTTACTGAATTTTCACCCACACATTTATGTGAATTTTGCAATTCACTTTCTTCAAGCGATTTTGGATATTCACTCAAACATTTACGTGAATTATGATATTCACTTTCACATTTAAGTGAATTATGATATTCACTCACACATTTAAGTGATTTTTTATATTCACTCACACATTTAAGTGATTTTTGATATTCACTGACACATTTAAGTGAATTATGATATTCACTCGTACATTTAAGTGGACTCAGACATCCAGTACACGTAAATCCATCCTGGTTAGGTGAACAGTCACCTATGCTCGCCTGTCACATCTCGACGGAGACTCCGGCGCCCCCGAGTCTAGTTTCTTTCACTCTGAACCCGTGTTCAAGAAGCGTGCTGCATAGAGAGTCTATGGTGGACCGAGGGGTCGATGGCGGTATTAATACCATGGCGTAGCTGGAAAAATAAAAGGATTATTAATTTTTTGTGCGATATAACTATAGTTTATAGTAATTGAAATAAACATTATCTTTTTTATTGATGAAAGATAAATAGATAGAATTAATAAATAAATATTTCAGGACGTTTCACACAGCGTCACCTAACCCCAAACTAAGCAACTTAATGTTTGTATTATGGTGGTTAGGATAACGGATATAATACTTATATACTTTTCTTTTGTAAATACATACTTATAATAGATATTGAAAACCACCCAGACCAGAAACAAATACCTGTGGATCACACAAACATTTGTCCCATGCGGGAATTGAACCCGCAACCTTCTGCGTTGCAGGCGGGTATTAGCCCACCGCGCCACACAGGTCGTCAAATTGTTTAGGTTTATAACGGGAACTCCTGAATCTTTATATAAAAGAAAAACTTATGCACGCGTGTTCGTTTCCATTATATTTTGTCGGTTAATTAATTTAGTCAATAGGTTTTCAGCAGGCTTAGACAAACGTCATTTGCTTGTTGCTAAAGGTGAACGCTCATTTATCCGAGCCGAACGCGCGAAACGAATTATGAATTCTGTAATAAATTATCTCATGAAACCTCGCACACTTCGTCGCGTCCAATTGTCCGAGGTTTCATATACAGAATTCAAAAATTCTATTCGTTCGGCGCGTTCGGCTCGGATAGATGTGCGTTCACCTTAATATGGTCCACCGCATTGATATTTCTCCTTCTAAGCGCAGCCACTCGATAGAAAAGCTCGTCGTTCACCTTAACGCGAAAAATTGAATAGGGATGTTGACTAATTTTTGGAATTGCTTTTAAATGATAGATAGACTCATTACATACACGAATATCATATTTTTATGCAAAAATATATGAAATTTCTATATAAAAATACGTAAATAAAAATGAATTTTTAAATACTGTCTAAAACGTTCCGAACTGTCATCTGACAGCGCGTGACGTCACACCCCTGGCTGGACTCTCGTTTCCTATGAAATGTTCCTGATTTCGACACATTTTAATTATTCATAACTTTAAAACCACTGAACCGATTTTGATGCAACTTACACTGTGCCCTTAGTTGGTCCATACTTAAACCAAAAATAAAGTTAATAACCAAAATGAATCTTATATTTTCAGAGAGACATTTTAGTTATTGACTTTATTTTTGGTTTAAGTATGAACCAACTAAGAGCACAGTATAAGTTGCATCAAAATCGGTTCAGTGGTTTTTAAGTTATGAATAATTAAAATGTGTCGAAATCAAGAACATTTCATAGGAAGCGTAAGTCCAGCCAGTGATGTGACGTCACGCGCTCTGATTGGCGTTCGCATTCGCGTAGTAATAAGTAAAAAATATTGAAATTAAAATTGATTTTATTCAATTTTGGCTTGTAAATAGATCTTTAAAATGTGATTTTAGGTTTTTAAATACTGTCTTTTATGTGAAAAACATAAGTTTATATGAATTCGTAACATGTGTCAACATCCCTATTGAGATGACTAGTCGTTGTGTCATGTCAGTACATTTTTTAGCGTAAGCCACAAGTGATTAAGATTTATTTAGCATTAGCCTACTGACTCGTGGCAATAAATAAAGTAGTAATTATAATACAACCTCTGTGGCGCGTTGGGCTAATACCCGCCTGCAACGCAGAAGGTTGCGGGTTCGATTCCCGCATGGGACAAATGTTTGTGTGATCCACAGGTATTTGTTTCTGGTCTGGGTGGCTTTCAATATTTATTATAAGTATGTATTTACAAAAAGAAAAGTATATAAGTAGTTATATCCGTTATCCTGACCACCATAACACAAGCATTAAGTTGCTTAGCTTGGGGTTAGGTGGCGCTGTGTGAAATGTCCTGAAATATTTATATTATATTTATATTTATTTATACATACCCTCCCCCTCCAGCGCCGGTCAGCTTGCAAGCGAGGCCGACGTTCTTGGCAGTGTGACGGATGACTTCCAACGCCGGGTGTGACACGCCTAATGCTGACAGCAAGCAGTGGTTCATGTCCCATAGCTCCTGTACAACAATACAGCATTTATAGTAGACATCTTCAATTAAAAACATCTTAAAAACAACAAGTGAAATTTAAAAAATACTTTTTAAAAACAAGCTTTAATTATTGTTATCATCTTGCATCATAAAGTACTCGCCAAGACGAATCAAATGAGCCCAAACTCGATGGTGTTGAGTTGTTTTATGACAGAGTTCCTATAGCCACCTTCCAGCTCCATCATCAGATCAGCTCGATGTCATAAAAATATTGCATTGTCATCCGATTTACACACGCATGCAAATTTTCAGCTCAATTGAAAACCGGGAAGTGGGTCAAATTAAACTTGCAAGATTTGATTACAGACAGACAGACAGACAGACAGACAACAGACAGGTGAAAGTAATATAAAGCTTGTAATAAAGAAAACAGTGACTGACTGATGATCTATTAACGCACAGCCCAAACAGCTGAACGGATTCGCTTGAAACTTGGAATATAGATAGGTTTTATGACGTAAACCTCCGCTAAGGAAGGATGTTGCCACGCGGGCAAAGCCGCGAGCACAAGCCAGTATTATATAACAAGACTGTTGAGTCTTCCTCGATACGCACAAAACAAGATGTTTTTGTTCGGTAGTAATTACAAGCTTTATATTACTTTCACCTGTCTGTTGTCTGTCTGTCTGTCTGTCTGTAATCAAATCTTGCAAGTTTGATTTGACCCACTTCCCGGTTTCCAATTAAGCTGAAAATTTGCATGCGTGTGTAAATCGGATGACAATGCAATATTATTATGACTTGGAGCTGATCTGATGATGGAGCTGGAAGGTGGCTATAGGAACTCTGTCATTAAACAACGCAACCCCATCGAGTTTGGGCTCATTTGATTCGTCTTGACGAGTACTATATGATGCAAGATGGTAATGATAATTATTAAAGCTTGTTTTTAAAAAGTATTTTTAAAATTTCACTTGTTTAACTATCATGATGACCTATTTTGGGGAATCCTAGTGTGGGGCCTAGTGGACCTAGAAAATAAGCTCAAGTCTCACTAAATAAATTTTAATCTAAGTGTTTACAAATAGCATCTTGTCAAACATTGTTTACAGTTCTTAACTTACGTGCCTGCCTACTCTTGATTTTCATGTAAGTTTAATAAGCATTTATAGATAGGTATGTATTTTTATCTGCTATACAATATCCCTAACTTCTAGTCTCTTAAGTTAATTCATAAGCTTAAAACTGCTGTACTCTTTGAAATAAACTTTTTATTATTATTTATTATTTAATAGGAAATAAAAAACATTCGTTCAGTAAAAAAAAACATTATAAACGTGAAAGTTTGTAAGAATGTATGTTTGTTACTTACTAGTTACTAGGTACCATCTATTGGACAAAACCGTGTCGCCAAGTGGTCATTATGGCCGTGTACCGACATGATGTTCAGTGAAGTTTTTTTATACAAAGATGTAAGAAGTCGAGCAAGACGCTCTCCTGCAGGGCTATGATGCGCACGTCGACATAATGTCGCGTGAAATTTGATTTAATGTGAATAATACTCTATGTGGCCGTCATAAAGTCGAGATTTACGCACCAGTGAAATGATTTTGTCGTTAAAACTAAAACTCCTATGTCAAAATGATCTCACTGGTGTGTAATTTTCGACTTTATGACAGCCACATAGAGTATTATTCACATTAAATCAAATTTCACGCGACATTATGTCGATGTGCGCATCATAGCCCTGCTGATGGTAAGAGATTACGCTGCCCATAATTACTACAGTGCTACTGGTGCACTGCGCCAACGCTTCTTACTTGAGAGTCATAAGATGACTCTTCAGCCCAGTAATGTCACTAGCTACAGTGCCCTCCTACCGAAGCACAGTAATGTTTGCACATCACTGCTCAGGCGGTAGAATAACTGGCACTGTTGGGGTACCCACCTAGTCGACCTCCTGCAAAGGAAGTCTACCCCCGGTAAATTGTCGCATTCTAGATTTACGACCTACGACAGCATCGTCACTTACGAGCGTATATATCGAGTGACACTCCCTCGCTCGCACTATTTGACAAATTTTGAAATATAAATTCATAGAATTAATTTATTGAAAATTCCTTAAGAACAGCCCTCCATAATATTATTGCACACATTTTAAAAGTGTTTCCAGTTTGATATATTTAAAAATGGTATAAAAAGAATTTGTTAAAGAAAAAAAAATCAATTTTTTTTTTCACGATCAAGATTTCAAGATCGTGGTCAAACGCAAACCTATAACGAACAAAAAAAATGGCTATACATAATATTATAAATTATTTTAGCAATAATGTATCCAACTTACAGCTAAGTGTTGGTAGTCAGACTCGGTGTCAGATTTGCACTTGCCACTGGAGAGTTTTTCCAAAACCTGAAACAAAAAACATTTCTTTTTAAACTTTTAAAATACTAGAAGTAGTTTCTATTTCGGTGGTTACCACTAAATCTCTCGAGGGTAAAACTAAAACCCATTTATCTCCTATACACTAAGATTGAAACCAACCTGCGTGGCAGTATGTGCAATATTCTCGCAAGCATCCATAATATGATCGACAGCATTGATATTCCGCCTTCTCAGTGCTGCCACTCGACAGAGAAGCTTGCGAGTTTCTCGAGTGACTCGCGAGTTCACCAGTAGTACTCACAGGACACGATATAATAGCTTATAGTCAGGTAAATTAATAGGTACATACCATGTACACGACTGAGGCAGTGGAAACTAAGTCACCTCTTCCTCTATTGTGCAAACTAAAAGATGTTTATCTCCCGGTGGTAACACTAAAAATCGTTTATCTCCCGAGATTAAAACTAAAACCCATTTATCTCCTATAAAAACACTAAGATTGAAACCAACCTGCGTGGCAGTATGTGCAATGTTCTCACAGGCATCCATAATATGGTCCACCGCGTTGATATTCCGCCTTCTCAGTGCTGCCACTCGACAGAGAAGCTCGCGAGTCTCTCGAGTGACTCGCGAGTCCACAAGTAACACTCGTAGGTCCGTGCTTATGTCTAGATGTCTGGGCTTGCTGCCCTTCTTGAATGATACCAGCGAGCCGAATGTGCAGGTCGCGTTGTCTATACCTGGGGAAGATAACATATAATTACCGGGGGTAGACTTCCTTTGCAGGAGGTCGTCTAGGTGGGTACCCCAACAGTGCCAGTTATTCTACCGCCTGAGCAGTTATGTGCAAACATTACTGTGCTCCGGTAGGAGGGCACTGTAGCTAGAGAAATTACTGGGCTAAAGAGTCTTAACATCTTATGACTCTTGAGTAAGAAGCGTTGGTGCAGTGCTCCTAGAATTTCACATAATTGTGAAATTCTAAGTAGCACTGTCAAAGAATAGATACTATTACTACGTAAAGAAGCGACACTCACCTCCCCCCGCCAAATTTTTTTCCTCCCCGCCAAGTGGTCTACGAGTTGGCTACATGCACAGGGTTGGCAGTTGGCAGTAATCATAGCGCGTATATAATAATTTTTAATTTTAAGATATAACATTACATTATAAATTGGGTTTTATCGTTCGGTGTATGAATGATATTACCAATCAGTTATTGCAACAAAAATCTGAAGTTTTTTTAGATTCTAGATGGGTCCTAAATGTATTCACAGCCCTAAATGTATTCAAATAGGTCCTAAGTGTATTCATTTTCCACAAATTAAATATTTCAAAACTAAAAATAACATTAGGTAGCTAATAATTATAATTTATGGACCCTGTCGGATATTGCAAAAAGCGCCATCTAGTCGATTTAACACGTACCACTTGCTGCAAAGTGAGTTTCGTAGCAACCCTACGTAGTTTACACACACTATGATGAGTATACGCACGTTACGTGTTCAATGTAGTAGTAATTTAACGATGTCCAGGCGCCCGCGGTTTGGCACCTAGATGATGTGTGAGACGAGCTATTTTTGGGCCACCTTTTCTAGGCCCCTCCCCTGTGCAGAGGAAAGCAGAGCGATCCTAAATAGGGCTGCTTTGTCACCAGTCGTGCTGCCGAACCTAGAGTCCCGCCTCGATCGACTCCAGGAGCGACCACTTATCGCCTGGCCGCCTACGTGCAGGGTGTCAGCTAAGGCCTCGGTACATCGATACCTCAACCCCACCACCTAACCCCATCGCCGCAGGTCTTTTTATACTCGGATCCGGGTAGAATGTCTAGGGTCATCTGCGCGTGAACTTATTTAAAGTGGATAAGCGGTTGCGCGGGTGCAAATCCACTTCACTCGTCCCTTCTCCTGTGGTCCAATGGTCCGGTAAACCGGAACGATCGGCAGAAGTTGGGATGCAGCGGAAAGGCCGTATGTCACTACATGGACTCTGACAAACGCCCTTAAGGTTTTCCGCATTACCAAGCTGCACGAGCAGACCTGCAGACTTTTCTTTTCGGGAGTCACCGATAGCTTAGTCACAGGTGTTCGTGAATAAGCCCCCTTCCTTAGGTTTAGCCCACTTTCGTGGTTTACCGGGGTGTGGCCGCTGTGACTACAGCTTCTTGGAGCCACTAAAGAAGAGATTGCGGAGGTTAAAAAATACTACGAACACTCCACTACACCCCATACTATATCGCCATTCATCATCTATTGCGCAAAATTCTGTTTCGGGAGCACATGCTTCAAATACTGAGTCCAACGTCTTACCTAATTCAGTTTCATTAATAAGCCTAGAAAAGGCTACTTTGGGCGGTATTTTGTGTGGGGCCCGTCGTGGAGCTTTCAGTTCTAGGCGAATCTTCGATTTAATGAGACGATGATCAGTCCATCCCAGTGCCCCACGCATTGCTCTCGTTAAAAGGACATCGCGTAGGTCTTTGCGGCGGACGATGACATAGTCAAGAAGATGCCAATGCTTAGACCTGGGGTGCATCCACGAGGTTTTATATTTATTGGCAATGCGGAAAAATGTATTAGTGATGCCAAGATCGAGTTCGGCACATAGCGACAGAAGACGTGTACCATTGTCGTTACATTTTCCTACTCCGTGTTTGCCCAGGACACCATTCCAGAGATCGTAATCTGTCCCGACACGGGCATTAAAGTCCCCGAGCAAAACGATCTTATCGTGTTTTGGAACAGCCTCAAGAGCTTGACGTAGCTATTGATAGAATGCCTCTTTATCCTCATCTGGTGAGGGGAGGGTAGGGGCATAGGCGCTAAAAAGATGTACATACTTGTTCTGTGCGATTGGTAAGCGTAGAGTCATGAGGCGGTCATTGACACCCTTAGGTAGGTCACTGAGATCTCTAGCCAAGTCATTACGTATAGCAAAGCCCACACCATTACCCGCTCTCTCTCCGTCAGAACGTCCACTCCAGTAGTAAGTATAGCCGCCAAGTGGTTCGCATAATTCACCACAGCCGTTTAAATGAGTCTCAATGATTGCAGCTATATCAATTTTGTAACGACTGAGCTCTCGTGCTATGAGAGCAGTTTTTCTTTCTGGGCATATATTACGTTCATTGTCAAGTAAAGTTCGTACATTCCAGGTGGCAATGCATAGTTGTTTGGTAGCAGTCTTAAATTGGATATTTTTCTTGTTATTTCGACCGCATTTAACTTTCTGGGGAAATCACGATTACCAGTGGAGTAAAGCAAGGCTGTGTTATGGCACCCACACTTTTCGCTATCTATTTTGCTGTAGTAATGAAAGACGCTCTACACTGCTGTAGTGACCAAATTCAAATTAATATCAGGACGGAGAAGGGAGTATTTGATATCTCTAGATTCAAAGCTAAGACTAAGATCCAAACGGCATCTATATTAGAGATCCTTTATGCAGATGACGTCTGCCTAATGTCTGATTGCATGGCGAACCTCCAAAGTTACATTGACGCACTTCAGCAATCTTGTCAAAGATTTGGTCTAGTCATAAGTGCTTCCAAGACGCAGATCCTCAAGCAACCACCTAGAGGCAATCAAGCTGATCCAGCGGCACTGAATCTAGCTGGGAATCCACTAGAAGAGGTTTCACATTTCAAGTATCTTGGGAGTACCATTCGATCGGACAATACATTGGCTTCGGAGATACCATCTCGCATTGCTAACGCCGCTGCCAATTTCGGACGACTTACTGACCGTGTCTGGAAATCCCATGATCTGAAGCTAGAGACAAAGATCAAAGTCTACAAGGCACTAATAATTCCAGTCCTTTTATATGGTTCAGAGACTTGGTGCCTCTACAAATCAGACATAAAGAAACTAGACACATACCATCTGAGGTGTCTTCGGTATATTTTACGGATCAAGTGGCAGGATCATGTCTCCAATTCAGGAGTCCTGCGTCGCGCTGGAATGTATGGCATGGAAGCCCTTCTAATGCAGCGTCAACTGAGATGGTGTGGACATATTCTTCGTATGGAAGACCACCGTTTACCCAAGGCTGTATTTTATTCCGAGATGGCTGATGGCAAACGAAAGCACGGTGGCCAACATCTTCGTTACAAGGACGTTTTAAAAAGACATCTAAACGCTTGTGACATCGACCCGCAACGTTGGGAGGAGCTTGCTACTCAAAGGTCATCCTGGCGATCAACCATCTACAACAGTATTAAGAAGTTCGAGGAAAACCGCCTTCAAACTCTGGACGAAAAACGCCAATTACGCAAACAGAGACCTAAGCCCTCCTACACATACACTTACAACTCTACAGGACAGCTCTACTGCTGCTCCTGCAGAAGAATATTTAAATCCAAATTTGGTCTAGCGAGTCATATTAGGGCTCACGCTAGAAAAGACAATTAAATTTCTAGGGTCGCCGTCATCGAAATCGATGAGGAGGACTATATATAGTAGTAATAGGTAATTACTGGTCGACAATTGTACCGAGTGTCATGGGCCTGGCACTGTACTGATTATGGGCAGCGTTATCTCTTAACATCAGGAGAGCGTCTTGCTCGTCTTCTAATTCATCACAAAAAAAAAAAAATTCTAGCTGCGCCCAGCAGTTTTACACGATGTCCAGCCTATATGTTATTCCAGGGTCTCTATAACAACAGATCAATAGGTCCATCCGTTTAGGCGTGAAAGAGTAACAAACAAACATCCATATATTATACATTCTTACAAACTTTCGCGTTTATTATATTAGTAGGATATCTTGGTCGTTGATTGTGTTTAGATGAGTATATTATTTTAGACTTTTGAAAACCCTTAGCAAATATATAATGAGTTACCTACTTTATTAACTGTTATTTTGAGTGAGTTAACTTTGACTCAATAGCGGTAAGTTACATTTGAAAAAGATATAATATATACCTACATATTTTTGTTTCCATACAAAAAAGAAAATATTTCAATTAAAAATTCAAATAAAAGAATAATTTCTGTAATACTGCTGTATTGGGTGAAATTTCTTTACACAGCTGCACTTAAAAATAACCATAAAATCTAACTTAAATGAAATAAACAAAGTCATTCATAACACTTCAATTATTATCCAACACCTGTAGGTACGAGTATAATTTCACACGTCCGCCCACTGCCCTCATACATAATATTTAATGGTTGTAGACTGTTTGTCGGACTCCATACAACCAGGCCAAGGCTTTCTATTGAGGGGTCATTATCGAATATTGGACATTATAATCGTTGAATAAATAGTTGGATACTCATTTATGGTGTCTGTGACTTTGTTAGTCTATGGATTTTCCCCCTACGATGTCAATAAAAACCAAAATTATATAATTGTACTCAGGTGCCTAAGTTATCCATATTAGGGCAACACATCCTGGCCCATAATGTATTTACATTTCTATTAGCTACTGTGCCCTTAGTAATATTATAAATAAAAAAATGTGTGTGGTTGTCATCCTCAAACCGCTGAACCGATTTCGGTAAAAATACAATACTCATAAGTCTCATTTGAATGATTTTATGCAAGCGTATTAAATACTTTTTTTAATATTTACCTACTATTATATTTATTTAAAAAAAGATAAATATATTAAACTGTATATGTTGCGCTCACGAAATCAAAATATTATCTATTTTTTATCATTAAGAAAACGAGAAAAATAACTAAGGTCAAAATTAATTTACAAAAGAATCTTTTGTGAGTATTGAATTACCGACTTATGTTTATATGGCATTAACATAAAAAATAATACTTCATAAGATAAAAACAGTTTTGAGTTGTTTAGCTAAACAGTGTATTGGCTTCTTTTATCTTACGAACAAAAAATCAAACGAACAATGGCGCTATCAGATAATACCTATTCGTTTCACGACATAGACAAGACTTATTGAATGTTTAAAGTGATTCTATGCTGGTAATAATGATATAATATAATAAAATCATTGACGTTTATATACTCCAACAGTACAGGCTACCCTACATATGCTGTCATAGTCAAATCACATTTATAGGTTGTGGAGGCGAACCTAAATGTTGCAGTGTCAGGTCGCTAATATTACTACAATAAGGCCTGCAACATAAGGATACAGGAGAGGGGGGCAGGGGGGGCAGAAGCATTGGAAAGTTACGAATTTTGGCTTTTTTCTTTTATATTATTTTTTTCTCGGCGCTCGCAGCACGCTGCTCGTACATTTATTATTAATTTTTGAATGATTTTTTTTAACCATTAGGAGCGAGTGAAACACACATTTTCGTAGTAAAAATTATCCCACCAAAAACATTCTGTAAAAAACTAGCCAAGTCTCGATGGAGCTGCTTGTTTATCTCTAAAAAGTAATGAAATCTAGACAAAGTCGTGCCAAGTATAAGGTTCCTTACTGCGATTTCTTTATTATTATAGCAGTTAATGTTGTGTGACTTGGCCGTTGAAGGGTACACAAGGGTACAAAACCAGATGCTCCATGACACTTGGATCGCCTAAACATAAGTATTATTGAAATACGCAGCTTTATCAAGCCTACAATTGACTGGTTATCCAATCAACGTTTTCCAAGTGGAAATTTTCTATCTTGAATGGGTAGCGGACAGATTGGTGCAATATAGTGTCATGGAGCACCTGGTATAATACCCTTGTGTACCCTTCAACGGCCAAGTCACACAACATTAACTGCTATAATAATAAAGAAATCGCAGTAAGGAACCTTATACTTGGCACGACTTTGTCTAGATTTCATTACTTTTTAGAGATAAACAAGCAGCTCCATCGAGACTTGGCTAGTTTTTTACAGAATGTTTTTGGTGGGATTTCACTTATTTTTGTAGAAACGCTATATTATAAGGTTATCAGAAATACAAACCGTAAGCGCGTTTTAAAATACAGTCAGCGCCATCTAGATACGTGTGCGTTCACTCTAAGTCCAATGCATTATAATATTATACCGGGAAGTGGGCCTAATTAAACTTGCAAGATTTAATTACAGACAGACAGACCGACAGGTGAAAGTAAATAAAAGCTTGTAGTAAAGGTGGTATGTCGATCTCTTCTAATAGTTTGGTTGGGCTCTTATTTTAGTTGGCCACTGGCCACGCTAGATATCGCCTGATCATAACTGACGATTTACGACACATATACACACTCACATATACATATACTATGCCTTAAATATATTTTGAATTAATAAGTTGGATATTACACAATTTTAACCATTGACTGCAAATGTAACTTTGTAATCCTATACATTTATATGAGATTACAAAGTTATTTATGCAGATGAATTATCTCGAAAACGAGACCGAAATTGCATGTTTTTTTAGTTTTCCTATGGCTTATACAATAAATTCTAAGAATGTACCAAATTTCAGCTCTCTGAGTTTATGGGAAGTACTAGTTCTATTTTGATGATCATGAGTGAGTGAGTGTCGAAAATGCGAAACTTTGCTTTCGCTTAACTTCGGAACTTAATGACCTACAGACTTGAAATTTTGGATTTTAAGTATGTAATTATAGCTTACTGGATGACGAAAATTTCTGTGTTCTGGTCTTATCCAGAGGTTCTCAAATAGGGGCCTGAAAATGCGACGAAATGGTTCCTGTAAAGATGGTACGGCAGTGCTTGCTTCGCGCTCGACTTGGCGGGGGCACTACCGTGCCCCCAGATAATATTTTTGCCCGTCTGCACCCCCAGAAAAAAATCCTGGATCCGCCCTTGCTTCTACATATAATAATCTTATAGAAAACAGTAATAGTTTGAAATCAGTTTTACAACAAATCATAATACTTTTTTCTTCTAAACCTCTTTTTTTTAAATACGAATTGAAAAAATGTTAGACTTTTTTTAAAATAAATCTTTTTAAATTTTAGTCTAAGACTAGCTGACCCGCGCGCACTTCGTAGCGCGTGACAGTAAATTATTCATATATTAATGAATTTGATACAGACCATTTAATTCGATTTCCAATTCCACGGAAAAGAGGGATTCAATTCACGGGTTTTCTGCGACTTAATGGGCGTAGAATTAGTAAAGGCTGGCAAACCTTGCCAATATGTAACTACGATCGAATCACCTACTATTCAAAATGTCTATTGGACGTTTCGCCTACGTTCATAATAACTATTGGTTGAAATCAATATTGGACGATTCGCCTACGGTTAACTCAGCTACGGTCGATTGAGCTATGGTTGATTAAACTATTGGACGATTTGCCTATTTTTGACCGAACTAACGGACCGTTCACGTATTTTTAGACCACGTTTCCGGCTGCTAGTCAGGTATGACAGCTAAAAAATACTTGTTTATAGTACAGAATTCAGAAACGTGTTGTTTTTATTATGCCACTTTGCCATGATGAGGTAGATAAAAGAAGATGCCAAAATGCCTGAAGATGCCATGACACAGGATAAATAATTCAGTAATAAGAAAAATATCTGGCGCTTCGCCGGCCGCTGCCGCGGCACGCTCGCTTCGCTCGCTCGGCTCGCGCATTGTGGTCACTGTTCAAACCTAACCTAACCAACAGATTTCGGTTTGCCCTGAATACTGTACTAAAAACACGCGTAGCAAAGAATTTATAAACCGTAGGTGAGTCGTCCATAGTTGAATTAACCAATATATCAAATGAACATTGGCCGAATCGCCCATTAGTTCACATGCCCATAGTTTAATCAACCGCAGGCGAGTTGCACTGTAAGCGAGTCGTCCAATATGTGAAATGAACTTATGCGAATCGACCGTAGTTATATCGACCGTAGTTGAAACGACCGTAGGTATTATGAAACGTAACCCGTCCATGCGGGCAAAGCCATGAGAATAAGCTAGTGACTGATGTATCTGTATAACGTACAGCCTCAACCGCTAGATGGATTGGGTTGAAATTTGGAACATAGAAAGGTTTCATGACGTAGACCACTGCTAAGAAAGGATTTTGCCGTGCGGGCAAAGCCGCGAGCATAAGCTAGTAAATAATATTATGAAACATTTTTTGTGAATAATACTTAGATTTCAGAGACGTCCTGGGATAAGTCCCAGAACTATCGTTATACCTATACCACAGTACAAATTAGAACGGCAATAAATGACCACTTACACATATAGTACATCAAGATTAAATACAGTAAACAAAAATATATCAAATTATCATTTAAATCAGAAAAACTAATAAAAATACGGAATAATAACAGCTTGATTCCGTACAGTTACTCTTGACTTTTTTCCGCGTCATTTAATGGTGATCTCTTTACCGTGGGTAGACTTCCTCTGCAGGAGATCGGCTAGTACCCCAACAGTGTCAGTTATTCTGCCGTCTGAACAGTGATGTGCAGACATTACTGTGCTTCGGTAGGAGGGCACTGTGGCTAGTGAAATTACTGGGCTGAAGAATCTTAACATTTTATGACTCAGCAGTGCACCCAGAATTTAACCTTCGTTAAATCCCAGCGTTATCTCTTACCATCAGGAGAGCATCTTGCTCATCTTCTTACATCGTTGTATAAAAAAAACTAAAATGAAATTTTATGAAATGAAACTATCATATACCTACGTACTCAAACTATTTATTATAATATATCTATCAAATTTCACCTTTCAGCTCCATCATCAGACTTCAGATCACTTCCATGTCATAAAATTATTGCATTGTCATCCGATTCCCGGTATGCAAAATTTCTGCTCAATCGGGAACTGTGACTGATAGGTAGAGTGCTTTTCACAAAAGGAGTTCTTTTTGCGGGGCGCCACTATCGCAAATTTTAAAAGTTAGCATATTAAATAACTTTAGAATCTTCGATGTATCCTTCTGCAATCTTGTTACACTTCTAGCCACCATGGCGTTTAAGAACTGTAATATCAGCGCCTGAGTCAGCTAAGAGTGTTGCTGACGTCCGCCTCAGGCAATGCCCAGTGTAAAGATGGGAGTCCGGAAGCTGAAGAAATTTAGCAATCGTTTTTGGCATATCACCGATTTTATTGATGCCTATGGGCTGTTTTTTACTTTTTCCATTATCATAATGTAAGAAAAATCTTGAAGTTTTTGTATTAGCGGGTCGTAATGCCGTATACTTGTCCACCACATTCACATATTCTTCACTAATGACGAATGATCTGTCGATTTTAGTCTTTGTATTCAATAATTTTACTAATATTAATTTGTCCGAATGCTTTTCAACGTCGTTTACCTTAAGATTCAACAATTCATTTGAGCGGCACGCACCATTTATGCCAATAATTAATACAACCTCTAAAAAATAACAATAATTTAGTTTACTTATTTTTAGATAGGTACAGTTAGATAGGTTTTCTTTGAAATAAATTAGCTTTTGTATCAATTTACTTACTTTTAAAGCGAGGTATTTACTGTCTGGTGCTTCATTCAGAAATTTTTCTATTTCAAGGTCACGTTTCGTTTTCAAGACAGCTTTTATCATAGAAAAAATGCTCCATAATGTACTGGATTTTCTTGTTTTGGATAGTTCCATGAAATATGATAGTATCACGGTCTCGGAATATGTTTTTGCATTTTTTGAGAGGCGCCAATTATTGAAGGATTCGTACGCCTTTACATATTTCACTTTAGATTTTTCAGGCAAATAGCTGAACTCGGCATTCGAAACTTGTTATTTCAACTTTTTTGGCGTAAGACAACTACCTTCATCACTGGGGTCACTCATTTCTTTGTAATAAAACAGACTATTAGATCACAAATAGAAATTTGCAAAAGTTTACAACTTAAGTTGAAAATATTTAGTTGAATCTTTACCAAGAGGTTTAGAACCAAATGGAAAATGTGTTGTGAACACCACTGTCGCAAGAAAAATGACAACTATAAGTGCCATCTCACTTACCTCATACAAAAGAGAGAGACAAAGATGGCATTTATCGATGACGTCACAACGCATTCTCCATTTGACTGTAAACTCTAAACTTCTACATCCCGCCATTTTGTATTTTTTTATTTTTATTAAAAGAGTTGCGTTCGAAATTTGTGTGTGTGACATATTTATGAAAAACAAATTGTAATAATATTTAAAAAAAAAAAAACTCACTTACGACTTATTATTCTATAATAGTATTTTATTTAAAATATAATTGAAAAAATACAATTTATAAAGTTAAAATTCAATAAATAACATTAAAAATTATGTGCATCTCAGTTAAATAAAAATTGTACACAAATAAGTTTCAGAACACACCAACTTCTTCATAGCCAATAAAATTGTGTTCGAAATTCAAATCACTTTGCCTCTCTACTCTCTAGAGAGCAAAAACGGCTTTTGCTCACTGAAATCGATGACCAAAGACACTATTTTCGTGCGAGAGTGGTGAAAAATTATTTATGGCATGAAGTCCAGAATTTATCGAAAAAATGTAATTTAGTTCCGCAAAATTCCGCGGGACCTCATTCGTGAGAAGGACTCTACCACTGAGGTGTATACCTAAAATCATAGGCGGATCCAGGATTTGGTTTGGGGGGGGGGGGGGGGGAAGGTGCAGACGGGCAAAAATATTATAATTTTTATTACGAAAAGTGTATGTTTAGCTCACTCTGAGCGGTTAGGAAGTTTAAGTTTAAACATCCATTACAATAAGTGCGCGAGCAGCTAGCTGCGAGCGCCGAAAAAAAAATTTTATTTCAGAAATATGTGCGAAATTCGTAACTCTACAATGCTTCTGGGGGTACCTTGGCCCCCTGCCCCCCCCCTAAAGCTTAAACATCCTTTATAATATGTGCGCGAGCAGCTTGCTTAATGACTCGGGGGGGGGGGGGGGGGCGGCTTGGCCCCTTGCCCCCCCTCCCTAAATCCGCCTATGATTATCTATAACACAGATAAAAGGTTCTATAATAATCATTGCAAAATTTTACTAACATTATAAACGTGACAGTTTGTGTCTGGATGTATGCCTAAATGCAGGTGGTTCACTACTGCGTGCCCGCCTATGCGACAGCAATAGTTTCTCCTAATGTTGTTCACTACGGCTTTTACAGCCCAAAACTGCACATCCTACCATTTCACTACCACTATGAGTACACATAAACCATTAATTATTCCCTGAAAGCACTTAAAATCTTAAAAAATAAAAGATAATGATGGTATATTTGTCACAAAGAAATCATTTGAACCATAGTTTGAACTTGTGACAAACAAATAAACCAGCCACGCTGAAAGGGACGGAAGAAAAATAGGTTCTCCTTTTTCTTCACATAGAATTTTCCCTATTGCCGTCACGCTCACACATAATATGGGTACTTCTAGTTGTATTAGTTCTTAGCCTAAATGGGTGTGAACAGATTTTATGTCTGTGTGTCTCCGGATAACCAGTGATTTTTACAAAAGATCCCCCTAGATGGAGCGCCACAATCGCGTGATTTTAAGTTAAAATATCTACAGATTTTTAACAATTCATAATTTCTCATATTTAATTTCTCAATTTAATAGGTACATAATATTTAATTAATCTAACAAATAAAAAATATATAATAAATGAAGTATTCACAGTAATTATAAATCTATTATTTAGTTCCGCTAGGTTACGCGGGACTTCTTTTCTAAAACTGTTTGCAGAATAAACGATATTTCTTTTTCTTAGGACATTAGTTCCATTATTTTCCGTGGCGCTAGCTTGTATGAAAAATAATTTACTTTTACAATGAACTGTAAATGAATTTTTCTATTTATCTTCAGATGATTTTACATGTTTTAGAAATTAAAAATAAGCAGCAAAAAGATATTTATTACTGATATTTACACGCATCATGCGCACATTAGATTATTTTCCGCTGGCGCTGATTCATTTGAGAAATAAGTTACATTTACTAATTTAAATGAATTCTAATTTGTTTGGCTACTATATAGCATCAAAGTACTCGTCAAGACGAATCAAATGAGCCCAAACTCGATGGGGTTTTTTCTTTTAATCACGGAGTTCCTATGGCCACCTTCCAGCTCCGTTTCGGACCCTGGTTACTATATAGTATCAAAGTACTCGTCAAGACGAATCAAATGAGCCCAAACTCGATGAGGTTTTGTCTTTTGATTACGCGGTTCCTATGACTACCTTTCTTGTTTATTAGCATTTTATATGCGAATCTTTAGATTGATATAACTCTTTTATTTATGAACCGATTTGACTAAAACCAAGACTAAGGTTCAAGTAGAGAAAACTGCAACGTATTAGTGAAAATTTTATTCAAATCGGTGGTGTTGTTTAACCACACCAGTGACACAAACTATTTACAAATTTAGCCCAAATTAAACTAAAGGTCAACCACAAGTTTACAGCCATACCGATAGATGGCGTCTGTAGCGTTTTTGGCACTATTTTTTTTTGAATTGAATTTACTTTATATTCTATTACTTTTATTTCGAATTTTTGATGTAAATTAGGGGCGATGTGTCTGATATAAATGATTATTATTTATTTTATTATTTTATTTTACGTTTCCCTAGGAAAAATTGACAAAATGTTTTACGAATTAGATCGCGCAAGCGACTTTTTCGCGTCGTTTTGTTCATATGCGTATTTTCACAGTTCACCTTAGTAAAGGATCACAATGAATGGGGAGAAATTTCCATTCTTATTATATGTATGGATTATCCCAATATTGGCTAATCGATAGTCACCATACGATCGGAAGATAAGCGCTTATGCACATGTCATTAGATCAAATGTTGAACCATAGTTCATAGTTCACGGCCGAATATATTTGAAGCTACGATTATTGTATCGAGAAGGTTGAGTGTTAACGTAACACTATTGAGCCTTGAGACCGGATGTAAAAATAACGTTAATATGTATTTTATTAATATTAAAGACGTAATGTATGTTATATGTATAGTTGTCGGTTTGTATGTATCCGATTATAAACTCGATTGATCCGATTACAAAATTTCTTATACCAATAGCTTGCGCAATCCAAATTGTCAGATTGCCATAGGCTGAAGTTGGATTTGATGAAATGAATATAAATATACTTATAGAGGTAGTTGGTACGCGCAAATTCTCCTAACTCTAGTATATCGAGAGTGTCTCTAGTGTGTCTCTGTTTTCTTGTATTTTGGTATGCAATAAAGTATCATTCTATTCTATCTCTACTGTTCAGAACAGACTTTTCAAAATAATAGGTAGAGTCCAGATGAAAAAATCTATATTTGCATTTGAGGCCCTGGCGTCCGAATTTTAAGTCGCACATAATAATATCCTTTGACTCCTTTGAATGTCCTTTGATAATTCACGCAAATATTTGCGTATACATTGAGATATGAGATAGAAGGGGTCCACAAGCTCGCTCGCGAGTCGAAATCGCGCGATTCTTATGAACGCAATGTTTGGGGAATGGATCTAGGACTACGTGCGAATAATTTTGCGCAAAAAATTCACAGCAAATTCACTTTTTCCGAACAAGGTCTATGACCACAGGGCCACTGCAAATTGAATGCAGAGATTGTCCGAGGCCATATATAATGCACTTTTAAATGAACTTTGCATAAAAATTGCATTATTATTGCAGACATCAATCTCGAATATTAATTATTTTCTCAGGGAGTTCGTTATTTATGTGTTTATTTAATTAAATAATTGCGCAGTCCCGACTAATACCAATTTTAATTACTCTAAAAGCCGATTTCATTTTACTAATCCTATCCATGCCAATCAACTTTTCATTAACCTCTATAAATTATGTCAAAGTATGTTTGTTACATGATAATGAAGTTAATTGGTTTGAGATTTAAAGTAAGCTAAAATTGTATTTTCAAGCAACTAGTACCTGCTTATACTAAGAAAAATATACTACTTCTGGCACGATATACAGAAGTCGTTAATTTCGCAAGGATTTGTCTTTCAAGTCTATCCATCTTTGACCACATAATCCTTTCACAAGTAAGGTAATAAAGTGCTAAAAAATGAAGTCTTACCTGACGGTGTACCATGCATGATCTTCTCACAGTTGAACGCCCAATCCGAAATGATCTCCTTCTCAGACATGGTGAACTCTTCACTGCCATGGTCGTAGAACGCGTCGAAGTTTCCAGAAGAACTCTTCAATTTCAGCAGCTGCAGCAAGGCCCCGGCCAAGCACACAGCAAACGAGGCCGAGCTACCGGTCCCCGCACCGATCGTCAACTCAGAACCCATCGATATCTCCATAGCTTTCACTGGCAACGACGTGCTCCCGAAAATACCCGAGAAAACGTACAGAAAACTACGCAGAGAATTCTGCTGATTCGACGCTAGAGCTTTGAAATTCGGCTTGATGATCGCTAGGAACTCGTTAACCCTTCTAAGGTGGTGCTCATGGTCTATTTTATCGGGTATCCGCCAGGAGAATTTTCCTGTGATGCCGGGAGCTAGTTTAGGGTTGAATAGTGTCTTGACGATCGGTTCCAGAGGTATGATGTCTTCTAAGTCGACGCAAGGCAGGTGGATCCGCACGCACGGCTCGTTTTGTGTGTGAATTTCCTGGAAGTTAATTGTTTGCTGTAGTTTTTCGATCACGCAATTAATAGAGTTTAAGTTGTACTAGACGAGTTGATATCTACGACTTGAAATAATGATTTAAGGGTGCTACGGACGCGACGGGTCAATTCAACGTTTTAGTGGACGCCCTAAGGATAATCCCATATACCCACTCAAACACAATTCATTTTTTTTTTGCATTTAATTCTTAGGGTCTTTGGTACTATTGTTTTAACTACCTCTTAATACATCTATCTATCTTTAACGGGGGCTGGCAAATAAACCAGCATCACGTCGACCCATTGGGATCTATTGTTTTCCCCTACCTTACCGTTTCCTACTCTTATTTTTATTTTTAAGTAATAAGTGACAAAAAAGCAGACGGGCCATTTGATGGTGAGCGACTGATGAAAGAAGTGGGTTATTAAGAGATCTAAATAATACACCTATTAGTTTTACCACCCAAGAAGCAGAAAATACGCCGTAGCCAAAACTTATTAAACCACCCAAAAAAGAAAAGAAAATTATTTGAAATATATCAAAAGAAACAGAAGTTTATTATATAGGTAAAGTCAATAAGCATGATTCAAACCCCAACTCGGAAGCTGTCCATACGAACAGAAGCCATACAAACCACATTTATTCAATAAACCTTTTTCCTCAATTATTTTTGTCATAATACGAATAAATGACTCTTATTCACACTATTGTAATGTTAGCAGACACACGCACTTAAAAAGAAGCCAAGTTAGTACGACCACAAACTTACTACTAACTTTTATACTTGCTCTTTTTATTTTTATAGTAATTATTTGAATGAAACAAGCTTTTATTACATATTAATAAATAGAACTTAATAGTTTAAAACAGACCCTGGTCATCATCTAGCACCAACTTGTCAAGAAGAATCATAAATCATTACATCGTCATTTACACACCAAAATTTCAGCTCAATCGGTAGGTAACTAAGAAGTGGATCAAAATTATCTGGAAAATTTGATTACCGACAAACATCGAGACTGGTGAAACGTAATAAAAACTTGTAGATATACTGCATGCTAGCTTTCAATACGCATGAGGGAGACATACGTTTTAAATCATAATTTGAAAACCGTTTGACCGATTTTGATAACATTTAAACAGAAAACGCATCGCTTAACAATAATCCGCCTGCATACATTTTATATCAATTTACGCAAACTCCAGACGGATAATGCGGCCCGCTGTAGTTTTAGCCAGCCTTAAGGGAGACATAACAATTATATTTAAAAAATTTAACATGATCCTCATAGAGAAATTTAATGTGTTCTTCACAACCTCTATTTTTTTATCCTAGATGTGTAGCGTGTGGTATATGCTTTATTACAAAAGTCTGTGTATAAGTCTGCCCAGACGCATTTCAGTTGACAGTTGACTCACTGCATGCAACTCCTGAGCAAAGCTAAATTTAACGGCAGTTACATTAGTGTTTATATTTAGATCTAATGGATCGCTATGACATTATTTCATTGACTGTAACACTAACACTAGGTTTCATAATGCAAACTGGTAGAGCACCACTTTACCTAATAGGTAATAGGTGCTATACTAATATTAGGTACCTACCTACATATTTATAAATAAATTATAATATTATTTTTACTGAAGAAAATCAAAGAAGAAAATCATGAAGAAAATCATTGTAGCTGGAATGAATGAACTTTGGGTAGCTGAAATAAATGAATTTTGTGTTTAAGTTATGATTTTCGCATTGCTGCTTATTTGTGGTAACTGGCAACAAGAAGCAGTAATTTGCAATAACTAGGATAACTGAGGTACCAAGTAAAGGAAACATAAAGGGCAAATTGTAAATTTACAAAAATATATATTTTAATTAATTGCCCATTACCTTCATACCTATATGTTTTTATCTTTATGTCGTCAAATTACACGCTGCGTCAGGCAACACAAAGAATTTTCAGGGCAATAAACATGTTTTTTAATGTTAATGATATAATTTATTATACACGTTAGGTATTTAATTAATATAATTGTGTAATTTTGTTTCATTTCATTGCCTTTATTAATTTTGTTATTTATTTCTTTTGAGAAAAAATGCCATTGTTCCAGTAGAATTTTAATTAATAAATTATTTAATTTAAATAATTTTTTAATTTATTAGTTCTCAGAGGCTTCGTCAGAAAAAAAATTGTGACAATATTTTTTTTACTTCAAACAAATGGAATTGGAAAATGGTTAAACCAGTAGAATGATAAAACTTTTTTTTAAACTGTTCTTAAACTGAATATGTAGAGGCTTTATAGACAGGAAAAAAATCCTAAACCATTTAAAAAATCTAGCCAAGCAAACAAATAAAACTCGCGTTATTTTAACAAGTTCTAAATTACAGGTAACAAAGAGGATCGAAAGCACCAAAAGAGTCCAATAATTTCTAAAATTCCAGCAGGAAAGAATCCTAAAGTATCCCAAATTCGACTAATAGTTGAGCCAGGAAGGAGAAACGATATTTTATAATAACATACATATAAAGTACCCTGAGGCCAAAGAATTAAAAAGTTCTAAAATAACAGATAAATCCAATAATTTCAAATGAGTCCGATATTGAAGATGTATTAAGAACCGAAAGAATTTTAAAGTACGGATAGAGTCCCAAAGTATCATTCAAGCCCTAAAGTACCAAGAGTCCCAAAGTACCAATCGAGTACCAAAGTACCATTCCTGTAATAAAGTACCAATCGAGCCCTAAAGTACCATTCGAATCCCAAAGTACCAATCGAGTACCAAGATACAATAAACAAATTAATAAATTAAACCTTACCTTAATAACAATCGAGCTTCTCAATCCGAGACTGCAAGCAATGGCTGTTTTCCCATAAACCACGGAGTGTTCCCCGTGTAAAATCACTTTACCCGGAGCAGATACACTGACCGTGTACAGATTATCCATTGTGGTCAACATTTTTAAAGGTTTTAAAGTAAACAATCATCAATTCTTCATAGTTTTAATTAGTTTGCTTTCCACTGATCCACTGTTAGTGTTTTCTGAGTGAACGCGTGGATCTCTTTCAGCTCCTCTTGCAGTATTGTGTTCACCAGTCTGAAAGGAAACAATTTATATTTGAAGCGTATTGTTATGGTAATGAGTGTGCCTACATGTAGAGTCCTTTTCACGAAAGAGGTCCCGCGGATTTTTAGGAACGAAATTTAGTTTTATCGATTAATTATTACTGGACTTCATTATCCTAAATAATTTTTATTTGTTACATAAAATAAATACCTATTTAATTAAGAAATTAAATTTAGGAGACGCGCTGGGGACCCTAAGCCATAAGTTAATTTTAAGTTTAGTTTATTTTAAGTTTAGTATAGTTTATACATATATGTATTTTTATAATAAAAATTAAGAAATTAAATATGAGAAATTATGAAGAGTTAATATTTTATAGATATTTTAACTTTTAAAATGTGCGATAGTGGCGCCCCGCAAAAAGGACTCCTTTCGTGAAAAGCACTCTATTTATTATGGACTAGCGATCCACCCAGGTTTTGCACGTGTTATACATATTCCCTTGAGTCACTATGTACCTATCTATTGCTAAAAACTGCATTAAAATCCGTTGAGGTTGAGTAGTCAAAATGATCTAACAGTTAAATTGACAGGCATGTATTATATAAAAAAAATACAAATAAATAATAATTCAGTAATACAGATATTTGATTATTTGTACATTACAAAAATTTTATGTACGGTAAATATCGCTTTTTTTCAGTCGTTAAAATTATTTTTGTGATTTTTTTATTGTGTAAATGTAGTTTTCCATATTACTTTACTTTTTCGATTGATTACAGCTGAAAGTTTTGGTTCATTCATAATTTCTTTATATTCATTTTGTTTCAATAGCAACAACTAAGCACCATCAGTTCAATATTAATTTAGGCCTGCAGGGCTATGATGCGCACGTCGACATAATGTCGCGTGAAAATTGATTTAATGTGAATAATACTCTATGTAGCTGTCATAAAGTCGAAAATTACACACCAGTGAGATCATTTTGACATAGGAGTTTTAACGACAAAATTATTTCACTGGTGCGTAAATCTCGACTTTATGACAGCCACATAGAGTATTATTCACATTAAATCAAATTTCACGCGACATTATGTCGACGTGCGCATCATAGCCCCGCTGAAGACGTTAGGTGATCGACTAAGAAAGATTAACTTAAAGCTCATTACAACCCTCTTTTTTGAAATCGGTTAAAAATATGAATGACCTACTGGCTTGAGAAAAAAAACATTAGTATGTTATATAAAATAAAGCCACCACTATATTTATTGTGGCAACGTCGTCCGCAAAATGTACAGACAAATTGTGTTCCTGGAGGGGCTGGAGGATAGGCCTTACTAGCCATTCTCGTAAGTGCCGTACCTTGAACATGGACGCTGCTTAAATCATATTTTATAGATAGATGCAAAAGGCCAGTGATGATGATATTTATGGTGCTTCTTTAATAAATAAACCCCATGGCTAAAGATCTCCGTTTACTTATCATAACATCCTAAAACATGTGTGACATTGGACCTCCATTTGAATATGTTTGACGAAGATTTAACGATTGAAAAATATTACATTGTTGTGCAAATACGAGAGATCCGGTCGGATAGCGGATGAGGAAAAATGTTTTGTATTTTGTACTTTAAAAAGGCGAAGTTATCTCTAAGTCATCTTCCTGCATTTAGCCTAAACAAGTACGAGGATATCAGGGGCGGCTCCAGACCAAGATTTTGAATTTTTCGTTCGCTCTAAACAGTAGTAGTGTAGTATGTAAATTAAATATTCTATTTAGTAAGAACGAAATTACAATCATTTTACTAATTGGAGCGCGAGCAGTTAGCTTCGAGCGCCAAGAAAATTTTGAAAAGTGTGTGGTATCCGCTGATTTTGAGAAGAAAAACAATGAACTACATTAAATTACTAAATGCGCTATCAGCTGCGAAACAATTTTATGAACTTGCACGTAAAGCTTGTTGCTAAGAGAAAATTTTCTAATTTTAACCACGAAAGAAGCGTAAAATTTCGAGATGATCGGTTTTTTTTCCGACTAGGATTGGGGGGGGGGGGGTCATGACCCCCTTGATATCCCCCTGGATCCGCGTCTGGATGTGATAAGGTTTTTAAAATGTTAAACGGTGAGCGATTACCGTCGCCTATAGACGTCTACAACGCCAGCGGTGATGTAAAAAATACTTTTCTAGCAAAAAATACTTATTCTAAGTTTCCTAACGAACGTCTACGTCATAACATTAAGTCAATTAGACTCACTTTCCTATTAGGTAAGTACCTATACATATTATATTTATTAGTCTAGTGTACATTCGCAGCTTTGCCCTATTAACGAATCCTTGCTTAGAGGAAGAGGAAACCTATTCATGTGCCAAATTTCAACTCGAACCGTTCAGTTTGAGCTGTATAGCGAATAGATCAGTCGATCAGTCAGTCGCGCTTTCCTTTTATATATTTAGATAGTTTATAAAACAAGTACAATGGAATCATCCTCGAGGTTATTTTAACTTTCTATCAATAAAGTAAGTTTTCACTGCGGCTCGAGGACGGACTTCGGACACTCGACACTTTCTATAAGTTAATTATAAGCGAGTTAATTTCTTGAGTTTAACTTTCTATCGGGTTGTGTGACTCAGGAGAATTTTATTTTAAACTAATGGTTTAAACTGAAGATTAAAAAATTGAGGTTGAGATTAAAAGGTTGAGCTACACTTCTGTGGTGTGATGATGGGAACATTCATCTGATCAGTGGTGGGAAACTTTAGTTACATTATATGAAGAGGTATAAGACATGATAATTCAAAACAAATAGTTTACTAAATTATATCATTATTTCTTTACATTATCTTCTTATAATAATATATATACCTCTACATTCCTTTTATCTTCTAGTTTACTCGTCGATTCTTCCCTAAAATGCTTTGCTCGATCAAAACTACTACACTATTCTAGCATATCTCATGTACACAAAAATTATGTCATAGTGGACATATAATATATCAACCGCTGACGTCATCGATCTCTATAAACACAGAACAATATCAATCGTTACTCAGGTCTCGTGCCTGAATATATTCAGCACAAGAACAACCTTCGAGAATCTTAATTCGCTCATTTGAATCAGACATGAATTCACGAGGCACCTTATTTACCTAAATCATTTGCATGATTGCAACAAAGGATTTTGATTCATTGATAACGTCAAATTGCGTGTGAAACTAGAGGTATTTTAGCCGAATACTAATAAGGTTATCAGTGCGATGTACATATAGTAGTGGATCTGATATTCGATTGGTGCGAGGAGGAACGCACCTCGAATTCCTCCTCAATTTAGAAAAGTATAACAGATTTGTTTTGGGGGGGGGGGGGGGGGGGGGGGGGGTAGCGTCTCGGATAGGCGTTGTTCTCTCTTAAGAATTTAAAGAACATTTTTTTTGAACTTTTACTAAGGAAAACGGTAAAAGGCATGCGAGCCACTTGCTGCCAGATAAGATTTGAGGAGGGTTTGAGAATTAGAGGATTAAAATGAGAGTTAATCGATATCGAAACATTCTAACAACACAGTCCTGCGATCGATTTCGTAGGTCTAACTTGATCTATCATACACTTATGTGTAGACCTTTTTTACCCGCACTTAAATGTTGTGCTTAGACTGTACACTTTTGTGTGTCCCATTAACACCCATTAGGTGCGTTTGCCAAGCACGTCTGGTATTTTTTTAAATGTATCTTGCAATTAGGTAGTTTAACCAGCCTCTGAGATAACATCTGGTAAATGACGCTTTAAACTAAATACTCAAAGCTACGTAACGGTTCTCTCGTAAATTTGAATTTTAATCATACAAACATCACACTAGCTAATACGGAAGTTTATATCTGTTTATGTGGATATCCTATTCCGTATTTATTGTCTACGACAGATTAGACAATAAGGTGCAGTTGCTTAGGACTGAGACTATACCCAATAAAAATTGGACTAATAATATGAAGTTTGCTTAGGTCTTAGACCATATTATTACTATTGGGGGAACCTCAAAAGGACTTTAAGCCGCTTCGACCATTTCTGATCCTTTGTAGCAGTCTAGTTGAGTTACTTTCACTGCCCGTGGCCTCTACGAAGTTCCAGATGTTTCGGGGAGTGACTCGTTGTATCTCTTCCGGGGGCATAATGAGTCGCCCCAGGTGGATACTTCTGTTGAACATGAGCGGGCCGCAGTCGCATAGTATGTGCAGACCATAGCATAACCCTAAACCTTTTAGCGGGTTCGACCACAGAATGTCATATTTTGCCGCTTTTTTCAAGAGCCGCCCCTTATGTCACCTTACATATTCTAGAAAAGTGTAAAATAAATAAAATAATAATAATTACCTATGTCTTGCCAACAGAGGTTTCCCCTGAAACTTGTCAGAGACGATGAGCACAGAGAACTTGGCGCCGCATCCGTCACTCTCGTCTTTCACTTCCTGAGGACAAAACAAACAACATTTAACAAAAAATTAGGTATAAACATGGGCGGATCCAGGATTTTTTGGTGCAGACTATTATTCAAAAAATTCTTACTACGAAGTGTGCATTTAATTCGCTCCTAATGGTAAGAAAATTTAAATGTCCTCACTCACTAATGAGTGCGCGAGAAACTTGTTGCGAGCGTCGAGAAAAAAATCATATATCGGCTAACTCAGAACGCCAAAAATTCAAATCTACAATGATTCTGGGTAAAATAGCTGGGCGTAGGTAGTTTAGAACTTATCCTAAGCAAATTAGAAACAACTTATGGCGACAAACAAATGTATAAAAAGATGTAAACAAGTATTCAGCCCCTTAATATTAAGGACGCATGAGTCACGTGTATAGTAAATGGGAGTCAATGATTGAAGTGCTAACTTATATTATTATCACGTGAGCACGTGTGGTAGATTCCTGCTGGTCGCCAGTCGCCAGGCGTCAGGTTAGGACTTGGGACCTATTACTATTTGACGTCACACAAGTAAATAGAGGTTATTAATATGATATGACAGACAACACGTCATCATCCAGTACATCTTTGTTGTTGTTTATTTATTTATTATTCAGCACAAAGCTAGGACTAACTTAATGCTACAATAGCATTTTCTGCCAGTTGTCGTTCGTTTTTCCACGACTTATAAAACTAAAAAATAAGAGATTCAAAACTTTAGCGCTCCTCAGTATAATAGAATATATTTTTTGTGCGAAATGCCACACTAGGTAAAATTGAAACGATGTGAAATGGGACTAGTGTGAAATGGGACTAACCCATTCCATCCATGATCTAGGACCCCAGAATATATTTTTTAGCATTGACCAAAAGTGATTGATATTGAGGACCCCAGATTCTGGATATATGCAAGTGGTAAACGCGGTATTTCAGTGATACCCTTGAGAAAAACTCGCAAATTGGCGCCAATTTAAATCAATTTCTCACGCGGCAACCCCGACAATAAATGTCAGATGATAATGAACGCTCGATCTAGATGTAAAGTTTATGGGGCTATCTTATACAATATTATGCATTGATTTGTAGTCATAAGCATAGGTACCTACTACATAATATCATGGACTAAATATATGAAAAAACTAGTAAAAACTAATTTGTTTAGTGTTTTATTTCCCAAAGCGAGAATCACGTAGAAGGTACAGTCCGGCTTCTTACCCTCAACTATGATCCCATCTGGCAGAAAGCACGAAGCTTGGCTTAGCTATAGAAAGCTATACAAGCATACAAGTTTCGTGCTTTCTGCCGGATGGAATCATACCCTTTTTTAGTTTTAAGTCTTTTTTGTTAACTTTTGGTCTTAATAGACATATTAACTTTGTATTGTATTGTATCTTAGCCCGATTTTGGTCCATACAAAAGCTGGCTAAGGAGCGGCACTAGTACATATGGGTCAGTGAGGTGCCACATGTTTACCCGATATTCTGCCGAGATATGCTTCCTTATCTTGCGTAACTTCTCAGATGGTAACAATGATTTAGGCGTAGATAACAATGGACTGTTATCTACCTCACAGAATCAGTCAAGGTCAAAACGTATCGCATAAATCAGTGTAGTCGATCTAGCACTATAAACTTGAACGGGCACTGGTGCTGAAAACCAATACAGGGTTACTGTGATTGTGACTGAAACTGATTGTTTTTCTTTTTTCTAAATACATAAAAAGAGTGACTGACTGATCTATCAACGCACAGCTCAAACAGCTGAACGGATTCGCTTGATATCCGTAACCACTAAACCGATTGACCTGATATTTGGAAAAACGATTGTTTAAGTTTCGAATGAGCATTGAATAGTTTTAAAGTCAAAAATTACTTTTTAAACAATATTTTATTAAATCTAGAGTACCTACCATATAATATTTTTAATTTTTATTCATAATAGTACCCGAAGCGAAGCGAGGACGAGCCGCTAGTTTGGAATATAGTAGACCTCCGCTAAGACAGGATTTTGCCACGAGGGCAAAGCCGCGAGCATTAGGTAGTTCTTTTTATAATTTTAATTGTAAGCTTTTAATTGTGCTTGCCTGTTGTTTGTTTTGTTGTAAGGTCTTCCTAAGATGTAATAAATTAAGTAAAATAACTGATTGTGCGTTATACACGGCTGCTCAACCCGGTGAACGGATTGAAATAAATTTTGCACATTGATAGGTTATTATTAGATAACAGTGCGCGTTCATAAGCTATATATAATACTTATTCATATTATCTAAGAATCTTGTCATAAACACTTCTCATACACGATTATGTTTGTATTTTAATGAGAAATCTTGACCCGATTTTATATTCACGCAATATTTAACGAAATAATTATAATATAATCCATATTTTGTATGCTGATTATATTATGTACAAAACATGTAATTTATCTTACTGTTTTTTATTCAAAAATTTTGAAAGTACATCTACATATTATGCGAAAGATGATGTAATCTACCTAATCTCACTAATAGGTACATATTATTATGAATTAGTTCAGATATAAAATTATGTGCTACAATTAAGGCAAGTTTTTTAAATTATAAATACCTACAATAAAAGTGATGTCTAATATTTATTGGTGTCGTATCGTTAAAGTGCAGTTAAATAAAGTTATTTAAAAAAAATATTTTAAACCGATTTCTAGCACGATTTCAAAGCGAGACGCATGTTTAAATCGTAACTTGAAAACCGCACGACCGGTTTCGATAAAAATATTTAAATGAAAAAAAAATCTACCTGTGATTTCCATTTTTTTAAACAGATACTTATTTATATTTGACTAGCTTACGCTCGCGGCTATGCTCGCGTGGCAAAATCCTTTCTTAGCAGAGGTCTACATCATAAAAACTATTTGTGTTCCAAATTTCAACCCAATCCGTCCAGTGGTTTAGGCTGTGCGTTTATAGATCAGTCAGTCACTCTTTCCTTTTATATATTTAGATTATTTATCATCTCGCTAAACATAACCCTGTATTTCAACTTTATCCGAATAATAAAGGACACGCTGTGTGAGGCCAAGTCAACACATCTCAGTCTAGATTGGCACGCGTATTACACGAAACCTTGTGCAGTAAGTTGCTCATTCAACAGTGGGCATTAAGTAGATAAGTGTTTACTTAACTATGCCGAACTTAAGGATTGTTTACTTACATTTACATAATCGGTTATATTAACACAGGCTTTAAAAATGTAGAGTTTGGGGGAAGCCTTTGCTAACAAAGCAGTAAAGTAAATGATAAAAATATTAAACCCAAACTCAAAATTCATTCATATTAAGGTCCCTTATGAGAAGAGCGGGCAAGAAACTCAAACACACACACACTCACACACAAGCATCGGTCAAAAATATGCGCTAATTATATAGAGTAGGTAACATTCCATTTTTGAATTCTACCGCATTAGTTGAGTACCCCTATTAGAAGAACACAAAAAGATATGCGCTACTTATATTGAGCAGTATTCTATTTTTGAATTCTACCGCATTCGTAGAGTACCCCTATGAGAAGAACGTGCAAGAAACTCATGGGTACAACTTCAGATCTCATCGGTGAAAAGATATGCGTTAATTATATTGCAGGTGCATGATATAATCAACCAGTGTTAGTATAGTATATAATTATGTGTCAGCTCTATCGCACAACTGGCACACGCTTACACCGTTCGACGCCTAATGCCGTGTTATTAGACGTCGCATCCGCAATTATAAACCAAATTATTATTAATCAATTATATTTATGTCAAGGTATCGAGAAAGCTTACTCTTGACTTGCTTTGTAATTAAAACATTTGTTTTTCCATTTTTTTAGGTTAGCCTTTGACCACGGAAGACGATGTGATGATGAGCGATATAATGCGTTCATTGAATATTCCTTCAATTGCCTTGTGTCCTTATATAATCTCACTTAAAAAATGTACAAGAGAAATAAGTAATGATGAATGATGAGAAATAAATAATATGCATATTAATTTTTAAGAATTTTATAAATTATCGTCTAGATTTTTCGAAATAAATTTAATATTTAGTTAATTTTCGCTCAACATAATGCCAATAAGGTCTACAACAATGTACTAAATTACCAATAACCAGTAAATTATAGCCATTTCCCCGCCACTTCCGATCCAAGCGATTGCAAGAATATTATGTATCTAAGTCACACCAAATATGTGAATAAATTTTCATAGAAGCAAAGTGTCGTGACAACTTTTCGTAAGAATTTTTTCCGTCTAGCCCCCTTTCACAACGCGCGATAAGGAACTTCGTTCCAAAAATCTTTTAAGATCGGCATTCGGCATTCATTCTTTTAAATTTTAATTTATTTTGCTATTTTCATTAACTTATTACTATTTAAATAATATTTCAAACACTAAATCTAAAATCACGACTCAAAAATCTGGGTCACGGTCCACGGTTAAAAATTCGACACTGAAAACGTACCTTTAGCAAACTTTTCTGAAGCAATCACAACACTAAACTTTCAAACGAAATTAAAAAAAAAAGAAAACGCGCGAAACCGGCAACTGTCAAAACAACTTTTTTTCTGCAGGACCGGAGTCAAACGTAACTTTTTTCCGCCAAATTCACGCAACGCGAGTGCGCGCTCGCGTACGCGCTTGGCGGCTGAACGAATACTGGCAGCCGGAGAAACGAGAACCAAGGAGTATACATACGTTAACCATTGAGCATCCGTGTGTACGTATCTATACTCAGATAAACGGACTTTCCTCTCGTCTGGCGAATCAAGATTTCGCGGTACAAGCTTCTTATTCCGCACTCGCTATAAGGAAAATCGTTTTGTTTAGCTTTTGATTATTTCGATGAACAATAGAATGACGTGATGAGACGTAGCGAATAAAAATGCTGCCAAGTTCATTGCAGTGTGACAAATTTTGGGACTGAGTTCGATCATCCAGTTTAAAAGAACCGTGACCGTGTTTCGGCATGATGTTCAGTAAAGCCATTTATCCCGCCATCCAGGTATAGTCTGCTACCATCTACAGCCGTCACGCGAGGTCAAAAGCTAACCCTATGCCTATGCATTAATTAAGAGACTATAGCGTTTTTCGTAGTACAACTCTAAAATTAGACATGTCTAACTGAAGAGTTCCAAGAATAATCTTTATTTAAAAAATTAAGCTAATTATATCTTTAATTCGTCTCATGTTAGTTGTTACCGTTTCCGTTGTGTCCGTTAGTTTGTCAACAGTTCCAAAGGTGTCACGATTTCATTAAGGTTTGGAGGACTGAAGATGTGTTATTGCATCATACAGGCCTTGGTTTCACCCGATAACTGCTATTTTAAACTATATTAGCCAAGAATAACTCCAATTTTTGTTTTGGCAATGTATACCAACTATTTAGTATTAAAGTTGTTCTATATTTAATCATAATTAACGTGATTGGGGGTGTTTTTAACAGAATGATAAATAGTTAATTGACCAATCGCACTGTTCACATCACCGTCTTTCGAAGGGGACGCCCTTCCTTGAATTTGAAGAACTATTCGACCGTGCGTTTATTGAACCCTAATTGCAAAAAATAACCTGATCAAGTTAAAATGAAAGTTTGCAGTACCTAATACATCTAGATAATGAAAATAAGAGAATATTGCTTTAAGGGTAAGAAAAATACTAGGCTAGATGAGATACGTCATTCAAACATCATTAGGTAATGTAAAAATAGAGAAGCCTGATGCCAAATTATGCTTTAGGCAATAATATAGGACTATTCATGAAAGTAGGTAAGGTACGTAGGAATGTTCAAATTCTTAGATTTAGACTTGGCATCAATTGTGATGTCCTAAAAGAGAAGTATCACGCAGATCATTAAAACTGGTCATGTACCTATAAATACAATTGACTAGTCCGTGGATTCTTGGTACTTATCCGTAGTACTTGGTAGAAATTCCACTTTCTACGCTGCTTTCCAAGTTCGATTTTATTTGGCCCCAGGACAGGGCCGGTAGTCGGTAGGTATATGACCTACAAGTTACGGATACAGCGATCCTGCAGCCCATTAGAATGGCAAGAAAGGTTAAAAGGAGAATTTTTGGGATTTTAGACAGATGATTCCATATTAATCCTCTTAAACGCGGGGAGTTCTCAAAGGAAAATATGTATGCCTATGAGACCTATGTTTGGATTCTGGATGATGATTCACAAATTTCTAGCTTAGGTAAATCAACCGAGAGTATTGAGTGCAAAGTATTGTCGTTTGTGGTGGTTTCTATTCTATTTAAATCTATCAACTAAACCTATTGAAATTAAAAACAGTGCAAATTTTTGTGGACCTGTTCTGACAAACCCAGAAACACATAAATCAAAGACATACAAATTGCATGACCTCACTAGTGCGCCTTACGTGCGTTTAAACGTAATGTCGTACATATACAAGACCTGAATCGCAATGTACACGAATTGTAAGTGGGTCTTGGAACAATGCAGGTTTATGATGCAACGCCGGCCCGACCAGTTTGGTACACCATTGAAATTAATGATGCGGTGTTAATTATGGGTCAGGTATTTTGTCGACTGATCCTCCAAACATTGGAATTGGATGCTTCGGTAAGTAAAACTATTGGGCTCTTTAGTGGTTTCGAATATCACACCTAGTAGAAAACTTCATACGACAGAGTTGTTATTATATATGTATATATTCCAAGATCAACCTGTTCCACATGTTGAATCGAGGTCTGAGGGTCCGCGGATAAAGTATATTTTAACTGTTTATTATATGAGAACATGAGAGTTTTTCAATTAAAAGATATTATGCACTATCTGTACATAATTCTGCCGTAATTCACTTTATTTAAAAAGCGAGAAAAAATAACTGGGCATAAGAAACATAAAACAAGTATTTATTTGAGAACAATAATGCAGCAGTATCGTGTAACATTTAGTATCAAATTTGCATGTAATACGAAGGGCTAATAAAAACCTTGATTTTAAAGCATCAATATTAAAAAGGTACAAGTTTTATCGAAATTTTCTCAATCGATAATATCATGTTAATGTAAACGATCATAAGAATGTTGGAGCCCTTGAAATACATAATAATGTAGTGTGGTGAAATAATTGACAGCAACTGGATGAGAGAACGGTGCAAGGTTGCTGCCGACGACCTTTCAAGACCATTGAAAACTGCTGTAACTAATCATAATAAATCAACACACGTCTAGAAAATATCCAAAACCAAATGTAGACTACAGACTTCATAATAAAAGGAATTATTTTATTTTTATACTGAATAGGCCAACATTTGACCACATCTTTGACTCACGTAATCACAGAAGATGCCAAGAAAGGTACGATACCTATTCACTCGTGCCTTGAAGATTCCCAAATTGTATCGCTCGGGACTCGGAAAACACAGAGAGTAGAGTTCGACTTCTAGTCCTTAAAAATTGCAAGTGAATGCCCCACAAACCCGTTAAAATCTTCAAGTGATAGTTATTAAGAGCGAGAGAAGTGACGTAATAAAACCGGTTCCCCCAATTACATTGGGGATCCCAGTTCATCTGAGCTCCAGGAAGATATTTGAAACTGAATAGGAATAACACATTTTGGAGAATAACGTTTGAGTCTTTACCACATCAGACAATTACTAAAAACATTTCTATGACACCAAATGACAACGCAAATTAATCAAAAATCAACACACCACGTAACACCCAAACTGGTTACTCACAAATTGTATGTTTACAGACGTAACGTTGATGCAATCCGATCTGAAACCGGTGATGCCAATCGTCATCAACCCAGTCATCAGACAGCCTAAACAATCTCGTAGACTAACAGACGCTCATCGACATAATGTAAACACGAACTAGATTGAGCAACTTTGAATCCAGTTTGCTAATTGTGAAGCTGTTGAGCTACTTCCGTTTTAACTTGTTTTTAATTATATAAAGAAAATGTGGAGTAACTCCCGGATGCTGTGATGATGATTGCCCCAGAAAGTTGGTTTAAAAATCCATCACAAGAAGAAATTTCAAGTGAGTTAAAAAAAGAATTTTAATGCAATCTTTGGATTCCGGATTCTCATAGGGAAGCTAACTCTTTAACTTTGGTTACCTGTTAACAGATGATGGATGGACAAAACGGTGGCGATCTCAGGGAAAACCTGAAAAGTGATGAGTAGCCGAAAAAGGTGAGCGATTATGATAACCTGTAAATTCCGACAAATGAGTAGGCTACATAGTTACATAACCGATAAATGCCACCACCGACTTAACCACTGTAACTGGTCATGTGCATAAAAGGGAGATACTCTTGGACTAAATACTTATATGGGAGTCATAATAATAATGACCAAAACAGACAACCCATAAGAAAGAGTGACGAAAGCAAATCCTGGCAATACTCGGAATAAATGGCTTAGAAGAAAAATAAACAAAACTGTAAATTGTAGGTACATATAGTAGGTACCTGTAATTTACACGGCGCATAAGTTGAACTATAATGTAGATGCGTAATGCGCAGTAACAACGAAAGCAGTCAGGACTACGACAAACCTGCGCAAACGGTAGGCTTTTTAACTGAACCTACAAACGCAAACAGATCGAATGAATTCCTAACTGCATTATACATATTTTTTTGGTTTATCACTCGCAACTTAGATAAACCAGTTCCATCAGAATGCCAGCTCGAATGTTTAGCTTTTGAATGTTAATATTCACTTTCACATGATCATTTTACGTAATGTAGTTCACTTGTCACTTGTTACATAAACCATATTCGCAGCCAGCGTCACCGGGCACGTTCAAGGTTAGCGATAACCGCTGATAATGTGCCAAGTTCACATAAAGAATGGATATCTGAGAAAGGTGTTTTACTAGCGTGGCGAATATGCTTTGAAATTGAGCATTGAAACATGATTGAAAACTCGTAAAGGTTCGAGAGTATTACACGTCGTGATAACAAGAATTTCAATATCAAATTCAAATTTTTTGTTTGGGAAATTATTGATCTGGATCCTGTATTGGGAGTCACGTTAAACTGTGGGTCCCGGTTTCTTTCTGTAAGGTACGGGAGCAGTTGTTGGGTTATCTTGGAGATTTAACCTTATTCTTGTAGAGACAGTATTTACTGCAACTAATATGGGTATTGTCTAATTAGAAACAAGCGGAACCCACAGTTTATCGGACCTTCGTGAACGGTATTTGCTTCAGAAATACCTTCCGAGACTTCTGATTCGAAGAATTCTAATCAATTTCTAATTAATAAAATAAAATAAATAAAAATAGAGGTCAGAAAGAACTTGAGTTGACATTATTTACAATTTATAACTTTATGTTTATATCTTTTTTTACAGTCAATAACAATAAATTATAATAATTACAACACAAGGTGTTAATAAAAACGCCTTGAAAACGTTCACACATATTAGCAACCGCAAGTCTTTGACAATACGAGAATTATCTTTATTGAACTTGAAGATTTGAAGCATCATCGTGATTTCGACATTGTTTAGGCCTTGACTCGGAGCAGGTTTTTTGACTGGCGGCAAAGCCTGTCTGACTCAGTACTTACGTAAAATTTCTCCAGATGCCGGTTTAAAATTGCACCTGACAGCTAGAGAAAATGTTTCTAACGTTTATGGGAGCCACGTGCAAGTAAAAAGCGAACATTGCCTGTAATATCAAACAGTTATGAATTTCATAACTATTTCAACATTACACTTGGTATTTCAGTTGCTAAAAGACTAAATTATGGAATGGTATGTGTGAATTTCATTACACTCATATAATATGGTCCCACCTAAATTCAATTTATTTTATCCGACTGTTACGTAGGTAAATGCACATAAGGTCCCTATTGGACGTGCGCGTCTCTCAAGGGTCTCGTTCGCCTGCATTTTAAAATGGTTGATCTCTAATCTCTACACTAGCTATTAATATATTTATTTACTCAAGGAAACATTATTAACGTCGTATTTAGGCAACTTTTCAAGTAACTTACAGACCAATGCGAATTATGTATCCATATTAAATATATTTTATTTTAATGGTTTCTTTTTCAAAAATACTTAAAAATAATGTCAAAGGATACAGAGAAAATCAAACAGCAATTCTAGTAAGTAATATCGATTCAAAGAACGGATTGCGGACATCAAAGAACTTCTGCCAATGACAGACTAAAATAGGCCTGCCCTACGACAACAATGAAAGATGTTGAGACAAAAATTACGGTCACCTATTTCTTACTCTAGAAGTCTTCAAAAGCTGATATTCTTAATGAGTACATTTTAATATTATAAGAAAAACAGACGAAAGAACCAAATGCAAAAATTGAGAATGGTGATAAAACAAAAAGATGCATGATATAGAAAAGTAAGGGTACAACAAAACATAGAGAAAAGGTGAATATGGAATTTTACAAAAGAAGAGTAAATATTATTAAAGAAAAACAAATGTTTGTACTAGCCAATAATACACATGGTGGTATCCCAGAAACAACAGTAACCAATTAAAATTAATTGCGTTGTCAGCTTTTTGCCACCTGGACAAATAATGGTAACTTAAGTAATTGCTAGTTCCAATCCATTAACTTAGTGTGGCTGGCATATCCGTCGGCCGTCGGAGTATTGAGGTCATAAAAGTCACCACAAAAAATCACCACAATTGTCAAACGACTTTTCTATATCTTATAGGCATCGATTGACTGACCAAAATATATGAAATTAAGAAAAAAACTGTCTAATTATGAGACACGAAAGTCATTATGAAAAATGTGGGGATATAAGTTATTCAGGTTTATGATATTTATGTAATATCGTGCTTATGAGATACACGTAATATGCCTTCCGAATTCCGAAGCCAGCAATAGTTGTAAAATCAACATGTGGTGAAATTTGATCCCAACAATTCGAATTCCAATTCGGATATAACCGCTGGGTCACGGCCGCAGGTAATTCAAACAATTTAATCAATCACAAAGTAAGAATAGATAACTACATCCACCGGAAAACATCGTGCCCTTATAAAGCAACGGAAAGCATAATTGGTAGAGTAGTCTAATGACTTCCCCCAAATGGTGTAGGCAATCGGAACTTGACTATAAGAGTAATCAAATTACTGATTAAAAACTGCAACAACTCTAGCACGCACGCGGAATCTTGTACTGATCATGATGTGAAGATAAGTGGCATTCTACGTAATCCATGGTTGGGATAGGAAGACAGTTACTGTTGTCAATTAGATATCCCAGCAAGACCCTCGCATATGTTTCCATTGGTAACAAAATATGTACCTACCTATACAAATTATGATGGGATTCGTGAGACAAAGCTACAGAATTGACATGTCTTAATATTAGTCACTTAGATTCACCAATCACAAAAGGAAAATAATTATATATGTAAGATGTCAAAACACTTGTCATGAAAAATCTGCAAATCTATGCGAGAAAATAACGCAAGTCTGTTGGTTGGTATCAAACTGGAAGAGGTACGAAGACAGTTTACGAAAAAGAAATTTCCTTTCAGCAATAAACCGCAGGTTGTTTAGTTGTCACATAAAAACAGACATTAAATGCTTGAAATATCAATCTTCTTGGAGAACAAATGGTAATTCAGTTAAATAATAGGACATAAAATAAACGTGATAAATATGTATTGTTTATTTGTCATTCTCGACACGATTGGGGAAGGGAACTTTAAATGCCACGTTTGCGGAAAACCCAAGACGTGCCCAAAATGGTTAGTGAGGATGCAGAAATATTAAATGCCCTTATTGGAATACCACTTTCACTTGAACAAGACGATACTCTCACGTTTTACCTTCGATGATTAAGGAATCAACGCTTTTTGGTTTCACTTTTCCGGTGGCTGTTGACACATCTTTTAGGATCTTGTAATATGAAGGAAGATCGATCGTGGAGTAGAGAAACGGGAGCAAGTAGAAAAAAAGTCTGATATATTGATTTCGCTGATGGTATAAAGAAATACTTATACATTAGATCGATTGCAATGTACATATACTTAGTGAACTTAGAAGTAATTGACTAAAACTTAGTACATGATTTAGACTTTAGACCATGGAGTACAGAAACTGGAGATACTTTCAAATTAAACCAACACATCAGATTCCCCTGATGATTTCAAGTCATAAATCGGCCAGCTATAGGAGAAAGTCATGCTCTATTGATTGACAACGTCGCTGAAGCCTACGAACGCGGGCATGCATTGAAAAGTTGCAGTGAGCAGTGAGCATGCACGGAGCGGCCTGGCGAAAGTCACGCGACGGATCGACTGCCCGGCCGATTTCGCAGTCGGGTTAAGGTCAGATTACAGAGTCGGCAAAGACTCGATGTTAATTCACAATGTAGCAAAGTTTACTTAACTTGAATTAAATTAATGCTACGTCACTACTAGGTATGATTAATTGTATAGGTACTACGTAAAATATACCCAAAGTGAGTCTGTATAATATGTGTAAAAGTCAAAGTTTGTATAATATGAGCGTGTGTTGGTAGGTATTAGGTATATGATTGTTAGTTCTTAATACCTAAATGAGTGAAAAGATTGAACTCTACTCGTAAATAATATAATAAACATAGGCTAAATAGTTTAAAACAGGCTCCCCTATTCACGTACTTTTTAAAGATTGTTTTGTTTGAAAAATTTTACACTGCGCGAACATTTCCAAGTAGTGGAGCTGCACTATTAGCCTTAACACTTTACAATATTAAAATGAATTCACTCACGTTGGTAACGTGTGCCAATGCCCTATGTCGCCAGTGTCAGCTAAAAACTGGCCTGGCGTTGGCATGCAGCATACCTTCGACCTATCGCAAATCGCAATGTTAGACATGGCGACCGATCTGGGGCGTTGATCTAGACGCTAGTGCAGAGTCTAGAGCGTATGTAATTTGTCATACAAATGAGATGTCACAAGATATCTCGCTATAAGCTTCAATGTGGACTTGGGGAAGGATTTTTTATAAGTTCTTGTTGTCTCGACAATGGATCCACAATATACACCATCTCGTAGAATATATTTTTCTAATGTAGGTACGGCAGAATTATACCGAACTACATAACATGTATGACAATGATTAAAAACAGTAATTTTACCAGGGGGGTCACATCATCGTGGCCACCTGTGAGACAAAAAATAGCTTACGGATTTACATTATTTTATGAAAATGCGCGATATATTGATATTTTAGGTCATAAACTAGTTGAATAACATTGTATTGTTTCAAATGGCTTTAAAATTTTGGAAAAAACGAAACATAGGTATTATTATAAATATAAATAATTGTCACAGTAAAGCAGTTTGACAAACAACATAAACCGGCCACGCTAAAAGGGACGGAAAAAAATAGGTTCTCCTTTTTCTTCACACAGAATTTTCCCTATTGCCATCACACTCACACAAAATGGGTACTTCTAGTTGTATTACTTCTGTGAATTTTACATTAATTTATTATGCTTTTTCATTTGTTCTTATTTTCTTATACACACATCGTAAACGAGTTTTAAGGTGGAGTATTTCATGTTATTTTATTCGATTCGCTGGCCATTACCTACCTTAAATGATGGCCAAGCGCTGGGAGTTCGTAACGTGTTGTTTCACAACTTCCAGTGGATCAAACCTCTGGACAGTCCTTATTGTCCCTATAAGTGTCACAAGCCGTCTAGACTATCACGATTGTCCTATATCGCCGTAATTTGCCCTACACCTACTTATTCAGTATCAGTTACGCAGTGATGTCGCGGACGTGCTGATTGTCCAGTTACATTAACTATGACATAACAAAGTACCATTCTAACTCTAACCTACTTTGAAGTGTTGACAAGGGGTCAGCTCCACTTCTTGCAAATATACGCAGTGGTTAAGGGTCTTTAAGGTACTATAGGTAAATGGCCCCATTCCTAATTTTGCTACTAGGCTTTTCACACTGCATCGCATCGCCTGGAGTGATGCAAAAAGCCTAAACTAGGTATATAATTTTTAATGGGTTAGAATTTAATGAACCGCGATTTAAAACAAAACAAAACAATATTGTTAAATTACCAAACAATACAAAACGTCAGCATTTTTGAATGAGAATTTGACAATGCACGCACAGTGCACGAAGTTTTCTTTTTATAATGTAAAGTTATCACCACATGTGTGCACATTCCTACAAAAACAGGTCTTCCCGGTCCTATATCCAAGAAATCCCCACGTAATTCCCTTGAATGCAAAAGCACCATCTGGGCCTATAAAAGAGAGAATGGAATGCATGCCAAGGTCAGTGAAAGTCCGGACCATAAAATGTATTGAAGATGCCAAAGGTACAGGACACGGACACAAAGAAAACAAAACAAAAGCTGGGGAAGTACCACATGCATCTACAAAAAGTTAACCTTGAAATCTTTATTTTCGAGTTCCAAAGGGATATAGCGGTCATACATCTGAGCTATTGAGCGACGTATTTACTTAGTTCGAATGTTCAGTTAGTGATTTCTTTCACACTCAGCGTATTTTTCATATTTCACATCCTTGCCTCGTTGTCGTTTTGTGAAAAAAAAAAAAACAATGTCTGAAAATCGTTCTAACACATAACACAGCACAGCTGAAACCGTTGAACGGATTAGGCTGAAATTTGGCACAAATTTCCATAATGTGATTGATGTAGATACAAATCGTATCTGCTAAGAAAGGACTGGTCAATCACACTAAAAGCCAAAGCCTAAATTATGTTTGTGTCACATTGGTTCCAAGTTGCCTGCTTTAGTTTTGAAAATGGGCCTAGTGAATTAGACATTGTCACATCTTTTGGTTATTATATACCTATGTGGGTAGTTTTCTATAATCTTAACATTTTACATTGTCGTCGACCAGATGCGGGCGTCCGGCATGTGGCAATCCGAGACACGGCCGGCTGCGTCACTGAGCTCTGTCGCAATCGTTCGTGCAGATTGTGGGCCTTGACGTGTGCGAATATCTTGCCATTTCAGACGATTTTGGCTGAGTTATTATTTTCAGGGTCGAGATCTTATACATCATTTTTTTTTACATTTTTGTTTATTATAGGTTGGCCTTTGACCACGATCTCTCGTGATGTTCAGTGACGTAAATAGCAACAGACTAAACTTAAAAACCGGGAAAATAAAACTAAATCCCCTCGTCAATGAACATCATATCGGAACACGGTCACAATGACAGCTGGGCGACACGGTTTTGTCCACGATTAAATTAAAATATCGTTTTTTAAATCTTTTTTTGATCTGAAATAACGCATCGTCACCCTACGCCAGAGGGCACAGACCACATCTCCAGATGCTCCCGCTGAAGATAGGCGCGGCAGGGATACCAACTAAATAACCTGGGCGTGTTGATGCGAGACGCCATAGTGCCGGGGCAGCGGGTACGCCGAAGCATTTACTTTTAATATAGGTTCTTAACCTAGCTGCGATCAGAGATTTTACTACCCGATTACCCGGTGAAAAAAAAAAAAAATTAAATGACTTACTTATACGTTATATCAAAGTTGTTTTCCATAAATGTATTTTTCATTTGGTATTTGTTACGTCGTTGCAGCATAAAAGCAGACATCTGAATCAATAAATTGTAAAATAGCTACATAGGTACATATTCCCTTATCATCGAAGGTCACGACCAACTTACTGCTTATCTGTTTGAGCTTCTTGTGTTCTATACAAGGAACTCTTTATCGGTTAACAGGAAATCTTCAACAGATATAATATCATAAATAAGTATCCTATCAAAAACATACATGTGAAATTAACGCCAAGTTCAATATTACGATAAATTATTAAGAACTATGAGTTGGTTGTATTACGGTAAAGAGATATACAGTAATGTGACTCCCTAGAAGCGGTTGAACTTCAGGTCGCGCGAGTTTGCATCGATTGGGTAGAGTTCGGTTGACATCGAGGTGCCGAATAGACGTTATTATTGTAAATTACTCAAAATATCAAAAAAGAATTTAATACTTTGTGATATTTTTACTAATTCACAACCATTATTCGGAAGCTTACTGCATAAAAACGTCTATTCGGCACCTTGCTGCCTATCGAACCCTACCCAAATCGTTGCAAACTCGCGCGACCTTGAGTTCAACCGCTTCAATGGAGTCACATTACTGTATATCTCTTTACCGTGGTGTTGTATGTTGACTTCAAAGACAAATTAAGTGAGATCTAAATGGGTGCCAAGTTCAATGGTTAGTCCTGAAATATATTTATAACATAAAATATTCTATTCAACTTAAAATATTATATCTTCTTATAACTTATGATAAATATGTTAAAGCCTGAGATCTGATTTGGCTAGTTCTCATATACGAAATATCTTGTAACATATCCGTAAGATATTATTTTTTGTCTCTCGGCTGTTTCTCTACTCGTGACTCTATGATCTATAGAGTCTGTAGCGGCCTCACATGAAATCGTAATTAAGCAAATCATTAGACATGATTAGACGAAACAAATCCTTGACGGCTTATTATAATGAAACCGCGGGAGATTGGTCTGCTGCTTAGAGAAATCGTCTAATTACTGAAGAATTACTTGAACTAAGTAGCAATAAAATGGGAGGCCATTTAACGAGCTTGATGTCTTTAAATATTGAAAAACTAATGTAAAAATGAGTTTTATACGAAATTTTTTTGGTAATAATTGCATATAATATTGTCATATTTTTAGATTAATTTAGATTAATCATATTGTCATATGTTTATGATTACAAAACGATCAGTTTTGCTGAAAAACGTAATAAACTCACTTTATTGTTTTTTTATACAAGTTGAGGATTTTTCACATTTCAATTTCATTCAATTTTCATAAGATAAATTTTCTGTTGCTATTACATTTACAAAGATAATATTTATGTATTATTTTGATACCTATTACAAAGTTGCAAAATAAGATTTTTTTTTTGCAACTTTGTATGGGTAATTGAAAAATAACCTGAAATTAATGTTCTTTTTATACATTTCTAATGGTGTACGTTACCAATTAACATCATTATGCGACTTTTTGCAAGCTTCGATGTTTCATTAGAACTAAACTGTTAACGAGCCAATCAGAAACTAATTAAACTTAAAACTAAAACATAAACTTTCATAACAATCTAGAGCAATTAATTCACTTTTATCGCGCTGTAATTATTTTTTGTTCGACCACACGTTTAATGAATGCGAAAATACAAAGAATTAAAAAAAAAGATAAGATTCTGTTGCCACGGGCCGCCATGAGATGTTTTTTATCTCTAGTTTTTTCTATTATATTATGAGGTAAGACAATGTTATATGCTAGAGAAAAACAATAAATCGTGTGAAAAATGTTTTTTTTTAATTATTTAATCGACTATGAAAAGAATAAAAGTTTTACAACAACTCGTTGGAATCTTATTTTTTTAACGAACCGATTACTCGGAAACAGCAGACGAGAATAATATTTTTTGTCTTCTAAAGGGCCACCAGTGTACCTGACACTAATTAATCCTAAAATTATGTAAGATAATATGTTATTATTAAATAAATAAATAAATAAAATCCTTTATTTGCAAGAATGTTGGTACAATAGATCTTAAAATTAATTTAGCGCCTAAACATTCTGCCTCTTTGAGGCGTGCAAAGTACAATTTTAGGTATACAGTAGATTAGTCAATTACAATATCAATTTTTAGTATTACATTATAACTACAATAGATTTTAATTATACCACCAAAGGCGAGAAAAAGAAATTTGCAAAATAACAATAAAAAACAATAATAAATCATGCTTAATGTCAATAAAATAATAATATTATAAATGTCTATACAAATTTGATTAGATATATAAAATGAATATGTAATGTCATAGAATCAATTAATAATTATTAATTTAATATTTTTTCTCCATATACTCTTTAACGCTGTAAAAACAATTATCTAATAACCACATTTTTAATTTCTTTTTGAAAGAATAGATTGTCAAATTTTTATCTTTCAATTCTATAGGAAGTTTGTTGTAAATTGCAATGGCCTGAAAATATGCATTACGTTGAACAATGGTTAGACGACACGGAGGCACGAATAGTCTGTCCTTGTACCTCGTTGTCCTACTTAATACTTGAGCATTTGTTTTGAAGTATTCTGGATATTGTTTTACGAATATACTCATATCCTTGATGTACATACAGGCCAAGGGAAGTATACGTAGCTTTTTAAATAAGGGTTTGCAACTATCCATACTCCAAGCTCCACATATGGCTCGCACACATTTTTTTTGCAGTATAAATGCTCTCTCCACCTCAACTGAGTTGCCCCATAAAATCAAGCCATAAGCGAGCACTGATGAGACATAGCCGTGGTAAGCGCTTAGTGCTGTGTCTAGTGACACTCGTAGTCGAAGCTGTCTCAACGCATGTACGAATCTGTCCAGTTTCACACACGTCTGATGGACATGTGACTTCCAGTTGCAATGCTGATCAAGCCAAATACCTAGAAATTTGGCTGTATCAACTTCTGCCACTGGAGTATTCTCATAATTTATTTTAAGGTTTACCCGTGTTTGTTTATATGTACCGAATTGTATAATGTTAGTCTTGTTAATATTAATTCTTAGGTTATTCTGTCTCATCCATTTAATTGTATTTTTAAGGGAATTATTAATGTCATCTTCGAATGTCAGTTTGTTATCTCCTCTTATAATTAATGTAGTGTCGTCAGCGAATAATACTGTTTTATGCATTTTGTTAATATTGGGGATGTCATTTATGTAAATGAGAAATAAAAATGGACCAAGTACGCTTCCTTGAGGAACACCAAATGTGTTTGCTTTAAAGGATGAACGCACACATAACTTCTCTCCTTTAACAATTCTCACAATTTCCACACATTGTTGCCGATCGCTCAAATAACTTCGTATCCAGTCATTAGCTTTTCCTCTTAAACCATACTTTTCAAGCTTATATAATAGTAATTTATGGTCTACAAAATCGAATACCTACCTAGTTCGAAACCCTAGATTTAACCCATAATAAGACAAAAAAGAAAAATTTAGATTTTTCCTAAAATTTCAACATATTCTGAGCTAATCTCTCGCTTCTTGAATGATTGATGAATGAAAAAAAATCAATATTTCTCTCCCTGTTAGGTTGTCTGGAAGAGATCGCTTTTACCGATAGTACCGCCAATTTTACACTTATGTTGCGATTTTGTGTTATAGTTTTAAGTTTTCTGTATGTTCGTAGTGCTTCAATAAAGAGTTTTCTATTCTATTCTAATGGTTTCAAATTCAAGGAAACACCATCATTAAAGGAAGCAACCTTATTATTATAACACTATTATTAGAATCAGCTTGAAAAATAACAGCACTTCCGTAAAATGTTATGACGTAGATTCAAAACAGACGGAAATACGGCCCAAACAAACAGATAGTACAGTTTTAAATTGCATCTGTAAGACTGACAGAATGTTCCCGAGTTTTACGGGAACGGTGTGCAAATTAAAATTGTTCGTAACATGGAAATTTGTATATTGTGGTTTGGGAAAGGTTCAAAGACCTAGGCAACAATATACAGTGTGCAGTGCATCAATCGTCACCATACCACTATGAAGTGGTAAGTTTCTATTCCAGAAGCCTGGTAAAGTACTACACTTTTGCCAGTTACTCATCCGACCAGCTGTAATGTGCAGGCATTACTGTGTTCCGGAATGAAAAATAATGTTACCAGCTAAATTAGGATATGACAAGATTCAAAAACTAATATCTCAGGGTGGCAGACGCAGCACAGTGTTGTAATTCAGGAGTCTTCTAAACAAGTGAAATTTTAAAAAATCTTTTTTAAAACAAGCTTCTATTATTATTACCATCCAGCACCAAAGTACACGTCAAGACGAATCAAATGAGCCCAAACTCGATGGGGTTGCATCGTTTAGTTGCGGAGTTCCTATGACCACCTTCCTCTCCATCGTCAGGTCAGCTCTATAATAATAATAATAAATCATTTATTTCAGGCAATAGTACACTGCCACAGACGCAGTGTACCAGAGGCCTATATCATATATACCTTACAGACTATATACGTCAGGTCATAAGTATTGTCACACAGTAAAAACTTTTCTTTTAGAATGCTGGCCACAAAAAAGTTTATTGAATTCGAATTTCGAATTGTTCATGAAAATAAAAATGTATACTTTTTAGAATTTTACTCATTTTTAAATATGGAGTGGACGCTTAAAGAAGACCGTGTTGCAGTTATTGCGTTGCATCGTTGCGGTTACGCGCCAATTCAAATTTTTGACATACTGAAAAATTTGAATATAACCAAAAGATTCGTTTATCGTACCATCAAACGATACAATGAAGACTCTAGTGTAGATGACAGGTCAAGAAGTGGTCGCCCTCGGTCTGTTAGGACTCCAGCAGTGATAAAAGCTGTGAAGGCGCGAATTCAAAGAAATCCCAAACGTAAGCAGAAACTGTTGGCCCTTCAGATGGGGTTAAGCAGAACCACGGTGAAAAGGGTGTTAAATGAAGACTAAGGGCTTCGGGCATATCGAAGAAAAACAGGACATCGTTTAAATGCTCGTCTAATGGACCTGAGACTGAAGAGATGCCGCGCTTTGTTGAAGCGGTACGCGAGAAAAAAATATCGAGAAATTCTTTTTTCGGATGAAAAAATTTTTACCGTAGAAGAGAGCTACAACAAACAAAATGATAAGGTGTACGCACACAGTAGTGAAGAAGCGAGCAACCGTATTCCGCGTGTCCAACGAGGTCATTTTCCATCCTCGCTCATGGTATGGTTGGGAGTTTCTTATTGGGGCTTAACAGAGGTACATTTTTGTGAGAAAGGTGTAAAAACGAATGCAGTTGTGTATCAAAATACAGTCCTGACGAACCTTGTGGAACCTGTTTCTCATACCATGTTCAATAACAGGCACTGGGTATTCCAACAAGATTCGGCGCCAGCTCATAGAGCGAAGAGCACACAAGACTGGCTGGCGGCGCGTGAAATCGACTTCATCCGGCACGAAGACTGGCCCTCCTCCAGTCCAGATTTGAGTCCGTTAGATTACAAGATATGGCAACACTTGGAGGAAAAGGCGTGCTCAAAGCCTCATCCCAATTTGGAGTCACTCAAGACATCCTTGATTAAGGCAGCAGCCGATATTGACATGGACCTCGTTCGTGCTGCCGTAGACGACTGGCCGCGCAGATTGAAGGCCTGTATTCAAAATCACGGAGGTCATTTAGAATAAACTTTATTGTCATAAGAATCTCTGTTTTGTTAAGTTCATTTTGGTATATAAATGGTTACATAATAAATAAACTTGTTCCAATAATTTTATATTAAACATGTGACAGAATTTATGACCTGACTATATACATAAAATTTTATAAACTTTAAAACTAGGTAACACGGTTCTATGTCATAATAATATTGCATTGTCATCCGATTTGTACATTCATGCAAAATTTCAGCACAATCGGAATCCGGGAAGTGGGTCAAATTGAACTTGCAAGATTTGATTACAGACATACATACAACAGACAAGTCAAAGTAAATAAAAGCTTGTAAAAAGAAAGATCACCGCAAATTGTAAACCTCTCTTATCTCTTCCTTTTCGAAGTCAACGACGGCAAGTACCTATCATCTTAGGATGCATGTCCTTAACTTACTGGAAGTACAACTTAACATATGAAAGGAGGAGGAAATCGCGACAGAATGTTGGCAAAGTCAAGTCGCCTCACCCAGACGGGTTTAACGCGTCTCGAATTGAGAAACCCTTCTGCCACGCACAAGATAATACGACTAGATTGGTTCTAGTAGATTCCTAATGATTAAGGGGCTGCGCAGACGACAGACTATCCATGACGCACTTTTTAGTCTGTGAAAATAGAACCTATGCAATTATATGCAGTAACGCACACGACGCGCAAAAAGTCCGGCGCACAAATAATATAATTGCATAGGTTCTATTTTCACAGACTAAAAGTGCGTCATGGATAGTCTGTCGTCTGCGCAGCCCCTAAACATCACGCTTGTAATCCGGAAGCCTTGACTTCAAACATAAAAACGAGATGGTTGAGTCCTCTATGGGTTCAAACGTTGATTCAACGAAACAGGAGTCAGGAGTGTCACCGAGTTATTTTAGTGGGTATATCCGTACAGTCGCCCTGCACGGTGAATCCCAAATAAGTAATCCTTCCGTATCCCCGAGGGTAAGCAAACAAAAAATAAAACACACCATTGACGCATTTAAAAGTTTATCACGGCTGTTCCTCCACCATATAGATCTTTTATATCTCCGTCCCATTCATCCAACAGTTCTATTTAAAGTCACATTAATTAAGATCACGGTTTCATTGTATCCCTTCATTGCAAACCTGTTGGACACTTGCTCCATCCTGCTTCTAATTCAAACGAGAAAATCAACTTCATGTACCAGGGTTTCCAATGTAACCTGAGCTTTAAGTCCGGGTAATAAAGACTATTTTAGGAATGAAAGTGGACTGGTGATTTCAAGGGAATATATAGATTCTAGGGCATACGGAACCGGCTGGCCATCGTATCAAGATCCCGAGGTAAGGAATGATAAATAATCCATAGTTACTTGTTGTCCTACCTTCAGTTTAAAACCTCTAGGAGTGGTTCCGCACTCCGCACCACATCTATTTTTTTTATAGGTACATAGAAGTAAGAAGACGAGCAAGACGATCCCCTGATGGTAAGGGATAACACTGCCCATAATTAGTACAGTGCTACCTAGGATTTTACAAAAATTCTGGGTGCATTGCGCCAATTTGTTACTTGAGAGTCATAAGACATCTATTCCGAAATCCGAATCATACTAATATTACAAAGGCGAAAGTTTGTGAGTGTGTATGTTTGTTACTTCATCACACCTAAACTGGTAGACCGATTGAGGTGAAATTTGGTATAGAGTATAGACATAGCTTAGACCCTGGAATTACACATAGGCTACAGCGGCTAAACCGCTGGGCGCAGCTAGTCTGTCAATAAAGAAAAGTCTAAAATTTGATCATTTAGGTATAATTTTACGTTACCAGTAGTTATTATAACACATAGGTGTAGTTATTGATAAGGTACCCTAATAAGGTACCTCTACCATTTTCCTCAACAACATCTCCAGTTTTAGCATTGTGCTAAACAATTATACGTGTGTGTATTGTGTTATTGTGCAAAACACACATATAAACATTTGTTTAGCAAGACGACCATGGTCACCATTTTACAGATTTTATGCCATTACATTTTCCTAAGGTGTTGAGTGTTGACATCCACAGCCATTTTCATACATATACACCTAATATGTAAGAGTTTATTGCATGGAAACTGTCAAACTACGCCAACTGACTCCCGCTTCGCGAAATAAATAAATAATTGAGGTTTATACTCAAACAGAACAGGTTATCCTACTTACACTGTCAGAGTCAAATCACAATTTATAGGTTGTGTGGCCAGTGGCCAAGCTATAAATGTGAAAATTTTGGGGCGTAGCGTAATGAGTAATGCAAAGTCTGAACCAAATGTAGAGTGGTGTAGACTGTAATAATAATTGGGGTTTATACTCCAACAGAACAGGTTACCCAACTTACACTGTCAGAGTCAAATCACAATTTATAGGTTGTGTGGCGAACCTATATGTTGCAGTTTCAGGTCGCCGCGCCGAGATTACTACAGGGCCTACAACATGACCCAACGACTGCCTCCTACATATCTTATAGGAAACAGCCGGGACCCACAGTTTTGCGTGTCTTCCGAAACACGGTAGCGTCCAGGCGAACTTTTTGCCACACGCTGAGATTTGAACACCCTGGGTTCTCCGTATTAAAAGCCGGACGTATGACCACTGGGCCACGGACGCTACATATACGGACGCTACATACATATTATGTAGACCTCTATTGCGGAGGCTACCACAATTTTTTCAAGTGCATAGGTATTATTGAGTTCCTCCGGACTGATAGCAATGTTACCAGCGACATTACTGGGCAAGAAGAACAACAAACATTAATCCAGACATCAATTCTTACAAATTTTCACGTTTATAGAGGTAATATTAGTAAGGTGTGTTAATGGGATAATTAAAAAGTTTTATAACACTATCTTAATTACTTGTGAGTAGAAACTCGTAAAAACACGCACTTATCGAACAGTGGACAAAGTTCAGAGGTGGTTTATGTATAACTTGAAAATAAAACTACTATAAGTAACAAGAACTAACTTTTCTTCTCTACTTCGTGCACATGTTTTTTTTTTGTTCTCGCCGGGAAAAAATGCTTTACGCATACCCTCCATACGGGGGTATGGGAGGGTTATGTGGGACTCCCCATGCAGAGCGACTGCACGGGTATACCGACTAAAACAACCCGGCGGCACTCCCGCATCGTCTTTGTGACGGAGGTCTTTGCATCCAGTCCCCACTTCGTGCACATACGCAGTGTTAAATCCTGAAAATCAAAGCGTAGAAAGCATTTTTGAGTCGAACGCGCCGAACGAATCGAATTATGTACCTATGTGAATTCTTATGAAACCTCGCACACTTCTCGTCGAATCGTCCGAATCAGAAAAAGATTTCCTATGCAAAATCTCAAATTCGATTCGTTAGGCGCGTTCGGCTCGGTTAAATGGAGTTCTTTAATGAGAATTTGACAATGGACGTTCATGTTGTTATGACGAGGGGATAATAAAAAAAATATATTTCTTATTACTTTCAGTTAAATTCTCAAGTCATTTGATACTTCCGTAATTAAAATAAAGTAATAAAACTTTTTGATTGCCTATCTCGTTATCACATAATATAGGTACAAGATTATGCTCGCGACTCGCGGCTTTGCCCGCGTTCAGAAATCCTTTCTAAGTGGTAAAATGGAACTTTTTTCTGAATTTCAACCCGATCCGATCAGCGCTTTGAACTGGGCGTTGATCAGTCACTCTTTCCTTTTGTAATATATTTAGATAACTAATGACTAATGATTCGTTATATATAATATGTTATATAGCCTAGTATATTAGTCATATAATATACAAAATTAGCTTATGTATAATATCTATGCGATAAGCTTGAAAAACGAACATTTTATTACGCTAAAGCTCGTACCTATTTAATTTTTGTTGGCTTTTATAATAAAGTTAAATTTTATAAGTAGTCAAGTAGGTATCTCAGGAAAACGTCGTCAAAGGATAATTATATTCGTTACTGACGCAGATAAAAACATTAAAAAGTTAAATTATATGTTAATAGCATTTTGATTGACAGCATAAAACCTTTTTACTTAGTTAATTGTTATAAGACAGTAGTAAAATCTTATAATTTATTTTATTATTCTTGCTTTATTTCAAAAATCTTGTAATTGAAGGACAATGTAATTTTTACTGCTGACCTCAAGTAGATAAAAAATTTAATTAACATAATAAAAAAATTAATATATCAATGGACTGTTAGGCGTTACGAAGTGCGCGTGGGTCAACCGGTTACTAATACATATTATAAACGTGAAAGTTTGTGAGAATGTATGGATGTCTGGATGTATGTTTGTTACTCTTTCACGCCTAAACGGGTGGACCGCTTTGAGCTGAAATTGATTGGTATGTTCTCATCGAGTCACACCAAATCCTGTAACCCTAGTACGTAGTAACAAATTTTTGGGTCTCAAACGAGTTACGACGTCAAGCCGATGGTCATAGTTTAATAAATTAAAATAATATTATTTATAGTATTAATTCAGTATTGACACAATTCTAAGTTTACCACATCATGGACCCACTGATAAATGGTGATACTGACCTTCTGATATCAGATGTTAAATATAATATTAGTTTTGTATAATCGATGCATACTTAATTCATCTGAGAATCCACTGTTTAATTTATCTAATGGCATTATGCATTTTAAAACAAACATGTAAATCAAGAAATAAAAAAAATATTCATACCTAGATTGGCCACACAACCTATAATTGTGAATTGACTCTGACATGACCGTGTAAATAGGGTGTACCGACGACCGACACTAATTATTTTAATTATTTATTTATCACCCAATTAGCTAGAAGTTCAAGCCTTTCAGAAATTACTTAGCAAAAAGTATGAATTAAAAGTGTTGCAAGGAATGAAGCAATGTTACTTAGAACTTAGAAACTAAAGTTGGATATTTTGGATTTATTCAATGTTAATAATAATTGCACTTGGGAAACGGTGTTGCAATTTTTAAGCATTGTGAATGTAATGAAACAAACATTTTTAATGGAGTTTGGTGATTAGACCACGTTGATTCTGAACCGAAACAGTAGTATAAGCAAGATGACAGCGTCTAAATATACATAGGTATGTAGGTTCATGATAAAGCCGGAAACACATTATTAAAACGCGACGCGACCCCACGCGACGACACTCGTTTTTTTTTTAATATACAACGAAGTAAGAAGACGAGCAAGACGCTCTCCTGATGGTAAGAGATAACGCTGCCCATAATTAGTACAGTGCTACCCAGTGCACTGCCCCAACGCTTCCTACTTGAGAGTCATAAGATGTTAAGACTCCTCAGCCCAGTAATTTCACTAGCTACAGTGCCCTCCTACCGAAGCACAGTAATGTTTGCACATCACTGCTCAGGCGGTAGGATAACTGTTCGGATTGGTCCGTGGCGTCACGACACCCATCACCCATCCGGATTGGTCTGTGGCATCCTTAACTCGATTCTGTGTGGAAGTTTTTTTTTTTTTTAATGTGATGAAGTAGAAGACGAGCAAGACGCTCTCCTGATGTTAAGAGATGACTTGGTTCGGCAGAAAGGATGAAACTTAGATGATGAATATAAAAGTGGGGGGGGGGGGGAGTGGTGGAAACATTGACATGGGTGGTGTTACCTACTGTTATGTGGGTGGGTGTTTCTACTAAAATTTCTTCTTTTGAACGGTAAAGCTATACGCATGTCATGTTTCGTGCTTTCTGCCGGACGGGTCATACTTGAAGCTAAGAAGCCGGACTAAAGAGCCTCCTCTTTTCAAGAAATTCCCAAATAGAACTGTACTACTTTACAGACCTACTAACTTGATTGTTCAACATGTAACGGTTATCGACAAATAGAATAATTTAAAACAGGCCAGACACAATTCGAGTACCAATTACGAAATAGTGGTGCCATCAATAAAAATTGGCACAGATTTCCTAGAACGGATCCCCGTTGATTGTCCTTGTTCTAATAACGTCAGTTTTACTTGTTTGGGTGCTGTCACGTTTTGCCAATAAATCAATTCTGGAAGCTTCTTGACTTGTGATCTGGTATTTTTCCTGTTTAGGAGCTGCTGCTGGATTGTAGCTTTTTTGCAAATGTAAGAAACGTCGACGTTTGTTAAGTAAAACGACAGAACGGTTACAAACACAAATGAAAACAATAATTTAATGAACATAATGGAAAAAGTCCGATCAGTTATTTCATAGAAATTTGAGGACAAACATAGCGATCTACACGGATATGTTCTAGGTTTGAACCAACTGATGTCGGTCTGCCCTGAACTTCGTATTAAAAACAAACCTCTCTTAGGACTTACAACACTTACAAATAGTAAAACCTCGTACGCCCATTTCGAAAAGCTCTTTATTATTATAGTAAATTAAAAGTAAGAGCCCATTTATTTTAAGTGGTTAAATTCAGAGTCCTTTAACACTACGACTCGAAAACGCCGGTCGTTTACTTCGATTTAAAAATTAGTTTATTAACTTTTCAACGTCCCATGAGTTTGTTACTACAAAAACTATGATTTAAGAAGCAACCTTGACTAAAAGGGCATTATAATAAATATTGACTAAGCCACAAGCGACAGAATATTTTAACTGCAAATGACGAAATTCAGAGGTTGAGGAGAGGTTTTGTCATCAAGTCTTACTAATTTTTGTTTATGGGTAACGTAACTAGCTGACTCTAGGAGTATTACCCACTGAAAAGTTAGCTTATGTGTTAATTTAGAAAAGTTAGCCTATGTCTTCCTTGGTCGTCGAGGAGTGCTTTAGCATACCCCGGCACTATGGCGTCCCGCAGGAACACCCCTAGGTTTTTAGTAGGTACGACATACCACGCACATTTTCTGTGAGAAGTTGCAAAAACACACTGCAACCTTCAACGCAGTGTGACGATGCGTAAATATTTTTTTCTAGGTCTAAAAAGGGTCTAAGCTTCATACCAATTACCTTATTATTGCCCAATCGGTCCAACCTTATAATCCATACTTTCGAATAATATAATATAATTAGTAAACTTCATGCCGTCATGTTATACCACAATAAGTCATACATAATGACCAAAAATAACTATACATATTTGTTATTTTAAATGTTAACCGCAAACCGCGGAGGCGTGCGATAAGTGTTGGTTAATTATTACAGTAGTTCATTACGTTCCAGGAAGGACTGTGTATTGCGACATACTTGACATCATTTGGACACTAATTAATACGAGTACCTAATTTTCTTCCTGCCCTTCTGGGGTAGAGTCCGCACGTCACGTCTTTCTCCTCCATTCCACTCTATCATCCGTCATATCTTCATTCACTCCCCTAGCACTCATCCCTGCCCGTTCATCCAAACATTTCCCTCATATCTACTTGCTGTATTGTTCATGTTAGACGCGCACCAGATCGGGTGGGCCGAGGTGGCGCAGGAAAGAGATAAGTGGAAGGATTTGGGGGAGGTCTTTGGCCAGCAGTTGGACAATCAGACTTGACAAAAAAATCTTGTTCACGGCCTTTTTTAACACATGACTTGCCTCACCTCTTTAATTTCTCAATCAATGGGGCTGCGCTACTTTCGAACTTCCCCTTACATCATATTCCCAAAATAAGACAGTTTTAAAAAGATTTTGAGTGTTGTCGCAGGCTTCTTTAGCTGTGTTCTCGGATTGAAGAGAATCACACCCTTGCCAGTTCGCCAAGCAGTAATGTCAACCCTGTAGTTTTTCTTAAACTCTTACAGAATCCACATGCAGGTGATAAAAAGCGATAAGTGCACCTCTTGCCAATATAACGGCTTACTTATAGGAATAACATTTAATATTGACATTAATGGTAATCGTAATAGGCTATTGTTAATTTTCCTTCTATAATATCATTAAGTATTTAAAAATTGATTGTAATGGGCGGAAGTCATTGTTTCCTTAAGGCGGGGCTTTACGAGCAGATTAGGTATTTAGTGCGGGCAAAAGTTGCTCAGAACGCCCGTTGGAAACGTGTGGCGTACGCTTATCGTAAAACGTGCGCGGTCATTGACCCTTGGTGATTGATTCTTTGCATGTAGTTAGCACACACACATTCACAAACACGTCAAACTTATAAAACCCCGTCGATTTTGCGTCGGGGGTTACAATGTGCTAAAATTTTTGGACAAGATCGAAAAAATGAGACACGAGATAAATATTATAGATACACGTATTTTTTGTTGAAAAAAAAAACAAAATTAGATTACATTTAATTGATTAGATTAGATTAATTAAATTGGACCAATTAATTAAATTAAATTAAAACAATAATTCAGCTAAATTCAGAAAAAATCTGATAAATTAAGATAAATTGAGAAAAATCTGATAAATTCAAATAAATTCTAAAAAAAGTCTGATAAATTCTGAAAAAATCTGGTAAATTCAGATAAATTTAAAAAAATCAGATAAATTCGAAAAAAAATCAGATAAATTTTGAAAAAATCTGGTTAATTCTGATAAAATCAGATAAATTCGAAAAAAAATTAGAAAAATTCAGATAAATTCAGATAAATTCGAAAAAAATCTGATTAATTCTGAAAAAAACTGGTAAATTCAGATAAATTAAAAAAAATCAGATAAATTCGAAAAAAAATCAGATAAATGCGAAAATAAATCAAATAAATTCTGAAAAAATCTGGTAAATTCTGATAAATTCAGATAAAATCAGATTAATTCAGATAAAATTAGATAAATTCTGAAAAATTCAGATAAAATCAGATAAATTCAGATAAAATCAGATAAATTAAAAAAATCAGATAAATTCGAAAAAAAAAACAGATAAATTCGAAAATAAATTAAATAAATTCTGAAAAAATGTGGTAAATTCTGATAAATTCAGATAAAATCAGATAAATTCAGATAAATCCTGAAAAATTCTGATAAATTCAGATAAAATCAGATAAATTCGAAAAAATCAGAAATATTCGAAAAAAAAATAGAAAAATTCTGATAAATTCGAAAAAATCAGATAATTTCGAAAAAAAATCAGAAATTCTGAAAAATTCAAATAAAATCAGATTAATTCGAAAACATCAGATAAATTCGAAAAAAAAATCAGATAAATTCTGAAAAATCTGGTAAATTCTGATAAATTCAGATAAAATCGGATAAATTCGAAAAAAAAACAGATAAATTCAAAAAAAATTCAGAATCCAGATTTTTCTGAATTTATCTGATTTTTCTGAATTTATCTGATTTATCAGAATTTTTCTAATTTTTTTTCGAATTTATCTGATTTTATCAGAATTAACCAGATTTTTTCAAAATTTATCTGATTTATTTTTCGAATTTATCTGATTTTTTAAATTTATCTGAATTTACCAGATTTTTTCAGAATTTATCAGACTTTTTTTAGAATTTATTTGAATTTATCAGATTTTTCTCAATTTATCTGAATTTATTTGAATTTATCAGATTTTTTCTGAATTTATCTGAATTATTGTTTTAATTTAATTTAATTAATTGGTCCAATATAATTAATCTAATCTAATCAATTAAATGTAATCTAATTTTGTTTTTTTTTTTTCAACAAAAAATACGTGTATCTATAATATTTATCTCGTGTCTCATTTTTTCGATCTTGTCCAAAAATTTTAGCACATTGTAACCCCCGACGCAAAATCGACGGGGTTTTATAATATATCTGATTTTTTTTCGAATTTATCAGATTTTTTTGTTTTTATCTGATTTTATTAGAATTTATCTGATTTTATCTGAATTTATCAGAATTAACCAGATTTTTTCAGAATTTATCTGATTTATTTTCGAATTTATCTGATTTTTTCGAATTTATCTGATTTTATCAGAATTTTCAGAATTTATCAGATTTTTTTTCTAATTTATCTGATTTTATCAGAATTTATCTGATTTTTTTTTATTTATTTGATTTTTTCGAATTTATCTGAATTTATCAGAATTTATCTGATGAATTTTCGAATTTATCTGATTTTTTCGAATTTATCTGAATTTATCAGAATTTTTCTAATTTTTTTTCGAATTTATCTGATTATTTCGAATTTATCAGAATTTTTCAGAATTTATCTGATTTTTTTTCGAATTTATCTGATTTTATTTTAAATTAGTTCAATCTAATTTAATAATTAGTTTATATTAATATTTAATGTGAATTAATTTAATCGTATTTAATAATTAATTCATATTAATATTTAATTTAAATTAATTTAATCTAATTAAATTATTAACTTATAATAATATTTAATTTAAATTAATTTAATCTAATTTATTTTATATAGTACGTGTGTGTTATATTTTTTAATAATCGACTAGAAGGACAAAATAAAGATTATAATATTTATTATCTAATTACAAATAAATTAAACCCCCTACACGCTTCTGAGATTTGGAAATTCACAATATATGTAAGTACTCCTAAATAATTCAAACGCGCGTGTGTAATCGTAGTGGAGGTGAGATCGAAGTGCACAGGTCCGACGCTGACAGTGGTCACCGGCGTTCTGAGTGCGTGCGGTAATGCTCCGTGGGAATTAAAATTCAATTAAAAATCATTAAATAAACTTATCGATAAAATACCTATATATAGCCATCCGTTTGAATGTTATGTATCAAATAAAGTACTCTAAATGTTTATTTTTGTCCTAGTTTTACAAATATTTAAATGGAAGGAAGAAAATTAGGCATATTTAAAAAAAATAAAACTATCGAGAAAAAAAACAATTATCATGTTTCTGTTAATTAAGATCTCTTGTTCAAAGATTGAAGTTACACATACTAAAATATAAAGTAGTAGATCTTCTTAAAAGTTTGCTATATTAGGCTTTGAAAAACATACATTTCACTTACCATAGCGCCTTAATGTGTTACAGTTATTCTTTTTTATGGCGTTTAGTACTACTATAAATTCTAAAAGTATTACGTAATAATATCATCTGTCTTTTGCTATTATATCGTAGGGTCGACACAACGCGTCTTTTTCCTCCATTTCACTCTACCATCGCATCCGTCATATCTTCAATCACTCCCCTAGCACGCATATCCTCTTTCACAGTTCATCCAAAACTTTATTGGGCGCTCCCGAAAATATTATTATTAATTTGAAATTTAATTGGCGTTAGTACAGCGAGAAGTTATCTAGGAGATTAAAAAGCGGAAAATGCTCTATTCAATTTTCATCCAATGAGTATAAGGGAGGTTATTCAGGATTGAATTCATGCCAAAGCGATTCATCGCTTAAGAGTTGATAGAATCATAACGATAGGAACTCCAAACGATACCAAAGCAAATTGGGTACAGAATTCACACGTACGAGTAAGTCTCAAATTCTTCACACCTTTTGATCTTGTGCGAATTTCATGCAGTACCCTCCTTACTATTGTAAGACGGTATTCCGTCTGATCATCGAGCTGATGATCTTTCTTGAAATCTGTGTGTTACAACGACGACGAGGTACAACCAATTTGATTCCTTACAGCAATTATGAATGTGTTGTTGAGGAAGCGAAAGAGGTGTGTCAGGATCGTACCGTATCGATCGTATAGTTTCTGCCTACCCCAGCGGGAACCAGGCGTGATTATATGTATGTATGAAATGTACAGCAATTATTTAAGGTATAAATTTTAAAAAAGTCTTTATTTTCTCAGATAATGATCCATACTCCATACATAGCAAAAACGTTTTTTGTAATACTTTCCTCACACGTCATAACTCATAATCAGCTTTAAATCAAGGCGTGGAGAGATATGCCCAATTAAGACATTTCAACTGTAATGAAGTTCAACGGACCGCCTTGAAGACAGGTCCTGGATTCCAAGTCTCCAAGGTAACTTGATGATGACAGATTGCTTTGACAGGTTGATTTTAATTGGGGTCTATCTGATTGTGATGACGGTGGTTGTTTTTATATCCTGTTACCGTATTTAAAATATAATAAAATCCTGCTGCTCGATACTATGAGTTAGTCGACGAGGCTTTAAAAACATTTTGAGGTATCTACAAAACTTAACAGTTTATCTCCTCTTCGTTCTTTTACTAGACCAGCTAAACTAGTATGACGATGAAGGGTCTATGACTAAAATGACGATGAAGAGTCATTGGGAACAAACAGGGTATCATACATTAAATGCTTACCTATTGTAAAGTCACAAAGCATGCAAAAACACTTTATCCGGGATGGATTAAGAAAATGGATGGCAGGATGAGAAAGGCTTAACTAGTGTGCCACTACAAGGCTTCTTTGGATTAAGTTTTCTGCAAATAAATATTTTTTACATTATTTCCAACTATTTTCTTTATTCTAACAAAATATTATTATGAGGAAGTGATCAATTGTTCACCTATCAAGGCCTGTTCAAACTGGAGCGATATTCGCTACCACTTAGCCGCTCGGTGATATTAGAAATATCTATGCAGATTTGTTTTGCTCCCGTCGTTCAGGTTTAAACAGACCTTTATATATTCTGATAAAACATAGGTACATAATAATATGGGTTTATACTCCAACAGAACAGGTTACCCTACTTACACTGTCAGAGTCAAATCACAATTTATAGGTTGTGTGTGAGTTTCAGGTCGCCGAGATTACATGACCTGACGACGCCGAGATTACATGGCCTGCAACATGACCTGACGACTGCCTTCTACATATCTTATAGGAAACAGCCGGGACCCACAGTTTTACGTGCCTTCCGAAACACGGTAGCGTCCAGGCGAAAATCTTTGCCACACTGATATTTGAACCCAGGACCTTCGGCTTACAAGCCGTACCTACGACCACTGGGCCACGGACGCTACATATCTCTATCTATCTAGTATGTACACTATAATTTATCAAATAGGTAGGGAATGGATTCCACTTAACGGTAGTATAAATACCAAATTTCCAGTGCTCACGTGTCTCTAACTATCCGTGAAGTTTATTAAACCATTCAGGCGTTGCTTGCACGTGAGTAGGCTGGTACATTGTTGAATAACCTAGCTTGGAAACACATTTAGGTTGTGTGGCCAACCTAGGTGGGGAAGATCTAAATTTTTGACAATTCGGTCTTCGGTTCGGTTCCCTGACGGATAAGTGAATAGCCCTGCAGATCGCCAAGATTATTAAAAGGCAATCTGCAAACTAACCTAACGACTGCCTCCTACACATATCAGGTAACAGCCGGGACACACAATTTTACGTGCGTTCAGGCGAAAAACTCGCCACCCAGGCCCTCCGGATTACAAGCCGGACATAAGACCACTGGCCCACGGACACTACACAAACTTGGCTTTTGTCCAAGGCAGAAGGAGAAGGAGAATTTGCGGCCTATTGGAACAACATAGAGGACATTTTAAATATTCAAATATCAAAACTATGATGACTTCATCATTAGCCTATTTGAGCCAACTTCATGGTGGTGGTGCTTTGATACAGATACATAATTCTTTATCTATTGAAACACCAAAGTTACTAACTAAAATATTGTTACAATGTACAATTATTGGCGGTATTATCGCTTTCCGTGCAGGGAAAGGAGTATCAAATAGCAAGCACACTTGCTTTAGTAGATATGTGTGTATAATAATAAACTCTGAGCTAAAACTGTATCGTTTTAAACGGTTCTCCATCGGCGTATTGGAATTCCCAACAATAATCTGTAAGACAGTGCACCATATGTGGGCTATTTCTGAATCAGATCACGTATGGTGCGCTTCGAGCTATGTGGATTCCTTTGTGAACGAATTCGGTTAGCTGATTCATATGGTATAGGCAGTAAGTGCACGATTTCAATTTAAAATCAAATATTGTATTTTTTAATCAGGAAAAATGCGTTACGCATCATCACCCCACGCCGGGGGCGCGGGGCGGTATGTGGGATTCCCCCGCCGAAGATGGGCGCGTTTAAAGGAGTGATTCGGCGTACCCGCAGCCCCGGAATTATGGCGTCCCGCAGAAACATCCCCAGGTTTTTTAGTGCTCCCGCGCCCATCTATTGAAGCGATTCCCACATACCGTCCCCGCGTTAAGCATTTTTGCGTAAGACATTTTTCCTGATCAAAAAAGGTATTAATTATACCTATATTACACTTCTTCTGCAACCTAACATACCTAAATACATCTAATGCTAAAAATAGTCAATTTCCAGCCAACAAAAAAATATCTTGGATTTAGTACTACCTCTAAAGTCCTTTAAACATAATAATGTTTGGATATAACTTTTGGGTTTAAAAAAAGAAGAAGCAACCTTAAAAGGCAATCCAGTTTTAAAGGGCGAAACTTTGTCCTCTAAAGTGCAGCGGTCAAAAAGTCAAAACAACGCTTTTATTGAAAAATATTCGCCTGATCAAGATGGCATTGATTATGAGTTATGTTGCTTACAAATCGTTTTCGCAATTGGATCAAGGTTCCATTGCCAAATGGACGGAAATGAAGACAAATTACTATTCAGGATGTAACTCTACATTGTTACAACAATTTATTTAAAACTTTCATTGAAATGGGCAGTTAATAGTCCAACAGAACAGGTTACCCACCCTACAACACTGCTAGATTCAAACAACGATTTATTAAAGACTAGCTGTGCCCAGCGGCTTTACCCGCTGCACATAGGGGTATTTTAATGATCTACGCGGCCAAAAGTCAAAATAACAAAGTTAAAGAAATGCTACTGCATTCGACTACCTGAGACAGAGGACAGTCCAACGAACAATAGGCCGCCGTCCCCGCCCCTTACCCGTTGCGCGTTACCTGGCAAACTCAGTCGGAACTTGATCATCGAACTTTGTGTACGTGTCAGTTTTCGGCGATTTTAAAAAGCGTTAACATTGTGAGCTAACCTGCAGTTTTCTGTGTTAATCTGGTAAAAAGTAGCAATGGATTCGGAGACTACAGGTATGTGGCAATCTAAATTCAATATATTTAATAAAATTTGATTCCGTTTAATATATTTTTAGTGATCGAGAAATAATGTCCAAAATGAGATCATTTTTTTAAAGAAATTTATCTTTAAAGAGGTATTTGTTATAGTACCGGGGTAGATCCGGCTTTTATTCTCATACACGTTTAAAATATAGATTCTTAAGTAACGAATGCAATATATATTAGCCGCAGAATAGCGCAGATGCACAAAACAGAGTACTTTGATCTGTTTCAGTCGAAATTAGTGAATTATTAATTTTTGTTTAAATTTTGTTTTAGGCTTAGAGGGTACCTCTGGAGTGAGAATAGTGACTCGTAAATCACTCTTCGACAGGATGAAGAATGAAAATTTACGTAATTTAGAAGAAAAACTATGTTTTTTGGGAGACCACCTTTTCACCCAAGACAACCTTACTGAAAGTCAGTTAAAAGAACTGAAACACAATTTTACACATTTCAAATCAGAAATAAAGCAAAGGTGGAATAAATCACACAAAAAAGAAGAAGCTTTTTTGAAAAACAACCATCTTTGGCTAGAAGGTACTTTCGAAATTCCAGTCACAACTACCAATCGTCAAGGTCGCCCTTGTAAATCATTTGGTGAATCTAGCGAAAGGAGCAAAAGAAGAAAAACTGAGGAACTCCGCTCCAATGTAGAAGATGGTGTTTTAGTTCACGCAGTTCAAGTTGAATTAAGAAAATCGGGAAAACGTGATGCTTCCCGCATTCTCCAAGACATAACAAGCTCTCCGACCCGTGCAAAGAAGTACAAAAAAGCTTTCAATGCCTCTAAGTGTGAAAAATCATCGCGTTTAACCCCCATGGAAGCATTAAAAATGTTTATAGATGCAGACTTAACACGAGTACAGTACGAAATTATAAGAAACACGAACCGGAAGTTTTTTCCGTGTTATAGCTTAATTCAAGAAGCCAAAAAGAAATGTTATCCTCCTCCAGAAGCGAGCACGGTAACAAGTACCTGCGCGGAAACCCAACTGCAACCATTAATTGATATTACTGTTAAGCGCTTATCGGAATACTTAGAAGAAGTCTTATTGACAATAAAAGAGCAAGAGCGGAACACTTTGAAGTTGATATGTAAATGGGGCTGCGACGGATCCCAACAAGCACAGTACAAACAAAAACTTGACAATGAGTCTGACTCTGATGCAAATATTTTTCAAAGCTGCTTTGTACCTGTGCGACTTATTTGCGGCAAGGACAATCAAAAGGTGTTATGGGAAAATCCAACACCTTCATCTGCCCGATTTTGTCGTCCAATAAGATTTCGCTTCGTCAAAGAAACAACTGATATAACAAACGAAGAGATCAATTATGTTTCAAACTCCATTGATAATTTGGTTGCAACTGAAGTGGACATTGACGGAGAAAAGTTTTTGGTGCATTCCCAATTTGTAATTGACAATGGTAGATGGAAAGGTTTGCAACGCAGCTACTGGAACAACATCCACAAGTCGTTGCTATATCTGTGGGAAAACTTCCAAAGAATTCAACAATTTAGAGGACAAAAGAAGAATTTCAAAGGATGCTACTGAATTTGGTCTTTCTATTTTAAATGCGAGAATACGATTTTTTGAAAGCATTTTACATTTAGCGTATAAATTGCCTGTGAAAAAGTACCGTCAGAGAAAAACAGAAGAAGAAAAACAAATGGAGATGAATAAGAAAATAGAAATACAGACCAGGTTTCGCAATGAAACTGGCTTATTAGTTGACATGCCGAAAGCAAACTGCGGAAACACTAATGACGGCAACACCAGCAGGAGATTTTTTGAAGATCCGAAACTATCCTCAGATATTACAGGAATAGATTACGAGTTAATATATAGATTAAAAGTGATTTTGGAAACGATTTCGAGCGGATACGAGATAAATTTAGAAAATTATGAAAAATATGCAGAAGAAACTGCTTGCTTATACGTGAAACTTTACCCGTGGCACCCAATGACACCCACACTGCACAAAGTACTTGTGCACGGATCAGACATAATAAAAAATGCATTGTTACCCATAGGGCAACTATCTGAAGAAGCAGCAGAGGCACGCAACAAGCATTTTAGGTCATACAGACAGGATTACTCAAGAAAATTCTCTAGAGAGTCCTGCAACAGAGACATATTGAATAAGCTACTTTTAAGCTCAGATCCCTTTTTTAGTGCCTCAAGGGTAATAAACAAAAACAAGAAGTCTTCTTTTCTTCCTGAAACATTGAATATGTTTGTATCTGCAACACCAAACCCAGCAGACGCACTTCAATCAGAAAGTGAAGAAGAGATAAACTGATTATTGTTTGATTTAATAATTAAGTAATTAATAAAATCATGTGTGTCATAATCCATTATAAAAAATAAGCGTGTGTGTGTGTGTGTGTGCGTGTGTGTGTGTTTGTGTGTTTGTGTGTGTGTGTGTGTGTGTGTGTGTGTGTGTGTGTGTAGTATGTGTAGTGTGTATATATTATAATTATTTTGTGTAGACATGTGACCTAATTAAATTTTTTTGTAGTTTTTTTTTTATTTTATGGAAATAATTAAAAAATAAACATTATTTTTTACTGTTTATATAACGTTTGTTTTATTTCCGTCATTAGCAATTCAAAAACCCGAACTAATGTTTTTGGCCAGCTAAATTAACTAAATACCCCTATGTGCGCTGTACTATAAGCCTATGTGTTATTCCAGGGTCTAAGCTATCTCTATACCAAATTTCAGCTCAATCGGTCCACCCGTTTAGGCGTAAAAGAGTAACAAACATACATCCATACATCTAGACATCCATACATCTAGACATCCATACATTCTTAAAAACTTTCTCGTTTATAATATTAGTAAGATTGCATAATTAACCTGAATGTTGCACTTAAAGGTCGCCCAATATCCCTAAAAAGGCTTGTAACATAACCTAACGACACCCTCCTACAAAGATATTTTACAGAACCTATTACGTTGCCTTTAGAAAAACGTGACGACTCTACATCTCTAAGAATATTTTCTTTTTGTATTATGGTGATCGTCACCAGAGCATATTAGCCTATACGCCCATGAGCGTAGCCAGCCATGTGCTCAGGCTCAGGGTGGGGCAACAGTCTAAAATAATATATGTATGTAACTAACAAACGCCTGCCCCGGTAACCCCGGTAAATTTTTTTATACAAAAATGTCACTTTTTATGACATAGAAAAACGGATGGACGGACAGTTGAGTGGAGTCTATTAAATACATATGTACGATCGGCTTATTTCGAGCGCCGCAAAATTTGAAGTAACATCCAGGTCAGAGCCAGGGTGTGGCAAGTGCACTCTGCCCCACCATGGCTACGCCCATGAATACGGCCTCTGGAGGGACTGAGAGGTATTTTTTGTCATTCTAAGGAAAGGCCATGTCAAGAGTACCAAGAATCGGCGAGCGTGCATGAAGAATGTGATGAAAGTCGATGAAGCGCAAGAGATGTGTCAGGATCGTACCCAATGGAGGGAAATAGTCTCTGCCTACCCCAACGGGAACCAGGCGTGATTATATGTATGTATGTAGGTACCAATTTTGTTTCAAGTGCTCAACGTCCTAAAAATGTAAGTGACTTATTATTCTCTCTCAGTTATTGTTCTAAGTGGCCATACTGTATGCAGAACCATGCCGTGTGAGTCAACACTAAAACAATATCATTCCATCAATGACTTCCAGCTAAGCAATGAGCCATGCACTCACATTATTTCACAGAACCCATTGGGTTTCCCAATGTGATAATATTTGGCAAAAGTTGGCATAAGATGATCTAATAGGAGTCATACGATACTCAAACGATCTAGAGTACTCCTAAATTACACATCGTTCCCAAAGATGCCAGGAACGTTTTGTATGACTAGTAGGCGCAATTTTAAAATGGTTCAGCCAGTTTAAGCCTGCCTATTGTGACATAAAATTCCTGGGGATATACGCTTGTTCTTAATTTTGTGTATGACTAAGGATCAGTCACTTCTACCCACTCGTTTAGTCGTTTAGTCTTTCACTAAAAATAATATAGGTAGCAACATTTATATAGATTTAGATAGAGGCACAAGCTGACCCCATCGATTTGACCCGCTGATGATGATGATGTAGTATTTTTACAGGAAAATGAGTTATGCCACGATTGTCGCCTTATATGCCGGGAGTATCTCGGGGGAAAGATAAAGCTAGACCGGCAGGCTCTAGCAACTTGCTTGACTTGACCAGGTATGACTTAGAGCCAATGATTTGACTAAGGAGGACCCACAGGATCGCAAGTGGACGAGAAACAGACGGAAAGCAGTCCCAGACAGTTGGAAAAATGCGCAGTATACGCAAATAGGGGTTTCCTTTTTTCTAGTTTTTAGGGTTCCGTACCTCAAAAGGAAAAAACGGAACCCTTATAGGATCACTTTGTTGTCCGTCCGTCCGTCCGTCCGTCCGTCTGTCTGTCTGTCTGTCTGTATGTCAAGACCCTTTTCCTCAGGAACGCGTGGAGGTAACAAGCTGAAATTTATAGGAAATACTAAAGTCCATTGCCTCTTAGAGCTGTGAAAATTTCAAACTTCTAAGCCAACGCAATCAAAAGATATAGTCGAATATGTCGCAAATTTCAGCAAATTTTCGACATTACCAAATAAATCAAAACCTACGGGGCACTTCCCGTGAACTCAGAATCTTGAAATTTGGCACGAAGTAACTCCTTAGAGCACAAATAAAGGAAAAATTGCGAAAACCATAATTTTTTATTTGCATCATATGAAAAAAATATTTTGAATAATTTTATACCTACTACCCCTTTTCTCATGAACGCGTTGACGTATTAAATTGAAATTCATATCAAATACTCAAATCTATAATACCTTTAAACTGTAATAAAATCAAACCTCTATGTCAACGCATTTAAAAGAAACAGCAATTTTAGTCGCAATTTTAAACTTGCAAATACTCTCAAAAAATCAAAACCTACAGGGTACTTCCCGTGATCTTAGAATCTTGAAATTTGGCACGAAGCAACTCCTTAGAGCACAGATAAAGGAAAAATTGCGAAAATTGTACATTTTTAGTTAAATCATATAAAAAAATATTTTTTAAAATTTCATACTTACTACCTTATTTCTCATGAACGCGTGCAGGTATTAAACTGAAATTCATATCAAATACTAAAGTCTATTATACCCTTAAACTGTAATAAAATCAAACCTCTATCTCAACGCATTCAAAAGAAACAGCAATTTTAGCCGTATTTTTTAACTCGCGACTACTCTCAAGGGAATCAAAACCTACAGGGTACTTGCCGTTAACTCAGAATCTTGAAATTTGGTACGCAGCAACGTCTTAAATCACAGGCACAGGAAAAATTGCGAAAACTGTAAATTTTTAGTTACATCATATAAAAAAATATTTTTAATAATTTTGTATTTACTATCCCTTTCCTCAAGAACGCGTACAGGTATTAAATTGAAATTCATACCAAATACTCAGCTTTATAACTTTAAGCTGTAAAAAAATCAAACATCTATGTCAACGCAATCAAAAGAAATAGCAATTTTAGCCGCATATTTTCAAACTCACAAGGAAATCAAAACCCACAGTATATAATATTATACCCACTTTTCCTTAGGGTTCCGTAGAAACTCGTAGGTTTGTACGGAACCCTCGGTGCTCGAGTCCTACTCGTACTTGACCGGTTTTTTTTATAGCAGACTAAACAAGCGTTTGACCGCAATCTCACCTGACGATGCAGTCGAAGTTGTAGCACGCTTGTTCAGTAAGAACCTCTTAATTTGAACAAACCTACATTATAGCATTCGGGAAACACTGAGGATGGTAGCGAGTTCCATAGCTTCGCCGTTCTCATAATGAAAGACGACGCAAATCTCTTCATCCGAGCTGTTGGTATATCCAGGTAGGTACGAAACCTTAAAAGAAGAAAAAGAAAGCGAGCCGCTAGTACAAAATAAAATGATATAGTATTATATATCTAATATATAAAATTCTCGTGTCACAGTTTTCGTTGCCATACTCCTCCGAAACGGCTTGACCGATTTTGATGAAATTTTTTGTGCTTATCCAGTATCTATGAGAATCGACCAACATCTATTTTTCATCCCCCTAAATGTTAGGGGTAGTCCACCCCTAAATTTTTTATTTTATTTTTTAGACAAAATTTTTAATTTCTATTTTTTTATGATACAACATACAAAAATACATACAATCCTCAATTTTCACCCTTAAACGATCAACCCTTATTTTTTAATAGCCATTTTAGTAATTTAATCATTTTTCCTCTCCGGTCGAAAACTGATCAATCGTCATTTAATTAGTTATTTATTATGAAATCTATGAGAATCGGCCAACATCTATTTTTCATCAACTTAAATGTTAGGGGTAGTCCACCCCTAAATTTTTTTTTTTAAACAAAATTTTTAATTTCTATTTTTTTTTATACAACATACAAAAATACATACAATCCTCAATTTTCACCGTTATACGATCAACCCTTATTTTTTAATAGCCATTTTAGTAATTTAATCATTTTTCCTCTCCGGTCGAAAACTGATCAATCGTCATTTAATTAGTTATTTATTATTAAAATCTATGAGAATCGGCCAACATCTATTTTTCATCACCTTAAATGTTAGGGGTAGTCCAGTCCACCCCAAAATTTTTTTTTTTAGACAAAATTTTTAATTTCTATTTTTTTTTATGATACAACATACAAAAATACATACAATCCTCAATTTTCACCCTTCTACGATCAACCCTTATTTTTTAATAGCCATTTTAGTAATTTAATTATTTTTCCTCTCCGGTCGAAAACTGATCAATCGTCATTTAATTACTTATTTAAGTATTATTAAATTATTATTTATTTATGTTTTTTATTTATTATTATTTATTTATAATTTATTTATTTATTATTTATTTATATGGCAAAACAACGTTTGCCGGGTCAGCTAGTATATATATATATATATATATATATATATATATATATATATATATATATATATATATATATATATAGGATCCGTAAGTAGATAACGTCTGAAATCGATAAGAATGCAAAATAATTATAAATATTAAAATAATTTGAGTTTGGCCTCTTGATAAAATAAATCACACAACACTATCGCAATTTGATTGATGATTTATAGATTGGCATGAAAGTCATTCTACTAATATTATTAATGCGAAAGTATGGATGGGTGTTTGTTATGTCTTCACGCCTAAACGGCTGAACCGTTTGGGTAGAAATTTGGTATATTATGTAACTTAGAAAAAGGAATTACACATAGATTACTTTTCAACGGGTAAAACCACTGGGCATTGGGCATAGCATTATCTATTTGGGCATAGTATTATATTCATTACTATTAGGGTATATAATTATCTCGAAATAGAAATAGCTTCATTTGGAGCAAATTCTTTTTCACAAAATGGTACCAGTCTATACTTCCACACTGCTGGTCAAAGGACTTGGGGGAGTCCTACATTTTTCGATGTAGCGCCTAGGACAAAGGAAAAGCCATGTACCATCATTTTCTAAAATCCTACTAATATTATCGTAAAAGTTTGTAAGAATGTATGGATGTCTGGATGTATGTTTGTTACTCTTTCACGCCTAAACGGTTAGACCGATTGAGCTGAAATTTGGTAGGTATAGAGATAGCTTAGACCCTGGAATAACGCATAGGATTAATAAACTAGAGCGGGTAAAACCGCTGGACACAGCTAATAAAGGTTCTTTGGTGTTTCCAGTTTGAACACTGAACATTGATAGGGTTGCCATACACATGAGGAAGTCTTCCGTGTGGGGAGAAAGTGGCAACCTTGGGGAAATAAAAAGTCAATAATATTATAGCCATAAAGAACTGAAAAGTATACAATGTAAGACATCAATTTCTGAAGGTTTTGTGTGTTTTTAACATCCATAATATCTTTACTATAAATGTGAAAGTTTGTAAGAATGTATGGATGTCAGGATGTATGTTTGTTACTCTTTCACGCCTAAACGGGTGGACCGATTGAGACGAAATTTGGTATAGAGATAGCTTAGACCCTGGAATAGCACATAGTGCAGCGGGTTAAACCGCTGGGCGCAGCTAGTTAATAATATATTTGATGTTTTATACACAGAACCCAAACTCCTCATACCCTGAACGCTACTGACACTACTTTTAAGATAAGATTTTTTTATTTAGTAAAAAATGCAAAAAGAAGCTGTAGGTAGGTAGGTACCTAATCTTGGAGGGTAGTGATAACTTTTTCAACTTCGTCCATTTTACTTTTTACTGTTATCAACTTTTTCTTAAAAAGTTTTTTTGTGATTTATTGACGAGTTCTAACAATCTAATCGAAATATGTTTTTGTAAGGTCATATAGGTTGCTTTCTTAGAAAATAAAAACAACGGGAAACGACGCTAGAACTAATTCTTTTGCGAAAAATTATGTTTCTGTGGGGGAGAGGTAACGTACACTGCAATAATGACACCACACTGATGTAATTTCGATGAGGTGCACTATGTACGCACCCAACGACCTAATATATCGTAATATAAAATCGTGGAGTACTGTTCTCATCTTTGGGATGCTGCCAAGTACCAGCTTCAGACACTGGAGTCAATTGAGAGACGTGCAAAAAAGCTAGTAGGTGACCAAAAACTTACGGATTCTAGGCTGCAGAGCCTTGAACATCGTAGAATGGTCGCTTCGCTATCGGTCTTCTATAGGATTCATTTTGGAGAGTGTGCGCAGGAATTACACGAACTAATTCCTCCATGCCCATTCTATCGACGGACGACACGGCAGACGGCAATGCGGCACTCCTACTTAGTGGCGCTACCAACAGCCCGCACCAAGCGTTTTGCTTCGTCGTTTCTAATGAGAACTGGTTGCATTTGGAACACTTTGCCGTCATCCGTGTTGGGTATCTTCAAGGCACGAGTGAATAGGTACCTTTCTAGGCGTCATACGTGATCCATCGTCGACCGCATTTTCACTTTCCGTCAGGTGGCATGTGGTCAAACGTAGGCCTATTTCGTATAAAAAAAAATATTTGATCGAAGTGCACCCGACAAAATTGTTAAACACTGGCATAAAATATACTACTTTAGGGAAGAGACTAGCTACCACGACATGGGATATCCTAGTGTGGGGCTAGTGGACACCATAGGTAATCTATTAGTTCATAAGCAATTAGTTTTAAATTTTTATGTTATGTACCATGTACCATCACATCTTTCTTAAGTAAATATTTCATAATGCATATATACGAGTACATACCTACACACACACAGTAACATCTCGTACTGTGTCACCTTGTTCTATGTCCGGCGGTCTCTTTTATTTGGCAGCGGTGGTCGCCTGACAGTAACGTATCCAGTAGCATTTATGATCTAAGGTTGTTATTGATACCAAAATATACTATGTATGTTGCATTGAAATATGTTACTAAGTGTATAAGGTCAGTACACACATAGGATAACCGCCGCGAATTTTATGCATCGTAAAATTTTAAGAACTAGACGACGACTAGATGCCTACTTAAAAATATGGGATCAAATAGGAAAGGGAAGAAATACAGTAAAGTTTATTATCACACTAAATTATAAAGGCGAAAGTTTGTGAGTATGGTTGTTACTCTTCACCCCTAAACGGGAGGACCGATTGAGCCAAATTTGGTATAGAGATAGGTTAGACCCTGGAATACCACATAGGCACATAGGTACATCGGGTAAAACCGCTGGGCGTAGCTAGTTGTTTATAAAATAAGTAAAATCCCAAAGCGGATAAGGTACAAAACCGGTACCGGCCAACCCTACCAAACGTCTGCGCGCACGCATCGGACTAATTGAGGCGTGTAATTATGCAAGACGGTGAAAACGGTATGCCTTGCCGAGTGCCACACGTGCCGGCCATGCTTCGATGGATCGGGAGAGACAATGAATCCGCTAGAATATGCTAGCTTGGAAATATCCCTGTATTAGGTATTTCTCACAAGTGGAACTACGTAGCGCTTTAGTTGATCAAATATTACGATATATGTATTAGCTGTGGGCAGCAAGTCTGAAATAATATTTAACTAGCAAACCAAACATGCGGTCTTACTCCAGTTATTTCTTGTCATACAAAAATTCACCTTTTACAGACAAATAGCTGGGCAGTAGAATCTGCATATTAAATATGTGCAATGACTAATTTAGTGCGCTAGGAAAATTTGAAGACCTTACAGGTCAGAGCCAGGCTGGGGCAAGTGCCCCAATCTGCCCCATCATGGCTACGCCCATGTCCACAAGGGAAAATGTTAATGGTAACTTACATAATATAGGGGCAATTCAGCAGTAATTAAAACTATTTAAAACAGCTAAGCTATTCTACCGCCTGAGCAGTGATGTGCAAACATTACTGTGCTCCGATAGGAGGGCACTGTACCTAGTGAAATTACTGGGCTAAAGAGTCTTAACATCTTATGTTTCTTGAATAAGAAGTGTTGGTGCAGTGCACCTCATTGTGAAATTCTGGGTAGCACTGTACTGATTATGGGCAGCGTTATCTCTTAACATCAGAAGAGTGTCTTTGTCGTCTTCTTACTTCTCCACATAAAAAAAAACCTAAGCTATTGGATTAATAAAACATCAGATATCATCTAAGTACTTAGTTTATTAATTGGAATGTAATTATAATGAAAAATAGTTCACTAATAACTAATATGCTACATCTCAGAGTAATTATAATCAGTAAAGAATGTATGTGAAGCCATTTCAATCTAGGCTAATCAGGCTACATTTATTTATCTAGGTTGTATAACAAACTATAGTGTACACTAGTTGTGTAGATCATACTTATTTGCTTGAATTCTTATATAAAATTTTGACTAAGTGCTTGTTCACGCTATAACACGCGGGCGCGGGCGCGGGCGCGACAGACTTTGCTCACACCGCACGTGCGTTGTACGTGAACACCTTCATAGCACGTCATATGTTTGATATTTCGCGCCCGCGCCCGCGCCCGCGCGTCAACGTGGGCCAACGCTAAGACAACCATTACAGTTTTGCGGTAAATGAGCCAGCCAGGATAATTTGTTCTTGGGTAAGTAGGTACATTAGGCAGTTACTCCATCTATGTAGTACAAATGTCAGGTCTGAACTGCTACTGCTGCTGTTAGTTTGCATTTGTACAAGTATGCAGGGACTTATGAAAAAGCATTTTAAATTTTACTTAGAAAAACCCCAAATATGTATTACACATTAAATTGACTTAATGTTATGTTTATTTCACTTAAAATAATAATATACTACAGGGTTATGATTACTGCTTAATTCTTATTGAAATATCCATTAGAAAATTGACATAACAATTATGTATCTTTGTGTCAAATTTCAACTCTATCTGCTCAGCATGCTGTACTTATATTAATATAGTATAAATTTTACTTTTTATCGTTGTCCAATACCAGGTAAGACAGTGACAAGTATGAAGACAAAGATAGCATTAAAATATATGCTTAGTGAGAAAGAGATATTCTTTAAGTACCAGGTTGACTAGTTCATATACACACTTTAAAAACACACACATGCATACAATATTGGCTTCATAATTAGAGATATAGATATATAGCTAGAAAACATGTCTGTGCTCCATTATTTCTTTTTAATTTTAAGCTCGGGCAGAACCATTGGCAGTGATAATTGTTGATAATTAAAATACAAAAAGAAAAATGCAAAATGTACAAACGAAAACACTGATATGAACAGTGGAAATACGTCTGGATACTGTGGTGGTGGTTGCACGAAAACTATTGCCAATGTCATGAAAATCATACCTAGTATTGAGAAAAAGAAATTTATACTAAGAAGTCTCAATAACATGGAGTTTTCTGTTTTATTCCGTTCCACAATCATATCTACACGGTTAGCGCTCAAAAATGCAAAGAATCCTGCTTTTGGTTGGCTTAATTTAATGCTGAAACTGTACACCGTTATATAGATTAAATTAGTGACTATAAAAGGCAGGATCAGGCCGTCTTTTATAAGTAACGGGAGCATACTGAAGTTAGTGATTAATAGGAACCAAAAACACATGAAAGGATCTTCAGGGAAATGAACCAATACAGGTATTGATACTAAGAGAATCGTCTTTTCGTGGACTTGGAATGAAAATAAAAAGAATGCTAGAGAGACGTTAATTAGCGAAAGTATAAACTTCTTTTTGTTTATACGGAGAAATAGGTCTAAGCATGAAGGTAGTATAGATATGCCTGTTATAGTTAGACATGTCCATGCCATCGTTTCATTTGTGTACACAGATTTAAGCTTAATAAATACATTTACAAAACACCACAAGTTAGAAACTTTATCTTCAAAAATGCCCCGTTTCAATGGAAATAATCTGTGGACGACTTGCATTACATCCTGGACAGACGTCATAAGCGGATACCAGATTATAATAAACGAAGACAAAACTGCTATCGCAAGCTTGTTAAATCTAGTTAAAATGTACTTAATTCTACTTCTTGGAGGAACGTTAACAAAACACTTTCTCAACAAGTAAAAAAAGAACGGCAAAGCATGATACAGCTCCATCTGCTTATAATTAAGAGCCAGAACAAAAAATATGGTACAAAGTATGTCATTTTCTATAGCTATTACAAAGAAAGTGGCCCACAGAAACAAGCCTAATGACACACAATTATACTGAAAATGACCATGATCTATCAATATTATGCCGGGGTACAATAAAAACATAGTAGTTGATATATCTACTCGTTTGAATAAGTTTCTGTGGACCTTGATTCTAACTTGAGCTTTCTCTTTAATTTTCACGCGCTCCGCGTCGATACATATGCACAGCACGGCGGTCACGAAAAAATACACGTCACTAAGAAAAACAGTCCAACGCATGAAGGTTTTATGGTTGTCATTCTCGTAGCCGCGCGATGCGAATAGCCTCACGGATTCAGGGTCCAGCCACTCTGCCACCAGACCCAGCAGGTAGCTGTGGTAAGCCGTCAGAGGCGGATAATCTAACCCCCAGTACAGCAAGTCGTTCTGAGTCGTGTTGTGGTACCAGGACACCAGAGGAGTCTGCACAGTTATCTCCTGCCAGTGCCTCTGAGCTTCAAAATCCCCGTACATAGGCGGCTTCTTGTATCCGGAGTACGGATACTGAGCGACGCACCACCGTACAAGCAACGCGAAAAACACACCCGGTAACAACGCATCTTTCGTCAACGTAAACCTATCCGGGTCCAATTTCTTCGTCATAACGATTTAATTAATAATTTCCGACTTTCGACACCGGTCTACAATATTTTCATTCACGAAATTAACAACGCGGCAGGTTATTCAATAATTTTGACAGTACTTACGACGTGAACGGCGTCGAGTTCCTGGGTCAGCTTATCCTTCAAATATCCCTCCGTATACACCATAATTGTCGGCCAAAATCCATTTATCGTGAAACAAAACTCATGCACTGCCCACAGAAATTAAACTACACCTCTCACTAGAATTTACTACACACAAACTGGTCGCCCGATACGCAAGAATTGGATTTTTTTCGAAAGTGAGAAAACGAGAAAGCGGCACATGAAAGTGAAATTGCGGTCGCCGAACTGACGAATTTCACACCGGATGAGTTCCGCTAGGCAATCCGGCCAAATTAGATCATCTCGATTAGCGGACAAACTTCAGTAAAATGTGTGGTCATAGAATTTTATTACATTTTCGTGACCTTGACCAGACAAAGAACCATTGATTCTAGATCTACAACTTCAATCGAGTATGGAAAGGAATCGAGTTCGAAAATAGTGATGTCCAACGAGCTAATTTGTGGAACTGAATCATTCGTTCTTTTAAAAGTTTGTGTAGTTCTGTATGACCACTGTGTGTATGACTTTATGCAATCTGTGATGTTGGTACTTCCGAAAATAATTTGCGAAAGCGTCATCGCGTCAGAATAAAGACAAAGCGAAAGCCAAGAAAACAAAGCGAAAACTAATAATTATTATTACTATTTTTTCTCTGCAATTTCTTTATTAAATTGTATTTTAAAATATTTAATGTAATAAAATATGAAGCCATACTCTTTTGAGTACCAATTTGATTTTTAAACAAATATGGCGACCAGTGTTGCCAGTGCCCTATCTTCAAAAGTAACGCAGACAGGTTCGAAAAGTAACGCATTTACAATAAAAGTAACGCATTTAAAAAAAAACCACGATTTTTAATACAATTTATATACAATGTTATTTACTTACTCAATTTAAATAAAGGTACTTATACTTTTTGAAGTGAAAACTTCTTTAGCGGCGCTGAGCACTTTTTTTGTATGGGTAAAAACTTTAAAACTCGCGTCAGGGTCACGTGATGCTGATCGAAAAAGCGTAAGATCGAGGGGAAGGGAGAGGAACTAGTATCTCCCACTCTTTCTACCGTGCCTGAGTGTGCTGCTCTGTTTAGGCGGCACAGGGGGCTTAGACAAGCGCGCGCCCGTTTTATTTTTTAATTTTGATTTCAATATAAATTTTGCAGACGATAAAAATCAATCATTAATTGAATTTTTAAATAATGAATTTGGTTTAACTATGTCAAATGATCGCAATTTTAGCACAACGAAATACAAAACTACTATTGATGCGGTCTTTATTAGACACTTAAATAGGTTCGAATCAAAACTGTTTGTTTCTTACTTCAGTTATCATAAACCAATTGTATCAGTTGTAAAAATTTGCGATGATGATTCTGATAATAACGATGGTGTAAAAGTCGTCAAAATTATGGATGGAAGTTGATTTTTCTGAGAAATAAAATTTAATGTAATATATAAATAACGATATAATATTATAAATAACAACATATAAATTGTCATATTTGTGTACGATAGCGCAATAAATAAACATTGTATTCTACCTCATAAATGATAGTATTTTTATACTTATAATTAAACACAACGTTAATATTGAAGTTTTCACTTCTGCCGGCACTCCCGGAGTGCTATTTTTTTTTTCTAATGGGTCGTCCACATTTACTGGCGAATGATTCGGCGAGTGTGGTTTTGTCTATGGACGAGCAATTTTTGTCTATTGACGAATGTAGACGAAGACGATATTTACAGTTTTACCGGAAAAAACCGTTTTTCCGGTAAATTTCTGGTATACATTTTGGGCTCCATAGCTGACGACTTTAATTATATTTTGAATATTAATCAATCATGAACCATTTGAAGCCATTTTGTGTGAATAATTACTTTAAACTAGTAAAATTTTCTTTTTTTTTATTTATATAATCTATGCCCCAAGTGCACATATATAATCTGTGCGCTCGAGCGAATGTTGGGCCAACGCAACGACTCGCAGAGTCATTGACCGGCATATGTGGACGTGCCATGATATTGACATATTTTTTACTATTTTTAAAATTTTTGTTTTCCGTTTCGATTGCGTTCCGTTTCACTAAGTTATTATTTTATATTCTTCCATTGTAAGTTCATTTAAAAAAATCATTACCCCAAAAAGTAACGCAAAAGTAACATTTTAGGACAAGTAACGTAAAAGTAACGCAAAGGGTCAAAAAGTAACGCAAAACGTTACAAAAGTAACGCACTGGCAACGCTGATGGCGACACCATAAGGCGGTTTATTCAAACGTCAAAAATTAAAGCGAAACAATTTCGTGTGCAGCAGTATCCAAAATGAAAATGGAAGGTGAATCAGCACAGTTGAAGAAGAATTTAACAGACTGGCGATTTAGTCAATACCCAAAATACATTTTATTGCCGATTGAGGAGAATCATGATCAAATCCGTCCGAACATTAAAAACGTTATATTTTCTGAAGTAAGCTGCGAATATATATTAGAAACTACAGATAAGAAAGATTAAGATAATTTTATTTGGGAAATAAATCGAAAGCAATTTTGAGTAAGTAATTTTCTTATTTTAGGCGTCTCCGCGTCCCCTTGAACGCACTATCCGCTTGGTTGGTGTCTCAGGCGATGCCTTAATGAATATCCTAGACATGGACCCAGATATGGCCAATCGAGATGAGTTTGCAGAGTTTATAGCTGGCAGAAAACTTCCTTATGGTGCTCTACCTGTTGCTCATAGGTAAAAATAAATTTATAAACTAATTTCGAGAAGTTATACGAGTACCGCACAAGCTATAAAACTCATACTATTTTGGTAAAGTTTAACACAATTATTCCATCTGTCATCCTAATCTTTACCCCAGGGGGACAAATGAGAAAAAAGTTTTATAATATGTCCCTATTACTTTCGTGTGCCCCTGGAGGGACAGGTGGGAAATAAATCGGTTTTAATAATATTATAATGTATTTATTTATTGTACAGATACGGAGGCCATCAGTATGGACTATGGGTTGGCCAACTTGGTGATGGCCGAGCCCATATCTTGGGGGAATATGTTAATAGGTATATAATACTTGATCTCTATTCTGTACAACTAAAATATTATTTATTTGTTTAGAAATATTGATAGACTTGATAGTTGCTAAAGTTGATATTTGAGAAAATTAATAGTAAACAATGATATCAATAAATAAATTTTCCTCAAATGGTTGAGTATAACAATGTCGCGGGTGAGGATACCACTAAAATAGTAGTGTTATCTATTGTGTTGGTGATAATGATATGTAGTAAACTTAACAGATGTGGCGCACGTTGGCAAGTTCAACTGAAAGGTTCGGGTCAGACGCCATACTCTCGCGTGCACGCTGCACGATGGGCGCACGGTGCTTCGCGCAGCTGCGCGATCATCGCGCTAGCGATCATCTCCCGGATAGCTATCAGGGAGATGATCGCTAGCGAGGCGTGTCACTTCCTGGGCATCTCTACTACTAGAGTTGCGGGGGTTACCGATTTCTTATTTTAAAAAGCGTTCGTAAAGCACCTCTATGAGAAGAACGAGCAAAAAACTCATAGGGATAGTTGATCATAGATATATAGGTACTGTTACACTGTATGCGTCTGGCGTCATCTTAGTATATTATAGATAACGGATTTCTTCAGATTGTGTTGATGATAAAGATAGTTGGTGATAATGATAGTAAACTCGACAGATGTGGCGAACGTTGGCAAGTTCAACTGAAAGGTTCGGGTCAGACTCCATACTCTCGCGTACACGATGGACGCACGGTGCTTCGTGCAGCTATTAGAGAGATGATCGCTAGCGAGGCGTGTCACTTTCTGGGCATCCCTACTACTAGAGCTGCGGGGGTTGTTGGTTAGCAGACACTTCTGTAACTTTCAAGCAAGCATGCTTACTAAATTTCTAATAGTGATAACATATAATGCCAAAGTATGGATGTGTGAGTTTGTTACTTCCTCACGTCGAAACCGATTGAGCTGAAATTTGGTGTGTTTATATTATTGTAGCTTAAACAATTTCTAGTGAATAAAACTGCAGGGCACGCGCAGTTACATGTATTTAGCGTACTTCTCCAAATCTACCTAGTGTGCATAGCTTCAAGAACTACCTCTTGGGCTAGTAAAGTGTGTCTTAAACTGCTATTTATAATGCTAATGATGAAGAGGGCATCAGCTAATTCTGTGTATGTCTTCGATTCTTCATTAGTGAGTGATGAAGCAGTAATAAGAGACGTGTTCTACAATGGAAGTCCTCGTCGTGAGCGAGCGGTTTCTGTACTGAAGCTGTTGCGGTGTGGTTCCGGTTTGGATCTCTAGAGATACTCGCTACAGCTGGCTAATAATGTCTTATGTCTTCGATTTGTCACTGAAGAAGCAGTAATAAGAGACGTGTTCTACAATGGGTCTCCATGTCGCGAGCGAGCGGCCTCTGTCCTGAGGCTGTCTCGGTGTTGGTTCCGGCCAGCCAGCTGTAACGAGCATCTCTAGCGATCCTAACGGTAGAGATGCTCGCTACAGCTGGCTAATAATGTCCTATGCTAGCTAATATATGACTCATGTCGTCGATTTGTCATCAGTGAGTGATGAAGCAGTAATAAGAGACGTGTTCTACAATGGAAGTCCACGTCGCGAGCGAGCGGCCTCTGTGCTGAGGCTGTCTCGGTGTTGGTTCCGGTTTGGATCGCTGGAGATGCTCGCTAAAGCTGGCGAGTTGGCTACTTTGAAACAATTGGGTGATTTTATTATAAAGGTGATTTCAAATTTTATTAAGTTAATATTATCTTCTAAATATATAAAAGGAAAGCTTGACTGATCGACTGATTGAATGACTGATTTATCAACGTATGTTACAGTATAAGCCACTGAGCGGATTTGGTAGAAATTTGATAAATAGATCCACAGAAATCCATAAAGAAAGGATTTCATTGAGGAAGCGAATCTCTTAGCGTATAATAGAATATAATTTATAAATGCGAAAAACTCGTATCTACCTAACAATAAATGTACCTGGTACCTACTGAAATTGAAATGGACCTAGGTATATGAGATGGCCAAGTTTGTAAGGTATTCAGTTTTATTTAGGTACCTACATGATTGTATACCTATTTATTTAAAATTATTATGTGACATTAATTTCAGGAATACTTCCCAGAAATCCATTTGTCTGACGAAAATCGATTCATTAGACTATTTTCTGAGATTGCCCATCGTACTTTGGATCTAGTTGCTAAATGGCAAGGTATTAAAAGTTTTCTACTATAATCTCCTGTAAATAATTTTACTTGTAAAAGGTTCTACCAAGGGGTTGAACCCTTTTTCTCTACGAGTAGAAAACAATATTTTTTCTGAATTTCCGAATGTGGCACGATTTGATAAAACTTGATCTCATAAAAAATTGCTGATGCTTGAAATATAAAGGCGTTTCGGAAATAATTGAGAACAAATAAACATACATAATAATAATATGTACAAACATAGACTTTGTTGTATACTCGCAACTACTTTTAAGGATTGCATTATTTACATCTTTGAAATCTGTTTAAAAATACAATTAACTCATATCCTTTCAATATATCATATCCTTCCATTTTTATATATAATTTTCAAGTAAGTTAATAATGAATCCAATAAGCAACTAAAACGATTTAAAATGTTTTCAGGAGTAGGATTCACCCACGGTCTACTAAACACAGACAACATGAGCATCCTCGGCATAACCCTCGGATATGGACCGTTTGGGTTCGTAGACTCGTACGACGGAGGGTTCGTGGCTAACTGTTCTGATGGCGAAGGGAGATATGCTCTGGCTAAACAACCTGATGTAAGACATTTCTTATTATCAAGTATTACATTAACTATCACATTGGTTGAATCCATCTTTAGTTGATTTTTTTTAATTCTCTATTCAAAACTTAGTAGAGGCATTTGCTTAGTAGTCGGTTACAGATTGAAGTTGAAAGTGTGTTGAGAAAATGTATAGTGTGTTCAAGTGAGTCGAACTCTTTTTTTGGCAACTTTGAGTGAATTGGTGTTCTGTAAGTCATCCGTTATGGCGGATTCGGATCGGATGCGGAGGTGGTGTAGAAGCTTTCTATATGTTTTGGTATCCTTCCTCTATTATTCTCTCTTAAATTTTATACAACTAGTTAATTGTATTTTTAGATAGTGGTCTGGAATATAGGTCAACTAGCGAATGCACTGAAACCGTTGCTCACGTCGTCTCAGCAAGTTCACATGTCGCATATTCTGAAGACTTTGGACACATATTGCAAGAATAAAATATTGTTAGTACACATAAATAGTTTTTATTCATAAATATGTTATGTCTATGCGTGCTAAGGTGATCTCGCTGAAAAGCATCCAAGTATAAAATCTATTACTTTATCTTAAAAACATCCAAACATTGCATTTTTAAATGATATTATTCGCTATAACTATAAATGAATAATAGCAACAAAAAAATATAAATCTAAAAAAGTTTCTATTTCAAATAAAACCGTCGTTTTAGAGTTGTACAACATAAAGGATTGTTCACAGTATTCATTCTTTCTCAGATTCGAAAATAAATCAAAAGAATGAATAGAATTAAACACTTTTTATTAATCATCATCATCGGCCTTTGCGTCTATTGCAGACGATTTAAGCACTGTCTGTTGGGTTGCGTTGGCACTTCAGGTGGTGGCTAATAAAACCAATCCTGGAGCGGCAAGGTCGACATCATGTCAACTTTTTAATAATGCTTTGATTTTTGCTTTGAGACATTTTATTTATTTGTCAAATAAAAGCGGATTTATTTCTTTAGAGAGACGTTTCTCATGAAGATCGGTTTGAAGGAAGAGCGCTGGGGAGATGAGCAACTGATTGAGAAATTGCTGGATATGATGCAGCAAACTGGAGCAGATTTTACTGCCACATTTAGACAGCTTGCGGAGGTTATACAACAACATAATACAATTACAATATAATGGCATTCGCCACTGTTGAAAAAAAGTAGGTATTACAATACAATACTCTTCAAATACAACCTACAACTTTTTTCTTAAATTCAAAGTAGGCCTACGTTTGACCACATCCCACCTGATGGAAAGTGCAGATGTGGTCGATGATGCTTAGAACTACAATCAAGGGAGGGTTTATGGGGCCAGGGGGTCCGGCGTCTTCAGATCCCCCATGAGGATTGTGGAGTTTTCATTAAAGGAACCTAATTCATAAACTTGAAAACGACGCCAAAATCATATTTAATATTTATTTTATTGATTTTCTTGACAGCTGATATTCATCAATTGATAGACTTGGGAGAGGCCTTTACTTAGCAGTAGGATAGTAAGTGTAAACGTACGTATCCAAAAAAGTAGACAATGCTTTTATCATTATTGTTTTATGCGTCCAGTTGGAGCCAAACGAGTTAGTGAGTGAAACGAAGTTAGCAGACAAGTGGGCGCTCAAGAGACTGTCCTCTCACGCTTCCTGGGGATGCTGGCTTGATCAGTATAGGGAAAGATTGGATAAAGAAGCGGGTACTTTTTCAAATAAGTATATACACTATTTATACGAAGCCAGTCAGTCCCTCTTGGCGCAAATGTTCACGCGAAGTGTTAAATACAGAAACAAAACGTCAAAGCTAAATTAACAAAACGGCACAACTCGCGTCTAATATTGTTGAGAATATCTGCTTAACCATGGTTTTGCATACGTGAACTCCTGACGAAGGAAGGACATCGTATTTGTCCGTAGCCGTGGTTGAGCGGTTGAAATATTCTCAACAATATTTGACAGACCATGTTGTCAAAAGTCAGAATGCATCAAGTGGGGCACTGGCTTATACCACTTAGCCATTTTTTTTTATTTAAAGCACTCGCAGCAAAATTCATTTTGCTCACTTGTTAAACAAATTACTGTTTTTCAGTGGATGCAAGCTCATCGGGCGTTTTTGAAGACGAGCGTCGTCGCAGAATGTTGTCAGTGAATCCGGTGTATGTGCTGCGAAACTGGATGCTGCAAGAAGCTATTGCTGATGCGGAAAAAGATGATTTTAGAAAGGTAAGTAAGAAGGGAATAGGAAGGCAACATATATTTGCAAAGTGGAGTCATTGATCCATATCTATTATGTCGATATGTTCGTTATTTGAATCATTTTGGGAGTAAAATTAAATTTGGAGGGTAGATAAATAGACCGTTACGATTGATATATCAAACTGAAAGGCAACGGTAAATAAGAACTTATGAAAATAATATATTGATAGCATGAATACTATATTGATGGATATATGATATTGATAGCTAATTCTAATTATTCATTACATAGACTAGATTTCTAGTAAAGTTTATAATTATTATTTTCTAGGTACGCTTTCTCCTAGAAGTTCTTCGCACTCCGTACCAAGTAAATGCAGAGGCGGAGAGGCAAGGATTTTCGTCCCAGCCACCGCAGTGGGCGTACGCTTTGAAAATTAGCTGCTCTACTTGAGATTTTTACCATTTGTTATTTTTGATTATTTGATTAAATTTGTTGAAAAATTATCACACGCGTTTCAATAGAAATTATATAAATATGATAATGCTAGCAAATCCAAAACAGGGGTTTGCACATCACTATAACAAAATGTGCAAGATAATGTGCCAAAAGATCTTTGTCGTACAAATTTGTTGAGAACGATTCATTCATTCAAAAATCTTTAGCGCTGGTGCAGCACTACTTTTGACATTGACAGTAATTGAATTTGACAACCAACTGGGTGACAGTAAACAGCTGTTCTTTTTGTTATTTTAAAAATAGACCTTATACTTATGGTTTAAGGTCTTTAATTAATTGATTCAACTAGAAAGTTGATGACTATTTCCAAAACATAAGTCCAAAATCCAAAACACTTGCAAAGTTTGTGGTTTTCATCGTGATTTGCGAGAAAATCAGATTAAAAGTGCACAAATTTGATAAAATACCGCTATTTATAATCGCGGCTAATGAGGAGGAGTTTTTGTGCGTTTGCTGCGCTCCTACATCAAGAAAGAAGCTTAGCGAAAACGAAAATGATTAGTTTCAAAGATTGGAAGTTTCGCGAGACCCCGAGCTACGCAGAGCTTCCTATTGACGAGAATCCGGAGTATAATGTGCCTGTTGCTGTGAAAAATGCAGTATTTTCCAAGGTAAGTTAACAAAAAAACCTACTTTAATGATATACCTAGATGCGCAGTTTGATTTAACCACCTACACTTACAGGAAACAAATACAGGAAACACTGTGTTCTTTCAATATCTTATAGGCTATTTAACTCTTGCGAAGAATCAACATTATTCCAATTTATTTTTATAACATTGATCCTCTTAATATAATTCATAGATTGGGACTGTTTTCTATTTGTTTTGGCCGTAGGTATATATAAGGATTATGTTCTAACATTCATATTGAATGTGATCTGTTGGTTGCCCTTATATAAAAAAATATAAAAGAGGAAAGATTAACCAACTCATTGATTGACTCATTGGCAGCTTGCTCTGCTGAAGAAATTTACTTGAAATTTTGTCCAAAGATATTTTAATGTCGTAGATATTGGAAATATTTATTAAATACATACCTCTTTTTGGTGTCTGATCCCCTGGTACATCTTTGTCAGAATCAAGTTCAAACTGCATCCCCTTGTAAAATTAATTAATCATCATAACTTTTCAATTACAGTTGCCAACGGAACCATTAACGGGTACAATCCACTTAGTGTGTGCGTCAGATGATGTGCTCAGGGAGATATTAGACCTGGAACCCTCAGTGGCTGAGAGTGAGGAGTTTGTGAAGTTTGTTGCGGGGAAGTATTTACCACCAGGAGGGCTCATTGTGTCACATAGGTGGGTTATTAAGTCTCCGCGGCAAAAAGACGGCCCCTGGGCCTGACGGTGTTCCTGCACGATTGTTGGTAATTGCCACCTCGCAGATGGAGGAACGAATTCGGGACCTCTTCAGTGCGTGTTTCACGGCTGGGAGGTTCCCGAAGACATGGAAGGAGGGGCAGCTTTGCCTCCTTCGCAAAGCGGGGCGCCCGGTGGACTCGCCTTCAGCTTACCGGCCCATCGTTTTACTAGATGAGGTCGGTAAGCTTTTCGAAGCCGTAGTCGCCGCCCGACTAAACCGCCACCTCCGGGAGGTGGGGCCGGACCTCTCCGACGCCCAGTTTGGTTTTCGGGGAGGCCGGTCCACAATAGATGCCCTGGCCCGACTCAAGGGGCAGGTAACGGATGCTGTGGAGGCGGGGGAGGGAGTGCTGGCTGTGTCATTCGACATAGCCAATGCTTTTAACTCCGTCCCCCACTCGACGATTTTGGAGGCACTCCGGTTTCACGGAGTACCTCAATACATGCGGAGACTGCTCGGCAGTTATTTGTCGGATCGTGCGGTCCTACTCGCGGACAGGGCAGGGTGCGTGCGGCGCTATGGCTCTGAGACCGGGGTTCCACAGGGGTCTTCGGCCCACTCCTGTGGAATGTCGGTTTCAACTGGCTCCTGCGGGGAGCTCTCCTCCGTGGCACGAGTGTCATTTGCTACGCCGATGACACTCTCCTCACTGCCCCGGGGAGAGACTTTGGAGAGGCGGCCAGGTTGGCCTCGGCGGGCGGATCATTGATCGCTGGAAGGATCCGCCGCCTAGGATTGGACGTGGCATTGCACAAGACCGAGGCCGTTTATTTTCGAGGGCCTCGGCGGCGCATTCCCACTGATGCCCACATCATAGTGGAGGGCGTCAGAATTGAAGTGAAGGCTCAGATAAAATATCTGGGCCTTACCATCGACAGCGGGTGGCGCTTCGGCACACATTTTAAGGAAATGTCGAAGCGCCTCGTCAGCTTTGCTGGCTCCCTCTCTCGGCTTCTGCCAAACTTGGGGGGCCCAAGATGCGGTGCCGGCGCTTGTACGCCGGCATACTCAAAAGCATGGCCCTTTATGGGGCCCCGATCTGGTCGGACTGCCTCTCGAGGCCGATGAGCGCCGTCTCCACCGCCATCCGCAGACCCCAAAGGGTCATTGCACAGCGGATGGTGAGAGCTTACCGCACGGTAAGCTTTCCGGCGGTGTGCGCCCTGGCTGGCACCCCGCCCTGGGAGCTCGAGGCGCAGGTGCTCACCAGGGTGTACCAGTGGACGGCGGAGCGCAGGGCACGCGGAGAAACCCCTGCGCAGGAAGAGCGGGAGGCGGTCCGTAAGGAGGCGGAGGAATTCATCCTCCGCCAGTGGAAGGATGATGCCGCCAGAGCCACTTATGGGCGCCGGACGTTGGACGCGCTCGGGCCGGTCCTGGAGGGATGGCGCGAGCGCTCCCACGGCTTCCTTTCCTACCGGCTGGTGCAGGTTCTGTCCGGGCACGGCGGCTTTGGGACGTTCCTGCACCGGATTGGGGTAAGGGAGACGCCGTCATGCCCCCATTGTGGCGCGACGGAGGACTCGGCCCAGCACACCCTCGAGGTGTGCCCGTCGTGGGCCGAGCTTCGCCAGGGTCTGACCTCAAACTCAAACTCAAACTCAAAATTCATTTATTCAAATAGGCTACAATGGAGCACTTTTGCAAGTCAATTTTACATTTTATTTTAATATTCTACCGCTCATTCGCAAGGCACCTCTATGAGAAGAATGAGCAAGAAACTCATAGGGATTGCTTTTTTTAAATATGTGTTTACAATTATTATCTTGGTTACATAATTTATTTACAGGTGGTTGCAGAGGTTTCCAGGCATCTTTGTCTTCTATGTATTGGCTAATTTTATAATAGGCTTTCTTTTGTAATATGTCTTTAACACGGCTTTTGAATTTACCTTCTGTGAGCCCCGTTATTTCATCAGGGATTTTATTATAAAAACGTACACAATTCCCTAAAAATGATTTATGGCTCGTTTTGGACAGTCTGAATCGAGGTACAGCTAACTTATTCTTATTTCTAGTATTAAAGCTATGAGTGTCACTATTTAACTTGAATTTATCTAAATTTTTTCTGACATACATAATATTTTCGTAAATGTACAAAGATGGTAGGGTCAGTATATTTATCTCTTTAAAGACCTCTTTTAAAGAGTCTCTTGGGCGCATCTCATAAATGGCACGAATTGCACGTTTTTGCAGTATGAAAATAGTCTCAATATCTGCTGCCGACCCCCACAGTAAAATACCGTATGACATTAGACTATGGAAATATGCAAAGTAAACTAATCTAGCTGTAGCTACATCTGATAGTTGCCTGATTTTATACACCGCATATGCTGCAGAGCTTAATTTCCCTGACAATACGTTAATATGATTACCCCATTGTAACTTAGAATCTATATTCATGCCAAGGAATAAAGTTGCATTGTCAAGCTTTAGTATTTCACCATCAAGAACTACATTCGATTCTATGTACCTAACGTTAGGTAATGAAAATTTCAGGCATTTAGTCTTTTTCGCATTCAATAACAGATTGTTAGCTGCAAACCATTTAGATATTACTACTAAAGCGTTATTTACATGTACAAGCTCACTATCTTTCCTATCCACTTTGAATATTAGCGAGGTATCATCGGCAAATAAAACGATGTCTGCTAGGTCTTTAACCATGTAAGGGAGATCATTTATATATGCCAGAAACAAAAATGGACCAAGTATTGACCCCTGTGGCACTCCCATTCTAACAGGATGGCTTGATGAAATGACACCGCCAATATCCACTTTCTGCTGTCTGTCCGACAAGTAAGATTCCACCAAGTTCGAGGCATTTCCATGAATTCCGTATACCTCCAACTTCCTCAGCAGTGTGCTATGATCCACACAATCAAAAGCTTTGGAAAGATCACAGAATACGCCAATAGCATCCTTTGAACTCTCCCAAGCCTGAAGGATCAGAGTCATAAGGTGACTACCTGCATCAGTCGTAGATCTACTCTTGGTGAAACCATACTGACTTTGATGTAATATTTTGTGTTGATTGAAGTGAGACAGCAGTTGGTGCAGCATCATCTTTTCAAAGACTTTGCTCAGGACAGGAAGGACCGAGATCGGCCTATAGTTAGAGGGATCAGTTTTGCATCCCGATTTAAAGATTGGGGTGACTTTGCTAACTTTCATCAGGTCTGGAAATGTGCCTTTATCTATACACAAATTAAACAATTCCGATAAGTAAGGAGCAAGGGTGTCTATAAGCGACTCTACCAATTTAACCGATAGGCCCCAGAGGTCTTCAGTGGCTTTTACATTTAGGCTTTTATACATTTTTCTAACATAATTTGCCGATACATGTGTAAAGGAAAAGTCAGGTATATCATGTTTAAAATTTTCCTTTAGATAAGTTACTGCTAAGTCGGGAGAAGAGTCAAGTGACTTAGTTGAATTTAACGCGATGTTAGAAAAGAAGTCCGCAAAGATATTTGCAATTTCTTCAGAACTTGATATTAATTGATTATTTTGTAATAATTTATATTCTGTATCCTTAGTTTTACTTTTACCCGTCTCTCTATTAATAGTATTCCAAACGGCCTTAACTTTATTGGTTGATTTGCTTATTCTATCTCTAATCATCAAGGCTTTAGCTTGGATGCAGACGGCTTTGAAAGTCTTTGAGTAACATCTAACATATTCTACAAAGGACTCTGAATTATTATGGGCTTTATCGCTGTACAATTGGTACATATTATCTCGGCTTATTCTTATTCCCTTTGTGGCCCAGTCGGCAAACTCTAGTTTACCATTACCCTGTAATTTCCTCTTAGGACATATCTCCTTGAATTCTTTACTTATTACTGAGAACATGGTTTCGTAATTAATATTAGGGTCCTCCGCGGTGAGGTTAGTATTTGCTAGGTTTACCTCTACGCTGGTATTTAGTTTTTCTAATCTATACTTAGTGAGCGGCCTATGCTCAATAACAGTCTTACTTTTAGTATGATTGGTTTCAAATCCTAATGAGAGTGCTCTATGATCGGACCTAATACCTGATGTTAACGTTAAGTTATTACATTCACAGTTAGTAAAAATATTATCGATACAGGTCGAGGAATTGCCGGCTACTCTTGTAGGCTCACAGAATAAGTATTTCATGCCAAAGGAATTGTAGAGGCTAATTAAATTCATTTTATCTGAGGATTCTACCAATATATCAGTGTTAAAGTCACCGCAGACAATTATCGATTTATTGCTCCTTGATATTTTATTAAGTATAGTTTCCATTGCAGATAAAAATGCCGAGAAATTTGAGCTTGGCGGCCTGTACACACATAGTAGTATGTGCCTTCCAACCTCAACACAAGCCACCTCACAAGTGCGTTCGACAGAACAGCCGACAATGTCAGTTCGTTCTTTATATTTAATACATTTTTTTAACAGTATAATGGAACCACCTCCCTCGGCGGATGCTCTGTTGAACGTACTAGCTACTTGAAAATTATTTACATTAAATGCCATTTTGTCGCTTTTCAACCAAGTTTCACAAAAACATAATATGTCATAATTAAATTTATCTAATAACAGCTCAATATCATTTATTTTGCCAGAGAAGCGATTTATATTTTGATAAAATAGATTTAATGTATTATTGCCGCCCTCTGTTGTCTCATGACTTAGTTTAAATTTTGTTCCACAGTGAATTCATTAGTACATATACTAACCACTGTGGAGTCATTATAAAACTTAGTTATACTACTTATAACTATGTGTATATTATATGCCAACAATTTGGCAATAGTTAACATAGATTTTTTCGAACAATACATATTATTCGAAGTCAAATAAAAATTAGTAATAAACTTATTACTATCAAAATATAAAAGTTTGTCACTATGACGACATGTCAAATTATGAAACAGATTGTTAAGGACATGTATGTGCTTATTTTGATCTGACGTTAATGATGAAGAATATGGGAGAGCACACAAAATGATCCTAGAACAATCAATTTCAAGAAGAGAGGTTATGTTATTAATAATCTCCCTTTTGTCAATACTTAAACTATGTCCTATCATTATTATTACAATTGTGTTTTTGTTTATACAGGAATTTATTTTTATTTTACTACATATTTGTGAATATGACGCACCAGGGAAGCATAAATTGGTGACATCACAACTAGACTCATTACCTAATAATGGACCTAAACCTACACCGATTTCATCAGAATACACAAATACCTTATGTTTACTACTATTATTTGTACAATCATCTACCCTCTGAGCCGCCGCAGGAGTAGTACATGGCGGTGACTGTGAGTCAGGCACCGGTGACATATGCGGTTGTGACTGGATGTGGGTGTCACATATAGATGACATACACTCTGTATTAGTTGTTGCCAATTGCACTAGGTCTATGACAGTATTGTAGTGTTCTGCTAGCTGAGTCTGAGTGGTAGCGTAGCTTTTGAAGATATCTTGGAGTGAGTGTTCCCTTTGCAACAGCTCGGAGCGTAGTGCCAGTATGTCCTTATCATATATTTGTTTTAATATTTCTAACTCCTCTATACAATTTTGGAGTTGTTCTTCTAAGTTAAATTTATTTTTAATTAGTCTTACATTTTTTGTAAAATATTTTTTACATTTTAATTTTTGTGTATACCTCCGGACCAGTTTCTTAACTCTTATATATCTTTTAATTTTCTTATGACTTTTAAATTTAGGAGCTGAGCAAACACAAGATGTTTCACTAGTGAGGTCGATAATGTCTAAAGATTGAGGGCACTGAGTTTCACCACCTCAGTGGTCGGACCGGACCTCTCGTTCCCCAGCGTGATCTCAGCCATGCTGGGGAGTGAGGAGGCCTGGGCCGCGGTTGCCTCCTTTTGCGAGGACGTGATGTCGCAAAAGGAGACTGCGGAGCGTACGAGGCAGCATGGCCCCCTTGCAGAACCGCTCCGCAGGAGAAGGGGCTGGAGAAGGCGGCTCTACGTGAGCCAACGCCAGCCCCCCGGTGGTGAATAGCGGATGACTGGCGTGAGGGCGCCTTCATCCGCATTGCACAATTCACCACCACCGTCGGTGGGAACGGCCGAGCACTCGGGACCGTTCCCGGGCCCCTCCTCGTTGAGAGGGGCGTGAAGGGCCCGTCTTTATAAAGACGGGCGGTCGTCGACGGGGGACTGGATGCCAAGGCTCTGCCGATTCCCAGTCCTCCGTCACTTAGACGATGCGGGAGTGCCGCCGGGTCGTTTTAGTGGGTAAACCGTGCAGCTGTCCTGCACGGGAGTCCCACATAACCCTCCCATTCCCTCGATGGGAGGGTATGCGTAATGCATTTTTTCCCGGCGTTAACAAAAAAAAAAAAAAAAAAGGTGGGTTATTAATTAATAAATAATTGGGGTTTTTACTCCCAAAACAACAGGTTACCTTACTAACACTGTCAGAGTCAAATAACAATGATAGGTTGTGTGGTTATCCTATATATATATATTTTTTTTATGTGATGAAGTAGAAGACGAGCAAGACACTCTCCTGATGTTAAGAGATAACGCTGCCCATAATCAGTACAGTGTTACCTAGGATTTCACAATTATGTGAAATTCTAGGAGCACTGCACCAACGCTTTTTACTCAAGAGTCATAACATGTTAAGACTCTTTAGCCCAGTAATTTCACTAGCTACAGTGCCCTCCTACCGGAGCACAGTAATGTTTGCACATCACTGCTCAGGCGGTAGAATAACTGGCACTGTTGGGGTACCCACCTAGATGACCTCCTGCAAAGGAAGTCTACCCCCGCTAAAATATATGTTGCAGAGTCGCCGAGATTGCTACAGGACCTGCAATATGACCTAACAACTGTCAACTACATGTCTTATAGGAAACAGCCGGGACCCACAGTTATATGTGCCTAGTGCCTTCTGAAACATGGTAGCGTCCAGGCAAAAACTTTTTCACTGAGATTTGAACCCAGGGCCTCCAGGACCCTGCAAAGGAAGCCTACCCCAGTGGTACAAAGGTCGGCTAGGGAAGTACCACACCTTTGCCAGTTTTTTTATCCGCCAGCCGCCGAGTAATGAACAGGCATTATGTACCTCATCATCATCATCATCTCAGCCATTGGACGTCCACTGCTGAACATAGGCCTCCCCTTTGGACTTCCATATGTACTGGTTGGAAGCGACCTGCATCCAGCGTCTTCCAGCGACCTTTATAAGGTCATCTGTCCACCTTGTGGGTGGACGTCCTACGCTTCGTTTGCTATGTACACCTACTTATATTTAATTTCATAATTCACTATGAGAAACCAAGCAGTATGGTCTATATCAGATCTTTTTTTCAGATATGGTGGTTACCAATTTGGTTTCTGGGCAGACCAACTAGGTGATGGAAGGGCTCATATCCTTGGAGAGTATTTGAACAGGTAAAACCTTCAAACACTATATTCATACAGGCTTCTTCTGTCTCAAGAAAAATCTTTTGATACTGGGCATGTAAGCTCTCAACTATCTTATTAATATTGTAAACCAACTGCGCCCATATACAGGCTTTTAGAAAGTTTAGAAAGAGTAATAAAGCACCCTTATCCATAAAAATTATCTTCTTCTAGCAAAGGCGAAACCTGGCAGCCCCAACTGAAAGGTTCAGGCGAAACTCCGTACTCTCGCTTCGGCGACGGTCGCGCAGTACTTCGCTCCTCCATCAGAGAGATGATCGCTTCCGAAGCGTGTCACTATCTCGGCGTGCCCACCACTAGGGCAGCTGCGCTGGTGGGTAAGATATGAACTATTGTTACCCACATTTAAACCTTCAACATTCCAATATCTACATTAAGAATTATAGGAGAGTCAAATTAATCTGAATCTTTGTGGATCTTTTATTTAATGGATTCTTCAAATTTGTTTTTTGCCGCATGGACTGATGGATGCCGCTTTGACGCGTGTAGAGGAACGGGCTTGGAGGAATTAGCTCATGTACCTAATTCTTGCGTACTCTCTCCGAAATTAATCCTATAGAAACCCGATGGCGACAGACGAGAAGCCGATTTATCTCTATTTCTTGCTTTTTATTGTCTAATATTATTTATTATTATCTCTATTTCTTCTTTTCTTTCATGTAGGACTATTATAATATAATATTGTCTATTCCAGTGAGCGACGAACACAAAGTATACCGCGACAAGAACTACTCAGGCTCGGCGAAGCAGGAGAGATGTGCCATCGTCATGCGATTATCACAAGCCTGGTACCGACCCGGCTCCGTAGAAATACTACACAAACGGACCGAGTATGACGTCATGAGGGCCTTACTGGACTTTATTATAAAGGTAATAATATAAGGGTAAATTTATAAAAGAAAAGAGTGATTGACTGATCTATCAACGCACAGCCTAAACTGCTGGACGGATTGGGTTGAAATTTGGAACATAGATAGGACTTAGATCTCCGCTAAGAAAATATTTTGCCATGCGAGCAAAGCCGCGAGCATAAGCTAGTATTATATAAAAGGAAATAGTGACTGACTGGCTGATCTATCAACGCACAGCTCAAACCGCTGAATGGATTCTCTTGAAATTTGGAATATAGATAGGTTTTATGACTTAGGTCTCCGCTAAGAAAGGATTTTGCCATGCGAGCAAAGCCGCGAGCATAAGCTAGTATACATATAAACCTTTCTCTTGAATCTCTCTATCTACTAAAAAAAAAGGTAGCACTCCGGGAGTGCCGGCAGAAGTGAAAACTTCAATATTAACGTTGTGTTTAATTATAAGTATAAAAGTACTATCATTTATGAGGTAGAATACAATGTTTATTTATTGCGCTATCGTACACAAATATGACAATTTATATGTTGTTATTTATAATATTATATCGTTATTTATATATTACATTAAATTTTATCTCTCAGAAAAATCAACTTCCATCCATAATTTCGACGACTTTTACACCATCAACAGAGCAGCACACTCAGGCACGGTAGAAAGAGTGGGAGATACTAGTTCCTCTCCCTTCCCCTCGATCTTACGCTTTTTCGATCAGCATCACGTGACCCTGACGCGAGTTTTAAAGTTTTTACCCATACAAAAAAAAGTGCTCAGCGCCGCTAAAGAAGTTTTCACTTCAAAAATATGCATCTAAATCCGTTGCGAAGTTTTAAAGATTCAGGCATATGTACATACTCGTAGGAACAGACAGCGGGAATCGACTTTGTTTTATAGCAACTAAATGAAGGTGGTGGCCAAGAGATTTTGTAGTGCAGATGTAATTCTGGATCACAGAGTTCGAATCCCGGCCCAACAATGACTTTAATATTTGTTTCAGCATCACTTTTCATCAATAAACGTTGAAGACAAAAACAGATACGTGCAATGGTTCTCAGAGGTCGCTCACAAAAATCTAGACATGGTCGCCACATGGCAAGGTAAATTCAAACATCAGTTTTTAACCCCCGACGCAAAAAAGTCGGGGTGTTGTAAGTTTGACGTGTCTGTCTGTCTGTGTGTGTGTCTGTCTGTGGCATCGTAGCTCCCGAACGGATGAACGGATTTTGATTTAGTTTTTTTGTTTGAAAGAAGAGTTAGTCGAGAGTGTTTTTAGCCATATTTGGTGGAAATCAGTCCAAAATGTCCGCCGCTACATAATGGCGGATTACTTTTATGTTCCACGACCCCGACAATATGGGTATCAAATGAAAGGGCTTAACGAGTAGAATACAACGGCACTATAATAAATTTAAAATCCAAGATGGCCGCCACTACAAAATGGTGGATTACATATTGCGTTGGGGTTTTTTAATTAAACTTGTTTATTATACGACAAATTTGAAACATTCACATACTTTAGACATTATTTTGATTTTTTAAAATTTGTTTTAGGTGTAGGTTTCGTCCACGGGGTATTAAACACAGACAACCTGAGCGTGCTGGGCGTGACCATAGACTACGGACCGTATGGGTTCATAGACCATTACTACCACCATTATGTTGGCAACACTTCTGACGATATGGGCCGGTATGCTTATAATAAACAACCTTCGGTGAGCTAATTTTTTATAGTAGGCCCGCGCGCACTTCGTAGCACCTAACAGAGATTATCAGAGTTACTCTACCATATTATGCATATAAGATAAGATACTCTAATTTATTTCTCGATTCTCTTCTCACTTATTTCTTTGCATAAATTATTTACTACACTACAATATAAAGCATTTTTTTTAAACATTACTAATTTTCAGATAATAATATGGAATATGAAGAAGCTCGCTGAAGCAATGGAGCCGATATTGAGTCAGGAACAAAAACAAGCCATCAATGACATTATAACCACATTAGATGACTATGTTAACAAAAAAGTACTGTAAGTATTGCAGGTTCACTTTTGATACTATACTAGCTGCGCCCAGCGGTTTTACCCGCTGTACTGTATCCTATATATTATTCCAGGGACTAAGCTATCTGTATACCAAATTTCAGCTCAATCGGTCCACCCGTTTAGGCGTGAAAGAGTAACAAACATACATCCAGACATCCTGAGATACACGTTTTACAAACTTTCAAGATTATAATATCAATATCTATTATAAGTATGTATTTACAAAAGAAAAGTATATAAGTATTATATCCGTTATCCTAACCACCATAATAACAAGCATTAAGTTGCTTAGTTTGGGGTTAGGTGGCGCTGTGTGAAACGTCCTGAAATATTTATTTATTTTTATTAGTAGTCATAAATATAGGGACAAACAGACACGGGAAGCGACTTTATTTTATACCTTCTATGTAGTAATTTGGTACATCTTAAATAAATAATTAAAAAATCATATGTTTTCAGTAAGACATACCTACTGAAGCTAGGTCTCTCAGAACAGTTAGAGTCAGACCAAGGCTTGGTGGATGATTTACTGGAACTGATGCAGGAAACTATGGCCGACTTCACCGCCACCTTCAGGCAATTGGCTGAGGTATGATTATCTGCAATTTTTTTTTTTTTTTTTATGTGATGAAGTAGAAGACGAGCAAGACGCTCTCCTGATGTTAAGAGATAACGCTGCCCATAATTAGTACAGTGCTACTTAGGATTTCACAATGATGTGAAATTCTAGGAGCACTGCACCAACGCTTCTCACTCAAGAGTCATAAGATGTTAAGACTCTTCAGCCCAGAAATTTCACTAGCTACAGTGCCTCCTACCGGAGCACAGTAATGTTTGCACATCACTGCTCAGGCGGTAGAATAACTGGCACTGTTGGGGTACCCACCTAGACGACCTCCTGCAAAGGATGTCTACCCCCGGTAAAAAAACTTATAAAAGACTAGCTTATGCTCGCGGCTTTGCCTGCGTGGCAAAATCCTTTGAGCCTGCCCAGAAAGCGCGATTTACGCGCGCGTCCGCTCTCGCGTTTAGATTTGTATTGCGTCCAGATGCGGCGAAATTACGCGCGCGTGTGATTACACGGATTTATTAGCGGATCTCTACGCCTTATAACCTACTTGTATACCAAATTTCAGATCAATCCGTCCAGCTATTTGGGATGTGCGTTGATAGATCAGTCAGTCACTCTTTCCTTTTATATATTTAGAAGATACATATATTTATTTCAAAAATTATGATAAGCAATCATTATGGAGTAAAAATCTTACACTGCACTTAAACTACAAATGACAAAGGTAGCAAATATGACTTTTTCAGTTGGACACAAAAGAGTTATTAGATAAATCAAAATTGGAGACAAAATGGTCGCTCGCTAAGCTTTCTACGGCCAAAACATGGGATCAATGGGTCAAGAGCTATCAGACACGATTGGAAAAAGAAAATGGTATGATACATTTTTAGAATGACTGTTTTTTTATTCTTCACTAGTTGCGCCCAGCGGTTTTATAACCTATAGGTTATATAACCTATGTGTTATTACAGGGTTTAAGAGCGTATATATCGAGTGACGCTCTATCGCTCGCACTATTTGACAAATTTTTAAATATAAATTCATCAATTATTAGTTATTATTTAATATTTAGTGTTAATACCGCTCTAAATTTGTGAGTCTAACTAAGTTTTAAGAGACGGCGAATTAACACTAGATATTAAATAATAACTAATAATTGTTGTGATGGACTTCCGCAAAGTAACGCCTAGTTCCATTAATTATATAAATTCAAAGAAAATATTTTTTTCAAAAATTCTTGTTATGCCATTTTTAAATATATCAAACTGGAAACACTTAAAATGTGTGCAATAATATTATGGAGGGCTGTTCTTAAGGAATTTTCAATAAATTAATTCTATGAATTTATATTTCAAAATTTGTCAAATAATGCGAGCGAGAGCGCGTCACTCGATATATATGCTCTTAAGCTAACTCTATGTCAAATTTCAGCTCAATCGGTCCACCCGTTTAGGCGTGAAAGAGTTACAAACATCCAGACATCCATGCTTACAAACATTCACGTTTATATTATTAGTAATATGTAATATTTCAAACACCGTGGAAATTGTTTTAAAGAATAGACCAAAAAGCTGGCTCTTACCTCGGCCAACGTATAAGTTTGGCCATCCAGAGAGGTAATGTAGCCAGCTTTTTAGGTACACTTCCTGCAGGTCATGACCTCAATGACGTTTTTTATTTATAAGTAGGTTTTAAAATTGTATGATTGTTTATTATTTATTTATAAAGGAACTACAAAAAAAAAAAAAAAAAGAATAGTGAATATCGCTGTTTTGAACAGGCCTTTATACTTGTTTGTTGAACAGTAAGTGAAGAAGTACGTAGAGACAGAATGAACAAGGTGAACCCAATATATGTGCCGAGGAATTGGATATTGCAAGAGGCCATAACCGATGCTGAGAAAAATGATTTCGAAAAGGTAAGAATACTTTTTTTAGACGAGGTAACTCTGCGAGATAAGAAACTAACACCCCCCACTCCGACCGGCACAGCGGTGATGCTTTTTAGTTTTTCCATCTATAGATAAAAATGCTATGCAATAGCTTTACCGCGGCAGTCTCCGAGTGCCACACGTCTTTTTTTTTTTTTTTTTTGAAAACCTCACAACAGTAAATTTCAAGGAACATATTATATTACATGGAGTTCAAAACCAGTGACTTCATAATAAAGCTTACAACAATGCACTGAATTACCAATAACCACAGAGGGCCTATTGGCTAATTCTCATCCACTACGATTGATGACAACTTCAATGTACATTGTTATTTTACTCATATTAATGGGGAGGTTTAACCAAGTAATGTACATGTACGCAATTTCATCTATAGATCCTAGTGTTTTAAATGTCATTTGGCGATAGCCAATAGCCCTCTGCTGTACATTAAATCAATCTTATTTTCAGGTCCGATTCTTATTGGAACTCTTCAAGAAACCTTATAATGTAAATGAAGAAGCAGAAAAGCGAGGGTACTCATCGCAACCGCCCAGCTGGTCTTATGGACTCAAACTTAGCTGCTCTAGCTAAATGTACATTCATTCAATCAATATAATGACCAGGTTTTCTGTAAGAGATTGCTTTATGCGATAGAAACGCCGATTGCTCACCTCTAGGTTTAAGTTTGTCTTGTATTTATAAATATTTTTTATAATCTGGTATGCAATAATGTTATTCTGTATTCTATAATGTTGGGTTACATTATAATTCATTTGAAATAAAAGTTTAAAAAACTTTCTTTAACTTATCTAGAGCTTTACGAAGGGCAAAGGAACATTTTCAAAATGTAAATTCTACAAATGTACATATTTCGAAATTTGTCATAATATTAGGTATGGTGCGAGCGACAGTCAGAAAAAAGGACAAAGACAAATGAAGATTGTTATCTTTTAAGGGAAATCGGGGATATCTTATAAATGCACAATATAATTTTTGACTCAAAATTATTATTAATTTGTTTATATTAGGGTTATTTTTAGAAATAAGAGCATAGTGTAAATAATATTAATTAAAAAAATATATGCGTAATATGTATAATGGGAATCTAATTGTTACCAATTTATGAAATAAATTAATTTTTTGTTAAAGTTGGCTTATCATTTCAAGATATTCAAAGTTTAAAGTAAAATACACCAATAGATCACAGAAAATATAATTTTTCTCATAATTTCTTAAAACTAAAATATTTACATCAACTTAATTTTTATTCTCAACACAAAAACATAATTATCCTTTATAAACATAATTTTATACAAAAACAAACATAATTATTGATAATCTTCATCACTGCTATGGTCAGGCTCTGAATAATCATCATCTTCTATCTTCCTTCTTTTCTTTTCTGGTACATTCTCTTTTTCTGGAAGCTTCTGGGCTTCTGTTTCTGCAGATCTATGGTGGAACACAAAAGAGATACTCTTTGCTAAGTCCCAGCATTGTTTCAGGACCAGATCTGCCAAGTTTTTCTTGTCAGCACAGTGGTACCAGTTTGACAAATCTGATGTACAGTCAGAATTTTCCGGAGGTAAAGTCACTTGGATGTTATTGACACATCTACGGCATTTAAACTTGCTGTGAGTGTCAGATAATGTGTTCTCTTCAAGTCTGAACAGATCTTTTAGGTCGTCTGAAGTGAAATGTCTGAGAGACTCCTCATTTTGGTCGACAACTGTGTCGCTGAGTGCCTTTTTGTGTGCTTGCCGTTGGAAGATCTTCTCTTCAATGGTACCTGTGGCTAAAAGCCTGTATATATAGCAGGGTTTTTTCTGTCCGTCTCTCCAAACTCGCGCCATAGCTTGGTCGTCATTCGCCGGGTTCCAGTCAGGGTCAAACATGATTAATCTATTTGCTCCTATAAGATTCAAGCCGCAACCTCCAGCTTTCGAACTTAGCATGAAAATCCATTCCTTAGATTCCTTGTTGTTGAAACTTTCAACAACTTTAGCTCGTTTCTTTATTGTCATACTGCCATCTAGCCTGACATATAGGTACTGTCTCTTTCGGCATAATTTCTCAAATAAGTCCAATGTTTGGGTGTAGTTAGACACCAGCACTATTTTGTCATCTGTGTTTGTTTTTAGATTGGCTAATATGCAATCAAGGATCATCAATTTCCCTGAGTATTCTGGTTTTACATCTTTGATGTCATAATTGGTTGGCAATAAGTCTTTTGCTTTCTCAAAACCTTCAGACCTTTCAACAATTTTGTCGTATATCAGGTCAGGGTGGTTGCAGAGCTTCTTCAATGATGTAATACTTGACAGTGCACTTAAAGTGTTCTTCTCGCCATTTCCAGCAAATTTGTTGCGGATTGCATCAGAATTGATGAAGTTCTTGTATATTTGAGTCTGAAGTGGAGTCATTTTGACGCAAATGACTTGTTCAAACTTCACTGGGAGGTATTTAGTGAGCAGGCTGCTCGTTCGTCTGATCATACACTTGTTGACTATTGAAGTCAGTGTTTGGAGGCATTCTTGAGCCTTTTCTCTCTCTGATGCAGTGGCTAAAGCATCCTGCCCTCTCAAGATAGGATTTTCATACCGTTTCTTGAATTCCTGAGCTGTCCCTAAGATACCTTCATTGACAAAGTGAACCAAGCTGAAATATTCCGTCAAGTCATTCTGGATGGGTGTTCCTGATATCAGAATCCTTCTCTTAGCCTTGAGACCCATCAATGCTTGATAGGTTTGGTTCTCACTGTTCTTCAATCTGTGACCTTCATCACAGAGGACTAATCCCACTTCTGATGAGTGGAGGATATTGGAATATATCCTGAAGGTCTCATAAGAGATGATCAGGACTGGTGTAGCTACTCTTGTAGCTTGAAATGTGTTCATAAACTGCTGCAACTTCAAGGTTATGTCAGCTTTTGATCCTCCATCCATAGCTAGAGCATTGATCCGTTGGGCCAGCCATTTGTGGATCTCATTGTACCAGTTTTTAACCAAACTGCTCGGGCAGACTATGATAGCTTTAGAAATTGTGGGCTTGCATTCTGGACTTTGTCTTAATAAGGTCCAGAGGAGGGTTATGCATTGGAGAGTCTTACCAAGACCCATCTCATCAGCCATGATGCATCCGTACGCGTTTTCTATTTGATGTCCTGTGACACAATCATACATAAACTTCACTCCCTCTCTCTGATGAGGCCTCAAGATGTTTCCTAACACTGGATCAACGACTACAGCCACTTTTATATCCTCCGGCTTCATTTTCATCCTCTCATGTTCAGGTATAACCGGTGGCCGGTGTAAAACAAGAGCGTTAGGCTCGTCAGGATCGTGAAGTGCACGCCTAATTTGACTTCGTTTTAACCCTAAACTTTTACCACAAAATGAAGACACGTAGTTTGGTATAGGCACTTTAAAAGGCTTGCTCAATATCTGTCTGATGAGATTCTCATGCTCGGAGGTAGAAAGAGTTTGGGACAGCGATTTCTGAGCCAAAGGAATCCTTGCACATTCCCGCCTCTTTCTTTTCGACGCATTGAGGAGAGGACTCTTGAATACATTGTCACCGGAGCCTGTTTGGCTCGGCGCTAGGCTGCGCCTCATTTTTGCTTATAATATTGCACCATCAAAGAATAAAATCACAAAAATAAAGATCTCCCGCATTTTCTAAAACCAAAACACCCAAAACTCAAAATACGATTGAACTTGTTTGACATTGACATATATCGTGATATCAACTTGACAGTTGACAGCAAGATAATTTTTTTTTAAACTAAAATTTTGTACTCAGTAAAAGCATTCTCGATTATCCCCATTACCATTCTTCATGACTATAATATTATTATTTACAAAAAACAACATTTAACCCTTTAACCGCCACCGTCGGATATATCCGACAAGCCTGTTCTGTTACGTAACCGCCAGAGTCGTATATTTCCGACTGCACTTTAAATCTACATTTTAAGTCATAAGTCATAACACTGTATTTTATAAAACTATACTCGTAATTAGCTAAATATTTATAATTAAAAAAACTTGCCTAGCGCTAGGGGCACGATAAGTGATTTTAAGTCTGGCGGTTAAAAGGTTAAAAATATTGTTGTATTTTTACTTCACAGGCCTAAAAAGTTTAGTTTTGGACACATATTAACCTTTTGAACGCCACGGCACAAACGCATTTTCGTGCCCTGTGCGCCAAGGCACAATTTAAAAAAAAAATCCTACAAAAGAACTAGTGTTGCCAAGAGTCGATAAATATATTTATTTCACTTTATTAAGACTGGGTTTTTTGTCGTCTATAGACGTCGTTGGCGTACAGGACCCGCAAGTACTTGTCAAGTATAGGTGACTTTGGCGGTCAAAAGGTTAAAATAAATCAATTTAACTGATAAGCAAATGTTTTATCTTGAGGGTTATATTTTCATATCGTCTATGAAAAAAGGAAAAAAGTGTATTTTGATGACAGTGACAATTGACAGTTACTTTATGTCAGGTGTTTCGTAGTCGCAGTTTTTCAATTTTTTCGGTTTCGTTTTAGAATTTTGCTGGTGATGAGCGTTTTCGAACTCGTGATAATTCGCGTTTAATCGTCCATTTCTTTTCATTATCTCTTAAATTCATTGCAATATGAGTGTGTGGCCTGAAGTGACGACTGCCAAGTCGGAAAACAGGCATGAAATCAAATTGGCGGGTGCTGCTATTTCGAAGCGTATTTCCGAGAGCGGTTTGGACAAATCCATTTTTAGTTTGACTACAATCAACTTGCTGAACATCAGCGACACTTGTCTCGAAGCTATTCCTGACGATATCAAGCGTCTGGTGAACTTACAAACCCTGCTGCTCTTCGGCAACAAAATACAAGAGTTCAACGTAAACATAACCTCTCTATCGAAGTTAAAAGTGCTCGATCTCTCTCGAAATCAAATAAAAGCTATCCCTGATGGGTTGAACAACATGAAGGAGTTGACCAACATCAATTTCAGTAACAATGCGATTGAGGTAATGCCTAAAATAGGCGATATGCCGAACCTTATAACGTTGGATGTTTCTAATAATAAACTGAAGGTTTTTATCGATGTGGAGAATGCGAACCTGCCCCATTTGACGGATGTGAACGTGAAAGGGAATGCTATAGAAGTATTGCCGGGTTATGTTGCTAAAAGTATGCCGTCATTGAAGAATTTTGATTTGGGAGACAACCAGCTGAAAGTGGTTCCTGGGGAAGTCGCTAGTATGGCTAAATTGAAAGGTAAGACTTTTTAGGCGAATGTGAAGCGTGCACATTTAGCTTGTAAAACATTGTTTATGCATGATGCAATATTAAATAGTGGCTCCATTGTCTAATATTACACCACATTTTTAACCTGTAACTCAAAATACCTACATAATAATATAGGAAATTCTTTATAAGGTTGTAAAGGAAATTCTTTATAAGGTCATACACACAATATTTTCGGTTGCTAGTAGTGATAATAACATGCTTATTACAATATTCCTAGCTTCTGGTTGTATGCAGGACTGAAGAATGGGAGTCCTAAAAAAGGTTTGGGTTACTGAGTTTCATCTCAATTGGTTCAGTAGTACAGTAGTTTGTGTGAAAGACTAACAAACATACATACTGACATACAAGGTTTTACCTTTATAATATTAGTTGGATGGATAAAAACTCTAAAAGAACTCAAGATATCTACCTATCTACTCAGCCCATATTCACCCACTGCTGGGTATAGGTGGTATAGGTTTAGGCCTCCTAATGTTCACGCCACACCTTCTGATCCTGTGCGAGTCTCATCCAGTTCCTTCCAGCATACTTCACAACATCGTCTGACCATCGGACTGGCAGTCTGCCTCGATATCTATGCCCCTGTCTTGGGATATACTTACATAATATGTTTTTATTACAATGATGGGCCAAAATAACAACTGAATGGGCCCCTACTACCAAACGGCCACACGGCAGACCAAGGAAGAGATGGCGGGATGACCTTGACTCGTATGTGTTATGTTATTAAATAAAAGACTGTTTTAGGAAACCATCTGTAATGTTGCATGTATGTACAGCAAGTGTAAAATGAAGGTAGAAGGAAATAAATATAAACTAAAGAAACTAAATGCAGGTACCCTACCTAATACATAACATACCTTCCCCCCAAGAATGAACACAAATCAACCTTAGTAATATAAATTAATATACTTATTATATTAATCATAACTTAGGCCAAATACAATTGCTTAGGTCTTTCATAAGGACCCTTATTATGAGAGTTACTTTTACTTTTAATCTTACCCCCTGAATAGCTAAGCTCTCCCTCACTGGGTATACCTAACAACTCAGCCCATTTGTCCGGACTCGGTATCTCAATGATGTCTTGCTCACATCCAGAGGGTTCCATGTCTACATCTCTGTTTTCCAATTCCATGTCAGCTTCTCCAGCACCTCCAGCGACTACTCCTTCCTCTTCTCTCTCTTCTTCTCGTTCTTGTTGCCCATTCGACTTTTTCTTCACCAGTTGATCAATATGTCGATTGACCACATCACCATCTTCCGTTGAAATTTGGTAGCTGGATGGGCCTTGTTTAGAAACAACCGTACCAGGTAACCAACGAGGTCCATTGCTGTAATTTCTGTACATAACACTCTGGCCTACATTAGTTTCTCGGCGGGCTTTTTTAGCATTATTGGAAATTTGGTCTTGAACTTTTTGCTGAACCCGGTTATCCGGGTGAATTGTATCCAATAATGTGCGAAGACGTCTGTTCATCAACATTTCCGCCGGACTCTTGTTGGTCACAGTACATGGAGTTGTACGAAGTCCCAATAACATATTTGGAATTTTGACATCCCAAGATAGGTTATTCATTTTTCGCAGTTTATCCTTAACTGTTTGAACCATTCGTTCCGCCAAGCCATTTGTAGCAGGATGATATGGGGCTGTCGTTGTGTGTTTGATATTATTTGATTCTAAAAATTGTTCCATTTCGGCTGACACAAACGGTGTTCCGTTGTCGGACACCAAGGTTTCGCACAGTCCATGAATGGCAAATAAATTCCTAAGATGTCGGACGACCGTCATCGACGTCATATTATTCACCACCATCACCTCAGGCCATCTAGAATACGCGTCTACCACAATCAAAAAATATCTGCCTTGGAATGGCCCTGCAAAATCCACATTTATTCGAGACCACGCCTTGGTAGGGGTGATCCAATCGGTCTTTGTTTTCGGAGGCATGTGTCGGTTCTCCAGACATTTGCTACATCCGCTAACTAATGTTTCTATGTCGTCGTTGAGTTTTGGCCACCAAACGTAACTCCGGGCCATCAGTTTCGTTTGGACAATGCCACTGTGTGTCTTGTGTAAGGCACGCAGAATAATATCACGCAGTGACGGTGGTACTACCACTCTACATCCAAGAAGGATACAATCCTCGTGCAGCGAAAGCTCTGTACGATGCAACCAGTATGGACGCAGTTCAGCATCGGGCGCTTTGGCTGGCCATCCACTCAGTACATAATGACTGACACGGGATAATATCTTGTCACGTTTTGTAGCTGTCGCAATCTGATCAGCATCCACAGGAAAATCTGTCGGTGTCTCCGCCATCAGTAACACGTCACACAGCTGCTGTTCCGGTTGGTCAGGAACAGGCTGTGGCCACCGGCTCAATCCATCCGCGTGACCGATCTGTGGACCCGGCTTATACACGATGTCGTAACTGTGCGATGTAAGGACAATCGCAATTCTCGTTAGCCGCGGTGACAAAACCGCGGGCATCGGTCGTTTCGGGTCGAATATACCCAACAAAGGCTTGTGATCAGTCACAATCGTAAAACTTCTTCCCATAAGGTAGTTGTGAAATTTGCTTACCCCGAATGAAATAGCCGTCGCTTCCTTGTCCAGTTGTGAATACCGACGTTCATGAGTGTGTAAAGTCCTGGAACTCATCGCTACGGGCCTTTCTTGTCCGTCCTCCATGATATGAGCTAACACCGCCCCTACGCCGTATTCTGAACTATCACAAGTGAGTACAAGCGGTTTGTTCAGATCATAGTGTACTAGAGTCAACTCCGAGGATAGCACCCGTTTTGCCGTGTCAAAGCTTGTCTGTTCTTTGTCTGTCCATTGCCAAGATTGTGATTTGTCCAGTAATCTATGTAGAGGTTCCAGAATGGTAGCCTTGTGTGGTACGAACCGCTCATAAAAATTATACAAACCAAGGAATGCTTGTAACTGGGGAACGTTCTTCGGAGCAGGTGTTTTGAAGATAGACTCTACCTTACTGCGGGCTGGGTGTATGCCCTCTGCGTCTATGATGAATCCTAGGAACTCCACTCGTTCCTTGGCAAATTTACATTTAGTTTTGTTGAGTCGCAAACCTGCTTTGCCAATGCGTTCTAACACTGTGTCGAGTCTTTGTATCATCTCAGGCATGGTCCTGCCACTGATTATGATGTCATCAATCAGCACCGCTACACCTGGAATACCTGCCAGCAATGACGTCATCAGACGTTGGAATATTCCCGGGCACGCTTTCACACCGAAAGCCAATCTGTGTACAGAAAATAAACCCTTACAAGTATTTATAGTCAGCAATTTAGCCGTAGCATCGGTGACGACCACCTGTGTATATGCTCTCTCGAGGTCGAGAGTAGTGTAGAATTTACCCCCAGCCATCGTAGCAAAAACTTCACTTGCAGTAGGCATAGGATAGGTATCCGTCTCAGTTGCCTGATTGACCGTACTGCGATAGTCACCGCAGAGCCTGATATCCCCATTCCGTTTAGGGACGCCGACGACTGGAGTTGCCCACTCTGAAAAAGGCACGGGGCGTAGCACCCCTTCGTTGACCAAACGATCTATCTCCTCTTCCATCTTAGCCTTTCTAGCATAGGGTACAGATCTGGCCTTCAGAAACGTAGGAGTAGCATTGGGCTTCACATGAATGTTGACTGGATCCCCTGTGTAGGTACCGAGTCCGTCCCTGAAAACTTCAGAATGTTTATCTACAATCCTATCAATTACAGACATGTCAGCTTCAGATATCATATTTACATTTAAAGTTATACCCAATGCATCAAACCAATTACGCCCTAATAAATTCGGCCCAAACCCCTGAGCTACAATAACATTTAAATTACACTTAACGGGGTGATAACACCTAATTCGAATTCAGAAATGCGTTCTCACACAGTCACACCGCACGAACGGCGCGGCGTGGCGCTAGAGCATCGGACGGCGGCACACAAAACTACTTGCACGCACTATAAGATAGCACAAGCGACTTTATATCGCATCGTGTTGTAATTTCCACAAAAAACTCAATAGATGTCGCTTATTTAAATAAATGAATCTGATAACTAAAATATTTTTTTATTTTTGTTGGTTGGTAAGGTTATTTTATTCATTTAATCAACACAATACTTTCACAAGCTTTTATTATTTTCACCTGTCCGTCTGTCTTATTTTAATCAAATTTTGCATGTTTAATTTTACCCACTTCCCGAAATCCGATTGCGGTGAAATGTTGCATGCATAAATTGGATGACAACGCAATATTATTATGACATCGAACTGATCTGATGATGAAGCTGGAAGGTGGCCACAGAACTCCGTAATTAAATGATGCAACCCTATCAAGTTTGGGCTCATTTGAATCGTCTTGGCGAGTACTTTGATGCTGAATGGTAATAATTATAAAATGCTCTATTTATACTCACTTGTTTTATAAACAAATATTTAACAATGGGAAAAGGTGGAACGGCGTTTAGTAATTAGTAATTTTATTTTTCACGATTGTCATAGAAACCATATTTTACTTCGCTGAAGAGTCTAAACATCTTATGACTCTCAAGTAGGAAGCGTTGGCGCAGTGCACCCAGTTTTTTTCCTTTGTTAAATCGAGGGTAACACTGTACTAATTATGGATATCGTTATCTTTTACCATTAGGACAGCGTCTTGCTCATTTTCTTACTTCATTGTAAAAAAAATATTTTACATAAAGCTTCAAGTATGACCCCGTCCGGCAGAAATCATGAAACTTGGCATACGTTTAGCTTTACCGTTCCTAAGAAGATATTTTAGTAGAAACACCTCTACGACAATTCCACCCCCCCCCCCCCCCCCCTTTAAATCTATATAAAATCTACTACTACTTAAAACTATGAGAGCTAAAATTTTTTTTTTTTTTTTTTCTTTATGTATACTGCTTCTTGGCAATCTGTCTGCTTGACAATAGTCCAATATGTTGGCTGAAATTTTTCTGAGCAATGTCATTGTTAGAGGGACCCGTCCAGTGAGTAGTCTCTCATTCTTTGTCCTTGAATCTTGCTACTAGTCCTTGTATGCTGTGGCGTTTCAGCCGGGAGAATATGAGGCTCCCTGGACCTTGTAATTGAGTAGCAAGTTCGTTTTTGTGTCTTTGTAGTCTACTCTGGTAGCTTCTGCTGTACGGTTCTATTTCTTGCTTAACTGTTTTGATTTTGATGTCCATGTACATATATTTGTTGCTAACATGTCGAGGTATATTAAGCATGTTTCTTATTGTTTTGCTTTGGAACCTCTCCAGTATCTCAATGTTGCTGTTGCTAGCTGAGCCCCAAAGCTGAATCCCATATGTCCAGACTGGTTTGATGATGGTTTTGTAGACTGCCATTTTGCTCTCTTGTGTGAGTTGTGATTTTCGTCCAATCAACCAGTGTAGATTGCGAATTTTGGCGTCTAGTTGCTTACGTTTGGTCCAAATGTGTTTTTGCCAAGTAAGTCGTCTATCTAGATGCACGCCCAGGTATTTTGCATCATCTGCCTGAGGGACTGGCTCATTGTATAATAGGACAGATGGACATGTTTCTCGCCTGAGTGTATAAGTCACGTGGACGGATTTATCCTTATTGGCTTTGATGCGCCATTTATTGAACCACTTTTCAACCAGTGACAGGTGTGTTTGTAGGTTATCTGATGCTGTCTGCGGATTCTCATGCACAGAGAGTAGCGCTGTATCATCCGCATATGTTGCAGTTGTGGTTGTTTTGTCTAGGGTTGGTAAGTCTGCTGTAAATATTAGGTACAAGACTGGTCCCAAAATGCTACCTTGGGGTACTCCTGACGTAATTTCATGCATTGTCGATAATTCATCTTTGTATTTAACCTCGAAGCATCTTTTTTCTAGGTATGATTTAATTATTTGGAAAAAACAATGCGGAAGGTTCTGCTTGATTTTGAAAAGCAGGCCATCATGCCAAACTTTGTCGAATGCCTGGCTGATGTCGAGGAAGATTGCAGAACAGTAATGTTTATTTTCTAGGGTTCTATTTATTACATCAACCAGGCGATGAACCTGCTCGATTGTACCATGACCTTCTCTGAAACCAAATTGATGTTGAGGTAAAATCTCTTGAAGATGATTTGTCATTCTATTTAATATGAATTTTTCAAGTAATTTTCCTACTACTGGTAACAGGCTGATGGGTCTATAAGAAGAAACTTCTTGAGCTGGTTTTCCAGGCTTTAATATCATGACCACTTGTGCTATTTTCCATTGGCTTGGGAAGAAAAGAAGTCTTAGGCATGCATTGAAGATTTGAACCAGAAATAATATTCCTTTCTGCGGAAGATTCTTCAGGAGAGTAGCATCTATCTGGTCATAACCAGGAGCTTTCTTGTCTTCTAGATGGCCGATTTCTCTAATAAGCTCACGTGGTGATACACTCTTTAATGGGAGGCACATTTGATTAGGCGATTTCAGGTAGCAATGTATTTCGTTATCATGATCCTCACTCGTGCTTGGTAACGGTTGGAACACCTTCTCCAGATGGTTTGAGAATGTAACCGCTTTTTCTAAGTTTGATCTTGCCCATGATTCGTTTTGATTTCTAAGAGGGGCTACCTGCTTTTTCGGACGTTTCAGATTTGCCGTCGCCTTCCAGAGTGAATAATTAGTGTCGCTGGTTGGGCTGAGATTACACAGGTATTCCTGCATGTTAATGTTGTTGAGGTCACTGATTAATTGTTTCAGTTCTTTTGATGATTTGTTAAAGGCTGCTTTATCTCTAGTATACCTTGATTTGTGCCAGACTTTTCTGAGCTCGCGTCGTTCCACAATTTTATATTTTATGAATTGTGGATAAATGTGTTCCTTAGGAATCAGAGCTTTATGTTTCGGGGTCGACTCATTTGCTGCAATGTGAACAACTCTATTAAATGTTTCAATAGCCTCTTCAATTTCGTCAGTAGATTTTAGACTTATCTTTAATTCTAACATGCTTGTCATAATGTCCTTGTACTTTTCCCAATTTGTGTTTCGGCTGTGTATTTTAGGTGTAAGCTCCTGAAGGATTATTTTATTGTACACATTTAGCATCACTGGGGTGTGGTCAGATGAGAGGTCTATTATATGTTCTGTGGACATATTGTTGAGTGGGAGATTTTTTGTTACAAAAAAATCCATCAAGTCTGGTTGTCTCGCTCTATCAGTGGGCCAGTATGTGGGTTCCCCGGTTGACAGGTAGTCAAGGTTCAGATCGCCCAATACGCGGTGAAGTTGTCTTCCTTTGGGATTTATGAGTCGGGAGCCCCATTGTGTGTGTTTGGCGTTCCAGTCTCCGCCACTGATGAATCGGTTACCAAGTGAAGTCAGGAATCCTTTGTATTCATCTACAGTTATTGCATGTTTTGGGGGGCTGTAGATTGCTGACACAGTAATCTCCGACACTTTATCGTTGATTTTAATTGTGGATGCTTGTATTTTTTCTGTACAGAAAGGTTCTACAGGATAATGTTTTATATTCGATTTTATAATTATTGCGGCACCTGCATGAGCTTTTCCCGAAGGATGGTTTGTCATATAAATATTATAATTTTGTATGTCCAAATAACTTTTTGATGTCAATCTTGTTTCTGATATTAATGCAATGTCAATTTTTTCTGTATTAAGAAATGTATCCAGTTCTTGTTTACGTTCTGTAAGGCCATTGGCGTTCCATGTCATTATTCTAATTAGGTCAATCATTTTGTTAGCAGACTGCTGATGAGTTGGATCATTCGGTCCATCATTTTGTCCATTATGTCGGTCATTATTATTTGAAATTTGTGGAACATTTAGAGAGCTAAAATAAAATGTCAATTATTCTACATAAAATTTATTTATTAACTTCAAACAATAATTCATTTCTTTCTTTTATATTTTCTAAAATCTATATATATAAAAGAAAGTTGTGTTAGTTAGACTATTTATAACTCGAGAACGGCCGAACAGATTTGGATGAAAATTGGTGGGGAGGTAGCTTAGGACCGGGGGCGTGCTATAGGATACTATTTATCCCGATTGGTATGATTTGAAGAAAATTTTAACTAAAAATAGTTCTGAATGAAAAACAAATGACTGTTGGCGAAATTTGACAGCTGATTGTCATTTTGACGTGTATTTTTTTTTTCAAAATTTGACGTAAATGACATAAGGAGGTCGGTGACTTGGTTTGTAACTTTTTGAATGTGAATTAAATTTGAATGGTAGAATTTGATGGAAATTTAACTGGTAGAAATTTAAGAGTTCAAAAATGGTAGAAATTTTAATCTAAGAAACCATAGATCATCAAAATCGGTCCAGGCGTTCTTGAGTTATGAGTATTCAAACATTTACGAAGTACCAGGACACCAGAAACATGTAGGAGATGTTTGACAAATTTATTTGTATTATAAACTACTTGCTGCCAGTATAACAAAACGTCATATATTATAAATGACAATTATAAATTATTGAAGTTTAACGTTTGATTTGTTTTGGTTGGAAAATATTAAAATAAATTTGCAGATAGTTCAGAAAAATTGGATTAATAATGCCGCGACCAAGACAATCGAATCTTTACCGACAAAGCCGAAATGCGACTAGGATTCGGAACATTGCGAATGAAAGGACAGATGAAGAACAAGAAATTGCACGTGAAGAGAGCCGTATTAGTATATCTCGGCTGCGTACTTATCAATAACAAGAGCTAATAGAGGCAGCCCGTGAAACGGCACGCTTGGCAATGCGAAATCATCGAGCAAATCTCAGAGTTGAACGGTTAGATAATGTAAGACACAAGAAGAAATGTATCAAGTCCTGATTTGAATCGAGCAGCGTTTCGATACATTGCATCACTGATTACTGCCTGCATACTAGCGTTCAAATTGGGCCAATGGACATTCTTTGCGAGTATTGTGACGCATTGAAGTTTTCCGGAGAAACGCACGGATTATCATGATTGTTGGTGAAAACTTGGAAAGAAGAGATATTGTGCTGTCACGTCGCGATAATGGGCAACTGAAAAAAATATCAGAAACACATCGTTCATATGACACGTTGCAATACCCGCTGATGTTTTGGAAAGGAGAAGATGGATATTATTTCCATATCAAAATGAAAAATCCATTGAATGGAGAATATCACTATCATAGTTCGGAAAGCAATTGGCTATTAAGTGAGGTAGTCACACAGCCCACTCTTTGGCTTTAGTATTGTTAAATCTAGCGTAGGTACTATAGTCTCTAAGCATTGTAGATGTAAAATATTGATACAATAAATATATAAGGCATCGCCTTGCAGTTTGTATCACCCACTACCCCACTTTTTTTTTATGTGATGAAGTAGAAGACGAGCAAGACGTCTCCTGATGTTAAGAGATAACGCTGCCCATAATCAGTACAGTGCTACCAAGAATTTTACAATGATGTGAAATTCCAGGAACACTGCACCAACGCTTCTTACTCAAGAGTCATAAGATGTTAAGATTCTTTAGCCCAGTAATTTCACTAGCTACAGAGCCCTCCTACCGAAGCACAGTAATGTTTGCACATCACTGATCAGGCGGTAGAATAACTAGCACTGTTGGGGTACCCACCTAGACGACCTTCTGCAAAAACAGTCTACTCCTGGTAAGAAAGTCTACCCTCGATAATTAAATTAATTTAAATAAAAACAAAAATTGGGTAATTTTATTACTCTAAGGCGGAACGAAGTTCGCCGGGTCAGCTAGTACCATATAAAATAAGTAAAATTACTGGGCTAAAGAGTATTAACATCTCATGACTCTTGAGTAAGAAGCGTTGGTGCAGTGCTCCTAGAGTTTCACATAATTGTGAAATCCTAGGTAACACTGTACTGATTATGGGCAGCCGTTATCTCTTAACATCAGGAGAGCGTCTTGCTCGTCTTCTACTTCATAACATAAAAAAAAAAAAAAAGGTAGCACTCCGGGAGTGCCGGCAGAAGTGAAAACTTCAATATTAACGTTGTGTTTAATTATAAGTATAAAAATACTATCATTTATGAGGTAGAATACAATGTTTATTTATTGCGCTATCGTACACAAATATGACAATTTATATTTTGTTATTTATAATATCATATCGTTATTTATATATTACATTAAATTTTATCTCTCAGAAAAATCAACTTCCATCCATAATTTCGACGACTTTTACACCATCGTTATTATCAGAATCATAATCGCAAATTTTTACAACTGATACAATTGGTTTATGATAACTGAAGTAAGAAACAAACAGTTTTGATTCGAACCTATTTAAGTGTCTAATAAAGACCGCATCAATAGTAGTTTTGTATTTCGTTGTGCTAAAATTGCGATCATTTGACATAGTTAAACCAAATTCACAGAGCAGCACACTCAAGCACGGTAGAAAGAGTGAGAGATACTAGTTCCTCTCCCTTCCCCTCGATCTTACGCTTTTTCGATCAGCATCACGTGACCCTGACGCGAGTTTGAAAGTTTTTACCCATACAAAAAAAAGTGCTCAGCGCCGCTAAAGAAGTTTTCACTTCAAAAAACAGACTCTGGGCGCAAAACGTCGTTTTATGCAGAGATTTAAAACTTGGCACAATGATTCCTTATCTCCAAATAAGCTGATTAAGATCGAAACTCCCCCTCTATTACGACGAATCGAATGAGCCCAAACTCGATGGGGTTTTGTCTTTTAATCACGGAGTTCCTATGGCCACCTTCCAGCTCCATCATCAGACCCTGGTAATAATCAGTACAGTGCTACCAAGAATTTTACAATGATGTGAAATTCCAGGAGCACTGCACCAACGCTTCTTACTCAAGAGTCATAAGGTGTTAAGACTCTTTAGCCCAGTAATTTCACTAGCTACAGTGCCCTCCTACCGGAGCCCAGTAATGTTTGCACATCACTGCTCAGGCGGTAGAATAACTGGCACTGTTGGGGTACCCACCTAGACGACCTCCTGCAAAGGAAGTCTACCCCTGGTAAAAAATGGTATGTTCTTTATTTCTGAATTTATTTTTTTGTCCCTTACTCTATGTGTATCAGTTAAACCTAATATTTTCATGAATTTTCCTATTTTAAAAATAAAAAACATTTATAACTAAAAATGTTTACGTAAGCATAGGGGGAGGGGGTAAGTGCTTTGCTTACTTTTGATAACAAGGGGGGCGGGGGGGTAAAAAATGGTAAGAGATCTGCTTACGTAATACTTGAACGGCCCCTAAAACCACGCAACGAAATTTGATTGTGATTCAAGAGGAAAGTTTATGTATTACTAGTGGACCCGCGCGCACTTCGTAGCGCGTAAAACAGTCTACAAATACTACATACCTTTAGTCATTCAAGAGACGAGACAAGACAAGAGACAGGACAAGAGACAAGACAGAAGAGACAAGACAAAAGAGACAATACTAAAGAGACAAGACAAAAGAGACAGGAAGGACATGCGACAGGACAAGAGGCAAGACAAGAGGCAAGACAAGAGGCAAGACTGAGTTTCAAAAAGAAAAAAATTATATTGCAAGGTCTGTACTTTATATTTATACGAGTAGGTATACCATATTCCATATTACGTATATCAATAATAAAAATAAATTAAAGTTTATAGAATAATTATATTTTCGTATTTATTTATTACATTTCCTTAACAATGCGTCAACGTCTCATTCAGTATTCAGAACTAAAATTAGTAGCAATCAAACACTAAACATTGGTCGATCTGAATAGCGGAATGGATTAAAGTCGCAATTAGAGAATAAATGCACGTAAAGGCTCCCGCAGCTCAGATCGGTCGCGGTGCTGAATAGCGGAAGGGATTAAAGTGGCATTTTGAGAATTCACGTATGGAAAGGCTCCCGCATCTCAGTTCGGTCGCGGTGCTGAATAGAGGTAGGGTTTCAATATACGCGACAGCACAATATCTCTTCTTTCCAAGTTTTCACCAACAATCATGATAATCCGTGCGTTTCTCCGGAAAACTTCAATGCGTCACAATACTCGCAAAGAATGTCCATTGGCCCAATTTGAACGCTAGTATGCAGGCAGTAATCAGTGATGCAATGTATCGAAACGCTGCTCGATTCAAATCAGCACTTGATACATTTCTTCTTGTGTCTTACATTATCTAACCGTTCAACTCTGAGATTTGCTCGATGATTTCGCATTGCCAAGCGTGCCGTTTCACGGGCTGCCTCTATTAGCTCTTGTTATTGATAAGTACGCAGCCGAGATATACTAATACGGCTCTCTTCACGTGCAATTTCTTGTTCTTCATCTGTCCTTTCATTCGCAATGTTCCGAATCCTAGTCGCATTTCGGCTTTGTCGGTAAAGATTCGATTGTCTTGGTCGCGGCATTATTAATCCAATTTTTCTGAACTATCTGCAAATTTATTTTAATATTTTCCAACCAAAACAAATCAAACGTTAAACTTCAATAATTTATAATTGTCATTTATAATATATGACGTTTTGTTATACTGGCAGCAAGTAGTTTATAATACAAATAAATTTGTCAAACATCTCCTACATGTTTCTGGTGTCCTGGTACTTCGTAAATGTTTGAATACTCATAACTCAAGAACGCCTGGACCGATTTTGATGATCTATGGTTTCTTAGATTAAAATTTCTACCATTTTTGAACTCTTAAATTTCTACCAGTTAAATTTCCATCAAATTCTACCATTCAAATTTAATTCACATTCAAAAAGTTACAAACCAAGTCACCGACCTCCTTATGTCATTTACGTCAAATTTTGAAAAAAAAATACACGTCAAAATGACAATCAGCTGTCAAATTTCGCCAACAGTCATTTGTTTTTCATTCATAACTATTTTTAGTTAAAATTTTCTTCAAATCATACCAATCGGGATAAAAAGTATCCTATAGCACGCCCCCGGTCCTAAGCTACCTCCCCACCAATTTTCATCCAAATCTGTTCGGCCGTTCTCGAGTTATAAATAGTCTAACTAACACAACTTTCTTTTATATATATAGATTGTCAGGACTTATAGTTTCAAAAAGAATCCAAAAACAAATAAATCATATTTTTGAAACTATAAGTCCTGGCAATATACTATAAAGGACAATATTGTATATACAATATTGTATGTATATCTTTATTATAGCTCTCATAGTTTTCAAGAAAAACTCAAAAAACAAAAAAAAGGGGCATAAAAGTGGGGGAGGAGGTGAAAACATTGTCGTAAGGGGTGTTTCTATTAAAATTTCTTCTAATGAACGGTAAAGCTATACGCATGCCAAGTTTCATGCTTTCTGCCGCTCGGGGCCATACTTCCATACAAAATCGAGCTAAGGAGCCGCACTAAAATATTTGACCAAAAAATTGGTTATTTATTATACGTTTTCTAGTTTCTTTTTTCTGCAAATATAATTTACACGATATAATCATAGTAACGGATAAAACAAAAATGTAAGTATTATAATAGGTAGGTATAAATATTTTTTTAACCAGGGTCTCGCATCATCTGCTTCCATAATATAATAATACTAGCTGCGCTCAGCGGTATAGAATTTTTTCCCAAATAACAAAAATAGAGTATACGTCCCTTTCCAAAAAAAAAACCAAATTCGGACTATGTGCTCTGTAAAAAACAGGTCTACGCATCGACTTGTAAACGCCCTACATTTTGTTCTTGGTTAAAAATACAAACTTATAATAAAAACAAATAAAGCAAAAATTACATCTCTTATCGAGATTTGAACCCAGACATGCAGCTTGCGTTTCCACCAGTAAACCAATGTGGCTACCGTAGCATCTAACCGAGCGTCTAAATAAACTAATCTGTTATTGCCAAGCATACAGTTATACCAATTTTTTATAGATATTACAGAAGTATTATTTACACGATTATTCTATAGTGAAAAAATATTAAAAATATGCAAACGTAAAACTAAACTATGACCTATCAGAAACACAAGATATAAGCATTGAAATATGGAAAAATGTCGACAAGAGTATTCTAAACTCAAACTCAAACTCAAAACTCAACTCTACATTTTGTTCTTGGTTAAAAATACAAACTTATAATAAAAATAAATAAAGCAAAAATTACATCTCATGACGAGATTTGAACCCAGACATACAGTTTGCGTTTCCACCAGTAAACCAATGTGGCTATCATAACATCTTACCAAGTGTCTAAATAAACTAATCTGTTATTGCCAAGCATACAGTTATACCATTTTTTTATAGATATTACAGAAGTATTATTTACACGATTATTTTATAGTGAAAAAATGTTAAAAATATGCAAACGTAAAACTAAACTATGACCTATCAGAAACACAAGATATAAGCATTGAAATATGGAAAAATGTCGACGAGAGTATTGAAACTCAAAGCGCGACACGTCTGTTCAGCAAGAGGCCTCAGCCGGGTGTGTCTGTACACGGGCTTCACGCACACATGCACAACAATTTTTTCCGCAAATAACAAAAATGGAGTTTATGCAAAATTGTTTTATTTTATTTAAAAAATGGCACGAAGCAAATATAGTTAATTACATAGAGTATCATTTGGCAAAAAATCTGATCGATTTAGTAACATCTTCATACATTATTTAACCATGAAAACATTTTTTAGAGGTATTTTCATTATTTTTTTCTATCGAGCGAAAATAATGGAATTGTGTTATGAGCACCAACCAAAAATAAAGTATATCCTGTAGATATACATATTTTTTTTTTATTCACCATGTTGCATTGTATCGAATGCAATAAGGCCTACAAAACTTACGTATTGAGTGTTATCATCCCGTTAATGTCCCCGTACTGAACTTGCACAATCGTTTGTCCCATCACATTCACCGGTGAATTGTTCCAAGTACACAGACGATTAGGTATCTCGCGCAGTGTGCCACGAGTCTTCATCTGCTCCCAGGTGTGCTGGTTGACCAGGGAAAATGCAGCGCCAGAATCCACTTCCATGAGCACCGGCACGCCGTCCATCAACAGGTTTACCTTGTAGGCTGGAACGCGTGTACAATTGTTTGACACGTTGTATATTCCATTGAACTGAGCGTCATAATCTGCATCCGCAAAATTAACTTTTTGTGAACGACCTCGCTTTTTTGAGATACATATCTTCTCGATGTGGCCCTTCTTTTTGCAGTAGTTGCACACGGTGTTAATGAAGCGGCACTCTCCCGCGTGTCGGTCTCCACATCGATAGCACTGTCGATCGCCTCTCCTAGCTTGCACGGCGTTGATGTCCATCGGCTCGGGCGGCGGTGACGTCACCGCGGCGCCCGACGTCGTTACTTCGCAGCTGGCCCCGGCGCCCTGTATCATGCGCGCGTCCTTCTCCGCAGTCTCAGATGCTAACATCGCTTGCACTACAACGGCGTAACTTAAATTATCTTTCTTTAGCAGTTCCAATTGTAGGTCAAGATTGTTCATGCCGCACACAAACCGATCTCGAAGCATTCGTTCCATTTCCGTAAAATTACAGTGAGCACTGATTTTTCTAAGTTCCGCGATGTATTCCGCGGCGGATTCATCTTGTTTTTGATCGCGTTTGTAAAATTTGTACGACACAGAGATTTCATTAGGTTTTGGGCTATAATGTTTCGTGAGTACCTATTGATTCGATTTCACTGAACGTCACTTCACTTGATTTCTTGGGTGTTATTAACGCGAGAAGAGTCTCAAACACTTCAGCACCACATATTGTGTAGAAATTTGCTCGTTTAGCAGAGTCCAAGATGATGCCATTAGCCTCAAAACAATATTTGAGTCTGTCGATGTAAAGGTCCCAATTATCACTTTTCACATGAAACTCTTGAAACTTTACAGCTCTGTGATCCATTTTGCGTGTTTTTAGCCTCGTCGCCACTGTTATGTTATTAAATAAAAGACTGTTTTAGGAAACCATCTGTAATGTTGCATGTATGTACAGCAAGTGTAAAATGAAGGTAGAAGGAAATAAATATAAACTAAAGAAACTAAATGCAGGTACCCTACCTAATACATAACAGTATGGAAGGATGGAAATCTATAGCTCTTGACCGAGACAGTTGGAGGGAGGGTAGGGAGGCCTTTGCCCTGCAGTGGGATCCAGTAGGCTCATAATAATAATAATGGACTTTTAACTTAAAGTATTACTGTTGACTTTAATTTTTGTGGTTGCAAAATTTACTTTAAAATTCTTTCTTAAAATTTCAGAACTAAATCTAAAAGGCAACAAGCTCACGGACAAGCGTTTCATGAAGCTAGTTGACCAGTGCCGCACCAAACAAGTCCTCGATTACATCCGCGACCACTGCCCCAAGGCTGACCAAGCACAACCCATGGGCAAAGGAAAAGGCAAGAAAACCAAGAAAGAAGAAGTCGTAACGGAAACACAAGAAGACTTACTCTGCCACGCATTAAAGATCTTACACGTAGAAGATGACGTAATTAGAGTAAAGATTATTGAGTCGCAAGTGGCGAATGTCCGTCCATACATTTTGTGCTGTGTGGTCAAAGATTTGTCGTTCGATGATGCACTGTTTAAGAAGTTTATTCAGCTGCAAACGAAGCTTCATGATACGGTCTGTGATAAAAGGAATACGGCTACGATTGCTACGCATGATATGAACAAAATTGCTCCAGGTTAGTGTTAGTTTTGTGTCCCTGTTAAAACAAATAACTTTTCATAGTTTTTTACCATTTGTGGTAAAAAACATACACACACATACACACATACATTTTGACCCCTTCATGATTGTGAAGATATTTTTTCAATAATTTTTACTTGAATGGCAGATAATAATCAATATCTACTTTTTTGATAAGAAGTGGTTGCATTTGGAACACATTGCCATCTTCCAAGTTTTCCAAGCTATTTGGTAGAAATAAAAAACAAGATTTATTCATTCAAAAGTTGGAGATCCTAGAAAATTTGTTGAACTTATCTATAGTAATTTTTAATTACTATTTGTTATATTATATTGGTCATAAAGAGTATTTATTTATTTTATTCTAATCCGAAAAAGATTTGAATGAACTGTGTGAAAGAGGATATATGCAGGCTAGGAGAGTGGGTGAAGATATGACGAATGATAGAGTAGAATGGAGGAGAAAAATGTGTTCTACCTAGTGTGAGATAAGGGCAGGAAAATATTGATGATTCTTATTACATTATTTAGAAAGAAATAAAAGTTTATTAGTACCTAGGTATGTATGACATATATTGAATTAAATAAGTACTTATGCTATTGCAAAATGGTATCAGCTCAGCATAATGTAGGTGGACAACTTACGCTGATGTTCCGCAGATACCAATGCAGTGACGTCCAGCAGACTATATACATATAAACTATAGCCTAATCTTCCTTTCTTAAACCGTCTAGGAGACCTAACCTACACAGCGAAGCCCCCCACAGCCCTGAAGTTCACCCCCCTCTCTCGGCTCAAGCCGTGCACGGGGGAGAGTCTGGTTCAACAACTCACGGCCGAGGCAGAGGCTCTCAGGAAGGAGAAGAAGAGAAATGTCTACTCGGGGATACACAAGTATGTATTTGGGAGCTTTTATAAAAAAATCTGGTAAAAAAAAATGATATCCAATGGAAGATTAGTTAGTTACTTTGTAAAATGTATTTTACTGGTTGATATTTTAAATTGAACTTTCTCTCCAGCTTGCACAATATCAAATTAACTTTCTAAAAATGTTTCACAGTAAAGCTGTATATATAGCTGATAATATTGTTTTTAATATTTTTAAAAGTATTCAGTTTGTTTCTTTGAAAAATGGAAAAATTCAAATGTAAGTATTCTTAATCTTAATGAGACCACAAGAAAATTAAAATGTTGCTTACAACAACTACTAGTACTAAAACACAGTTTGATTCACAATGAGCGGCCTTATCGCTGTGAGTAATCACTTCCAGGCAACCAACCTTAGTATGGAAAAGTTGACTGAAAGTTGAGTGTATTCTTCATTTGAAGAATAACTTTATAATAAGATTAACTCAAATATGAGATAGTAAACTTTAAAAACGTTTAAAAATCATAAAAACTATTATACATAGGTATACTGTGAAAATATAAAATATAATAAAGCTTTACAGTGAAAATTTATCTTAATATAAATTTTACGAATATTATTATTTAAAAACTCATGACACAGTTCGAGCAAAAGAGTCGCACGTAAGGATGAAACTCTGACTAAATAAATATATTATTACAGATACTTGTACCTGTTGGAAGGCAAGCCGGTGTACCCGTGCTTGCAGGATGCCAGCGGCAAGATCATCAGCTTTCCACCCATCACCAACTGTGATGACACTAAGGTACACAAATATTATTGTACAAACTATATATTTTATACTAAATAGGCCTAAATAACCGGGGGTAGACTTCCTTTGCAGGATGTCATCTAGATGGGTACAACAGTGCCAGTTATTCTACCGCCTGAGCAGTGATGTGCAAACATTGTTTCAAAACAAACTGTGCTTCGGTAGGAGGGCACTGTATACTGGGCTAAAGTCTTAACATCTTATGACTCTTGCGTAAGAAGCGTTGGTACAGTGCACCTAGAATTTCACATCATTGTGAAATTCTAGGTGACATAGTACTGATTATGGGCAGCGTTAGCTCTTAACATCAGGAGAGCGTCTTGCTCGTCTTCTTACTTCGTCGCATAAAAAAATGTTTTGTACTAAATAGGCCTCAATAATTTGACCACATCCCACCTGATGGAAAGTGCAGATGTGGTCAATAATGAAACACGTAAGGTGTCTAATAAGGAACCTACCTATTCACTCGTACCATTTACATTCGCAAGTTGCATCACTAAAATGCCTAAGAAAAAGGTTCTTGTTTAGTAAAATACTATACTTATTCTCAAATTTTCTTTTAACCAGGTTGGGGGCTATCTTTAAATTCTGATTTCGGAACCACTGTTTTCATTCAATAATTAATTTCTAAATGTAAATTTACAAAATATGTGTCACACTAGGGAGTCTCACAAATGTGACCAGCTGTGACAAGGAAGGGGCTAAAAATCATGAAATTCGTGTGACGTGATTTATGGATAACCCGTTGTCTGTAAGGGATTGCTTTGTGTGATAAGTCCGCCGATTGTTTACCTCTAGTTTTAAGATTGTCATATCATATTATGTTCATAATTATATTATATATTGACGACCTCTGTGGCGCGGTGGGCTAATACCCGCCTGCAACGCAGAGGGTTGCGGGTTCGATTCCCGCATGGGACAAATGTTTGTGTGATCCACAGGTATTTGTTTCTGGTCTGGGTGGTTTTCAATATCTACTATAAGTATGTATTTACAAAAGAAAAGTATATAAGTATTATATCCGTTATCTTTACCACCATAATACAAGCATTAAGTTGCTTAGTTTGGGGTTAGGTGGCGTTGTGTGAAACATCCTGAAATATTTATTTATCATAATTATTTCTTGTATTTTGGTAGGTATGCAATAAAGAGTCATTCTATTCTATTCTAAATGTGACGTATTTCCTAGTTGTGACCATAGCATGACACATGGGATCCTGACGAAACTTTAAGAGTGTGAATGTATGGGATGACAGTTGACTTGACAGCAAGATAAGTCTACGCAGCGTCTGTGCTTGAGGGGCTGTAGTAAAATTAACATTATTATTTATTTTAGCCATTGTCGTCCCACTGCAGGGCAAAGGCCTCCAAATTAACATTATTACAACAATTTTCCTTATCTACAGATGTCAGCTGAATCCAAATCGATGTTAATAGAGGTGACGTCACACGCATCCCTAGCCGCGTGCAAAACAGTACTGGACAAGGTGCTCCAAGAGTGTCTGTTGTTGGGCATCGGTGACTCCAGCGATGGATTCCATTCACTCACTGTACAACAGGTATATATACTAGTAATTAATGGAACTAGGCGTTACTTTGCGGAAATCAATCACAACAATTATTAGTTATAATTTAATATTTAGTGTTAATTCCGCTCTAAATCCACTCCGCATATCCCGTGTCCGTCCTACTCCCGTCCCTCCCGCGTGTCCCGTTCCGTGTTATTTCCGCTCTAAATAGAGCTAAATATTAAATAATAACTAATATGTTTTATATATACTAGTGTTAAACTAATATAGTCCGTATAGTGACGTCACATGCAAGACAGTACTGGACAAGGGTGCATATAATTATATACCTAGTGATATAACTATATCACGGCTTTTACTATATATTATAGTGCATAATATGTATACATATGCGTTTTTGAGGAATTTTTTGTCCCCCCAATTTCTTATTTGTTACACTATTATTTACCCGAAAAAAAAATGGCATTTGCCATTATCCCCTATTGTGAGATTTAGTGAGATCAGGTTTGACCTCAACCTCCCCTTTCACGTAATTTATGGATGCTCCCTAGAGGGTCAAATCGAATCACTCGAGGCTAAGGGGTCAAATCGAATCTTACAAAATTCTCAAGTGGGTAAAATTCTGGTGGTAAAATTCTCGTATAAAATGGGTTTTGACAACAATTGCGTAATTTTCTTTTTGTGTAATAAAAATGTAAAATGTGAGAAAATCACATCACTTTAGAGAGATAAATAACTCAATATTGCACACAATAATTACAAACAAAACAATTAACATTAAATACATTTGATTCAGGTTATTTTTTGGATTTGGTTTTTTTGTTGTTTTTTATCATTTCCACGATTTATTAAACCTATCTTTGTCTAGATGTAAGTTAGTTAACGAATTTTGAAATGTGAATTCATGGAATTAATTTTTGAAAATTCCCTCCATAATATTATTGCACACATTTTAAAAGTGTTTTCAGTTAGATATATTAAAAATAAATAAATAATTAAAAAATTAAGATTTAGTCTAGAGGAATTTTCAATAAATTAATTCCATGAATTTATATTTCAAAATTCGTCAAATTGTGCGAACGAGCGAGCGTCACTCGATATAATATACGCTCTTAAAACCACTGTATTTTTGGAAATTAACAAATTATTATTATTATTTTCAGATTTTTTTTTCTTTTAATAAGTGTTTTTATCATTTCCAGGTAAAAGTGGTAGACACAGAAGGCAATTTGAAGCAAGTGTACCCATCGAGGACCGATTGCGTCTACGAAACCTCCAATAACATCAAAGTACTGCGGCTACCCAAGAAATAAATTAAATGTTCAAATCAGGACTGATTTCTATGTATTTTGGTCAATTTTCAATACAGAATGTGGTGTGGCAAAAGTATGGAAGAGATTTGTCCCACTTTTTAGGTTCTGCTACCATCTGAAAAGGCTAACCTATAGTGAAAAAGTGTGGTAAAAATCAGAAATCTCAATAATATATTCAAGTTATTTACTCAATAATATACATGTGTGTTTAATTATTGGCTTCTATTTTCTATCATTTTGAAGTATTAAAAAACAAATTGTACAAACAAATGTTACCGTTCATACAAATTGCCAGATCGTCTATTTTGATTTTTTAGTTGTTTTTCCATTTCTTTTTCATGCAAATCTAAAAAAGTTGTAACATTTAGTTTTTTTCCATTGTCAAGTTATTTAACTAAAAGTTAAAACGAATTAATTGCTTAAGTTTTTGGAATTGCTTTTGTTATTATTTTTAAGTTTTTTAACTAGTGCATAAAATGACAAGTGTTTAGAAACATAAGTATTTTGGTGTGATTAATATAAAATTAATATTATAATTTAGATTATCAATATTAAGCGACCAAAATAAAATGTTCTTACAGATATAGAGCACAAGTTAAAAGATTTTTTCGTGTAACGTGCTAGGATTACGCGGCAAAATTGAAAAATCCTTTTTAATTTTACCGCTCTATGACTAAGACATCTTGTTTTTGTCGGTTAATAGCTAGTTAATAGTGATAGAGTAACCAGAGCGAGTAGGCAAAAGACTTTTGAGGATGACTGTGCTTGGCCGGCTGGTACTTAAAATTGACAACTGACCCAATCGCAAAGTCCATGCGGCAGACCTAAGTAATATACTCGTACCTCTAGTATCAGAATAATAATGATGTACGCCTTTTCTCGATTTTGGTTCGAATAATATCTACAGTTTGGTAAAAAAGTCGAAACGGAACAAATTACCTATAATATTATTTATCATAAATTACTATGTAAAATTTATTTGCAAAAGTATTCTATTGTAGCCTATTTGAAAAAATGCTTTTTGATTTGATTCATTGCGTTTTTCTGCCAAGCTATTATACTTGTATGTTAAATGTACGCGTCCATTTTATATAAATGTCTGTGATTCAAATCCAAACACCCTTTATTTCTAAGGAGTTACAAAAAGTTGCAGTTTTTCAATGCACTGTATGTATCACTGCATCTTTTTGGAACACCTATATTGTGTATACTTTAAACATTAAGAATTGCTTTTGTTAATTATTTTTTGAATTAAAGTATTTTCATAATCAATAACGTTGCTTTTTTATATTTTATGACTAGTTGTGCCCAGCAGTTTAACCCGCTAAAATGCATATCGTCGTTTAAGTTCTATCACCACTTAAGTCATTTTTAAGAACTTTTCAGGAGAGCCATAAAAACGGATTTATTGGAAATCGAAAAAACGAAATTACCTACTTAACTTTTTTGCTAATAAAACCATGTATTTTTAAATACAAACCTTTTATATATTCTCTAACGAATGGGACGAAAATGTCAAAACCGGCAATAGATTAGTTACGTGGTGATAGAACTACGATGATAATAATATATTTGTGCTATTCCAAGGTTAAGCTATCTATTTATTAAATTTCATGTTAATCTGTTCAGCTGCTGAGTCGTGAAGAGGTTTCTTTTTCCAATAAATTTAATTTCCTGTGCTTTGCGATCTAATTGCCATTGCACAATAATAATAATAGGTACCTATAATTTGGCCCAACTTATGATTTGACTATCGGAGTCTATCTCTGAGTCCATCTATACAAAATTGGCTCAAAGACTGTCTCCGCCAAGTGACAGGACTATTGCTAATTAATGAAAACTAGCTATGGATGTGCATTCTAAATGGATGGTTAATGTAAATCTCAATTATTATTATTATGATATTCGATTCGCAATTATTCATCATGTTTATCATCGGATTTAGATAAAATAGGTAGGTATTAATTATAATGAATTAAACGTGTAATAATTATTATCTGTAGCTATGTGGGGTGCGGTTGTGTTTCTTACTTGCATTGCACTTTCGGTAAGTTTACATTTCTTTTTCATATTATATTTTTATTGTTTATTAATGAAGTGATGACTGCTGCTGCGATTACACATTAACAAGTGATTAAAAAATAATAAACCGATTTCAAATTTGCTATAAGTAACAAGTGAATTTAATTAAAAATTATAAAACCCCCGACGCTTATATATAAATATGTAATGCGCGGTTTTTTGGTGGCAACCGTCTTGGATTTTAAATTTTTCATAGTGCGTTGTATTTGATAGGTACCCAAATTGGGGAGTCGTGGAAGAAAAAAGTAATCCGCCATTTTGTAGCGGCGGCCATCTTGGACCGATTTCTACCAAATTAGGCCTGAAAGTGTTACCAACTTCCATACAAAACTATCACATTTTTATCTATTATTATAAGTAGATACCTACGTAATTACAAAAGAAAAGTATATAAGTATTATATCCGTTATCCTAACCACAAATTGGGGGGTCGTGGAAGAAAAAAGTAATCCGCCATTTTGTAGCGGCGGCCATCTTGGACCGATTTCCACCAAATATGGCTAAGAACACTCTCTACTTTCAAAAAAAAAACTAAATCAAAATCCGTTCGGGAGCCACGATACCACAGACAGACACGCAACGCTTTTTAAAATTCGTAACTTAAAAAAGTGATAGGTCTAATACATTTCTTTACTCTCGTCATAGCGTGTATATAATTATCGCCTACAACACAACTCACAACCTATAAATTGTGATTTGACTCTGACAGTGTAAGTAGTGTAACCAGTTCTGTTGGATAAACCCCAATTATTATTATTATTATCGCTATGCTACAAAGTTGAAAAAATAATATTTATTTCATATTTATTTTACAGGTATCATCCGAATTTGCGCCCATACAAGCAAAAGGTGGGTAGCGTTTCACCGGAGGTAGACTTCCTTTGCAGGAGGTCGTCTAGGTGGGCTAGGCCAGTTATTCTACCGCCTGAGCAGTCTTAACATCTTATGACTCTTGAGTGAGAAGCGTTGGTGCAGTGCTCCTAGAATTTCACATCATTGTGAAATCCTAAGTAGCACTGTACTGATTATGGGCAGCGTTATCTCTTAACATCAGGAGAGCGTCTTGCTCGTCTTCTAATTCATCACCTAAAAAAAAGCGTGGGTAGTGACACATGACAAATCCAGTCTTCAATCCTTAGACTATATTATAGGATGATGTCGTGACATTCCAGATTCCCGTATAGTGTCAGGATGGGAAGCCAAGGAAGGCCAGTTCCCGTACATGCTGTACATCAGAGGAGTCAACCAGTTCGGAGACGTGAACTTCTGCGGTGGCTCCATCATACATCGTAGTTGGGGACTTAGCTCGGCTAGGTGTACCGTACGGTTAGTGCCTTAGGCCTTAGGGAACCCCATATCATTACCGTGTTGGTAACGTTTATTATTTTACCTATAGGTTAAATTTGGTAAAATGTGCGAGATACATCGCACTAAAGTTGTTTAATCATGACATCACTGCACGAACTTTGGTACATTTTTGTACCGTGTAGTGTGAGTGTGACGTTACGCGTCATCACCGAAAAACTTATGAACGTTTTTATCTTAGATATATTTTATGCATACCTGCATAAAAGATATCTAAGCACACAATAAAAAAAAAAATAATAATCCACAATCAAAAAAATACGTATCTAATATTAAATTAGATAACACTTTATTGATACAACTGCAATATTTTACAATATTTTTTATTACCCATTGCCCAACAGTGGGACAAACCAGGCTGAAAATAAATATATAAATAAAAAATCGGTCTAATTAATTTTTTTTTGATTCTTTCATGATTACCTCCTTATTTCCAGTCGTGTCCAGCTGATGCTGACAGGTGGGATGGTGAACCTCCATCGGCCTCGCTTCCACGTGGAGACCAACACCGTGCATTCGGCTCCCCAGTACAACGATGATCTGCATCTTCTGACCCAGCCTCACGACATCGCCTTGATTGGCTTCAATACTGAACTTACTTTTGATGGTCAGGCATTACCAAAACAACAACTTTACCATCATCATCGACATTACCAACACCGCATTACCATTATGTTTACTACCACTTACCCATCACTATCATCATCACCATTTACCATCGACCACCATTATTACTACTTCTTTGCAACCACCACCACCTTACCGTCATTATCAATACCAGCCACCAGCACTACTTTACCATTATTATCAACGCCACCAATTCACAATTCTACTTTATCATCATCACTCCCACAACTTCTTCACCACTACCACCCATTACAGAATTTGCTTGTTTTGTCACTCATTATAATCTTCTGAACAGCAAACAATCCAAAGAATCGATGAAAGGAAGCCAATTTTGTTAATTTGTAGAGTACGTGCAGCCAATCCGTATCCAAAGATCATCAGAATGGGACCGCGACTACAGCGATGTCCTCATGACTACCAGCGGTTGGGGCACCACTTGGACTAACGGTTTGTATATTATATCGCCGTTAAATTGTAAAACTATCGCCATAGACAAGAGAACCAAAATAGACCCCGCTTTCGTGATTTTCTGTATAAAAACAAAATCGCCAAATCATAGCGGTGTGTGGGGAGAAACTGGGTCAAAGACATTTGACATATCTCTAAAGTTGATTTCTCTATCGTTAAAGCAGACAAAAATATAGGTATATGTTATAAGTTGTGGCTATGTTTTAAAGTTATTAGGGACCTAAATCTGAAAATTTTAAAGGCGTTTCCTAACTCTGACGCATATTTGCTTGTATCCTCAGTTAGGTTATACGTAAAGTTGAGAAACGCCTGTTAACTACTGTTCTATGGCATCAAGATTTTCTTTTTGTCATCTTATAGTGACTCCAGTAAAATAGCCAATAATGTACGTCACCTTTCGTTCAGGGGATTAGTAGAGAACCTGAACTGGGTGCAAAGTTCAGAAACGGCTGTAACTACCGTTCTATGTCAATAAAACCTTTTCTTGTCGTCATATTTAAATTAATTTAAATATGATTAATTTTGCCCAAGTAAATTAGCCAATAGGTATTTTCCTTTTGTTCAGGACAATCAGTAGAGAACCTGAACTGGGTGCACCTGCGCGGCGTGCACAACTTGGTGTGCCTGCTGATGATCAACTCCAACTACTTGGTGCAGGAGACCACGATATGCGCCGGCCCTTACAACGTCACCAGCCAGTCGATTTGCTCTGTATGTCCATTAGGTCATATTGTAGTCTTTTTAGGGTTCCGTAGCCAAATGGCCAAAAACGGAACCCTTATTCGTCATGTCTATCCGTCCGTCCGTCCGTATGTCGCAGCCACTTTTTTTGTGAAGGGAAGCAAGAAGACAAGTAAGTCTGATGATGGTAAGAGATAATGCTGCCCCAATGAATCAGTACAGTGCCACCAAGGATTTCACAATGACGGAAAATTCTAGGTGCACTGCTCTAATGGTGCCTTCCGATGAGAGATATGCTATGCTACGTTGCTATGACTGATGCTATGAATGCGTTTGATATCCGTCAACCATATTCATTGGTGCACATAGCTTAACATTGGTGGAAACGGTCACATAGTTTCGTAGCGTAGCTGCATAGCACATCTCTGATGGAAGGGCACTTTTACGTCACGGCGGTGGCGGCGAAGGAGGCACATAGTACGCTTCCATAGCACGCATCCATAGGACACATCACGGATCCGAAGCTCGCATCTTTCCAAATAAAAAAAACATAGCTTAGCTGAAACCATACAAAAAAAACATAGCTTAGCACATAGCACGCTTCCGTAGTACTCATCCGTACCACGGAACCGAAGTTCGCATCCTTCCATACAAAAAAACATAGCTTAGCTGAAACAGTTTTCACCAGTGCTAAGCTATGTGCACCAATGAATATGATTGGTGGATATCAAACGCATCCATAGCACCGTAGCATATCACATCTCGGGTCGAAAGGCACCCTTATTAGGCATAATAATTCAGCCTATCATAAAATTAATAGGTAGGTATCTATTATTTTACAGGGAGACAGTGGCGTCCCCCTAACAATGGTTGACGTCGACGGCGGTCTCACTCAAGTTGGAGTGGGCTCCTTCGTAGCATCCTGGGGCTGCCATGTAGGATTCCCTGGAGGTACAGTATGACATGGATCTGATATGAATGTCTATGATATGAGATATGACATGGATTAATGTTAGAGCGAATTCAAAACAAATGTTTACGATTTATGTATCAAAAACAATATAATATATATCCCGGCTACCCGCTGTTGTATCCTACCTTGTTCGTCCTGGGCATGGTGGGATACTATAAACTGGAGGTGAGAAGGGAGGTAGCTCTAGCTACCTACATAGTTAAAGTGTTGAGGGGCAAGATTCACAATCCAAAACTGATGGAATCGCTGTGTATCTGTGCACCAGATGAATACGTGGGCCGACGACGCCGTCCGCCTCTCTTGCATGTCCCGCGCATTAAATAAAAAATAAAAATCTTTTGGCGTGCGGTGAAATATGGAACTTGTGATGTATGCTAAACAACTGGCTGGGGGAGTACCCACATATACCCCGCTCCCCGGTATCAGGTTAACGATGTGTGACGAATTTTTCCTGCGTCAAAAAATAGTAGTCTAATGATGATACTTACTGCGTTATTACAAAATACGGACTTACGATAGTTCTGGGATTAACGAATGTCATTTGTTCGCTTAGTACCTGGTTTAATCTTGGTACAATCGTTAGTCCGCGTTTTGTAATAAGACGGATTGAGTTTACTATAAACTCATTGTCTATAATACCATGCGTGGAGAGGGTTTTGAGGGTTTTCCCAGATATTTTGGAGAACGAATTAAAAAACCTTGGCGCTCGGAATTAGCCGATCATATAAACGCCATTGTCACGATTTAAAAAAAAACGACGCTCGCAGTAACCTGCTCGTGCACTTATTTATAGCAATATATAAATTTTCGTAGCTCTTGTAGATCGTAGCACTTTTCGTAGAACTCAAAACAAGCATATCGCGTAAACTTTTCATTATTTTTTTCTCGATTTATTTAATTTTCTTATTTCCCGGAGTGAGCTAAACGCACACTTTTCGTAGTCAAAATTACAAAATTTTCATTTTGAACCCCTTCCGAAACGAAAAACTGTCTACGCCCGTGCTACACATACAAAATTTCAGCTCAATCGGTTCTCTCATTTTAGGCCTGAAAGTGTTACAAACTTCCATACAAAACTTTCACATTTATAATATTGCTATGATTTTACAGGGTTCATTCGACCTGGTTACTACCAGGCTTGGATGCGTGACGTCACGGGAATAAACTTCGACTGGTGAACATCGCTCTAAGAAGAAAAGAAAATTTGAGGACAGTGAATAATGTAAAAAAATAAATAAAAGGTTTTCAAATGCAAAGCTGTTTTATTTCTTCTTCTGAATAAATACATAGATGTATATAAAGGTAGGTATAAGAAGAAAACGTGACTGACTTTTTGACTGTTCTATGAATGCATAGTTTTTAAACTATCGAACAGAGATATATAAGATACCTAGGTTTTACGACATAGACCTCCACTAAGAATGGATTCTTCACCACATCATGCAACAAAAGATGTGACGTCAAAAATAAAAAATCACGCACAGTGGAACACACGTTTTAAACGCGTGATGCCGAAAATTAATCTTCTACACCGACCAACTAAACCGACACTAACCGACCAACCGACGACCGACGTAACTTTAACCGACTGCGGTCGGCTACACCTAGATTTAACTGGCTAAATCTAGGTGTAGCCGCACTTCGGACTTTAGCTGTAACATATAAAAAACTCGGCGGCATTCCCGCATCGTATCTGTGACGGAGGTCTGGGATTATTTTATTTATTTATTATTATTCGCGCTTAACAACAATGATAATGTAGGAAGAAACTTGAATTTTTCCGCAGGTTACCATCCGCTGTATAATAATGAAATCCCTGACACTTTTCTGGGGAAAACCACTTGCGATAAACTTATTAAAAGTTACATTTGAAATGCTAGTGGTGCGCGTAATAATGGTTATTTCACATTATCTAAATGCGGATTCGCATTAGCAATAGATAATGTAAGTTGAAACCGACTTCGACCGATTTCGATGAAATTTTAATGGTAGGTACGTGGGAATAGATACCTACCCTTTTGATGAAAAAAAAAATGTAAAATTGACTTGCGAAAGTGCTCTATTGTAGGCTATTTGAAATAAACGAATTTTGAGTTTGAGTTTCTGAGTTTTTATTGACAAACCCTTAACAAGAATCGCTCGGGGATGAAAGACGTAAATTTGGGGTAACCAGAGAGCCTTATATTGGCTATCGCACACTGTCTATCACTATTAACCGTCAAAAATATAAAATGTTCTTAGAGTCATAGAGCAATAAAGTTACCTTTTCCAGTGGCCGTAGCATGCCACACGGGATCCTGCTGAAATGTCAAGAGTAGAACTGTCATCCCATACATTAAACTTTTGTGTGTATTTGTGTGTAGTGTGTATTATGTGTATTTTTTGATACGCTACCGCTCGTTCGCAACCTCTAGGAGAAGAACGAGCTAGAAACTCATAGGGATTGCTTTTTAAATATGTGTTTACAATGTTTATCTTGGTTACATCATTTATTTACAGGTGGTTGCAGAGGTTTCATTTGTCTTCCATGTATTGGCTAATTTTATATACCAGCGAAATTACTGAGCATGAGACCAGATTCGGCAATCACTATCTCAGGTGCGGTACAGCAGGGTATAACTCCCATTTGACGACCTCTGTGGCGCGGTGGGCTAATACCGGCTTGCAACGCAGAAAGTTGCGGGTTCGATTCCCGCATGGGGCAAATATTTGTGTGATCCACATATATTTGTTTCTGGTGGGTGGTTTTCAATATCTATAAGTATGTTTTTACAAAAGAAAAGTATATAAGTAATAAGTACATCCGTTATCTAACCACCATAACACAAGCATTAAGTTGCTTAGCTTGGGGTTAGGTGGCGCTGTGTGAAATGCCCTGAAATATTTATTTATTCTACACATAGCCGCTTTCGCATTCGCAATAGCCAACTTTTAGCTTTTCTTCGCAGAAAGAAAATTGCTAAAATACAACACTATAATTTACCCAATCTTTGAAATGGGTTTCGATTCCCAAACCCAGCCACTAAACACCTGCGTAAGATGGATTAAATCATTATCACGATAATAATTATCAATTAATCTATTTTTAATCCTTAAAATCGATGTTATTATGAAGTAACCGTAATTAGATTTAGTTGCCAAAATGGAGAGCTGGGGTGTGCTGGCTATCTTCGCGGTGGTGCTGGTTGCAGCGGTAAATATATCTTTTAAAATTTTTAAATTAGAAGGTTGTACCGTTGTACCTAATAGGGGATAGGATTTTTTTTTGTCCATAATAGAAATTATTAAAAAATATTGGACACGTGTTTTTTTTTATTAAAAAAAACCTATGATTTACAATGCACTAAAGAATACATGGAAAGGGTCGTGACGTCATACGTGTGTGCTCGAGTCGATACAAAATGCACACACATATGACGTCACGCGTCATCACCGAAAAACTTATAAGCGCAATATCTCAGCAATTTTTTTTATTTTATTCTCAAACAAAAGAATATGTATCGAATATTTTTTTATTATAAAAATTACGGACTAATTATATTTTAAATATTTTGACCTTATCTTATATAGGGGCTGACTAAGTCAGCAACACATCGACCCATTGCGATCTGTTGTGTTAATCCCTTGCCTACCGTTTCTTACTCTTCGAAGAAGTGGTATTATTTTGACCTTGCCCGATCCCCTATAGTACGTAAATGCTACTCATATTAAGTGGTTTGAAGCACTTGGCTTTTCTGTAGATAGGCATGAGGGCGATCTGTACACAGCGGTATAGGACACTAGTATGGTCAATGCTAGTATGATGCAATGGTAGCTGTAGTATAGTTTCCATGTTTTTTTTTTGACAAGTACCTAATGTATGCCTAGAAATTTAAATATTTTGCACGACAGATTTGTCAGATACAGTAGAACTACGCATATCTTTAAGAAATATTTTAAGTACCTGTATTTATGCAAATAAATTTTTCATTCATTCATTTATTCATTCATTCTCAATAAAGGCATCATCTTCCTCCCCTTATCCCACTATACCTATATATATCTATAGGGTCAGCACAACACACTTTTTTTTCCGCCATCATCCTTCATATCTTCATACGTCCCCCTAACATGCATATCCTCTTTCACACCTTTCCTTCCAACCCTTTTTCGGGTGCCCCCTTCACGGATTTCCACCTTCACCATATTGACTTTTTTGGTCCCATGATTTTCGTCCCTCCGCATATTATGTCCATACCAGGTACTAGGTATACACAATAAAGGAATTTGCCACAAAAACATATCGAATCGATAACCTCTTTTTTCGGAGGCGGTTAAAACGATTTTTTTATGTGATAAAGTAGAAGACGAACAAGACGTTCTCCTGATGTTAAGAGATAACGCTGCCCATAATCAGTACAGTGCTACTTAGGATTTCACAATGATGTGAAATTCAAGGATCACTGCACCAACGCTTCTTGCTCAAGAGTTATAAGATGTTAAGACTCTTTAGCTCAGTAATTTATATATAAAATAATAGTATAATAAATAAATAAACATTTTCTTCCAACTTCCAACCCTTTTCGGGCGCCCCTTCACGGATTTCTTCACCATATTCATTGACTTTTTTGGTCCCATGATTTTCGTCCCTCCGCATAATATGTCCAGGTCAACGAACTAGGGACATTTTTTTTTCGTAGGTCCAGGTACACAATAAAGGAATTTGCCACAAAAAACATATCGAATCGATTACCTCCTTTTTGTTAAAACGATCACAGCATTCAATATTTTCATAGTTAATTCGGAAAATTCATCGTGTTTAATTATTATAATCAATGAAAAATGGTTAATCTGGGATTAAGATAAGAAATTAAAAAGAAATAAATTAATAAATGCTCATGCCGTAGATACGAATAGATAAGAAATTAGGCATTTACTTTAGATAGGACACTTTATTTTTCAGGTTTCCGCTGTTCCAGAACTCGATTTTCCTGAAGTTGTGCGAGGTAAATAATTATTATCATTATTTATTTTGGCAATTGCAAATATATAGTTTTATTAAAATCTACATGTTGTTTTTAATCTGCCTAAAAATGTAAGTGCACCTTTTCAATGTTTTATTTTAAAGAAAAAATCAAATCAAAATGCATTTTTATTCTCAAATAGGCAATAGTGGAGCACTTTTGCAAGTCAATTTTGGAATTCGTTCTCGAGATATCCAAGTTGTATCGCTCGGGAAACACGGATGACGACAATGTGTTTCAAAAGCAACCAGGTAAAAGCAAAGCTCCAGGTAGAAGGTACGGGCAGTTGGTAGCGCCACCTGGATTTGGATGCCGTCTGCTGTGACGTCCGTAGATGGAACGGGCTTAAAGGAATTAGCTCATGTAATTCCTGCGCACACTTTCCGGAATGAATCCTGTAGAAAACCGATAGCCTTCGGTGGTGTTCAAGGGTCTGGAGTTTTGACTCCACAAGCTTTATTTATCGTCCCATGCCAACCTTTTTCTGATGGCGTCACGGTATCGTCTTCCAGAGCGCTCGTCCTCCCGCATAGTGTCAGGATGGGAGGCCAGCCTGGGTCAGTTCCCGCACCAGATGTCGCTCCGCATGGTGTCTCCAGTGGGAGCTGTATCCTCTTGCGGCGCCACCATCATCCATGAGGAGTGGGGTCTCACCGCTGCTCACTGCACAGCTGGGTATGAATACACTGTTTTAATTATTTTTGTATCAGAGGGCCTATTGGCTATCGCAAAACGACATGTAAAACACTAGAATCCATAGACAAAATTGCGTAAATTATGTGCTTAAACCTCCTTATTAATATGGGTAAAGTAACAAAAGCAGCAATGTACATTGAAGTTGCCATCAATCGTAGTGGGTGAGAATTAGCCAATAGCCCCTCAGCACTAGCTGGGCGGTTTTACCTGAAGCAAGTATCTGGCATAATTCCGGGTTCTAAACTACATTGGTTCGGCGGTTAATGTCTGAAATAGTAAAAAAATCCATTCATCTTTACATAAAACTTACAGTTTATAATATTACTTGCTGCGCCTAGCGATTTTACCCGTTGTAAAATTGTTGCGAGACATCAATGTATTATTTCGATTTACTAAGGAAAGTATGGCTTGGATTACAAGACCTAGGTTATCAAGGTTTTCGCCTAGACGCTTGTAACTACGTGTTTCGGAAGGCCCGGCTGTTTTCCTAAGACATGTAAGTCGTAGTCGTTAGGTCATATTGCAGGCCTTGCAAATAGTCTCGGTAATTTGAAGCTGCAACATATTGTGAATATCTGAAATTGAGATATAACTTTGACTGTGTAAAAGTAGGATAACCTGTTCTTTTGGAGTATTAACCCCATTTATTATTATTCCCTTTCAGTCGCATATCATTCGTGCTCCGCGCTGGAGTCGTGAACCTCACCACTCCTGCGATCATATTCGAGACCACCGAGTTCTACAACTACCCTGACTACGACAACAGCCGTCCTTCCGTCGTGCAGCCTCATGACATCGGCATTCTTAACTTAGGAAGGAAGCTGATTTTCAGCGGTAAGAGAAATTTATATGTCTTCTAAGTTTAGTCTGCTCCCATCTACCGCCGCTTCGTCACTTAACGTAACGCGAGATCAAGGCTAACCTCTATAATTAATATAAAAAAGTACTAAAATAAGAAGCCAAGAATAGCGGCTTTAGCATGCCACATGGAATCCCGACAAAACTTCAAGAGTAGTACTGTCATCCCATACATTCACAAAAGTACAATGTATGGGATGACAGTTCTACTCTTGACATTTCAGCGGGATCCCGTGTGGCATGCTAAAGCCGCAGGAAAAGAATTGGATCTATTGTGTTCCGTCGGCAGACCACCTGTCATCTGACTATTGGCTAATTCTCACCCACTACGATTGATGGCAACTTCAATGTACATTGCTGCTTTTGTTACTTTACCCATATTAATGAGGAGGTTTATGCACGTAATGTACGCAATTTTGTCTATGGATTCTAGTGTTTTACATGTCGTTTTGCGATAGCCAATAGGCCTTCTGATCAATATAGCACATCTGCGCCCGCATATTGGCTTATAACACCAACTATTTTTTTTAAACAACGAAGTAAGAAGACGAGCAAGACGCTCTCCTAATGGTAAGAGATAACGCTGCCCATATAATTCGTAAAATGCTACCCAGGATTTTACAAAGGTAAAACTCTGGGTGCACTGCACCAACGCTTCTTACTTGAGAGTCATAAGATGTTAAGACTCTTCAAGCCCAGTAAACAAAGCCAACGCACTAAAATGTTCTTAGGTGTGTATGTTATAAGAAATTCTTGTTTGTCTCAAAATGTTTTGTTATTTCAGATTACGTGAAGCCCATTAGGATCCAAAGGTCAGCATCTAAGGCCGAAAATTATTCTGGACGTCAGCTCATCGCCAGCGGCTGGGGTCGTACGTGGACCAATGGTAAGTAAGCTATCTATCTCATGCCTTTGAGATAAGACTTCTTCTTATATTTCACTTGGTATCTTCTCAATTCTAAACGATGAATAAAAAGAATCTATTGCCACACATCATAAAAAGAAGTTAAAAGGGAACAAATAAACATTTTAGGTAATGGGAGCAGACTCAGCTGGTAACCACATAACACACAAAGTTCATGACATTCCAGATTTTCAGTATGCCCCCTTTAGATTATAAAGATAGCGGGTGGGTGAAATAGCTGGACAACCATAGACATCCGGTGTAAGCTGGCTACTAATGAATAATAAAGCATAGCATTTGTTTAATTGGGTGCCTAAATGGACTATCCATTAAGATTCCACACATAAAGCTCTCCATTTATTAGAATAATCAATGAATTCCATGTGTTGACAAGGTGCTGCCCCTGAGAATATGAACTGGGTATTCCTCAGTGGCAACTCGAACGAGGAGTGCCTGGCCGCGTATCCTGGGTCACAGATCGTCGTGGACTCAACCATCTGTGCTAGCTATTACAACGTTACGAGCCAGTCTACTTGCCAGGTTTGTCTTTTGAAAGATGTCCTTCTTTCTTACTTTTTATGGGAGAAAAAGGACTCAACCCGTAAATCACACTATTCTTATTTTTCACGTTTGATAGGGCGGTTTGCGACTACAGTTTTTCACCTGTTGGCAAGTGATGTGGTCGAAGATGTTGCACACAGGCTTATTATATCTATTAACTCTTGAGTATAATATAAATATTCTCGTGTTACCTTTTAAAAAGCGAGAAAATGAGAAAGAAAAAGGAACGCGAGAAAATGCAGGACACTTATTGATGTTAAATAGAGTTAGAGCTGATTTTGGACTTTTATTCCCATTTGGTGGCGTAAAGATACCTGCAGGGCTATTCACTTATCGGTTAGGGAACCGAACCGAATACCGAATTGTCAAAAATGTATGAAATGACGTATTATGTAGATACAACTTGACATGTCATGTCACGTCATTTCATACATTTTTGACAATTCGGTTCGGTTCCCTAACCGATAAGTGAATAGCCCTGCTGATCTTTACGCGATCGATATAAATTAATGGTAAAAATATAATAATGATGGTATAATGTAAAATGTGATTGCAGGGTGACAGCGGCGGCCCCCTCACCGTGATAGATGATGATGGTCAGCTCTCTCAGATTGGCGTCACCTCGTTCGTCTCAGGAACTGGATGCCACACTCCCTTCCCTGCTGGTAAGATAATATAGAAATTTTAAATAAAATGTTAATTATTGGTTTATGTTTATCGTTTTATGACGTGTGACTGAATCGGCTGAACTCTCCATAGTTCTTTATTTGTCATAGCTCGAACAAGTTTTTGCTCTGTTGATTACGCAGCTTTCTGTAATTTTCTTGAGTCACGGAGTAAGATGATCCCTGAGTAGGAATCCTGAATTTTTCTTAGCGCTCGTAGCGAGCCTTTCATAGTCTGAATTTTTTAAATAAGATCAGCTTTTCTATAGTCGAGGGTCATCTTTTCTATAGTAAAATTTATTTTAAAACATGTAACTCAAGTGATATTATCCTGCATGGAAACTGAGGGAATGCCTTTAATATTATGTTTGTGTATGAAAATATGCTGTTCCCCTTAGCCCCTGCCCTGCCTGCTCCTGCTGCTTTTCCCTTTAAATTCGTATCGGTAAAAATAAAAACTTGAGAGGTGTCAAGGGACACCCGGATGGAACGAAGTTCCTATAGAAATGAAAATATCTGGCTTGCTTTCTATAAGAGAGAGAGAGAGAGAGAGAGAAAGAGAAACATGCGCGCGCCGCACAGCTTACAATAGCTTACTATAGCAAAAAGTGTCGTGACAATTTTTCGTAAGATTTTTTTCCGTCTTCACAACGCCCCCTTTCACAACGCGCGATAAGGAACTTCGTTCCAACAACAAATTAACTCTGGCCCTCGTATGTTCAGGTTTCATTCGTCCTGGATACTACCACGAATGGTTCGCTGAAGTGTCTGGCATCAACTTCGACTGGGAGTACTCACCTGCTGAATCTTCGGAAGAATCTTCCCCAGAATCATCCGAACAATCATCGGAAGAGTCCTCGGAATCAAACTCGTCCGAACAAGACTCTTCGGAAGAAGTAGAAGAACAAGAAGAATGCTTGAATGAGGATGATTTTAGAGTTCATTTTGTCAACTAATAAATGATATTAGGCGAATTTGCCTTGTCTAATTGTTATTTATGTTTTATTTATCTAAATATATATAGGAAAGAGTGACTGATTGACTGATCTATCTACGCACAGCCCAAACTACTGAACGGTTTCGGTTGAAATTTGGAACACATATAGGTTTCATGACGTAGACCTCCGCTAAGAAAGGATTTTGCCATGCGGGCAAAGCGAGCATAAGCTAGTTTCTTTATAAACAAAATGATGACTAATGACTGTTATTTCTTATTAATGTATAAAGTAGGACTTTTTCGTTACCCTGTTACTTCATTACTGAATATATATTCCTTTGGCTAGCAAAGTGGTTTGTGTTGTTAAAGAGTATAAGCTACCTGCATACCAAATTTTAGCTCAATCGGCTCAGCCGCTCATCTTCGGCGGGGGAGACCCACATACCGGTCCACGCCCACCGGCGTGGGGTGATGATGCGTAACGCATTTTTCCATATAAAAAAATAGGGCTACCAAATACAGTTTTGGCCCTAGAATAACACATAAGCAGGCTACTTTTCAGCAAGTAAAACCGCTGGGCGCAGCTAGTTATCACTACTCATTATGTCTATATAGTATAAAACACTCCCCCGTCTATCTGTCCATATGTATGCTTATATCTTTAAAACTACGCCACGGATTTTGATGCGGTTTTCTTTGATAGATAGAGTGATTCAAGAGGAAGGTTTATGTGTATAATACATGCGTAATATAGAAGAACACTGATTTTCTATCAAGCGCGACAAGGCGCGCGCGGTACGCCGAAGCACCAGTCTCGATTAGACCACGGTAAAGAGATATACAGTAATGTGACTCCCTAGAAGCGGTTGAACTCAAGGTCGCGCGAGTTTGTCACGATTTGGGTAGGGTTCGGTAGGCAGCGAGGTGCCGAATAGACGTTTTTTTTATGCAGTAAGCTTCCGAATAATGGTTGTGAACTAGTAAAAATATCACAAAGTATTTAATTCTTTTTGATATTTTGAGTAATTCACAACAATAACGCCTATTCGGCACCTCGATACCTGCCGAACCCTACCCAAATCTTTCAAACTCGCGCGACCTTGAGTTCAACCGCTTCTAGGGAGTCACATTACTGTATATCTCTTTACCGTGATTAGATCCTATAATAACACAGGCTACTTTTGAGCGAGTAAAACCGCTGGGCACCGTTAGTAGTTAATAACAGCCGAGGGAGATGCGTGACGCACTGGCTCGTCAAATGACGTGCGACAGTGTGGAAATAGGCGCAAGTCGTGCCGTCGTATTGCAGTGGCGGCTGGCCGCGCATGCGCGCCGGGGCTGCCAGAGCTACGGTCAAAGTACCCGGTGAGGGGAGAGTGGGAGAATAAATTTATCTATCTTTGACTATATATGTATGTTTTTAGGGTTCCGTACCTCAAAAGGAAAAAACGGAACCATTATAGGATCACTTTGTTGTCCGTCCGTCCGTCTGTCTGTCTGTCTGTCTGTCTGTCTGTCTGTCAAGACCCTTTTTCTCAGGAACGCGTGGAGGTAACAAGCTGAAATTTATAAAAAATACTAAAGTCTATTGCTTATTAGAGCTGTGAAAATTTCAAACTTCTAGGCCAACGCAATCAAAAGATATAGTCGAATATGTCGCTAATTTCAGCAAATTTACGACATTCCCAAATAAATAAAAACCTACAGGGCACTTCCCGTAAACTCAGAACCTTGAAATTTGGCACGAAGCAACACCTTAGAGCACAGATAAAGGAAAAATTGCGAAAACTATAAATTTTTATTTGCATCATATGAAAAATTTTTTTTGTATTATTTTATACCTACTACCCTTTTTCTCATGAACGCGTAAACGTATTAAATTGAAATTCATATCAAATACTCAAATTTATAATACCTTTAAACTGTAATAAAATCAAGTCTCTATGTTAACGCATTCAAAAGAAACAGCAATTTTAGCCGCAATTTTAAATTCTCAACTACTCTCAAAAAAACAAAACCTACAGGGTACTTGCCGTGAACGTAGAATCTTGAAATTTGGTATAAAGCTATTCCTTAGAGCACAGATAAAGGAAAAATTGCGAAAACTGTAAATTTTTTGTTACATCATATAAAAAAATATTTTTCATAATTTCATACTTACTACCCCTTTTCTCATGAACGCGTAAGCGTATTAAATTGAAATTTATATCAAATACTCAAATCTATAATACCTTTAAACTGTAATAAAATCAAACCTCTATGTTAACGCATTCAAAAGAAACAGCAATTTTAGCCGCAATTTTAAATTCTCAACTACTCTCAAAAAACCAAAACCTACAGGGTACTTGCCGTGAACGTAGAATCTTTAAATTTGGTAAAAAGCAATTCCTTAGAGCACAGATAAAGGAAAAATTGCGAAAACTGTAAATTTTTTGTTACATCATATAAAAAAATATTTTTCATAATTTCATACTTACTACCTCATTTCTCATGAACGCGTGCAGGTATTAAACTGAAAGTCATATCAAATGCTAAAGTTTATAATACCTTTAAACTGTAATAAAATCAAACCTCTATGTCAACGCATTCAAAAGAAACAGCAATTTTACCCGCATTTTTAAACTCGCAAGTACTCGCAAGGGAATCAAAACCTACAATATAAAATTTTATACCCACTTTTCTTTAGGGTTCCGTACAAACCTACGGGTTTGTACGGAACCCTCGGTGCTCGAGTCCTACTCGTACTTGACCGGTTTTTTTATCTTAGTTTTACCTTTGTTTTGTATAAATTGTTAACTTATAAGCAGTTTGTATATGAATAATCATTTTTCATTTCATATATTTGGCCACCTCTGTGACGTGATGGGTTAATTACCCGCTTGCAACGCAGTAGGTTGCTGGTCAATTCCCGCGTGGGACAAATGTTTTTGTGTTTCACAGATATTTGTTTCTGGTCTGGGTGGTATTCAATATCTATTATAAGTAGGTATGTATTTACAAAAGAAATGTATATAAGTATTATATCCGTTATCCTAATCACCATAACACAAGCATTGAGGTGCTTAGATAGGGGTTAAATGGCGCTGTGTGAAATGTCCTGAAATATTTATTTATTTAGGTATCTATCATTGACGGGGGTTGGCAAAAACCAGCAACACGACCCATTGGGATTTATTGAGTTTTCTCCTACCTTACCGTTTCCTACTCTAGCAAGAAGTGGGTCATTAAAGCGGTGGTCCCACTTAGAGAAAGAAACCTATACTCCTCCGGTTTGGGATATGCAATCACAAGGAGACTGATGCGTTTCGTAGCTATAACTTGAGCATCGTGCTAAAACACGGATATGGCGAATTTGTTTAGTGGCTTGTAAATAGCTTTGTCTGAATAGCGTAAAAGCTCACTTATAGCGAGACTATAGATACAAGGAAACATACAAAATAATAATATAGGTAATAGGTACACATTTTGAAATAATCTCATTTGGATAAAAGGGAAATTTCGAGGGGAGATAGAAACACATAGCAACACCGGCTTGCATTTGGCGCGCGCGCGAATAGCTCCCCCAATCAAAGATGGCGGTAGCTCCAAGAGCGCGCCTCGCGTCCTGCTAAACCGGCGGAAACCTCTCAACCGCGAGAAAAATGTTATTGTGATATATTAGGTAACAGTGCTCGTGAGATATTTGAATGAGTGACCATGGGACGATGCAGGACGACGGCCGAGACTCCCCAGCGAGTACTGAGCAGCTAACGTTAGTATTCTTAGGTCTACGATCAATGCACGAACCTTAAAAACCTAACACCTTTGTGTACGACAAAGAAGACTTTAACACATTCCATTTAGGAAGATTTTTTACTAACACTGGCAGTTGAAAGTAAAGACGCAATTAAATTTAAAAATCAATTCCATATTTAAAATGAAATCGAATTATTGCCAAGTTGAAAAATTTACCCAGATGTTAGGCAAGATTTATGAGTATGCTGTAGTGTTAAGTATATTGGTGGCGCACCCTTTTGACGACATCGTCGGTTTGGCAATTCGTTTAAATTGCACTACTTTGAGCACTATCCTTGATGAAAGCGCTATTTGGAAAAGCTTTACTAACAATAATTTAAAAGGAAATTCGTGTACCTATGAGTAAGCTTGCTAGTTAGGTACCAAATCGTTGCTTTTTCACATCAATTAATTGTTTCTAGATTTCAGTAAGGTAGAACGTAGAGCTTCATAGAGTAGGGTGTAGCGTTCGTGGCCATGTGATCCATCCCTTTCAAAAATGGACCCTGGGTTTAATTTCTCATCTTGGTGCTTCTGGGTTTAGGAATACATAGATAAGAAAGTCTTTATTGATCCTCATATAAAAAGTAAATTTTACAAATACAACCATTAAAACTAAAGGTGTATCAATTGGCGGTATTATCACTCAAAGCGATCTCTTCCAGACAACCGTGCAGGAAGAGGAAATTTACTCACTGGAAGGACGGTGGTTTCACAAACTTCAAAAAGAAACATAAATAAATTAAAATAATTTACACAAATACATAAAAACATTTTTTTACGTAAAAATACGAACAAGTGAAATTTTAAAAAGTATACTTTTTAGAATAGAATAGAATAAACTTTATTTGCATCAAACATGGTAATAACAATTATGATCATAAATTAAAACAAGCTATATTATTATTACCTTATATATAGACGAATCAAATGAGTTCAAACTCGATGGGACTGCGTCGTTTCATTACGGAGTTCCTATATGACCACCTTCCAGCTACATCATCAGATCAGCTCCGTGTCATAATAATATTGCATTGTCATCCGATTTATACATGCATCCAAAATTTCAGCTGCATCGAAAAGCGGGAAGTGCTTTAGCCCAGTAATTTCACTAGCTAGTGTGCCCTCCTACCGAAGCACAGTAATGTTTGCACATCACTGCTCAGGCGGTAGAATAGCTGGCACTGTTGGGGTACCCACCTAGTCGACCTCCTGCAAAGGAAGTCTACCCCCGGTTAATATTTTAATACTCGGTTAATTTTTTTTTTTATCTCTTTTATTATTTTTATTTTTATATTTAAAGGTGTGATACTTCCCCAGGCGGGCTACAATACAGGTACAAATAGCAAAGCAAGCATAGTACGAAAGCTATAAAACGAAGGGTCGGCAATGTAAACAGCGCTGACCTGGCCTCTGCCTCGCCAATCTACTGCCGCTTCACTGAACGAACAAACAGAATGATATAACACTTGCATATATTGCACTAGCCGACCTAGCTTTGCTCCGGGTACCTGCAGGGCTACTGGCTAATTCATAGTGTTTAATGTTTCCAGTTTGAAATATTTAAAAATGGCTTGAAAAAAGTTTTTGAAAGAAAAAAAAATTCAAAAATTCTTTTCATGCCATTTTTAATTATATCAAACTGGAAATACTTTAAAATTATGTGCAATAATATTATGAAGGGCTGTTCTTAAGGAATTTTCAATAAAATAATTCTATGAATTTATATTTCAAAATTTTTCAAATAGTGCGAGCGAGAGAGCGTCACTATATACGCTCTTAATGTCCACTTTAATGTACTTTAAACTTCCTTATTAAAATAAGAATGAAAATCATTTATTGTCACACATAAAAAAAAGTACAATTATTACAAGAAAAATACATCGTAGGGAATAGAAGCAGACTCAGGGTAACTAATAGATATAAAAAAGTGTCTATTATTAACTAATACGGTTAACACAGTTGCTGATTTTCAGTCTGCCCCTTACGTTCGAACTTAGATTATGTGAGTAATTATTATATTAATGTGAGTAACACATCAAACTGATATCCACTTTAATTTACTAACGTAAATTATATGTATCAAATTAGTGGCTATGAATTGACCAATAGCCCTGCGGGTCTACGAGTATATCGACTTCTGAAAACTTTTGAAAACCAATCTGAAAAATCACTACGTAAAAGAGCAATTTAAATAAGTAGGTGTATATGACTTGCGTACATTTTACTCGTATTATTATGCACTTTGTTGACCATATATTTGGTGTTTTTGGCATAAGAAGACTATTGTGCTTAGCACATAATAAGTACTTTAGATTTCAGAATGTGATGTCACGAAACTTAGCACTTTTCCGACATCTCGTCACACAATGCCATTTTTGTCACCTACCATTACGTGTGACAAAGTTTATGGACCCACATTAGAAAAGCTTGTAAGGAATGCTTTTAGAAGAAATAAACATAAAAACAAATCAGTGACAAACAAACGTAGTGGCCATTCTGCAAACCTTGAGAAAGTTCCAAAACATGGCAGCCAAACTCGATAGTTCAATTATGTACCTATTGTAGCACTGGCACTTTGCCAGGCGTTCGCACAAATATACGTCATCGCTGCGTAGACAATTTGTTTCCTTAGGCAATACGTCGGTAATGACTGACACCGCGTCGCCAGCACCAACCAGTCATCAGTGTCACCAGTCACTGGGACAGTGGGCCAAAGTGGGGTTATGCCGGACTAAAATCGCTTCTCGTTTTGCTAACGTCCCTTTTGAAAAAAAAAAAACCTTGACAATTCTTACGATACTAGTACAAAATCAAATGCAACTAATGTTTTTTAAATTTAGCATCTTTTACCAAAAGTGGTGCACCAAAGTGGCGTTTTTGAAAATTAAAATGTGTTTTATAGGTTATGTTTTTGCTTACGTTTTGCTGCGTCGTCGTCTCTTTTTTGTGCAGAAATTTAGGCCTACGTCGGTAATGACTGACACCGCGTCGGCAGCACCACTGGTTACGCCAGTCTGGTGATGCATATATTTTTTTAAGCCGACGACAGACAGAGGCGGGACGGAGCGATAAAGTGGTCGCAATCTTCATTTTATAATACATGTCGCATTATGCGGAAGTTTTTGTCTCTATAACAAAAACATTTGCACTCATTATGCACTTGGCTAAGGCCCGTGCCCAGATTCACACCTCCCTCTTCGGGAGAGAAACGTCGAAGTTTGTTTTAAATAATAATAATAATAACCGCAGGGCAGCTTATGGCGAGCTGTTGGGGAAAAGCGACTCCACGGACCCGAGTGCTCCCGGGGGAGGATCCTGTTCCTCATCTCCGGCCTTCACCGGCGGCCGGAGTGAACACTGACGAGGAACAGTCCCCCACCTCTGTGCTTGCCTTCATAGGCCGGCCAGAGTGGAGTCGCGAGAGTTTTTTGCTCACCTAAACGACTGTACCGATTAGTCTGCATTTTTGTAAACAGTAAGCTGAATCACCAAAAGCTAAATTTTGTTTCCTTTACCCATAAACAGCTGCGTTGCTTAGACCCAAGACTAATACATTATTTAAAGCTATATTTTAGTTGGTAAAACAGCTGGGTCCAGCTATAGTAGTGTAGGTACCTTTAAATATTTCACCTCTGCAGCACAATCTTCGCTATGATTGGCTGTAAACTATAAACTACAGTGTGTAATATGTTCATAGAAATGTTTGAGCAATATGTTTCGTAGCTGTGCTATTAATAACGCAACTTTATTTATTCTAGTCACATACCAATCCCACGCATCTACAGAGTTATTATTAGAATATTAATATTACTTATTTAGATATGTATACTACAGGAGAGCTAATGAAGATATTACAGATGATAGAGTGAAATTGAGGAGGAAGACGTGTTGTGCCGACCCAACCTAGTGAGACAAGGACAGGAAAAGAAGTACTATTAAAAGCTTTTCTTACTAATATTATAAACGTGAAAGTTTGTAAGAATGTATGGATGTCTGGATTCTGGATGTATGTTCGTTACTCTTTCACGCCTAAACGAAAGCACCGATTGATCTGAAATTTTGTACAGAGATAGCTTAGACCCTGGAATAACACATAGGCTACATAAGTACTGCGGGTAAAACCGCTGGGCGCAGCTAAATTATGATATTAGTAAGCTGAAACTTGTCTGCTACGATCGCTACGCCGTAGCTTTTCTACGAATCGACGTAGCAACATAGGGTAATATACCAAAGTAAATGTTCTATGAACACATGGCTTAGGTGCTTTGCTCTTATGTTTAATGACTTAACATTTGTAATAGTTGTATTGTAAAATTACAAAGTTTATTAAAATGTGCTTATCAAAAGCTCAATATATTGTAATCTTTATACGAAGTGGAACCAAACATTCAACATTAAATACATTTGATTTTTTATACAATTGGCGATCGCTAATAGCGATCTCTTCCAGACAACCAATCCAAAAACAAACTAATATAATTAATAACCAAAATATTTATAAATTGTCGATATATTTCTCTGTTTGTAATGTACGTATTTCTTTTTTGTGTGGAGTACAATAAAGTAATCTAATCTAAAATCTAGGTCTATACTCTGCAAATCATCAGGTGTCTCAGAATTTAGGTCTAGGTCTAATCTAGGTTACACTTAGGGTGTGTCCGCATGGTAAAGCAAGTAGTCAATAAAACTATAGCAAACACACCAGCGGACCATTGGCTCGGCTATAAAACGCACTGGGTTAGGGAGAGGAGACGTGCCAAAGTCTATTGTATAACTAGGTATATCACTACATAGTATAAAATAAAGTCGCATCCCGTCTGTCTATCTGTCCCTATGTAAACTTAGATCTTTTTAACACCATGCAACGGATTTTGATGCGGTTTTCATTAGTAGATAGAGTGATCAAGAGGAAGGTTTATATATAATTCCTGCATAATACGAGAAAGGCTGTAAATTTTCTAATAAGCGCAACGAAGTGCGCGTATTAAATTGGGAAATAACTATACCTAACTGTGATAGTTAATCCTAATTCAGTTCCTACCTACTTAACTGATTAACTTAAAGTTCGAGTAAAAAGGGAAAGTTATAAGAAATAAAAAAATAGAAACATGAAAACCATAGTGTATATTGCCAAATCACACAATATTTACCTAATATAGAACACAGTTAATCAAGGGTAAGTAAAATAATCGCCCACTGGGTTTATCACAAACACAAGGTTTAGTTAAAATAAACACATTTTAAAATATGTGAATTTAATTATGCTGAACAGAAATTAATTAAAACACAAAAAAAGTAATATATAACGTTCCTAAATTATCTGAAGAATTGAACAGAGTAACAACACTTAGACAAAATAGGCAAATAGTAAAGATTTTACTCAACTTAAGTATCTCAGGAGACTCCCCCAGATAATAATGTAATGTTACTTGTTCAGGCTAGTTTTATATTATTCATTTTGGCGGGAACCTTCTGATTATTTTCCTCCAATAGGTCACTATTGTCAGACCAATCAGAAAGCACCCGGAAGTGTATTTTACAGCGAAATCTCACTTAATAACACTAAATATTTATAACACATAATTAATCATATTTGAATTGAAATGACAATTTAACTTAATAATTATAACATCATTACACGTAGACATCAAATATAAACTTAAAATAAATAATTATTAGCCACATCAGAAATGAACATAAGCTTGTCGGATCAGGATAGCGTAGCGTAGTAACCTATATGTGTCACTGTCACTCTATTGTCGCTCATTCTGGAGCCCCTCAGGCATGGTTTACAGCGTGGATATAACGGGCGAGAAGAATAAGACATCACACCACAATATGATTAGTTTTATTACACTTGCAAACAGTTACATTACAATGTGATTAGGGATGATATTACACTACTCAGTATTACACAATATTAACGGGGACCGAGTGTTCCGCAAAGCTACGAACGCTTCGATAACTAATTCGATACCCAAACCATATAGTGACCGTCCCAGTCGCCCGTCGAAGGTAAAGTGTCCGTCCCGGTCGCCAGCCAAACGTAAAGTGAGTCTCCGTCGTCTACACAGCTCAATATAATACCTCACGCCCGTCCGCCCTACCGCTCGCTCACAACAGCGCCCCTAGCGGACGACCGTGCAACTACTCGACTCTCATTGGCTAACGTCACTTCCCGTCACTCCCCTTTACTTGTCAACCGATCACGAAAATGCGATGTTGCTTGCGTTACACAAGAGATGGCGCCACTTCCGTCTCTGGTCCACCGAATTTAACTATGTGGCGTCTAAACTAAGTAGCTATAATCTAAGCTGCCGATACGGCCTTCCTGACGCTCGCACGTCCTCGGGCGATCTTCTTGCAGAGCGAACTCTCACAGGGTGAGCTCTCCCAGCGCGATCTCACTGCACATCTATAACAAAAAGACACCATTTTAATTTATTCCACATTCCACCGCTCGTTCATCCTGACATAATTCTTTCGAAAGAGACACATAATTGAGGCTCTCATTAGAAAATATACCCCAGCGACTTAGTATGCCATCAAGTTCGGTTGTGACACATCTCTCAAGGAACACTCACAAAAAATGAGTAAGGTTACGTTTAAAATTACTGATGATGTGATCACCTTTCGGATGGGACACGCAACTGCTCAAAACTCCACTTATCAATAGCCCAGAAAACAGAATCCCGCCGATCTATGGCTACCGCAGCAGACCATAGAGCTAGACCCAGACCTCTGAATCCTCAACACACACTGAACAGCCATGTTCCACCTAAACTGACCACATCATTTTAGGCAATTCGACTTCAGTTTAATTTCATAACTTTTTCACTGAGAAATGTCACACAATCCAATGTGTCAGAGTGACACAACAGCAATAAAAACCACATGAACTACAGCAAAATGATTCGCTATCGACTAAAAAGTCTACTAAAGAAGTTTTTTTTTTTTGTTTTGGTTTTGTTGGTTTGGTTTGGACCTCTATCTCACGTGGTGACTAGCGAATAAACATAAAAGGCGATACAAATCCTTTCTCTCTCCTCCCCCCCTTTTTTTTTTCTCTCCTCCCCCTTTTTTTTTCTCTCTCCTCCGCACACTCAGAACGACCGCGCGTCGCACGACCACACGCGCTGATGCTCAGGATAGCGCGCCATGTGACCGCACACGCACCGATGCTCAGGCCAGCACATCGCACGACCGCACGCGCTGCTTGACGTCACTCATCTGTAACAAAGATACCACAGCACAGAATTTCGTTTCCTTTACCTGACTCAATCCTAACCTCAATTTTAATGTAAGCCTAAGATCTCTGAATATCGTATTATACCGGTACACAAACCGGTGGCATTAAAATTGCAATTTTCAATAGTGCACCTAACCTAACTCAAACCTAACCTCATTTATTTTAATCAGTCTAAGACTAAAATCTCAGAATTTCTTATTTTACTTCCATTAACACAACGCGAGGGCCTAATTAATTATCAGATAACACTTCTAAGCTTTGTTCTAAGCTGACTACACTGCGAGCCATGTTCAACTATTTACAAAAAAAGTGAGGGTAGGTAATTAGCATTGAGCGACATTAAAACTTAGCTCAGGCATCAAATTCTCCACTACCGCTCATCGCACACTAAAATGCTACTACAAGAGTAGACAAAACAAGCTACGGTTACGTAGTCTGCAGTAGGCATGAACAAAAAAATCATGGAATCGACTCACCAAATAATGTTCATCGCTGATACGGCTCGATCTCTCAGATCGACTCAAAGTTCACAGTCACACCAAGTTCGACTCGTTGCTCGACCAGCAGCGTCGCAGGTCACAGCGCAGCAGACTCAGCACGCACGCATACACGCACGTATGCACACACGCAAGCAGGAACAGGCGCGCACAAATGAGCGCCGGCAAAAGCGCTTGTGACACTGCATGTCACTGTAATCAATGCAACCACGAATTAGAACACTTGCGCAGACACAGCGGGTTAAACGCTGCTCGTAGCACACAGATCGCGCAGACATAACGCGCGGACACGACGTGTAGATGGCGTAGACATCGCGCAGACACAGCGCGCATATCGCGTAGACATCTGTGCAAACACAGCGCGCAGTTCGCGCACTCGGCACTCGCCACAGGAAAAGCCAGGTGCGGCGAACAAGGCAGGCAAACTGAAACATTGAAAAAAACACGTTAAATTCTTTCACCGTTCTTTATCCCACTTCTGATGTCGGATCAGGATAGCGTAGCGTAGTAACCTATATGTGTCACTGTCACTCTATTGTCGCTCATTCTGGAGCCCCTCAGGCATGGTTTACAGCGTGGATATAACGGGCGAGAAGAATAAGACATCACACCACAATATGATTAGTTTTATTACACTTGCAAACAGTTACATTACAATGTGATTAGGGATGATATTACACTACTCAGTATTACACAATATTAACGGGGACCGAGTGTTCCGCAAAGCTACGAACGCTTCGATAACTAATTCGATACCCAAACCATATAGTGACCGTCCCAGTCGCCCGTCGAAGGTAAAGTGTCCGTCCCGGTCGCCAGCCAAACGTAAAGTGAGTCTCCGTCGTCTACACAGCTCAATATAATACCTCACGCCCGTCCGCCCTACCGCTCGCTCACAACAGCGCCCCTAGCGGACGACCGTGCAACTACTCGACTCTCATTGGCTAACGTCACTTCCCGTCACTCCCCTTTACTTGTCAACCGATCACGAAAATGCGATGTTGCTTGCGTTACACAAGAGATGGCGCCACTTCCGTCTCTGGTCCACCGAATTTAACTATGTGGCGTCTAAACTAAGTAGCTATAATCTAAGCTGCCGATAAGCTATAAACATTTTTACCAACTGTTATTGTTATGATAAATTATATTCTGAATTTACATAAGTAATACAACTTTAATTAATAGGCAAAACAGAAGGAATTAATACATCTATTGATAATAAAGATTACTCCGGACATATCATTTTAGTCAAATCATCTTGAAATACATATTATCTTTAATTATCCAAATTATAATTAAATGAAACTATTATCATCAATCAAAATAAATGCAGTTAGAATTTGTAATACACACACTTGTGTATATTACCATCTTATTTTACATATTAGCTAGTTTTATACTAGGATCAAACAAAGACTAAATTATAATCAAAACAAGTAACTTTTAACAATAAATTAATAGAAATGGCACATTTATAGTATTGAAATTGTATTCTCATTAAATTAAATACATCAGGAACATATTTATGAGTCTAAAGTTTCTATAGTTCTAAGTATATTTGTATTCGATATACCTCTATATATATAGAAATCTAACACGGCCATTCTGATATGTACTTCGCTCTCGAAGTACAAAACATAACTAACCACACAGTATTTTCTTTAACAAAATAATTTTAAATCTCTTGTGTACAAATAAGCCGTTATTGATAAAATCATCACTATCTATAAAACAACTTGATTTTGGTTGTACATTAAATATTATACATAGCACCTATCCACGTTGACCTTTCCATGGTCACCTATCCACATTCACCTATCCACATTGACCTATACACGGTCACCTATCCACAACCTATCCACATTGACCTATACACGGTCACCTATCCACAACCTATCCACATTGACCTATCCACGGTCACCTATCCACATCCTATCCACATTGACCTATACACGGTCACCTATCCATTATCCTTGTCAATATCACATTAATTACATCTTATACATAGCATTATATACACAGCATTATATATATAGCATCTTCAACTAACCATTCTCTTTGTCAATATATAAGTCAATATATATTATTACATACTCAAATTTTATTATCATCTACATCTGACCATTCTCCAGGCCAATATCTCATTTTGTCTTTAGAAACCACAACCGTCCTTTGATCCCTGCTACTGCGTAATGTGAAACTATCATTATCCAATATAGTTATTATTTCAAAGGGCTATACTTTGGGCTTAATTTGTTATGTCGCCTATGATCTTGATTAACAAAAACTAAATCCCCTAACGAAAAAGTTATTCGATTACGTCTTAAAGAATCAAACCGTTCTTTCATTTTCTCCGCAATTTCACAAAGGCCCTGTAAGCTAATCTACGATCACTTTGAACGTCAAAAGTTAGTTCTATCGGGTCATAGTTAAGTACTTCATTTAAACGTGCCGGAATACAAGGAATATTAGCATCACATCCTATAAGCAACCGTAGAGGTGACAATCCAGTAAATTTTTGTATTGTCGTATTAATGGATTGCTGTACTTTCCACAAAGCGTTCGGCCAATCTGACACATTATTACATGTAGTTGTTAACATATTAATAAGAGTCCTAACATATCGTTCTGCCTGACCGTTACCTCTGGGCGTCCCTGTAGCATGATGTTCTATTTGCATTTCTCTAAAGAATGTCTTAACCTGATTAGCGCTAAAATTCGTACCTCTGTCTGTTATAATCAATGATGGAGTGCCAAAAAAAGTCAGTGTATCACGAATTTCTGGTATTAAATCTTCAGCAGTTAATGACTTAAATTTTTTAAATAAACAAAATTTTGTGGACCTATCTACAATAATAATCAATATATATTTATAGTCATCAGTAGATATAGAAAAAGGACCGGGACAATCTAAGTGTACAGTATGAAATGGAATAGCAGGTTTTGTTATTGGATGGAGGATGGAGCTTAGGGCCTGTATGACTTTTTCTCAACACATACTCTGCAATGTGATAAATACTTCTTAACAAAAGCTGTCATAGATGGAAACCAAAAGTGTTTTCTAATTTTATCGACAGTTTTATCAAATCCTACATGACTATTCTCATCAAGGTACATTATTAACAGATGAAAGCTATAACCTTTGGGGACAAACAATTTAGGTGGACTGCCTGGTCTATCATTATAATGTAGTAAGCCGTTTTGCATTATATATTGATTAGTGTCAATTTCTCCTGAATTTATCCTTTTAATTACTGAAAGACATAAAGGATCATTCTGCTGAGCAATTTCTAACCAAGAACCGTAAACGGGTAAATCCTGAGATCGGGCGTATTTAAGTGATTTCCGTGGCAGATTTTAAATCAAAGTATTATTGCATTTTACATGTAAAACATCAAATTTCCCATAATTATAAGCACATCAATCAAATAGGCATCATTATAACTTGTTTTGTTCAGAAGATATTTAAATTTAAATTTTTGGTGCCACGGGAATCAATAAAGTGTGGCATGGAAATCAAAATTAAAACTATTTTGTTTGAATTCTATGTTATTATTTAAATATTGACCTCTACATACTAATCATATAAAATAGAAATGATTAAAAACGGTGATCCAAACAGATATACACCAAACAAAAAGCATTAAAAAGGTCTATATTGGCTCTCTATATAATAATCATGTAAACTAAATAAAATCAACGCATTGCAGTCTTAAACAATGTAAAAATATTAATATTTAGTCCTAGAATATGAGATTAAGTTCTCAGTCACAGTCACTGACAGGATTCACTCCAGAAGCTGTCATCAGATTGTACATTTATCATTAGTTAGGTTAATCTGAAATGAAAGTTGCAGTCAGCCCATAGTTTCGTTTTATTTTTTTATCATACATCATCTCAGCCAAAAGACGTCTACTGCTGAACATAAACCTCCCCTTTAGACCTCCATATATAACACCGGTGTTGGAAGCGACCTGCTTCAAGCGTCTTTCAGGGACCTAAATAAGGTCGTCTGCCACACTTGTGGGTAGACGTTCTACGCTGCGTTTGCTTGCCTGTAGTAGCCACTTGAACACTTTTCGACCCCAACAGCCATTCGCTCTACGTGCTATGTGGCCTGCCTATTACCACTTCAGCTTCCTGATCCGCGGAGATATGTCAGTGACTTTGGTTCATCTCCTCATTCCTGATTTTATCACGTAGAGATACCCCGAGTATAGCCCTCTCCATAGCTCGCTGAGCGACTTTTTAATGTAGGGATATAATGGTGCCGCATAAGCCAGAGCGGCTGTCTACTATAGTACAATATAAAAAAATCTGATGTATAAAATATAAAAAAAATATCTGAAATAATGAAATATACAAATATAAACTGTCAAAATCACTTCCATACCTGCGGCTTCACTGTAGTTGGGTAAAAAGTGAAAGAATGCGCAAGAAAACTCAGGAGAAAATTGATCACCGTGGTAAAATGCCATGAGAATCAATACCATGGAAATCAAAATTGTATAGTTTTTTGTCAATATTTTTAAATACCATAATTATAGACCAAAATTAATAAAATATATGATAAACAATACCCTTTTCCTAACTGCACACCCTAGTCAAAAAACCGTAATGGATAAAAAAATATTTTTAAACATGGAAAAGGTAATCAATTATCTAGTGAACCAAAACCACGGTAATCAATTTCTCACCTTCGTAAATCCAGTTTATAACAACGAGAGGAGGAGCCTCTCTTCACTATGTTTAGAGCGCAATCGAAGTTAGCCAATAGCGTGCGTACAAGCTTCTAAGTATTGTGGTTTGTGAAATGTGGGTAGTTATGTCGCGCGCCATGGGAATCACTTTTTGTCCGGGGACAAACCTAAATTAGTTATTTTTTCTATAACTACGCTGAGTACAGCCTTCGCGTATTTTTTTGATCATATAACAGTTCACCCTTTACAGCTTTGATCACAGGAATTAATTAAATTCCTTTTATAAATTAGTGTAAAAAATATATTTTGTTCCGAAAATGTGTAAGGGACAGCCCACGGTAATCAAATTTCAGGGCTTTTACATTTTTTTTTAGATACTTGCAGCTAAATATAACCTGATGTCTATCATGCATTAAGTAGATTGAACCTTAGACTAACAGGAAAAAAATACCTTTGGGTAGAATTTTTATGTTACGGGTAGTTTATTCCCCCAGACACGTAAAATTTTGACTCTCAGGAATCACCCAAACACTACCTGCATTGTCATTAATGAGATTTACCGTGGCAACGGTTACCGAATAAGTGAATGGGATTGCAGCTAAGATAATCAACATGGCTGATATATTTTCCTTCTTGTACACTATATCAAAGTCAAAATTTTGCCTATAAGCCCACCACCGAGCTGCACGAGGTGACATATCTTTTTTATTAGCTGATTTTATATTACTAAGTAGTTGATTTTATAGCGTTACAGTCTTAATTATTTTAAATTTTGTTCCCAACAAATAAACACGGATTTTTTTAGAGCGTTATATATACATATCCAAAGTTTCTAAATCGTAAGAGCAATATCTAGATTCAGCAGGTGAAGTCCTTTTACTAAAATAAGCAATGACCTTCTTTTCTCCATTTAAATTAAAAATTAAAATTCATTTATTTCAGGTCACAAAATACCCATACATAAAATTGGAAATAATTATTAAAATACTATTTAACCTTTGAGCCAATACAGCTCCTTAACCTAAGGAACTAGCGTCTGTATAAACCTGTCACTAAATCTGGATCATAAATAAACAAAGGTTCAGATGTTTTTTTTTTTTTACTAAAAGACGGGAGGGGAGTGGCATAATCGGAATCACTCTCACAAATTATATTTTTTCTAGCAAATCTTTTACAATGTCGCTAACTTTCTGTCTCTTAATCGGCGCTAAATAATATGGTCGGTAGTGAATTATTTTGCTACTCTTTATCCTTAACTTCAATTTTCCCGTGAAAACTGTACTAATTTTGTCACTAAAGGGTAAAACAGATGGATACTTTTCAAATATATTCAAAATATTTAGTTACATATCTACCTATAGATGATCAATGTTTGTTTTTAACTCTTCTCTATTACTGTTATCGATTTCGGCAAAAGATATTTCTCTATTGCAAACTTGAACAATTTTTCTAGACAACGAACAACACGAAGAATCTATCTTTAACTCAATATAAGGGTATCTTATAATATCGGCCCCAATAAGTAGTTCATAATTAAAATCTGTATCTCTAACTACAAAAACGTACAGTTATTTTCGCAAAAGTGTGTATATTACCATTACCTAAGCCATTAATGTAAAATGAGCATAGAACTAAGTTACACCCAATACGTCGCGCAATGGACTCTTTAATTACACTACAGTTGGCCCCAGTGTCAATGAGAGATTTTATTGGTACATCATTTATAGTGACATCGATATTACTCGTATATAATTTTAATAAAGGTTTTAATGTTTGTTGCGTATCTTCTGACTTTCCTCTGTTTTTGAAGAAACATGTTGATTCATCGTGACCTACTTTCTTGCAAACAGAACAATTCTTCATAGATACTACAGTCATGTCGCTACTAGTCGCTCTAATATTCCTACCTTCACCATGATTTAATTTTTTAAACATGATTTAATTTTAAATTAACCCGATTTGCCACACACATAACATACTCTTTCCCGATTATTCTGACTACTATCAAGCCTGAAACGTTTTGCTAAAATAAAAACACCCGGTAAACTATCGTGTGATCGTTCTTTTTGTGGTTTCACATACGCAGTAAACAGCGAGATCAATTCGGAGGTAGTCTTAACATTACTATTAAGGGACGCCATCTTAACATTCTCGTCTTTAATATTTCCACAAATTAACTATCAATTGAGCATCCGTAAACACATTTTAGTTTGTTTCAAATGTCTAAGTTTTTCCCTAGCACATTTACAATACAATTTACAGGTATCCGAACAAAAATTAACCACTTTAAGTAATTTTTGACTTAAGTTATTCTTCTCAGGATATAAATCAATAATTTCTGTACGAAATGCTGTCCAAGATCGACCATCGTGAGGGTTCCAAGTATCAAACCATAATAATGCAGAGCCCTTAAGAGCTTTACCTGCTTTTGCAACAAGGGCCACGCTACTCCTGCTGAACTCCTTTCTGATAGTCTATGTTGTCGCACCATGTCGCCGCCCCCATCTCGCTGCTGGACGGGTCGAAGAACGGCAGCGTGATGTCATCCTGCCGCCGGTTGGATGACACCGCCTCACGGAGCGTTGCCACCAATTGCTCGACAGCCGTGACGTCCATGTTGAGACAATGATGAGAATTCTGGAAAACAATGGAACAGATATTATATAAAGAGCTTAGGAACTTATCCCACTTCTGATATTAAATTGGGAAATAACTATACCTAACTGTGATAGTTAATCCTAATTCAGTTCCTACCTACTTAACTGATTAACTTAAAGTTCGAGTAAAAAGGGAAAGTTATAAGAAATAAAAAAATAGAAACATGAAAACCATAGTGTATATTGCCAAATCACACAATATTTACCTAATATAGAACACAGTTAATCAAGGGTAAGTAAAATAATCGCCCACTGGGTTTATCACAAACACAAGGTTTAGTTAAAATAAACACATTTTAAAACACATATAGAATTTACAATATTCATTTTTCAAGCAATAACTAAATTATGTGAATTTAATTATGCTGAACAGAAATTAATTAAAACACAAAAAAAGTAATATATATAACGTTCCTAAATTATCTGAAGAATTGAACAGAGTAACAACACTTAGACAAAATAGACAAATAGTAAAGATTTTACTCAACTTAAGTATCTCAGGAGACTCCCCCAGATAATAATGTAATGTTACTTGTTCAGGCTAGTTTTATATTATTCATTTTGGCGGGAACCTTCTGATTATTTTCCTCCAATAGGTCACTATTGTCAGACCAATCAGAAAGCACCCGGAAGTGTATTTTACAGCGAAATCTCACTTAATAACACTAAATATTTATAACACATAATTAATCATATTTGAATTGAAATGACAATTTAACTTAATAATTATAACATCATTACACGTAGACATCAAATATAAACTTAAAATAAATAATTATTAGCCACATCAGAAATGAACATAAGCTATAAACATTTTTACCAACTGTTATTGTTATGATAAATTATATTCTGAATTTACATAAGTAATACAACTTTAATTAATAGACAAAACAGAAGGAATTAATACATCTATTGATAATAAAGATTACTCCGGACATATCATTTTAGTCAAATCATCTTGAAATACATATTATCTTTAATTATCCAAATTATAATTAAATGAAACTATTATCATCAATCAAAATAAATGCAGTTAGAATTTGTAATACACACACTTGTGTATATTACCATCTTATTTTACATATTAGCTAGTTTTATACTAGGATCAAACAAAGACTAAATTATAATCAAAACAAGTAACTTTTAACAATAAATTAATAGAAATGGCACATTTATAGTATTGAAATTGTATTCTCATTAAATTAAATACATCAGGAACATATTTATGAGTCTAAAGTTTCTATAGTTCTAAGTATATTTGTATTCGATATACCTCTATATATATAGGAATCTAACACGCGCGTGTTTACTAGTATCTGCTAAATATATTATGTACACGATCGTTCGTCTCGGATCAAGTGTATGTAATGTGAACTCTTCTTTCTTCTTGTTTTTATTTGAATTTAATCTTATGCACACGAAGTGTTTAATAGTGGATATTTTAATTACAAAATTGGCGCCTAACGTGTGGCTATAGTAACATTGGTTCAGTAATAAATCGCGCTAGACATGAGACGTGCCGATATCTTTTTTTTTATTATACAAAATAGGCCTACGTTTGACCACATCCCACCTGATGGAAAGTGAAAATGCGGTCGACGATGATCTAAATATGTAAAAGGAAAGAGTGACTGACTGATCTATCAACGCACAGTCTAAACCGCTGAACCGATTGGGTTGAAATTTGGAATACAGATAGGTTTTATGACGTAGATCTCCGTTAAAAAAGGATTTGGCCACGTGGTGAAAGCCGCGAGCATAATTTATATATAATACGAGTACTAGTGCCGGGTGCATGCGGGGCGCACTTTGTCGCGCTTAATACAAAATTATCAGTGTTTTTCTATTATGTAATGCATGTATTATACCTATAAACCTTTATCTTGAATCACTCTATCTATTAATTAAAACCGTATCAAAATTCGTTGCGTAGTTTAAAAGTTATAGCCAACAATAGGGGCAGACAGACGCGGGAAGCAACTTTATTTTATTGCACTATGTAGTGAAGTATATAGAGGTAATGTACCTATACTATGATTGATCGCTCGTCATGTGCATGTAATGTGAAGCGTTCTTTTTCCTTTTATCTAGTTTTCATTGGCAATATCTTTAGGTGCTATAAGTTAGACAACATGTTACATTTTCTCTATATCGAGCTTGATATTGTACCTCTCTCTATTCTCTATACAGCTTATTCTAATATTATTCTTAAGGATTAAGAAACAATATTTTAATAATATACTCGTCACTTGAAAAAGGAAAAGTGAACCTAAAGTAGTCTAACATTTCTTTAAAAATGGAGCGATTCCCGATAGTGCCCCACGTTGGGCGCCATTATTTTTTTCAGGAAAACGTGATATAAAATAACTTTAAATTGATTTTCTTTTAATATTAAACGTTATTTTATAGCTTATACAACGAAATATAAATTTATATAAACATAGAAGAACAAAGAAAAGAAGAATAAAAAAACAAAAGAAAAATAGACGAAGATAGATAAAAAAAAGCAGAAGAAACAAGTGAATTAAATTAAAAATTTAAATAAACCCCCAACGCAATACGTAATTCACAATTTTTTTGATGGCGGCCATCTTGTATTTTAAATTTTATGTAGTGGGCTGTATTTTACTTGTTAAGCCCTTTCATTTGATACCCATATTGATGGGGTCGTGGAAGAAAAATGTAATCCGCCATTTTGTAGCGGCGGCCATCTTGAACCGATTTCCACCAAACATAGCTAAGAACACTTTCGACTAACTCTACTTTCAAACAAAAAAAACTAAATCAAAATCCGTTTATCCGTTTGGGAGCTACGATGCCACAGACAGACATACACACACACACACACAGACAGACAGACACGTCAAACTTATAACACCCCGACGTTTTTGCGTCGGGGGTTAAAAAATAGAATAAACATATTATTTGTAAAGTACGCGTTAAAGTAATTTTTATTTGTAAGATTTTTATATAGATCAGGTATTATAATATCGGTATACAGGTATATACTATACTTATATAGAAAGACCGTTATTAAAAAAAACTCCACAATGTTCAAAAATGAGTAAAAGCAAAAAGGAACCTATTTTTATCGTGTTCATAAAAGCAATTAAGCGAGCCAGTGTCATGTGTCTCGTGTAATGAAAAACTATCGGCAAACTCTGGCGCGTTTGATTAACTGTGACGTCATCGCTTTCACGACTGCTCTTCTTTGCTTGGGTGTTTTTTGGGTGGGTTTTGGATGGTGGTGGACGGGTATGTCACAACGCAACGGCTGGTTGGCTTAGTCCCATCTTAGATTAAATAACCCAATATCCCACTTATCCTTTAAATCAAGACTCTGGCAACAATTTTGTCGTGATTGGAAGAAAAATCGTGCGTGGAAAAATTATTAAGAATTTTAGATTGATATTTTTCAGTAGACTAGTGTAGTTGCTAAGAACTTCGTGTTAAAATTAGGCAATATTACAAAAACTAAAAGGACAATGTGTTTTGTGCTGTGTGCATTAATTCCCAGGTTTGTCACTTTAGGGTGTGGTATCTTGGCCACGTACCTATATGAGTGCTTCGGCGTACCCGCTGCCCCGGCATTATGGCGTCCCGCTGGAACACCCCCTGGTTGTTTAGTGGGTATCCCCGCCGCGCCCATCTTCGGCAGGGGAGTCCCACATACCGCCCCCCGGCGTGGGGTGATGATGCGTAACGCATTTTTCCTGGGTCAAAAAAAAGGTGTGGTATCTTGAAACTCGCGCGTGTAAATTTAGACAAAGTCCCTTTCTAGACACAGTATAAGCATTGTACTGTGCACTGTTGCTGCACTTTTGGTCTGAATGAAGCCTAGCATCGTTCTCATCTTCTTCTTCTTCTAAATATATAAAAGGAAAGAGTGACAGACTGATCTAACCTAAAGCCCAAACCGCTGAACCAATCCGTCCGGTGGATTAGGCTGTGCATTTATACATCAGTCAGTCACACATTCTTATTATATTTTTAGATTATTACATATACACAAACAAAACTATCTCCAATAAGAAACATAGCAAATTACAATTCCATTTAATAACTAGACAGCTCGCAACCTTGAGACGGATTATATCCTAATACAGACCTTGAATCAGGGCCACCGGATTATCTGTTAGGTAACCCGGTTTTATGAGAAACCCGGTGACGCGAGAGGCATGAGTTAGTAGGGTACTGGGTGGGGCAGTAGGGAAGTAAATAAGTAGGTAGTTATTTGGATTTATTTCACACTAAAGCTAATGAAAATGGGAATGAGGTTTTTTAATGGCTAATATAATTCCTTCTTTTTTAACTTAACTTCCAAAAGTGATGGAATATTACCAGCGGCGGATTTACAGTCTAGGCCGCCCTAGGCCCCAGTCCATGTAATACCTACACCTACGTCGTATATAACATGTCTACTCCTACTTACTCCTTAAACAGTGGCGGATCCAGAATTTTTTTTCTTGTGAACAAGGTAGGTTTGTACATTTCAACGTTTACCTACAATTTGAATCTCTAAAATAGGAAATGTTATATCTCTGACAAGAACGTGTGCGTTAAACTCGTTCCGAATAGAATAAAATTTTAAAAACCTTGTAATGCGCGAGCAGCTTGCTGCGAGCGCCGAGAAAATTTTACGTTTCAGACTACAAAAGATATGCAATCAGAGCCGGTTTTAACATTACCAGCGCCCTGTGCGAGATTTCTACGGCGCCCCCTAAAAACCAATTCAAACCCATACTAAAAAGGAAAAAATTCCAGGATTTTTTTCTGGGCCGATTCCGATGGGCAAAATCATGGGCGTATCTAGAAAAAAATCCACCTTTCCAGGTTGCTGTGAGTTGCGAGAAAATTTTGAACTTTTCAGCACGAATGATGTGCGTTTAGCTTGCTCCAAACGGCAAAGAAACTAAATAAGTATTCTTATTTATAAAAGCGCGAGCAGCTCGCTGCGAGCGCCGAGAAAATTTAGATATTTTACAGCACGAACGATGTGCGTTTAGCTAGCTTCGAGTGGCAAAGAAACTAAATGTCCTTATTTATAAAAGCGCGAGCAGCTTGCTACGAGCACCGAGAATATTGAATTTTTCAGAACGAATGGGGCGCCACGGGCACCCCATTATAGAGCCTGTGGCGCCCCTTTTATCTGCGCCCTGGGCGGTCGCCCAACCGCGCCCCACCCTAACGCCGATACTGTGTGCAATGAGCTCGTTCTGAGTGGTGAGCAAAATACATAATATTCTATTTATAATTGCGCGAGCAGCTAGCTGCGAGTGCCGAGAAAATTTTATATTTCAGGCTACAAAAGATGTGTTCTGAGCGGTGAGAAAATAAATATTCTTATTATAGAGCAGAGCCGCCGAGAAAAACCCATGGCCCCTTGAAGCCTTTAAAATATTTACGTATTTTAAGTTATTTCTTGTCATCAGTGATTTTTTGTCACGATTGGCCGCCCCTAATATCTGGCCGCTCTAGGCCCGGGCCTACTGGGCCTTAGGGCAAATCCGCCACTGAATATTACAATTATTATTATTTTAATACATGAATACGTTCTTGTCTCGTGATTCAATTTGCGACTTTTCGTGACGTAAACCTAAGAGAAAGAGATTCCACATTTCCACGTTTTTGAAATGTCGCGGATTGAAATGTACATAATTTAAATGTTGTTGTTAACAAAATGATTATTTCCATTTTTTTAAAGTTTTGTAATAACTGATACAACTACACTTAACCCATTTTTGAGTAAGATTTAAACGTTTTGGTGTACCTAGTTCAATTTCTGTTTGTCATAGATACTCATAGAATAGAGACGACGTATCAATTGCGTCAAAAATGTAAATCGTTATTATGTAGATAGGTTATATGTGTAGTATCTACCTATATAAACACGGGTTACACACATGAGTTGTTACATAGGCTTTTAATTCTATGCACACTGCATACCAGATATAAGCAACTAAAGAACAAAACTTGAGAAAACCATACAATTCTATTTTCAGGTAAGCAAATACTTTTGCGCTGACACCGGCAAATATAGACGAATTTCTGTACATACCTAGTCAGGTCATAAGTATTGTCACACAGTAAAAACTTTTCTTTTAGAATGCTGGCCACAAAAAAGTTTATTGAATTCGAATTTCGAATTGTTCATGAAAATAAAAATGTATACTTTTTAGAATTTTACTCATTTTTAAATATGGAGTGGACGCTTAAAGAAGACCGTGTTGCAGTTATTGCGTTGCATCGTTGCGGTTACGCGCCAATTCAAATTTTTGACATACTGAAAAATTTGAATATAACCAAAAGATTCGTTTATCGTACCATCAAACGATACAATGAAGACTCTAGTGTAGATGACAGGTCAAAAAGTGGTCGCCCTCGGTCTGTTAGGACTCCTGCAGTGATAAAAGCTGTGAAGGCGCGAATTCAAAGAAATCCCAAACGTAAGCAGAAACTGTTGGCCCTTCAGTTGGGGTTAAGCAGAACCACGGTGAAAAGGGTGTTAAATGAAGACTTAGGGCTTCGGGCATATCGAAGAAAAACAGGACATCGTTTAAATGCTCGTCTAATGGACCTGAGACTGAAGAGATGCCGCGCTTTGTTGAAGCGGTACGCGAGAAAAAAATATCGAGAAATTCTTTTTTCGGATGAAAAAATTTTTACCGTAGAAGAGAGCTACAACAAACAAAATGATAAGGTGTACGCACACAGTAGTGAAGAAGCGAGCAACCGTATTCCGCGTGTCCAACGAGGTCATTTTCCATCCTCGCTCATGGTATGGTTGGGAGTTTCTTATTGGGGCTTAACAGAGGTACATTTTTGTGAGAAAGGTGTAAAAACGAATGCAGTTGTGTATCAAAATACAGTCCTGACGAACCTTGTGGAACCTGTTTCTCATACCATGTTCAATAACAGGCACTGGGTATTCCAACAAGATTCGGCGCCAGCTCACAGAGCGAAGAGCACACAAGACTGGCTGGCGGCGCGTGAAATCGACTTCATCCGGCACGAAGACTGGCCCTCCTCCAGTCCAGATTTGAGTCCGTTAGATTACAAGATATGGCAACACTTGGAGGAAAAGGCGTGCTCAAAGCCTCATCCCAATTTGGAGTCACTCAAGACATCCTTGATTAAGGCAGCAGCCGATATTGACATGGACCTCGTTCGTGCTGCGATAGACGACTGGCCGCGCAGATTGAAGGCCTGTATTCAAAATCACGGAGGTCATATTGAATAAACTTTATTGTCATAAGAATCTATGTTTTGTTAAGTTCATTTTGGTATATAAATGGTTACATAATAAATAAACTTGTTCCAATAATTTTATATTAAACATGTGACAGAATTTATGACCTGACTAGGTATTTATATAGTGACACCCTTGAGCGAAGGGTGCGTTCACTCAGACCCTGAATGGGCTATTAATATACAAGTAGGGTAGTTTGGTCAACTCTAAAATTATCCCTTATCATCCTAATTTATAAATAGAGTATCCTAAATAGCTGAGCTTAAAATAGATATCCTTTAAGCTCTAGTGCCACTTAGGTTGTCCAATATTCTCCGATTAGAGGGATTTAGGGAAATTACTTTAACAAGCTTAACTTAGTTTTAATAATTTTCTCCTGGGTGACGAACACAGAGCTTAGTGCGTAGGACTTCGCATTCGTATTAGAGATTAAAACTACTAAAAATTGAAAATTAGGAAAGATATTACCTATTTGAAAGTATTTTCCCAGAAACAGTAGGTTTACGTAAAACCGCCTGTCTGTACCAAGAGTTTCGTTTCTACTTTTTTAATGACAGCTGGTCGTAATTTATAATACATCCAAAAGAGACAATAGAGACCTACTAATACAAAAAATATACACCGATGGCGGACCATCATTTTAAGAATGCAGATCGGAATTAGATATCTGATGAAGTGAGAAAATACTTTATAATTCTGTTCGAATTAGTATAATTACTGGGCTGAAGAGTCTTAACATCTTATGACTCTTGAGTAAGAAGCGTAGGCGGAGTGCACCTTGAATTTAGCATTATGGAAGCCTGGGTGGCACTGTACTTATTCATATAACTAGATCATCATGAAATCATGGGTAGCACTGTACTGATTTTGAGCATCGTTATCTATTACCATCAGGAGAGCGTCTTGCTTAGGGAATGCAATCCCGAGGCGAGATCGGTAAGTCGAGATCCCGCCGGGATTAGAATGTTCAATCCCGGAATTTTCGGGATCTCGCATCAATTAAAAAAAAACTTAACTAATAAACAAAAACGACGAAAAAAAGCTTAGTTATAAATAGGAAGCGAGTAAAGTACTTTACTAACTGAAAATGTAACATGATATTTATTGGAAATTACTATTTAAATTTATAATTTAGTAAAAATAATACTTTTTTTCCGATCAATATTTAAAAACAACTCCCTAAAAACAAAACTTGAGAGGTGTCAAGGGACACCCGGATGGAACGAAGTTCCTTTCGATTAATGAAAATATCTGGCTTGCTTTCTATAAGAGAGAGAGAGAGACAGACAGAGAAACATGCGCACGCCGCACAGCTTACAATAGCTTACTATAGCAAAAAGTGTCGTGACAACTTTTCGTAAGAATTTTTTCCGTCTAGCCCCCTTTCACAACGCGCGATAAGGAACTTCGTTCCAATAAGTGCTTAAAGTAGAATCTGACAACCGGCATCTAATGTCAATATGTGCCTCTCAGAGCATCTCCTCAACATGCTTATATCCTCAACAATCATGGAAAAAGGCAATTCGTCTTAGTTTTGAATCCGATCCCATCCGTCTGTCTGTCCGCGCCGCCGCCCGCGCATTTGCACAGATGCATAATTGCGAGCGATGCGTCCCACACTACTACCCTTTAATCCCGGCCGGGATCTCGTCATTTTATGCCACGGGATTGATCCCGAAAAATGAGGCGGGATCTCGCGAGATCGGGATCCCGCGGGATCGGGATTGCATTCCCTAAGTCTTGCTCGTCTTCTTACTTTTTCGTATGCAAAATAAGTGACAAATAGGAGTACGAGAAGTTTAGAATACTTAACTCGTACACTAGCTAAGAAAACCCAATGGTCCGATTACCCAGTGACGGTAACCTAGACAGCGTTAAATGGGCTGTCCTCTCCAGACATCCAGGCGACCGTGCCTGGCAAACAGCCAGGTCATGCCGTTATATGTGAGTAATATGTAGACAAATGCTCTTGGAAGAGAGAACTGTGGGGATGAATTTGCGACTGTGCTCATTTACTGTTTGCGATGAGTTTTGGATTTGATTTTCGACATGTTTCAGAGAAAATATATTGAGACGACTAGATTATAAATAGTGACTGTTTCAATTTAGACACGCGGCAGCGAGTCAAGCCAAGTTCAAGCAAAGGAACTGGCGACCGCGCCGTGTGTTATATTACACGAACCGTCCAAAGCGCGTTTTGACGACTTTTTACATCCTCGTTATACAAAAACTATAACACATAGACAAGTCAAATTTGGCACATATACTTAAATGTACGAACTATATCTCTGTTCCAAATTCCAATAACACAGCTCAAACGGTTATTTAGATATAAACATCCAGTAATCGGTGAAGTTAATACATACTGAGGGATAGATCAAAAGTAATATCCCAGTTCCAGATGACCTAGAAAGCTGAAATTTGTCATCCCGATAGGTAATGTCGTAGTAACAAAGGGAAAAATCAGAAACTAGTATTTTTTTATCATTTTAAATTATTATTATTTTTTAAAAATGTATGATTAAAGTTTGGAACGCCTAGGTACGCATAAAGCAATACATGTTGCATGTTGCTATAATTTTTGTGTAGGCGGCTATTTTCTGTTAGACACTACGAAGTGCGCGCGAGTCCACTATTCCTACTAATATAATTATAAATACAAACTTTATACCTACTGTACGTATGGATATATGTTTTTTACTTCTTCACGCCTAAACGGGTGGGCCAATTGACTTTAAATTTGGTATAATAAATATAGCTTAGACCCCTGGAATAACATAATATACACTACTGTACCAAACTGTATAGCGGGTAAAACAGCTAGTCACTAATAAAAATAGGTTCCTGGTACCTACGTAACAATTGTATATCCTATGTAAATACCTATCAATATATCGACTCACCAGCATCAAGGCGGCTCAGTAACATAGAGGTAATAATATTAACATTGTTTACAATAAAAATAATGTATGTTTATCGCCTTAGGTGCTAGTTGGTGTAAACATTTTAGATACCTACGTATCTGTAACGTATAGTCATAATATTATAGGTATGTGGCGGTATCTGGGGGCACGGCAGTGCCCCCGCCAAGTCGTCGTCATTACAAGTCTTGTCGGCTTAGGTTTCTTTTGATCGAAATTCTAATCCAGTTCCAGATGATCTAAAAAGTTAAATTTCCATCTAGGTAGGCGGTAGGTATAAGATAGCTGGGTGAATATAGATAAATTTATCAGTAACTAGTATTGTTTAAAAATCAATTGATTAGGTACAATATTCAAATCAATAGTGCACATGAATGCTATATATAAATAAGTACTAAATTAATTATAGGTATAGGTATATCGAAGCCCGGCGAGGCTCACGGGCCGCGGTGCGCGGTGCGACGGCCGTGCCATGGAGCAGTGGGGTGGGGGGAGGTGCAACAAAATAATCATTTGGTATTAATCTTATTATGACTGAGTGTCTTAAACCTATTACATACTAAAAAATACTGCACAAAAAGCAATGATATCCCATCAAAAACATAAATGTGAAAAGAGAGCCAAGTTCAATATTACGATGTTTGTACTCATAGTTACCTATGATTTGGTAGTTGACTTCAACGACAAAAGAAGTGAGATCTAAATGGGTGCCAAGTTCTATGGTCAGTCCTGAAAAATATTTACAACAACATTAAATATTTTATTACAACTTAAAAGATTATTTCTTCTTATCACTTAGAATTAATATTATTTTGAAGCCCAAAGTTTGACTTGGCTAGTTCTCATGGGTACCATACGACGAAGTATCATTAAGATTAGACAATAGATACTTTATTGTACACCACATAATGTTACAGAAAATACATAAGTACATAATTAAAATTAAAAATTACAATGTACAAGTGGCGGTCTTATCGTTAAAGAGCGATTTCTTCTAGACAACCAATTGATGGAGGGGACTAATTTACACGATAAAAGACGGTGGCGCACTAATTAGCATTAAGTGCGTTTAATATTGATCAAGCTAAAGTTAAGAGAGAACTTTTATATTATGAGAACTGGCCAAGTCAAACTTTGGGCTTCAAAATAATATTAATTCTAAGTGATAAGAAGAAATAATCTTTTAAGTTGTAATAAAATATTTAATGTTGTTGTAAATATTTTTCAGGACTGACCATAGAACTTGGCACCCATTTAGATCTCACTTCTTTTGTCGTTGAAGTCAACTACCAAATCATAGGTAACTATGAGTACAAACATCGTAATATTGAACTTGGCTCTCTTTTCACATTTATGTTTTTGATGGGATATTATATATCTAAACAAGCTACGTTTAGTCCAGTCGTTTCTGTACATTCTTTTGTGTTTCAATAAAGGGTTAGTAGTGTCTGTTTTAACCCCCTGAAGCGCTTTAACCCCCTGAAAAGTAGGTGTATCCTATGTGGAAAAGTTGGTATCCAGGGTTTAAGCTACTCGAATCTCATCTCCAATATTTAAATAATCGGATTATAAACCATTTTGGCTTGAAGAGGTAACAAACACGCACACATACTTTCGAATTTATAATATTAAGTAAGATTATACTTGAAAAGGGAAATGGCCCCACGTTGGGCGCCAAACCGAACGTCTTACACACGCTACGAAATGTTGGTACTACAGTTTTTCGGCTTTCTGTAGCTCTACGCTAATTATTCTCCATACTATGTTTAATCATTATTTAAGCTTAAAATATAGTGAAACGAAAAATTGCCTCATGTTGGGTGCCAAATATAACTTCTCATACATGCTACGTTATGTATTGAAGTTATTTTATTCTCTTCGTATAGCTTTACGGGAGTTGTTTTCTATACTCCAATGTTTAATCGTCATATTGTGATCTGAGGAAACGGATCTGTAGAAACAAGAAACGGCCCCATGTCGGGCGCCAAACAGATCCTCTCACATGCGCTACGAAATGTATTGCAGTTATTTATTCCCTTTATATAGCTTTACGCTAGTTATTTTCCACACTCCAATGTTTAATCATGGCATGATTTGAGCTTGAATCTGTTGAAGCGAGAAACGGCCCCATGTTGGGCGTCAAACAGATCTCACACGCGTAACGATGTGTATAGCAGTTGTTTATTCCCCTTTGTGTATATTCTATACGGTTATATTCTATATGTTTAATCATCACATTATGATCTGAGCTCGAATCGGTTGAAGCGAGAGACGGCCCCACGTTGGGCGCCAAATATAACTTCTCATACACGCTACGAAATGTACTGCAGTTATTTATTCCCCTTTATATATATTCTGTACATATAAATATATATTCCTCGTTCTCCTATGTTTAATCATCACATTATGATCTGAGCTCGAATCGGTTGAAGAGAGAAACGGCCCCACGTTGGGCGCCAAATATAACTTCTCATGCGCGCTACGAAATGTTCTGCAGTTATTTTGTCCCCTTTGTGTATATCTCTATAAGCTAGTTATTTTCCTATATAGATACTCGAATGTTTAATCATCACAACGACATTCTGATTCTGACGTAGTACGTAATACGTAGGAGCGGCATCGGTCATGGTCGTAGCGCTGACATTTTACGTAGCGTTACAAATTTACGTATTATGTACTAAGTCCACACTAATTTGGGAGCTAGATTGTTACTGGAGGTATAGGTATGTACGCTTCCAACTTTATTGGTGGATGTATCAGGTGGCCGGCTGGATTTTATTTTGCCCAAAAATTAAGCATTTGTATTCAGCGGGTCCATGTCGCCAGCATTCAGACTTCCACAATAGGTTTATTAGATTTAAATTTAAATGTACCTATTTGTGAGTAATTAAAGGTGGTGGTGGTTTATGAGTGATTAAAGGTTAGTTTACAAGATTGTTAAAATTTATTTTAAAGATTAATATTATATATCAGAATTTGGCTACAATCTCGCCTAATATATGTATATTATAATCACAGTCGTAATTACCACTAGGTTTGTCAAATGGGTGGTAACTATAGCCACGACCTTTTTTTACCCCGGAAAAACGGCCTAAGTTAAAAAAAAGAAACTAGTTTAATCCCGCGGTTTTACTCGCAAAAGTCATGCTCCGCTTATTCTATAAGGTATGCACGCGAAGTATGAAATTCTTTAACAAAAAGTGCTTTCAACTTGGTACACACCCTTAAGTGGAGGCGAGGTCTTTACATTTTTTATGTGTCCTTCATCGACACCTGCGAAAGTATTTCGTGGAGAGCGGAGATACGTAAAAGCTTTTTATTTATTTCATACTTTGCCGCACTTTATGGCTACTAGGGTTTGATCAGAATTCTTTATTGTAGTTAGTGTAGTTGTTTTTAAGCGAGGAGGTAGCTAAACGTATTGTTTTTATTGTTAAACCTTGAGATTTCTTTTTGCAATTTTGTGTGATTTTAGATCTAAAATAGCTCAAAATCATAAAAGGACGATAGTCTTAAAAATTGCTTATTATGGTGGTCGCACACATCGACCACACACCATCCACATCGACCGTGCCGAAAGAATTTTTGTATAGGAAATCTTCTTCCGATTCGGACGATGCGACTCTGGCAAGTGTGTAAGGTTTCATGAGATTTCATATAAAGAATTCAAAATTTAATTCGTTCGGTGCGGTCGATTCGAATAGATGTGCGTTCACAACAGGGGGTCACATCATCGTGGCCACCTGTGAGACAAAAAATAGCTTGCGGATTTACATTATTTTATGAAAATACGCGATATATTGATATTTTAGGTCATAAACTAGTAGAATAACATTGTACGAGAATTGCTTTAAAATTTTGGAAAAAAACTAAATACATAGGTATTATTGTCACAGTGAAGCAGTTTGACAGAGTTTGACAAACAACATAAACCGGCCACGCTGAAAGGGACGGAAAAAATAGGTTCTCCTTTTTCTTCACACAGAATTTTCCCTATTGCCATCACACTCACACATAAAATGGATACTTCTAGTTGTATTACTTCTGTGGTTCACAATTAGATATTTAAACAAATTATTTTGTTTGAGAATTTGACATTTCTCGCGAATTGGTACCCGCCAATAGAGAAATATGAATCTGTAAGTATAGGTATGGTGTTCGTAACAGTTTTACTTTTCTCCATCAAATGCGACCAAACAAAGGGCACCTACCTACATAAACACGGCGACATTTCCACCCCTCGTCACAATAGCTGGTCTAATAGCAGCCTAATGTGTAATGTCCAGCGGCGACCGTGACCGGTGCAGTGGCTTACCATGACGTCACTGCAGACCTTCGACGGACTAGGTGTGGTCGGAAAGGGCTACCTTTTGAGGTGTGAATGTAATGGGAAGGAGCTATGTATATGCCTTGTGAAATGCCTTAATTGAAAAGTTATATAATATGGAAGACTGCGGTCCGCACTTTGGACTTTAGCCGTGACATATAAATAAATAAATATTTCAGGACATTTCACACAGCGCCACCTAACCCCAAGCTAAGCAACTTAATGCTTGTGTTATGGTGGTTAGGATAACGGATGTAATACTTATATATACTTTTCTTTTGTAAATACATACTTATAATAGATACAGAAAGCCACCCAGACCAGAAACAAATATCTGTGGATCACACAAATATTTATCCCATGCGGGAATCGAACCCGCAACCTTTTGCGTTGCAGGCGGGTATTAGCCCACCGCGCCACAGAGGTCGTCACATACATTATACCTATACATACACATACATTTTCACACTGCCATCATCCGTGTTTCTCTGGGAATCTTCAAACGGAAGAATAGGTATAGCTTTCTAGGGATCTTACTTGATTCATCGTCGATCATCACTGCACTTTCCATTGGGTGGAACGGTTTTTAGGGATGTGGTCAAACGTAGGCCAAATTACAAAATTGGATGAAGTATGAATTATGTATGAAAATTGGCACCTTTTCGTCTTTCTTTTAAAGTTGATAATACAAAAAGACAATGAAACGCAACTTCTTAACTTTCTTACCTTAAAAAGTATAACATTTCCTCAACAGCAAAACCTAAACAGGGGTGTCACAAATCGATACAGACAAAGAATCCCTTCCGTTAGGGACTGGAAGGGTCACTTGGCGCCGCCGGTGCATATCGCATGACTTGGGTTTCCCGTTACCATGCCCTGGCCACTGGGGTACAGGGTAGTGATTATATAATTTATGCGTGTTGGTAATTAGGGTTGGGTGGTTGTTTTTTCGTTGAAGGGAAAGTGTAGCACGAAGCTGTCAATCAAATATACGCACTTCGTACATAATATTGTAAATTTAATATTTAAACATTTTTACACAGACTTCAAAAAGCTTTTAGCGTTCAATTGTTGTGTATTTTAAATATTATCTGTACAAATAGATTGGTAAACATTTACCACTTGTACATTACTTGTACATTTAGATTTTATCAAAATCGGTTTATTGACAAGTTATTAACTAAAATAACGTGGATCTTAATTTTAATATTTATTTTATTTTATTCGGAAAACATTACAGTGTAAATATCTTAGTGGGTAAAATATATAAATTTCTAGTCACCATTTACAAATTTTCGCATATATTGTTAAAACTCTACCGTTATGCTACTTGCAGACTTCAAAATCTAAAAAATATGTGATTGTTCCAGAAAATGTGCAGAGAAGGGCTCAGGTGACCTCGACCAAGTGACAGTCGGCAGTACAATGTGCACCACCGTGACCCGGGAGAAGCCTCGCTTCTGGCCCCAGCTGTGGGCCACCGTGGTCAGGAATCTGCTGCTTAAGAAACGGGATACGAGGAAGACTTTAGCTGTAAGTAAAAAAAGAAAAAGAAATTGATGTTCCTCGCTCGTTGAGGCTTTTGAGGCGCTTTCCAAAAGTACCTGTTGCCCCGGCATAACTCATCCTGCAGGAAAATCCCCAGGATTAATAGACACAAATAAATCATTTTATTTCTTTTTAATTTTTTTCATATTTAGATAGTATAAAATAAATAATAATAATAAAATAATAAAAGAATTTATTTTTCATAAGAAAGAACAAAAAAGTATCCGCGCCTATCATCGGCGTGGAAGTCCCTCGGTGCATTGTGACGATGCGTAAACCATTTTAACTGCGTCAAAACGAGCGTTTTCCAGTCAATGCAAATAACTCAGCTTCTAGCACTGGTAACTAGCTGTGTTAACTAAATGCTTCTAGCTTCATTGAACAGCCCTTAAATTGGCAAACTGCACCAATTTAAGATCGGCAGTAGTATCAATCTATCATTTATAAAACATATCTAGATAGCTATAGATATGTAGTTGCTAGAATAGAATAGATGTAAAAATATGCAAGTCCTAGTAGCTGCAAAGCCTAAGTGGCAAGTATCCTATATTAGGTTCACTGTTATGATATTTTTACCAACCGGTGCCTAAAATTTCTGACTTGACTCAATAATCATCAATAATCATTCATCTGCCGAGGGTCTTGTCCATGTTCTTCTCACTATGTATGAGTCATGCATATTTACCTGCTGACCTAATGAAAACGGTTGTAATACCAATTGTAAAGAACAGGACTGGTGACATATCCAGCAAGATGAACTACCGCCCTATATCTCTGGCCACGACTATAGCCAAGGTGCTGGACAGTATGCTTGACTCGTGTTTACTGAAACACCTTACCCTACACGACGCTCAATTTGGGTTTCGACCCGGATTGTCCACAGAAAGCGCAATTTTGAGCCTCAAGCATACTGTTCAGTATTACACTGGCCGTAGAACACCAACATATGCATGTTTCCTGGACTTGTCTCGTGCTTTCGACCTAGTCTCGTATGACGTGTTATGGCGTAAGCTAGAGAGGACTGGTATACCGGCGGACGTCCTCAAAATATTTCAGTTCTGGTATGCCAATCAAACGAACGTTGTGAGGTGGTCCAGTAGCTACTCTGGTGCATATAGGTTGGAGTGCGGGGTGAGGCAGGGGGGGTTAACGTCTCCGAAGCTATTCAACCTATATGTGCACGATCTCATAGTTGAGCTCAGCAGCATGCGTGTTGGATGTAGTATTGATGGTGTTAAAATTAACAACATCAGTTACGCTGACGACATGGTGCTGCTGGGACCAACTGTGGGAGGAGTGAGAGACATGCTTAGGGTATGTGAGGCATACGCTGCGAGTCACGGACTCGTGTACAATGTTAAAAAATGTGAATACATGGTCTTTGGGGTCGTTGGTAAGAAACGTGAGATTACAACAGGGTTTACTCTGAATGGGTTGGATATTAAGAAGGTCACCCAATTTAAATATCTGGGTCACTTTCTCACTGACGACCTCAAGGACAATGTAGACATTGAGAGGGAACGTAGGGCTCTGGCGGTCAGAGGCAATATGTTGGCCCGCAGGTTTGCCCGCTGTACGGACCAGGTCAAGATTACTTTGTTTAAGGCATTTTGTCAGGGGCTGTACACGGCAAATTTGTGGGTTGCATATGCCAAAAGGTCGCTGGATGCACTACGCGTCCAGTATAATAATATTTTCAGGATGCTCTTGAGACTGCCTCGATGCTGTAGTGCGTCTGAGATGTTCGCTAAAGCCCACACGGATGGCTTTCATGCCATGCTCCGTAAAAAAACTACGTCTCTTATTGGCAGAGTGAGAGGAAGTAGCAATAGCATCCTGAAAACTATCGCCGACAATTATACTTCCCCTATGTGGAAAGCTTTTGTGCAGAGGGTGATTCACCAAGTGTACATACCACGCTAAATTTGATCTGTCCAATCCACTATATCATTCTATATCATTATTATTATTTTTTTGTTCTATATCATTTTGAAATTTATTGACTTTTAATTCACCAATATATATTTTTATCTTAATTGTTATGACATTATTATTTATTTGATTTAATTTCTAATATTTTATTATTTGTATTATTTATTAAATTGTTTTAGAATTTTAATGTAAATTATTCTAGTAGCTGTTATTGACATGTTCATTATTAATTTTTATTATTATTATAATGTCTGTATACTCTTGGCACCCTATTTAAAACTTTTAAATTTGTAACAAAATTAAAATGTAAACTAACACTAGATATATAAGAAACATGTAACTAACAAATTATGGTCTGAATTGGCTGAATAAACAATTTTTATTATTATTATTATTATAATAATTTGGGTTTATAATTGAGGTTTATACTCCAACAGAACAGGTTACCCTACTTACACTGTCAGAGTCAAATCACAAATTATAGGTTGTGTGGCGAACCTATATGTTGCAGTTTCAGGTCACCGAGATTACTACAGGGCCTGCAACATGACCTAACGACTGCCTCCTACATATCTTATAGGAAACAGCCGGGACCCACAGTTTTGCGTGCCTTCCGAAACACGGTAGCGTCCAGGTGAACTCAATTCTGCAAGGTTTTAACTTTACATTTAATAGCTGACCTATTAATTTTGTCACAGGAAATCCTGGTGCCCCTCTACTGTCTCGGCGTGCTAATCTTCATCAAGATGCTGATCCCCAACCCCCATTTCCCCGAGATCCCCAAGCCGGGGATGGTGCTTCGGATCCCCACGAAGCCGGCCTTCCCTGATAACCAGACCATCGCTGTGGTGGCTGACTGGATGAATGCTAATGGAACTATGGTGAGGATCACTATTTATTCTCTTAAGGGTGTTTACTCTGCTTGACACTCTCTCGCTCGCACTATTGTGTATATCGATGTTAATGCACTTGAGACGTTTTGGGCGATTTCGAAAAGAGGTTATACCTTTATAGAAGTAGTAGGCCTTTGTTATAAAGATGCCTGGGAAAGGCACTTTGGCCCGGTAAAAACAGTCTGATGACGGACAAAATCGCGTGGTTGTAATCAGTGGCGGATTTACAGTCTAGGCCGCCCTAGGCCCCAGTCCGTGTAATACCTGCATCTACGTCGTATATAACATGTCTACTCCTACTTACTCCTTAACACATTCGGTGCCACCGACTCGCGAACAAAATGAACGTGAACTCGCATGGCGAGTCGGTGGCACCGAATGTGTTAAACAGTGGCGGATCCAGAATTTTTTTTCTTGTGAACAAGGTAGGTTTGTACATTTCAACGTTTACCTACAATTTGAATCTCTAAAATAGGAAATGTTACATCTCTGACAAGAACGTGTGCGTTAAACTCGTTCCGAATAGAATAAAATTAGTAATGCGCGAGCAGCTTGCTGCGAGCGCCGAGAAAATTTTACGTTTCAGACTACAAAAGATGTGCAATCAGAGCCGGTTTTAACAATACCAGCGCCCTGGGCGAGATTTCTACGGCGCCCCCTAAAAAGCAATTCAAACCCATACTAAAAAGGAAAAAATTCCAGGATTTTTTTCTGGGCCGATTCCGATGGGCAAAATCATGGGCGTATCTAGAAAAAAATCCAACTTTCCAGCTTGCTGCGAGTTCCGAGAAAATTTTGAATTTTTCAGCACGAATGATGTGCGTTTAGTTTGCTCCGAGCGGCAAAGAAACTAAATAAATATTCTTATTTATAAAAGCGCGAGCAGCTCGCTGCGAGCGCCGCGAAAATTTAGATTTGTTCAACACGAATGATGTGCGTTTAGCTTGCTTCGAGTGGCAAAGAAACTAAATGTCCTTATTTATAAAAGCGCGAGCGCCGAGAAAATTTTGAATTTTTCAGCACGAATGATGTGCGTTAAGCTTGCTTCGAGTGGCAAAGAAAGTAAATGTTCTCATTTATAAAAGCGCGAGCAACTCGCTGCGAGCGCCGAGAAAATTTTGAATTTTTCAGACCAAATGTTGTGCGTTTAGCTTGCTCCGAGCGGCAAAGAAACTAAATAAGTATTCTTATTTATAAAAGCGCGAGCAGCTCGCTGCGAGCGCCGAGAAAATTTAGATATTTTACAGCACGAATGATGTGCGTTTAGCTATCTTCGAGTGGGAAAGAAACTAAATGTCCTTATTTATAAAAGCGCGAGTAACTCGCTGCGAGCGCCGAAAAATATTTGAATTTTTCAGCACGAATGATGTGCGTTTATCTTGCTTCAAATGGCAAAGAAAGTAAATTTTCTCATTTATAAAAGCGCGAGCAGCTCGCTGCGAGCGCCGAGAAAATTTTGAATATTTCAGCACGAATGATGTGCGTTTATCTTCCTTCGAGTGGCAAAGAAACTAAATGTTCTTATAAAAGCGCGAGCAGCTTGCTACGAGCACCGAGAATATTGAATTTTTCTCAACGAATTATAGAGCCTGTGGCGCCCCTTTTATCCGGCGCCCTGGGCGGTCGCCCAACCGCGCCCCACCCTAACGCCGGTACTGTGTGCAATGAGCTCGTTCTGAGTGGTGAGCAAAATACATAATATTCTATTTATAATTGCGCGAGCAGCTAGCTGCGAGTGCCGAGAAAATTTTATATTTCAGGCTACAAAGGATGTGTTCTGAGCGGTGAGAAAATAAATATTCTTATTATAGAGCAGAGCCGCCGAGAAAAACCCATGGTCCCTTGAAGCCTTTAAAATATTTACGTACTCTTAGTTATTTCTTGTCATCAGTGATTTTTTTGTCACGATTGGCCGCCCCTAATATCTGGCCGCTCTAGGCCCGGGCCTACTGTGCCTTAGGGCAAATCCGCCACTGGTTGTAATGCATGCAGCATTCGATTCTGGTTGTCCTACGACCACGCCGGGTAACGTCAGACTATGCAACACACAAATTCTAACTAAATAGCTCATAATGACCTTGTTATTTGTATTTCGTAGGCCTTCCTCCAAGACATAAACGCGATCCTGCTAGCCTCCCACCAGAACCCGATCCAGTGGGCGCGCTTCAACAACGCGAGCGAACTGAACGAGGCGTACCAGGACAACTCCAGGACTTTCCCGATGGCTGTCGAGTTCCATACTGACCCTTCGTCTTATAGTGAACCTCTTAGGTGAGATTTACTGCAACTTTCTGATAATATGATCAGAAAAAAGCAACCATGATTATCATTGTGGAATTTTATTGAATTCTCATTTTTAGAAACAAATAAATCCAACAGATACTGCTTAAATTATATATTATTGCTTGTATATTAGGTACGCATAAGCCTATGATGATTATAATAGTACAAACAATTGTTTGGTGTCTTCTATAAATTTTAGCGAACTATGCGTAACGTTAACATAGAAATGGCGCAGTTCCTTTATTCTTTTATCTTTTATCAATTCGATATAGTTACACAGTAAAGGATACGTCAGACTGAGGCGGGACGGAACGGTAAAGCGGTCGCGATCTTCATTTTGTTCCTGCCCGCGTTCGCTTTATGTGTGACAGGTTACGTACAAACTAGAACATTACAAAAATTCCGTCCCGGATCGCGTTCGCTTTACCGGCTCAGTGTGACGTAAGCTTATGCGTTAGAGACAGGTTGGAAGAGGACGAAGGAATTCCTAGTCTTCTGGTATTTAATACTGATGAACCAGAAAAAGAAATCAACCAGAATCTTCATCAACTTTACAAATTTCTCTTGCAGATACACAATCCGTACCAACCCCTCCCTAGCCAGAACTCCCTCCACCCGCCTCCTCCATACCTCACCAGCTCGGTGCCGGGAGCACAAGAAGCAGTGGAGCAAGGAGTGGTCTGACCCCTGGGCTCGCGGGGGGAACCTGATACAGATCTCCGACATCAACAGCGAAGAGATCTGCCCGGTCCTGCAGTATTATTACTCTGGGTTCTTGGGACTGCAGGCGCTGATTGATTATGCGAAGATTAAGGTAGGATTCTCTTAATGTTCAGCGCAAGGACCAATTTAATACGAAAGTAGTATTTTTATCAGTTGCTCTGGAACTTACAGGGCCCTTACAGGGACTTTAGAAATGCTTAATGTACCAAAAAAACCTTATTAATCAGTAAGTCCCCGAGCGGCTCGATCGGGCCGCACCCACGCATGCGAATTTGAACCTTATTTTAAAAACTAGAAATTATAGATGTCAATTTTGATTTGAACCGGAAGTGTTTCCAGGATGTACCTAATTCTAAGGACGCAAATAACCACTGTTGTACCCACCATTCTGCCATAAGGAGAAAATCTGGTCTACTACGTTCCACAGAAGCTACCATCCGCTCACATCCCATCAAAAAAGCTTGGACATTTTAATGAAAATAGATCTGTCTCCAAATTGTAACGAGTGTGGGATCATAGAAGAAGTTTATCATGTTTTGATGGAATGTGTGAGGAATGAAGCATTATATTATATAGACAAACTTGTTTTGGACAGAATAACTTTGATGTAGGATTTTGTAATATCGCATTGTCTCGTCTGATGTCGGAACAGGTGTTTCACTGTATAGATTAACGTACCTAGCTCTAAGTAATTAATAAGTACATGTATTTAATTTAATTTTACAGGAAGATATTTTCGCTAAGCTATAAATTCCAAAATAAATTTACCCCCAGGTGGACACAGAAATAGATCTCCCACCCCCTCGCGTGGACTTCCGTCAGTTCCCCCGCCACCAGCACACGGGGGACTGGCTGGTGATCTTCCGGGTGATCATGCCGATGTACATGGTGATGACGCTCTCCCAGTTCATCACCTACCTGCTGATGTTCGTGGTGGGCGAGAAGGAGAGGAAGATCAAGACTGGCATGCAGATCATGGGGCTGAGGGATTCTGTTTACTGGTTAGTGTAGTTCTGTGATGACGGTGCTCTACTTATTTCGTGCAAAGTGTAATATATTCTTAAACAAAATAAAGCGCATTAATATAAATTTTGTTTTTCGCGATTTCGCGGCGGTGGCAAGTGGAGCTAACCTATAGTTTATAAAAATTATATTTACGAGTATTTGACGACTTTAATGAAGAATATGTATTTTATTTTATTTCTGTTTTCTTCTGTGTTTAATATTTCTAAGCTCTATTTTGTTTCTAAGCCGATCTGTGCGTTTATGGAGCAGTCAGAGTTAGATACGTCACAATTTTCATTATATATTTTTTAGAAAGAAGCTTTGCCTGTAAGATTTTCATAATTTTTTTGGATATGTTACAAAATTCACAAATAATACCTCCTATTTAATAGGTCTTTATTTTCGCATAATTAACTTTGTTTTTTTTTTTCAGGACATCCTGGTTCCTGATTTACGCAGTATTCGTGACTATTCTATCTCTAGTGAGCACCGTGCTTCTCTTCACGCTCAAGGTAATGTTAACTTCCATGCCAAAACGCACTCAACAATATTATTCATATTGTATTTGCAATCTGACTCATAAAATGTGTTCTCATAATATGGTAGATTGAAGGGAATCTTGGCAGCAATATACGATTAGTTCCTTAAAATTTATAACTTTATTTATACAGTTGAGTGCGCATTATATTTCACTGAAATGTTGTTTTTAAGCATTATCTACTATGTAGGTACGTCTAGCGGTTTCTTTATGTCAATGTGTGATGAGAGGAGGAAATCAGATGCCTGAGAGGCTTTTGGCTAATTCTCACCCACTACGATTGATAGCAACTTCAATGTCCTACATTGCTGCTTTTGTTACTTTACTTATATTATTAAGGAGGTTTAAGCACGTAATGTACACAATTTTGTCTATGGATTCTAGTGTTTTACATGTCGTTTGGGGATAGCCTATAGGCCCTCTGGTAGTAATCATAGCATCATGGTTGCCCATATCGTAATCATCGGACACTTTGTTCGCTCTTGTGCCACCCAGTGTTGTGTACGCAATGTTGTCTATGGATTCAAGTATTTTACATGTCGTTGGGCGATAACCAATAGGCCCTCTGCACTCTGCAAGCCATGTAATTTGTCTGGTAACATTGTCCCTTAGTCCGAACCACTTTTAACTCAGTAATGTTTGCACATTATTAATGGTGGATAATGTGTGGTATTTCCTAGGCGACCTCTACAAAATGCGCCTTACCATCAGGCACCTGAGATATTATATAATATGCTCGTCTTGAAACTCATCGGTATCTGAAATAAGTAGTATTAAGCATCAGATCAGAAGCCCCCCCCAGGGAGAGCGACGCAGCAGCGTAGGTCCACCGAAGCAGAGCCGCCGTGAGGCGCCCGGAAACGGCAGTCGACTCCGGCGGCCGCCAGTTACCTGAGGGTAGTCGCACTCAGCGAAGACGCCTGGGCAAGGAGGAGTTCCTCGGGACCCACTCCCTACCACCCCCCAAGGGGAGGCTGGAAGAATATCACAGAGAGATCAGAAGTTTTAAGCCCATTAGACACACACAACATCTAAACCTTTTATTAATAAGAACATTTTTCCAGGTGTTTCAACACTCATCCTACGTTCTAATATTTCTGCTGATGTTATTGTTTGGGTGCACCATCATCACCATGGCGTTCATGTTGACTCCGTTCTTCGATAAAGCCAGGGTAAGCAGATGTTGATATTAAATTAGTAAGTGGGCTGATGATGAGCATCAAATTTTAAATGCATTTATATAAATTTTACAATGGAGCTCTTACGCGAATCAAAAATTTGCCTTATAAAACCAATAAAAAAATGTTTTAATTTCTGCTCCAACAGCACAGGAATAAAACCTCAATCACAAATAAGTCACGCGACATCGTGGTCATGGGTTAACCTATAACGAATTAAAAAAAATACTTATATATGATGTGGCCAAAGATCAGATCAAGTGACATATTATGCTCTTTTAAGAAAATCCAGGACTCACAATACTAATAAAAGTTGATGATATGACAAGATAACTTATAAATGTTTAACTCTAACAGTGTAAGTAGGATAACCTGTTCTGTTGGAATATAAACCCCAATTGGGCTGAAAGACAAAAATCCTGTGACCACCACTAATTCTGATCTATTTCCCCAGACGGCCGGCATTGTGGGCAGTTTCGCCGTGAACCTGATGAGCGGTCTCTACTTCATCCAAGTGTTCGTATCCAACGCGGACTCTCTCGCCTTCTGGTTCGTCTCCCTCATCAGCTCCAGCTGTTACGCTCTGGCTATGGATAAGGTAAATATGGGTCATTCTCACTCTTTCTTCTCTACTCTTCTTCTCTTCTATCCTATACTGTTGTTCCAATGTTAATAACCTTAAAGAAATGCAATGCCTCTGATCAATTAAAATGAAGTCAGAAGAAAAATTGGCCACGTGATGATTGTGATGAAAAATTTTGTTCTCCACAGTACGTAACGGTCACCTACAGTAGCGGATCCAGGATTTTAGTTTGGCAAAAAGGGCTGGATTTCGCTTACACGCACGGTCTTAGCAAAGGGCTTAGTTTTTGAATGGTTTAAGCTCTGAGTCGAACAGTTGGTACCTATATTCATACATATTTGTATGAATTCTTATGTGTTCTGGCCTTTGTAGCTTTCTGTTTTTTCTATTTCTATCATCTACTACGAGTAAATGAAAAGTATTATAATATCCGTTGTTTAACAATGTGTAAAATGTCCTGCAATATTTATTTATTTTATCCCTCCTCAGGCTTTAGTCCTAGATATGGCCGGTGTAGGAGTGACATGGGAGAACCTCTGGAGTGGGCCAGGAGTGCCGTTCGGAGGCAGCCTCATCATGATGGCAGTGGACACCGTACTCTATGGGCTGCTGGCTTACTGGCTCGACGCTGTGTTTCCTAGTGAGTATATTCTTGGTATCATAGCATGAGCTGACCTGGACATGGCCGATGTAGGAGTTATAGGAGAGAACCTCTGGAGTGGGCCAGGAGTGCCGTTCGGAGGCAGCCTCATTATAATGGCGGTGGACACCGTGCTCTATGGGCTGCTGGCTTACTGGCTCGACGCTGTGTTTCCTAGTGAGTAGCTTCTTGTTAGAGTCAGCGATCAAGGACGATTATACATTTAAATAACCATCTGGTCATCATTTTCCACTGATCCTGGTCGTAAAATATATTGAGTGTAGACTGTTTAAAGCAAGCTGTTCGCTACGAACTTTAAGTACGCAGCAAACATATCATAAGTAAAGAAATTTACTGTGACCACTTGAATGAAAACGCGCTGATGCATTTTTTCGTAACACCACATAGGCAATACCACTGGTGATTCAACGATAAACGCTCACCTCACTCCCTTAAATATAAGTACCAGGTATGCCTCGGCAGGCGTTTGTCGACATTCCAGGACGTCATATATTCCTAAGCAGGAAATTGCCACTATACAAAATTTCCCTTTAAAAAAGAACTGGAAGATTTTCGAGCAGCGAATTCACCCCACCCACTAACCTCACCATCATTATGTAGTTTCAATTATGAAGTCACCACAATTAGATACCAGCGGAAGACCAGCGTAAGTCAATTAAGATTTACACATTCTGAGCTGGTGCCTTTTTGCGGGAGGATGTAATTTTTTTTTCTATAAATATTTATGCTATGTTGTTTATTTCATGCTTTGTATATTATTATCATCTTGTGTGCAAATAAATTTATTTATATTCTATTCTATTCTGTTTCTGTAATTGTCACTGCCTTAAAGTACCAGGTATGGCTTGGCAGGCGTTTGTCGACTTTCCAGGACGTCATACGGGTATATTCTAAGCAGGACAGAACACACACAGAAATTCCCTTTAAAAAAGAACTGGATGATTTTCAAGCAGCAAATTCACCCCACCCCTCACTAACCTCATCATCATCTTTTAACCCACAGTTAGCCATAATCTTTCTCTTGGTAACCCTAAAGTCCCCCATTTCCTCTCCAGGTGAGTACGGCATAAAGCAGAAGCCATGGTTCTGCCTAAAGCCGTCGTACTGGATGCGCGGGCGCCGCAGCCGCGTCTCCGCTGTACATCTGCACTCCAATGGAGACTCTAACCATAACAAGGATGTCGAGCCTGTGCCTAAGTATGGATCTAATATTATGATATATGATAGATAGATATAATGCTTTATTGTACACCACACAAAAAGAAATACATTACAAGTAGATAATTATTGACAAAAATATAAATGCACAAGCGACGGTCTAATCGCTAAAAAGCGATTTCTTCCAGACAACCAATGAATGGAGAGGAATTTACAGAAAGATAAACACGGTGGCGCATTACTAGACGTTTAAGAGATTATGATTTATAGAATCTGAATATACCTACGGAATGTGTACCTACTACCTACGTAAGGAATGTGTCACTGATTGACTGACTGAGTGAACTATCAACGCACAGCTCAATGCTTTTGTTGCTGCTCAATTCGTTGAAATCTTTTTTTATATTCAATGCCTATACTCTAAGAAGCATTTGAAAAGATATATTTGTTTGTTTTATAGTGTACCTGAATTATAAGGTATTTTTAGCGTATATTATGCCATAATTTTTTTCGCCCTCGCTTATTGAAATGGGAGCTTAAATTATTTTTTTTTATATTCACTTCCTGCGTTTGATTTTTCTTATTAAATTTTTGATGATAATGTTTTAGTAGTTTCAAAAGGAACTCTCGTGTACGATTGGAATAATTTCATATTCAGGCCCTTGAGTTCATTTTAAAAGTCATTTTGTAGCGTCCGTGGCCCAGTGGTCATACGTCCGGCTTTTAATCCGGAGACCCTGGGTTCAAATCTCAGTGTGTGGCTAAAAGTTTGCCTGGACGCTACCGTGTTTCGGAAGGCACGTGGCCGTGGGTCCCGGCTGTTTCCTATAAGATATGTAGGAGGCAGTCGTTAGGTCATGTTGCAGGCCTTGTAGACCCTCGACCCTCGGCGACCTGAAACTGCAACATATACCACACAACCTATAAATTGTGATTTGACTCTGACAGTGTAAGTAGGGTAACCTGTTCTGTTGGAGTATAAACCCCAATTATTATTATTATTATTTTTTCTCTATATTTATTTACATTCTTAAATTACATTTTTTACAATATTTCTATAAATAAAAGATATATACAAAACATAAAAACATTGTAAAAAACCTAACCTAGAAAACCCGCCGTCAGCGGGGCCAGAGCCCAAGCTGCCGGTGGTCAGGGCCGCAGGGTGAGGAATCTCCGGACAATGCGTGCCGTGTCGAGGATTACCGCCTTCTGTATCAGGCCCTTGATCCAACCGTCTAACGCGAGCCTCTCGAGATTATTATTTTTATTATTATATTTCTCAGAGAACTTCAAGACAAAGAAGCCATCCGCATAGTGAGCCTACAGAAGTCGTTCAGACAATGCCGACGGCCGGAGACTAAGGCCATAGATGGCATAGACCTGAGCATCTACGAGGGTCAGATTACGGCTATCCTGGGCCACAATGGCGCGGGGAAGTCTACCCTGTTCAATATACTGACTGGACTGACTGCTCCTACTGGTGGCACTGCTTATATTTATGGACTGGATGTTAGGTAAGAACAGCTTCCCGAACAGATGGTTAAAATTGAACGAAATAGTTGTGGAATTGACCTGCAAAAGTTCTTCGCTGTAACCAATCTGAATAAATTACATTTTGATTTTAATAAGTGCCCATCCATGGCCCGGTGATCGTATGTCCAACGTTTGGAGATCCTGGATTTAAATCGTAGTGTGTAAAATTGTCGCCTAGACGCTGCCGTCTTTCGGAAGGCACATAAAACTGGGTCCCGGCTATTTCCAATAACATCTGTTGGATGCAGTCATCAGATCATTGGCCATTTAATAGTTTCGTTGGTGACTTGAAATATATAATAGTAAATTTTGGAACACAATTTGTAATTGTGATTTGACTCTGAAAGTGTACAATAAAATTTATTTGGCATTTCGGAGTCATAAATCTCTAAGTAATAATAATAATATTAGTAGGATAGGTTAGCCTTTGACCACGATCTCGCCTGATCTTAAGCGACGACGCGCCCGTAGATGGTAGCAAACTGAACCTAAAAGGTGGGTAAATCCCCCTCTGGCTTCGCTGAGCATCTAACCTCACGTAATATACTCTTAAAAGTCGAAGCTAGGTCCGACCCTGGGTTTCATAACCTATTACTTGCAGGGATCCAAACGACATGCACGAGATCCAGCAGATGACGGGCGTGTGTCCGCAGCAGGACGTGCTGTTCGAGAGCCTCTCCGTCAAGGAACACCTTATCTTCTACGCCGCTGTAAAGGTAAGACAATCTACTGAGACTTTATTTTTATGAAAATGAATGGTGCCCGAAAGTATGTTACACAGAGCACAGAATTTTGCATTATGAAATGCAAAATTCTGTGCTTCTTGTCACTTAGAGATATTGTTGTTGTCACTTAGAGAGTTGTTGCATCTCGTTATCCCAGTAATTTGACTTTCCTTCAGTTTGGAATAGTTATGCTTGCAGATTACTGCTTGGCGGTTGAATAACTCTCAAAAATTTTATGGCCCAGGAAAAATGCGTCACATATCATCACCCCACGCACGGAGGCGCGGGGTGGCATGTGGGACTGCAATAGAGGCCTACATTACAACAACTATCATAATACTATATAACTAAACTACTATTATAGTATCAAAAAGATACGTTGAAGAATTGCGAGCTGCTAATTTTATCCATAATAACAATATCCTCTCCATCATCCAGGGTGTCTCCAGCCGGAAGCTATCGGAACAGATCCACCAGTCACTAACGGAGGTTGGTTTGCTGGACCAGATGGATGTCTTCGCGAAGCATCTCTCCGGAGGACAGAAGAGGAAGCTCAGCATTGCTATTGCACTCATTGGTGATCCTAAGGTAGGGTAATCATAATTCTTTATTTGCCAAGCAACATGGTGTTTAAGTTTTTACAATATACATAATTTAGATCATATAGACATGTTGTGCTGACATCATTTAGCATGCAAATGTAGCTATTTAAGGCTAGGTTAGAAAAGTTATACTAATAAAAGAACTAAAACCATTAAAAAAGATTCGAAAAATTGGTAAATCCTATCCTACTCTTTCATTAAGAAGTTTTTACTACGAGTATAATAATATGGCGCCCAACGTGGAACTTAAAAATATTTCTTTCAAAAAGACCGCAATAATTAAATTCATCAGAAACTTTGACTGTTAATAAAATTAAAATGTAAATTACTCAGTTTCAAATTATGCACTTCATTCTACTCTAAGAATTTTTAAGCAATTTGTAGCTAATGGCGCCCAACGTGGGGCACATTAAGAAACTTCTTCAAAAATGAAGATTATACCAAATTTTATTATTATGTGGAGAAGTAAGAAAACGAGCAAGACGCTCTCCTGATGTTAAGAAATAAAGCTGCCCATAATTAGTACAGTGCTACCCAGAATTTCACAATGATGTGCAATTCTAGGTACACTGCACCAACGCTTCTTACTCAAGAGTCATAAGATGTTAAGACTCTTTAGCCCAGTAATTTCACTAGCTACAGTGCCCTCCTACGGAAGCACAGTAATGTTTGCACATCACTGCTCAGGCGGTAGAATAACTGGCACTGTTGGGGTACCCACCTAGACGACCTCCTGCAAAAGAAGGCTACCCCCGGTAAATTAAAGTGTTTATTAACATTATACAGATAATAATCCTGGACGAGCCGACAGCCGGGATAGACCCGGTATCCCGAAGACAAGTATGGCGCATTCTACAGCGGATCAAACACGGGAAGGTTTTACTGCTAACCACGCACTTCATGGATGAGGCTGATATACTGGGAGACCGGAAGGCTGTTATTAGTAGAGGGCGGGTAAGTTCTGTAATCATTGGTTTTTGTTTATGGTATGGTCAACCGAACTTTAATTATTTTGGATGAAAAAAGTTTAAATTTTAATGCTCATAATAATTAAACAACATAATTAACAAAATTAACATTAAATTAAAATTATGCATTTGAACTTAATTTGACTTTCATAATCCTACTTTCAATTAATATGCCAGATTTTTATTACAATAATAATTTGAGATTTTCAAAATATTATCTAATTATTATTCAAAAGTACTTTTTGGCTTTTAAATTATTTTTAAAATATCTTTACCAGTTAAAATGATTATTATGTAAAGTTTAAAATAAGTACAATTTTGTCACAATAACCACTCTTTATGTATTGCTTTTAGGTAAGGTGTGCGGGTAGTTCATTGTTTTTGAAGAACAAATTTGGCATCGGATACCATTTAACACTAGTACTTGATGGTAAGTTATATTTCACTTGTTATTCATATGTTCGAACTACATACATTATACATACGTACGTATTTACTACATTCATAGTAAAGCAGAATCACTTAACGTCAGGCGAGGGTCGTACTCGTTTCATCAAATCCTTTTTATAAGCTTTTATTTACCTTAACCTGTCTGTTGTCTGTCTGTAATCAAATCTTGCTAGCTGATTTTGCATGCATGTACAAATGCAATATTATTATGACATAGAGCTAATCCGATGGTGGCTGTAGGAACTCCGTAAATAAACGACGCAAACTCATCGAGTTTGGGCTCATTTGATTCGTCTTGACGAGTACTAGATGGTATTAATAATAAAAGCTTGTTATTAAAAAGTATTATACTTGTTTCTTCTATTATCCAGGCGTATGCCGTGAGCATCAGATCACACGTTTGGTTCGAGGTCACGTCCCCCGAGCAGAAAAGGCACGGCGTCACGGACGGGAGCTGTCGTATATATTGCCACATTACGCTGTCCATCTGTTCCCACCACTGTTCCAAGCTATAGAACATGAGATCAAGGAGAAAACTAACAGACTCGGTGAGTTTTGGACCTGTTCGCTAATATTAAACTATATGACGTCACAGGTGGGTTTTCATACACACAACCCCACTTTGCTGTCTATCTTTTCCTCTGATCCTAATTTCGCTATCGTCTGTTGACCTCTCCTATACAAAGTTGTTGAAACATCGCCGGGCATGGTGGGTTATATAAGAGCCAATTGCTTGACTTAAAAATTTACTGGGATGACAGTTATTATCATTTGTAATTCCATTATCCTAACAAGTAATGCACGTAAAATTAATTGTTTTATCTATTTCCCAAGGCATAACAAGCTACGGCGTTTCTATGACGACGTTAGAGGAAGTATTCCTATCCCTGGAGGGAGAGAACGCTGAAGAAACGGAGACAGTCGAGGGAGTGTCATCGGTGAAGCTGGTCCGAGCAAGAGCTTTGTCCAGGAGTTTATCTCTTCAGAGCAAGACTCTTAGTTATCAGGTAAGGTATTATCAGGACACTGGACAAAAGCTTCTAAAGTAAGTACTTTCAACTTCTACCGGAGTTTCTCCCTTTCCAAAAACAAAACTCTTGGTTGTAAAATACCTCGTCATCAGTATACTGGACCTCTTCTAAGGTTCACCTTTAGCTTGTTCTTCTGTCTTCTTTCAACCAGTCAGATTTTTCACTCCAGAGTAAGATACTTAGCTATCGGGTAAAGTCTAATCACCAGCATGAATCTTCATCCAACCACTCTTAGAGGAAGTATTCCTGTGGAGGGAGAGAACGCTGAGGAGACGGAGACAGTGCAAGGAGTGTCATCGGTAAAGCTGGTCCGAGCAAGAGCTTTGTCCAGGAGTTTATCGCTTCAGAGCAAGACTCTTAGTTATCAGGTAAGGGATTGTCATCAGGGTACTGGACATAAGAATCTCCTAAGGTTCACAACCAGCGTATTCTTCCGTCTTCCTCCTCCAAACACCGTCAAAGTTTCTCACTGCAGACCAAGACTTTTAGAAAGCCGGTAACGTTTTATCTCCAGCATCTATCTTCCTCCAACCACTTTTAATGACTCCCAGTTACCCTCTGGAAGTCGTAGCTCCATCTAACCCAGAAATTATTAGTGAAGACAAGGTATATTTCTGCCCCTTGAGAAAGATACCTCAAGACAACAGAGACAGTAAGAACTCAACGGTAAAACTGATCCTGTCAATAAGGTAATCAATGCAAAGCAAGACTTCTTAGCTATCACGTTCTAGGTGTACCTTCATGCAATGTGAATCCGTCACGATGCGAAAGAAATACAATCATCTTCTAAATTCAATTTCTGAAGTTGTTAAAATTCCTTCACAGGAACTGAACGACAAGGACCCTCAGAAGACGACGTCTCTCCCCAACCCACCTGCCTCACACGCGTTACATTCCACTACTCATGGCGTCGAACATGTTAAGGTAAAAGTCAGTAATCGTGCAACTTACTTACTTTTTCACATAAGTGCAGTACCTAGTTTAGAAAAAAAATCAACACTAAATAATACCGGGGGTAGACTTCCTTTGCAGGAGGTCGACTAGGTGGGTACTCCAACAGTGCCAGTCATTCTACCGCCTGAGCTGTGATGTGCAAACATTACTGTGCTTCGGTAGGAGGGCACTGTAGCTAGTGAAATTACTGGGCTGAAGAGTCTTAACATCTTATGACTCTCAAGTAAGAAGCGTTAGCGCAGTGCACCCAGAATTCTACCTTCGTGAAATCCTGGGTAGCACTGTGCTAATTATGAGCAGCGTTATCACTTACCGTCAGGAGAGCGTCTTACTCGTCTTCTTATTTCGTTGTATAAAAAAAAATATATTATATTTCTTTATGTGCCACTAAAATGATGTTTTTTGAATGGTCAAAATATAATGATCAATCCGTTTTTTTATTCAAAGGTTCGTGATGTTAAAACATCACGCGAGATCGCGGTCAAAGGTCGAAAGGTGAACGGTCGCATCGTCATTTTTAAATGACGATGCGACCGTTCATGTTAGCAAAATAAACCTAGAAGGGATTAATCCCTCCCTGGCTTCACTGAACATCATGCCGGAACATGGTTATGACTAAGCACTTCCTGTTTATCTATTTTTACAAGCTTTTATTTAATTTCACCTGTCCGTTGTCTGTAATCAAATCTTGCAAGTTTAATGTGATATAGTAATTGAGCTGAAATTTTGCATGTGTATAAACCGGATGCCAATGCAATATTATTATGACATCGAGCTGATCTGATGATGAAGCTGGAAGGTGGCCAAAGGAACTTCTGTTCACTTGCCTTTTGAAGAGTCCCATGTTGAAGCTCAACGGAAATACCGCGGGCGGAAGCTCATTCCACATTTTGCAGGTGTACGGCAAGAAGGAGCGACTAAATCGCACAGTGCGAGAATGCCAAGCATCAATAATGTGTGGAATAATAATAAAAGTTTGTTTTTAACACGTTCATGGACACTTGCATTATTAAAAAAAATACAATATGACATACCAATTTCCATACAACGTCTTTAGGCGGATTGTCATATGTAATAGATTATTATAATGTCTGTTATGGCAGCAACCTATATACCTATGGCTATATACGATAACGTCTGTAGACGGAAGACATATCAAACATTTCAGAATGTAAGCACTATGACCATTACGGCCATGGACGGTACCGTCTTTAGGCGGGTGTCATAACAAGCAGAGCAATAGAAGTGTGATGAGACATTGTCGGTGGGGGACGGTTGGACGTCGGACGTCGATGGACGTGGTGCCACATCGAAATTATATTTTTTACGCCTATCGACGGAGTGTCCATGAACGTGTTAAAAAGTTTTTTTTTTTATTTCACTTGTTTGGGAATGTTGTTATTACCTACAGCTTTTTTTTATCCAGGTGGCTCCAGAAGTGCCAGTATCAGTGGAAGCGTTATCAGAAGTGGTCAAAACTAAGCCGGAATGTTGGCGGACATTCTGCGCCATGGTCTACATTAGGACTGTCAGAATGATACGGGACCCTTACAAGTGCTATCTTATGATCTTCATGCCTATTAGTAAGTGTATATCTACTTAGTTATAAACAGTTTATATATTATATACAATCATTATTTCCACTCAAAAATACACTTTTTTTTAATAAGCTAATGCAACCCAAACGCAGGAAGGCGCGAAAGTGCAGTCGTGATCTTTGTTTTGTTCCTAACCACGTCCGCTTTTTATGTGTGTACAAATTCGAACATATTACAAAAATTTCGTCTCTAATGGCGACTATTAAATCATGAAGCACATTTACGACACATTATGTTTACCGGGGGTAGACTGCCTTTGCTGGAGGTTGTCTAGGTGGATACCCCAACTGTGACAGTTATTCTACCGCCTGAGCAGTGATGTGCAAAAATTACTGTGCTTCGGTAGGAGGGTATTGTAGCTTGTTGCTAGTGAGATTGCTGGGCAAAAGGGTATCTTATGACTCTGGAGATAGATGCTAGAATTTCACATCATTGAAATCCTGGATGGCACTGTTATGATTATGAGCAACGCGTTATCTCCTACCATCAGAAGAGCGTCTAGCTCTTCTTATTTCTTTGCAAAAAACATAAAACCCAACTTAAGTATTTCTTGACTATCGTAAATTTGTAGCAATAAGTAAATTCTTTATTCCAGTCTCCTGCGCCCTCGGCCTCCACATAAAGTCCCGTCAGATAGTAATGTTCCGTCCCGTGCCACTAAGGCTAGATCTAGCGACGTATCTCAACAAGACTCCTGTGGCGCTCTACAGCGAGATCGATGATCCTAAACCGTTGATGGATTTGAGGTGAGCAGATCAAAACTATACAAGTAGATCTCGAATAATTAGTCCGCCAGCCCAATGTTGTGAGCATAGTATATTAAATATTATGTCGGAAAGAATCAGACGAAGTTCTTATGGGCCCAAAAACGGTGCGTAAATATGAGAAGGTTTATAGCCAGAAGTGGACGAATATAGATCCCTCGTTTTGGAGTAAAATAGAAAAATAAGAGAAAGTCGAAAATTAAATTCATAAAACTTCCTCCAAAAGTACCCATAATTTCGGTAATAAGCAAATCATATGGGACCATTTGTATATTTTAAAGTGAAACTGAAAATACATTTAAGTACTTTGTAATTTTCATGCTTTTTTCAGAGATTCTCTAGAACATCTCGGAGCTCATCCCATAGAGGACTATGACGGGAACGCAACCTCTTTTCTAAATATGGACAACTTTGGTGCCTTCAGTTTAAGGGAAAATGAGCTTCCCTATGGAAATGTTCTCAGTTATTACAACAGCACTTACGCTCATGGGCTGCCAATATTACTGAATTTACTGGATAATAGCGTTTATAGGTAAGAGAATAATTACATATTATGAGAATTTCCATGGTTCTTAACATATTTCTCGATTTGAGATAGGCGTTCAACATTGTTTTTGTTCTCATCCTCATAGGAAATATTTAAAATCTACAGGTATAAAGTATTTAAAAGTGATATTATCAATTTTAAAGACAGGTGCTAATGTGAAATATTGAGATTCTTTATTTGAGTGTATAATTAATTACTTTTGATATGTGGTGTACCACAGGGCAGTGTACTCGGTCCGATGTAATAAGTACATTATATTATTTATATAATTCACCTTTCGGTTACCTCCAGGATAATGATGTCAGCAGCCGGTCTCCTAGAACACTTCAAGCCAATAGAAGCATACGTCCATCCGTTCCAACAAACGGAACAGAAAGAACAGTTAAATATAGGGAATGTGATTTGTGCTGTGTTTGTTGGCATGATCTTTGCGCTGGTACCGGTCACGCTGGTCGTTGATATTGTTTATGATAGAGAGGTAAGTTTAGTTATAAAAATACCCGTAGAATTATTATTTCATGCTTAGTCATATTGTAAGTTTTTGTCTACCTTAACCCTAATGAAAATATTTATGTTTTATCCTATTTAATTGCCAGTGGTTATCACTGAAGGTATTGGAACGTGATTCGAAAAACCTTACGCTTCACATGAAGGACATGCGAAGGATCTCTATTTTAGTTTTTCAAAATTTTCTTTCTACAATAAAATTATTTTGAGCCATTTAGAAATAAAATTATACTAAACACTATAAATATTACCGGGGGTAGACTTCCTTTGCAGGAGGTCGTCTAGGTGGGTACCCCAACAGTGCTAGTTATTCTACCGCCTGAGCAGTGATGTGCAAACATTACTGTGCTCCGGTAGGAGGGCACTGTAGCTAGTGAAATTACTGGGCTAAAGAGTCTTAACATCTTATGACTCTTGAGTAAGAAGCGTTGGTGCAGTGCTCCTAGAATTTCACATAATTATGAAATCCTAAGTAGCACTGTACTGATTATGGGCAGCGTTATCTCTTAACATCAGGAGAGCGTCTTGCTCGTCTTCTACTTCATCACATAAAAAAAATTTATCTATAATGCGAATATTAATCATTTTAAGTTTCAATTATGCACTTTGCCTCAATATGACATTCTCCATTACTATTATTATTATATCTTAATAACGGAGGTTAGAAAAGGGAATGTAATTCATTATTTTTATTAATAGATGCTTTACCTTCCCAGATCCGAGCCCGCAGTCAGCTTCGTATCAACGGCCTCTCTATGGGGATGTATTTCCTCTCCTTCTTCACCGTACTATCCCTCGTCATGCTGCTTACTTGCGGAGGGGTTCTTATATTGGTAAGTTTATTTTGTTTACATAGTTACAACTTAATATAACTTACGTAGCAATTTTCATCCTTTTGGACTCGAGTAATTATTGAGATAAGTACTTCAATGTACAACGAAGTCAGAGCAATCTTTCAAATCTAAGATTTGCCATAACTAGTATTCTTCTGATCTGAGGCCATAACCAAATGATGTAAGAGATAACCGTGAAAAGGCTAGGAGAATTTCACCGTGTTTTATAAGTGAATCTTAAAAAGTATTGTAAACTAGCTGACCCGCGCGCACTTTGTTGCGCGTGACAGTCAATTCATAGAGTGATGAATTCGGTGCACCCATTTAGACTATCATTGTATTTCCATTCCATTGTAGAAATACAGACAGATATTGTTCAGTGGAACCACGGAGGGATTTACCCTGCGTACTTTTCCGATAATTCGTCTTTTCTTACATTATAGGTAAGCCTTTGACCACGATCTTGCGTGATGTTAAGCGACGATGCGGCCGTAGACGATAGCAGTCTAAACCTAGAAGGCGGGATCCTCCTCATCTCGCATCTAATATGGTCCTTTTTTCACTAATTTTGACGACCTCTGTGGCGCGGTGGGCTAATACCCGCCTGCAACGCAGAAGGTTGCGGGTTCGATTCCTGCATGGGAAATGTTTGTGTGATTCACAAGTATTTGTTTCTGGTCTGGGTGGTTCAATATCTATTACCTAACCACCATAACACAAGCATTAAGTTGCTTAGCTTGGGGTTAGGTGGCGCTGTGTGAAATGTCCTGAAATATTTTTTTTTAGTTCCTCCTCCATCAGTCGTGGCCCTCATATCTGAGGGTCGTGATCTCCTCTATCCATGACTTTTTTCCTCACGATGTTACGCCATCTTGTCCTATCAATGGCCACCCGGAGAGCATCGTAGACTGTAGAGTCGAGAGTGGTGCGGATCTGGTCAGACCAACGCATTAGTAACGCATTTTTTTAGTTAATTGCCATAAAATTCTTCCAGATCTACTTCAACGACATCCCCAGCATGAACAACCCGTCCGCCATGTTCACCCTGACCTTCCTCCTCCTCCTCTACTCTCCCTCCGCCATCCTCTTCAACACGTGCGTCTCCTACATCTTCGACAAGATGGACTCCGCTCAGAGCATCATGCCCAACTTCACCACCTGGATCGGGGTCATACCGTTTGTACTGGTTGCTGTACTGGATACGTTTAAATTGAGTAAGTTTTGTAATATTAAATTTAAATTTATTGTCTTTTTTTTAATATATTTTTTTTTATTGTCTTGTTTTTGTGTTATTTTAAAAGTAAAAGATCCATAGATCCGAATGATCCAAAGATCCATAGCAGCGTTTGCAGCGTCCAGGAATTCAAATCTCAGTATGTTGTTTTTTTCATGGTGGTCATTGTCATTAAGTATATCTTTATTGTCCAAAGCCTAGGGTTTGGCCTAGCTTTGACTTGTATTTTTCATCATGAGTAGATAAACATGAAACTGAAAAATATATATTTGAAAAAAAAATACAGTACAAGAAGACTTTAAAACTACTAGGAATAAATAATTACTAGGATTATAATTTTTATGTAAGAACCTGTGACCTCTAAGTCTCAGCGAAATATTAAAATGTAACTATAACTATGTAATTTTGTTCTAGCATCAAACGCAGCATTTGTGATGCACGTATTCTTCAGTCTCGTAGACGTCATGTACGTGCCGTATGCCATCGTCTACTACGTCGATAGGTATGTATATTTAATCGCTTACAGACTACCTAGTTGGAAGGAATTTTAAGAACATATGTACAGCGGTGATGTGCAGCAAATGCGGTTTTTTTTTTACAGTCTGCGCAGCGTCTTCGCTTGAGGGGCTGGTTAATTGTATTGTATCCTTCTTTCGCTTATCGGCTTAAGACTTTTTATATTCTGTTGTTCGCAGAGTTTACGTCCAATGCAATCTCCGCGATCACTGCACCAACCCACCTCTAGAACAATACCTGACAGCTGAGGTGTTCACACTAGTGGGCGCCATGTTGCTACACTTGCCTCTATATTGCTGCGTGTTGCTAGCAGCCGACCGCCTCAAGGGAGGCAGGCGGATCTGTCCGGTGAGACCATCTTAATATAATAGATTATATTAGAACAATACCTGACAGCTGAGGTGTTCACACTAGTGGGCGCCATGTTGCTACACTTGCCTCTATATTGCTGCGTGTTGCTAGCAGCCGACCGCCTCAAGGGAGGCAGGCGGATCTGTCCGGTGAGACCATCTTAATATAATAGATTAGATTAGAGAACTCTTTAGTGAAATAACACAATTTTATACAAGAAGTTATTATACCTAATTAATAAAATACAAAAAATAATGATTTAAAAATTGTAGCTACTTATGTAAATCCACGATCACAAGAACAAAATCTAGCACAAATCTTAGAAATATAACTTATTTCAATAAATACAATACACTGCATATGTGCAGACTCCACACAAACGACTAATCATATAAAAAAAAACGAATCTCCTCAAAGAAATTGTGCGACTTATACGAAAAATTATCAACATTCTCCACAATTTGTTCCCAGATGATACGACGCCTATCATCAGAGAAGATAGACATAGAAGAGGACGCGGGGTGTTCGGCGAGAGAGGACGAGGACGTGAAGAAGGAGAGGAGAAGAGTGACGTCACTCATGCAACAACGGACCGGTGTTGTTCCGCCTCTTGTTGTTCATGTAAGTTATTTTAGTGAAAGGCTGGGAATAAAATTCCTTCTCATAAGACATCATCAATCATCTGATAGGTAACATAAGCTTCTGATTAGCCTGGCTGGTATTCACGAGTCAGGTGGAGATGTCAGATGACCAGAATACTGGCTTCCTCCAAAAAATAAGCAATTGTAATCAGCGGGTCAATGCCGCCAACATTCTGGCCACCTATCCCTCTACCACAGGTTTAAAGTTTTATGTTAAGTTTGTAAGTTTATTTAATTGTAAAAGGTATGAAGGTTATACTGATTGACTGACTTATCAGTCAACGTACAGCTGAAACCGCTGAACGCGTTGGATTGAAATTTTGCGTCCAGATTTTATGACATCCACTAAAAAAAGATTTCTTAATGCGGGTAAAGAGCACCATCTGGTAAATTTAAAAAAACGCTAGGTAAGCCTCATACTAAACCAAACACTGCTTATGTGATTTTCTGTATTAAAACCAAATAGCCAGGTGCGGGGGGCGGTTGTCTAGTTTTCATTGGCTCGTTCAAAGTAGAAACTCTTTGATTCAAAGGCATTTGACGTGTTTTATGCAGAGTCAATGCGTATTGTCGATGAAAGCATACCTCCGGTTTATGGTTGAGTGCTCTAGGGTCCAAGCAAAGTTTCATTCCAGAAAAGCCCAAACATCACTTATTTCATTCCAGAACCTTCGCAAAGAATACAAAGTCCGCGGGGCGAGTGGCACGTGCTGCGGCGAAGACCAGTCGGCCAGGAAGCGAGCTGGTCTCGTGAGACTCAGCCTGGCGGTGGAAGGGGGAGAGGTGTTCGGTCTACTAGGGCACAATGGTGCTGGGAAGACTACCACTATGAAGGTTATCACGGCTGAAGTGAGGCCCACTTGTGGCACTGTGAGTCAAATTTGTAAATATTGTGACTTTTTTTAACAGGGATTACTTAAGTTGGTACCTCAACCTCAAATGAGTTTCAAATTTTTTTACCACATTTTTTGGTCAACCTAGGCGTACTTTCATTGACCAAATAAATGTATTTCTAAGGAAAGGTCAGGTTAAAAGTACCAAGAACCGACGAGCGTGCATGAAGCATGTGATCGAAGTTGAGGATAAGCTTATTATAATGCTGTGCGTGAGGAGTGGGGATGTTGTGCAGCTCTGATTTATATTAATCAACAATAACTAAAAAATCAAAACAGTTAAGACCATAATCTACAAGTATTCAAGCTATAAAAAAGATGGATAAATTGAGATAAACACAGCTTGCACAATATATGCAAGAGGATCCTGCACAGCGATGGTTAATATCAATCATCAAAAGTTGCCTTACTTTTCTTTAATAATTATTCTTTGTTTCATCTATTGACTCGTTCTTTCTCCAGGTACTCCTCGGTAACAAAAACGTCCGCGACCACGAAGCGTCAGCGTTCAAGCTGCTCGGCTACTGCCCTCAACATGACGCTCTGTGGAAGAACGTCACGATACGCGAACATATTGAATGTTACGCTGCCATTAGAGGGGTCAGCAGGGTCGATACTCCTAGGTGAGCTAACTGAACATGACTCACTTATTTTCCCATGTCGCTTAACAATACCACCATGACAACCAACCACAATATCATGGTTAAAGGCTCACCTATAACACAGATAACCTATAAAAAAAATACTGGGCTAAATTACTGGGCTAATGAGTCTTAACATCTTATGACTCTTGAGTAAGAAGCGTTGGTGCAGTGCTCCTAGAATTTCACATCATTGTGAAATCCTAGGTTGATTATGGGCAGCCGTTATCTCTTAACATCAGGAGAGCGTCTTGCTCGTCTTCTACTTCATCACATAAAAAAAAAAAAGTTAAAAAAAAATCACAGAGTCACAGTTTATCCCCATCTCTAATGGTCCTGGGACTATATAAATAGAGAAGAGCCAATCGCTTGTGGCTAACCCAAAAAGATAATTGGGATGACAGCTATGGTAGTTGTTCGTTTTTCCATCACGACTGTCAGCCAAGAATGGTTTTCTAGGCACTTGACAAAATAGGCCGCCCTCGTAACCAAGTATGGTGGTCGCTGGTATGGTCCCATAAACTTAGTTGTTTTCATTTTTCACATGCACAGACAATAATTATTTATTGCTCTGGGGCCTGGGGAAACATTTTGGAAAATTAATTCCGTTTCAAGCCTTGCAAAATTGTAATAATAATAATGCTGACCACCGGCAGCTTGGGCTTTGGCCCCGCTGTCGGCGGGTTTTCTAGGTTAGGTTTTTTTACAATGTTTTTATGTTTTGTATATATTATTATTTTTTAAAAATATTGTAAAAAATTTAATTTAAGATTATAAATAAATATAGATAATAATAATATTCCAACAGAACAGGTTACCCTACTTACACTATCAGAGTCAAATCACAATTATAGGTTGTGTGGCCAACCTATAAGTAGCAGTTTCAGGTTGCAGAGATTAGGTATTCTACAGGGCCTGCAAACATGACATATCTTATTAGGAAACAGCCGAAACCCACAGTTTGACGTGCCTTCTGAGACACGGCAGCCGTCCAGGTGAACTTTTTGCCACATACTGAGATTTGAATCCAGGGCCTACGGATAAAAGCCTGGGCTACGGGCGCCTGGGACGCTACGTAATGACTAATCTAATATATAAAATTCTCGTGTCACAGTTTTCGTTGCCATACTCCTCCGAAACGGCTTGACCGATTTTGATGAAATTTTTTGTGCTTATCCGGTATCTATGAGAATCGACCAACATCTATTTTTCATCCCCCTAAATGTTAGGGGTAGTCCACCCCTAAATTTTTTTATTTATTTTTTAGACAAAATTTTTAATTTCTATTTTTTTATGATACAACATACAAAAATACATACAATCCTCAATTTTCACCCTTAAACGATCAACCCTTATTTTTTAATAGCCATTTTAGTAATTTAATCATTTTTCCTCTCAGGTCGAAAACTGATCAATCGTCATTTAATTAGTTATTTATTATGAAATCTATGAGAATCGGCCAACATCTATTTTTCATCAACTTAAATGTTAGGGGTAGTCCACCCCTAAATTTTTTTTTTTAAACAAAATTTTGAATTTCTATTTTTTTTTATACAACATACAAAAATACATTATACAATCCTAAATTTTCACCCTTAAACGATCAACCCTTATTTTTTAATAGCCATTTTAGTAATTTAATCATTTTTCCTCTCCGGTCGAAAACTGATCAATCGTCATTTAATTAGTTATTTATTATTAAAATCTATGAGAATCGGCCAACATCTATTTTTCATCACCTTAAATGTTAGGGGTAGTCCAGTCCACCCCTAAATTTTTTTTTTAGACAAAATTTTTAATTTCTATTTTTTTTTTATGATACAACATACAAAAATACATACAATCCTCAATTTTCACCCTTCTACGATCAACCCTTATTTTTTAATAGCCATTTTAGTAATTTAATTATTTTTCCTCTCCGGTCGAAAACTGATCAATCGTCATTTAATTACTTATTTATTATTAAATTATTATTTATTTGTTTTTTATTTATTATTATTTATTTATAATTTATTTATTTATTATTTATTTATATGGCAAAACAACGTTTGCCGGGTCAGCTAGTCTAATATATAAAATTCTCGTGTCACAGTTTTCGTTGCCATACTCCTCCGAAACGGCTTGACCGATTTTGATGAAATTTTTTGTGCTTATCCGGTATCTATGAGAATCGGCCAACATCTATTTTTCATCCCCCTAAATGTTAGGGGTAGTCCACCCCTAAATTTTTATTTTTTTATTTTTTAGACAAAATTTTTAATTTCTAGTTTTTATGATACAACATACAAAAATACATACAGTCCTCAATTTTCACTCTTCTACGATCAACCCTTATTTTTTAATAGCCATTTTAGTAATTTAATCATTTTTCCTCTCCGGTCGAAAACTGATCAATCGTCATTTAATTAGTTATCCCCGCCAGATGTCTACAGGTGTCACTTCTGACCCAGTAAACAGCACGGAGTAGGGATGAGAACGAAGCCGGTCTCCTTTCTTTCTCACTCCCTACACAGTTGTCGGCCATCATTATTGTTTATGCATCAAGTGTAGTAGTAACGTTGACAATTATTATTTTGTTATCTCAGTGTAACTCTAATATTAACTTTTAATCATTCCTATTTTATCAATAATAATTAAATTATCAATTTTGAGTGTATTTTGCACGATTAGTTAATCAAGTGATTTTATAACCTCAAAAGTACTCAACACGTGACACGAGCTTTCAATAACAACGGATTTTGTGTTATAAGTATACTTTTTTTTATTTATATCGAAAATGTTGTTGATCTTATAAAAATGTAATTTTAATTTAATTTTATTAAAAAAATGTAATTGAACAATTAAGATTTTCATAGTTTCCAAAAAATCAGTCATTATGAATCTTTATTTTGAAATGTCAATGGAAATATTGGTTGTATGAAAAAATTATAAGAGACAATGTTTTCATAAAATTTAATTTTTTACTTTTGTTTGAAATTTTTTTCCATAAAATAATGCTTATTTCACGCATATACCACATTCTTACATACATACAATATACACATTCTAAAATACATACATACTTCCAATAAGTAAGCTATTTTTTGTCTACACTAGAAATTACTAGGAAATTATTTATATGGCAAAACAACGTTTGCCGGGTAAGCTAGTATTATGTATTTAGATACAGTAGGTGTACAAACATCTTTTTACACACCAATATTTGTTGTATTCCAGGTTAGTAGACGCATACCTGAACGGTCTCCAAATATCGGAACACGCTAACAAGAACGCGGACGAGTGCTCCGGCGGCACCCGACGCAAGCTGTCCTTCGCCCTCGCCATGGTGGGGTGTCCCCGGGTGGTGTTACTGGATGAACCCTCTACAGGCATGGATCCCAGGAGCAAGCGGTTCCTGTGGGACACTATACTGGCTAGTTTTCAGGTAAACTCATAAGAAGTAAAGTAAAATTTATATGTGGTATAAAATGTAGTTTATGTGGTAGGTATCAATAAAGAGTTTCTTATAAAAGAAGAAGTTAGAGAGAGAGAGATAGTTGTGAGAGTTTTTTATGTTTCTTTTATCTTATGATAAAAGAAACATAAAAAACTCTTACATATTTAAGTACTTACATATTTTGAAGTGGTATGAAAATATTTGGGGTTCCTTAGTAATAGTGAAGACACATTTTACACTTTTAGAGTCCAATCACGCAATAATTAAGGCTGTGTGACCAACCTACATATTATACGAGTATGTAGCAGTTTCTAGCCGTCAGGATTACTACTACTATACTTGTAGTATATAAACTTCAGAAATTATTTTAAAATTGCCTTACGTAAGTGTCTTATTAAGATTCGATTTCCCATTAAAATTTATTTTTTAGAATTTTTAGAATAAAATCAAAGAAACGTGGTGGGTGGTTTTTTAAAAATTCTTAATTTATTCAAGCAAATCTAAGTTCAAATGACATACGATTTAATCACTAAAATACAAAAACTCATTTAAATACAGTGTTGACAGAATAAAAAACTTAAGCATTTTATTTTCAGGGCAAAAAAGGTGCAATACTTACTACACATTCCATGGAAGAGGCTGATGCGCTATGTTCCAGAGTAGGGATCATGGTTAAAGGAGGCTTGAGGTAATTATCACACCCATTTCTTAGCTAAATACTACCTTAACAATACTCCAATAATAAATGGCTGCGGTTATAAAATACTTCCTTGTGGAACGCCACACTAAATGTGTGCAGTCTTTACTTCGGAAATCGACGTAAAAGGCTTGGTCCAGATCTAAAGTTGCTAAAATAAAACAAAATATTTCTTTCGTAGGTGTATTGGCTCAACGCAGCATCTCAAGAATTTATACGGAGCAGGTTACACATTAGAAATGAAGATTGGACAGAAACCACCGGTAAATATAACTTTTCAAATTTATTTACTTCTGAGGTCTAAATTGGACCCAATATGGGACTAACCTTGCAAAATGGCCATTGGTGACTGATAAATTTTGGAACGAGTCTAAACGTTTTTCAGAGCAAATATTCGCGAAAAGTGTCAAATCCCTATTCATAAAGTTTGAGAATGTTGCATTTTGTGAACATTTGCGCGGTGTAGGGCTAGCCTATTTGACAAATATGTTTACTCTTTGTTTGATACTTCGTTATACAGCGTGACGGGTTAGAATAGCCTCCTAGTTCTCGTTATTTTACTAGAATACAAAAAGTAATACGTGTAGTAAACAAATTTCTTCTGTTTGATGAACAGATGATGGAGACAGAGCTGTCAATGTCCCCATCACCGCTGCGATCATCACAAAACTCACCGTCGCTTGGTGAAGCTGATGAAGGTAAGTGATTCAAGATTAATATTGTGATAATACGTAAACTTAGGAATCCACGACGCTTATCCCTTTTCATTATTTTACATTTTTGATGTTTCCAATACATTGATGACTTTAACCAGACCATAAGCATAAGAGTTAAAGTCATTAATTAATATAAGTTTTTGGTTCGATCTTTTTAAGCTATTGCATAGCTTCTATCGCGGGCCTTGAGCGTGGGGACCGAATCCAGAAATTCCGTAACGAAAAAAACCTAACACCCCCTCCAACCGGCACAGCGGTGATACTTTTTAGTTTTTTCATCTATAGATAAATACCAGAACTTTTAATGACTTTTTTAAAATATCACGCTTGTCTCTTTAGTTCAGCAACCCGCCTTTAGGTGGCATTAAAATAAATAAATAATTATAATTACATAAGTTGATAAAAAATGCTATGCAATAGCTTTACCGCGGCAGTCTCCGAGTGCCACACGTCTTTTTTTGTTTGTTGATAGTAGTTTAGTTTGGATTTATTTCTTTATATTCTAGAATCTATAGATGTCCCTGAATGGGGTACACCTATTTGTTTTTTAAACTAAAATTTAGCTCTACTCATGCGTGTCCTAAGATAATGCACAACCTACTACAGCGCTACAAGGGAGTTACCGGCACTGGTCCGACAGAGACAACACAAAACTTTTAACAATATATTTATTCCAACCACCGATATATCAATATCTTAATGGCGTATTTAATTTAATTTAATTTAATAAATTCGATACATATCATATATTTGGCGTAAAAATCAAATCTTAATTTCTAGTACACTAGATTGTTAACTTAACAAATAATAACATTATTATAAATACACACAGTCAAAACTTAAAACTACAATAGTTGTTTGTTATACAAGAGTGCAAAGTTGCCTTTTAACCGCGTGCTCAGTTTTGATGACCGAGCTAGCGAAGGATTCTAATTATTGAATCACTCGCTGCGCTCGTGATTCAATAATTAGAATCCTGAGCGTTAGCGAGGGAATCAAAAGAGCAAAAGGTTAAAAATCTTTGCACTCGAGTGTGACACATAATTTTTCATCCCCCCTCAGCGAGGAAATAATTCAATGATAAAAGATTTTTTTTAAATTTATTCTCACCATAGATGCGCGCAGTGTTACCAGTGCCATATCTTCAAAAGTAACCAGTATACAATTTAAATTTACTTACCTATTCTTTTTAGTGATTATTTCCTCATTTTCAGTTTATCATAGTGAGAAATCGACATTAAAAAGCTACTAAAAAGTAATAGTTAGAAAAAATCTTTCTACTGAACTATAAAAAAATACTAAAGTTATAAAAAATGGCTTATTTTGTTAACTCTGCTAAATTAACCTAACTATTTTTAATTTTACAGGGAAAATTGATCCATATTTATAATTCATTTAAAAATACTATTGGCTCGAAATGTAACTTATATCTAAACAAGTAACGTAAATAGTTTTAAAGAAACGTAAAATGTTACAAAAGTAACTTACTGGCAATGCTGATGATGCGCACAAAGCAAATTAAAAAAAAAGTTCACCAAAAAGGTTACGATTCCGAGATTTTAACAAATTTAAAAAACTTGTATAATTTTATTGTAAAATCGGCACCATAGAGGTGGAAGTAAATAGGTTTAATGATTTTTTCGACTCACAAACTCGGTGCACACGATGTTTCTTTATTCAAATTTACTTTACCCTCTAGAGGATAAAATGGACTTTTCCAGTCAGATATCGAAGGGTAAAAATACACTTTCCGAGATAGTGGGATGAAAACACATTTAAAACGCGTCAGGTGTCCGTGTCCCGTGCGCACCCTCGCTTGAATGTGCCCATAACGCTAGCTGCGTTCCCATGCTGTATTTATATTTAGGCGTTACTAACATACAACGATTTTAATTTTGAGGAACCTAGCACTAGACAGAGGTTATGTTTTTGTATGTATTTTGCCGTGAATAAAGTCTTTTACATTTTTAGGTGGATCAGGTCCAGGATCAGTGAGCGGGGCAGCGGCGGAAGCGGAAGGCGAAGCAGAGGCGGTAGACGCCAGCATACACACGCCACTCGTCGCGCCACCACACAATCAACCACACCACCATCATAATAGGTAACATTTACAAGCTAATTTAAATATAAATTAACCAACTCCAAGCTCGCTTTCAATAAGCAAGGGTACGACGCAAGTTCAGCTCTTTACTTGAACAATAATAACTACTACTACTTAATTTTTAACTTGAAAAACGTCTAGCAAACCGCGAAGAATTATTATCATCTGTAAAGTGTATAATAGGATACCAATTCTGGTTTTTCAAGTAATCAGAGAACTGAGAACACATAAAATAAGATTCCAACGAATTGTGTTATTCGTAATTTATTAAAATCTGTTAAATTATAAAAGTCTCGTCTTTCTCTCGTCTGTGAAAGCAACGCAAGTTAATGAGGAAATGAGCTATGAAAGTGAGCATGTTTCATTCTGACAGTAACTTCAGAGCTTTGTCATAATATGTCGAAGATAATAAAACACAGTGGTAGCTTGTAATCAACTGAACATATTTATTACACAGATAATTAATCTAGTACACATGCTTCTCTGTCATACTGTCTTACATTTTATAGTATAGGTGGCGCTAGTTACTACGTGTTATTTTGTTACATTAGAATATGATATATAAATAACATCCCCACCTAACAAAATAATCTAAATCCCAAAATATTCACAACAAAAATATTTCAACCCCAAATACATAATACACAACTACTAGGTAAAATTAAGTTCAGACATGCTGATCAATTTTAAAAACTTATAATGTTTATTTACACTTAAACTTTTTGTAAATATATCTGCTGGCATATCCGAAGTTGATACATATTTAATTTTTATTTTATTTAGGGATGTACACTCTCTAACAAAATGATGCCTGGTGTCAATGTGTTTTGTACGCTTACTACTAAACAATGGATTAGTTGCTAATTTAATAGAACTCTGATTGTCGCTATACAAACACAATGGCAGGTTTTCATTTAATACTGACAGTTCGCTTAATACATTCCTGAGATATATTGCCTCTTTACATGATTCTGACAGAGCCATGTACTCTGCTTCGGTACTAGATAATGCTACAGTTTTCTGCTTTCTAGCTTCATATGAGATTACTGACCCTGACATAATAAAACAGTATCCAGTATATGCATAGGCGTACCCAGGGGGGGGCAGGGGGGGGCAGCTGCCCCCCCCTGGAAATCGAATGTCTTATATTATATTTGTAGAATAAGCAATAAAAATTTCTTGGCGCTCGCAATAAGGCAATTACACACGTTTCGTAGTTAGAATAATATATTTTTTAGCTTTTTAGTAACAATATTTCATTTTTTCACCACTCGGAGCGTACTAAATGCACACTTTTTGTCATCATATTTTATAAAATTTCTTGGCACTTGCACCAAGTTCGTAAGTAGCTATAGAGGTAGTAGTAGTATATCTCTTACATGTAACTATCGTGGTCAGAAATAGGATATTTTCTTGGGGCTCAAGCCGTTCGCACATTTTCCATAATCAAGATTTGAAATTTTCTCGGCTCGCAGCAAACTGCTTTTGCTTTTATTAGTAAGAACATTCAAGTTTCTTGCAGCTCGGAACGAACAAAGCCCACCTTTCGTAGTCAGAAATATAAAAAATACTCGGCGCTCGTTTCTAACTCGTAACTCGTAAATTTCTAACCGCAAAGAAAAAGATAACTGCCCGTTTTTCGTTGCTTAATATATACAATTTTCTTGGAAATGGCAACAAGCTGCTTGCACTATTTTACGGAAGAATATTTTAATTTTCCTACTGCTCGAAGCAAATTAACTGCACTTTTTCGTTGTCCAATATATTAAATTTTCTCGCCGCTCGCAGCAAGCTGTGTGCGCTCCTATATGTCAGAATATTTAAACTTCTAACCCCTCAGGGAAAGATAACTTCACTCTTTTCGTAGTCCAAAATATAAAATTTTCTCGGCGCGCGCAGTAAGCTGTTTGCGCTGTTTTAAAAAAGAATAATTTAATTTTCCAACCGCTCGGAGCAAGTTAACCGCACTCTTTTCGTTGCCAAAAATATAAAATTTTCTCGGCGCTCATAGCAAGCTGCTCGCGCTATTTTAAGGAAGAAAATTATAATTTTTCTACCGCTCGGAGCAAGTTTACCGCACTTTTTTCCTTGCCAAAAATATAAAATTTTCTTGGCGCTCGCAGCAAGCTGCTCGCGCATTTGTAAGTAGTATATTTTAATTTTTCAACATCTCGCAGCAAATTAAGTGCAGTATTTTTGCTACCAAACATATAAAATTTTCTCGGGGCTCGCAGCAAGCTGCTCGCGCTATTTAAAAGGAAGAATATCTTAATTTTCTTACCGCTATGTGCGAGCCGAAATCAAAGTATGGCGTACCTTTTTAATAGGTCCTATCTGCTCAACGTTAAAACATATAGGTACATTACACAGGCATAAAGTTCCAGTTCAGTAAAAAAAATCTGAATCCGACCTTGCCTGCCCCCCCCTAGACCAGAAGCTGGGTACGCCTATGAGTATATGATCGTCTGTCTAGTGTACAAGATGCCCAATCAGCATCGACAAAACCAATTAAATTACATCCAGTCTTTCTATATACTAAGCCATAACTTATTGTTTTCTTTAAATATTTTAACAAACGTTTCAAATGTTTCCAATGAGTTTCATCAAAGCAGTTATTGTACTGGCTTAGAAAACTTACACTATAAGAAATGTCTGGCCTGGTAAGCACAGATAGATACATCAAGCTTCCAATTAATTGTTGATATGGATATTTTTGTACAACTTTACTGTTTACATTCTTTTGCAATTTTAAATTAACTTCCATTGGTGTGTTTGAACCAGAACAATCTATCAAGTTATATTTCTTTAAAATGCTTTCTACAAAATGTTTTTGGTCTACAGTAATATTATCTTTGTTAACATTTATATGCATTCCCAAACATTGTTTGATCTGACCTAAATCTTTTATTCTAAATTTTGCTACTAACTCATTTATTAACTCTTCATAAACATTCTGACAATTATAAAAAACAAAAAAATCGTCTACAAACAAAGCTATGTAAATCTTTACATTATTTTCATTCTTTATAAAGAGACATGGTTCATAATTAGACCTCTTAAACTTTAGCTTTAACAAACAATCTTCAACCCGAGTGTACCAAGCTCTTGCTGATTGTTTCAAACCATATACAGCCTTTTTTAACTTTAAAACTTTGTTATTACAATTTTCAATATCTGAACATTCTGGTATTTCCATATAAACTGTTTCCTGAAGTAAACCATTAAGAAATGCAGTAGGTACATCTAAATGATTCATTTTTAGACCTAATTCAACACTTAAGCCTAATAACAATCTAAATGTTGAATATTTTAAAACAGGTGAGAAAGTTTCATTATAGTCTATACCCTCTTTCTGGGTGAAGCCCTTAGCAACAAGTCTGGCCCTATAACGCACTTCATTTTCACTGTTATATTTCTTTTTAAACACCCACTTATTTTTCACAACCGTACCCCCACTTGGTCTATCTACTAGTTCCCACGAATCACAATCTTGAAATGATTTCAATTCTTGTTTCATTGCATTTTGCCACTGATCTCTTTCCGGTCCATTCATTGCATCATCAAGAGAAATCTGTTCATCTGACATATCCACACACATGTTAGCATATTGATAGAAATCTGGTTTGCGTCTCACACGTTTATCTGGTAGATTCATGTCACAATCCTTTGATAGAACATCCTCTTCTTCTGGCAACATGGTCATTGTATCGGCAAAACTATCTTCTGAGTCACATTCTGAGCTATCAGGAACATAAGTCCAATCATTCTGACTCTGATCATCTGGATCTGTCTCTGGAACTTCCTCTGTTGACCTCTCCGGTTGTTTGCTCTCCTCGATCACAACAGATGTTAAACTGTCATCTATATTTTCCATGACTACTACATCTCTGGCTACAACAACATCCCGTGAGATAGGATCGTACAAGCGATAGCCCTTTATATTCTCCGAGTATCCAACTAGGTACATTTTCTTCGCTTTCTTGTCCCATTTTCTTCTCTTCTCCTTTGGAATATGAACCATCGCTGGACTGCCGAAGATCCGTAGGTGTTTCAATTCTGGCTTTCTGCCCGTCCATATTTCATAAGGAGTTTTGTTGTCATCTAAGCCCGCTGCTGGTGATCGATTTTTTATATACACAGCTGTGTTCACGGCTTCTGCCCAAAGGCTTTTCTCAAATTTGGCATCATAAAGGAGACAACGCGCTTTTTCAACTATGGATCGGTTATATCTCTCACACAGTCCATTTTGTTCTGGTGTATAGCTGTTTGTCTTTTGATGAATTATGCCTGATTGTTTCAGAAAATTTGTCATTTCTGTCGAACAAAATTCTCCTCCGTTGTCTGATCTTAATTTTTTAATTTTCTTTGAGTGCTGAGTTTCAACAAGCTCTTTGTATTGTTTAAAATACATAAATGTTTCACTTTTAGATCTCAGAAAATAAACTGTGCACATTCGGCTGAAATCATCAACAAATAACAGATAGTATTTTGCTTTACCTAGGGATTGATTCTCCATTGGCCCACATAAATCTGTGTGAACCAGTTCTAGGACATCATTACTTCTACTTGAGCTTTTAGGAAATGGTAGTCTTGTCTGTTTCCCTTCACAGCAAACTATACAGCTATTTTTACTGTCATCACTTTTATCTTCAAACATTACACCTTCTGCCGCTCCATTTTTCAGCTTGTTTAAATCATTTATATTGATATGGCCTAGCCGTCTGTGCCAAGTAGTACTTGAGGACTTCACAGCTGCTGCTAAGGGTTGTTGCATCTTTCTAACAATCAATCTGTATACCCCGTTTTCCAGGAGTGCCTCTCCAATACAATCATTCTGTGAGTTGTAGATTAAACATCCTTGCTTATTAAACGTCACTTTATTGCCGCTTGCAATTATTCTACTCACCGAAAGTAAGTTGGTGGTAAGGTTAGGTACACACAAAACATTGTTTACATTGATTGTGTATTCTTTGTTTCCAACATATGTCGTGAGTTGCAGGTCTCCGGAACATAAAACTGGTACGACTGTTTGATTTGCAACGATTATCTCCTTAGTCTTGGGTTGATTACAAACATTTGACAATAAATTCACGTTCGAAACTATATGTGTGCTTGCGCCGGAATCTAAGTGCCAGTCAGACTGACTGAATTCTTTCGTGAGAAATATTGCACTAAATGCATTTGTTTTCGTTTTATCTGCACCCGGACACTGATTTTTAAAGTGACCAATCTGTTTGCATTTATAACAACGAATTATTTTCTTTCTTTGCGCCATATTTTGACTATTGTTGACATTGACAGATGACATTCCGTTCATTTCGTTCGTTCCGATACTGCCGTATTGTTGAACTTGCGTTTTTGCAGAACTGCCAACATTGCGCCGATGAAAATTTTTAGCGGCAAATGCACCTTCAGACTTAACCTCAAAATCTGCACTCATATCCAATAACTTTGTTTTTATAGCGTCTGCACTGATGTTTATGCCTGAGTGTTCGATCGCCATGATCATTGGTCCAAATTTCTCCGGTAGTCCAGCTAACATGAGTGACCCTATCCACTGGTCATTAATCTCGAAGCCGGTGCCGTTCAAATAATCTAGTACACATGCTTCTCTGTCATACTGTCTTACATTTTATAGTATAGGTGGCGCTAGTTACTACGTGTTATTTTGTTACATTAGAATATGATATATAAATAACAGAAGAAAGATAATATTATTATGCTTAAGCTGACGACAGACAGAGGCGAGACGGAGCGGTAAAGCGGTCGTGATGTTCATTTTGTTCCTGCGCATGTTCGCTTTATATGTGACGGGCATAGATATACTACTCTGGATAACGCCTAACCGCTTCAAAATCGACCAAACTAAACAATGCTTAAATCCATAATGAGCACTGTTTCGGCGTCAGTCTCGCGCCAACCATCAAGTGGAACGTAGCTCTTAAGAATTGCAAAACGAATACACTAACAAAGAGAAAATAATATAGGATTTCATATTTTATCCAAATATGTCTTCAAAAATATATATATTATTTACAGGACGGAGTCAAGCGGCGGCGCAAGCGCAGAAGCGACGATAGCGCTGGTCTCGCAACTGTTCCCGGCCGCAGTGTTAGAGGAGTACTTCGCCGAGCGACTCGTGTTCTCCGTCCCACAGTCCTCCGTCTCCAGTCTCGCTAGATGTTTCCAGCAGATTGAGGATGGTAAGACTTGTAACTGGCAGTCTTGTACCCGCAGTGTTAGAGTCCTTCGCCGAGAGACTCGTGTTCTCCGTCCCACAGTCCTCCGTCTCCAGTCTCGCTAGATGTTTCCAGCAGATTGAGGATGGTAAGACTTGTAACTGGCAGTCTTGTACCCGCAGTGTTAGAGTCCTTCGCCGAGAGACTCGTGTTCTCCGTCCCACAGTCCTCCGTCTCCAGTCTCGCTAGATGTTTCCAGAAGATTGAGGATGGTAAGACTTGTAACTGGCAGTCTTGTACCCGCAGTGTTAGAGTCCTTCGCCGAGAGACTCGTGTTCTCCGTCCCACAGTCCTCCGTCTCCAGTCTCGCTAGATGTTTCCAGCAGATTGAGGATGGTCTTGTACCCGCAGTGTTAGAGTCCTTCGCCGAGAGACTCGTGTTCTCCGTTCCACAGTCCTCCGTGTCCAGTCTCGCTAGATGTTTCCAGCAGATTGAGGATGGTAAGATTTGTAACTATTACTAGTTACTACGGCGCAGCGACCCAAACTGAGCCTTGGCCTCGGATACATGATAACGCCACTCTTCCCAATTCTGGGCCACTTCTTGCCATGACTGTGATTCAAGCGCTTCCAGATCCCTTTCCACTTCATCCTTCCAGCGATATCGCGGGCGTCCAACCGGGCTACCTTTTGCTCGTCCGAGATACGCACGTTTCAAGCATGATCCTCCACAAGACATGTAACTACTCTTCATTGTTTTGTTATTTTACCATTATGAGGTGTATTTTTTACTACTGCCTTAAAGAAATAAAAATGAACAATCTTTATTACATTTTATTATCTAGATTCTGCGGCCCCACGTTGGGCGCCATTAAAAATAGAAATTGTGTTGTAAAACTATAAAGCAATGTTTATTTATAGTTATCACAACAAACAAATTAACAATCAAATTATATAATATTTCAAATTTGCCTCCTAGATAAACACCCTTAAAAGTATAATTATTATTGCCCCACGTTGGGCGCCAATTTTTGTCACTTAAATTTTCTTTTTTCTCCTACAGCAAAAGAAAAACTGAATATAGTGGAGTACAGTTTTAGTCAAACGACGCTTGAACAGGTGTTCCTGAAGTTCGCACAAACTGAAAACACGGAGTCTTCGGACCAAGAGAAGTAATTAGTTAAGTTAGATAATGGCGCTGGTTATTTGACTTATTTTTGCCTATTCTGTTTAAAAATACGTAAAAAGGTATATTGATTAAAAATTATTTAATATAGATAAAATTACTGTTATTGATGTTTATTTATTTATACGTACTAAAGGAAGATTTTTTTACAAATTAGATTTTAAAAACTTCTGACTTTGTTATTAGCGAAATTGTATATCTTAGGTTTTTATCATTATTTCTCGTACCTATTTATCTTATATTACTATAGATTTCGCTTTCTCTTTACTTACGGTATTTTAAAAAATAACTTTTTCATATATTATGGCAATAATAGGTCAAATAAATAGCGTCAAGGCAAAGTAAGAATATGTGCTTCTCGAAATAATAAAACTTGTAAAATAAATCGCTTGATAAATAAACAATATTGTGTATAATATTATTTTCTTTGTTTTATATAAGCTTATTGTGAATGATACTAAGGCTCTTGAAATCAACCTTATAATAATAATAATTATTTATTTATAACTTGAAACAATAAAAAAACCACAAAATTCAAAACAGCAATATTATGAAAAAAAAACTTAATTATTTATGGTTGTGGTTTTAATTACCAGTACAAGAAAAATCTACCATTTTGGTAATATTATTATTAAAGATGGTAGAATTTTAAATAATATGATATTTTAATGCAAAATTTAGGGTAGACCGTAGATACAATGAAAAGATTTAATGAGTGAAGGCATTAGAGATTGCCAGATCTTTGGTTGCCAATGACAAAGTCATTTTGTATGAATGTTGGCGGCTTGAAACTGCAACGTGTTCTGTTAGAGTTCTCCAATATTATTTTTATTATTATAAAGTTGAATTTTCTCGAGTTTTGACCATAGTATCCGAGAGAAAAAAACATAGTGTGTAATGTTATAGGACGTCTGTACGTTTTGTACTTTGTTAGCCAGTTTTATATGTGAGGTAGGTAGTTTTGAATGGAATGTTTGTTTCTTGCCGAAAATATACATTTTTTATTATTCATTATCTTATGTTAGCCTTTCACCACGATCTTGCGACGATGCGGCCGTAGATGATAGCAAAATAACCTTCAAAGGCAGGATAAATCCCCCTCTCTTTTCTAAACGCTAATAATTAATACTTAAATTATGGTCATGAAAATCGTTATGAAAAATCCTTTGAAATAAGTATAGAGCGCGACAGTTTTTATGATGCAATTTTATGTTACTCTTTCACGACTAAACGCCTGGACCGATTCAGCTGGAATTTGTTATGTAGGAAACTAACATATTTAGAGGCTACTTTTGAGAGGGTAAAAGCGCTGTTCGCAGATAATATTTAAATGACGAACTTGTACAATAATCTGGAAATTTCTAACGAACAATATGAGAATTATTGCGGCAATCAAAGTAGGTTGTGCCATGGAAAATACCTGACATGTTCATTTCACACAAATAAAACTAGAGTAACTATTCCGCTATATAATCTTAAAAAAAATATTTATATTTTAGTTTTACATTATCTTTAAACAATGGCACACATAACCACATTAATGAGCGCGTGTTATGCGTCATATTTTTAAAGATTACAGTAATATATTAGTTTATATTTACACGTAATATAAATTAATATTATTTGCGTTGTAAAACTTTCGGCAGAAACAAACACAGTCGGGAAAATTAGTGCTAAGTGTCATTGCACTTTTATTATTTAAGCTGAAACAAACAGTAAAATAACCTTTTTTAAGTATTTCACATACAAATAAATGCACTTCAAATAGATAATCTTAAAAACTGGCAAATACATGAAAGTGTTAGTCCATGTAAAATCGAAATTTTATTTACCGATTACCGTAAATTTTCACTTAATAATTTAATTACTGAAAAGTGTTTTTTTGAGTGGCAAGTATGTATATAATAACTGCGATTTAGAGTTAAATAAAGCAAAAAGTATCGTACATGTTATTAGTAATTTACTGGCAAACACACGAAAGTGTGACCGTACATGTCACTTGAGCGCAGATAATAAAATGTCTGTGTAATATTGACTCTAAAACTTCTTGAAAAAAACACTAATTTTCTCGACTAATTTAGGGTTAAAAGTAGAAAACTATCATCCAAAATATATTTCGGTCTAACAGTGCCTATTTATTATTTTAGCAAATCAACACGAGTTATAGATTTTGTATTAAAATCGGTAAATAAAATTGTTATTTAGAATTAGTTATATTAATTTAGTTGCAAAGAGATATTAAATATACGCTTACAGTAAGGTATAAATAGAAACTCTTTGGATACCTTGTGATTTTATTTCTAGTCACTTTTTGTATTACAATGTGTATAATTCGCACGTTAAATAATAAACCGAAATAAGTCAAAAATTCACTTTTTTGGGAAATCGCAGTCAAAGTTTTGGGTCTCTACCTTGTTGATAACTTCATAATATTTTTCATGAGTGTATGGTGTTATGTTTATTTTCTTCTTCTTAAATTGTAAGCAGATATATAGAGGACATAATTTTCGTAATAAATAAATTATATTATTAAAATCAAATGAGTAATGAAGCTTTGTTTTCAAAGTTTTGACTTAATGTCGGTTTTGTAAAAAAGATTGAAATCAATCATATTTTTTTTTGCAAACTAATATTGAATCATTCAGTTTAGTATTAAATAATAAAATAATTTTATTAGATGTATAATATTTATTACACTTTAATAGTAAAACATAAATAAAAATACAGAAATTCCTTAATAATGATAATAAAAAATAACTATTTATAAAAAGTTTTATAATAGTTAACTGCTTTCTTTACCTAATTATGTACGTCTGAGTAATTATACTAAAAAATAACAATCAGTTGTAATAGGAACTTATTATAAATTAGTAACCGAAAATTCTATAGTCATCACAAAATGCTGTCGATATCGCTTTACGTAATTCTTGTGAAAACGCTGATCCTATTGAGCAAAAATTTAATACAGAGGTAGATTAAATCTCGAGAAAGGACATGGGATAGTTTTCATTCCAGAAATCTACCTTTTCAGGGGGGGGGGGGGGTGTGAGGATAAAGGTTTGTGTGGGAAATTGGTAACTACTGTTCCTATTTAGCTGAAATTTGGTATAAATATAGCTGAGTTTCGCGAAAGGGTATTATGAGATAGAATATCTCAGAAATCAGCCTTTAAGCCTCCCCCTTATTGTATGGAAGACCAATAACTGCTTGGCTACTACATATTTGGGCACAGAATTTTCCGGGGTATATATTTTTTAGTTTTTTTATTTATGTAGTGCGGCTATGTTATCACTGCGGCCATGATTGGCCTATTGTGATTGCCGCTAATTATAGTGAGAATGACCCCTAGGCGCGGCGCTAGAGTTCACCACAGACCATAGCAATTTCTAGAAACTGCAGGATTTTCGTAGGGGTCATCTCTCTAAGCTCATTCGTACTGAGCAGGTGCTGTCCCAAAATAGAGTTTCGTTTACGCATCAGTGCTCCACACTCCTCTAGCAGATGAAGAGGCGTTTCATCTGCTTCATTGCAGAATCTGCAGGTTTGAGTGTCGCATAGCCCTAGTTTGGACTTTTGGACTTTGGACATATGCATGTTTGGACATAGGCAACAGTGTCCAGTCAGGGCTCTGGTTACGATACGTAGATTCCCCTACTTAGCGCTATGATTTGGTTGTTGAACCTGGTATCATAGGCTTTTATGAGTAGCTTTGAGTGCCTCATGCCCTGAGAGTCTTTCCACAGTTAGATTGACTCCTCAAAGCATAAGTTTACTAAGGTTTTCTGCGCTCAGCTTTTAGGTATACCACAAAAAGGCTCAAAGCCGAATTGAGTGCCTTCTGCCCCAGCGCACGTGAGCTCATCGGCACGTTCATTGCCGTTGATTCCCGCGTGCCCCGGGTCCCATCTGAGGACAACATTGTTCCTTGAGCCTAAATCATTCAGTTGCAGCATACAGTCCTCGACTAGCCTGGACGTAAAAACTTGTGAATCCAACGCTAGAAGGGCAGCCTGGCTATCAGAGTTAATGTAAATGGTTTGGTTGCTGTAATGCTTTGCAGGTTGATGTGCGCGCATTCAAGAATGGCGAAAATCTCTGCCTGGAAAATGGAGGCGAACCTTCCCAGATTTACGCTTTTGCTACACCTGGGTCGCTCTCCATGCACTCCACAGCCTACATTACCTCCCATTTAAGAGCCATCCGTGAACCAGCTCCGACTTCCGGTTTTTCTCGGGATAGGACATAAAACAGTTCTGGTTACAGAAACCAGTATTTAAAGGGTGCGAAATTTATGCAAGAAATCCGGTAACCGTTTTACTATTTTTTATGTAATTTGAGTTTGAGGTGGAGAGAGGATAGTTTTATTCCTGAAATCTAACCTTAAAGGGGATAAAAGGGGTGGGAGTTTGTAAGGACAATCAATAACGGCTGAAATCTGATACTGAGATTATAATTTGATCCCGGAAAATGACAAAATAGTGTAATTTCTAGGAATTTTAATATACTGTATGGTGGTGATGGTGGTGGTACCTTGATTTCCTGCATGGCGAGCTGGAAGCCTTATCTCCCTGTACGCTGTCCTGGATTTTATCTTCAGTTTCATTTAAAAATCTCTTAAATAATTAATATACAACATTAAATAAAAATTAAAGCCCTCAATAATTAATTTTGAGAACATTACGAGAAAATTAGAGAAAAAGTAACAAGGTCTATATAACTACGTAAAAACGACTTTTTTTACTTACTTTTATTTCGACTGGCCGTATCAGTACATCAGCATTACCTTTTACTCATCTTAAGAAGTTTTAGGCACTACTGCTTCCTATTTGCAGACGTCATCTTGGATTAAAACTATGGAACTAGAAATTAATACTATACTTTTTTATTAGAAACATAATTAAATTGATTTTGTAATAAACTGTATCAATTGCTAGAGCACTTTAAGACTTAAAGAGAATTTAAAACGTAAACTGAAATAAACGCAAATACGATTCATTTATACCAACAGTTTTAGTATTAAAGTGATGTAAAATTAATTGCTTTTCGAAGAAAACAGATAATTTAATACTAAAACGCACTAATACGCAATCTATCTTGTCTTTACAATTACAAATTAATAATAAACTGCAACAAGTCTTAATAGGTCATGCTGCATTTTCTACTAAAGTGAAATAAAACCAAAACATGCTAGTTTATAAATAAATAAACATTTTAAGTCTCACCTGCGTTTGAAAATAAACCGAATTATTTTACATTACGCCAATGTAGTAAAAAAACTACGACACTTATTTCAAATCGCGGTCGTTACAAAACTGAATCGCACGAATGAATTGTCACGCGCTTTTGTAGAAAAGAGGGGGGTGGTCTAAAAACCAGCCATTTTGGTTTATTTTGCCTGGTGTGAAAGTGCCTACTGATTCTTTAATCGGATTTAGTGCGTTTTATTAACAAAAGTAGGAATCCTGATTTTTTGAGTTATTCCGGTTTATTATTGAACGTGCGAATTGGCGGAGTTTTTTTAAATATTGCTGGCTCGCACTTTATTTTAAGAAAATATTTTTTAAGTTAGCAAAGATAAATCAGCCAATTCTTAGAAAAAGTTTCATCAGATCAGGTCATACACATTCTTTGAATTTCGTTGTAAAAAAACTTAAATATTCAGAGTAAATGTCAGCAAAGTCAAAAAAGTCAAGTCAGCAAAAAAAAAGTTGTCAAAAAGACTAAATAAAAAAATAATTAAAAGTTAAATAAAAGTTACCGGTGTTGCCACTTAGTAACTCAAGAAACTTTTCTAGGGAAATGGCTATTTTAACTTTACAATTATTTAAATTAATTAATTTAAAATTATGCAAAACACTAGGATAAGATTTATAATTAAGTGATATTTAATTACATTTTTTATTAGTTTTTTTGTCATCGCCAGCATTCACAATTTTTGTCTATGATTTTTTTTGGAAGTTGCAATAATTTAATTTATAATAATATAAAAAGGCGTTGTATAAATATACATATATATCGCGTAATTGTTGAAAATTTGTCTAAAAGAAACTAGTCATACGATGTATGAATAGGTATATAAAAATCAGTTTCGGATACATTATAATTAATATTAATATTGGTTGGTTTGACGTGTCGGGTCGGAAAGAGATCAGGTTTAGGAAAAAAAGCTTGAAAAAAATATATATACAAAGTCTAATTGAGAAACCCTCTCCTTACTTTTCGTGAATTAAAAACACACTTTCATGCTCGGCAGGGTTAAAATGTCACGATAATTATAAATCTCGGGCGACATAATAATTATAATCATATTTTTATAATTTATGTTCTAATATACTTTATGTCGCTGGCTTAGAGTAGAGTTTTACATGAGAAAAACTATGTAAAAAATCTATTAAATTAAAATAAAAATAATATAAAATCTAAAATTTGATAATACTTACTCCCAGTATGTAATGTGTGTGTGCAAATAAATGTATTTTTTTTCTTTATTGATATTTTTTGTCGAATAAATTTAATATATTTTCAATTTGAAAAGATTACATAAAAATCTTCCTTACGAAATTTTGATAGCACAAATTTTCGAATTATTCCTAAACGTGGTCTCATTTCCGATTTTTAATATTATTAAGGTTAGGTAAATTCACGCCGCCTAAATATAATTGCTGGATATTTATTCAATAAACATTAAAATGTCAATTCATTTATGTATTTTCACCGTCAAAAATAGCCAAATGCTGGGTCTCTACACAATTTTGTTTGGCCATACACAGATGTAAAATTGCCTGATTTTTGGGGACCTATAGGAACAGATAAAAGTCTTGGAAGCTATTTGGGAGAAGCTTTTACATTCAAGAGAGGTCTCAGGTCTATAACAAAAAAATGTGTATTTTTTTTCTTAATAATATATGTATAATGCATGTAGGTACTTTAATATGCGATCAGATTTTGAATATATGAGACAAGCCCGATATTATACGTAAGCGATAACGCGCCTGCCCATTCCTGCGATAACTCGCAGTGTTTCCTATGTTTTTAATAAATATACGAAGTCCTATGCAAGACTACACTGCGTTCATCATCCAGGGACATATAAGATGTAGAGTCCTTTATAGTCCTTAGCCCATTATTTTTTCGGAATATCCTTCCCATCGGCGAATTTTTAAGTCATACTCTTTGAATAATGCACGATATTTATTATTGTTAATTTTTAATGTGGAATAAAAAAGGCAATAATAATAAACTTGCCTATTAGTTCGTGTATGTGTATCTCACGATTTTTTTGTTCGTAATATTATGTAATTACTAATTACCTAATAAAGGTACCTATTGGATTGTATTAATCATACAATTTTGTTCTGAAAACAACAAGTGAATATTTAAAAAATACTTTAAAAACAAGCTTTTATTATTATTACTATCTAGCACCAAAGTACTCGTCCCAAACTCGATGAGTTTTTGACGGTGGCCATAGGAATTCCGTCATTAAACGACGCAACCCCATTGAGTTTGGGCTCATTTGATTCGCCTTGACGAGTACTTTGGTGCTAGATGGTAATGATAATAATAAAAGCTTGTTATTAAAAAGTTTTATTTTAAATTTCACTTGTAATATTTTTATCTCTGTAGGGCGCAGGACTGCGTACTTTAAAAATGCTTGGCTTAACACTGCAAATGTGATCACTTAAGATCAGGCGTGCATCTGGTACTTCACACTGTAGGCAAACACTATAACCTGACGAATATAAAATGTTGTTAGAGGTTTTAAACTGTAAATTTAAAAGGTGTTTCTTAACACAGTCGCATAATACGCGGTGAAGGTATGCGAAGTTGAATCTGAATCATCATAACTGTTCTGTTTAACAACTTTTTGTTTTTGCCGGGTTATAGTGTTAGCGACTTTTGTTTTTGTGTGTGTATTAAATCGCCTAAAATAATTTCCACACAAACAATATAATAACTTTATATATATTTAAATTTAATATAAGTGATGTTAAATATAATTTAAACCTAGTTTTGGTTCGTTAGGTGAATTTTTAGTCAATTAATTTAGTACAGAATAAAGAAATCCGACACGAAAGTGCATTTTTATTTCATAGCATTAAATAATTTTCATAAAAACAGCTCTGTATAATATAATTTCCCTTTTTTATCCTGCTGCTTATTTATTGCTGTTGTAGCACTCTCAACGTTAATGGAATTACTACTTACTGGGCTGAAGAGTCTTAACATCTTATCTCAAGCTTACTTGAAGCGTTAGCTTGAGCGTTGGCGCAGTGCACCCAGAATTTTTTCTACTGGGTAGCACTATAATAATTATATCGTTATCCATCAGGAGAGCGTCTTGCTCGTCTTCTTACGTCGTTGTATATAAAAAAAAAACATGGAAAGACGTATTAAAAGCAAGCCCTTTGAATATGAAGTAGGTACGATGATAGCATGGGCGTACCCAGCTTCTGACCCAGGGGGGGGCAAGCAAGGACGAACAAAATTATTTTTTACTGAACTTGAACTTTATGCCTGTATGTACCTATATTATGTTTTAAAGTTGAGCAGTTACCTATTTAAAAGGTGCGCCATGCTTTGCTTTTAACTCACACAGAAATATACTTCCTTAAAAATGCGCGAGCAGCTTGCTGCGAGCGCCAAGAAAATTTTTACATTTTACAAGAAAAAAGTGCTGTTAACTTGCCCTCCGAGCAGTAGGAAAAATTAAATATTATTCCTTAAAAAGCGCGAGCAGCCTGCTGCGAGCGCCGAGAAAATTTTATATTTTCGACAGCGAAAAGAGTCCAGTTAACTCTCTTCGGACGGTAGGAAAAATAAAATACTTATCCTTTCCTAAAATAGCTCGAGCAGATTGCTATGAGCGCCAAGAAAAAAGAATTGACAAAAAAACGTGCGGTTAACTTGTTCTGAGCAATAGGACAATTAAAATATTCCTTAAAATAACGCGAGCAGCTTGCTGCGAGCGCTAAGAAAATTTTATATTTTTGACAACGTAAACAGTATGGTCAACTTTCTCCGAGCGGTAGAAAAATTAAAATATTATTTAAAATAGCGCGAGCAGCTTGCTGCGAGCGCCGAGAAAAATTTACGTTTTGGACAACAAAAATAGTGCGGTTATCTTTGTCTGAATGGTAAAAAATTAAATATTTTCACTTATAAGAGCGCGTACAGCTTGCTGCAAGCCCCGAGTATTTTTAATATTTCTGACTACGAAAGGTGAGCTTAGTTTCCGAGTCATTCCGAGCTGCACGAAACTTAAACATTCTTACTAATACGTACGAGTAGTTTGCAGTGAGCCGAGAAAATTTCAAAATCTTGATTATGAAGAGTGTACGAACTACTTAACGGCAAGAAAATACTTTATTTCTGACCACGATCGCTACTTATAAGAGATATACTATAAATACTACTACCTATAGCTACCTACGAACTTGCCGCAATTGCCAATTTTGGATACATGATTACAGAAAATGTGCACTTAATATGCTCCGAGTCTCCGAGTGGTAAAAAATAAAATATTCTTACTAAAAAGCTAAAAAGAAATATAGTCCTACTATGAAACGTGTTACAGCGTATTGCGATCGGGAAAAAAAAAAATTTTTCTACAAATATAATTCTAGAAATTCGGTTTCCAGGGGGGGGCAGCTGCCCCCCCCTGCCCCCCCCTGGGTACGCCTATGGATGATAGCTTTAATGGGTAAATCCTGAGATCGGGCGTATTTAAGTGATTTCCGTGGCAGATTTTAAATCAAAGTATTATTGCATTTTACATGTAAAACATCAAATTTCCCATAATTATAATTACATCAATCAAATAGGCATCATTATAACTTGTTTTTTTCAGAAGATATTTAAATTTAAATTTTTGGTGCCACGGGAATCAATAAAGTGTGGCATGGGAATCAAAATTAAAACTATTTTGTTTGAATTCTATGTTATTATTTAAATATTGACCTCTACATACTAATCATATAAAATAGAAATGATTAAAAACGGTGATCCAAACAGATATACACCAAACATAAAGTATTAAAAAGGTCTATATTGGCTCTCTTTATAATAATCATGTAAACTAAAAAAAATCAACGTATTGCAGTCTTAAACAATGTAAAAATATTACAGTCACAGTCACTGACAGGATTCACTCTAGAAGCTGTCATCAGATTGTACATTTGTCATTAGTTAGGTTAATCTGGACTGAAAGTTGCAGTCAGACCATAGTTTCGTTTTATTTTTTCATCATACATCATCTCAGCCATAAGACGTCTACTGCTGAACATAAACCTCCCCTTTAGACCTCCATATATAACACTGGTGTTGAAAGCGACCTGCTTCAAGCGTCTTTCAGCGACCTAAATAAGGTCATCTGCCACACTTGTGGGTAGACGTTCTACGCTGCGTTTGCTTGCCTGTAGTAGCCACTTGAACACTTTTCGACCCCATCAGCCATTCGCTCTACGTGCTATGTGGCCTGCCTATTACCACTTCAGCTTCCTGATCCGCGGAGATATGTGACTTTGGTTCATCTCCTCATTCCTGATTCGATCACGTAGAGAAACCCCGAGTATAGCCCTCTCCATAGCTCGTTGAGCGACTTTTTAATGTGGTCTGTCTACTATAGTACAATATAAAAAAATCTGATGTATACAATATAAAAAAAATATCTGAAATAATGAAATATACAAATATAAACTGTCAAAATCACTTCCATACCTGCGGCTTCGCTGTAGTTGGGTAAAAAGTGAAAGAATGCGCAAGAAAATTCAGGGGAAAATTGATCACCGTGGTAAAATACCATGAGAATCAATACCATGTAAATCAAAATTGTATAGTTTTTTGTCAATATTTTTAAATACCATAATTATAGACCAAAATTAATAAAATATATGATAAACAATACCCTTTTACTAACTGCACACCCTAGTCAAAAAACCGTAATGGATAAAAAAATATTTTTAAACATGGAAAAGGTAATCAATGATCTAGTGAACCAAAACCACGGTAATCAATTTCTCACCTTCGTAAATCCAGTTTATAACAACGAGAGGAGGAGCCTCTCTTCACTATGTTTAGAGCGCAATCGAAGTTAGCCAATAGCGTGCGTACAAGCTTCTAAGTATTGTGGTTTGTGAAATGTGGGTAGTTATGTCGCGCGCCATGGGAATCACTTTTTGTCCGGGGACAAACCTAAATTTGTTATTTTTTCTAAAACTACGCTGAGTACAGCCTTCGCGTATTTTTTTGATCATATAACAGTTCACCCTTTACAGCTTTGATCACAGGAATTAATTAAATTCCTTTTATAAATTAGTGTAAAAAATATATTTTGTTCCGAAAATGTGTAAGGGACAGCCCACGGTAATCAAATTTCCGGGCTTTTACATTTTTTTTTAGATACTTGCAGCTAAATATAACCTGATGTCTATCATGCATTAAGTAGATTGAACCTTAGACTAACAGGAAAAAAATACCTTTGGGTAGAATTTTTATGTTACGGGTAGTTTATTCCCCCAGACACGTAAAATTTTGACTCTCAGGAATCACCCTAATAAAAGTATTTATCGTCAAAAAGAATATATAGAAAAACCAGAGCAAATTTGAACAATTAGCAATAAGTAACAATCGATATAAATAAAATGTTATATGAAAACATAGAACGGTTATATTATGTAGGTACTACATATAATATGTTGGATTTAAGAAACACTTTTTAACTTAAAAGTCTGTTAGAACATTTTATTACAAGCTTTTATTTACTTTCACCTGTCTGCTGTCTTAGAAATAATAATAAAAATCTTAGAAGTTTAATTTGATCCACTTCCCGATTTCTGATTGAGCTGAAATTTGGCATGCACGTAATTAAACGACGCAACCCCATTGAGTTTGGACTCATTTGATTCGTCTTGACGAGTACTTTGGTGCTAGATGGTAATAATAATAAAAGCTGGTTCTTAAAATATTTTTTTTAATTTTACTTGTTTTTGTTAACATTTTAAATATTATTACACGTGTTAACGCAATCAATTTAAACAAAATCTTGACGCAATCTACATTTTTTCCATGGTATTTTTCATAGAAACAGTAAATATTATTGTAGCGGTGGAATTTCTGATATTTTATCTTAGAACGAATCAAATACACATTATGATAGGTACAATTCTACTAATATTATAAAATGCGAAAGTATGGATGTGTGTTTGTTACCTCTTCACGCCTAAAACGCGGCTGAACTGATTGAGCTGAAATTTTGCATATAAAATTATAGAAAGAAAACACATTTATTTGTGAAACACACTACATACATAGAGGAAAAAAACCGGTCAAGTACGAGTAGGACTCGAGCACCGAGGGTTCCGTACAAACCTACGGGTTTCTACGGAACCCTAAAGAAAAGTGGGTATAATATTATGTACTGAAGGTTTTGATTCCCTTGCGAGTACTTGTGAGTTTGAAAATATGCGGCTAAAATTGCTGTTTCTTTTGATTGCGTTGAAATAGAGGTTTGATTTTTTTACAGCTTAAAGTTATTATAAAGCTGAGTATTTGGTATGAATTTAAATTTAATACCTGTACGCTTTCTTGAGGAAAGGGGTAGTAAAAGTAAATACAAAATTATTAAAAATATTTTTTTATAATATGATGTAACTAAATATTTACAGTTTTCGCAATTTTTCCTGTGCCTATAATTTAAGACTTTGCTGCGTACCAAATTTCAAAATTCTGAGTTAACGGCAAGTACCCTGTAGGTTTTGATTCCCTTGAGAGTAGTCGCGAGTTAAAAAATACGGCTATGTTTCTTTTGAATGCGTTGAGATAGAGGTTTGATTTTATTACAGTTTAAAGGTATTATAGTCTTGAGTATTTGATATGAATTTCAATTTAATACGTTTACGCGTTCATGAGAAATAAGGTAGTAAGTATGAAATTATTAAAAATAATTTTTTATATGATGTAACTAAAAATGTACAGATTTCGTAATTTTTCCTTTATCTGTGCTCTAAGGAGTTGCTTCGTGCCAATTTTCAAGATTCTAAGTTCACGGCAAGTACCCTGTAGGTTTTGATTTTTTGAGAGTAGTTGCGAGTTTAAAATTGCGACTAAAATTGCTGTTTCTTTTGAATGCGTTGAGATAGAGGTTTGATTTTATTACAGTTTAAAGGTATTATAGTCTTGAGTATTTGATATGAATTTCAATTTAATACGTTTACGCGTTCATGAGAAATAAGGTAGTAAGTATGAAATTATTAAAAATAATTTTTTATATGATGTAACTAAAAATGTACAGATTTCGTAATTTTTCCTTTATCTGTGCTCTAAGGAGTTGCTTCGTGCCAATTTTCAAGATTCTAAGTTCACGGCAAGTACCCTGTAGGTTTTGATTTTTTGAGAGTAGTTGCGAGTTTAAAATTGCGACTAAAATTGCTGTTTCTTTTGAATGCGTTGACATAGAGGTTTGATTTTATTACAGTTTAAAGGTATTATAGACTTAAGTATTTGATATGAATTTCAATTTAATACGTTTACGCGTTCATGAGAAAAGGGATAGTAGGTATAAAATTATTCAAAATATTTTTTTCATATGATGCAAATAAAAATTTATGGTTTTCGCAATTTTTCCTTTATCTGTGCTCTAAGGAGTTACTTCGTGCCAAATTTCAAGATTCTGAGTTCACGGGAAGTGCCCCGTAGGTTTTGATTTATTTGGTAATGTCGAAAATTTGCTAAAATTTGTGACATATTCGACTATATCTTTTGATTGCGTTGGCCTAGAAGTTTGAAATTTTCACAGCTCTAAGAGGCAATGGATCTTAGTATATCCTATAAATTTCAGTTTGTTACCTCCACGCGTTCCTGAGAAAAAGGGTCTTGACAGACAGACAGACAGACAGACAGACAGACAGACGGACGGACAACAAAGTGATCCTATAAGGGTTCCGTTTTTTCCTTTTGAGGTACGGAACCCTAAAAAAAGAACAAATTAATTAACTAAAACAGAAATAACATAATATAGTATTATAGCAGGTCTGTATGCAATATAATGTGTGAGTAATGCACAAAACGGTCCCAACTCAGCAAAAATGCTGGCTGCGAACAGCCAACGCTGGTCGTCCGTTGGAACCTTTTGGTGGCGTGACGGACATTCTTTATCCTCAGGCAACATTACTAAATAAGTAAATGTAGTTTGACACAAGAAACATAATAATAATTCGGCCATTCTCCGAGCAGTAAATTTTATGTGTCCTGGCTCAATAAATCCATAATAATAACAAATGTAATCATGCACATATTTTTATACGGTAGTAAACACCCATATCTATCTGTACACAAAACCTTTGACTTCTGCTGTAATTAGTTAACGTGTAATTAATTAATCTTTGTTTAAAAAGCACCTGTTTTCTAATTTCCGTAACGTGTCCTGACACCAACTTCATGTGAAAATATGCCTATATTTTTTATCGTGGACAGTTTTAATATATGTTATTATTTTTAAAAAATAGTTCAATGTTAGGTGTATTACCTAGCAAAATATCTACGTGATAGAACCAGTCTGTAAATAATAATAAAAAAGTAAACGTTTGTCCGTGTCAAAGTTATAATTTCCATGATATTTTGTGTTCTTGGGCGTACATCCCTAAATAACAGTATTTCGTACATCAACATCGCATCCCTAGCGAGCCCTGAGTGTGTACCGCGGCCCATCAGCTGTTGCAGGTCATTAGCCTTAGTGTACTACCAATAAAGCAAATGAGAATCTAATTTCCGTACCCGTGGTTTCGAAATTTTATAATTTCCATTTTACTGGTTTTAACACCTAATTATTTATGTTAGAAAATAGGTCGTATTTTAAATAGATCCAGTTCTTTAGTCTCTCTACGTTATAATAAGCCAGTATTTGCTCTTTGTAAAAGTTTTTAAAATTTTGAAGAAAACCTGTTATATTCTAATTACCGTATACTAATTTCCATATTTTTATAAGTACCGTTGTATGAAAATTTCCTAGTAAAATGAACCAATTTGCTATTGTGAAGGTCCGAGTAGAGAGTTTTCCCATGGTTTATATGGTATGATATACTCACAATACTTTTTTCTTCCTTTCGCTCTACAACCCTTTGCGGGTCTTGGCTTCTTACACAATATTTTCTCAGTTGTAGCGAACCCTGGCGACCTCTTCCAGTGCAGTGGTGAGTTTACCCACTACGCAAACCTTCTTTCGACATCCTTATGTATGCCATGCCTATCTTATTCTCTGAAACTCATAGGACTTGAAGATGAGCTCTTGTTTGATGCGTGATTCTTCTTCGTCAGCTAGTGCTTATGCACTTATGAACGAGTAAATATGGCTTCCAGACAACTTCCAGTGACCTTCCGGATATCGTCACCCTTCACGTTCGCACGTTCTCTACGTTCTCTCGTCGTCTACGTTTGCCGAGACGCTGACTCCACTCTAGAACACAACTACCCCGTCGGTTATCGGTTCAGCCGCAAATGTGACCAGCCATTGCCACTTCAGCTTCCTAATCTTTTCGGCTATGTGGGTAACTTTGGTTCCCTGCCGAATCAACTTACTCCTGATGCAATCCTTTGACGAGACGCCGACTATATCCTGCTCCATAACTCGCTGAGCAACTTTGAACTTGTAGATCAGTCTTACCTTAAGTATCCACATTTCACATCCTGGCTTTGTGCGTCATAACAGGTAAGATGCACTAGTCTTCACTCAAAGTAACTTTTCAATAAATGTCGGCCATCCCAGCTGAAACCTCCGATTGGCCTCTCTCTCGAAGTTGTTCCTACCTAATTGCACTGTTTGCTCAAGGTATAACATCGTCAATACACATATTTCTGAACAATTTCAATAAAGAGTCAATTTTTATCAATTTATTAATATGAGCATTTGTTGCAAGTCCTGCAGTGATTCTGCTATGATGACTATGTTGTCCCCTAATCTCAGGTGTGAAAATGTACTCGCCGTTGATATTGATGCCCTCTCCTCTGTCCATTCCAGCATCTCAAATACATCCTCTTGAGTCTAGAGCGTTTGAAAACAATTTGGGGGAAATAACGTCCCCCTTGTTTCACACCTCGTTTTGTTGGGCTGTGTTTTGTTTGCAAGTTTTAGACTTTGTGGCGGTATCCTGTATAATATTAACAAACCTTTTAATACCTATATGGTAATATCAACTTGGTATCGCTGCAAAGACTCCAGCACAGACCAGGTTTTCAAAGGCCTTCTCATAGTCTTTGAACACTAAGCACATGCGCTGTTATATTTTCCGTCTTCTGCATAAAGTACCACACTGTCTGTATGTGGTCTATAGTGTCATAGCCTGCTCGAAATCCAGCCTGTTCCGGTGGCTGGAACTCGTCAAATCTTCTTTTTGCGAGATGATTTGTGATAACCTTTTAGAAAAACATAGACATGGTTCAAAAACGTACGTAACATTTATATCACTTTTTTGGAAAAATATGACTACGACGATTTTGCTCCACGCCTTTGGAGATCTCCCTGAAAAAAAAGGGGAAGAGTTGATGAATATTCGCTGGAGTTGTCGCAATATAGGTGCACCTACAGCCTTCAAGAGATCAACACTTCACTAACGCTGACATCCGGGAGGCCTTTAGTAAAGTGGCTTTTGAATTATCATTTTCATCATCATCACGTATATAATATGAAGATTCATTTTATTCTGGTTTTAGGCTGAGTCGCCTGCGAGGCATACAGCTGGCAATAAAAATCTTCCAACTCTGCAAGAATCTCAGACTGAAAGGTGACGAAGTTAACACTCGATGTAGTCAACTTCGTCAGCAGGCTCCTTCCCAATTTATTCACGAAGATCTGGTTCCTAAATGGTGCGTGTGTTGGAACTTGGAACTCCGGAGTACACGAGAGTAAGACGAGACGTCTTACTCTCGTGGATATTGTTTTATTCGGTGCTTGTTTCGTGTGTGTTTCTTCTCGCTAAATTAAGCGTCTTCTTCCCGTAAGACTTCCATCACTCTATTGAGATCCTGGTCTACGTCAACGACAAAAGTGGTCCATTTAGAATCAAAATTAAATATATTATTTGCAGCTGCAAAATTCTCATTTCCGTTGCAGTAATTATTTTTACTTTTCTCATTTCCATAACCATGTAATTTTTAAATCTCAATAACTTTAAAACCACTATGACGGGACAAAAACCAAATAAATTATTAAATTTGTACATTTAATGTCTTTCATATTTTAATGCATTAGAGTCAATCCAATTAAAAATCAAAAAAGGCATGGGAATTAGGCAAAGAATGCTTAATTGGAGAAAGGCCGAATTACAATTACACGCCAACTTTGTTAACAATTTCAATTTAGAAGAATTCACACCATGGGTAGAACCGATAACCGATGGGGTAGACGTGTTCTAGAGTGGAGACCGCGTCTTGGCAAACGTAGTGAAGGGCGTCCTTGGGCGAGATGGGGTGATGATATCCGGAGGGTCACTGGGAGAAAGACGGAGGATCGAGTTGAGTGGCGTGCCATGGGGGAGGCCTATGTCCAGCAGTGGACGAACATAGGCTGATGATGATGACACCATGAGTCCATAGTCCATATAGGTAGCTAAGAGCCTTTTTTATACCCAGGTAAAATGGAATGACAGATCTATCCACGCATATAATATCTCAAACCGCTGAACGGATTGGGTTGAAATTTGAAATGAAACATAAAACGGGGGGTAGACTGCCTTTACAGGAGGTCGACTAGGTGGGTACCCCAACAGTGCCAGTTATTCTACCGCCTGAACAGGAATGTGCAAACATTACTGTGCTTCAGTAGGAGGGCAATGTAGCTAGTAAAATTACTGGGCCAAAGAGTCTTTAAATCTTAGGACTCTTAAGTAGGAAGCTGATGCAGTGTACCTAGAATTTTACATTGTAAAATCCTAGGTACTAATTGGCTCCTGTACTAATTATGGGCAGCGTTATCTCTTAACTGCGTAAGAAGGTGGCATCGCTGCTCAACAGAACACGTGTGAGCACCAACACCATCCTAGCCACGATATGCAGCAAATGTGATGGTCCCCTATTTTTTAAACATTGTAGCAGGCTCTTGCTGAAATAGCAGACATTGTAGTTTTAATTTAATGTTACGCATGTTACTAACAATAATTTTAAAGTAAATACTACTAACAAAATATGGACTTGAGGCCTGGAAATAAAACATTTTTTTTAACATCAGGAGAGTGTCTTATTCATTGAGAATCTTGATTCTATTGGGTACAAATCCTTTTGCTAAAGCGAAATTATAATTCATTCAGTCTTGGTTCTTGTTAGTTCGCCAATATTTGATCAGGTGTGACCTATGTTACTTTAAAGAATAAAGAAATTACAATAAGTGTACACATATACCAACAACGATTTACTTTAATTTGTATGGTAAAGATTAACGCCACGCATGGTGTAGATTCCTTTTCTTAAATCAAAATTGAAATGAAAAAAGCATTAATTGCCACAAAATAAATAAAAAAATACAAAAACAGAAAACAAAACACATTGTTGGCAATAGGAGCACCCTCAGCTGGTAACCACAGTGTGCAATGTTAAGCATTTTGATTGCCCATATCAGACATAATATTTTGAAACCCAAATTTGTGATTCTAATCTCTGATTTCTGAGGACAGGAAAGTGTGGCGTGATGATGAGGATGCCTATACCCTGCAGTAGGTGGATACGGACTAAGTACCTTTATTTTATATCACTGGCCTCAGACATCTATGAAAGATAATTCAAGCAGCGCCCGTAATTATGGTTCGGCACTTCCGTGAGTGGCTAGTAAGGCCGTTGCGGGAGCGACATCACCGACCGGAAAGTATGCAGACGAATTGTGTTCCTGGTGAAGCTGGAGGAGCAGCGGCGCGTTGGTGCCGTCTGTCACGTTTCTGTGCCAATAGTTGGAACCAGGTGTTGTCGTGCACAGCAACGCCGTCATGTACCTAATGTTTTCCTCCAGCTATCACGGTCTTCCCAGGTGTTACGGTCTATGTTAAAGGAGACCAAGTCCTGCTTAAAAGCGTATACATATATCGAATATCGAGTGAAGCTCTCTCGCTCGCACTATTTGACAAATTTTTAAATTTAAATTCATAGAATTAATTTACTGAAAATTCCTTAAGACCAGCCCTCCATAATATTATTGCACACATTTAAAAGTGTTTTCACTTTGATATATTAAAAAATGAAAGGAAAAATGCGTTACGCATCGCAGGGCGATATGTGAGGCTCCCACCGCACCACCGAAGATGGGCGCGGCGGGAATACCACTAAAACCCTGGGAATGTTCCTGCGGGTCACTATAATGCCGGGCCAGCGGGTACGCCGAAGGACTCATCCCCGATCGGCCTACTTATACCTATATATACCCTGAAGTGGGTGGATACAATTTTTAAAACTATCGCAAGTGCTCTCCATAACTAAAACAACATAACGGCACAACTCACGTCTAATATTGTCGAGAATATCTCCCACGGTTTCGGACAATTACGATGTCCTTCATCAGGAGTTTACGCCTGCAGAACCCCAGAACAGACAATATTAGACGTGTAACGTATTGTGCCGTTTTGTTGTTTTAGTTTAAAGTAAAATATTGACATACAAAAAAATACAGCGACAAATAGTAAATAACATCAAAGAAAAAATAAAAAAGCATGCATAAGTTCCTTAAGCTAAAAAAGTATATAATATTTAATATAGATTCTGCTATTTTAGTTATACATAATTTTGTAGTCAATTGGGACAAGCTCAGCTTAGTGCTGCGCGAGGAAACCCTGCGCAGCGCTGGTTTTCAGTATGTTCCATGTAGACATGTGCGCCGATTATAAAACGACCGGCGGCGGCGTCTGGTCGAAAAATCACCGGCGGCGGCGGCGTAATCGGCGTGAAATCGGCGTGGGGATAAAATTAAACAAAAATCAAAATAAAGCGGGCTGAATCACGTTTCTTAAATATTATTTATTATATTTAATGAAATTAGGCGTTATTTTGCGGAAATATATTATGATTATTATTAATTAAATATCAATATGTTAATTCCGCTCCTATTTGACTTTTTTAGCTAAAGAGGTGGCGAGACATTTAAACGATACACTATCTAATAGTGAGCATTTATTCCACCATCTAATGCACCACACAAACTTTCACAAATGCCTGCATTAAGGGTTATTAACCTTTTGACCGCCAAAGTCACCTATACTTGACAAGTACTTGCGGGTCCTGTACGCCAACGACGTCTATAGACGACAAAAAACCCAGTCTTAATAAAATGAAATAAAAATATTTATCGACTCTTGGCAACACTAGTTTTTTCGTAGGTATTTTTTAATTTTAATTGTGCCTTGGCGCACAGGGCACGAAAATGCGTTTGTGCCGTGGCGTTCAAAAGGTTAATAACTAATTGCTTGTTAGTTAAGTCATCATCTCAGCCAAAGGACATTCACTTGCTGAGCATAAGCCTCTCCTTTGGACTGCCATATATATCTTGGAAGCGACCTGCATCCAGCATCTTCCGGCGACCTTTAGAAGGTCGTCTGTCCACCTTGTGGGTGGACGCCCTACACTGCGTTTGCTAGTCCGTAGTCTCCACTCGAGCACTTTTAGACCCCATCGCTATCCGCTCTACGTGCTATGTGGCCTGTCCATTGCCACTTCTTTGCTTATCCGCTGGGCTATGTCAGTGTCTTTAGTACGTCTACGGATCTTCTCATTCCTGATTCGATCGAGTAGAGAAACCCCCTCTCCATAGCTCACTGAGTGACTTTGAGTTTTAAGATGAGGTCAATCAATAGTGAAGGATCACATTTCAGTGCCGTAAGTCATCATGGTAACACACATTGATTGAAAACTTTCATCTTAAAGGTTTGTTGAAACTTAGACTAGACTCCTACAGGGACTTACAACGACGAAGATGATGAAAACTGCTGCAGGTATTGCTACGATAAAAATAGTATACATCGAGAGAGCTGACATGTTTTTCGCTTCTTCACGAGGGATCCTCAGAGACTTGACTCACCGACCGGTCGTTGTAATATGGGAAGGGCAGATTTAATATAAAAGCCGTGTACGTGGAGGGTCATTCCGGACTATTCAGTGGTTGGCGTTATGTTGGCCTTTTTTCTTTTTTTTCTTGGGGTATGTGGGTCTCCCTCGTTAATGAGGGGCACGGCGGGGATACCTACTAAAAAAACTGAGGGTGATCCCTGCGTGTACTGGGGTAGCGGGAACGCCGAAACACTCATCCACGGCCCCGACGGCGTTTGGTCCAAATTGACAAGAGGACCAAGGCCTCAGTGGAGTCAAGAGGAGTTTAACCCCACCCTCCAAAGCGCCACCTTGTGGGTCGGTTTGTCAGCGCCGAGTAGCCCCTTACTCCGTCTAGACCCAGGTAGGGGGATGGGAAAGGCGTGGAAGATGCACCTCGGATGCCTCCATTTCCGGGCACGCATAGGTAGGTCGGTGGTGAACTCCCGTTCGCGTTTCGCGATACTCTTTTGCGATAGTGTTCTCTTGCAGAATGAGACCGCGGCCTGCCACGATTCCTCGCATGAAACCATGGCTCTTTCCATGGTTGATAGTGAGAGTTCCTCCTCCATAACTGCGATGAGGGTTCGGTGCTCACTGACCCATGCTGGGCATGCGTATCAACTTCGCAACAACAGAGGTGGCAAACAGGGGTCGGTTCTCTGCCAGCTACGTGGTGCATGCAAGTACTTTCCGAAGCATCCGTACCCGGAAAACACCTGCACGAGCCGGAAAGTCAAGGACCCGTGCTTTCTGTCCGTCCACCGCTGGAGTAGCGGACGGATCAGGCGGGGAGACAACCGGGCAACTTTGCCCGGGAGCACTTGCTTCCGGATATTCGCCCGTCGAGGACGAGTCCAAGATTTTTCATCGAGGGCTCGACCGCGATGTTATGTGACCCCGTCGTTATGTTGGCCTTTGCTAAGTCCACACAGCACCAACGATTGCCAACAAACCCCATCGTTGGCATTCGCTTGTTTGGTGTGGAACAAAATGGTGGAAAGTGGAAATCATGCCTCCGTACAAATATCAGGCTTTTAATTTCACAAAATGTTAGTAATTTACTACACGGGTAACAATATCAACAGGTAGTGACAGTTGCGTGTCGAGCCGCCGACTAGTATAATTATTTTCTATTCTTTCTACCTCTTTCAAGACGTTTAAATTTATGTGAGACCTTTCTTGTGGTTTATTTGGATAATAATGATGATTAAAATATTATAATTAAGTTAATAAAATAAAAAATAAATCACGCCGATTTCACGCCGATAAAATGATCGGCGGCGGCGGCGTGGCCAAAATGACCGGCGGCGGCGGCGCGGCGGCGCGGCGCACACGTCTAGTTCCATGCTCGAACGTAGATGTTAGTCGAGTTTAACAAAAAAATAATAAGAAGAAATATAAGTGGTGAAGATATTATATAAGTATAAGTTGAGGATATATGTTTAAACCTATAGGTTGAGAAGATACCTACATATACCCAAATACAATCAAACATAGTAAGTAGGTATAGGTGAGTTGTTATCAGCAATCAGTTATCATAAAATCATTACGCCACTATCGTCGAGATGTTTCTATCACCTTATCTTTGTTAACGGAGGGAGCTCTTTATACTTCACTAGTGATGGGACACATCAATATTATCGATACATTTAAATATTACCTATACAAAAAATTACAATTACATTATTTAAAGTACGTTATAAGTTCACAATCATCAAAGTTAGGCAATGTTATGCACGTACTCATTTGGATGGGTGACACAGTTTATTTTTCAAACTTGGTTTGAGTTGTGCGTTAGTAGATCAGTCAGTCAGTCACGATTTTGTTTTATATTATAGGTATTTAAGAAGTTGATATATATATTACAAGAGGTTTATAACAAATTCACTCTCCTAGCACTAAATTTTACTTATTTAACCATAATTTTATACAATCATTGTAGGCTAGGTCCTACTGCGATAGAATAGTTATTATAATTTATCTTAATAGTATTTTTAATATTAAATTATCTAAAATTCTAAATTATTCACAAAACCTACGTAAATAAGCCTTTAACCGTTAATATGTATGTGTATAAAAATTTAAATAAATTTAACATTATCATTATTATCATTGACAATTTTGTTAATTTTATTGTAATTAACTTATCCATATCCATATCCATATCCATATCCATCCATATCCATACATATAATAAGAATGGAAATTTCTCCCCATTCATTGTGATCCTTTACTAAGGTGAACTGTGAAAATACGCATATGAACAAAACGACGCGAAAAAGTCGCTTGCGCGATCTAATTCGTAAAACATTTTGTCAATTTTTCCTAGGGAAACGTAAAATAAAATAATAAAATAAATAATAATCATTTATATCAGACACATCGCCCCTAATTTACATCAAAAATTCGAAATAAAAGTAATAGAATATAAAGTAAATTCAATTCAAAAAAAAATAGTGCCAAAAACGCTACAGACGCCATCTATCGGTATGGCTGTAAACTTGTGGTTGACCTTTAGTTTAATTTGGGCTAAATTTGTAAATAGTTTGTGTCACTGGTGTGGTTAAACAACACCACCGATTTGAATAAAATTTTCACTAATACGTTGCAGTTTTCTCTACTTGAACCTTAGTCTTGGTTTTAGTCAAATCGGTTCATAAATAAAAGAGTTATATTAATCTAAAGATTCGCATATAAAATGCTAATAAACAAGAAAGGTAGTCATAGGAACCGCGTAATCAAAAGACAAAACCTCATCGAGTTTGGGCTCATTTGATTCGTCTTGACGAGTACTTTGATACTATATAGTAACCAGGGTCCGAAACGGAGCTGGAAGGTGGCCATAGGAACTCCGTGATTAAAAGAAAAAACCCCATCGAGTTTGGGCTCATTTGATTCGTCTTGACGAGTACTTTGATGCTATATAGTAGCCAAACAAATTAGAATTCATTTAAATTAGTAAATGTAACTTATTTCTCAAATGAATCAGCGCCAGCGGAAAATAATCTAATGTGCGCATGATGCGTGTAAATATCAGTAATAAATATCTTTTTGCTGCTTATTTTTAATTTCTAAAACATGTAAAATCATCTGAAGATAAATAGAAAAATTCATTTACAGTTCATTGTAAAAGTAAATTATTTTTCATACAAGCTAGCGCCACGGAAAATAATGGAACTAATGTCCTAAGAAAAAGAAATATCGTTTATTCTGCAAACAGTTTTAGAAAAGAAGTCCCGCGTAACCTAGCGGAACTAAATAATAGATTTATAATTACTGTGAATACTTCATTTATTATATATTTTTTATTTGTTAGATTAATTAAATATTATGTACCTATTTAATTGAGAAATTAAATATGAGAAATTATGAATTGTTAAAAATCTGTAGATATTTTAACTTAAAATCACGCGATTGTGGCGCTCCATCTAGGGGGATCTTTTGTAAAAATCACTGGTTATCCGGAGACACACAGACATAAAATCTGTTCACACCCATTTAGGCATACATCCAGACACAAACTGTCACGTTTATAATGTTAGTAAATTTTTGCAATGATTATTATAGAACCTTTTATCTGTGTTATAGATAATCATAGGCGGATTTAGGGAGGGGGGGCAAGGGGCCAAGCCGCCCCCCCCCCCCCCCCCCCGAGTCATTAAGCAAGCTGCTCGCGCACATATTATAAAGGATGTTTAAGCTTTAGGGGGGGGGGGCAGGGGGCCAAGGTACCCCCAGAAGCATTGTAGAGTTACGAATTTCGCACATATTTCTGAAATAAAATTTTTTTTTCGGCGCTCGCAGCTAGCTGCTCGCGCACTTATTGTAATGGATGTTTAAACTTCCTAACCGCTCAGAGCGAGCTAAAAAAAATAAGCGAGTAATAAAAATTATAATATTTTTGCCCGTCTGCACCTTGCCCCCCCCCCCCAAACCAAATCCTAATTTTAGGTATACACCTCAGTGGTAGTCCTTCTCACGAATGAGGTCCCGCGGAATTTTGCGGAACTAAATTACATTTTTTCGATAAATTCTGGACTTCATGCCATAAATAATTTTTCACCACTCTCGCACGAAAATAGTGTCTTTGGTCATCGATTTCAGTGAGCAAAAGCCGTTTTTGCTCTCTAGAGAGTAGAGAGGCAAAGTGATTTGAATTTCGAACACAATTTTATTGGCTATGAAGAAGTTGGTGTGTTCTGAAACTTATTTGTGTACAATTTTTATTTAACTGAGATGCACATAATTTTTAATGTTATTTATTGAATTTTAACTTTATAAATTGTATTTTTTCAATAATATTTTAAATAAAATACTATTATAGAATAATAAGTCGTAAGTGAGTTTTTTTTTTTAAATATTATTACAATTTGTTTTTCATAAATATGTCACACACACAAATTTCGAACGCAACTCTTTTAATAAAAATAAAAAAATACAAAATGGCGGGATGTAGAAGTTTAGAGTTTACAGTCAAATGGAGAATGCGTTGTGACGTCATCGATAAATGCCATCTTTGTCTCTCTCTTTTGTATGAGGTAAGTGAGATGGCACTTATAGTTGTCATTTTTCTTGCGACAGTGGTGTTCACAACACATTTTCCATTTGGTTCTAAACCTCTTGGTAAAGATTCAACTAAATATTTTCAACTTAAGTTGTAAACTTTTGCAAATTTCTATTTGTGATCTAATAGTCTGTTTAATTATAAAGAAATGAGTGACCCCAGTGATGAAGGTAGTTGTCTTACGCCAAAAAAGTTGAAAGAACAAGTTCCGAATGCCGAGTTCAGCTATTTGCCTGAAAAATCTAAAGTAAAATATGTAAAGGCGTACGAATCCTTCAATAATTGGCGCCTCTCAAAAAATGCAAAAACATATTCCGAGACCGTGATACTATCATATTTCATGGAACTATCTAAAACAAGAAAATCCAGTACATTATGGAGCATTTTTTCTATGATAAAAGCTGTCTTGAAAACGAAACGTGACCTTGAAATAGAAAAATTTCTGAATGAAGCACCAGACAGTAAATACCTCGCTTTAAAAGTAAGTAAATTGATACAAAAGCTAATTTATTTCAAAGAAAACCTATCTAACTGTACCTATCTAAAAATAAGTAAACTAAATTATTGTTATTTTTACAGGTTGTATTAATTATTGGCATAAATGGTGCGTGCCGCTCAAATGAATTGTTGAATCTTAAGGTAAACGACGTTGAAAAGCATTCGGACAAATTAATATTAGTAAAATTATTGAATACAAAGACTAAAATCGACAGATCATTCGTCATTAGTGAAGAATATGTGAATGTGGTGGACAAGTATACGGCATTACGACCCGCTAATACAAAAACTTCAAGATTTTTCTTACATTATGATAATGGAAAAAGTAAAAAACAGCCCATAGGCATCAATAAAATCGGTGATATGCCAAAAACGATTGCTAAATTTCTTCAGCTTCCGGACTCCCATCTTTACACTGGGCATTGCCTGAGGCGGACGTCAGCAACACTCTTAGCTGACTCAGGCGCTGATATTACAGTTCTTAAACGCCATGGTGGCTAGAAGTGTAACAAGATTGCAGAAGGATACATCGAAGATTCTAAAGTTATTTAATATGCTAACTTTTAAAATTTGCGATAGTGGCGCCCCGCAAAAAGAACTCCTTTTGTGAAAAGCACTCTACCTATCAGTCACAGTTCCCGATTGAGCAGAAATTTTGCATACCGGGAATCGGATGACAATGCAATAATTTTATGACATGGAAGTGATCTGAAGTCTGATGATGGAGCTGAAAGGTGAAATTTGATAGATATATTATAATAAATAGTTTGAGTACGTAGGTATATGATAGTTTCATTTCAGAAAATTTCATTTTAGTTTTTTTTATACAACGATGTAAGAAGATGAGCAAGATGCTCTCCTGATGGTAAGAGATAACGCTGGGATTTAACGAAGGTTAAATTCTGGGTGCACTGCTGAGTCATAAAATGTTAAGATTCTTCAGCCCAGTAATTTCACTAGCCACAGTGCCCTCCTACCGAAGCACAGTAATGTCTGCACATCACTGTTCAGGCGGCAGAATAACTGACACTGTTGGGGTACTAGCCGATCTCCTGCAGAGGAAGTCTACCCACGGTAAAGAGATCACCATTAAATGACGCGGAAAAAAGTCAAGAGTAACTGTACGGAATCAAGCTGTTATTATTCCGTATTTTTATTAGTTTTTCTGATTTAAATGATAATTTGATATATTTTTGTTTACTGTATTTAATCTTGATGTACTATATGTGTAAGTGGTAATTTATTGCCGTTCTAATTTGTACTGTGGTATAGGTATAACGATAGTTCTGGGACTTATCCCAGGACGTCTCTGAAATCTAAGTATTATTCACAAAAAATGTTTCATAATATTATTTACTAGCTTATGCTCGCGGCTTTGCCCGCACGGCAAAATCCTTTCTTAGCAGTGGTCTACGTCATGAAACCTTTCTATGTTCCAAATTTCAACCCAATCCATCTAGCGGTTGAGGCTGTACGTTATACAGATACATCAGTCACTAGCTTATTCTCATGGCTTTGCCCGCATGGACGGGTTACGTTTCATAATACCTACGGTCGTTTCAACTACGGTCGATATAACTACGGTCGATTCGCATAAGTTCATTTCACATATTGGACGACTCGCTTACAGTGCAACTCGCCTGCGGTTGATTAAACTATGGGCATGTGAACTAATGGGCGATTCGGCCAATGTTCATTTGATATATTGGTTAATTCAACTATGGACGACTCACCTACGGTTTATAAATTCTTTGCTACGCGTGTTTTTAGTACAGTATTCAGGGCAAACCGAAATCTGTTGGTTAGGTTAGGTTTGAACAGTGACCACAATGCGCGAGCCGAGCGAGCGAAGCGAGCGTGCCGCGGCAGCGGCCGGCGAAGCGCCAGATATTTTTCTTATTACTGAATTATCCTGTGTCATGGCATCTTCAGGCATTTTGGCATCTTCTTTCATCTACCTCATCATGGCAAAGTGGCATAATAAGCTGTCTGCGCACCTACAGATAGAAATCATTCAGGTATCAAAAACAACACGTTTCTGAATTCTGTACTATAAACAAGTATTTTTTAGCTGTCATACCTGACTAGCAGCCGGAAACATGGTCTAAAAATACGTGAACCGTCCGTTAGTTCGGTCAAAAATAGGCAAATCGTCCAATAGTTTAATCAACCATAGCTCAATCGACCGTAGCTGAGTTAACCGTAGGCGAATCGTCCAATATTGATTTCAACCAATAGTTATTATGAACGTAGGCGAAACGTCCAATAGACATTTTGAATAGTAGGTGATTCAATCGTAGTTACATATTGGCAAGGTTTGCCAGCCTTTACTAATTCTACGCCCATTAAGTCGCAGAAAACCCGTGAATTGAATCCCTCTTTTCCGTGGAATTGGAAATCGAATTAAATGGTCTGCATCAAATTCATTAATATATGAATAATTTACTGTCACGCGCTACGAAGTGCGCGCGGGTCAGCTAGTTAATAGTAATATATCTGTAACTAAACAAATGTCTATCTTAATTATATATTATAAACTAGCTGCGCCCGCTGCTGTACCTGTTTCTATTTGTTATTCCAGGGTCTAGACTATCTTTCTACTAAATATGACCTCAATCGGTTCACCCGTTAAAGCGCGAGAGAGTAATAAAGATACATCCATACATTCTTACAAACTTTCAAGTTTTTAATATTATTCAAATACTTGTAATATAAAATGTGTCACAAAATATATTTTTTATAATAGCTTCTGTTATTCTAGAATGGTATAGACCGGTACCCTCTCGGTAACAATATTTCCATAAATTCATACAAAATTTCGTATTAAAAATATTAAAAATATATATATTGCATTATCTTTCAGCACGAAACCTTGAACCATTTGGTATTTGGTACAAAATACGTAAGTCACAAAATACACAAGGCTACAAATTATACAAGTTATTTATAATTTGACATAGTTACTTATACACAATACTACATAATACCTAGAAGAACTTAATTTCTTATTTTGTATTATTTTCAAATATATAGTTTGCAAGTGAATTTAAATATCGATAATTTTCGGCATAGGCGGATTTAGGGGGGGGGCAGGGGGCCAAGCCCCCCCCCCCCCCCCAGAAGCATTGTAGAGGTACGAATTTTGCACATATTTCATGGTCAAGATTATATTTGTTTTCTCTGCACTTATTATTAAGGATATTTGAACTTTCTAACTGTTCAGAGCTAGCTAAACACACACTTTTCGTAGTAAAAATTATAATATTTTTGCCCGTCTGCACCTTGCCCCCCCCAGAACCAAATCCTGGATCCGCCAGTGATTTTCGGTAAAATAAATCAAAACATCGACCTCTAACCCCTCCCTAAATTTCACCAGCACCTATTTAATTTACAGCCACCACCGTAATCTCTCTGAAAACATTATAACATTATATAAACACAAACTCTGTCTGAAAAGAGAAGGAACACAGAAATTGAAGGACTTTTATGAGGTATTTTACATTGATTAAAATTATTTTTTATTGCTAATTAACACAAAGCTACAATCCCACCTTCTAGGTTTAATTTGCTACCTTCTACTACCGCATCGTCGCTTAACCAGCATGCCTTTGCAAAAACAAGTCATATTGGAGACGTCATAGTAATATTATACATATAAAATTTTGTGAGTGTGTATGTTTGTTACTTCTTCGCGCCTAAACGCGTGGGTCGATTGAGCTGAAATTTGGTATCGAGATAGCTTAGACCCTGGAATAACACATAGTGCTTGTTCACGCTATAACACGCGGGCGCGGGCGCGGGCGCGACAGACTTTGCTCACACCGCACGTGCGTTGTACGTGAACACCTTCATAGCACGTCATATGTTTGATATTTCGCGCCCGCGCGTTCACGTGAACAAGCCCATAGACTACACAGTACAGCGGGTAAAACGGCTGGGCACAGTACTAGATAATTTTTCGTTTTCCCAAAAACACCACGCGTCTACACTTTTCAAACAAACTCTATCATCAAGGCAATAGATGTCAAATTCTGGTAACCACTTCATCGTAAATACTCGGACAGGTTTTTCATAGAAAATGACGCTTCCTGTTGGAAATCTACGCTAGAACAATATTTGTTATCACTCCCACAAATTGATAAGGCTTCATGAATGGTAATTTTTTTTATAAATATGTTTACAATTAACAATTTTTAGGATGTTTGTTCTAGTAGATATCTACGTAAAAATAGTTGTTGAATAAATTAATTAGAATACGTCACATATGAGCAAGATGGTACAAGTTGTGAGTTAAAGCGTTTTTCGACATTTTTCGTGGGTGTCATGCGAAAAATTATGTGAATCGTAGCTCTTAAAAAAATCAAACTCAAATTTAAATTAACTAGAAATATAAATTGATTGACTGACTGATTTCCATTCTATCAATGCGCAGCCCAAACCACTGAACGAATTTGATTGAAATTTGAAATAATATAGATTTTACACATCTTACTAGTATTATAAACGTGAAAGTTTGTAAGAATGTTTGGATGTATGTTTGTTACTCTTTCATGTTTAAACTGGTGGACCGATTGAGCTGAAATTTTGTATGGAGAATAAAAATAAAGAAATTTATTTGCATAAAATGTGGGACATTTAAACGATCTTAATATTAGAAAAGAGCTCACACATTTCGCCAAAATAACTTTACAATGCAAATTAGTTTGATACTCCACCCAAATATTGCGCGAAGTGCAGCGCAGGCTTTAGGCAAATTACCGGGTTACAATGACTAGTGATTACTCAAAATCGGTCCAGTGAGTTTTGAGGTAAAGCAACGTTAATATAGACTTATTCGGCACTAAGTAGCAACGCGTATCTTACACGAAGGTAATTTAATTGTCAGTTAATTATGATTTAATCGGTCAAGAATAGTCATAGATTCATTTATTACTTTAGATTGGCTATTGAAGTATTTTTGTAACCGGTGTCACCATTACCAAGGGTGTAATTTGACTTTTTTTTTTTATTTTATTATTCGGGACTTTTACCCAAAAGTTGACTTTCTATAGGCCAAAAATATTAAGAAAAAAAAACAAAATAATTCTCAACTTTGACGCATAAGAATATACAACAAAATTGATAATAGCCTTTTAATGTACTTTTTTTTTCGTTAATGTAAAATTGCAACAAATTTCAACGTACTATTATATAGAATCTATATATTAAATAGATGAAGATTGCGGGGAGTATGCTTGGCGAGCGCACAACATGTGAGCATAAAGAGATGTCTTTTAACACGCTTGAACGATTTAGAGTTTGATTTAGAGTTTGTTTTTTTGTTTGTTTGAGTTTGTTGAGGTGCAGTGCTCCTAGAATTTCACATACTTGTGAAATCCTAGGTAATTATGTGATGATTATGGGCAGCGTTATCTCTTAACATCAGGAGAGCGTCTGCTCGTCTACTACTTCTTACACATAAAAAAAATTGCTCTTTACGCTTTAAGCGCATACATAGTATATCTAATATAATAATATCCGTTACTCTCCCTTATCTTTTCTGTGGTTTAATCGGTCAAGTGTAACACCAAAAACGGAAGCAATTTTCTACATAATATATTTTCCACTATTTTACGAAATAAATGACATAAAAATAGTTTTCATTTCATTTCCCTTTTTTTATAAACGTATTCTCGTAATTAATCGTGTATGAACTGCAAACTTAAACGAAATCTAATTTCTTTAAATGAAAGAAAGATGACATGTTTGTTTTTAACTTTTAACAGACTTAAAAAGATTAAGAATTATAAAATTCTATTCATATTAGGTACGCATGTATCTATATTGTATATATAAAATATGTATTTGCCTTTACAGTCTTTTATTTTTTTAACCCCCGACGCAAAAACGACGGGGTGTTATAAGTTTGACGTGTCTGTCTGTCTGTCTGTGTGTGTGTGTCTGTCTGTGGCATCGTAGCTCCCGAACGGATGAACGGATTTTGATTTAGTTTTTTTTTGTTTGAAAGTAGAGTTAGTCGAGAGTGTTCTTAGCTATGTTTGGTGGAAATCGGTTCAAGATGGCCGCCGCTACAAAATGGCGGATTACTTTTTTTCTCCACGACCCCATCAATATGGGTATCAAATGAAAGGGCTTAACGAGTAGAATACAACCCACTATATAAAATTTAAAATCCAAGATGGCCGCCACCACAAAATGGTGAATTAAGTATTGCGTTGGGGGTTTTTTAAATTTTTATCTTTGTAGTCAGTCAGTCAGCATGTGAATACTGCTATCCATAAGTGGTTTAGGACTTCTAATTATAATTGACACTAAATAACACAAGTACATCCAATCCGAGCCCGATCTGGAACTGATTCTCATTTGCAACGACGATCTAAAAATAAACTCATCTCTACCAGGATCACCAAGCACAGCTCTACCTATAAAACATGTCTATTTGTACATCAAACAAGGGTCAAAACCAGACAGACCAGTCACTGGTTCTACCCTCATTAGATACTCTTAGATATAACGGATTGCTATGACTTAAGTTATGAATGAAAACGGTTCTAATTTGGGCGTTAATCTCAACCATATTCGTCGCTCTTCTAACCGAAGTCAAACAAAACTCCCAGGTTTGGGTGTAACTAATGTAGATGCGGGAAAGTCATCACGATATTTAATTTTGTCCTTGACGTGCGTACAGATTCGACAAACCTTCAAAATTCCATCCCGGATCGGGAATACTGTTCCCGCGTCTACTGTGTGACATCTTTGTGCTATGTATTTATTAAACTAGCTTCGCCCAGCGGTTTTACCGCTGAATTATAAGCCTATGTGTTATTCCAGGATCTAAGCTTTCTCTATACCAAATTTCAGCTCAATTGGTCCACCCGTTTAGGCGTGAAAGAGTAACAAACATACATCCAGACATCCGTACATTCTTACAAATTTTCACGTTTTATAATATTACTAAGATATATCAAATTATTTATTAAATATTTTAAGGCTTGGAAAGTAGCACTCTACATTTGCTACAAATTAAAAATTAACTCCATAAAATGAGTATTATGTTTGTGTTTGTTTTAATTTCAAGTTCAATAACTCTTTTATATTATGTAGTCTGTTATTTTCATAGTTAAAATACTGCTTTTTATATTATGTTTCAATTGACATTAATAAACTGATATCTCAAGTACAGCAAAACACCTGTCACCTGTCGAATGTGTAACAATTTCTCTGAATAAATAACAAAATAGAAAACAATTGCATAACATTAACCAAGGTGTTTGTCAATATGAGACAAACGTGTGAAGAACACGCTTGGGTTATCAATCAACAATCAAATTATAGTAATCTAAATATATATGAAAGGAAAGAGACTGACTGATCTATCAACTGAAACCTGAAACCACTGAATTGGCTTGAAATTTGAAAAATACAGAAGGGTATTATGATGTAGAGACATTCGCTAAGAACAGATTTTGTCACGCGGGCAAAGCCATGAGCATAAAAGCTAATAAATTCGTTTATTGATCATTGTTTACCAATTATATATTATAAGAGACAACTATTATTCCATAAGACAAATGGTCATGTCAGTCGAGAAGAAGGTTATGACATTGAGATGTAATGGCAAGTGAAGCTAGGAAGCCTATTTATCCCTTCCCAATTCCCAGGCTTTTCTCTATAAAACTTAAGCTCTAAATTCATTTATTCAAATATGCTACAATGTAAAATTGACTAACTTCGTCAATTTTACATTTTATTTTAATACTCTACCGCTCATTCGCAAGGCACCTCATGTGAATAACGAGCAAGAAACTCATAGGGATTGATTTTTTTATATACCTAGTCAGGTCATAAGTATTGTCACACAGTAAAAACTTTTCTTTTAGAATGCTGGCCACAAAAAAGTTTATTGAATTCGAATTTCGAATTGTTCATGAAAATAAAAATGTATACTTTTTAGAATTTTACTCATTTTTAAATATGGAGTGGACGCTTAAAGAAGACCGTGTTGCAGTTATTGCGTTGCATCGTTGCGGTTACGCGCCAATTAAATTTTTGACATACTGAAAAATTTGAATATAACCAAAAGATTCGTTTATCGTACCATCAAACGATACAATGAAGACTCTAGTGTAGATGACAGGTCAAGAAGTGGTCGCCCTCGGTCTGTTAGGACTCCAGCAGTGATAAAAGCTGTGAAGGCGCGAATTCAAAGAAATCCCAAACGTAAGCAGAAACTGTTGGCCCTTCAGATGGGGTTAAGCAGAACCACGGTGAAAAGGGTGTTAAATGAAGACTTAGGGCTTCGGGCATATCGAAGAAAAACAGGACATCGTTTAAATGCTCGTCTAATGGACCTGAGACTGAAGAGATGCCGAGCTTTGTTGAAGCGGTACGCGAGAAAAAAATATCGAGAAATTCTTTTTTCGGATGAAAAAATTTTTACCGTAGAAGAGAGCTACAACAAACAAAATGATAAGGTGTACGCACACAGTAGTGAAGAAGTGAGCAACCGTATTCCGCGTGTCCAACGAGGTCATTTTCCATCCTCGCTCATGGTATGGTTGGGAGTTTCTTATTGGGGCTTAACAGAGGTACATTTTTGTGAGAAAGGTGTAAAAACGAATGCAGTTGTGTATCAAAATACACTCCTGACGAACCTTGTGGAACCTGTTTCTCATACCATGTTCAATAACAGGCACTGGGTATTCCAACAAGATTCGGCGCCAGCTCATAGAGCGAAGAGCACACAAGACTGGCTGGCGGCGCGTGAAATCGACTTCATCCGGCACGAAGACTGGCCCTCCTCCAGTCCAGATTTGAGTCCGTTAGATTACAAGATATGGCAACACTTGGAGGAAAAGGCGTGCTCAAAGCCTCATCCCAATTTGGAGTCACTCAAGACATCCTTGATTAAGGCAGCAGCCGATATTGACATGGACCTCGTTCGTGCTGCGATAGACGACTGGCCGCGCAGATTGAAGGCCTGTATTCAAAATCACGGAGGTCATTTTGAATAAACTTTATTGTCATAAGAATCTATGTTTTGTTAAGTTCATTTTGGTATATAAATGGTTACATAATAAATAAACTTGTTCCAATAATTTTATATTAAACATGTGACAGAATTTATGACCTGACTAAGTATATGTTTACAATCTTTTATTTACACCTGGTTGCAGAGGTTTCCAGGCATCTTTGTCTTCCATGTTTTGGCTAATTTTATTATAGGCTCTATAATCTCTTTCCATATTTTTAACCCCCGACGCAAAAACGACGGGGTGTTATAAGTTTGACGTGTCTGTCTGTCTGTCTGTCTGTGTGTGTGTGTGTGTGTGTGTGTGTGTGTGTGTGTGTGTGTGTGTGTGTGTGTGTGTATGTGTCTGTCTGTGGCATCGTAGCGCCCAAACGGATGAACGGATTTTGATTTAGTTTTTTTTGTTTGAAAGTAGAGTTAGTCGAGAGTGTTCTTAGCCATGTTTGGTGAAAATCGGTCCAAGATGGCCGCCGCTACAAAATGGCGGATTACTTTTTTCTTCCACGACCCCCTCAATATGGGTATCAAATGAAAGGGCTTAACGAGTAGATTACAGCCCACTATATAAAATTTAAAATCCAAGATGGCCGCCATCAAAAAATGGTGAATTACGTATTGCGTTGGGGGTTTTTTTAAATTTTTAATTTAATTCACTTGTTGTAGGTATAATCTCTTGCTCTCTCAATATTCTCCGGGTGGCCGCCGGAGATAGAACAAGATGTTGTAACATCGTGAGGACGGAGGTCATAGATGGAGGAGGTCATAGATGAAGGAGGTCACGACCCGCAGTCATGACCACGATTGATGGAGGAATCTCTTTCCATCATCCCACTTTTAATTAGGTAATTTAATACATATTTGGCCCAACGTATAAGTATTGCCATTCAACGTGGCAATGCTGCCAACGTTCTGGGCACTCTGCCATCTGACAGTGGTTTGGAGCACTTGGATTTTCTGTAGATTGGCTTGTGGCCGATCTGTGGTTAATAAAAGTGTTCTCAACTGCTGTAGTAGCTGTAGTACCTATTGTTAGTTTGTTTTTCTCAATAAAGGGAAAAAAAAAATTAATACACCTTAGAAAAACCAACAGCTCCCATACAAAATTATAAAAAACTTACAATAGAAGTAAAAAGCCAATAATAGGTCCTCGCGGCTAGCAAATAATGTTTCACAGACAATGTTATATAGTTCTTCAAAATCTTAAACTAGAAGACTACTTGCACTTCAATAAGTCCAAATTGACAAACCAATCTTGTGTGAGAATTGTACAGGTCAGCGAGGTTCAGTTCCCTTTAAAAAAAATCCTAGATCCGCCACTGATTTGAAAGTCCTTGATAAGTTTGTTACAAAGAAAGTACATACCTATAATACATAACTCTAATGTGTAATTATAATAATATGATAAATAACCTACCTTCCTTTGGTGTGAACAATTAGCGAATAAATAATAATAATGTATCTTTCTTTACACGGGATCTAAGTAGGTACCTACATCTACTTCTGTACGTTGAGCAAGTTCATTTTTAAATGATAATAGTTGAAGAGAAGAACAATTATGTACCCCATGGCATCATTAATTGCCCATATCAGACGCAGTGCTACACAGTGTCTTGAATTATAAAATTCTGCACAGCACAGCACTGCAATATGCAACAGAGGGCCTATTGGCTAATTCATACCCACTACGATTGATGACAACTTTAATGTACATTACTGCGTTTGTTATTAACCCCCGTTTTACTCATATTAATGAGGAGGTTTAAGCAAGTAATGTATGCAATTTTATCTATGAATGGATTCTTGTGTTATACATGTCGCTGGGCCTCTGCACTGCACCCTGAGCTAAATATATTATCCCTATCTTATAATCGTCATACACAAAGTATAGTTCATCGTCATCATCAGCCTGTGCTCGTCCACTGCTGGACATAAGCCTCCCCATGGCACGCCACTCAACTCGTTTCCCGCGACCTTCCGGATATCGTCACCCCATCTCGCCCAAGGACGCCCTACACTACGTAAAAGTAAAGTAAGTAAAGTATAGTTGGTCATACCAAATATCATTGCTGGTATCATTGCCCTACAGTCTGGAACTCAGTAAAGGCGGTACGTTAGGTACTGGCGGAAGAATAACTGGGAGAGGTGTCGCAAATCACACAACATTAACTACATCGTAGTAAAAAACCTTACAACCCGCGCTCTCTCATCGCTCGTACCGCACGATAATCGCAGTTCCATACGCTGGTATTGTAGAAGAGTGGCGTATTTTTAATTGTGTGCGAGCATTCGATTGATGTAGTGGTGTCTTCATTACAATTATTATCATTAACTATAGGTTTTAACCGTGAACTTGAACTGCTAATAAACCTTTAAAATTTCTTGGTGTTTGGTGAAATTTGGAGCGGCCTGGATTTTTAAAGGTAAATTATATTCTAGTTATTGTGCTATTTAATTTTATTTACTGGACATTCAGAGAGGAACCAGGACCAGATTGACACAGGAAAGGGTTGAGTGGCGTAACATGACGGAGGCATATGCCCAGCAGTGGAATCTAGAGGTCTGTGGATGATGATGATCAATAATATTTTATTTTAAAGATTTATTGTTAATAAAACACAATCGTAACCTAAAATTATCATGAGTAAATAAAAATATGTTCACAGTAATACTTACGAAATAAATAAAAACAAACTTTTTGCTTAAAATTCTTAACAATTTTCAGACTAAAATTATATTATTCGTATAAAAAATAGATTTTATAGGTTTTTTTCTCACTTTAAACTTCTCTCCTGTAAAGTTGCTAAATGGTGGTGAAGGTAGGGATGGTTGCTTTTTCAACGTCGATATAGGAACTTTTTCAGCGGGTAAAACCGTTAGGCAATATTAGTTATTCGATATATAACAGTGATTTTCATTTGCCTATATATTTTGCTTTCTATTGTCACCATTTAAGATTTCTACGTATAGTTTTATCGTCTTTTAATTTATGTAAATAGTGAGGACATTATTTTATTAGTAAAACTAGTTTTTAGAATCGTATTTGCTAATAAAATGACAAAACTATGGGTAAAGTTGTAAATTATAATTAATTGTGAATTTCTCCTTCGATTTTAATTCTTCACATGACTTATTTATTTATTTAGTATTTATTTTATTGTTCAGCACAACGCTAGAACTAAATGCTAAAGTAGGTAGCATTTTCTACCAGTTAACCTAGAGAAAATTTTCATGAAAAATAGGGGAGTACCAACGAATTAGGGAAGTAAGGGAGTACCTACAGGCCATTAAATTGGACAGTTAAGAAAAACTTTAATTTAATTTTTATAAATAAAAAATATTACAAACTAAAACTAATCATGTTCTAGAAGAAAAACATAAATGAAAATACCTTAAGAACTAATCTATCATCTAAAACTTAAAATTACTAAGAAATTATATCTAAAACTAAATAAAAACTAAACTAAATCTAAAAAGGGCCGCGGCATAGTGCCTAAAACGCTGGCAGCATAATAGAAAAACTTAATCTACAGATATACATTAAATACCTAAAGGTACCTACTCGTATAAGCATGTCACGGTTAAAATTGTTTACGCTAAAGAAACGTGTTACGTATTCCCGTCGGGGGTATGAGAGGGTTATGTGGGACTTCCCGTGCAGGACGACTGCACGGTATACCCACTAAAACAACTCGGCGGGTATACCCACTATAACAACTCGGCGGGTATACCCACTATAACAACTCGGCGGGTATACCCACTATAACAACTCGGCGGGTATATCCACTATAACAACTCGGCGGGTATACCCACTATAACAACTCAGCGGGTATACACACTACAACAACTCGGCGGGTAAACCCACTCGGCGTCACTCCCGCATCGTGTCTGAGACGAAGATCTCGAAAACCAGCAGAGCCTCAACATCCAGTCCCCTATCGATCACTATAATATATAGCTGGCAACTAAAATTTAAAACAAGCAAAAATTTTCGCTTTAAAGCTACCTTGAGCACTAGACAAGCGCCAATGTCGCTATCGATAACAAAATTATGTACTGGATATAACAATCGCTGCTGTGGAAAAGCAAACGAAAACGACTGTCATCTCAGTACATTTTTTTAGCGATAGCGACAAACGATTGGCGCTTGTCTAGGGCTTCTTGCCTCTGAAGCCACGTAAAACTGTGGTCCCGGTTGTATCCTACAAGATATGTCATGTATCAGTCGTTAGGTCATGTACTTAGCCTTTGTAGAAATTTTGGCGCACTGAAACTGCAACAGTATTAATTTAAATTGGCATTTATACTCCAAAAGTACACATTGTTACACTAATGTCGTGATTTTGTGTTATAGTTTTAAGTTTTCTGCATATTTGTAGTGTTTCAATAAAGAGTTTTCTATTCTATTCATTATCTTTGCTTGTTGTGCAACAAGTTTTCGGACTCCGGACAACTTTTTTTTTATTTATTAGCAACTGGATACAGAGTCCTTAATTTAGCGGACAAATTTATATATGTTGTTGTTGTTAATTAATTCTGACCATGGATACAAGTCCTTCAGAAACTTCGAAAACTTTATTATAATTTTAAGTTCATTGTTTATTGAAGGATATTCCCTCCAAAATTCGATAAAGAGTGGGCGTTTATCGAATCACATCGATTCATTTTGTGACGATTCTTGAAAATAGCAGACTGTTGAACTTTTTTCCATTCTTCGACAGTAAATCACATTCACAAACACTCAACGTTTATTAAACCCACTATTAATACGCGTTTAAAGCACTTATTGCTAAATTATTATCCAAGAACGTAAAAAATTTCATCCGCTTTCCAAAAGCGCGGCAAAATGAATCCCGGACAAATTTAACTCCCACAGTGTTGCCAGAGTCAAATCATAATTACAGGTCACTTGCCAACCCATATATTTCAGTTTCGTGTCGCCAGACAAAGCTTATCTAGGCTTCGGATAATTTCAAGATGCGCTGTAAATTTTAATATTATATTTGTATTATCAAAGGAGTTGAATGAATGACCTGACATTTGACCGAGGACATTAATTAGGTATTTAATAATAATTTACATTCAAATAATCGCATAAACTGTCGTGACATTTTTCGTTTTCCTTAATGTATGTATTCAGGTATTTGCCTTTATTGGGAAAATTTAAATTAATATGATAACTATTATTGTAAAGGGAACAGAATTACAGCTAAGTACTACTCAATCTAAAAAACTAATAGCTAATAAGTTAATAGCTTTAAAAAGCACTGAAAAAATTAAGGATATCTATGGTTTTAACCATGAACTTTTCTGGAAAACTATACCAGTAATGATATCTTTAATATCACTGTTGTGTGGCTATATAGCTTTAAACATATCACTATCACTACATAGTATCAAATAAAGTTGCTTCTCGCGTCTGTCTGTCTGTATTAATTTCAATACGATAACTCCACTCGTTCCCGAGTAAAAGGGTCTTGTCAGACTGACAGGAAAAACAAAACTCTAGCGCAGATGGACGATAGGTGCCTTTCCACCAATGCTAAGCTATAATAGCTGTGCGAGGAAGATGCGCTATGTAGATGCGCAGCCGCGAGGCAGCTGTGCAAGAAAGATGCGTAGCTAACATCGCAGTTGCCATAGTAACGGCGCGGCGGCGGCGAAACATAGCACGCATCCATGGAACTCATCCATAGCACGCATCCGTAGCACGTATCCGTAGCTCGCATCCATAGAACACATCCATAGCTCGCATCCGTAGCTCGCATCCGTAGCACGCATCCGTAGCACGCATCCGTAGCTCACATCCGTAGCACCCATCCGTAGCTCGCATCCGTAGCTCGCATCCGGAGCACGCATCCGTAGCACGCATCCGTAGCACGCATCCATCCAACGTAGCATAGCACATCTCTGGTGGAAAGGCACCGCAAGGGAATCGTTTTTACCTTCAGAAGTACGAAACCTTTATACTTATAAAATCTTCACAACAACTGCCTTTCAAACAGTCAAATTATGTAAGTAAACCAAACAATACACATACAATACCTTTAAGTACTTAAACTAATTAATCCCCATGAGATTCTTATTCATTCTTCACATTGAAGTAGGTAATGGGTACCTACAGCCTTCTGAATGGACGGTATTGTGATTAATTATATTATGATCACAGATTGTTAATTGACTTGCAAAAATTGTTATATTTTTTTTTATACAACGAAGTAAGAAGACGAGCAAGACACTCTCCTGATGGTCAGAGATAACGCTGCCTATAATTATTAGTACAGTGCTACTGAGCGCACTGCGCCAACGCTTCTTACTTGAGAGTCATAAGATGTTAAGACTCTTCAGCCCAGTAATTTCACTAGCTACAGTGCCCTCCTACCGAAGCACAGTAATGTTTGCACATCACTGCTCAGGCGGTAGAATAACTGGCACTGTTGGGGTATCCACCTAGACGACCTTCTGCAAAGGAAGTCTACCCCCGGTAAACCCTCCTCGTATTTTCATGATTGTACTTTTGCATATGTATGTATAAATCGCATGATAATGCAATATTATTATGACATCGAGCTGATCTGATGATGGAGCTGGAAGGCCATAGGAACTCCGTAATAAACGACACAATCCCATCGAATTTGGGCTCATTTGATACGTCTTGACGAGTACTTTGGTGCTGGGTGGTAATAATAATAAAAGCTTGTTATTAATTTTTTTTTTAATTTCAGTTGTTTTATATACTTGTCACAATAATTAGAAATATTATAAATGCGAAAGTTTGTATGTATGTATGTCTATTACTTCTTCACGTCTAAACGTACCTATTGAGCTGAAATTTGATATAGAGATAACTTAGACCCTGGAATAACACATATGCTACTGCAGGTAAAACCGCTGGGGACAGCTAGTGTAATTATATATACTTATGCCACATATCTCTATGCCACAAAATATGAAAACTTAAAAACTATTTGACGTATAATAAAGTTACCATTAACCGTGTAATATGAAATACAATGCAAGGTTGTATCAACAAGGAATTAACCCGCATCGAAAGATATGGCGTGACGCGTATTCATACGTACCTGCGATCTACGGCCACGTACTGCATCCTTATGAAAGGAAGAAAAGAAGAATTAGTAAAATTTGCCGCGAATCAATTCAACCCAATTTATTTGTGGTGAATCTCTTCAAAGGAAAATAAGATTTTCTCCTTTAAAATTTTCCACAAAAATTATGAAACTTGGTGATGAATTTCGAAATGATTTTTAACATATTCAAAATACGTAGTATAGTAGGGGTTTATCTTCTTTACATAGTATAAAACAAAGTCACCTCCAGTGTCTGTCTGTCCCTATACTATGTATGCTTAGATCTTTAAAACTACGCAATGGAATTTGATTGCGGCTTTTAATAGATTGTATAGAGTGATTTAACGTTTATATGAATAATACATGCATAGAGAAAAATAGCAGAAAGCATAGATATGCATATTAGAGAAACTTACTAGATAATTTTTTTCTTTTTCTCTGTTAGGCGCTGTGAAGTGCGCCCTAGTCCACTAGTAGAGTGCTTTTCACGAAAGGAGTCCTTTTTGCGGGGCGCCACTATCGTGCGTTTTAAAATTACAATGATTTATAGATTTATGACTCTTCATAATTTCTCATATTTAATTTCTCAATTAAATAGGTATATACTTTATATAACAAATAAAAATCATTTAGGACATTAAGTAGAGTCATTATGGATACAATTTAATTTAGTTCCGGCTAAATTCCGTGGAACTGCTTTCGTGAAAAGCACTTTAGGTACCTACTCAAACAAATCAGCGACCGTAGTCAAGGGCCAATCGTCGCGCCAAACTCTTGGCTACAGGGATGGATGGATTGACGTCTCACGTGCCGCGTAGTACGTGTGAACGCGCTCTCTAATGTTTGTCTAATGAGATTTTGATAAAATTATGACTGCAATGTGGAAGCTATCCCTCATTATAGCGGAAACAAAAATATCTTAGATTAGAATTAAGGCCGTTATGGAGAAGATCCTTGATATCATAGGTTGTCTCATGTCTCCAATAGGATTGTGTATATTTTTACTCATGTGGGGCCCTAGCAAGCACCAATTATGGCTAACGCTGAAAAAAAGATCAACTGGGATGAAATTCGTCATGGAAAAACGAACGATCACCTTCATCTCTAGTATTTTTTTTAGCCACTAACCACTAGCGATTGACGCCAGGACGCCAGTCTAATCCTCCCGAGATGATAGCCGTTATCGCTTCTTTTACAAACTTTTATTTTTACAGCCGCCCCAGCGGTTAACCACGGGGGCGCGGCGGCTGTAAACAAAGTCTACAAATGCCTTTAATGAGATAAACGCCTAAAAACATACAACACACATACAAATTGGAACATTACATAAATTCTGTCCCGCACCGCGACCGCTTTCTCGCCTATGGGTGGCGTTAGCTTCAAGCTACTTGGCGGCAGTTTTCAGCAATAGATACTGTGATTTAATAAAAAGGCTGGTCACTTGTTCTTTAATTACCTATACATATGTAGCTACTTTTTTACGAGGGGGATCACCGCGTCACAGCTCGCAGATAATAAAACCAAGGGTGGTTAGCCTTTGTCGTCCATTAAACAAAATTAATGTCCTGCCATTAATATATTAGCATGAAAAATAAACTATTCTTGTAATTTAATGCAGGCGTCACAGAGAGTTGACCACCGGATGAATAAGCTAGGGGAACGGCCACGATAAACTGTCAAACGCTCTTCGCGGCAGTGTTAAATTATTTGAAGTTAATGGCTGACATAAAAATAGTTATTTGTTATACAAGAGTGCAAAGTTGCTTTTTGACCGCGTCCTCGGTTTGTATGACCGAGCGAGCGAAGGATTCTAAATTTAAATCACGAGCGCAGCGAGTGATTTAACAATTAGAATCCTGAGCGTTAGCGAGGGAATCAAAAGAGCACAAGGTCGAAAATCTTTGCACTCGAGTGTAACACGTAACTTTTCATTCCCCCTCAGCGAGGAAATGACTAAATTAAAAAAACATTTACGATCACAAGATACTTTTATTAGAAGTGTTAGGCGGGCGTTTGGCTTGATATTTCTCAACAATTTTTACGTATTCCTTGCGAATGACGAAGTTGCGGTCTCTTTTTGTCTTTGTATTAGGTAAATGAATTAACAATAAGTCATCTGAATGTTTTTCGATGTTTTTGACATTAAGTTGTATAAGTTCCCTAGTTTGACATGCTCCGTTCATACCAATAATAAGAACAACCTGTAACGTAAAGGGTATTATAGCAGTAGATACATTAATACAATTGATTAACATGCATAATGAATTATGCCTATGAACATCAATAATTGACTTACTTTTGCCGCTAAATATACGGAATCAGGTGCTTCGTTAAAAAACTTTTCAATTTCAGATGCTGTGAAAACCTTAGATTTTTTTGGTTGATGACCAGATGAGTCTCTCATTTTACTTGTTTTTAGTTTCTTGTTTTAACCAATGAAGAAGGAATAATATTATAGGTATACTCGTATTCTATAGTTTTCACAATTTCACGTGAAAAGAAAAAAGCGCGCGCACAGATAACAAAAAAAATTAAGAGCGCGCAAAGCAAATTAAAAAAAAAAGTATACCAAGGAGGTTCCACGTCAGAGTTTTTAACAATTTTTTAAAAAGTTGTACGCTTAATTCGGTACCATAGAGGTGGAAGTAAATAGGTTTAATGATGTTTTTGACTCACAAACTCGGTGCACACGATCTTCTAAATTCAAATTTACTTTACCCTCTAGAGGATAAAATGGACTTTTCCAGTCAGATATCGAAGCGCAAAAAAACACTTTCCGAGGTGGGGGGATGAAAACATCTTTTTTACGTTAGCTTAAAGCATTTTGGATAGAGGGAGTAATATAAAAGTTCTATAAGTTTTTAAAACACGCCTACAAAGCAAAATATGAATTATTTTATCACATTTATTATTATATTATTAAACCACCTTGAGAGACTGTGAGATATTCTTGACAATATTAGACGTGGGTTCTGCTGTTTGGTTGTTTAAAAGCTTGCACAAACGACAGCAGGCTACAACCCGAGGCATCGCATACAAATATAATTCGCCTGCGTACATTTCATATATGAACGCATACAGCAGGTAATCTGGCCCGCTCTAGTGTGTGTAGGTTCATAATAAAATGTTCAAAAGTGATATGCAGACGAATAATTTTGTGATGCATTACGTATGGGCTGCTGTTGTTTGCGCTTAACTAGCAGTTATTCGGTCTCAATAATGGTAAGAAGGCCGATCCAATGTCCTAAGTAATTTGACGATGAACGAGTCTAAACGCGACATCTATATTAATTAGATAATATAAAATGATAACCAGTTCCAAGTCATGTGATAACAAATAAGATGCTCAATCATTTGCATAAACGGACAAAATGGAGAAAATGTGATTTACCAGACGAAGAATGCGTAATTAATATTATACCTACTAAGAGTTCATTTATCGTCTGCTTAGAAAATATCAAAAGATAAATACGATCAGGTATAATTAATATAAGGCCTATGCCTCAATCAAAATTCTAGATCCATTTCTAAGTCTACTTATACCTACTTAGAAATGGATCTAGAATTTTGATTTGTTGTTGATGGAGAGATGAGATTTTTTTAGTAATAATTAATTATTGACTTCTTATGATTTTGAAGAAGAGAAAATCTTAAGTACTTCCTATTAATATGTATTGTTAATAAGGGGCTGCGCAGACGACAGACTATCCATGACGCACTTTTTAGTCTGTGAAAATAGAACCTATGCAATTATATGCAGTAACGCACACGACGCGCAAAAAGTCCGGCACACAAATAATCCGTGTAATTCGGGCAGACCGGATCGCGCCGCGTCGCGCCGCTCCGCGCAAAAAGTGTGTGAAAAAAATAGAACGTTTGCTTCAACGCGCGCTAACGCAGACGACACACACTTTAGTCTGCAATCTGCATTTGCTAGTGGTGGACGTAACGCTTCTTTCTTCTTCTTTTTCTGTACTTCATGTACAAAATAATACTTCGCGATCTCTGCACGATTTCCATAGCGTCTACGTCCAGCCCTGGATTTACACTAGGGGCATTCGGGGCGAGTGCCCAGGGCGGCAAATTTTCAGGGGGCGGCAAATTTACTGAGGGCGGCAAATTTCGAAACGAGAAAAAAATATTCAATCCATAAACATCCGATGTTGAAATTAAAATTTGTATTCTCAATCACGCTGGTTATTATTATAATTTTTTTTTGCGCTCATAATAAGAAGTCTGGAATACTGGCCACACAAACTCAAGATTTTTGCTCCAAACGAGCTATCCGTCCACTTTTCGTAGCAAGACTTTTCTCGGCACTTGCAGCTAGTTGCTCGCCTTCTTTTTTTTATTTTTGGCACTCAAAACGAACTACGCACTCACTTTTTGCAGTCAGATATACAAAATTTTCTTGGTGCTCGCAGCTAGCTTCTCGCGCTTTGAATAATATTTTTTTTTATTTTAACACTCGGAGCAAACTATGCATTCATTGTTTATATAGTCAGAAAAACAAAATTTTCTCGGTGCTCACAGCGATTTTGGCACTCAGGGTGAAGTATGCGCCCACTGTTGTGTAGTCAAATATACAAAATTGTCTCGCTCGCAGCAAGCTGCTCGCAGTCTTTTTAGTCAACATAATATTATAATTTTCTTGCCACTCTAAACGAGTCTTACGCACACCTGTCGTAGACAGATAGATAGGTAGATAAAACACTTTATTGAAACATTGAAAAATAAACTTAAACATAAAAACCCGGTATTATAATCTATGTGTCACAATTCACAATCAGCGGTCTTATTGTAGTAAGCATTATAAAATTTCTCAATTATAATTTCTCTTTTTCAAAGCAAGCTATACACACAGCTTTCGTAGTTAGATGTATATTTTTTTTATAAATATTCATAATTACGTATAATATGAAAGAACTCGACAACAAATTTCTTAGCAAAATGTCTAGCCGATGAGCGTTTATAAAATAATATTTCGGCGGAGGGGGGCGGCATTTTCTCACTGCCCAGGGCGGCATTTTGGCTAAATCCGGGCCTGTCTACGTCCCTACAGCTCTGCCGACAGAATGATCGAAGATGTGCGTCGTGTGCGTTGAGTCTGTGAAAAATCCGCAACAGACTTTTTGCGCGCCATGCAGACTTTTTGTACGCCGCAGACTCGATCGTACAAAAAGTGTGCCGTCTGCGCAGTCCCTAACCCTTTCAAAACTGGCGTGCACAATTGTAGACATAAGATATAATGAAAAAAATTGCATACCTTAATCTTAATAGGTAAGTCCTACTAAGTAGAACGGGAGTCACATTTGTCCACATTAAGAAAAACTAGATTTTTCCGAAAAGTTGAAGACTAATTTTTTTTCAATTTTTTTTTAGGTCTCCTTACTGTACTTTAGACACAGGGAATTTACTAATTCCTTAGGATGAAAAAAATAATTTAGGTCTGAAAGGGTTAATGCTTAAATATACATAGATGTTGGTAACCCCAACACGCCTAAACAGCTAAACAGATAGAGCTGAAATTTGGTAAGTATATACGAGAAGATAGATTAGACAAAGCTACCTACTCGTAAGTATAAGTACGAGTAGAAACTTATATTTAGGTAGTTAAATTTTAAACAATATAAATACGATATATAACTTTTATTAGCGATTATATTGCGTGCAGTCTGCACACATAAAATTTATTTAAGTCTTATAGGTACAGTATTTTTTAATGTTGCACATTTTTATTTTTGTTTGGTATTTTAGTATCATATTTAACAACACACTAAATATTATTTGGCATGTCCATTTGTCAGGATGATATTCAAGTTTTTAAAGATTAATGTGTTTTCATAAAACATCTAAATTTATATATATTGCCTCCTTGGGGTCATAAATTAAAGGACACCGAGGACCGAGACCAACTCCGGTGTAATCCATACCTTTAAAATAAAAGTTTAAAAGGACCTCTGCACGTTAAAAGTTTTATGTCTCCGTGGACGCTTATCAAGAGCCTGAATTAAATGCGACCAGTAACCAGTAACTATACCCGCTGAAAAGTAACCTATGTCACATATAAAATAATACTAATACCAAAGAATAGAAACTATTACTAAGTAGGGCCTATAAAATCAGAAATGAGTATGTGAGAGGAAGCCTGAAAGTTGCACCAGTGACAGAGAAATTAAAGAGTGGAAGATTGTCCTGGTATGGACATATTATGCGGAGGGATGAAAATCATGTTACCAAAAAGTCCATGAATATTGTAATAAGTGGTAATCCGGGAAGGGGACGCCCGAAAAAGGTTTGTATGAACTGTGTGAAAGAGGATATGCGTGCTAGGGGAGTGGATGCAGATATGACGGATGATAGAGCAGAATGGAGGAGAAAAACGTGTTGTGCCGACCCTACCTAGTGTGGGATAAGGGCAGGAAGAAGAAGAAGAAGACTAAGTAGGGCCTATTGGCTATCGCAAAACAACATGTAAAACGCTAGAATTCATAGCCAAAATTGCGTACATTACGTGCTTAAACCTCCTTATTAATATGAGTAAAGTAACAAAAGCAGCAATGAAGGTACATTGATGTTGCCATCAATCGTAGTGGGTAAGAATTAGCCCTCTGCTAATACTATGTATTATTATCAAATCTGGCCGAGGGGATAAATAGATAGATAACACTTTATTGAAACAAATTTACCGGGGGTAGACTTCCTTTGCAGGAGGTCGTCTAGGTGGGTACCCCAACAGTGCCAGTTATTCTACCGCCTGAGCAGTGATGTGCAAACATAACTGTGCTCCGGTAGGAGGGCACTGTAGCTAGTGAAATTACTGGGCTAAAGAGTCTTAACATCTTATGACTCTTGAGTAAGAAGCGTTGGTGCAGTGCTCCTAGAATTTCACATAATTGTGAAATCCTAGGTAACACTGTACTGATTATGGGCAGCGTTATCTCTTAACATCAGGAGAGCGTCTTGCTCGTCTTCTACTTCATCAATATAAAAAAAATAATAGAAACACATAAATAATATGTGGATATTATGTGTTCTAAGTTACATTAAACTATAATTTTGTATTCTGGACCACAAAGTTGAAATCGCCACAAAATGATGCGGTTTTTCCACTCACTGTAGTGGCTTCAGCTTAACTTGTTACCTTACCACAAGTACAAGTTGTATTGCCAAGCGGCATTACGACTTTGTTACTAGCTTTTATTTACTTTCACCTGTCTGTTGTCTATCTGTAATCAAATCTTGCAAGTTTAATTTGACCCCCTTCCCGGTGTCCGATTAAGCTGAAATTTTGCATATCTGTATAAATTCAATAATTGTTTTCTTAAATATCACATTCATTCCCTTTCGTCATTTAGTTCTAAGTTTTTTCTGTAATTGTACTCACATACCATCCATCATCTTCCATTTTTTGTCACATTTATTATTCAACTTTTTATAATTTGTTATTGAGCTCTATGGTGAATGCTATGTACGCCTCAATTGTTATACATATAAGAAATAGCATATGTCTAAAATCCTAATTTAAATGTATAATATGTGTAATGTGGCTGTACTTAAATAAATAAAATAAATAAAAAAATAAATCGGATGACAATGCAATATTTTTATGACATCAAGCTGATCTGATGATGGAGCTGGAAGGTGGCCGTAGGAACTCCGTTATCAAACGACGTAGCCCCATCGAGTTTGGGCTCATTTGATTCGTCTTGACGAGTATCTGCAATCTACTTTATGGTGCTAGATGGTAATAATAATAAAAGCTTGTTTATAAAAAGTTTTTTTTAATTTCACTTGTTTTAATACGATGTTCAATTAAGCCAGGTAAGATTTTATCCCGCCTACTAGGTTTAGTCTGCTGCCCTCTACCGTCGCAGGTAACCTATAACGAACAAAAATATGTATCGTAGTGCGATGTCGTCTTAGGTTCTTTACCTATTTATTTACAAATCTTAAGTAGTTATAATGACTATATTTATTCTATTGTATTAATTATGTTAAATACCAGTATATTTCTTTCCTGTTTATTTGCATTATTTCGTCTTAAATTCTGGTGTTTCACTTCCTCGAAATACTAACGCCTGATAAATATATGTTAGCAAGTCACTTTACGATTTTGCTCTTTTATTTTTATAGGGATTTTCTTATTATTATAAGAATTAACTTTTGTGTAATTTGATACTTCAAAACCTCTCAATAATATACTACCTGTATTTGTATTAAAAATCTTACTAAAATATTGATAATAACACAGCATAATTATATTATACGTCTCAGGCCACATATGTAAGAAGGTGGATATGTATTTGTGTGTTAACTTTTTACCACTGAAATACTGAACCAAAAGAGTACTTGTTAAAAAAAATTGTTCCAGTACGAGTATAATATAAAAGTAAAATGAGTAAATACAGTAATACTTACCTACCTAAAAAAAAAAGTTGACACCATTGATTTTTTTCTACGCTTATAATAAAACTCAAATATGAGCATCTAAATCTTTAATAAATAATCAACAAGAATAAAATAAAATGAGTAGAGGTACAATATCAAATTGAACTATAACAATAAATTAAAAAAAACATCGTGCATGCCATAGACGGCCTAAGGGAGCTCCTCCACGAACGATAGTATTGCCAGAAATAAATTTTAAAAAACTGAGGAATATAATCCATTAGGTTTTTTAACACATTGAGAAAACAAGCAAACGATATTATAGATACTACAGAAGTAAAGAACACTAGGTTTTTGAAATTTGGTTGTCTGGAAGAAATTGGCACCACCATCAATTGGACAAGACCAAATTTACTGCATAAATTTATTGTCAAATATACTACAATAAAATGGTGATTCTTCATAAAAATGTATTACAATTATTATTAATTTATTTATTTTTGGTCATTTTCTCCGCTCGACAAGGAGGCGAAATTTAAAGAGATTCGTCGCTTTACTATCGTTCGTGGAAATGACCCCTAACATTGACTATACATCATATTATAGAGAGCATTTTTTGTAATATCTACCACAATCACAGCCTAAATTCTAGGTAAAGCTTGAAAATTTTCGCTCTAAGGCGACCACTATTAAATTACAGATCGTTTCTAAACAGGTCCGGAACATCGAGTTTGGCTAAAGCAGCCACTTCAGCGCCTGTTTTGTTTCAAACAAACATTAAAAAAAACATGACAAAACAAAAACAAAATTCAATGCGATTTTGACGAGTTATTTGATCGGGTATGGAAAGCAAAAACATTGTTGGAGCAAACAATATTATATTTGAGGTTTATACTCCAACAGAACAGGTTACCCTACTTACACTGTCAGAGTCAAATCACAATTTACAGGTTGTACGAGATTACTACAGGGCCTGCAACATGACCTAACGACTGCCTCCTACATATCTTATAGGAAACAGCCCCACAGTTTTACGTGCCGCGCCGAAATACGGTAGCGTCCAGGCGAAAAGTTTTTGCCACACTGAGATTTGAACCTAGGGCCTCCGAATCACAAGCCGGACGTAATACCACTGGGCCACGGACGCTACAAAAGTATAGTTTGACAATGTTTTGTGAAAAATGTTGTGATGTTTTTGTTAAATTTTGAACCAAATCACGCGGTGGAGACGCGGCTTTACAAACGCAATTTTAAAATAAGTGAACTAAAGTAACTGATCTAAATAAAAGTTAAAGTGCTAATGTCTATGTGTAAGGTCGTTTTAACAAGCCGCTGTTAATTTAAAATTTAAAAGAAAATTATTTGCTATAGTTCTTTTCACGAAAGAAGTCCCGCGGAATTTAGCGGAACTAAATTTAATTTTATCGATGTACTGTACATTGTACATACTTCATATCCTAAATTATTTTATTTGTTAGATAAAGTAAGTTCCTATTTTATTAAGAAATTAAATATGAGAAATTATGAGAAACTTTAAAACGCGCGATAGTGGAGCGGTCTAAGAGACTTCCTTCGTGAAAAGCACTCTATTTAATAATTTCCTTTTTTTAATTTTGACCACTTACGTAATTTAATTAAGCGTCAAATTTCATGTTATTTGCCATTTTGTGGGAATTTCAATAAGCAATTTTAACTATTTTACGTCACAGTGATTTTAATTATAATAATTACAATACACGTTGTATTTTATTTTATTTATTCTACTTATCTAAACATGGTATAATATATTTTTAGTTAATTTGTAATAATTCGAGCATGTTTTTTAATTCGATTGGGTAATATTTAACTGTTTTGCCGATTTATTAGGAACCGTTAATATCATAGATTTTGGAATGTTTTTTTTTTACATTTTCAATTTGATTCTACATTAAATTTGCCAATATCATTTTTTAAATTATTTTAAGAAATCTATGATCTATTATAATTATTGCTATAATATAATAAATAATCTAAATATATAGTTATTCTAGCGTCACTAATATATTAGCACATTGAACACTTTAAATATTTATAGTGGGCAGAAATATAAAGCAAACAAAAATTCATTGCTACAATGGTGCCCCCAAAATTAATTTACTCTTTGTCAAAATATAAATTTAAATTTTGAGGCCACCCTAACTTATAATAATAAAATAAAGCCGGCACTCCACTCAGAGCAAATCCCCGTCCGCGCAAAGTATCAATTTGTTTAGAAAGTTCTTTTGCGAATTTGATACTTTGCGCGCATATTTACAAGTGGAACTGGCCTCTTAAAAAGTAAATAATATAAATTTATCTCGTGTTTTTAGGATTTAATAATATTAGATTCACAGACCTGTATATTTGCATAAATCTAAAACTCTTTTCACTTAATATTTTCTATTGGTCATAAAATATTTAGCTTTTATTTATTTAATATGGCACTAAGTTGCTTTTTGTCATTAAATAATACTACGTTTTTTTAATTACCTACATATTTATAATTTATGGCATTGAAACTCTATATTAAATTTTTTTAATGACTAAAATTTTAAACCTGTATTTAACTAATACTACGGAATTTTGGAGTATTATTATTATTTCAAAAAAATACAACTTATGTCAATAAAATTCGTTAATACTACATATAAATGGATAATATTGGGTTTATATCATTATTGCAATTTTCGTCCCAATATACTTCTTTTTCATAACTCTTTAATATATTTTTTTATAAATAAAAATCTTTTTAAAGATTTGTCCATAGCGACTTTGCCTTATTTGGACTTTGCGCCATCCGGATAGGTATCTGAATTATTTCCAAAATTCTGAAAATCTATCTTTAAGCAGAGGGTTTTAAATTTTTTTAGCACCAGGGTTATTATTTCTTAGGATTTTTATATGGCAAGATATAATTTTGGACACATTCATAATATTATTTTAACGGTATTTTTTGTAAACTTAAGTAATTTATCATTTTCGAAGAGAATAAAAAACTGTTTAATTTAATGGGTAGATTGCATTTTTAAAGGAAAAATTTACAAAAGGTTGCACATGTTTTTTTCATATGGGAAAATATGAAAAAAAAACTAAAAAGGGTATTTTTTTTTAGAGGAAGTTACATTTAAGATCGCGGGAATACATATATTCTTGTAATGGGGGAAATTTACTTTTGTTGGGGGAATTTGCATTTGTGATGGGCGAATTTATTCTTTATTTCATTTATGGAGAAAAAAAAACTAAGGGGGGAAAACATTAAATTATCATAACATAAATTTCAAAGACGGATATTTTGTGGAGGTATTTTCATTTACGGTGGGGGAATCACATTTTTTTGGGGGAATTATATATTTTTTTGACGGGGGAATCACATTTTTAACGGGGGAATTTGTCCCAACTAATGAGAAGACCCAAAAACCATCCTATAAGTGCAACTCATGAATGCGTCGACAGCCATGTCAAAAGGTTTAACTATAATAATAGGTATCGCTGCCAATCCTATACCTACTACGATGGCGCTGCGAAGATTTGACGCCAATTTGACCTGTATTTTGAGATATTTGAATTTTCGTGAGGAACACTCGCATTTACGATGAGAAATTAATTTTTGGTGGGCAAAATCTTAATGATTTTGCCCATATCCATCACCATAATACAAATTTCTAATAGGGTTATTTGGAGGGATTAATATTTTCGGTGGGGGAATTTATATTTACGGTGGTGGAATCACATTTTTCAGGGGGGAATTTGTCCCAACTAATACGAGGATCCAAAAACCATCCTATATGTGCAACTCATGAACGCATCGACAGCCATGTCGATCGGTTTAACTATAATGGGTATAGCTGCCAATCCTATACCTACTACGATTGCGCTGCGAAGATTTGGCGCCATTTTCGGCCCGTACCGGGCGATGTATTTCGCTGAGTATAGACTTATCCTGAAAGGAATAATAAACAATTGGTTAAACTTATAACATCCTTCTTTTTATATTATGTAGAGTCATGCAGCTATCATAAACTAACCACACTTGAGAACAGGAGAACTCTTTCTGATATGTTATTTTTGCATGGTATATGTAATGAGTATAGAATAGAATAATACTTTATTGCGTACCAAATAATTACAAATAAACTTACTGAGCTAAATATCTAAATGCTAGGTAAACAATCGGCGGTCTTATCGCACTAGGCAATTTCTTACAGACAACCTAGGAATGGAACAGGACTTATATTACAATACTAGGCGGTGGTGCGCAGTATATGTATACATAGACTAGTTACAAAAAAATATATATACCTATAAGATGGTTTACATATTACATACCTACTTACATATTATTATAAATATATTACTACTACAATATATATGTAAAAATGTATATTTAAAAAGAATTGATATGAATATATATATTAACAATATTTAACAGATAAAATAATATATATAAATAAAAATAATAAATATTGACTCTATTGAATTTATGCACAAAATTTTAAGTTTTCGTTGTCCGAGAGTAAGGACCAGGCATACTATGTTATTCGAACAAACCATGTCTAAAACAAACTACGCACAAAATGCACCAGTCACCAGAATTCACCGAACTTATAATAAAAAGATGGCAACCGTGGATATTTTTCAACACACTAAAACTAATTTCAGGAATGAAGTGCTCAGTGTTCTAAATATGCATGCTTAATTATTAGTGCTTACTAACTTACTTCCAAGTAGGCGCATAATGTTATTAGTAACTTAGTACCTTTTGTATGAACGAAATAAATAGCAACTTAAGATAGAGACTGTCCTAGTATAATATGTATAATGCTATAAAATAAAAATCCGTATTGGCTGTATGTTACGTCAAAAAATGTTTAAACTTTGTTAATTAAGAGTTGTGGATTTTGTAAATAAATAAAATTAAAAAATTAAAAAAAATTGCGTCAGGGGTAAAAAGGATGGGATGATGTCCACAGTTTTTAGTCCTTTTTTTTTGTCACTTACTTATATCTCTACATCTTACTAATATTATAAACGTGAAAGTTTGTAAGAATGTCTGGATGTCAGTTTGTTACTCTTTCACACATAAACGGGTAGACCGATTGAGCTGCAAAACCGCTGGGCGTAGATTGTATTAAAATAAGTAGTAGTTATGTGTATTGTCTACTTACGAAACAATTTCTTATAAACCAAACCAGGTTTGGAATAAAGAGTAGTATTGCAAATAATTTTAATTTTGTTGTCACTTTATATATGAATTGGGATAAAACAATTTGGATAAAACGGTTGGGATAAAAGTTAACTACCTGTTGATGGTAACTCCAGGAATGACCACAGAAGCCAGGGTTTGCCAAATGAGAGCATCACCCGCCGCTATCGCCACTTTAGTTGGCCGCCCATCTTTCTGAAATGAACATTTTATTCCAATAGTAATAATTATTTAATAAATATTTGTGTGACTTTGTGCTACAGTGGATAACTAATTGAATTGAATTAGTGTTATAGATAACTCAGCAGTTTCATATGCTAAAACTATACTATGTATTATCATGGTGTTTAAGCCTACATACAAAACTGCAGCCCTATTGGTCCAGCGTTTAGGTATGAAGGAGTTGTAAACAACCAATCATAAATACCTGATAGCTACATCTGTACAAACTTTTGGACCAGTAAACCCATGCGCACTTCATACACACCTAACAAAAAATATTATCAGTGTTTCTCTACTATATTATTTTTTTCTTATTTATTTATTTTTAGCCATTGTCGTCCCACTGCAGGGCAAAGGCCTCCCTACCTTCCTTCCACTTTTTGCGGTTTTGGGCTATTTCTGACCAGTTTTTGCAAAAAGAGTCTAACTCATCCCGCTTTTTTTCTTGCTCTACTAAAATTATTTAACCCTTTAACCGCCACCGTCGGATATATCCGACAAGCCTGTTCTGTTACGTAACCGCCAGAGTCGTATATTTCCGACGAGCCGTATATTTCCGACTGCACTTTAAATCTACATTTTTTAAGTCATAACACTGTATTTTATAAAACTATACTCGTAATTAGATAAATAGTGAATAAAGTTATGATTTACAGTTGGTTTTATGCTTCTCTCCCAAATAGAATAAATATTAGACATCACTTTTATTGTAGGTATTTATAATTCAAAAAACTTGCCTGGCGCTAGGGGCACGACAAGTGATTTTAAGTCTGGCGGTTAAAAGGTTAACAGTCCATTCATATAATACTCTTTATTGAAACACCATACGAATTAATTAATTAAATAAGAATATTAATAACTCACTCTCAACATGTTCCAGGATTTAGAGAAGGTGTCGCACACAACATAAGCGAAGGCGATCTTGTAGCTGGTGGTGACGATAGACCGCGGCACGACGGGACGGAACGCTTCTCCCACCTCGTTGGCGTAACCTGGGAGAATGAACCTGTTCAGCGACCGATATATCACCAGGGATGAGGAGTGAGTACTTGTTTATTTAATAAAATTATAGGTGGGCTTGAAATCACTCAGGAAAGAGATACTGCAGAAGGTCTTTGCCCAGCAGTGTGACAGGATTGACCAAATACAATGGCGATTAAACCCAGATTCATACAACACTACCTACCAAATACCTCGGCGATTGCGTATCACAGCCCAGGTTACAGAACATTAGCTTCTTCCCTTTTAACTTAATTAAACGTCAGGTTTGTTCATCTACTTGCATTAAAAAATCTTTGATCCAACTTACCCAAGTATCGCACATTCGTGTCCCGGAAAAAGTCATTTTGTGGGTAATCTGGCATGGTAGGTACTTTTTGTTTAGACTATTTGTTATCTTTCACAAATTTGTACGAAATTCGTCGAACTTTTTTTTTGTCATAATCCAGTGTCTAATTACATATAAACTAAAAATTTAACTAGAATTTTATGAGATTATAATGTAAGACCATTTAAAATATCACAGAATATGAAATTTAGCAAAATAACACACATTTAAACTGATATAGGTTATGCATATTATGTAATTCGCTATATCTTTGGTATTTCCTGTATGTAGGTCGAAAAGAACAATGGTAAATTTTGGTAGAAACTTTTGCCACTTTTATTACTGCTTTAAATTAATAAAACTATTATAATTCTTTTTAAAAACCATATTTTTGTTTTAATTTGATTGATTTGTTTACTAAATTTTGTCAGCTGATGCCATTTTGACAACTCCATGACATTGACAGTTGACGTTTTAAACTGGAATAATTGCTAGTGTGAAAAATGGATTTTAACCATTTACACAAAGCGAGGCAAAAAGTTTAAATTCAATTTAATGAGAATAAATGGTAAATACCTAATTCTATAATATTACCCAAATTAGGTAATATGGCTGGATTTTTTATGAGTTCCCACGATGGTCATGATTGACCCTTAAAAATAGCATTAACCGGACAGTTATTAAAATATCTAGCGAACCATTTTTTCAGTTTCAGCATTTTTCTTTCACGAACAGTCGTCGCGTGTAAAAGCGATGTGCTAACCCCCTTCCCGCCAACCCCCGTTGGCACACTAGCCAAGAATCAGCTGTTCGTTCACCTCAATATACGTGCAAGAGCGCGTCGAGGTTATTACGCGAAAGATAATGTGCCTTCCGAAACAATGAGGACTAAACGCGTTCTGAATTTGAGTGCAGTGTTAAGATTACAGTGAAAGTGGTTACTTAAGTGCTTGCGATATACAATAAATATTTGATAATAATAATTATTTTTATAGGTAAATGTAAGGTGCGTAATTTCAGAAAGAAAGGTTACATGTTACACGAGCAATTTGATATATTAGATGTCTACATTTAATAATTATTGTGGGTATGTAGGTAGGTACTTTGTAATTTATTCGTATTTAGAACATCGAAAATAATAATTTATTAGTTTTCGAAAATTACCGCGGTGTTTTTATTCAAATAAAAATAGTGATGTGCTTAGTGTCGATAAAAATATCGATTTTTTGAAACTTTTTTACTAATAATACAATTATTATTAGGATAAAACTTATCATTAATAAACAATTATTTATTACAAAAAAACAATATTTTCACCAATAACAATATTTTCACGTATTACAAATTGCACACAAAAATAATTATTGACGTAACATTTTTTGTGTTATTAATTCATTGTGATGGAGATTCACTGAAACAAATCATTAATTGCCAGCTGCGTCACGCCAATTAAAATTTGTTAAAGCTTTAGACTTTAGACGTCTTTCAAGACACTAATTACAAAGTGAATGGTTTAGTATACACGCAGCTACATACGCTACGTGTACCTATACTATTATATTATCGATATTAAATATTTCTTTGTATATATGCACAAATACAACATAAAATAGATAAATAATTATAAATGTTATTTTATAAAAATATAGTAGGCTTCGGCCGTGGCTAGTTTCCACCCACTGGATAAAACCGTGCCCGCCAAGCGGTCATTGTGACCGTGTTCCGATATGACGTTCAGTGAAGCCAGGGAGGGATTTATCCCACTTTCTAGGTATAGTCTGCTGCCATCAACGGCCGCATCGCTTAACATCCCGTAAGTTCGTGGCCAAAGCCTGACCTATAATGAATAAACAAAATCCTTTTAGATAAACTCAGTATTAAAGACGAAAACCCACTTGGCGCGAACGGCGAACAAATACGCGAAGTAGGGCTGTGTATCAGACTAGTCCGAAGTTCAACAACACAATATTAAGTTTTACTGAGAATTTTTTACCATGTCAGTTCTGCGAAACGATGCGAACAGGACACAGGTCGTGATTTTATTTCTAAAATTTCCTCAAAATTGTTATATAATTTAGTTTCATTCATTAATATGAATACATATGTATTATCTTACTTATATTATAAACGTGAAAGTTTGTGAGAATGTATGGATGTCTGGATGTATGTTTGTTACTCTTTAACGCCTAAACGGGTGGACCGATTGAGCTGAAATTTGGTATAGAGATAGCTTAGACCCTGGAATAGCAGCGCTAAAACTGCTGGACGCAGTTAGTGTATTATATAACGTATATCAATGGCTGCTAAGTAGGTATATAGAACTAACTCAAATTGTGTGCCGATCCTATTGCCTTAATTTTATTTGCAAAAAAGTATAAAATATAATATACGACATGTTCCCCGATTTTTAAGACGTTGAACCGAGATAATATTATATGTACTTTCAAACTTCCATACAATGTCACCGTGTAACATGAAATAGGTATAATTATTATTATTTTATTAATGTCGAAAAGAACATTAAAATGAATTGTAAAACTCCTTTCTCTTTGTGATTATATCAGTTAAATATTTTAATTTTTACTCAAGTCTCAAGTGGTAGGTAATGATATGCCATTGTTCTAATTTAATCTTATCTTAATCCGGACAAAGTTAGCAAACGACAGTTTATTCACCGTAATAAAAATGTACCTACTTGTCTATGTCATTTTGAAACAATGTCTTTGTTTAAATATTTACAGTGCTTAACTTGTTAAACTATTAGAAAATTGAGGAAAAACAAATAGGATGTAAAATTAAATGTAGTAATTAAATCTGCAATGTCACTTTAGTATAATAAAATAATATAAGTATAGGATATGAAAAATAAAGTAATAAAAACTGTTATTTTGTACGCCTTTTCAAATAATTGAACAATTTGCTTAAAAGTTGATAATATACCTAGTCAGGTCATAAGTATTGTCACACAGTAAAAACTTTTCTTTTAGAATGCTGGCCACAAAAAAGTTTATTGAATTCGAATTTCGAATTGTTCATGAAAATAAAAATGTATACTTTTTAGAATTTTACTCATTTTTAAATATGGAGTGGACGCTTAAAGAAGACCGTGTTGCAGTTATTGCGTTGCATCGTTGCGATTACGCGCCAATTCAAATTTTTGACATACTGAAAAATTTGAATATAACCAAAAGATTCGTTTATCGTACCATCAAACGATACAATGAAGACTCTAGTGTAGATGACAGGTCAAGAAGTGGTCGCCCTCGGTCTGTTAGGACTCCAGCAGTGATAAAAGCTGTGAAGGCGCGAATTCAAAGAAATCCCAAACGTAAGCAGAAACTGTTAGCCCTTCAGATGGGGTTAAGCAGAACCACGGTGAAAAGGGTGTTAAATGAAGACTTAGGGCTTCGGGCATATCGAGGAACAGGACATCGTTTAAATGCTCGTCTAATGGACCTGAGACTGAAGAGATGCCGCGCTTTGTTGAAGCGGTACGCGAGAAAAAAATATCGAGAAATTCTTTTTTCGGATGAAAAAATTTTTACCGTAGAAGAGAGCTACAACAAACAAAATGATAAGGTGTACGCACACAGTAGTGAAGAAGCGAGCAACCGTATTCCGCGTGTCCAACGAGGTCATTTTCCATCCTCGCTCATGGTATGGTTGGGAGTTTCTTATTGGGGCTTAACAGAGGTACATTTTTGTGAGAAAGGTGTAAAAACGAATGCAGTTGTGTATCAAAATACAGTCCTGACGAACCTTGTGGAACCTGTTTCTCATACCATGTTCAATAACAGGCACTGGGTATTCCAACAAGATTCGGCGCCAGCTCATAGAGAGAAGAGCACACAAGACTGGCTGGCGGCGCGTGAAATCGACTTCATCCGGCACGAAGACTGGCCCTCCTCCAGTCCAGATTTGAGTCCGTTAGATTACAAGATATGGCAACACTTGGAGGAAAAGGCGTGCTCAAAGCCTCATCCCAATTTGGAGTCACTCAAGACATTCTTGATTAAGGCAGCAGCCGATATTGACATGGACCTCGTTCGTGCTGCGATAGACGACTGGCCGCGCAGATTGAAGGCCTGTATTCAAAATCACGGAGGTCATTTTGAATAAACTTTATTGTCATAAGAATCTATGTTTTGTTAAGTTCATTTTGGTATATAAATGGTTACATAATAAATAAACTTGTTCCAATAATTTTATATTAAACATGTGACAGAATTTATGACCTGACTAGGTATATAAAACTTTTCTCTAACCAAAAGTATGACATATCACTTCGTTAATATTTATAAATGAAAAAAATAATACGTTAACAGCATAATATAATACTATGTAATATTTGTCATAATATAAATATTAGAAAAAGTACATTTATTAAATTTAACTACTTATACCTAGATATTAGCCCAGTCATATTAGGGCTTTCACCTCGGAATGAAAGATAATAAGCTGCAAATTGGTATGAACCTTTGTTTTGTCATTCTAAATGTTGTCTCAAAAGTCACAATCGTTATCGTGTCCGCGTCTCAAGATATTCAAGGTCAAAGGTCACAAAAATCGGTTTTTCGCGAATATCTGGCTTCCTATCGGTTAAATGAGATTTGCATTTATTATAAAAGTTGTAGGCTATAAAATTCCCTACAACTTTTGTTTAAACTTTTTTTTCATACAACCAACCGTTTTGAAGGTAGAGCGCGAAGAGTGCACATCGTACAGTCATATACGGCCTAATGCAAGGTCAAGCGTGAGTTATGGTTATCAGTACGTTATAAAGTCAATTATTTACTTGGAAATTATAATTATTAAACAATGCCTATTATTTATGTACTAACTATTAATTATTTATATTTAATTAAAGTAAGTAACTTGATTATTTATATATAATTATTCATATTTAACTATTTAAGTATAAAATATTATTAATTCTGGATTATACACGGTGACTGGTAAATCACTTAGAAGCCTAAAACAGGGAACTCAGTTAACGATTCTCATTCTAAAAAAAATATAAAAATAGGTACTTAAATTTTGGGTAAAATATCCTATGTGTTCTATAAAGTATTTGTAATCTAAACGGCCCGATTCACACGCGCCTATCCCCCGCTACTCCGCACCGGCGCCCGCCCGCGCGCCACCCCGCTCAGTCGCTCAGTCACTAATGTTGTAGGTATCGTGTGACGTTCTCAAATAACTAGGTTTATTAGTGGTGTGATGTTAAAAGTGGTCTGGTGTTCACTAATAGTAAATAATTGTGAAGGTTTTTGATAAGTGCGTGGTGATACTTTAATTGGATACACAGGAGAAGGAAATTAGGTATGTGTAATTTGTATTAATAAAATAGGTGTTTGCGCCAAATAGTCGGAATTGATGTACTGCGGATACGGTCCCTGCGAAGCCGTACCACGGAGTCGAGTCGTACTCCGTCATCCCTTTGTGGCACGCCGACCCGCGCCCGCGCCACACCGCCACAAGCGTCTCTGCGCACCCGCGCCCGCATCGCCGCCGCGAACGTCAGTCGTCCGAACGTTACCGAGCGAGAAGCACGCTGCGTCGTATAATTTTAACGCGTCTCGTGGGTGTGCCCCTAAGTGTGTACTGTGTGCCGGCACCTCTGAGCCAGTGGTTTCTTGTACAATTATCGTGGAAGTGGTCCTACCACCTGCCTCCCTGAGGTGGACACGAGCGGTCGGCGGCTCTCCGTCCGGTAAGTGGGTTCTGTTCCGTTGTTCATGATTTCCGATTGTAATTTTGTATAACGCAGACCTCCCGGCGGAAACAATAGGTATACGTAAAAATCACCGTCATAGTCGGTACGGTACCTAATAGGTTTGTAGCCCTCTTACGTAGGTACTTTATCGAAATCTACCAGCCGACCGGCTATCTTGTACAGAAGCTACAGAAAACTACAGAAAGCCACGAATAGCGTGGCTTTCTATTGCGGTTTTAATTTGACGTGCATTTAAAACTTAGAACCTTGAAACAGAGTACCCAGTCCACGATTCGTAAAAATAGGTACCTACCTATCTAATTTTGACAAAAAATATCAAATAAGAACATAATTCATATTACAAAATCATTATTATTTATTCACATTTCAAAATCTTTTGCGATGCGGTAGGTATCTGCACAAATCGTAGGTGCGTAGGTACAATCCAAACAGTGGCGGCATATTCGGTCAGCTGGTAGGTATCGATAATAAATAGGTAATAATGTACCTAATATCTGAACGATTAATATGGATTTCTTTGATATGTCATTGTCCACTTACCTTGGTATTTTTGCCTGTCCTAAGCCAGGTAAAGTATGAAGGAAAAACGGATCATACCTACCTACTTAGTTATTATTTAGTTACTAAGCCTAATTTATTTATCCAGAGCGCGCGCGTTTAGACGCTTTTAAGGTAGGTATTTCCTTTCATCGATGAGTAGGTATTTTAGTCTTAAAATTCAATTTGTTATTTCGCGGGTTTAATTTTACTGCGGATTTCTATTGCGGCTTGTATTGATAACCAGCAAAGGAAAATAAGCTCAGTGAAGCCAGGGAAGGATTTATCCCGCCTTCTAGGTTTAGTCTGCTACCACATGCGGCCGCATCATCGCTTAACATCACGTGAGTGTGTAGCATCGCGTAGCTATGTCGCGTCACAGATCGCGTCCTTTGTCGGTGTTGTCGATACCTACTTTGTATGTAGCTTTACTTACCTACCTGCGTCAGCTGTTCGCCAGTAGTTTTACCATTTTGTTTGGGACATGGCGAATTAATTCAAATAAGATTTTCTCTTAAATGTATTAGTATTGTCTTTGTTTGTTAATTGTAAACATAATGTGATTATATAATTTATCATATCCTTGAAGCTTTTAAGTGATTTACCAGTCACCGTGTATATTTTAGTTCTATTTTAAGTTAACACATTATATATCTTTTCTTTAAAACGCGTAAATTTCTCAATACTTATATACCTGGAAATACTTGTCCCTACCCTATGCCCTTTTCTATTCATTGCCGGGACAGATGTTCTATATAGTATTCAAGGCCACTCTCAAAGAGCATATAAGAGAAGAGACGGCACTTAGAACAAAAAAAATGGTTCAATGTAAATGTATGAAACGGGCAAGAAGATCCAATACCAACATTACGGGCATGATTATCGATTATGACAGTGACAATTAACAACGCCAATGCCGCCAACATTGCTTACGTGGTAGGGTCCGGTCGTTCCTGCACCGGCTACATATTTTATCGATAATTTGTTCGTATTATAATTTCTCACATTTAGGTTATTACATATTACAGAGTTAAATAATTTAGTCTACGTTTATTAATAGGGTAAATGTCTAGTATTAATATATAATAGACTTTACCCACTTAATAAACGTAGACTAAATTATTTAACTCTGTAATATGTAATAACCTAAATGTGAGAAATTATAATACGAACAAATTATCGATAAAATATGTAGCCGGTGCAGGAACGACCCTACCACGTAAGCAATGTTGGCAGCATTGGCGTTGTTAATTGTCACTGTCATAATCGATAATCATGCCCGTAATGTTGGTATTGGATCTTCTTGCCCGTTTCATACATTTACATTGAACCATTTTTTTTGTTCTAAGTGCCGTCTCTTCTCTTATATGCTCTTTGAGAGTGGCCTTGAATACTATATAGAACATCTGTCCCGGCAATGAATAGAAAAGGGCATAGGGTAGGGACAAGTATTTCCAGGTATATAAGTATTGAGAAATTTACGCGTTTTAAAGAAAAGATATATAATGTGTTAACTTAAAATAAAACTAAAATATATAATCCAGAATTAATAATATTTTATACTTAAATAGTTAAATATGAATAATTATATATAAATAATCAAGTTACTTACTTTAATTAAATATAAATAATTAATAGTTAGTACATAAATAATAGGCATTGTTTAATAATTATAATTTCCAAGTAAATAATTGACTTTATAACGTACTGATAACCATAACTCACGCTTGACCTTGCATTAGGCCGTATATGACTGTACGATGTGCACTTCTCGCGCTCTACCTTCAAAACGGTTGGTTGTATGAAAAAAAAGTTTAAACAAAAGTTGTAGGGAATTTTATAGCCTACAACTTTTATAATAAATGCAAATCTCATTTAACCGATAGGAAGCCAGATATTCGCGAAAAACCGATTTTTGTGACCTTTGACCTTGAATATCTTGAGACGCGGACACGATAACGATTGTGACTTTTGAGACAACATTTAGAATGACAAAACAAAGGTTCATACCAATTTGCAGCTTATTATCTTTCATTCCGAGGTTGACCCCTTTTTTTACCTAATATGACTGGGCTATATATTAATACTTATTAACAGCTGCAACGAGTTTTATCAATTAGAACCAAACTTAAAGGGGACAGTCACGGCAGTGCGTCGCGTCATTGTTTGTATAACTCATTAACTATGTCCTTATACATTCATACAAATATTATGTCTCTTTAACTAAGAACTCAGCGACTACTTACTAAGTGTCCATCTGGGACGACAAATATGTAAAAAACCTGGGGGTGTTCCTGGAGAAAAACTCAATTTTATTTTTAGTTTCTATTATTTTTGGATATTTTGTCTATAGCATAAACAGCGATATAACGGCCCACTTTGACAAATTTATGCAGTTTTTAATACATGCTACTCGTACGCTCCAAATTCAATGATAAATGGTTAATTTATAATAAAAGAAACATGACATACAGGTTAGTGAATAAATAATGTGAAGTAGGTAGGGCTTGCAACCGATTATTCGGTTAACCGAAAAAACCGATTAACCGACCTATTTAAAAACCGGTTTTTATACGGGCAGAAACCGATTTTTTCGGTGTTTTCGGTTTTTTTTTATTGCTATGAAATCTTATAAAAATACTGTCTTTGTGTGCATTTTCTATAAATGGACTCACAGACAGACTCCAATAAGTGCCACCAGTCGCCCATTACATATAAATTCAACAAAAAGGCCACGTTTTTGTCTCCGTGTGGCGCTCTGTGTATCGCTCTTCAACATAAGCTAACTCAAAAATTATCGATAAACGTATATAAAATGTTCTGAGTATACTCATACTAAATTGCGAATAACTGTAGCATTAATAATTAATACATGATATCAATCATCCACTCTGGGGCGATTTCACGCAGCACACGCGCGGTTTCTCTTCTTTCTGTTTCTAACTCTGCGGCCGACTCTCTCTTCAGTCGTCCCCTCATGACTGAGGATCGTGGTCATCACTGGTTATGGACGTTGGTGTTGTGACTTGTCTGACGATCTGCCTCCACTAGTGCGGTGCCTATCCATTGTATCCCTGACGACCGAGCAAAACTTGGTAGGGAGGCCTTTCTTTTGATCACCCCATCTGGTGGGAGAGCGACCACGGGCTCGTTTGCCTTCCGTATTCCCAACTAAGATCAGATTTCAAGCCTCTCGTCTCCCCTCCTATGTAGCCGAAATAGGTAAGTATTATCTGCTGGCAGATAGTTGAGAGGCGGGTTCGGATATGAACCTGCGAAAGAATTAGATGCATTGGTGTGATTGGCGGTCCACGGTATCCGTAGCATATGCCTCCAACTCCACATCTCGAATGCATCAATCCTTTTATTTGCATTTTTTTTTGTTTTCTGTGTTTTATAGCCATGAATAATGTTCTATTCTATTCTTTGTCTCTCTCGAGCTCGTATTTTCCATGTGTACCCCATATAGGAAAATTGGATATATCGTATCAACCGGGTCTTTGTGGAATTGGATACCCCTTCTCATCCAGATGTTATTGAGTCGGCTCATGGTATCCTTAGCCATACCTGTTACCTATACGCCTCTTTATCTCTGGTGCGCAGTCACCATCGTTGTATATATGTGCGCCCAGATACACATAATGGTCCACAATGTTAACCCCTGGGATTATATTGGTAGTGGGTGGTATTGGTTTCCGGCGCGATCTACTACCATAATCTTCGTCTTGTCTCTGTTTACTGCGAGGCCCATGCAGTTGCTCTGAGCCTCGAGTCTTTGGAACAGCTCCTGGATGTCTTCTACAGACGTCGACAAGATGACCGTGTCATCAGCAGATTTGATATGCGTTTACCGCCTATCGGCAATCCCTTATCCCAGTTTTTGGAGCACCTTCCGGATAATAAATTCTCCACAAATTTGCACACTGCACAATGTGCTGCGGTCGACAATCACGGTAATATATTTCTCATTTTCACATGAAATTAAATTGTCATAACGCGGTATTATTTAGTGAAATAAAATGATGCGGAAAGGGAAGCGCGACATCCAGTTTTAGTTTAACAAAATATTGTATTTCATTTCACAGATTAGTCAATATTACTAATTCGGAAGTAGTTTTCGTCGGAATAAAAGAAAATTACCGTTAAACGGTTGTTTTTTACGAATATAATGTAGAGTTTGCATGTTTTCTTTTTTGAAATGGTCAATTGTACTAAGATATGTGTACAAAATAACCATTTTTATCTTTTTATTGTTTTTTTATTAAAAAAACTATCAAAAACCGAAAAACCCGAAAAAACCGATTATCCGGTTTTTAAAAATCCAAAAACCGAAAAAACCGATTTTTAAATTTGGCCGGTTTTTGCAAGCCCTAAGTAGAAGTGATCTAGTTTTGCAAGACAGTTATAATCTATAGATTATAACCAAAAAGAGTAGAGTCCTAGATATTGAAGGCTCTCGTTAGCTACTAATTTTACTCCAAGCTTATAGGTTGACTCTAAAAAGTTTACGAAAATTGACACTTTTCCATTTTAATTTTATTTGTAGGAGCAGATATTTAATTTGATTGTTAAAATAACACTCTGATAAACGATAGTTATTCTATGATAGTTATTATTGTTTATTTTATTTATTTTAACTTATTTTTAACTTTATCTCGTGTTTTTTTTTTTGCTTTAGACTTCAGATCTAATAATATCATGGGTCTAGAATAACATAACACTATCACTTCACTACATAGTACCCTGCAAAAATTATCTTTGTTTCTGAAATGAAGTATAAGTATAAAATAAAATTGCTTCCCGCGTCTGTCTGTCGCTACGTATACATTATATATCTTTAAAACTACGCAACGGATTTTGATGCATTTTTCATTATTAGATAGACTGATTCAAGAGGAAGGTTTATATGTATAATACGAGTACATGCATAATATTATAGGTAGAAAACACTGTTAGGCGCTGCGAAGTGAGCGTGGGTCCAGTTCAATAATAAGTTTTTTTTTATAGCAGACTTAACAAGCGTTTGACCGTAATCTCACCTGTTGGTAAGTGACGATGCAGTCGAAGTTCCACCTAACACCATGATACTACTCTTTTTGCACAGTATATAAGGTGATTTATAACAGTAGTCAGTAGACTGGTAGACAGTTAACGTGCGAAACCTGTCACTTATCTGTCACGAGTCACGTGCGCATGAGCATATCTTTCACCGGAACACTAAAATCGACCTTACATTTTACAATATGATACAGAATCATACAGGTCTTACTTGTTAATCTAAATTTACGAATACAGTATTATTTCCTGTAGCTGTGATTGATTTATTAGATTAATAATTGTGGGTACGAGGTTTTTTTGAAGTGAAAACTTCTTTAGCGGCGCTGAGCACTTTTTTTGTATGGGTAAAAACTTTAAAACTCGCGTCAGGGTCACGTGATGCTGATCGAAAAAGCGTAAGATCGAGGGGAAGGGAGAGGAACTACTATCTCCCACTCTTTCTACCGTGCCTGAGTGTGCTGCTCTGTTGACTATATATGTATTATCTATGGTGTAAAAGTCGTCGAAATTATGGATGGAAGTTGATTTTTCTGAGAGATAAAATTTAATGTAATATATAAATAACGATATAATATTATAAATAACAACATATAAATTGTCATATGTGTGTACGATAGCGCAATAAATAAACATTGTATTCTACCTCATAAATGATAGTACTTTTATACTTATAATTAAACACAACGTTAATATTGAAGTTTTCACTTCTGCCGGCACTCCCGGAGTGCTACCTTTTTTTAATATTAAAGCTTAAGCTAATAATTTCAATAACAATATTTTTATTGGAAACCGAAAGAAAAAACGGAACTTCTAGCCAACAGCAAAACGTTAAAAATATACAATTGTTACATTCACAACTACAACCTGCCATCTCAGTTATTTTAACCGACTTATAAAAAATAAGGAGATTCTCTACTCGCCAAGCGTTTGGCCAAAGAATAGAGGAGGTTATTATAAAAGTTACATAGGTACTGTTATGATTGTTATATTTTCATGTCAAAACTACTGATATAGTAATTGACTATTTAGGAGAGTGATATGCTAGAAATAATTATTCGCAATCAGGCCAACACATAATATAACACCACTATAATAAAAACAACGACATGTAAGAAACTTTAGCACGTACATGTTAGTGTTTCTAAATTTAGAGAACTTACCAAGAACAAGAAGCGCACAAACAAAGTTTATTACTCATTTTTTACCCGCATTATTTACCTCTAAGTGTCTTGGACCTTGGGCCTTGGGTATTTCCGAGTGTTAGTGACATGAAAATCATTTCCCCGTGGCTTTATGTAGTGTTTTATTACTGAAAACTTAATCCTACTTATATTATATAAACGCGAAAGATTGCATGAACTCATTCACCCCAAAACGGCATGACTGTCTGAGGTGAAATTTGGTATGTTATGTAATCTAGACCCTAGAATAACGCATAGGCTTTTCAACGTGTAGAACCGCTGGGCTCGGCTAGTTTTATGACATTGCAGATATGCTTGTATCCATATCCATTCCAATCGATTAATATATGATTGTCGATCGATTCAATATAATATATGTAAGGAAATGCGGGTAATCATAATGCATACCATACTCTGATCACCGAATTTGCTCCTATTGTCACTCATGAAAAAATCTATGATATTTGATAGTTCTGCAGTCTACATCACAGATAAAGAATACTAGTCTACATTCTACATTGATAGATTGATGATCCAACGGTGAGGTACCTACTTGGTACGATGTTTATCCCAGAAAAATAGTTCAATTAGAATTTTTATTAAAACTCATGGTGACTAGGTACGTATCATAGCATGTTATTTTAAATCATGGTGTAACTTTTCCTTGTGCAAATGTTTAAAGTTGGTAGGTACCTAGTCAGGTATATGCATAACAATCACATCTTGAACCTGTTAAACTGTCGAACTAAATCAACGGTGGTTATTTTTAACTGTGCTGAGGATTAAAACCCACTAAAAATTTGCCTATGAACTATTTATATAGGCGAGAAAGGTAACTCTCAGCCACACAAATCCGAGTAAACCGATTTATATGATCTTTAATATATTGTCCGGTCTCGGGCTTAGACACAGACGAAGCTGAGCAAATCAGCCAGAATAAGTAATAAGTACAATATATAAGAAACTATTAGCTTATGCTCTCCGATTAGGTCCGCGTTATTAAACCTCTCTATGTTCCAAATTTCAACCAACAAATTTCCATTCAGCTGTTTGGGTTGTGCATTGATAGACCATTCAGTCAATTATTCACTATCTTGTATATATTTAAATATTTATATAGGTACCTACATAATATGACATATACATATTATATCTAATCAGCATTGCGATAATGTCACGCTCACGTGCCGTGGATAAGCGAAATATCATGTCAATCACCATCCGATGACAAAAGTATTACGTCAATATAAGTTACTGTGTCGATAGTTGATACCAATTACAATATATTAGCTTACGAGCTCATGTAGCGTCCGTGGCCCAGTCGTCATACGTCCGGCCTGTAATCCGGAGGCCCTAGGTGCAAAACTCAATATGTGGCAAAGAGTTCGCCTAGACGCTACCGTGCTTCGGAAGGCACGTAAAACTGTGGGTCCCGGCTATTTCCTATAAGATAATGTTCTGTTGGAGTATAAACCCCAATTATCATTATAATGTCTTATATCCGTTTTGTTGTGGTATAATTATTGAGAACAAGAAGTTAATTTTCCAAGAAAGACAATACTTCAAGAATGTATTCCACACAATGGAATGACCATGACATGATTACTCGCTTTCCATATCCAATTCTGGATTCCAATAGGTATCCATCGAGGGTCATATTATATCTGACGACGAATATAAAAACAATTTCTTTAAACTATTTCTAATTCTCAACAAAACCAATTTATTAAAGCACTTTAAAAGCGAGAATTTGTGAGACAGTATTTGTTGGTCAAAATCTCCTTTCCCCAGGTCTCATAGTCAATATTTGAATAATAAGAAAGATACCCTAGAGAAAGGAAAGAGAAAGGTTTGGACTGTGTGAAAGAGGATATGCGTGCTAGGGGAGTGGATGCAGATATGACGGATGATAGAGCAGAATGGAGGAGAAAAACGTGTTGTGCCGACCCTACCTAGTGTGGGATAAGGGCAGGAAGATGAAGAAGACACCCTGGTGTTAGACAGACGGATGGACAGCGAAGTCTTAGTAATAACAACCGACAACGCGTCTCTAATACCACTGGTGTTGCAGACGTCCATAGGCGACGGTAACCGCTCACCATCAGGCGGGCCGTTTGTTTGTTTGTCTGTCTCTAACATAAAAAAAATAGTGTCTCGTTTTTACCCTTTGGGTATGGAACCCTTAAAATGTCCAGGTTGTCTTTAAGAGATTTCACTGTGCGACACGACCGCAGATTACAAACCTTTAGCTGTTTTGTATGTATTGTCTACTTATAACTATTTCCTGTAACTTGATAATGCAATAAATAGTTATTGTATTGTATTTTAAGTACATTAAATGACAATATCTTTATACACTGCAAAGAGGAAAGGTTATGAAGGTCTAGGTTAAGATAAACCGCTGACCGCTAAAAAGGCCAAACAAGTTAATTTTTAATTATTATTGACTATCGTAAACGAGTTCATATTTTTGATAAATGTTATATAACAATAAATATAAAATAGATTATATAATATATAGCTTTATTAGGGCAAAAAGTTAACTCTAGTTTGCAATAAATCAGTTTTATAATAATTGGTATAAAATGTGAAAACAATGCATTTTTAATGAAAAGACCTGTTATATCTTTTATTTGGCAAGTCGTGCTTGAGGTATTTATTATTCTTAATACACTGAGCGTTTGGCTACCTTTTAATAATTTACATACCTATAAGTAAATATAATATTCAATTTTTTTTACTCGTTGAAAGTAAGTTAATTATTTTATTTTGAGCAAATTCTTTCTTAACTAATTACAACTTAAACTCCTATTGAGTTTAAGTTTTAAACATTTGAATTATTAAAAGGTAATAAACACACACCTAACACTTATAAAATGATCGTATTATAAATTATAATGCTAACAAACACAGGCAATATAGGCTGTTGTAATGTTATAACATGTCTATATTAAAACGTCATTAAAAACATCTTATAAATCTATCAACGCACGCATAAAAAGCGACAGGTAATCTTATTTTTACAAGTAATCAGCATCTACCGAAATGAGAATACGAGAATGGACGTAAATCTGACTGATTGGTTAGCGAAATAGCATATGACAAAAAATTACTCGTTCACTATCACGTTCAAGTACCTACTCTTACGTAGAAACCGACAAGGTTAATAAAATTTAGTCGTGGCGCTAGTAACTGCGCGCTGTGTCACTTTTCAGTCACTCAGTATGTTATAAATGTAGTTCCAATTTCAACCGCAAACTAAATCGTTTACAACGTTTATAAACTGCAATTACAGCGCTAGTTTCTTCTCGCAATAATTTTTTTCAGTGATTCAGTAAGTAAAAAAGTAGTTCCATTTTCAAACACGTACATCAGTCTTGCCGTAATTATCATTGGCATTACCCGTAACCTTCAATGTACTTCAATGATCAGTCGCTAATATATTGTCGATAAGAAGAGTCGTGCGTTGGACAACACTAGTGGAGACAATTAGCGCGCGCTTTTCTAACTTTTTAATTTGTATTTAACTTTTTGATTTGTGAAGTGAGGTTTATGTGCCAGTTATTATCTAAAAAGATTTTGTGAAAACAGTTTAAATAATTTACATAAATAGGTATCTATTAAACAAAAACTTTTTGATACCAAACGGGAAAAATTTAATAATATAACAGATTAATTACAGTATTACGTACACGAAAGAAAAGAGATTAAGTGACTAACTGATCTAGTAACACACAGCCCAAACTGCTGAAAAGAATGGATTGAAATTTGGAACACAGATAGGTTTTAATATGATGTAGACCTTCGCTAAGAAATAATTTTGCAACGCAGGATAAAGGCGCCAACATAATAAGCTAGTCACACTAATATTATTAATGTGAAAGTTTGTGAGTGAGTGTGTATGTTTGTCACTTCTTCACACCTAAACGGGTGGACCGATTGAGCTGAAATTTGGTATAGAGACAGCTTAGACTAGCAAGCTTAGAAATAACACATAATATGCTACTGTACAGTGGGTAAAACCACTGAGCGCTGTTAGTAAAATATAAAAAGTTTTTTGTCGCAAAGGTGAATAAACTAATTTCAATAAGTATTGTACTGGTAGAGTATACAGCTGCAAATGTTTGTTTTTACCGTGGCTTTACATTTCATTGGCCTACATTATAATTAGTAATTATTAGTGACGTTGTTGTTTTGTTGCATTCATTGTAATTAATTTCCTTTTAAATTAAAAGTAGGTACGCTCTAAGGAACAGTCTCTCGAGTAAAAGGTATTTGTCATTGCATTTTTTAATTTATCTCAACTTATTTTAGGTTGTTATTATAAAAAGTTAATATTTTAGTTACCTATGTCAGTATTTCATAATAAGTTATACGATGATAATATGTAGATATGAGATAGTGTTGCCAACGAAAATTTAATTGAAAATTAACAATAATTATCGAAGTGGTATTAATGAACTCAACAATGAATAATAGTAATATATAATGCAACGATTGACATACATTACGCACTTATATGAAATACAATCAACCTACATCATTATCGAGTTGTTGATTGGCGGGGGGATAAGAGGCCAAATACAAATTGCCCCACTGAACATTAAAATGCTAGTTTTTTGAGCAAAATACAAGCCTGCATTTTAGTCACCTGATGTTATACCACAATAAATGCTTGTGCGTGATTATTACCACGCACTCATTGTGGCTCGCACAAATATCTGGGCCAGATTAATCATACTTTTCCATAGTGCCAGAGGGCCAGATAACCAGTCCACTTGTATTTCATCTCAAGAGCACTGCACATCTACAGTACAATTATCATTTATTATATTAATATTGCTGGCTGATCGACATATCTTCACCTGTGTCTTTTGAAAAATACTATACAACCTTTTCTCACACCTACCAAATATACAAAACAAAATCATAAAAGTTGGAGAAGTTTCGGAGAAATTTGACAAACACGAGATTTACCTAATATTTATTTATTAGATGTTCTGTATATATTAGCCTATACTCGCAGCTTTGTCCGTATAGCGCAATTGTTTCTTACCAGAGGTCTACGTTTTTTGCAGTAGGTACGGTACGATGCGATGATGATAATAACATTGCGAAAATGTGTGTATAATCAATTAATATTTTTTGCGGCTTATGTTTTTGCTAATTGAAATCGCAAACATAACAATCTGCAATCGAAAACACAGACTCAGGAACTTGCAATCAGTTTTGTGTATGAAATTGTTAATATACCTAGTGAATTGTTGCTAGGCAGAATTTTGCTTTTTGAAATTGTCTGAAAACTCCAGATCTTCAAAATATTATACCTTTTCAGAGCCAATTTCTCCTATACCTACAGTATATTGTGTAAAGTAATACATAGTAGGTAACATAGATGTGATGTCTCTGAAAAAAACCCTTAACTATTAACATATTATGTCGCTCATAAATACGGGTCTAACCTGGGCCTTTTTATAGGCGTATACACGGAGACTAAAAAAGTCCAACGCGCAGAGGCCCTTTTGAGCTTTTAATATAAATGTGATGTGTGACACTTATAATATTACATATAATATTATTATGCAGAATAAAACATTGCACATTGAATATGACGCATATTATCTCGGACTTTGTTATCTCGATATGAGTGCATAGTATGCAATTTAATTATATCAAGTCAGTGATACTTGATTAAACGGACTAGATAATGGATCAATATGGTATTGTGACTATATCATGGGAATAATATGGTCATTAATAATAATAAATTACATATTATGCGATATTTTACATAGTTTTACAGTTTGGTACCAAAACTATAGTAATATGTTAACAGGTGATTTTACATTATTTAGATTCTGCTCTCGCAATTTTTTAGACTTTAAATTTATGTAAATTAATCGTTTTCATTTATCTGATTTTATCACATTATTACAAAAAAATCGTTATATTTTTTGAAAATTTCTGATATTGGTCTATCACTTATATCTGGAATATTTTTTTCAAAATAAAGGCATTTGCATTTGCCACAAAAACAAAAATGTATACCAACTGGAAAAATATAAAAATAGCGCAAGTAGGTATCATTATTCATATAAATTATAAGGACATTAGGTAAATAACTTCAAATTTACCTCTAGCAGTTATAATATAATTAGTAACAATGACGTTTCCTGCTATTGTTATAATCGCATTTTCTTGCAATCTACATATTTCACGATAACTCAATAGAAGTAATTTTATCTTTGACCTACAATTAAGTGCTATATAGCCACAATTATGAAAACTCTAATTTCATGTATGAATAGATGATTGCTTTTTATACCCAAAAGGCTATAACTATGGGATTCAAATTTTATATATTATATTTTTAAAATTTTATACAACTACTGTTAAGACTCTAGTTGTCCAGTTACTAAACATACACAAGCAAAAAAAACAATAAACAACAGCAATAGTATTATAAAAAAATTTAGTATACGGTATACAACTCAAGAAAGTATTACAATTTGTTTTTTTTTTTTCTTAAAACAAAAAAAATATCATAATAAAATAATGTAATGTTTTATATTTCTTACATGGCAATCTTTTAATCAGATTGTCAAATCATTTAACGATATCGTTATTTTAAAACGCACTATGGCACATCACTACCACTTGTACCTACCTAATGACGAAAAAAATGGCAGCAAAAAACATGCCAGCTGCCAGCCTGCTATGAATTTTAATGCCCACTTGTGTACTCTCAAAATAATATTGTCATATTGTACCGTCTAGTAGATATGTACCTTTTATGGTAGAAGATAATAATATTATTATGCACCAAACCTACTTACCTATTTAACCGACTTCGAAAAAGAGAAAAGTACTTATTTCAGCGATTTTTTTTAATGGATCCTCAGGCCAGGGGCTGTCGAAACTATAGTAAACATTATTATTATGTAGCTAATACCTATTTATTTATGGGGTATTTTTTAATATTCAAAAAAATTGCATAGTCACTAAAAAAATATCTTGTTAATTTTGGATTTAGGTAGGCAGTTGCCTAGCAACGTAATTATTCTAGTTCAAAATCAAGTAGGTACGAAATAGGCTAATGAACTTCAATCAAAAGCAAATTATATTATTATTTTTATATTATTTATTAGATTTAATAACTGGCAAATATATATAGTGCTAAACGTGTAAAGTGATAATGAGAAACTGAAAATAAAAAGTGAACTGTCAAAATGAGAAACGGCGGGAACGAAAAGGCGCCGGATTGGGAGCAGGAAAAGTTAAATCCTGATGGATGGTAAGTATAATTAATTATTTGATTATAATTAATTTATTAATAAATTAATTACTTTATTCTTTAGTTTTTATTTTATGAGACCCCTACATAAAAATGATTATAATTTTTTCCACATTCAGTGCTTTTTTTTTTCTATGTGTAATATAGAAAAAAAAAAGCTCTTTAGCATGTTTCTTGCATTCAGCTGACACTTAGTGAATAAAATGCTTTATTATTTTTTATTGCAAAAATCTACTTCACGGTTCATAGAACTTATGAGAATTACCTTCAAGATCAAGGTTTCTTCAAAGGTTATTTTCAGTTAGATTGTTGAGTTAAAATAGGACTCAATAAGTACAAATTATTATATTATAGAATTATAGGTATAGATATCTACTAACTTTTTCAAAAATTATATATCGTAAAAATTTTCAGGCGCCAGTTTACAAAGTGCTACAAAAAAATACTGCTTTTATTAACTCCTTACAATATTATAATAGCAACTTACTGGACTGCATTGCAATGAAAGATATTGAAGGTGATATTATGGCAAAACTTGTAATAATTTATTGATATTATTTGATAGTTAAGTCTAAAATGTTACTCGTTGACTGGTTTGTTTCAAAATGATGGGAAAAAAAGAGTAAATTTTGTCAAATGACTGCAAAGACAATACCGATATAAAAGCTATCTATTAAACTATAACGAAAGTATGCAACAAATATATGAGAGTTCAAGGGAGTCTGCCAGGAGTTTGGAACCGTACCTACTTAGTGTCTGCCGATAGCCGATGCCTATATTAATGTCCGACTAAGAAAATCACACTTCACACTAATATTGTAAAGGAGAAAGTTTGTGAGTGTGTATGTTTGTTATTTCTTTACTTCACGCCTAAACGGGTGGACCGATTGAGCTGAAATTTGGTATAGGGATAGCTTAGACCCTGGAACAACACTTGCGGGTAAAACCGCTGGGCGCATCTAGTATATATTATAAAAAACTAGCTTTTATCCTCTGAAGAATTTGAGAGCTAATTAAAAGAACTTTATTACCTACCTGATATGTGCTCAAGCCTCCAACCACTGCCGAGGTTTTAGGGCTAGTTCTCTATTGAGGCTATCTATGCAGAAACTTTCAGATTTTATAAAATGACGAAGGTCTGCCAATCACTGGTTCTTAGGCTACTACGTTAGCCTTCGCCAAGACTCGTCCACATAGCGCCAACGATCGCCGAAAAACTAATTCGTTGGTCATCGTTTGTCCCACAGATCAGAAGAATACTAGTTTGTCCGTACCGTACCTTTTTTATCCAGGGAAAATTCTTTACACATCGTCACCGTCAGGTAAAATCTGATATTTTTGTGCCTTTTTCATTAAGAATTAAATTGCCTTTTAATGCTACAACTTTCTTGTAATTCCTAGATTTTTAAAATACATCATACATTTCTCTCGGAAGTTATTTTTATGTATTTCAAGGTCCAAAGACGAAGTTCATCAAACTAATTATGAATTATTATTATTAATTAAATCATATCGATTCGTCACATGACTGAACTGGGACAATAGATAAGGGGGCAGTTGCTAGTAACATTTTTATATAGATAACATTCTGAAAGGAAAATATTGAAAAGGAAAATGTGCGAGTCTCCAAGACTGTTGCTGGTACGATGTTCAGCAAAGCCAGGGATGCATTTATCCCGCATTCTAGGTTACCATCTTTGCCGCATAGATGCTTAACATCAGGAGATCGAGGTCAAATACTAATGTCCCGAGAGCCAGCGATGAGCAAACTTTCATATATAAAAGCTGAAAGTTTTTGTAAAGATGTAGAAAATTTTCAGCCTTGAAATGTCGAAGGTCAACACCATCGCTGGCTCTTGCTCTACAATCTAAAATGAATAAAATAAAATTGTGAAAATTTCTTCAGGGTAGTAGAAATTAGAAATCTTAATTACTCCTAAGGTTCTCTTCGAAGGTCAGTTAGCAAACCCCAAACACTTTTAACTTGCAGTTCCGTGACATTAACATCAGAAACAAATACCTACCTACCGTCTTGGTTTTTTAACATTATGTTTTTGTAAAACTAACATTAAATATGTACGCGATAAGTCCCGATTAATAAAATAAACGTTAGTTTAAATCGCGAGTTTAAAGTGACACATCTGAAACAATTTGTTTAGTGGAGAGCTGCAATTTAAAAATGGTTGTAATCTATGTAGAGTAATCAGAAATGTTGACCATTCAGCCATATCAATTGCGTTATCGTGTAAACTTTAAAACGTCTACAGTTCAAATCTTACCGAGCGATTTATCGGACGGAACTGAGAATCGATCGATCGATTTTCAAGACGGAATTTTCACATCTAATTTACATTTTCAAGTCGAAATTTTCATTTACAATTTTTAATTCGGAATTTTATATTTATTTTTTTCAATTCGGAATTTTCATTTATAATTTGAAATTCGGAATTTTACTCTGATATTTTCTTTTTCGGAATTTGCTGTTTAGCTGCAATATTTTTCATTCTAATTAAACCTGTGATTTTCAACTCATTATTTTCGCTTACGATTTAAATTAAGAATTTGCGCATTATTTTCTTAGCATAACACTTAAAATGATTGCATTTTTAAGTTCGTGATTTCTCTATTAGTGAGTTGTGTAAACAATTTTCGGAAAATGTGATAACAAGTGAAAAATTGTCGACTTCAAATAAATGAAGATTTTCGTGGATTTTCTTGAAATCCTGAAATTAGTGATAATGGGACGAACTCAAATGAAAACTACTAAAATAATATGGAATTGAAAATCAATACAAAATAACTACAAATCATAAAATGAAAATATTTAACATCGCGATATTGATCCTTTTTAAATTTACCAAAAAATTCCAATAAATACATCCCCGACCTCTTTCGTAAAAAAAAAACAAACGATTCGCCAAAGAGGTCTTAACCAAAGAGAATATAGCGAGTCTTGACAATGTACATAAAAAAGACGTACATAGTTGACGATGAAAGAGCACCTCTCCTGCAAGATGACTTCGAGGATGATGACCAAGGGCAAGTGTATTCATAAGAATCTATATGGCATTGTGGGTAGTACAGATTTCGACTGAAGGGTAGGTACTGTAAGGTAGGGTGTGGTTAATTAATTTATCAAATTCCACTGTTACATCTTCCAGTCAATTATTGCTCAGTACAAAAGTCGTTACCTGGAAGTGATCGCTCTCAGCGATGGGGTCGCCCATTGTGGACCAAATGCTTGTTTAGTTTCTAAGTCCTATAGTATTGTTTTGGTCTCCATAAAGTATTCTTATCTCATCCTACTGGGACACAGGAAGACGGCGAGGCCTTAGAACTTAGAAGCCACTCTCTGATTTAGAAGTCCCTTTTGGGGCCTAAGAAATGAGTTTTCATCAGTGTTAGTCCGTATGTGATAAGTGATGGGGTAGATTCCTCTACGTCCTTTGGATGTCCTAATTTAAATATTTTATTTCTAGATGTAGAGGCATTATAAATAGAAAGCGTGACTGATTTATCGGCTCAGTTCGGAATTGGTTAAATTTTAAAACAATGTGTTTTCATAGGTCTGACCACGATCTTGACCAGTCTTTAAGCGGCGATGCGGCCGAAGATAAGCAAACTAAACATACAAGGTGGGATAAAACCCTCCCGAACCCAAACACGGTCTAATTAAAAAAACTTTTTTAGCTAAAGGGAATTTTCACTCCACAGGTCCCATTTAAATTTTACTGAAATCGGTCAAGCGTTTTACGAGTACAAGTTATGATTTAAAAGTCTTGTCCTCCTTTATTGACAGCAAGCTTATAGGCGCTTTTCCATTATTTTAAAGGTTTTTTAGGTTTTTTATATTAATTTAATTCAATACAATTCAATAACCTACCGCAAACCGTCACGCTGGACTATTAAAATTTTATCAATCGCACACTTGACCTCGCAGCACAATCATAATAGTTACATTTCACGAGTGCTTAGAATGATAACATTGTAATACCTTGATATGGCGAATATTATCCAGCCAGACCGTCAGTGACCGGTTACATTGCCCTATTAAAAACAAATTAAAACGGTAGTGGGCAAGGAGTTATGTTTTTTACGGTTTCGTACATCTAAAGGAAAAAACGAAACCCTTATATATGATCACTCGGTCGTCTGTCTGTCTGTCTCTCTGTCAAGTCATTTACTCGACCCATTTACTCGAGAACGAGTACTGATTTTTTTGTTTTTTTTATTCAAGTAAGAAGATGAGCATGATGCTCTCCTGATGGTAAGAGATCACGCTGCCCACGATCAGTACAGTGCCACTTGCCACTTGCCACCCAGGATTTCTCAATAATGTAAAATAGGTAGGTGCACTATATGCACTCCACCAACTCTTCTTACTCAAGGGTCATACGATGGCTTACTCCAGTTTTCCCCACCAAGGAATCCCCTCGGGGGATTTCTTTACATTTGTGTAAAAATTTTCCCTACGATGTTAAGAGTCTTCAGCCCAGTAATTTAACTAGCTAAAGTGCCCTTCTACTAAAGCAGTAATGTTTGCACATCACTACTCAGGCGGTAGAATAACTGGCACTGTTGTGATACCCACCTAGACGACCTCCTGCAAAGGAAGTCTACCCCAATGTGAAAAGATAGGTTAGAGAAAAGATGGCGATGTGTGTTCTGTCCTGCAATATTCATTTATTTATTTTATGTTCTTGTTAAATTAATGTTATTATACCTTTGTCAACAGGAGCAGTCAGCCTCGACCCAGTCAGCAATTCAACGTGATAAGAAGAGTGTACCAGCAAGACACACTCAATAAAGATGCCGACTACAAGATGCCTGATAAGCCTTGTAAGTTTGCTTATCTGTATCAACTACACCTATGTCATCAAGAACACCTATGTCATCAACAATACCTTTATCATAAACGTCACCTCTATCATCAATAACACCTTTATCATCAACAACTCCTCTATCATCAACACCTATTTTATCTACAACACCCATATCATTTACAACACCTCTATCATCGACAACATCATTATCATCAACAACATCTATGTCATCAACAAGACCTATATCATCAACAACATCTCTATCAATAACAACACCCATGTCATTAACAACACCTCTATCATCAACAACATCATTATCATCAACAACATCTATGTCATCAACAACACCTATATCATCAACAACACCTCTATCATCACTACACCTGGATCATCAAGGCTCGTATGGGGGAAGTGAATTTTTTTTTAACACTGGAGTCTGGAGGCTCTACTAGACTCACTTATTGGGTTCTTGCGCCATTTTAGTTGACTGACTGGCTCATCTAGCATCGCAAACATCGCACAAGCTTCCGTTAGGAAAGGATTATGCCACGCGGGTAAAACCGCGAGCATAAGCTAGTTCATAATATAATGTAGTAGGTACCTACCCTTGTAAGTTTCCATTAACTTGTAATATTGACTCCTTATTACAATCTCGCTGTTATCGGTCAATATCTATAATTCACGAACGAATGCTAGCTCGTGGAACCGACGTGTTTTAAACTATTTACTGCTAAATAATAATTGTGCAAACTATACCAAATTATCGTAATTAGTGTTGAAAGTTTTGTTATTTTGTTTATTTAGTTTTGTTACTTGCAAATTATTATGCATGTTGTCTGTGCCTATAATTAGGGTGAAATATTTATCATGTTTCCTATAAAGTTTTAAGTTAGTCTAAGATTGCCACGATGTACAGTCAACTACAAAGAGATGTATCCATGTTAGGCTTACAAAATGAAGTAAATTTTCATTTGCCACAATGAACTACCCTTGGTTCGTGACATTTCTAGTAGCAATCAAACTTTATATTATCATCGACTCGTTTAATATGCAACAATGATGTATCCCACTACTTTTCCTTAGGTAATACATAATAATAGCATTTAAAATTAATCGAATATAGTATAAGATTTGGTGGATACTGAAAATGTCACGAAGTAAGGGTAAATAATTTTTGTATACTAAAAGTTCCTACATTTTGTAAGACTAACATGGATACATCTCTTTGTAGTTGACTGTACACCCTGTTGGTACTCTATTTAAATAAATAAAAATATGGCCATAATAATAGTTTTATGAGTCTACTGATTTTTGGCGTCAGTTCTGCGAAATATTAATGGTTTACCAGCTATTGAATTTGTTCATAAAATCGAGGTAACCAATTTTAAATTGAATAAAAATATACCCCATCTTTTATTGTCTCTCTCATTAACAGAAATCTTGATAGCCCAGTCAATGAGTGCCCAAAAAGGGTATGTGGATCGAAAAGTCGAAAGCAGAAAAACTAACTTAGTAACTTTGTTTGGACTAGTTAGGAGATAAACATACTAAAAGTCCCCACCCCTCCGAGGTGAGCCCGAGGGGGGGGAGGCCGAAGAAGGTCTCGTTTTTAGGTTTTTGGCTTATATATCAAAAACTGTACGTTGTACGATATTTTGTTGTACTACATTATGAAACCTCATAAAATTTTCTACAACTTTGGCCTTGTCACTTTTTATCTATCTCCAATCGTTGTCCAGCTATGAGCTTCCAAACATGGTCTATTTTCAAGACGCTAGTTTAAGTTTTCCATACAAAGTTGGTAAAAAAATCTAAAAAGTTAAATTTGACCAACTTCTAGTTGTCGTACCATAATGAAATTTTCCAAATGTCTAGAAATATGATGACAGTTCAATAATATGGTACCACCGAACTGATCTGATGATGGAGTCGGGAGGTGTCTACTGGAACTCTTCAATGGCTATTGGTAAACCCGTCGAGTTTGGGCACATAACATTCGAATCGATGAGACTTTTTCATAACTCTTGCTGTCGAGGGTCTGATAATGAACCAGGTGGTGCCTACGTCTCATCAATCCGAATGTAATGAGCCTAAACTCGCCGGTTTTACTAATAGCCATTGAAGAGTTTCAGTAGACACTTCCTGGCTCCATCATCAGATCAGCTCAGTGGTACCAGATTATTGAACTGTCATCAGATTTCTAGACATTTGCAAAGTTTTATTATGATACGACAACCAGAAGTTGGTCAAATTTTATTTGCAAGATTTTTTTACCGACTTTGTATGGAAAACTAATTTAAGCGTCTTCAAAATAGACCATGTTTGGAAGCTCATAGCTGGACAACGATTGGAGATAGATAAAAAGTATCAGGGCCAAAGTTGTAGAAAATTTTATGAGGTTTCATAATGTAGTACAACAAAATATCGTACAACGCACAGTTTTTGACATATAAGCAAAAAACCTAAAAACGGGACCTTCTTCGACCTCCCCCCCCTCGGGCTCACCTCGGAAGGGTGGGGACTTTTAGTATGTTTATCTCCTAACTAGTCCAACCAAAGTTACTAAGTAAGTTTTTCTGCTTTCGACTTTTCGATCCACATTTCTTCTTTTACTGGACTATGAGGTCACAAGTGACCAAGAAAGCTCCAAACACTGAAATCATTTTAATCTAATTCACTTTTTACAAGCTTTTATTTTACTTTCACCTGTCTGTTGTCTGTCTGTCTGTCTGTAATCAAATCTTGCAAGTTTAATTTGACCCACTTCTCGGTTTCTAATTGAGCTGAAAATTTGCATGCGTGTGTAAATCGGATGACAATGCAATGTTTTTATGACATCGAGCTGATCTGATGATGGAGCTGGAAGGTGGCCATAGGAACTCCGTCATAAAACAACGACCCCACCGAGTTTGGGCTCATTTGATTTGTCTTGACAAGTACTTTATGATGCAAGATAGTAATAATAATAAAAGCTTGTTTTAAAAAAAAAAAAAATCACTTGTTAGTTGGTGAAACCATAGAGCTCATTAACCCTTAATAGCCTGATTTACGAAAGTGATTTTTTTTTAATATTACTGTGTTTGCTTGAGGGTCTAGATGAAGGGAAAAATAGCTAAAAAAATCACAATATTTATTTTACATAATTATTTAGAAAAAAAAACAGGTATCAATTTTGATACCTACTTCAGGCATTAAGGCCATAATGAAATCAGATATACCTTAAAAAATTCTTATATCATAGCGAAAATAATATATTCACTTACCTCAAAAGTATTTATATTCTTCAGAAAAAGAAAATATATCAAATTTGTATTCAACAAAACTTTTAGTAAAATGTGTTTACTTGTTCACTTTGCCGCGCAAGTAATATGTCATAGATAAAATAAAACAACAATGACATTTGATTTTTTTTTAAATTTCGTTGGAAAGAATATTATACAACAGTAAAATGCGTACAGCCAACCTATAAAAAAAACTAATAGTAATGTGAACATTCGGTTTAAAAGATTGGTATCAAAATTGAAACTCTAGGTTATTAAGGGTTAAGGCACAGCTAGCGAACTAAAAGGAAGAATAAAATAAAACTGTACCTACATGATTGCCCATTGAACAAATTAAAGGCATTTTATGTTCGCGTATCACGATAACCTATAGGTAAGTAGTAGGTTTTATAGCGGTATAATGTAGCATAACATTTAATCATAGCTTTATGGGCTGCTACTAACTCGGATAAGGAAATCAATACAGATTTTTTATATTATATTTTAATAGATTAACCATTATATAACCATTTAATATTAAATATTATTACCATCCAGCACCAAAGTAACCGTCAAGACGAATCAAATAAGCCCAAACTCGATGGGGTTGCGTCATTTAATTACGGAGTTCCTATGGCCACCTTCCAGGTCCATCATCAGATCAGCTGATGTTATAATAATATTGCATTGTCATCTGATTTATGCATGCATGCAAAATTTCAGCTCATTCAGAAACTGGGAAGTGGATCAAATTAAACTTGCAAGATTTGATTACAGACAGACAGACAAACATACAGACAACAGACAGGTGAAAGTAAATAAAAGCTTGTAAAAATCTGAGTGCCTTGTCCATGTTCTTATCATAGGCACTTGGATTCTGTAGGTCCCTGGGGATTTTTTGTAAATTTGTATGAATTTTGACAGCGAGTGGCCTGGAGGCAACGATGTCGCTTTGAAATGTTTTTTTTTTCGTTATTAATCCCCCAGCCCCACTTCACGCTATAATATTCGTTCGAAGTACCAAATTCACGTAACAAAGTTATATCAAAAGGATTTGTTGTTTTTTCATGGCGAATTTTTTTTATACACGAAATCCCTACAATTTCCAGTTATTCAAACCCCCCTTTCTTTTCCCAGTGGGCGACAGATGTAAGAAGGTGGTCCGCAGCTGCGGCATTGGCGAATGCCTCGTCAACTCTGTGCCGCTGGTGCGATGGCTTCCCAAGTACAACACCAAGGAGTTCCTCGTTGGAGACCTGGTGGCAGGCGCTACCACCGCTGTTATGCATATACCGCAAGGTAAGTTCATCATCATCATCTCAGCTATAGGACGTCCACTGCTGAACATAGGCCTTCCCTTTAGACTTTGGAAGGTAGGTTGAATGAAGTGATCCTATCCGGAGGGTAGCTGGAAGTAGGTGGAGGAGGAAGACGGAGGACCGAGTTGAGTGGCGTGCCATGGAGAGGCATGCAGAGAGGTCCAGCAGTGGACGAACATGGGCTGATAACGATAATATTTTTGTGGTTTTGAATCTTACTTTTTTATTCGGTATCAATCAAGAGTTATTTATTTATTTTATAATACAGTTTTCTGGAAGATATCGTCCAAGGTGATGAAAGATAAGATGAATTTCTCTGTTATGTTTACACACACACACACACACACACACACACACACACACACACACACACACACACACACACACACACACACACACACACACACACACACACACACACACACACACACACACACACACACACACACACACACACACACACACACACACACACACACACACACACACACACACACACACACACACACACACACACACACACACACACACACACACACACACACACACACACACACACACACACACACACACACACACACACACACACACACACACACACACACACACACACACACACACACACACACACACACACACACACACACACACACACACACACACACACACACACACACACACACACACACACACACACACACACACACACACACACACACACACACACACACACACACACACAGAACATACCTAGTGAGTTGTTTAAAAGTTGTTTAAATAAATGAATAAGAAGGAGGGCATCGGCAACCGCAACACAGTTTTAACAAACTATCGCAGTTGCCAACTTTCATAGTGTTTAAGATCAACTTGTATTTTAAGTGCAAATAAAGATTTAATTTAAAGATTTAATTTAAAAAATTTAAAAAATGAATCCTCCTCCTGGCGTCGTATTCCTCAATTCTAAAGGGTCATCTCCTCCTCTCACTATCTTCTTCCTAATGGTGTGACGCCATCGATCCCGTTTGCTTGCCACCTGCATCGCATCGTATACCGTGGTGTCCAGTTGAATGGATTAACATAATTAATTTAATTGTCAACTGTTTTTAACCCCCGACGCAAAAACGACGGGGTGTTATAAGTTTGACGTGTCTGTCTGTGTGTGTATGTCTGTCTGTGGCATCGTAGCTCCCGAACGGATTTTGATTTAGTTTTTTTTTGTTTGAAAGTAGAGTTAGTCGAGAGTGTTCTTAGCCATGTTTGGTGAAAATCGGTCCAAGATGGCCGCCGCTACAAAATGGCGGATTACTTTTTTCTCTACGACCGCCTCAATATGGGTATCAAATGAAAGGGCTTAACTAGTAGAATACAACGCACTATAATAAATTTAAAATCCAAGATGGCCGCCACCACAAAATGGTGAATTACATATTGCGTTAGGGGGTTTTTTAATTCACTTGTTCAGTTCACTTCTCTACGACCCCCTCAATATGGGTATCAAATGAAAGGGCTTGACTAGTAGAATACAACGCACTGTGACAAATTTTTAATTAAAATTTACTTGTACTATATTTTATATTATGTTATTTCAGTTTTAGTTAATTTATTTTTTTCTCTTTTTTCTTTATGTATGTATTGTGTTTCACAAATAAATGTGTATTATTTGTTTCTTTCAATTTTCAGGTATGGCGTATGCCTTGCTAGCAGAAGTGCCCCCCATAGTGGGTCTATACATGGCATTCTTCCCAGTGCTAGTGTACGTAGTGTTTGGAACCTCGCCACATATATCCATGGGGACTTTCGCCGTAGCCTGTTTGATGGCGGGAAAGGTATGATTAATATCAAGGATTATATTATATAGGTACTTAAATATATAACTTTTGAAAACCGGAAAATTTCTTTTTAACCCCCGACGCAAAAACGACGGGTTGTTATAATTTTGACGTGGCTGTCTGTGTGTCTGTCTGTGGCATCGTAGAACGGATTTTGGTCTAGTTTTTTTTTTGTTTCAAAGAGTTAGTCGAAAGTGTTTTTAGCCATGTTTGGTGGAAATCGGTCCATGATGGCCGCCACTACTAAATGGCGAATTACTTTTTTGCCACAACCCCCTCAATATGGGTATCAAATGAAAAGGCTTAACTAGTAGAATACACACACTAAAATAAATTTAGTATCCAAGATGGCTGCCATCACAAAACGGTGAATTACAAATTTTGAAAGTGTTGCGTTGAGATTTTTAAATTATTAAATTAATTCACTTGTTGGATTAAAACTTTCCATTCAAATTTTATTGAAGTCACTTGAGCGGTTTCAACTTAATCAAAATGTGCAACTTCACTTGAAGTCATCGGTTTTTTTTTTGCAGGTAGTAACACAATGGTCAATTCCTGTCGCTGATATGCTGAGAGAAAATATTACACAATTTAATGATACATGTAAGTATATTTTTTTATATAACGAAGTAAGAAGACGAGCAAAACGATCTCCTGATGGTATGAGATAACGCTGCCCATTATAATTACTACAGTGCTACTGGTGCACTGCGCCAACGTTTCTTACTTGAGAGTCATAAGATGACTCTTCAGCCCAGTAATTTCACTAGCTACAGTGACCTCCTACCAAAGCAAAACAATGTTTGCACATCACTGCTCAGGCGGCATATATAGTTTATTACGAATTTGGAAAAATATTAAATTTAATAGCACATAAATATAAATTAAATACTCTCTGTTTGATCCCGTTAATGGTATTTAATTAATTAATTAAAGTATTTAAATAATTGATTAATTGGTTAATTGGTAACAATGTATTTATGTTTGTTACTCTTTCACGACCCTGGAATAACACATAGGTAATAGGTATAGTCCGTATAGTACAGTCAACTACAAAGAGATGTATCCATGTTAGGCTTACAAAATGAAGTAAGAACTACCCTTGGTTCGTGACATTTCTAGTAGCAATCAAACTTTATATTATCATCGACTCGTTTAATATGCAACAATGATGTATCCCACTACTTTTCCTTAGGTGATACATAATAATAGCATTTAAAATGAATCGAATATAGTATAAGATTTGGTGGATACTGAAAATGTCACGAAGTAAGGGTAAATAATTTTTGCATACTAAAAGTTCCTACATTTTGTAAGACTAACATGGATACATCTCTTTGTAGTTGACTGTACAGCGGGTAAAACCGCTGGGCGTATCTGTGAATGATGAAAATATATACCTACAGGTAAAAAAGAATCTCATCAGGTCGAATTAAAAATGTATCACAAAGAATTAATCAATAAATAAATAATATGTTATTTATTTTACAGTAATAGACACAAGAGAAGCGACTAGCGTAGGCATGCAATACACGCCGTTACAAATATTGAGTGTAGTCTGTCTAGCAGTGGGAATATTCCAGGTAAGATAATAGAAATAATTATTAATTAAAAGTTTAAATCTAAATCATTATTAATTAATGATATTTAAACAAAAAATACTACATTAGATAGTGGGAAAGGTGATCGAAACTACTGGAAATACATATTTACTTTAAAAAATGTTAGAGTTAAATTACTTATTAGCCTAAAAAGGCTAGATTGTAATATGATAACACATCCTATATATTATCGGGATATGTTATTTAAAATATATATATATATATATATATATATATATATATATATATATATATATATATATATATATATATATATATATATATATATATATATATTTGATGAACCTTGGTTTGGGAAGGGTGATCGAAATTTTTGGGAATATTGGAAGGGTGATCGAAACTATTGCGAATATTTAATTGAAACCTTGGATATTTCTGGGAAATGAGATCGAAACTATTGAATTTTTTTATAGAAACTATTGCAAACTAAAGCAAATTTTGGGTGGAAACTTTTAAAAGTTTTTTTGTTTTTGTTTAAGCTATCCAGAATTCACACAAAACAACAACAACAGCAAACAATGCCATGAATGAATTACATGATTAACAATGAAATTTTAACCTATATTCTTGTCATCCCCAGATATTAATGTGGATCCTCCGTCTCGGTGCAGTATCGACGTTACTCTCGGAGCCTTTAGTGTCAGGGTTCACGACGGCTGCTTCCTTCCACGTGCTAGCTTCACAGTTGAAGGACCTCTTCGGGGTTAAAGTTGCCAAGTCTCCTGACAACTATAAAGTTGTGCATGTTAGTATATTAGTGATTTTTAATGTGGAAAATGCTTTGATTCAAAATAATTCCACATTTAATTACTACCTATTATTATTCTATTCTATACCACATAGGTATAATGTGTTATTCTATTTTATTCTATAGGTACAAGTCTACGTACATGGTATTAATTTCATTGCAATAACTCCACTATATCTCTTTATCGTGCCTTTAAAGAAAGATGGACAAATGTGATCAAGTAATAAGTCATCTATAAGAATTTCATTATTCCTTTAAAGGTATGAAACCATGAAAATCAAGGAAATACAACTACAGCAGTAAAGAACACACTTGTATGAGTAAATAGCTGCGCCCAGCGGTTTTGCCCGCAGTACTTATGTAGCCTATGTGTTATTCCAGGGCCATAGCTATCTCTATACAAAATTTCAGCTCAATCGGTCCACCCGTTTAGGTGTGAAAGAGCTTTGAGAAACATCCTGACATTCAGACTTCAATTTTTATAATATTAGTAAGAAAAGCTACACCTAGTGGTACTCGCTGAAAAGTAACCTATTATTGCGTATTATTATGGCTTATTCAGCTCTATTGATTCAGCATTTAGGCGTTAATAAGGCATTTTTAATTCCAAGTAGGATATTTAAGTTTATAACGAGTAATTTTTTTTTTTTTATTTGATGAAGTAGAAGACGAGCAAGACGCTCTCCTGATGTTAAGAGATAACGGCTGCCCATAATCAGTACAGTGTTACCTAGGATTTCACAATTATGTGAAACTCTAGGAGCACTGCACCAACGCTTCTTACTCAAGAGTCATAAGATGTTAAGACTCTTTAGCCCAGTAATTTCACTAGCTACAGTGCCCTCCTACCGAAGCACAGTAATGTTTGCACATCACAGCTCAGGCGGTAGAATAACTGGCACTGTTGGGGTACCCACCTAGACGACCTCCTGCAAAGGAAGTCTACCCCCGGTAAAAAGTAAAAAAAAAGTCCGGTAAAAGTAGGATATTTAAGTTTATAACGAGTAAATTAAATACTAAAGACGTCAGCCTCATTAAAACGTACATGCGTCTCTAAAGTTACGTTAAATAACAGTTTAAATGCTGGTTACTTCAAAATGCTAAACCAATAATGGTATTGTTGCAGACAGTGATAGAAATATGCCGCAACATACCGTCGCTCAACTGGGCAGCGTTCACTATATCTGCGATCACTTGTGTTATTATTGCGCTCAATAATGAGTTTTTGAAGGTAAGACTAGTTTAATTATTTTTAAATCATTGGTATATAATAAAGTGACGAATTAGAAGGAAATTTATTAATCTTGAATTAAATTTTCCAATAATCTTAACAACTCGGAATAGAAAAACAAATATGCGCCTGGCTAAAGCTTTTAGTTAATTCTCTAGATTTTTAAAAGATATAATAATATAGGGTTCCGTTTTTTTTGCCATTTAGCTACGGAACCCTAAAAATTGTTCGTACGTAGATTCTGTGATGTTTTTATATTATATTTATTAAATTATTTAAATAAAATCTAGTCGTATACGTTTTCAGCGCCAGGGGCATTAAAGCTCGTTGTAATAGCCCACTGTAGTGGTTAAAGGGTTAATCGAAACAGTTGGGAATAAAAATTCTCAATTGATCGAAACACTTGGGAATTTTTTATTCCCATTCTAGTAAAGTACATTAACAGCATTAATACAGATATATAATTTAAAAATGAGTTATTTTAGTGTCCGTGTTCTAAACTTAGGCGCTTAGTCCGAAGGACGCTCTCTCGCTCGCACTATTTGACACATTTTGAAATATAAATTCATAGAATTTACTCTTTGAAAATTCCTCAAGACTGCTGCACAATATTATTGCACACATTTTAAAAGTGTGATTAGTTTAATATGTTAAAGGCAAGATGATGTTTTTTGAAAAACATTTATTTTTCAAATTTACTTCTCATGTCATTTTTCAATATATAAAACTGAAAACACTTTTAAAACCTGTGAAATAATATTGTGCAGCAACCCTCTTGAGGAATTTTCAAAAACTTAATTCTATGAATTTATATTTTAAAATGTGTCAAATAGGAGCGTCCCGCAGACTAAGCGTTCTTAAGTTTTTACATTAAATAAATTAATATTTGACAATTTCAGCCGTGGGTAAGCAAACGAAGCCGTGTGCCAGTGCCTATAGAGTTATTAGCGATAGTGATCGGAACTCTAGTATCAAGATTCGCTCTACTAAAGGAACAATTTGGAATTGCGCTTGTTGGGAATATTCCCACTGGGTGAGTGAGCAATCACATAGAAATGTTTATTTATCATACATGGATAAATAAATACATCATTATTATAAAACAACTAGTGGGTCACCTATCCGTTGTCTGTCTAAAGTTGTTGTTTTACTAGTTTTTATATAAAACCTCCTAATTAAAAAATAATCCTTTCTTACCGGAGTTCTACGTCATGAGACCTATCTGTGTTCCAAAGTTCAAACCCATCCGTTCAGTGGTTTGTACTGTGCGTTGATCAGTCAGTCAATCAGTCACTCTTTCCTTTTATATATTTAGATGTGGACGAACAATTTATTTTATTTTATTCAGAAAACATTACAGTGTAAATATCTTAGTGCGTAAAATATATAAATTTCTAGTCACCATTTACAAGTTTTCGCATATTAAAGCTAAGTTACTTGTTTGCTTTATACAATAATAGGTAACAAAGTAGAAGGAAACTACACGGGAAACAATAGAAAAATACAAATATATTTTGAAAACGAGTTACAAAAACAGCAGTTACGGAATAATAATAAAAAAGTTATTAAATAAAACAGTTAGGAATTCACACCAAGCCAACTTTTTGAAAATAAGGATCAAAGTATAACATGACATTAGTTAAATAAATCTAAATTATACTATGTAGTGCTATAACATCTAAGTTTTTGTTCCCAGGCTACCAGTCCCAGAAGTACCTCCCCTAGAAATGTTACCAGTGGTAGCCATGGACGCTTTCACCATAACTATGGTGACCTACACCATTTCCATGTCTATGGCGTTAATATTCGCCGCCAAGGAGAAATACGAGGTCGATGCTAACCAGGAGCTGTTGGCTTTGGTAAGAAATTACTCAAATATCTATATACTCGTATTAATATGGATTTTGTGAGAAATTACTTATAGACATCGAAGTATTTTTTCATAGCTTATAAGATATTATAATAACTTTGGTATGTCATTCAAGACATCATATTAAGTGGTCATCATGACTATATTCCGACATGATCTTCAGTGAAGCCAGGGGGGGGGGGGATTTATCCCGCCTTCTAGGTTTATTTTGGCTACCATCATGGCTCCGTCATCGCTTAACATCACGTAACATCCTGCTCAAAGGCTACTCTATATTTAATAAAAGAAAGACTATAATATAGTTAGTATACTATTTAGTTTTTAAAGACTTTATAATAATAAATTGTAAATATTTTTAGAAAGAAATAACATTTAATTTAATTTTTGTAATAATACGACTATTTTGTTTTCAGGGTGCCAGTAATGTGTTCGGTTCATTCTTCGCATGCGCCCCGCTCTGCGCTAGCCTCTCAAGATCTTACATACAATATCAGGTAAGATTACATCTCTTGTCTTTCAAAAAATATAATAATAAACTAGCAAACCCGGCGAACTCCGTTTCGCCACCAGATGGCTTCGTTTTATGCACACACACATTTCGTTTGGTGATTAAAAAATGAAAAAAATTTTTGTTTTATATTTGAAAAGGAAAAATTTTATTTCATTTCACAACAGTAATAAAGTCATTTCGATTACAAAAATGAAGTGTTATTTAGTTGAACTTCTCTAAGTAAATGAAAGTGAATCCTAAGTAAATACTGAATCGAAGCGTTTTATACGTGTCCGCAAATTATCCGTTTCATTGAAGTGCTCTTTGGTAAACCACTGGTTATGTGTGTTGTATATTTTACCTTGCAAGTCGGCATGAAGCCGCCTTCTCGAATGATATTAGCTCCAAAATAAGTCATGCGAAAGCAGTTATTGTATTCAAGGATGTGTTGAAGAAAATGGCTGGAATCGGGATCACTTCCACCGAACAATGGTTTCAGTGGCTGTGGTGGTGTAAGTAATGGATCCAGTTTGACTTTTCCACTTGCGCAGCATAATCCAGCCGTTTCTCTTTTGAACTTTAACGCATTGCAATATCGGCATATAGTCGTCATTGGTCCAATATCTAAATTTTCATCATCACTGTAGTTTGCAGTGGGATCATATTGGAATGCCAAGCGATTGTATGATGCCAATGATCTTCGTGTGCTCACGCGTTGTCTCAATCGGTCATTTTCTCTTATTATATTTTGTCTTTCTTCGCTTAAGTTCTGTGAATGAATACACTTGTTGCTGGCTTGCATGTCTTGTGCGGCGGCCGATGTTCGCACGTCGTCCTCTAGGCATTTTGGACTATGGACAGAGTGATGAATAGGGATGTTGACTAATTTTTGGAATTGCTTTTATATGATAGATAGACCCATTTCATAAACGTATATCATATTTTTATGCAAAAATATATCAAATTTTAATATAAAAATACGTAAATAAAAATGATTTTTTAAATACTGCCTAAAACGTTTCGAACTGTCATCTGACAGCGCGTGACGTCATACCACTGGCTGGTCCTTACGCTTCCTATGAAATGTTCCTGATTTCGACAAATTTTAATTATTCATAACTTAAAAACCACTGAACCACAGTATAAGTTGCATCAAAATCGGTTCAGTGGTTTTTATGTTATGAATAATTAAAATGTGTCGAAATCAGGAACATTTCATAGGAAGCGTAAGGTCCAGCCAATGGTGTGACGTCACGCGCTCTGATTGGCGTTCGCATTCGCGTAATAATAAGTAAATTTTTTTGAAATTAAAATTGATTTTATTCAATTTTGGCTTGTAAATAGATCCTTAAAATGTGATTATAGGTTTTTAAATACTGTCTTTTATGTGAAAAACATAACTTTATATCAATTCGTAACATGTGTCAACATCCCTATTTAACCTCAAATTCACGATCCACATAATTTACACAGTTCAACTTACCACCTTAAAGACAAATGCCTGCTGTTGAAATTTAATAAAAATTTGCCCAAGAACACCTTTTTTTTTTATTCATCCAAGGAGAGCCATTGGCTACTACGTTGCCAGTATTAATTCGAAATAAGGTTGCAATAAAACTTATCAATATCCTCCGCGCCGACACGGCCATTACCACCCTAAAGACAAATGCCTGCTGTTGACATTTGCCCAATACGCGCGTGGTTTCCAATTGAATAACTTATTTTTTTTACTTTGTTTTCATTTCTTTTGAAATTTTTCCTGAATTTTCTTTGCTATAAACCTTGCCGAGCCCGAGACCTTTCCAACGAATGCAAAACCGTGGAAATCGGTTCGTGCGTTCTGGAGTTATAGCGTCAGGGAGGAAAACCCGACTTATTTTTATATAGTAGATTATTGGCTAGATCATTATTTTTTTTTTTTAAGGTAATGGCAACATTGGTTAGATCATATTTATAAAAATATCATCTTTATTATAGACTTTGATGCAATTTTTTAAAAATACTTTTTTTTTTTTTTTTTTTAATATAAATCTTTAATCTAGGCAGATTAACAAACTGACAGAGTTATTAAGACATGAAGCTGAACACTCTGCAAATCTGACGCGCTCGATTTTTTACTTAATCTGACGGGCCACCCTCAGCAAACTCCTCTATATAAAGAGTTCATATTTGGTAGGGGTACGGTACATTCAGGGTGCAAGCTTTCTCCCCATATGTGATTTTCTGACGCTTTCGAGAAACTGCAAAAATCTCCTCTTCTTCCCTACTATCATGTTTGCACATCCACAGTAAAGAGATACAGTAATGTCCTAGAAACGATTGAACTCAAGGTCGTGCGAGTTTGCAACCAAGTGGATAGGGTTCGGCAGGCAGCGAGGTGCCGAATGGGCGTTATTATTGTGAATTACTCGAAATATCAATAATTATTAAATACTTTTTTTTTTTTTTTTTTTTTTTATGTGAAGAAGTAGAAGACGAGCTAGACGCTCTCCTGATGTTAAGAGATAACGGCTGCCCATAATCAGTACAGTGTTACCTAGGATTTCACAATTATGTGAAATTCTAGGAGCACTACACCAACGCTTCTTACTCAAGAGTCATACGATGTTAAGACTCTTTAGCCCAGTTACTTTGTGATATTTTTACTAATTCACAACCATTATTCGGAAGCTTACTGCATAAAAACGTCTATTCGGCACCTCGCTGCTTACCGAACCCTACCCAAATCGTTGCAACTCGCGACCTTGAGTTTAACCGCTTCTAGGGAGTCACATTACTGTATATCTCTTTCACATCACATCGCTCAAGCGGTAGAATAAGTGGCACTGTTAGGGTACAGTCAACTACAAAGAGATGTATCCATGTTAGTCTTACAAAATGAAGGAACTTTTAGTATGCAAAAATTATTTACCCTTACTTCGTGACATTTTCAGAATCCACCAAATCTTATACTATATTAGATTCATTTTAAATGCTATTATTATGTATCACTTAAGGAAAAGTAGTGGGATATATCATTGTTGCATATTAAACGAGTCGATGATAATATAAAGTTTGATTGCTACTAGAAATGTCACGAACCAAGGGTAGTTCATTGTGCCAAATGAAAATTTACTTCATTTTGTAAGCCTAACATGGATAGTCGACATTCTGCAAAGTTTTTTAATTATTTTTTTTTTATTTCAGGCGGGCAGTAAAACAGGCATAACTTCAGTAATAAGTGCCTTATTAATATTATTCGTGTTATTATGGATCGGTCCGTTTTTCGAGCAGCTTCCACGATGCGTGCTCGCTTCCATCATAGTTGTTAGTCTGAAAGGAATGTTCATGCAAGTTACTGAATTGACCAAGTAAGTATTATATTTAATTGATTAAGTACTATACGCTTCAAAATACTTGTGATGGTTCTTAATACATAAATGGCTCATTCTCATTTTAGCTCAAAATTGATGGTCACACGGTTATATTTCCTAAACGGTTAAAGACAGAGATATGAATTGTGGATAGGTGGATAAAACATATATTAAGCTACAAAATAAATGAAGATTACCATAAACGACGCAAAAAATAATACTAAAATTTTACATGAAAGGTCAAAATCGGGGCCATTTTTCGTATTCTCATGGTGTCACACTTTGCGTTGCAGTTAAACATTTGGGCTCTACTTTAACAAATTTTGATGTATCTGTATGTAACATATACCAAAATTATCGCAAACAAATATACTTTAAGGTCTACAGACTAAAAAAAAGTTTTCAGTATTATTTTGAATTTAAAATAATATAATGCGGCGGTCACACGATTTTAGGTGCTTTAGATTTGCGTAGTTTAACGGCTGCTGTTAAACACAACATCAACAATCCAATTCAGAGTTCGATTCATTTCAATGATAGCCATGTTCTGCAATCGTAGAAGTAGGATCTAGGACTTATCGAGCCGTGGGAAAAAATATAATTGCTAAGTTTCAATTTATTCATGGGTGTATCGATCACTTGCATGGACAACATTTTTATGCATTGCATTTTAGTTATTTAAATCAAAGCTAGCTTTTTGAAACGCCAAAATGTGCGAGATGAAGATGTAGTATTTAACTTTATACATTATACCTAAACTTTCCAGAATTTCACCAAACATGGATATTTTCGTCACCAGCGTGGCATCACCTTCATAGCGTTTTTTACCATGAAGGTGATTTTTGAGGCACGAAAGTGATTTTTAAATATTGTTTTCTTTTGAAATTGCCTTTTTACCTACTAAAAAGTACTGTATCTGTTATGTTAGGGTTTTAATACATACAAACCAAATTTCTGACTAATAAAAAAGTAAAGTGAACGGTAAAGTAATATCTCAAATTACGCATATTTTCTTTTGTAGTGAGGTTTGTTTTTACGTAAAATGTCGTTTTATTGTACATTTTTGGTAGATTTAGTCTTTTAAAAGGGTTTTACTTGAAAATGTTGTGAAAAAAATAATTACTGAACCACTTTCGTGGCGTCGAAAATTTCAAAACTGTTTTTCTTCGAAATGAAACGTACGATTTAAATCATTTATATAAAAGTTTACTCATGTTATCCAGCTCTATACAATATTATACATAAACATTACAAATAAGTAATAAGCAATAAATAAGAATTGCCATGAAGGTGACGATGAGAATCAATTCCATGAGAATGAGCCACATAACATCTTCTAAATCTGGGGGCACGGTAGTGCCCCCGCCAAGTCGAGCGCGAAGCAAGCACTGCCGTACCATCTTTACAGGATCCATTTCGTCGCATTTTCAGGCCCCTATTTGAGAACCTCTGGATAAGACCAGAACACAGAAATTTTCGTCATCCAGTAAGCTATAATTACATACTTAAAATCCAAAATTTCAAGTCTGTAGGTCATTAAGTTCCGAAGTTAAGCGAAAGCAAAGTTTCGCATTTTCGACACTCACTCACTCATGATCATCAAAATAGAACTAGTACTTCCCATAAATTCAGACGGCTGAAATTTGGTACATACTTAGAATTTATTGTATAAGCCATAGGAAAACTAAAAAAACATGCAATTTCGGTCTCGTTTTCGAGATATTTCATCTGCATAAATAACTTTGTAATCTCATATGAATGTATAGGATTACAAAGTTACATTTGCAGTCAATGGTTAAAATTGTGTAATATCCAACTTATTAATTCAAAATGTATTTAAGGCATAGTATATGTATATGTGAGTGTGTATATGTGTCGTAAATCGTCAGTTATGATCAGGCGATATCTAGCGTGGCCAACTAAAATAAGAGCCCAACCAAACTATTAGAAGAGATCGACATACCGCCTTTACTACAAGCTTTTATTTACTTTCACCTGTCGGTCTGTCTGTCTGTAATTAAATCTTGCAAGTTAAATTAGGCCCACTTCCCGGTATAATATTATGATGCATTGGACTAAGAGTGAACGCACACGTATCTAGATGGCGCTGACTGTATTTTAAAACGCGCTTACGGTTTGTATTTTTCATAACCTTATAATATAGCGTTTCTACAAAAATAAGTGAAATCCCACCAAAAACATTCTGTAAAAAACTAGCCAAGTCTCGATGGAGCTGCTTGTTTATCTCTAAAAAGTAATGAAATCTAGACAAAGTCGTGCCAAGTATAAGGTTCCTTACTGCGATTTCTTTATTATTATAGTTAATGTTGTGTGACTTGGCCGTTGAAGGGTACACAAGGGTATTATACCAGGTGCTCCATGACACTATTGCACCAATCTGTCCGCTACCCATTCACGATAGAAAATTTCCACTTGGAAAACGTTGATTGGATAACCAGTCAATTGTAGGCTTGATAAAGCTGCGTTTTTCAATAATACTTATGTTTAGGCGATCCAAGTGTCATGGAGCATCTGGTTTTGTACCCTTGTGTACCCTTCAACGGCCAAGTCACACAACATTAACTATAATAATAAAGAAATCGCAGTAAGGAACCTTATACTTGGCACGACTTTGTCTAGATTTCATTACTTTTTAGAGATAAACAAGCAGCTCCATCGAGACTTGGCTAGTTTTTTACAGAATGTTTTTGGTGGGATAAAACTTACATTTTAATAAATTTGTGCTACCAATTTTTTACAAAAAAAATTGATAGGTGGAAATTCCAATTTTTAAAAAGAAATATCTCTTAATAATAAATCCATTATAGTCGGGCCGGCCTAAAAGGCCACATTTGACACATCATCAAAATTCCCTTACAGGGTGATATAAAAATTTTACTTATTTTTCTGTAAATAATATATGTCAACACTTAGCTGAACAATAAATAATATGACAACACTTAGCTGAACACTGAACACTATACTCGAATTTACAATTAACAATTTACGCATTACCATTAAAATTTCTACCATTTGGTAGATTTTTTGACAAATTTTTTAACTTATTACCAAATTCTTATATCATAATTTCTGCCAAAACTACCATTAAATTATTCTACCAAAAACTACCATTGAAATTTCTAGCAAAATCTACTATTCTTTTTTTATCATTTAGTTGATTTTTTACCATAAAAAATCTATCAAAAACTACTATTAATTTTCTACCATTTGGTAGATATTTCTATCATTAAAAATTCTACCAAAAACTACTAAGTAGATTTTTCTACTGTGCATTTTTGAAAACTAACGTGAGAGTAATCCATATTACTATGTAAACAAAACGACTAAAAACTCACGGAAATAATGGTCGGAGCTAGGCTTGATCCTGAGTTTCGGACAATTACGATGTCCTTCATCATTAGCTCACGCATTTTTCTACCATAAAAAAGTCTACCAAAAACTACAATTTAAATTTCTACCAGAAGAAACGTAAAGAAGGAACAAACATACACGCACGCACGCACGCACGCACGCACGCACGCACGCACGCACGCACGCACGCACGCACGCACGCACGCACGCACGCACGCACGCACGCACGCACGCACGCACACACACACACACACACACACACACACACACACACACACACACACAAAAAATACTCAATTTTTGTTTCAAGTCATTGTTGTGTTTATTTTTAAACTATAAAGAATATGTTATACACATAGCTTAGAACATTGCCGAGTAATAAACGAAAAAATAAACAAACTTCATTAATCCGTTCGGCTACGATGGCACAGACAGTTACACAAACAGACAGACAAACAAACACGTCAAACTTATAACACCCCACCTTTCTTGCGTTGGGGGTTAAAAACATTAGATGAATAAATAGGACACCCTATACAAGGTCACGTCAATCAGTTTTTGTTTTTAAAACAATAAGGATGCTACCCAATAAAATCGCGAAATCGAAATTTAAAATGTAGAATCGAATGCAATTATAACTTGGATTGAATATTTGATCATAAATAAATAACTATATTGCGATTAAAATAAAATAGGTATGTTGTTAATATTGTGATTATATTATTGTAAAATATAATGTAATTAAAATAAAATTGTGTAATGTATAGAGAATAAACATTTTTTTTTATTACAGGTTTTTTTATAACTCGGGAGATGTTTCTGGCAAAACTAGCCCATGACGCCATTACATGTTTACAAAAAAAACCTATTAGAATTAAAATTAATTAGACTTTATGAATGTTTTCATAAAACTGTATTCGATTCCAACGTGTTTGAAGATCGTATCGATTCATATCCTGTAATCGAAATAAACAAACAATGTCCCAACACTTGTTTGCTATGACTGACATCTGTCAAATGTGGCCTTTTAGGCCGGCCCGACTATAGATTATAATTTGGATTGAATTTCGATCAATTTCACAACAAAAAAAATTGTATGAATTTTCTGTTAATAAAGTCGTCTTAGTATGGTATAAGTAGATATAAGCAGTCATAATTATTAAAAAATATTATAAAAGTAAAGGATTTGTCTCGACAATACTTACAATGGTAACAACAATTTAAGATTGTATGTACTTTGATTATTTATTAATATTTAGTGTTCATTCCGCTCTAATTTGTGAGTTTAACTAAGTTTAAAGAGGTAGCGAGGTTATTCCTCGCCCCCTCCACGAATTAAAGCGGAATTAATACTAAAATATGAATGAATAACTAATATTATTATGGATCTCGGCAAAGTAACGCCTAATTCCATTAGGTAACAATTTAACAATATTGTATTTTAAAATATTTTTTCAGATTCTGGAAGCTGAGTAAACTAGACGCCATGGTATGGCTCGTCACATTCCTGGTCACCTTGTTGATCAACATCGATATTGGGTAAGTCATTATTTTAGCTTATGTCCAATTTTACCCACCGTGGGGATTAGTTTTTATATTTTTGTAAAATATCACACCAATATTATAAATACGAAAGTTTGTGCGTGTGTGTTTGTTACTTCTTGACGCCTAAACGGGTGGACCGATTGAGCTGAAATTTGGTATAGCTTAGACCTTGGAATAACATAAGCATTAAGTTGCTTAGCTTGGGGGTTAGGTGGCCCTGTGTGTAATGTCCTGAAATATTTATTTATATAAAAAAAATATAAAATTATTTTTCTTTCTCTGTAATTTTTTTATCTTTTGTATTTCAGTCTAGGAGCAGGGTTAATAGCCAGCGTAGGAGCGTTGTTCTGTCGCTCGCAGCGTCCGTACACTTGTCTACTGGGCCGAGTGTTGGAGACGGACTTGTATTTGGACATCAAGAGGTATAGAGCGGTAAGTTATTGTTGTTACTATAGGCAACCTTGCGGTACATGGTTCCCACAGGAACGGAACGGTTCCCGTGGGATTTTTGTTCATCAAAGATACATAATGTTTCTACATCCAGAGATACAGGCCTTGAGCTACATCAAGGGAAAATGCACACTTTTGGGAATCATGCACACTTTTTTCTTTGCTGTGTTATATTGTGATATAGAGCGGTAAGTTACTGTTTAATTATAATAGTTAAGCTTGTCTTTGCCTTTATTATAGGTACCTTGACGTAGCGACATCATGATACCCGTAGGAATTTCGGGAATTTATTTCCTTTATAGGTTTTTTTTTCTTTTTATTTGTGTGCAGACACAGCAAGCTTAACGTTACTCTCGCTTCGAATAAGCATAACTTTAAATCCTCTTGACTGCTTTCGATAAAATTTTAATGGGAACACTTCAAAATTTAATAATATTCATAAGAGGCCGCGCAGACGGCACACTTTTTGTGCAATCGAGTCTGCGGCGCACAAAAAGTCTGCATGGCGCGCAAAAAGTCGGTTGCGGATTTTTCACAGACTCAACGCACACGACGCACATCTTCGATCATTCTGTCGGCAGAGCTGTAGGGACGTAGACGCTATGGAAATCGTGCAGAGATCGCGAAGTATTATTTTGTACATGAAGTACAGAAAAAGAAGAAGAAAGAAGCGTTACGTCCACCACTAGCAAATGCAGATTGCCGACTAAAGTGTGTGCCGTCTGCGTTAGCGCGCGTTGAAGCGAACGTTCAATTTTTTTCACACACTTTTTGTGCGGAGCGGCGCGGTACGGTCTGCCCGAATTACACGGATTATTTGTGCGCCGAACTTTTTGCGCGTCGTGTGCGTTACTGCATATAATTGCATAGGTTCTATTTTCACAGACTAAAAAGTGCGTCATGGATATTCTGTCGTCTGCGCAGCCCCTAATAATCAATGTCTAATTAATCTACTGGGAAAATCGACTCTGGAATGAAAAATATTAAAAACCAAATCCTCTAAAATTCAGCATCGTTTATTTTCAATTCGCAACAATTCCACAAGTAGCCATTTCCATCTCTCTATTATTGTACGCGCACAGTATCAATATCAGTACAGCATTCATGAAGAAAATGCTCACGATCATGAAACCCATCCACCTTATTATATCGACTAGGCTCACTTCATTTTGGCTTGTGTAGGCGTATTTTCTATTTGATAACAAACGCATCTTGAAAAGTTTATAAAACTATACTATATTTTTATGTTAAATTATTATGAGAAATGCAAAAGTATGAGAAATTAGTGTTGTTATATCAAATTATTATAGGAAAAGTCCATTTTTCTAGAAATTGTGGAAAAATATCTGTTATTTGATTGTATTTTCCATATTTTTTTAGGAATTTTTAAAACATTTTTGTGTTTATTTTGGTGACATTGACGTTTTATATGACTGATCTTGACCACGTCAAGTTTTGACAAACGACAATATTTTTAAAATATTATTTTGAAACAAATAGGTTGAAATATAATTATCACTGAACCCTACCACGTTACAATTGATATGATCCGGGATCAAATAAGTAGAAAAGTTTTGTCTAAAAACGTAATGTAGTGGAATTTACACAAAAAATAATTAAATTTAAAACCAAACACTTTGCAAATAAAACATGATTCCGCCAGGAATATCTTCCCCCTAGGAATATTTAATTCCCACGGGAATAATTCCCAAACTAATCATACGTTTCATTCCAGGCGGAAGAGCTGCCAAATATCAAAATATTCCACTACTGTGGCGGCCTTAACTTCGCCACGAAGAATCTGTTCCGATCGACCCTGTACAGGAAGATCGGTTACTTGAAACCGGCGGAGACAACCAGTGACGAGGACAATAACCTGACTAGGAGCGAATCCTATGAGTGGGACCCTACTATTAGTAATAGAGTAAGTTAGGACGAGTATTAATGTTTAATTTAAAATTATCATGGATTTTCGTAAAGTGACGCCTATGTAATCTAATTATATGTTATGTATATCTTTTACATATATCTATGTATCTTTTACGTGCCTTCCGAAACACGGACCTTTATTTTCTTTAAATAAAAAAAATTTAAATTCATTTATTTCAGGTCACAAAATACCCATACATAAAATCGAAAATAATTATTAAAATACTATAAAATTGCAGTCACGCTATACAAATATGACTATGCACAATGACAATGACATACTTATACTATACTTCTATGACAATGTGTTCGATATTCAATTCACTTTTCCTCATATGTGAGCAAAAACGGCTTTTGCTGCCTGAAATCGATGACCAAAGACTTTTTTAAGAGAGAGTGGTGAAAAATCGTTTGTTTCTTATACATATTATATTTAATTTCCAGATCCAGTGCGTAGTAATAGACGCGAGTGCGTTGTCATACGTGGACGGTCCGGGAGTGAAGACGGTGGCGGCCATACAACGAGAGCTTCAAACCAGTGCCATTCATGTTCTACTGGCCGGCGCTAACGGTAAATAAATTGTATATTTATTGTACCTGTAAACACTTGTTTATTGGAAACTTTTTTATTTATTACTGGGCTGAAGAGTCTTAAGTCTTAACATCTCATGACTCTCAAGTAAGAAATGTTGGCGCAGTGCACTGGGTAGCACTGTACGTATTATGGCCAGTCTTCTTACTTCGTTGTATAAAAATAACTTTCGTTAATTTAGAGAACAGGAATATTATTTTGTTGATAACGGGAATATTCTCGCAGGATTAAAAGGAATATTCCCATGGGAATTTGGTAATATTCCCGCGGGAATCAAGGGTTTATTTTATGTTGTGGTAATAGGAATTATTTAATAAACAAATTCCAGTGGAAATTTTGGTTTAGCTAAATGATTGACAATAGGTTGTAAAGACCTACTAAATGTACACATTTTTTATAAAAATCGGTCGAACCGGTTTCGGTTTCGGAGAGAATCGATTACAACTCTATATAAATGTACTTATCTCTATGTTTTTGTGATAACAATATTTATTTATTGCGCAATCACACTAATATAAATGCTTAAACCCTGGAATAACACATAGGCTACAATACAGCGGATAAAACCATTGAGCAGTTAAGGTAAACTGGATAAGTTATATATTATTAATATTTTTTCATTAATTACAGGTCCAGTACTAGAAATGATAGACCGCTACAACTCCCTAGAATCAGACCAACTGAAGTTGGACACGTTCCCCACGGTCCACGACGCTATTGTATACTACAACGCTGTGGAAGCTAAGAGACATAAGCTACAAGTCGTCACATCGTGAGCTTATAGGTTACAAGTCGTCACATCGTGAGCTTATAAGCTACAGATGTTTTATATCTTATTAACAAATTAACTTTTTTCGTTAATAAGATTAACGAAAAAAGTTAATGTTACTGACAAAAATAAAATATTCTTAAAGACAAAATTTAAGTATATATTATATTAAAGTATAGTAGTGTTGTGTTGTAGTGTATTATATTATGAATGTTGATTATTATTATTATTGATAGGTCAGTCATGCCCAGGATTCAGGATTTTTTTTAGGATCAGAAATGCCCTTTAATGTTACCTATTTTATTTTTGTCGGTTTTCAGTAATTTTTTTAATCAACCAATATGTCAGGTTGTCATATTTTTGTGAGATTTCTTGTATTGTATTTGACATAATTTTAAATTTTGAGTTTGAATAATTTTCATAACAGTGACACAATGAATGAATTTTTGCAATTTTTATTTTTAATTTTATTGTAAATATGATTTGAAATAATTAAAAATGTCACATTTCATATACAATTGGCAATAAAAAGTGACATAATTTATTTTGTAAAGTGAAATCGTAATTTATTCCCGAAATTCCCAAAGGCATCACGGGAATCAAATTCCAGGAATTCCCATGGGAATCACAGGAATACATGTAAAACTATTTAGTGAATAAATTATAATTAGATTAGAATTTAGGTTTTTAGATTTAATTATTTTTTGTCCCAATATGACGTGCCATATCAATAGTACCAAATTTTAAATTAATTATTTCAAGAATCAATTAATACAGATCTATACTACAATAATATTTTTCATTTTCTGTTTTTAATCCATCTTTAATGTAGGTATTATTTAATTTAGAATTATTTTGATAGAATTCGCCCGTTTTCAATAATAACCGCATAACACATAAAGTTTGTTTTTCCTAAAACTAAATTATTTTATAAATATCCGATTTCTATTTAAAAGTGTACAAATTACGCGATTGTTTTTTATGCTAGCTTTTTAAAACTGACTTACACTTTTAGAAATTAAAAAGTATTTTTAATAACATACTCAAATGTGTGATTTTTAAAGTCCAAAAGACAATGAAATCATGTAAGTACTTAACAAAAGTACATTAATTATAAACGTAATGTAAATAATTGATATTATGTTTAAATATATAAATTCTCGATTAATAAAATTCTAGGAATTGTCATTATGTGATATTTATTCTCTTTATAAAGCGATATTTATTTATTAAAGATTTTTTAAACCTATTTAAAAGTGATTTTGTTTTTATATTAAAAAGTGTTTTAGTTGAAATTTATATAATTTATTATGTTAAAAGTATTTTGAAAATATTTAAATAATATTTATATTATGTTTTAAAATCGTTTTGGTAAAAAGTTACAAAATTATAGAACATTTAGAATTATTATAGAACATCTTGTAAATAAAATGACGATATTTTATATAAAATTAAAGAATATTTATGTAAAACTAAATTTATAATAATATAAAACTTATGACGTGACAGTGTACTTACCGATTTCTACATGAACTTATACCGATAGGTTTTTATTGTAAAACTTGATATTTTTTGTAATATTCAATGTCATTACTATTAAAAATATACAAATACATAGGTGAATTATATTTGAAAAACTCCGGAACAAAATCCAATTTTAAACAGACTAAATCAGAAAATATAAAAAGGATTTTTACACATATATACACATTAATATCTAAAAATATTTTGTTTTTAGAATATGTTTTTCATGATCTAAACCAATTTCTAGTTTATATTGAGTTCCTACCATAAATATAAATAAAAATCATAAAATATATTTATTAGGTTTTGTTCCAGAGTTCCTCAATAAGATTTTTGTCAACGACAGTACTTCACAAAGTACTTAATTTTGTTAAAATATAATTATTATAATAATTATTGTACTTTAAGATTTCATGTGATATTTAGATATAGAAGCAAATATTTCGTGTACTTAGATAATAAAGTGTTGACTATATTTTAAAATAATGCTTTTATTTTACACAAGTTTTTTTAGACGAAAAAAAGAAAAAAAGTGGAAGTAAAATCAAATAAATATTTGCTCCATATTATAATTGGTTCCAGGGAACCTAGCTTTTTTTGATGTTCCCAGCACTTTTTGCGATTGATATATATTTTTTTATTTTTTCCCATACCATTCCTCCGGATTGAGCATGATACATTTATAAATAAGAAAGTAGGATGTGTGTATTGTGTTTGTTACCTCATTACGCATAAATTTCCTAATAGATTGAGCTAAAATTTGAGCGATGATACCTATAAATCCTATAAATTAATATATACAAATACATTATGCCTAATCGTAATAGGTAAGTAGGTACCTACACGAAATCATAAACTATCACGTTATATTAATCCTATACGTCATCGTGCAATGAATTGCGATTTTTAATTTATACTCGCTGAAGTAAAAGGCTGACCCCACATTTGGCGTGTGCGACTCTTGCGAGTATTTATTATAAAAACGTCAGAGGGGTATAATTCGTGAGACGAAATTCATCTCACGAATTCATCTAAATTAAATAGGTAATTTACTCTATTTAATAAATAAAAAATATTTTAGGATATATATGAAGTACATATACCTACATCCAGTTACAATGGATTTAATTAAAGTTTAAGAAGTTTAGTTAAAGAAAAATTTAGTTCCGCTAAATTTCGCGGGACCTCTTTCGTGAAAAGCACTACTGATGAGCGCTACGTTTTAATCCTAGTCGTACATATCTCAGCATCTAGTTCATTTTTCCCGATCGTCAACGGTGTAGCTGAGATTGTGCACGACTATGAAGAGTTATAGAGTATAGCGTTTATCAATAATGCACGAAATATTTATTTTTCGATCGGTAATAGTGTGAAAGGTGTCAAAGATCAGGAAATACCTGGTTTTTAGGCTTCCGTAGTCAACAAGGAAGCCTTATAGCACGGTAAAGAGATATACAGTAGTTTGACTCCATAGAAACGGGCGGAAAATGGAAGTGAATATATATAATATATCTCTTTACCGTGCTTATAGTTTCGCTTTGTCCGTCTGTTCGTTTGTCCGTCCGCGGCTTTACAGAGAAACTATTATTTGTAAAATAGTTACCCCAAATTAATTAATTAATTTAGGGTACCTAGTACCTACCTCCCATACATGCAAGATGGGAATGATTTTTTCTGGCTGATCCTATCATGTGGGATATCGTTGAATATTTTAAAATGAGACGGTTTACTAAGAAACTTTTTCGGTTCAGTGCTCCATTTGTGAAATTTAGTGACACCGTTTAACCGTCGTGTTTTTACCGGGGGTAGACTTCCTTTGCAGGAGGTCGTCTAGGTGGGTACCCCAACAGTGCCAGTTATTCTACCGCCTGAGCAGTGATGTGCAAACATTACTGTGCTCCGGTAGGAGGGCACTGTAGCTAGTGAAATTACTGGGCTAAAGAGTCTTAACATCTTATGACTCTTGAGTGAGAAGCGTTGGTGCAGTGCTCCTAGAATTACACATAATTGTGAAATCCTAGGTAACACTGTACTGATTATGGGCAGCCGTTATCTCTTAACATCAGGAGAGCGTCTTGCTCGTCTTCTACTTCATCACATAAAAAAAAAAAAAAAAAAAAAAAACACCTTGAGCCCATGGCTGCCTGCGCGCTCATGATGATGAAAGTTGCAGCTAATATTCGATTTGCCAGTAGGTACATAGGTACTACGGAAACCTATATTGCGCATAACCCGAATAGCACTTGGCCTATTTTACATAGTTTTAATAATATTGTGTAGGCAAATGTAAATGTTCAATTAATCTGTCAATCGATTAAGCAATCTTAAATCCTTATTATCAGGTTAAAAACTGCATAATCTGCTTAATCTCCAGACGATAATAATATCAATGGATTAGCAGGGCTAATTAAATCATTAATTACAATTAGTGTTTGTCTAACGGCCGTTGCGCAAGATGAAGGCCGTACTTTTGGGTGTTTTTTTGCTGGGATACGTCCAGGTAAGAAATTACACCATTTTATAATCTTAATAAGTAGAGTCCTTTTTGCGAAAGAGGTCCCGTGGAATTTTGCGAAACTAAAATTATTTTTTTCGATAATTACTGGACTTCATATCCTAAATAATTTTTATTTGTTAGTTTGTTAGATAAAATAAATACATATTTAATTAAGAAATTAAATGAGAGAAATAATGAGGCGTTAAAAAGTTATAGATATGTTAAATTTTAAAATTTGCGATAGTGGCGCCCCGCAAAAAGGACTCCTTTCGTGAAAAGCACTATGGATATGTCACCGGAATACCACAAGATTCCTAAGTTTATAAATTTCCTAGGAAATAACATTCGAATATGTGGGCAAAAATTATTCAATTGATCTGTCGTTTGGAATCCTACGAAATTTCCTAGGAAATTTATAAACTTACAAATCTTCTTTTTCCTTACTATTCAGGATATTTGAATTTTCTAACTGTTCAGAGCGAGCCAAACACACACTTTTCGTAGTAAAAATTATAATATTTTTTACCGTTTGCACCTTGCTCGAAAAAAATCCTGGATCCGCCCTTGCAGGGTCTAAGCTATCTCTAACAAAACTTTCACGTTTATAATATATTAGTAAGGTATAGGTACTCATCATCAGCCTATATTTGTCAATTGATGGACATACATAGGTCTCCCCATTCCCTACTCAACTCGGTCCTCCGTCTTGCTTGTCCACCCACTCCCAACGACCCTATCATCGCCCCATCTCGCCCATTGACACCCTACACTAAGTATGCCTAGACGTGGTCTCCACTCAAAGGCTGATGATGATGATGATACGAAAACTCGCATCAGTTTATCATTCTTCCAGTGTATAATTAATATAATTTGACTAAAATCGCGTTGAATTTTTATTAAATTAATGTGTGTTTTAGGGTGACGTTATCTCCAGAAATGCTGAGCCAGCCATCATCGAGGACCTTCGTAGTGGTAAGTAAAGAAAAAATATATTTCTTAAAAAATAAACCATAACAGTATACCACGATTCCCAATTATTTTATTTTGTGCTGTTACAATAAAGGGTTATCATTCATTCATTCATGTATGATATGACATAATAATAATACGTAACACATTACTTTTTGGGTAGGGACGCGTGACGTCATTAACCGGTAGGAAATGTACCAGAATTCGGCCTGTGAACCAATACCAATAACCATCTTTAGTGCGTTGATCTCACACGTTTTACAATATTAATTTTGGAAAAAAATGTGTCCAATATTTTGAAATAATCTGGACAAAAAAAAAAGTCAACATTCCTATTGGAGTGCTTTTTCGAAAGAGGACTCGCAGAATTTAAAATTAAAAAACTACTTATTTTAATCGATACTCAAATATCCTAAATAATTTGTGTACCTACGTTAAGAGACTACATATCCTAAATAATTTGTATACGTTAAGAGTGAGGAGTCAAAATGTATATAATAGAAATTTTAACGTTAAAACTCGCGATAGTTACGGACTCCTTTCGTAAAAAGAAACTTACCAATAACCTAGTGAAATGTTTAAGTTAACCCTTCATCTCCACGCAGCGAGCTCGAGGGTAGTAGGCGGATGGCCGGCCCAGACCGGTCAGATCCCCCACCAGGGCAGTCTGCGCATGGTCTCTGCAGCCGGCGCTGTGTCTTCATGCGGCTGTTCCTTGATTCATCATCAGTGGGTCATCACCGCTGCACATTGCTTGGCTAAGTGAGTTAATATTTAAGAATAAAAAATAATAACTTTTTTTAATCATAAAAACGTCCACCCTTGATTTCAATTATGTATCTACCTAAAATTCTAGGTGCACTGCACCGACGCTTCATGCTCTAAGATTCTTAAGTCTTAACATCTTATTATGACTCTGTTAACACATCACTGCTCAGGTGGTAGAATAACTGACACTGTTGGCGTACCCACCGCCCACCTAGCGTTGACCTTCTGCTAAAGAAGTCTACCCCCGGTAACTCTTATCTGATCTTCCACTCACAGCCGCATCAGCTTTGTAGTCCGCCTCGGCCTGACGAACCTGACTCAGCCGGAATCCCCAGTGGAAAGCACGCATAGGTCATCCACACAGACTACGATGAGATCAGGAGAGGAGGGCTTTATCCCGCCTCCAAGTTTTAATCTGTCACCATCTAGCCTTTGGCCAGGATCTCGCGTGATGCTAAGCGACGATGCGGCTGTTGGTCATAGACTAAACCTAGAAACTACCCAAAACATGCGCTTACATAATATAATCTCGCCTAGTTCCCGTTGGGGTAGGCTGAGACTTTTTGCCGCGGATGCGTGCTTCGGCGTACCCGCTGCCCTGGCATTATGGCGTCCCGCAGGAATACCCCCAGGTTTTTAGTGGGTATCCCCTCCGCGCCCATCTTCGACGGGGAAGTCCCACATACCGCCCCGCACACCCCGGCGTGGGGTGATGATGCGTAACGCATTTTTCGTGGGATAAAAAAAAGACAGAGACCATTTCCCTCCACTTGGTACGATCCTGACATCTTTCGCTTTCTCAACTGTCATCCCATTCTTCAAAACAGTATATATCTTAAACGTAATGTTCCCACAGCCGTATCAGCTTCGTGGTCCGCTTCGGTCTGACGAACCTGACGCAGCCGGAGTTCCTGGTGGAGACCACGCATAAGTTCATCCACCCCGACTACGATGAGATCAGGGCTGGTGTCCAGACTGCTGACCTGGCTCTGTTGGGACTCGACCATCATATACCTTATGGACGTGAGTTACTTAATGCATTTATTCAAATACAACTGAGCACTTTTGCAAATTATTTTTAAACCTATGTCTTACTTTAGATTTCCAAATCGTATAGATACAATAATTGTCTAGAGCTGTAATAATATAACTAATTTTATAATCAGTCTCATGTTAATGTTATTGAAAGACCCAACTTTTCGCGTAATTATTTTTATGTTACAAAATCGTTTTTAAATCAACCTCGACGTTTCGGCACAGTTGCATGCGCCGTGGTCACGAGCAACGAGCGAGTGTCTAAAGGTTTAGGATTCTGAGCGTATCTAATCGCTGACGCCCGCGGGAGCATAACAAAACTGCATACTTTAGACAATTTATTCTAAGCACTTTTGTTTTCTCCTTTCGCACTGATTTGAGAGGCCTTTAAGCAACTACCTTTAACAACTATCCCTTTAATAGATACTCAATCTGTTATTTAGCTACCATCCAGCCATGCCGCCTGCAGAACAGTGAGCTGAAGAACACCAACTACCAGGGAGTGGTGCTTACAGTCAGCGGGTACGGACGGACTGATGACTTGTGGAACGGTAAGCCCATATAGTCCGGCTTCTTAGCCAAAAGTATGGTTCCATAGTCCTATCTGTCAAAAAGCATGACACTTGGCGTGCAGCTCACTTCCTCATGATAATGTTTCCAAAATTTCTAACACATACCTATAACTTATAACGCCCTAATCACTCACTTTTAAGCAAGTTGTCCACGGTCCACGACTCACGACCCACGAGTTCTACTTATTTAAAGACGTCCGCATGTTCAGTAAGCGAGTGAGAAGAACGAGCAAGAAACTGTTTCATTATATTTGTCTTTGTCTGTTTAACTATTAAGAAACACTATTTATTGTGAGGACCACCGACTACCGCAACAGAGACTGCCAGAATACCAGCGCTGGGTGTATTACACACAGCACAATGCTGAAGCAGTTCCTATTCGGCGGCTTAGTGGCGTATTTTGTATTTTTTTTTGTATTTATTGTATGTTAAGCCGTCGAATAAATGTGTTTTCTTTCTTTCTTTGTTTCAAAATGTATTGTTTGTATAAAGGTGGGGCAGCATCCGAGGTCCTGCTGTGGACGTTCCTGCGTGGCATCACCAACGAGGAGTGTCTGAGCTGGTACCCCACCAGCACCGTCATAAGGGATGAGACCGTCTGCGCGGAGTACTACAACGATACCTCGCAGTCTTCTTGCCAGGTGAGCTCCTTGCCTTCTTGCGCCCCCAAAAAGACGGATTGTGGCCCACGCACTTCATAGCCATTTTAAAAAATTATCGGTGCGCGCAGTAATCTGTTCGTGCACTTTTTAGTAGGAATATTTAAATTTTGGTAATTTTCCGATTACGGTTTTCAAAATGAGCCTGTCACGTAACTTTAATAACATTCTAACTAACCCAGGATTAATAACATTTTTGAAAATTCTACATTTCTTCAAAATTTAAACTAGCACCGCGTTTTATAGGTATCTGCGATTATTAACTTTGCATTTACCTAATATTATTAGATATATACTTATGCTTCAATTTAGAAATATTTTTGAGGAATTGCGGAACCGAAATCTAAGAGTTGATTTATCATGATTTATATAAATTAACGGCTTAAAATTGACGAAATTCATATTGTTCTTTAGGGTGACAGCGGCGGCCCTCTGACCCTAGTGGATTTGGACGGCAAGCCGACCATGATCGGCATAGTCAGTTTTGGCTCCTCCGCCGGATGCAACAGCCCCTTCCCCGCAGGTTTGTCAACCATTAAAAGCATCGGCTTTTTTATTAGGTCGCACTGTACTACTGCTGGGCAAAGGGAGGCCTTTCAAGTCTATATATTTCATAATCCAGAATGATCAAGTCAAATTCCGAATTTTTACCATCGCGAATTATACCTACTACTTACCATCACGACTTTCTACCATTCCTAATTTCTATCTCACTTCCTATTTAAATTCTATCCTTTTATTCTTCTCTTCCTCTTCTTTTCCCTTTTCTTTTTATTATTCTTATTCACTTTCTATTTCTTATTTTTATTCTGAATTTCTACTATTCCGAAATTCTATCATGCAATTTCTACCATCTCAAGTTTCTATCATCCCGACTTTCTACTACCTACCACAATTTTCTACCATCACGACTTACTTCCAAACCGAACATCTACCTTTGTAGCTCCTTCACGCAAAACCGTAGTTACTACCTATATTTTATTTTCTAGGTTACGTTCGTCCCGGGCATTACCACGATTGGTACGTAGAAGTCACCGGCATCAACTTTGACTGGACTGAAGATGACCTTAGGGTCAAAGCTGGTCTTGACTTGCCCGGTCCTGACCCAGTCAGAATCGTCGACTAGGCCTAGAGTCACTTTTGGAGTTTACATGAGGCCATTTAGAGGTCAAAAGTGGAACTTTATTTCCGCCATGTAGACTTTTATCTAGCGCTAATAATATAAAATTGCAATTGTTTTTTTAATAAGTGAATGACCCTGTGTAAAGTTGTTTCAAAAGGAATAAAGAATAGGAAGGTATTTTCAAGTAATTTTTTGTTTTATTGTTATATAATTTTAAACATGAAATAATTAAGTAATAACAATAATCTTTACAGGTTTCGTACACCTTTTCAAAATTTCTGTTATTACAAAATTGATTTTCTTCTCTAAAACTACCCAGAATCATCCTCAAGTTAATATCTAAGTTGTTTAATAGCAATTTCAAATGTAACTTTATATTTTTCATGGTAATAATATTCTAGAATATTAATAATTATTACCTATTATAATATGTTTAATACCACCTACGTTAAAACAAGAGTCCTTTTCACGAATGAGGTCCCGCGGAATTTTGCGGAACTAAATTTAATTTTTTCGATAATTACTGGACTTAATATCCTAAATCATTTTTATTTGTTAGATAAAATGAATACATATTTAATTAAGAAATTAAATATGATAAATTATAACGTGTTAAAGCGTTATAGATATGTTATGTTAACTTTTAAAATTTGCGATAGTGGCGCCCCGTAAAAAGGACTCCTTTCGTGAAAAGCACTCTACTCAATCGAGCTAAAATTTTGCACACAAGTTACAGCAAATGGACTGAGAAAAACATAACAAGGTTAATATGATGTTTTGTACTACTATATGCAAAAACTACTGAACTTATAGAGCTTTTGAAACATGGTTCATATTATTCATCAGTTGTTATTGAAATAAAACAAAACTTTTTCATTAAATAGAAAATATTTAATTCGAGGATTTTTCGAACTAAAGCCACTTAGATTTCAAACAAATACATAACTATAATATTATGTATAGAGAGTGAAAACCATACATAATAAATCAACTTCACATCTATCTGTCTACCTCTTCACTTTCCAAAGGATATCTTTTCAAAATATCAATAATTTCATTGCAATATTGCTTTTCTTCTGTAAAACTGTCATCGGCTAAATCCTCATGAGTTAAGTGTGTTTCCAGAATGTTCCTCAAGTTAACATCTAAGTTATTGCATTGCCTGATTACAGTTAAGTTGTTATCTTCAAGCAAAGCTAGGATTATGCTTAGTAAGTGTTCACTGGTCGAGTCGCGGCCATTTTGAATCTGAACAGCGATTGTTTTGATCAAGTTTTCGGAGATGAATTTTTCTGTGAACAAAAATAATCAGATTGCATAATTTCGAAAATTGTAAAAAATATTTTCAGGTGTGGAGAGAATATAGGTTTTTACCACCATTTCGCATGATCTTAAGCTACGATGCGGTCGAAGATGGTAGCAAACTAAACATGGCTGTTTAAACTAGCTTCACTGAACATAATGCCGGAACACAGTCGTAATTAGGGATGAAAATTGCCGGCAACATTCCCGAAGTTGCTATGACAACTAAACCTAACTTATAAATATTCCCATATAAATGCCGGCAACAAAATTTCTTAGCAACTTTGGGGATATTGCCGGCAATTTTCATCCCTAGTCATTACGCCAAGGTTTCGTCCAGTGTCCAGGCAAAAATCTTAGCCATACTGAGATTTGAACCCAAGGCCTCTGGATTACAAGCCTGACATACGTCCATAGTGGCCGTAGCATGACACACGGGATCCCGCTGAAACTTCAAGAGTAGAACCATATTATTTACCATATATATATAAATATAAACCATATTAACCATATATTGCCCCCCCCCCTGGAAATCGAATGTCTTATATAATATCTGTAGAACAAGAAATAAAATTTTCTTGGCGCTCACAGCAAGATGCTCGCGCTATTTTAAGGAAGAATATTATAATTTTTCTACCGCTCGGAGCAAGTTAATCGCACTTTTTCCCTTGCCAAAAATATAAAACTTTCTTGGCGCTCGCAGCAAGCTGCTCGCGCTTTTCAATGGAATTATATTTTTATTTTTCTACTGCTCGCAGCAAATTAACTGCAGTATTTTCGTTACCAAAAATATAAAATTTTCTCGGGGCGAATATTTCAATAAAAAAAGGAAGAATATTTCAATTTTCTTACGCTATGTGCGAGCCGAAATCAAAGTATGGAGTACCTTTAAATAGGTCCTACCTGCTCAACGTTAGAACATATGGCACATAACACAGGCACAAAGTTCAAGTTCAGTAAAAAAAATCTGAATCCGCCCATGCCTGCCCCCCCTAGACCAGAAGCTGGGTACGCCTATGAGTAGAACTGTCATCCCATACATTATACTTTTGTGAATGTATGGGATGACTGTTGACTTGACAGCAAGACAAGTCTACGCGGCGTCTGTGCTTGAGGGGCTATAGACACCACAACAAAAAAATGTTTTTATGGACTAAATGAATATTTTGAGAATAAGCTGAAACTAGCATTAATTTGAACTGATAAATTGGATTGTATTATTTTATGATATTTAGAATTATTATTATTGACTAGAAGGACATTGACTACTATTTTAAAATGACTATTGTTTATGGTGTAAATTATTGTTTCAACTATTATTATACAAAATGTATTATGTTTCGAGTATAATTATCTAATTAATCCCTATGTTTCGAGTATAATTATCTAATTAATCCCTATGGGTGTTGCAAGTCGAGTAGTTTCGGCGGAACGTGTGAAACTTATTATTTATTAATTATAATTTAAGATCCACCTGTACCACATTTCATGCAATAAAGATTCATTTCATTTAAAAAAAAAATCGTTTTACCTTTAGCCTGTGGATAGTTGTGGCACAGATATCTGACGAGGAAGGCAGCTTTAGTCCTGGAGGGCACGTCCCCCGCCATACAAAGTGAAGTGAGCGTCGCGCACGCGCCCTGCGACACCAACTCTGCACATGAAGGGGGGTACTCTCTGCATGCACCTGGAAACATTATTATGTCGCTCTTTAACACGGGCTAAGCCCGGGCCTTTTTATAGGCGTACACGGAGACAAAAAAGTCTAACGTGTAGAGGCCCTTTTGAGCTTTTAATATAAATGTAATGGGTGACACTTATTAAGGAGCTTTCTTATGGAGTCTGTCTTTGAGTCCATCTATATATATTATTATTATTTAGCCCATGCTGTCTCACTGCAGGGCAAAGACCTCCCTTTCTTTTTTCCTCCCCCGGATTGGACCCGAATCGCAATAGACAGGGATGAGTGGAGGCAGAGAAGGAAACATTATATATTGCTATAATTTCTATTGACGGATATCGGACTCTTTGTGTTTTTTTCTTAGGTTAGAAGTTTAGTCTGCTTCTATCTATGGTTGCATCATTAGTTAAAATCAAGCAGGATCGTGATCAACGGCTATAGTGAATGAAAAATATTCTCTCAAACTCTCAAAATTCATTTATTCAAATAGGCTACATTGGAGCACTTTTGCAAGTCAATTTTACATTTTTCTATTTTAACACTCTACTGCTCGTTCACAAGGCACCTTTATGAGAAGAACGAGCAAGAAACTCATGAGGATTGAATTTTTTAAATATGTGTTTACAATGTTTATCTTGGTTACATAATTTATTGTGCGTTTGAGGGGCACCAGCTGGTTTATTATGCAGAGGTTTCCAGGCATCTTTGTCGTCTACGTATTGGCTTATTTTATAATAGGCTTTCTTTTGTAATATGGCTTTAACATGGCTTTTAAATTCTCGGTTAAAATTGAGCCATTGGCTAACGGTAAGAATATATCAAAACGTTTCTGGCGCTTCGCCGGTCGCTGACGGGGCACTACATTTTGTGCTACATGCACACATAAAATGATAATCTTCAGAAACAATATAATAAAGATACATACATGACAAAGCGTAGATAGTCTTAGAGAGCCCCAGTCCAGTCTCGGACTGCAGTAAACTGATGAGCACATTGAGTAGTCCACACTCCAGCGCTCGGCTCTGGCAGTATGTGTTGTTCTGGCAACACTCTCCCAGCACTGTGCATGCTAGGGCTCGCACTGACTCGTTCTCACTTGACAGGGAGATTGGGAAGATTGCGAAACCACCCATCTTGTAGAAATCTGTAAACATGGAAAGTAATTTAATAATTTCCTTGTAATTTTACTTCTTTGTGATTATCTGATCACAGATTGTTCGCACTAAAGTTGCTTTATGAGTATTTTTTTTTTTTTTTTATACGAGATAGGCCTACGTTTGACCACATCCCACCTGATGGAAAGTGAAAATGCGGTCGACGATGGATCACGTAAGATGCCTAGAAAGGTACCTATTCACTCGTGCCTTGAAGATACCCAAGTTGTGCCGCTCGGGAAACACGGATGACGGCAAAGTGTTCCAAACGCGACCAGTTCTCATTAAGAACGACGAAGCAAAACGCTTGGTGCGGGCAGTAGGTAACGCCACTAAGTAAGGATGCCGCTTTGCCGTCTATGAGTTTGGTGTAGTAAATTGTTTGGATTCGGGTACATTTTGTAGATAATGGATAGTAATGAAAAGTGTCCTTACCCAAAAACTTATCTAAGCAATTTTGTTACATTTTTAGGCTTCCGTAGTCAACAAGGAAGCATAATAGTTTTTAAAATTAATATTGTAAATTTTTATAAATAATAATTTCAGGAACTTTTTGAGTACACATCATCACCAATCAGTGACACTGAGGTCAAATGTAGTAAACTAACCTAACATTAAAAAACATATTTTCTATTCTTGTCGACAAAGACAAAGAAAATACATTTTAAATGTTACATAACCGACTAACAAACTATGTAAACAGACTCTTGGATATATTAGTCAAAGCTAGCCAGCGTCGCGATCTCGAAGCGTGAACTCTGATTAAGGACATCGTAATTGTCCAAAACCCAGGGTCGAGCTTAGCTTCTATTATGTGTTTGTTTGTTATGTAATAATAATAGCAAAATTCTGACATCAATAATAACAATAATTCTATAATAATAATCTTGACATCTTAACATTTATCATATAATAATTTCTTTGATATTGACATTATTAAAATTACTATACATTGACATTTATCTAATTTTCAATGTACCTTCTATTATTATTACAATGATTTGCATGCTGAAAAGCGGACTGTAGCGGACTATTATATAATTTGTTATCCTTTGTATACCTACTCTCGCAATAAATGACTTTGAACTTTGAACTTTGAACTTCAACTATTATATCCGTAAGTTTAATTGTTTGTCTACATAGTTAAAATTAAACATTTTAGTAATCGGTGGTAGACAATGTGGGTATAACCATGTTATTTAAGTTTTTTATTATTTATAAGTAATTACTACATAAGATATCATTGTTGGTTTACCTCAATAAATTAAAAAAATATATTATAGATAGTTCTAGTTTTCAAAAACGTATTAAAAAATGTATGAAAACAATAACCTCACCATTAGCAACATCCATATCATCAACCAGCTCCAACAGGTTTTCGAAAGCTTGCTGGACGTCCTCTGGCAGGGCGTCATCGAGCTGGATGCTCCTGATCTTCTCCGAGTCTGTGAGCACCTTGATGGAGTTCCTGATCACTTCCGCCATGTCTACTGTCAGGCTTTTGAGGGCTTCTTCCAAGAATTTGCGTCTCTGGAAGGTTATAGGTAGTTTTATTATAGGTCACTGGGATTCATCTTTTAACCCTTAAAGTCCCAAGCAGCAGGATCGGGCCGCATCCACCCCATTTGAATTTAAGCCTTAATATAAGGATACTAAAAACCAAATCAATGCACCACCACTACGAATTGAAGCACTGGTAGCTAAGGAATTAAACGGCCCATAGAATTATTCAGAGATGCAAGTCAAGAAATTTTAGAATATAATGACAAAATAAATATCAACCTGAGGGCCTATTGGCTATCGCAAAACGACATGTAAAACACTAGAATCCATAGACAAAATTGCGTACTTTACGTGCTCATTAATATGAGCAAAGTAACAAAAGCAGCACTGTACATTGAAGTTGCCATCGATCGTAGTGGGTGAGAATTAGCCAATAGCCCCACTGTATGTAAAATAAAGTGCAATCTGAAAAATCGCTACTTTAAAGAAGAAACACACATTTAAAACATAACTTTTGGGATACACATAACATTTTTTTAGTTCAATAGCTACTGATATGATGATAAATAACACCTATACTATAATAATCTTACTAATACAGTCCACTCTCGTTAATTCGAAACTCGAGGTACTCTTAAAATATTACTATAATTATCGAGTGTTTGAAATATCAAATGGTTCGAAATTTGTGAGAGAAAATAAATATAACTTCGAATTATTAAGTGTTGATTCGTGTACATACATGTATTCATAATGTAAATTAATTAATCGTTCGAAAAAACTCTGTTATAATGGTTTGCTTCAAAGCACACATTGCTGCTGCTCAATAACTTTTTTAAAGAGAAATATGTAGTGCCTGAAATGCTTTTTCACCGCTTTCGTTTTGTAGACGGAGGCTTTGCAAGGTATCGAATGAGAGAGACTATTCTTCTCACCTTCCTCTACTTTTTCGAATAATTTTTTCTTTTCAGCCATCGTCAAACATTTATACTTTATAGACATCTTAACTAACACAAACTTTTAATCTGTATACCAACGAAAGAGTAACAGTAACTGAATGATGACTTAACAAACCAATTCATGAGAAGTGTGTGTCAAATAGTCAAACTAATCATAACAAAAGCAAAGGTTCGTGTTCACTGATACAAATTTTAACTTGTCGCAAAATGTAGGTACTTACTATACAAATTGTACGGCGGAAAGATTGTACCGTACAATCTTTCCGCCTCCTTCATTCTGCAACTTTGAATTGTCGAGTGTTGGATGCCGATGAGTTTGAATTAACGCGTCGTTTCGTTATAAAGCAATGATTTTTTCGTTCGAATTACCAAGTGCATAAAAATGTATTGATTTAGTTCGAAATATAAAGAGATTTTGTAGGGAACTCGTGATTGCTTTGAATTATAGAGAGGTTCGAATTATCGCAGGTTTGAATTAACGAGAGTCGACTGTATTATAAACGTGAAAGTTTGTAGAATGTATGGAAGTCTGGATGTATGTTTGTAACTCTTTCACACCTAAATAGGTAGACAGATTGAGCTGAAATTTGGTATAGAGATAGCTTAGGCCCAGGATTAACACATAGGCTACAGTACAGCAGGTAAAACCACTGGGCACAGCTAGTAATATTAATTAAAAAATAAAAAAATTAATAATAATTTAATAATATATATAGATCAGCTACATGCCGAATGCCCATCTATAAAAAATCTGAGATCTCTTGAGCACAAACAGATGGTAGTATGCTACGACTGCTCGCAGCATTGCATCATTGAAAGATATAAAATGAATTACCTCATCATCCATTGGAGTGAGCTCAGAGTTGCCGGGTGCATCTTCAGCTTTTGTAGCTTCCATCGCAAACCGCAGCAAACCCTGGGAAAAATGCAATAGTTTATTATCAAAATGACAGAATTATTTATTACAATAAAAGCAGTTTTTTAGAACTATTTACGAAAGAGGCTGGCCCTTCAATCCGGAACTCAGAAATGCGCGCACATTTGTTGATGGTAAAGCTATGGAACTTCCCTAGGCGACCTTTGCAATAGAAGTGTACTACTATAAAGTAATTTAAAATGTATTCATATAAAGGATGCGTACTTCATAGACGACGATCCAAAACAAGATTTGTGTAACTAACCGCTAACCTACTTGTTAAAACTTACCTGGAGGTTCCTAGGCTGCCGCGGTTGTTCCGGTAGCGGCTCTGCATTATTCCTGGCAGGATATATTAGACTTCCTGCTGTCTGGTTCTCACTCATCTTCAAAGGATTCAGTTTCTATTTCCACTTGATGAGAAGGTTAATTTACAAGAAATTGCTAAAACTTGCACGTATATCACAGACCACTGATGAAATATTGTGATGTGAACGTGGTATTATGTTTTCTATTCAAAATAATGAGTCACATTCGTCACAATATTTATATTGTTGAAATATTTCTCGAAAAACATGGATGCTTCGAGATCTTTCGCAAATCACAAAAACAAAGATATTTATGTCAATTTGAAATTTGAAAATGTCAAAGTCATAAGTCAAGCACTTGCTTTAAACCATAAACTAAAATATTCCCGTAATGTATACAAAAACAGTCATTTGTCGAAACGCCTAGAAAAACCGCGGGAAATTTTAAATTATCTTAAAGAAGACTTGTTGCTTGTGTGACATACGAATTGTTTATATGATTTTATTCTCGTAAGTTGTAAGTCGGTTTGCAGCTAAAACATATAAACTGACGGCGAATCTTTTTCTTCTTCTATCCGAGCCGAACGAGTCGAGATTTTGTATCTGAAATCTTCTTCCGATTAGGATGATTCGACGCGGAGAAGTGTGCGAGGTGTCATGAGATTTCAAATAATATATATCCCACCAAAAACATTCTGTAAAAAACTAGCCAAGTCTCGATGGAGCTGCTTGTTTATCTCTAAAAAATAATGAAATCTAGACAAAGTCGTGCCAAGTCTAAGATTTCTTACTGCGAATTCTTTATTATTATAGTTAAGCTTACGTCACACTGAGCGGACAAAGCGGACGCGAACCGGGACGGAATTTTTGTAATGTTCTAGTTTGTACGTGAGGCGTCACACATAAAGCGGACGCGAACAGGCGCGGTCCGGTCTGCCGCGCCGGGCAGATCGCGTTGATGACAACAGACAACTTGTCAATTGGACCGCTTTCCGCGGCGGAATGCGTTCGCGGACGCTGTATTGTAGGGAAGTCAATACAAGCCGTCACACAGAGCGAACCGGGCGCCGTCCGTGCCGCGACGGCACGCGGTGCGGTAGAACGAGTTGTATTTTATTACAACTTCGGTGCGATTTTAATCATGAATCTAATGGAAATTTCCAATGAAAAATTATGATAATTAAAGCTAAGCTTGTACTCTCCCGCTGCTGGGCTTAAAAATCAAAGGTGCAACTCAATTAATATTATCTTACTTATGTAAAAAAATCTTACAACTCAGTTATAACGCAGAATTAGCTAAATAATTGTAGCATAATGGTAATATATAATAAATCTGGTTTTTTTTTGTGTTATCGAGCTGCACTGATGATGGAGCCGTGACACACCGACTGAGAACCCTATGGTGACTGAACGGTTGTTCATTGTTCATTCCACATGATGTAGAGAGGGTCTGATGAGCCGTAATATAGTTATAGAAACTACCTTACGAAAATTGAAGAGCTGGCAAATGAATATCTAGCGACATTTCATCAGTTAAAAAAGTATACTACTCAAACGACCTGTTTGTCACATTTTTAGTAATGTCAAATTCACATTGTTTTTCTTTTGTTCTCTTTGAAAAATTAAACCAACAGGAAACGAAGCCAGATCTAATTTTTATGTGAAAAAATTGCTAGTTTCTGCAGGGGGAAAGGAAACGCACACTAATACTTATAATGATATCACTAATGATTACGCACTTCGCACACGAGTACACAAAAATAAACGACACACAAAAAGACAACCTGAATTGTGCCAACTAGTTTTATGTTCATCTTTGGAAATAAACGGCATACACTAACTTGAATTTATTTCGGCTTCGTGCCTGTACGAGGAGCGGGGCGCGGACGCCGCGCCGGCGCGTAACCGCAGCTACTCCCTGAAGAAGATCCTCGTACAGGATCGAAACGGTCGACAAGAAGCTCAAAAACTCACAAGCAACAACTCACGAATCGTTTAGTGTTAAACTAGTTTTATGCCCAGCGCTTCTTGTTTTGGTGGCGGGAGACGCCTAACTGTTACGTATCTGGCTGGTATAATGATCTAAGAAAAATCTAGAAGCGCGAACTTTTGAAGTTTCAATGTCATAATAATATTCAGTGTCAAACCGCTGTAAACTGTCAACCGCTTTTTCTGTTGGATCAGGTGAACTTGGTTACATTCGCAAAATGCCATTTTGACGAAAAATGTAATTTTCGCACATTGTCATACGAGGCAAATACATTCGCCAAGAGCGGATTATTAAGAGTATTCTTTCTATTATCGCCCCTTTTTACAAGCTTTTCTTTACTTTAACCTATCTGTTGTGTGTCTGTCTGTCCGTCTGTCTTAATCAAATCTTGCAAGTTAAATTTGACCCACTTCCCGATATCCGATTGAGCTGCAATATTGCGTGCCTGTATAAATCGTATGACAATGCAATATTATTATAACATGGAGCAGATTTGATGATGGAGCTCGAAGGTGGCCATAGGAACTATGTTATTAAACGGCACAAACCCATCGAATTTGAGCTCCTTTTATTCAACTTGACAAGTACTTTTATATTAGATGGTGTTCAATCCTAGATTGATCATAAACCAGCGACGTGCAGATTCCTTCACGTCACCTTATCTAGAATAGAATAGAATAGAATAGAACTTTATTCACGGCCATAAGACACAAAAAACAAGAAATATACAAATAAAAGAAACAGTTTTTCTAATTAGGAGTAAACTAAACTAAGTACTGAATAATAATTATGTAGCCGCGAAATGGTGCCAACTCAGCATGTGTAGGCGAGTAAAACCTACGCTGGTCTTCCGTTGGAACCGTCAGCAGTGGCATCACGGACAGTTTTACAAAATTACTCAATAACACATACACAAGAAAACACAACATAACATTTTGTCTTAAAAGTTTTGTACATTTAAAATATTATGAGTATATGCTATAAACATATTATAATTTATTACTTATAATAAAAGCTTCATAAAATACGGGATAAAATCCATGGATTATATAAAATAAAAAATAGTGTGCTTAAGCTGATAAATTAAATTATAAATAATGAAATACTATATACCTTAAAAGAAAATAATACAATATGATATGCATAGGTGCTAGGCCATGTAGTAAAAAATGAAGCATTTAAATAATAACAATATTAATTTGTAGTTTCATATATTATATATTATGGATATTTATATAAAAGTATGGATACAAGTAGATATAAATATTATATAGCACTCGTTTCGAGCCTTAAGTTTTCTTGAGCCTGATGGTCTTGGAGAAATTTCTTCAATTTCATCCTAAAAGAGTGCAGACTATGCAAGGTCCTTATTGGCGGAGGTATGTTGTTCCAGCACTTGGAAGCTGCATAGCGGAAACTGCCTCTGAAGGAAGCTGAGCTATTTCGTGGAGTCGAGAGCTGCATTACATACTGGGATCGTTGTCTAAGTTTGGAAACCCGAGACACTTTTTCAAAAAGATAGAGTGGATCTGAGCCTGATAAGGTGCAGATTTCCAAGATAATGGTGAAGCACGTTTTAAACAGACTGCTGCGTCAGTCTTTACACAGACGCACACAACTAACTAAACTGTAAATGTGTACATAGACATAACTAATATATAAGGTCAAGTTTTATGACAATAAAGTCAGACATCAAATATCATCCACACACCGTGGTTTTGATTCGTCTCACCCAGCACACTGCGACCACTCGCAGTGGCTATGAGAGTAGACGTACCGTCCTCTCACAGTACGGGCTCCGCTTGACCCACCCCAGGGTCGCTCCCGTACAGATGGTAATAACAATAAAAGCTTGTTTAAAAAAAAACACTTGTTAACTACTCTGTTTATGCACAATGATATTGAAAAAAGCTACAAATCTCTTTGCAATGACAGTGGTAGTACTCTTGACGCAACGTTGATAAGTCTTGACATGTGTGTGTGTTTTTTTTATGTTTAAAAGTAAGAAGACGAGCTAGACGCTCTCCTGATGTTAAGAGATAACGCTGCCCATAATCAGTACAATGCTACCCATAATTTCACAATGACGTGCAATTCTAGGTGCACTGCACCAACGCTTCTTACTCAAGAGTCATAAGATGTTAAGACTCTTTAGCCCAGTAATTTCACTAGCTACAGTGCCCTCCTACCGAAGCACAGTAATGTTTGCACATCACTGCTCAGGCGGTAGAATAACTGGCACTGTTGGGGTACCCACCTAGACGACCTCCTGCAAAGGAAGTCTACCCCCGGTTTTCTTGCGCTACCAATAGTAATTACCATTATTGACGACCTCTGTGGTGCGGTGGGCTAATACCCGCCTGCAACGCAGAAGGTTGCGGGTTCGATTCCCGCATGGGACAAATGTTTGTGTGATCCACAGGTATTTGTTTCTGGTCTGGGTGGTTTTTCAATATCGATTATAAGTATGTATTTACAAAAGAAAGGTATATAAATAAGTATTATATCCGTTATCCTAACCACCATATTACAAGCATTAAGTTGCTTAGTTTGGGGTTAGGTGGCGCTGTAAGAAACGTCCTGAAATATTTATTATTTATTTATTTATTATTATTAAGTATTTTTATTACCAAAATGATAATATTTGCTACAATATCTTATTGCTACTTTGATGATATGCTGCTATGACAATAATATTATAATGCTACTGCGACATTCTGCTAATATGACAATCCGCGTTTTTTTATGTCCATTTGAGATTGTGACCAAACACGCCTGATCCATTGCCCGCCTGCCGCCGCGAACTGCGGACCGGTCCTGTGTGACGTGGTTCGGTTCGCGACTGTTCGCGTTCGGATCGCGGCCAGTTCGCTTTGCCGCCGTGCCGCCTCAGTGTGACGTATCCTTTAATGTTGTGTGACTTGGCCGTTGAAGGGTAGACAAGGGTATTATACCAGGTGCTCCATGACACCATTGCACCAATCTGTCCGCTAACCATTCATGATAGAAAATTGCCACTTGGAAAACGTTGATTGAATAACCAGTCAATTGTAGGCTTGATAAAGCTGCGTATTTCAAAATACTTATGTTTAGGCGATCCAAGTGTCATGGAGCATCTGGTTTTGTACCCTTGTGTACCCTTCAACGGCCAAGTCACACAACATTAACTATAATAATAAAGAAATCGCAGTAAGAAATCTTAGACTTGGCACGACTTTGTCTAGATTTCATTATTTTTTAGAGATAAACAAGCAGCTCCATCGAGACTTGGCTAGTTTTTTACAGAATGTTTTTGGTGGGATTTCGCTTCTTTTTACAAGCTTTATATTACTTTCACCTGTCTGTTGTCTGTCTGTCTGTCTGTCTGTCTGTCTGTCTGTAATCAAATCTTGCAAGTTTAATTTGACCCACTTCCCGGTTTCCAATTGAGCTGAAAATTTGCATGCGGTTGTAAATCGGATGACAATGCAATATTTTTATGACATCGAGCTGATCTGATGATGGAGTTGGAAGGTGGCCATAGGAACTCCGTCATAAAACAACGCAACCCCATCGAGTTTGGGCTCATTTGATTCGTCTTGACGAGTACTTTATGATACAAGACGATAATAATAATTAAAGCTTGTTTTAAAAAAAGTATTTTTAAATTTCACTTGTTGTAGAAACGCTACGCTATATTATAAGGTTACTATAAGGCCGACAGACAGACAGGTGAAAGTAAATAAAAGCTTTACACAACCATTGACTGCAAATGTAACTTTGTAATCCTATACATTTATATAAGATTACAAAGTTATTTATGCAGATGAATTATCTCGAAAACGAGACCGAAATTGCATGTTTTTTTAGTTTTCCTATGGCTTGTACAATAAATTCTAAGTATGTACCAAATTTCAGCTCTCTGAGTTTATGGGAAGTACTAGTTCTATTTTGATGATCATGAGTGAGTGAGTGAGTGAGTGAATGTCGAAAATGCGAAACTTTGCTTTCGCTTAACTTCGGAACTTAATGACCTACAGACTTGAAATTTTGGATTTTAAGTATGTAATTACAGCTTACTGGATGACGAAAATTTCTGTGTTCTGGTTTTATCCAGAGGTTCTCAAATAGGGGCCTGAAAATACGGCGAAATGGTTCCTGTAAAGATGGTACGGCAGTGCTTGCTTCGCGCTCGACTTGGCGGGGGCACTACCGTGCCCCCAGATATTTAAGTTATGTAATGTAAATTGCACCAAGATCATCCATTCGCATAATATCATATAGAAATTTAATTTCAATGAATCAATAAAATCTGCAATAACATATTTGGCTTCGATAATAAACACAGATATAGGATTAGTTGTATGCTTTTAGATACTGATAACCACACTCGAGATAACGCTATCACGGTAGATAAACGTCAGACTTTAGAATAACGACTTGTTTTCCTATCATAATACATCTAGAATCTGAACAAATTGAGACGTTAAAAGATCTAATAAAATAATAAAAAAATTGTTAAGTATTGCAAACAAAATAGTAATAATATAAAAAACAAGTTACTGTAAAATCTGACATAAAATAGACATTGCTGAAAGTTTATACGAAAGTAAATAATATTATGTAAGTATTCTTCTTCATTATCATTTTCTCTTCGTATTTCTTATCATATAGGTATATTTTTATTGTGTAGTTTATATCATTCAAATAGTGGAGTTTCGCTTGTTTTCTAAGTTAAAACAGAAAATCTAAATATATAAAAGGAAAAAATGACTGACTGACACAGCCCAAACCGCTAGACGGGTTGAGTTGAAATTTGGCGTTCTGGTAGGTTTTATGATGCTAAGGAAGGATTTTGCCACGCGGGCTAAGCCGCGAGCATAAGCTAGTATATTATAAAATTATTATTACTTGTTAGGTTTCACCCGCATAAATCCCGATTTCGTGTAAAAATTAAGATAAAAAGTAGCCTAAGTATAAGTTTCCCATATTTTCAGCTCGAATATATTTTTGCAATGAAAGAACAAAGCAATGAAAGAACAACAAACACACTCACGTATTCTCAAACTTTAACCTTTATAAAATAAGTAGAATTGTTATATGGCATATGTCGTATTAAATCCATATAATATAATGTATATGCGTGGACATCTAAAGAAGGAATGCGCGGTGTCAACAAACCACCTACAAGATAGGTCGATGACATCCTAGCGATCGCAGAAAAGATAATGTAATAAAGCAAAATACACTTATGAGTATCACAAGAGAATAAGAGAAATGAGGCCTGTGCCCAGCAGTGATGATACATAATTTAAGAAATTCTACTAATATTTTAAATGCAAAAGTATCCATAATTATTTTTTCGGGTTCCGTAGCCCAATAGCAAAAAACGGATGACGCTCTCCTGGTGTTAAGAGATAACGCTGCCCATAATCAGTACAGTGCTACTTAGGATTTCACAATGATGTGAAATTCTAGGAGCACTGCACCAACGCTTCTTACTCAAGAGTCATAAGATGTTAAGACTCTTCAGCCCAGTAATTTCACTAGCTACAGTGCCCTCCTACCGAAGCACAGTAATGTTTGCACATCACTGCTCAGGCGGTAGAATAACTGGCACTGTTGGGGTACCCACCTAGACGACCTCCTGCAAAGGAAGTCTACCCCCGGTAAAATGTATTTAAATTTTGAATGTGATTACTACTTGTTACTTATTTACACTTCACACGTAAACGGTTGAACCGATATTTGATGCATAATGTAGTTCACATCCTGGGATAACATATAGGTAGTCTACTTATTATATATATTTATTTAATTTATTTAATAAAATAGCTGGACACAACTGGTATTAATATATAACCTTGGCAAAGAAAATCAACAGGGGGGGCTTTATCATAAACGTTACAATATAACAATAACAGAGCTATTTGCGACTTGTTTTTCGTAGATATCATAATCTTGATTAGAAAATAGTTCATCCGTTCATAACACATACTTATGATGTTTATTGACACCTGTACGTTTAGATAATAAATGTCACATAATTTATTTTATATCATTTAAAAATATAAAAGTTGTATTTATTCACATTCTCTTTCATGTAAAAACACTATTATTTGTCATTGTGTTCAATGGAAGCCGTTGTATCATAAATAAATACATAATGAGTATGGAAGATTTGCTAAAGAGATAAACAACTGATAAACTTGAAATGAACGATATTTGAAAATCGAACAGAGTCCAGAGTCGTGACAGTAAACTGGATTAGGATTAAGGTTTAACTAAGACACCTGTTTCTCTATTCCAGAATGCCGCCTCGTCAGGATCTCATTTTACCTCCACAACCCATCCGCGTGGATCAAACCCGTCCACCACCGCCGCCACCACCCGGCCGCTTGCAGCGACCTCCCCATGACAACCCAGGGCAGTACCTCGTAAGGGGCAACGCACCTCGACCTACCAACGTTGTCAACACGCGCTCTAATTAATTGTATTTATAAGGACATAACTAAAACAATATATTATTGTGTAAATATATAAGGAAAAATTACATTTAAGTGTTTAAATAATGTAAGCTATTTAAAATGTTTGCGAGTTTATAAAATTAAATTATAATTATTATCCACTAATATAGCTATTTTATTACATTAAGTTACCAAATTTTATCCATCTTTAGTTGGTAACACATACTTGGATATCAGATATAGGGTCATTTCGCTGGTTTGCGACCGATTAGTGGAGTTCCCCAATTTAGGTTAGCTTATTAATATGAAAAATCTTCTTGACAGTTATGAATTTTTTTTTTTGCGGATCTATACATGATCAAGTTTTATTTAAAAAATTAAAAAGTAGTAGTAATAGTATTAAAATTTGAAGAAAAAAAATTTTTTCTCCAAAAGTAGCTATTTCACTAGTTTGCGGCCACTTTTGTTAATATGCGACCACCCTCATCTTAGTTTACGGCCACTAAAATTCTAACAAAATGACGATAATTATTTTATTAAATAAAATATAATGAATTATATCTTCATTTATAAACTCCCTCCTCTCCTCTCCCTTCTTTTTGAAATGTTCTATTGTATTTTTTTCCATATTATTCAAAATATTTTATTTTAAAAACCATGCTTAAAATCGAGGAACCTCATCATGATTGTCAAGCCATATCGTCCCACTGCTGGGCAAAGGCCTCCTCCCCTTCGTGCCATGCAACTCTATCCCGAGCAGTTCGCATCCAGGTCTTTTCTCCGATCGCTGTGATGTCATCAACCCAGTGTCGCCCGACTGTAAAAGCCAGCAACGCATCGACGCATTGGGATCTATGGTGTTTACCCCTGCTTTATCATTTCCTACTCTTCGAAGAAGTGGATAATTAAAGCGGTGACCCCACTAAGTTCTACTTCTCTCTCTTACTATGCTGGCTATTGATAGTGCATGCTGACAGACCCTAACTTGGTCATTTGCTGATCCTCTTCTGAGAAGTCCATCAGCCTTCTCATTCTCTTATATACCAACATGGCCCGGTACCCAAACTTGTACTCTGTTGCTGCAGCCTTCTTTGTTTAAAGCCTTCACAGCATCCAAGACTAGTTTTGAGCTGAGGAACGAGGAGTCTGCAGAAACTTAAGGCCTTGACTGTTACTGAGAATGTAGATAATATGATCTTATCTCTCACATTCCTCTTTATGTTTTCTTCAGCGCATGCTATAATCGCATACATCTCCGACCAAAAAACGGTAGTGTGTAGACCCAGACTGTTATAAAGTTTCCGAGTAGATACCTGATGCTGTACCGGATCCCGTTTTTGAACCATCTGTATACCAAATGCGGCCTGCGGCAGTCTGCATCTGGTTGCACTTGGAGTATGTAAAACGCTTTCATCTCCTGTTGTATGTAAGTTCGGTTCTAAGCCAGCATGAAACGCTGCCGTAGGAAAGATTGGGCGTATCATTGAAGTGTATATGAAGACGAAGTCCCCGGGTATGGCATACGCTGACCAACACATAGTAAAACCCTTATAGCTTTTTCTGTCACCTTCTTGGCGTGCAGATTCCATGTGAGCTCCTTCTCTAAGGACGTACTGGGATATTTCACGTCTTGTCGTTACCCATAGATCATTCCAACTCTGTGCCGAATTAAAGTGACTTTTCACTTTCACCATTCTTCCATTATCTTTAGAGCCTGTAGCAAAATTCTGGATACAATATCTAGAAATTCGCCATTGATCATTACCACTATAATATCATCTGCGTATCCCACAGCATATTATCATGTTCCACTGTTTAATTTTGTAAGGAAGGAACCATTCACTTTTCTTTTTATACAAAATAGGCCTACGTTTGACCACATCCCACCTGATTTAAAGTGAAAATGCGGTCCTACCTAACCTATTCACTCGTGCTTTGAAGATACCCAAGTTGTACTGCTCGGGAAACACGAATTCGGGGAATGCGACCAGTTCTCATCAGAAACGACGAAGCAAAACGCTTGGTGCGGGCTGTTGGTAGCGCGACTAAGTAGGGATGTTTGTACGTGTGTAGGGACGACCGTCGATAGAATGGGCGTGGAGGAATTAGTGCGTGTAATTCCTGCGCACACTCTCCAAAATGAATCCTATAGAAGACCGATAGCGAAGCGACCATTCTACGACGTTCAAGGCTCTGCAGCCGAGATTCCGTAAGTCTCTCAATTGACTTCAGTGCCTGAAGCTGGTACTTGGCAGCACCATCCCAAAGATGAGAACAGTACTCCAAACACGAACGAACTTGTGCTTGGTACAGCGTTAGCAGCTGTCCCGGTGTGAAGTATTGCCTCACCTTTGCCAGAATACCCAGCTTCCTGGCGGCCAATTGAGCCTTAGATTCGATGTAACTCCCAAAATTAAGGTCAGGCGTGAGAGTAACTCCTAGTAACTCAAGCTGGTTAGTTATCGGTAAAGAAACATTTTGGAAAGAAGGAGTTTCAATGAATCGACTCCTTTTTGCGGTAAATAGACACGCCTGGGTTTTTGTAGCATTAAACTTAACCAAATTAGCTGCTCCCCAATCGGAAACAGCTTCTCAGGCCAAGCTCATACGCTCAACCATGGCTTCCCTGAATGACTGGACTTCATCTCCGTTGGCCTCCCTACCTATCACCTATTTGTTTCTCCCCGTCTTTCCCTAGTCCTCTTATATTTAAATTCGTCAACTCTTTTATCCTTCTACATATTTTTTCTTATACCGAATCCTCCTGCACGGTTAACTCTCAGAGCTAATTCGTATTTTAACTCAGTCTCCTTTTTCTTTAGTGTTGAGCACATTCTTTAACACAAACTGCAATAATATGAACTTAATTCAAGTGGTCGTATAATGAAGGCATCAAATGACCACATTGAGTAAGCGGTCATTAATTTTCCATACATTTTGAGGCGGTCGCAAAATGACGTTCATCCAAGTTGCAAACTAAAGTCTTGACGTTAGTTTGCGACCTGTATGTGGATGTGTGGAGTATTTGTACTATTTACGAATATTTAGATGGCCGCAAACTAATGAAACCAAAGAAGCCATTTAGCAAATGTGAAAAAGGTTAACTGAATTATAATACCTTCAATATTATGGAAACCAGAAAGAAATAAAAAAGTAAACCGAGTAGTCAGTTTGCGACCATATGGCCGCAAACTAAAATTTCATTTATAATTATATTTTAGTTCGCGACCATTCATTATTTTACGTATTTTTACATAATTTTGTTTAAAAAATTGTTAAAATACGTTAAAAATCTATTATTAAAGCAGTTTAAACACTATCACTCAGTAATACATGGATATATCATGAAATACTTACTCCAAATGCATCACGTGCTCACTATTTTTTTTGTAATTTTGTACGAAACTAAACACGCTTAGTGTAGACACAAAAATCAACAGTGATTTGTTACAATTCTGATAATGCTATACGTTCGTTATATATTGACAAGGATTAGCCGTCTATCCCTCTCTGTCAAGGACTAAATTTTATTTGAAAAATAGAGATAGACGTCTTGTTTTCTAAGAATTTCTGAAGCTAAGTCTCCGATTGGCCGCAAACTAACGCTGGCCGGAAAACCGGCGAAATTACCCTATAAAATTTTTAAGTATTTTCGCTAGCAAAACTGAATCCGAACCTACTAAAATTTTGTGAGAATGAAAATTAATGTTATGCATTACGTGTCAGTCCGATACAGTGTACACCCAGGCTCATTGGAAAATGTTTGATTCTCTGATTGGACTACAACAAGTTGAAACGAGCACGTCTTCATGATATTATGTCTATCGAACGTTCATTTGCGAATGCTTAAATACCTCAACGCCATCTATGATAAATATTTGTATAAGAAATCACTTCAATTTAACGCCATCTAGCGACACTTTATCACAACCCTAAAAAACGCACAAAATAAAAACTGGATGTCGCTAGTAGTGAATTTGATAATGAATTAAAACCACACAATGCTTGAGCACACACACACACATGCAGACGTACAACGTGGCCAGTTGCACGAACCGGCAACGTCGCACATCGATCGTACAAGACAGTAGTAGACACATAGTTTATCGTAGAAAACAACCAGAGAAAATTATCAAACTTTGCGACGCGACGGGAGCGACAATTTTTGAAATAAGTGTCTGGCTTAAAATAGTTTTGTTTCTAAAATAAAAAGAAAAAATTATGATAAGCAGGTAAACCTACCTGGGTAATTTTCAGTAAGCAGAGATAGGTAAGTATACCTATTCTTAGTTATTTTCGAATTGCGAACCTTGCCATATTATACCTACCTACCTAACCATCATTACCTATATTATGCGGTAATCACAGGTCTCCCGGTCTCTAAATAGGTTTCTACCTACCTATGTGCCTATACGTTGGTATACTTTGTTGCGAAGTGCGACGTTGCCAGTTCGCTTACGACTACAATAACAGTCCGAGAGGCATAATTTAGAATAATTCAAGTTTCAACGCGATGTAGGTAGCTGTAGGTATATCGTTAGATACCTTTTAAAACCTAGAATTTTGAACAAAGTCAGAAAGACATAACTTCTTTATAATTAGAGAACATCATTAAATAAAATTAAAAGCTTTGAGTTTTTGTCTTTGTCGTAAATTATACGCGCATTGTAGAGACACATTCACTGAGATACGGTGACCATGATTTTGGAATTGGGTAGATTTTATCATGTAAAAAAACTTATTATCTTGGTACCTACTTATTTACTTGTACACAACATACATGTACTTAAATTATTATTTCAGCATGAAAGTCCGCTAAGTAAGACTTTCACTTGAAACCGCAGCCAATTCTCACTCAGTTTTTATTTTACATACCTATTCGCATCGCGCTGCGGTTTTATTTGTATTATTTTTACACATTTTTCTTTAAAAAAAATGATGAGACTTGAATCCCGACCCCGCACCAATGACTTTAATCATTTGTGTAATATTGCACTATTGTGAATAACTGAATATATTGAAATGAATACAGGTCAGTCCAAAGACAAACCAGAGACAAAATGACCCATGGAAATACATCTCGTGTACCTATTCCACCCGCATGGATCCCCTAGTCCCACATAGCGGTCGTGTCGGGGGGTCATGGAGGCAGCCCGGGACTGGGGAGTCCTCAACACGGATAATATAATATTATATTGGGATAGGAACCGTGAGAACAACGATTTAGCGAGTCTAAAGCGGAGTAATGCTCTGAATAGAGTTATAATTTTATATTTATAATTTACTAGCTGCACCTAGCGGTTTTACTCGCTGTACTGTAGCCTATGTCTCAGCTATCTCTATACTAAATTTAAGCTCAATCGGTCCACCCGTTTAGGCGTGAATAAGTAACAAACATAGACATTTACAAACTTTCGCATTAATAATAATATTAGTGTGATTCTTATTCCATCAGAGGCCATATTGGCTATGTGACATTGTTGGCATTGCGGTATCACATTTACACTAACTAAAATATTATTGTGACATTTTATGCTTTAAACACGGTGTTTATACTTTAAGGTGTCCAGAACACCTCAAAGTACTAACTTAACTAGCAGCCCCCACACTAGGCGTAGCCCGTATCGTGGGGGTCTGGATAGAGGTATTCCTCTCGTTCTTTCTATCCTGGTACACGCTAAAGCTACTTATCTCTTTACCATGCCCGCAGCAATTGTAACACAGATTATAATATTGTGTTTTTATTTAAAGAGCGCGAGCAACTTGCTGCGAGTGCCGAGAAAATTGTTTTCTTACTACTACTATAAGATCGAAATTGTAACACATAGATGGTTTTCATTTTTTTTTTGTTTATTTTTCTGTTTCAATAAAGTGTCATCTATCTATCTATATTATCCATAGTCCCCCTCCCAGTAGGGTAAGGGTGGTTGGGTCGGGGTGGGACGACCTTCGCGGAAGTCCTACTGTAATTACTGAAACCGTTTTAGGGACCAACTCAATTCCGTCGTTTCGACATTGATTTTTTATATTTATTCCTGGGATGGGACTCGTGCTCGTTGATTCGGGGAATATTTTTATAAGTGAATGGTATAAGAATTATTTTTGTGAATTAATGTTTGGCTAGTGAATAGGGTTCTTGAAATGAATAGGTGGAAGTTATAGTCAGGAAGTTTTCTTAAGGTATGGCTAGTGAATTTGTAAATAGGTTTCTTGAAATGAATAGGAGGAAGTTCAGGATAATATAGTTTTCTGGACTTTGTATTTTTAGAGGATGAGGGCAGAGGACAATTTGGGTCATGTTTCAGGCCTTGTAGTAGGTAATCTAGGCTAGCTCATACTGCGACGTAGGTATATGTAAGCCACACAATCTCTATTATTATTATTGTGATTTGAGTGACAATAAGTGTTAGTAGGGTAACCTGTTCTGTTGGAGTATAAACTATAAACCCAAGTTTATAATTATGTTTATTGTATTATTATTATTTTAAACGCTACATACCTACATTCTACTAATATTATAAATGTGAAATCTTCTATGTAGGCTTTATGTTTGTTACTCTTTCACGCCTAAACAGCTGGACCGATTGAGCTGAAATCAGGTATATATAGATAGCTTAGACCCTGGAATAATATAGACTACTGACCTGTGTGTTGGTGTATACATAATAACGTAAGAGTATATACTGCATGTGTAGTGTCGTGTCTGGGTCCGTGCTTCACCCGTGGGTGTGTGCTGAAAACCAGCGTCACAGATGCACCCGCGCTGTGGCATTATGCTGAGCACCCACCTTTTCGGGCATCGCGATGATTGCTTACATTTTATCATTTGTACTCTATAGGTAGTTATAAGTATACTATATATCTTCTGTTTTGTTTATTTTAATATAATCATTGTTGATGCTCGAATAAACATTTTTCTTTCTTTCTTTCTTTCTTACTGTACAGCGTGAAAAACCACACGACGCAGCTAGTCATACACAATGAAACATCATAGCTTACATAACATGGGACATAGTAGAGGTATAACGTAGTATATAAGTACGTATATATTATATATATATGTACTATAGAGAACGTGTGGAAGCCGGGTGGATCGATTGCCCGAGCGAACTGGCTTAGACGATTATATACAGACAGACTACAGTATATAGATATGAATATACCTGGTAGAGATTTCTTAAATAATATTTATGAAACACTATTCCTGGAATATCCTCTTTGGAAAAGGTGTAGATATAGAATATAGATAGTATTATGACGCAGACTTCCGCTAAACAAGGATTACCTACTCTATTATACAGGTAAAAGTTTGTAAAAATGTTTGGATGTATGTTTGTTACTCTTTCACGCCTAAACGGGTGGACCGATTGAGCTGAAATTTGGTATAGAGATAGCTTACTTAACACTTATATTTTAGTGTGTAATTAGTGTTAGGTGTGTGTAATTAGTGTTAAATGTGATAAAGTAAGGTAATGTAGAATATAGATACATTTTAAGACGTGGACCGAGTTCAGTGTCGTATCATAAGTTATGGGGAAGACGTATGTCAAGCAGGGAACAAACGTAGGCTGATGATGATGATCAAAACGTAAACCTCCCCTAAGAAAGGATTTCACAGGCAGAGCTGCAAGCATAAGTGTGTTTACTATAAAGTAGGTATTAGTAGAAGGATAACGTGGGAAGCCGGCGTGGATCGATCGCCCGACCGAGCTGGCTTGCGAGTAGAGCATTATATACCTACTACAGAATATAGATATGTATGTATTCGTAGGTATATAACTAGTAGAGGTTTCATAGATAAATTATCTTAAACTCCATCCATACATCGTACATTGCGAAACATTGTAACCTTGGTATATAATATTATACATTATATAACATAGTATAGTTTACTAGCAGTGGCAACCCGCCTAGTAAACTATACTCAAACACATAGGTACTATAATAAAACACATAGGTACATACATACATCCATACTTTCGCATTTATATATAACCATACTTTCCATACTTTCGCATTTAAATTAAATTAAATATCCATTTATTTCAAGTAACATAACTCATATTCTAACATGTACATAAAAGTCATTTATTTCAAATTATATGTCGCTCTTCAACACGGGCTAAGCCCGGGCCTTTTTATAGGCGTACACGGAGACAAAAAGTCCAACGCGCAGAGGCCCTTTTGAGCTTTTAATATAAATGTAATGGGTGACACTTATTGGAGTCTGTCTGTGAGTCCATCCATAGAAAATGGGCTCAAAGACAGTCTCCGCCAAGTGACAGGACTATTGCTAATTAATGGAAACTACTATATTATTATTATGTTTACATTATTACATTTATAATTTATAATTAATAGTTATATATAACAAAAAAATAATATAATGTTATAGTAATATAATGTTATTTAAATATATAAAAGGAAAGAGTGACTGACTGATCTATCAACGCACAGCCTAAACCACTGGACGGATTGGGTTGAAATTTGGAACATAGTTTGGTTTTATGATGTAGACCTCCGCTAAGAAAGGATTTTGACATGCGGGCAAAGCCGCGGGCTTAAGCTAGTATAATATAAAATAGGATAACATGTGGAAAGCGTGGATCGATCGCCCGACCGAGCTGGCTTACGGGTAGAACGTTGTATTCTACAGTCTACAGTATATAGATATATACATACATAATACATACCTAGTAGAGGTTTCTCAGTTATGTTCGTCGGTTATTTTCAACCCGCATGTGCTCTATAGAATGTTACACAACTTTTAACCTGTGTTTATTACGATGTATGACGGTGGTATTACTGAGGCAAGGTTAGAAAGGAACTTTTGCATTGATATACAATTTTGTTGATATCATTTGTAATAATTATTATAGATAGCTGCGCTGAAAAGGTATATACCCACTTTAAGCTATCTACATACCAAATTTAAGCTCAATCGGTATACCTGTTTAGGCGTGAAAGAGTAACAAACATACATCCAGTCATCCATACATTTTTACAAACTTTCACGTTTATAATATAGGTACTACTAACACAATATACACTTAACATAATATACACTTAAAATATTAGTATAGCACTAGCCCAGCAGGTTAACCAATAGCTGAAAAAATAGTATATATGTGTTAAATATACTCTCAAGTTAAGTCGGCTATGGAACAAAGCATAATAAAATCAAGATATTGCAGTTACGCGTACAATCAACTTATCTTTACGCTCTACTCTCGAGTCGCGTCGCTTGCTTGCAGATCTTTCACGTTACAACATTACTGGAAGTAGTCTCATAATAACAGAAATGAAGCACATGTTGTAAATTTGCTAACTTGCATACGCATTTTCATAAGTCAACAGTCAGCAGAGCGTTGTGTCATGCGGCTATACGTTAAATAAATTATTTTACATACTTGCTTATTAAGGCAAAAGTTTGTGTGTGTGACAAACATACACGCTGTATGATTGAGCTGAAATTTCGTATGAAAATAGCTTAGAACCTGGAATAACATATACTGTACAGCAGGTAAAACCGCTGGGAGCAGCCATAGAGGTAGACATCAGTCGGCGCAGCTAGTATTATATAAATCCTGTCCTTGGTGCTTTGTAATTTAAAATATATAGTAAAAGTAAATTGAAATAAAATGACAACAAAACAAATTACTTAAATCCTTAAGTCTCCTAACCAGACATAAAAATACACAACAGTAGATAGAGGTAGTGGTGTAGTGAGTAGTGTATGCGGAATGCAGGCAGTATACGACATAATATTATTATATTTCTGAGTATGTATAACTGAGTGGGCTTACTCTGGGTGCATCATTTATTTTTCATCAAGCTAAGTCTGATAGTAATTTTATCCACGCGTTTAATATTTATTTATAGTTCAATTTAGACATGAATCATTATCGTGTTAACAAACTTATTATTCTGACCTTTGTACTAACAATCTTTTGCAAGTTTTTATGGTAATGAGCACGACGCTCGTTTGATAAAATATACTTACTTAATAGATATACCTATGACTGTGTATAAGATACCTACAACATAATATATAATGAATAATATACCTTTTTTATTCTGTTTTTTTTTTTAATTTTGAGTAAATAAGTAAATTTATATATTTTTTGCACGTTTAATATAGGTACCTACTACCCACCTAGTTTGTTCTTTGTTATTCACCAAAAAAAAAAAGAAAAAAACATTACAAATGTCGTAATTCTCAGCTTTTGCCCAACTGTGAAGCAGCTTGATAAAATAATAATATAATTTTATTAGAAAAATGTCTTTTCGAGTGAAATTCCAAATCATGTAAAAATACCTTTCCTTCCTTATTTTATATATTTTCAATTTTGTTTTTCTTTAAAAAAATCGGTTTTTAATTACAATCATTGTTTTCCTGTTAGTCAATGATTACTTAAGATTTTTTTAATCAAATGAGATAAAAAATAATTAGAATAGGTACCAATAATTTAAGTTTTTTTTCAACAAATAAAGGTTGTTTAATTCGGTTTTAATGTTGTTTCTAACCTATTTATAATTTCGTTTAAATTTGGATTGGTGAACAGTGCAAGATTCGTCTAAATCGATACAGAAAGATCCGAGTGGCAACATTGATTATACACTGCACCGTAGCAGGAGCGCCAGGGCCAGAACCATAATAATATATAAAATCTTTGGTTCGGATACGCGTCAGATGACGTCATAATGCGCCCAATTCCCAACACATCACAAGCTACTAATGTGGATCTAGCTTCAAGCTAAGTGCAAGTGACAGCGGGCCGCAGCAAAATTCCGCCTGCGCTGCGTAGTTACATTTTGTATGAGACCTAACGCACACTGCGGCCCGCTCTGGCGTTGATATATTATGTGTATCAACATACACAATAAAATGTTTTAAATTCCAAAGTGATCCAGGTGGATTTTTGCGTTGCGCTGCGGCCCGCTGTCATTTGCTTTAGCCATGGATGAAAATATTTATATATTTTTCGTCCATTTTTTATATAAGTAATATTTTTCATCCATGCTTTAGCCTTAAAAGTTCGAATATCAAATTGCATAAATATGACATTCGTATTTTGGGTATACGTCCTTGTGTTTCTCATAATATTCTGTCCAATATTTCTTCATTCATGCCATTCATTCATGCACAAAGTGTTATATCAGCGGGTAAACCCACGAGGCAAAGGTAGTAGGTATAATGTCTCAAAGCGAAGTAAACAAAAAGTATAATTACACACAAAGCGAGCTGGACAGACGCCAAGTCGTTCGGATTTCTTTTAGATACAGACATATATATACGAACTTATTATGGGCTGTAAAAATAACTTTCCTTGCGCAGTTCTGTTATGTAACGAAAATAACTAAAATGTATGTGTATGTTAGTAGATGTTGACTATACACTTAATATATGTATTTATTATGTTTGTCAGCGCCATCAAAAAGGTATTCTAGAGATATAATATCTAGTATAGATTTTAGTTATTTCTAAATCACTTGTCAATGTTTCTGTGTATGCCTTGTTGCAAATAAAGTTATTTCTTTCTTTCTTTACCTATGGTATCAATTATAATGAGTTATTTATTCTATATAAGTAGAAACATACAATATAATAATGGTATATACCTAAACATAAATATCTTAGAAAGTCATAATATATTGTACTAGCTGCGCCTAGCGGTTTTACCCGCTGTTCTATAACCTACGTGTTATTCCAGGGTCTAAGCTATCTCTATACCAAATTTCAGCTAAATCGGTTCACCCGTTTAGCCGTGAAAGACTAACAAACATACAGACATCCATACATTCTTACAAACTTTCACGTTTATAATATTAAGTAAGATTAGTAAGAAGTAAGAAATTAAGATTAGTAAGAAGTAAGATTTCTCCAAAACCTAGTACCCACAAATCACAAACAAAAATAATGCTATGTATTACAGGCATATATTATATAAATTTTTCAACATGTTTCATAGCTCATAACGCATGACTGCGTAAAGGTAGCGAGCAAGTCTGACAGCAATGAATATCCTGTCTATATCCTGAAGTTGCCGCGTGGTCGCCCTACTCAGCTGTCAAAACGCGCCAAATTGGGAAAGTTGTTTTTCGAATTTCAATGTCCGGCGGCCATTTTGTTTTGCTCGTGGAACTTGGAACTTGAAAGACTGGAAAACTACGAGTGGTAAGGTTATCGTATCTACTAGATTCGCTCCGCAATAATTTTATCTCTGGAAAATGCCTTGTGTAAAGTATCTACCTACTCTAGAAAGAAAAAGAAAGATAAATATTTATTGAGCACAGAAGCACAGGCACAAGAATATTTTTTCGTATACATAGGTACTGTAGTATCACAATTCACAATTCACCTTATAATAAAAACATTCTATTGTACGACCTATTGTGTGTGGAGACGCATCCCGTGCCATCGTGCAGCTCTGCCCAATTGGGAGAGAGCTCAGCTAATGTTGTAGACAAAGTTAATTGTTTACAACGCTGATTTTCAGCTCTCTAGTAGGTAGGTAGGTATACATTGTACATAGGATAGGTAAACCTACCAACGTAATTAAAGCTTAAGTTTAGTTTTAAGTTTTCTGTATGTTTGTAGAGTTTCAATAAAGAGTTTTCTATTCTTTTCATAATTTTTGCTCTGTAGGCCTATTGGCTAATTCATCACACCAATATTAAAAATGCGAAAGTTTGTGACTGAGTGTGCATATTTGCTACTTCTTCACGCCTTAACGGGTGCACCGATTGAGCTGAAATTTGGTATAGAGATTTATTTATTTATTTATTTACCATGTCCTGGTCTGCATTACAGTTTTACCCAATTCGCAGACCCAGGACCAAAACTATAACTAAAGATTTTATATAAAGGCAATACTTAATATTAACTTTAATAAAAATAAATTATGATAGGCAATTAATAACGTTATACATTTCGCTAAATGATGTTTGTATTATTTTCGGCAAACCTCATTGCCATTATGTGAAGCTCATTCAAGGTACAAGTAAATAAATCTAAGCCTGGATTTTGTGCCAGCACCGCATTAAGCAGTCGCATCGCCCGCGGCACAGGAGCTTGCCTCCCCAGCTCTGTCCTGTTCCCAACCAGGGCAAACAAATCGCGCCTACGGACGGAGCAATTACGAGGCACCTTAAGTAAAAGACGCTCTAAGATAGACGGATTACACTTCCTCCCGGTAATAATATTCCACATATATTCCATTAAGTATACTTTCCGTCTAACTTCCAGGGTATTATAACCCACCATTCCTAACAGGAAAGCACTAGGATACAAATTTGGATACCCAACATAGTAGCCGTACTGCTTCTTGTATAACCACCTGACAAATTTTCTTTGAATTTTCTCTAACATGTACGAGTACTTTTCTTGGTATGGATTCCAAACGATGGCATTGCACTCGAGTTTGCTGCGAACAAACGCATTGTACAAAGCTTTAATGGCCGCAATGCTATCAAGGTGCCTAGCCTGACGTAGAACAAATCCGAGCATACGGAAGGCTTGAGTGCATATGTTTTCAACATGTAATCGGAATGTTAGATCATCAGCCATTAGAACTCCTAGGTCTCTTACCACTTTAGTTTTTGGAATAAGTGCATCGCCTAAAATGTAGTCAGCTGTGTTTAAAACATTGGACCTAGTGAAGCTAACAACTGAGCATTTTTTTTTCATTAAAAAACAGCTTATTGCGTACGCTCCAATCATGCACCATATCTATATCTCTTTGAAACAGTACAACGTCATTCCTGTCCCGAATCCTTGAAAACAACTTGAGATCGTCTGCAAATAACAAACACTGTGCCGTGTTAACAATCTCCGGCAAATCATTGATCATAATCAGGAATTCCAAGGGACCCAAATTTGAACCCTGACTTACACCCGAGTGTGTAGACCTTGGAATAACAAAAAGGCCACACAGTACACAGTGTGGCCTTTGTGTGCAGTGTGTGGTGTACAGCGGGTAAAACCGCTGAGCGCAGCTAGTTCAATAGATAATTAAACATTTTAGTCGTAAACTAGATACCTAGGTAGGTACTTACTTATCTCTTTACAGTGACTGTAGCGTAGGTAGCGTGTATAGTATTATTATTAGCTGCAAGAAGTTTTCCACCGTGAATAGGACCTCTTTTGCTATGTATTTTTAGTCTGTGGTCATTGGTCATTGTCTATGGAGAGAAAGATTTTGATTTGTAATGGCGGGTTGTTGTTTTGTAAAATATTTTTGTTAAATAAAATTATTAATGTCTGCATGGCTTTTAGTAGGTATTGCGGAAGCGCTCTAAAAACCAACGATTATGTAAGAACATAGTTCAGGTTCATAGTTAGTTTTGCCTACTCACGAAGGCACAGAATAATCAACAGTAAATACCTAGGTAGATAATAATAGAGCATGAGATAATCTAACAACCTACGAATGGGTAGATGAGATAACTAGGTAGGATATATATAAACATTAATATTGTGCCCAGCAACCGTAGTCACTAATAAAACACACAAAAATGTGTGATTGCAACTAGCCAAGTAGTAGTAGGTAGGTAGGTACCTAGTTTTCATTTTTTTTTCATTCATGTACTTATCTACACTCTACACCTAGATAAAAGGTACGTATAGGTAGGTATATACCTAATATAGGTTTTTTAAAGAAATCTAACCGTACCTGTGCCTACCCACCTACCTATTTAGTTTATACCTACCTACTTATTATAAGTATTTTTGGTCGTGTCCTCATCCTGGATTCAACCTTTAAAGATAAAAGAAAAAGCGAGTAATAATATATAGGTATTTTAAATTCAAAATATAGTCTATAAAACGCCATTTTATAAAATAGAAGGGTGTTAGAGGCATAAAAATACATTTCGACAAGCAAAAAGTAAAACCTCGGAGCAGAGTTAGTAGCTTCATTAAACAATTCTGGCCGGCGCGGCGATGTACCTAACCTACCTATATCTACGCACCTACCTACCTAGACTACCTCTACCTACTCATGTATGAAAAGATAAAGATAATAATATGCCTCTATACTTACCTACTCTACTGTCCACAGAGTAATGAATAGTTACTATCTGGCTTGTGTGTGTACTGTGTACATAATAGTAGGTAGGTACCTTGATACGAATGTAGAATGTAGACGCCAACTTATCCCTGCCAACTGCAACGCAACCAACCTAATATCTCCCCGGGGAGTGCTATTTCGCAAAAATTGTGAAACCTGGAACGACGCCATTGGGGCACGCTATATTCTCATTTTCACTGCCTACCTGACAACTAGGTATGTAGCTATAGTTAGGTGTGTAGAAGTTGTTTACAGGCTGCGGGAGGCATATAGGCACTACGTTTAGCTATCTAGGTTAACATTCACGACTCAGCGTGTCTAGGGCCGTGCAGGTAGCTGGTAAAGGGCCACGGGGATTTCGCCGACTTTCGTAATCTGAACGTGGGCTCGCTGCTCGAATGCCGCGCACGAGCTGGCAACGCCGCGCGACCGACGACCTCGCGTTATCGCCACCCGCGGTGACGCGATACGACGAAAGGTCACAGAGTCGCCGCACCGCTCGCCACCATCCGCTAATGTCTTGCGATCTAAACAATCGAAGTTTCGACATACAATCCCATAAGCACACCGTCAAAAAAATGTTTGGTAGCGACGTGGCGCGGTGTTGTCGAGCGGCGCGGCGCGGCTCGTGTATCCCGCTCGGCGCCTCGTGCCGTCCCGCTCGACTCCGCCCCCCTCCGCACTGCAGCGCCGCGTAGCGGTCGCCCCGCGAAACATACGTAGTCTATACAGCGTTGCCATTCCGTACCTATAATTTCGCTGGACGTAAATTTCAAACGAAACAGTTCAATGGACTTTTCGAAATTTCTAAACACGTCATTTATCGTAATATTGTTCGTGTCACCCATGGTGTTGTAGGCGATGGTGTACAATCGTTATTTCTGTTTGATTTTGTGTTGTCCAAGTGATAGTTGCGTGTCCGTGCGTGTTTCGTGAACAAAGTCCCGTTGGGAGCTTCCACGTCTGTATTTAGCTGAAAAGGTTAGTGTTCTGCTGGTTATATCGCTGTACATCTGTCAGGTATCGTGTTAGCTTACTTTTGAAGTGAGTTTCAAGTGGCTAGGTGGAAATTGAAGTTTGGTCATTTCCGCTGTGAAAAGTTATAAAAGTGTCGAAAAAAGTTGTTGTTTCACGTAGAGGTTATGTAAACTGTCTAAAAAGAGTTTGGTAAATGGCACGTGGTAAGCAAAGTAGCTTATGTAAGCCTCGATAGTGTTATCTTTATAACAGGCAGGTTATTTTAGTCTCGTGCCCTTTCGGTGGTCAGAATAACCGACATCTTATAATATTGTAATAGGAAAGTGAGATAGGCCTACAGCGCGACAAGCCAAGCGGCCGACCGCCTTACTACGCAGTTAAAAACAGGCCTGACTACAAAATACAGAACTCAGAACTGGCCACTCATAAAATCTTCATTTAGAAACTTTGCTTGATAATATTATGTAGAGAAGCACTTTAAAAAATGTTGTACAAGTAGGTAGGTACCGACTTACCTCTGTAAAAGTATTTTTTTACTTGACACTGGCAAAACAAATTCTGTTTCAAAGTTGCAATAAACCTAAAACGAACCTAAGTAAAAATAAATATCTCAGGTAGGTAGATAAAGTTTACAAACCTATAAAAATAGGTAAAGTTCGTATAAACCTAAAAATACTGCTAACTGAATGATCCACACAAGCAAAAGTGTGATCACATATAGGTAATTAAATTGAATCTGTTAAAAATATCAGCCACATGTAATCTCAGAAAAATATAAAATCTATCAAAATAGGTACTAAATAAAAGAACTAAAACCTATCTAATCATTAAATCTTCAAAAATAATCAAATCCTAATGATTTTACATGTAGAATGTAGATAGGTAGGTAGGCCCTACTTAGTACTAATAATTTCGTATATTTTATCTATTCTATCATTTCCCTATAAAAATTTCACACATCATTATTTAAAAAAATCTAATTTCTCATTTAAATTTTTTGAGTCTTAGAACGTTGATTTTTTTTTTATTTGTAAATTAACTTTACGAAAATTTACTAGACACTGGCAAATTCACTAACGTGTTGGTCCAAGATTATCCCATGGAAACAGGCTAGGGGCTAAATTCTGCACAAAAAAGAGACGACTGCGCGGCAAAACGTAAGCAAAAAAGAAACCTATAAGTAAATACATTTTTATTTTCAAAAACGCCACTATGAGGCGAATAATTCGGAATAATAGATGCTAAATTAAAAAAATTGAAGTTGCATTTGATTTTATTCTGGTATCGTAAGAATTTTCAAGATTATTTCAAAATTTTGCTAAAATTTGACAGTGAACGTTGGCAAAACGAGAAGCGATTTTGGTCCGGAATAACCCCGAAAACACAGAAGTAATACAAATGTGAAAACGATTATAAAATGACTAAAAGTCATAAAATAAAATACAGAAAAAAGATGCCTATAGACAGAAGACTTGAGAAAAATCTGTCATATATTATAGGTAGGTAGGTACCTACTCACCTACCTAGCTATCCTATCTGTAATTTAGGTAGGTACCTAGGTACTTTAATTTAAACTTACACCTACATAACTAAAACCCGCTAAATCCATTAAAAGACTTAACTTGTCGTAATTTAAATTTTATAAACATTATAATATTTTATTAGTCAAGTTATTCAGCATTTTCTAATTAAAAGGCAGAAGCTTAAAAAATGTGGTAATTAATTTAAATCCACGTCAATGTATAAAAATATCTACATAATGTATCTAAATAAAGAGAATTACCTAGTCTCCATTATACATAAGGTAATAGGTATATTAGGTATATAATTTAATCTATTATAACAACTACTGCGTTGGCAAATGGTTAAATTGTGCGACGACACGACGAATTAAAAAAAAAAAACAATATTACCTATGTATATTTGAAAGTTGTAAAATGTTCCAAATTTGAAATGAAATTATCTACCTAACTTACTACTACAGTTATACCTATAGGGTACAATTTTTATACATTTTTATGTGAATAAAAATCATGGCAAACCTATTTCCTACATATTTGGAAATAACGAACCCATGGACTTATTTTGGCTTCGTCAAAATGTCGAGTAGAGATATAAAATGTAGAGATCCAAGAAAGTTAATCAACAGAATCGATGTGATTTACGATTTTACATAAAAATCCAAAATATAGTAAAAATCACGTATGAGCCTATACACCTATAATAAAAAATGACAAAAAAACTGATTAAGACATTAATTCAAAGACCCCACGGGATGTGTCCATCTAGATCCACCCTCAGTTACTATAAATCGGCCATTTTTCTTTAATTAAAGAACAAAAAACATGGTTAGCTAGCCACCAAAATCAGCCAGTGTCATAGAGTTAAAAAGCGACACGGCCGTACCATCCTTATTTCTGGAAGCAATTCAGACCATTTTCGACCCCCTATAACTTCGTTGTGGATAAAACTCGAAGCTTCAATTTTTAACAATATCTTTTTAAAGCATCTGCTAGTCAATGAATTATAATAAAATCACGTATGTATGTATAATTTTTTTTTCTAAAGAACTTTAGCCACCAAAATCAGCCAGTATCATAGAGTTTCCATTTTCCATTAAATGTTTTTTTTTTCTAAAGCATCTATATCCACCAAAATCAGCCAGTATCTTACGTAAGAATGCGGTTTACCTCCAACCGCCCGCCGCCATCTTGGCAGTCCCTTCTCGATTGCATACGAATGGCCAAGTTTGACCGTTTTGACTTTGTCTTCTGGCCCTAGCTCTTACTAGCAATCATGACACTAATAATCTAAAGGCGAAAGTTTTGTGAGTGTGTATTTCTTCTTCACGTCTAAGCGGGTGGACCGATTGAGCTGAAATTTGGTATACAGACTTAGATCCTGGAATAACATATAGGCTATAACAGTAAAGCGGGTAAAACCGCTGGGTGCAGCTAGTATTAGGTATAATGTTATGTACCAACTGAAATAAAAACAGTACTATTAATTTAGATTTTAGTCTGACTGCAATGACGTCAGTAAAATATAAAAATGATTGTAATTTAATATTGAAGTCTAAACCGATGAGAAATCAATAACCTGAATGATGGAAAGCAAACTCATGAAATGTAGACACAGATGATATATCAGAATATTTGCCGTAAAGTCTTTAATTAAAAGTTTCTGCAAGCCAATAGCTTGTGGCTAACGCTTAAAAATTAAAAATATACTGGGATGAGAGCCGTGGAAAAACGAACGATATGGACTGTCATCTCAGTACATTTTTAGCGTTAACTACAGACTACAAGCTATTGGTTCTTGTGCATCCCGCCCTGTAAATCCTATTATCTTACTTATATTATAAACGTGAGTCAAGAATGTATTTCACAATGGGTCGACGTGTTGCTGGTTCATTTGCCAGCCCCCGTTAAAGATAGAAATAGTAAGAATGTATGGATGTCTGGAGTTTATTCGTTAATCTTTCACGCCTAAACGGGTGGACCGATTGAACTGAAATTTGATATAGAGATAGCTTAGACCCTGGAATAACACATGCACAGTGGGACCCGGTGGGTGCAGCTAGAAAAATATTTTTCAAAAAAAATCATACATTTAAAAAAACATACTAAATTGAAATATTTGCGGCATATATCTCATTAAATGATCCGTGATGTGCACAAATTGCACTTCGATGAGTGATGGCTGACGCAGACGCCAACATTTGGGTCAACTTTTTACTTATCACGCTCTTTCCGTGAGCGCTGTAGCGGTACAATTTGATCATGTAGGCAGTAGGTATAGTTAGACGGGTTCCGTGCTTACAGCTGCTGAAATATATGAGGGACTAGCTGCGCCCAGCGGTTTTACCCGCAGTACTTATGTAGCCCATGTGTTTTTCCAGGGTCTAAGCTATCTCTATAAAAAATTTCAGCTCAATCGGTCCACCCGTTTAGGCATGAAAGAGTAACAAACATCCAGACATCCATTCTTACAAACTTTCACATTTATAATATTAGTAAGATTTACCCGGTTTACTACGTCTTCAATATGGCGCGACACCAGAAAAATATGGCGATACGACCTTGATAGACACCTTATGGAGTGGTCTACAATAGCTGAAAAGAAGACAGTAAAAAGAAGGGAGGGTGGCCTTTATCCTCCCATTCCTCGCGATAGGCTTTTAATAATAATTAATTAATAATAATAACTACGTGGACAATGACTGACACCGCGTCGGCCACACCTGTTTTGGTTTTCGTATTGTTTTTTTATTCATTATAGTCTTTTAACCACAATCACACGACGATGCGGCCGTAGATTGTAGACTAAGAAGTCGAGATAAATTCCTCCCTAATTTCCAATGACAGAAGTGTAACACAACATTTCATTTTGTCCACAGGTGTCGGTGTGTGCAGTGTAGTGTAGTGCAGTGTTGTGCGGTGGTGTTTCAGTGCGACACGATGTCGCGCAGCTAGCGAGGGCCCGGTATGCCTCCCTAGCCATGCCCGCTGCCCGACCATGGCCCAGTACTCTCACCGGACACCGCCGATGCACAGGTAATTTATGTTAACTACATCCCGCCCACCAAAGTACCTGTCGTTATGTGATGCCTGAAAGTTGATTTAGGTAAAATTGTTGTGGTTTATACACCTTACAATGCTACTGTCCAATTGATGCTAAATTGATAGATTTATTCTTACTGCTTACTAGACTGAACCATGTCTTTTCTGCTAAGGTAATTATCATAATAATAAATACGGGCACACGTCATTCATTGTTTACCATAGTATTAGACCACCAGTCCAATAGCTATTGACTGTAGTGTTCTTTTATGTTGAGAAAAGAAGCATTACGCGTACCCTTTGTTGGGTATGGGAAGGTTATGTGGAACTCCCCGTGCAGGACGACTGCACAAGTAGATAGATAGATAAACTCAGTGGAACCCGCATCGTCTTTGTGACGAGGTCTGGGAATCGACAGTTCCTTAATATCCAGTCCACAATTTCGTGGTCTTACATAGGGAATAGGGATACTTTTCTAAAATTAAGACATGACATTTAGTTCCTCTAAAGGACTAATTTTAGTCATGCCCCACACGTCTTCCCCTACATAAGCCCATTAAATAAATTGGAATCTGTCAGTCAGGCAATTCGCAGACGTCTGAGTCATACCTATAGAATAGGTAGGTATATAGGTACCTACTAAAACCAGTTGTCTAATCCAACATGACATTCTCAGAATCACTTTACGAGTGAGTTAATAAACTATTTTTGTTTGAGAATCAGATGTTTGTCGTTTGAGATTCCTTTTGGAATTCGTTGTAAAAAATACGTAAGAGTTCTTCCGTTTTTAAATCACACGACAATACGGGAATATGTCAAAATGAAAGTATGCTGAATATCAAAATTCCTCCTGGTGGTTATGGGAAATAGTTTTTTGTGCAAAGTTTTTAATTAAGTAGTTTTTTGGGCTACTTGTGATATTTCGTGGTTTTTTCGTAACAAACATTTTTCTTATACCTTCAGTCCAGGTCCAGGTTGGTCCATCAAAATAAGTCGGTAGTCGGTAACCATGTTCTTGATTCCCAATCTAGTTCAGATAGTGACAATTTCCATTTTAAACTAACCTAAATAATAGACCTAAAATAAATCTGCATTGATCCAGATAATCTGGATTTAGGCCAGTTAAAAGTAACTCAGTATAGGAGAAACTTTAAATATAAAAGGGTACAGAAAATCAATATTCTCAAATTGGATTATAATTTTGATTCCACCCACAAGGAAGACGCTGGATGCAGGTCGCTTCCAACCGGTATATATTATGGAAGTCCAAAAGGGATGCCTATTTCAGCAGTGGACAGTGTACGTACGTCCTATGGCTTAGATGATGATTGTTGAAATGATGAAATTTGGTATTAAGATAGTTTAGATCTTGGAACTTGGAATAACACATAGGCTACACAAAAACTGGTAACACCGCTGGGCGCAGCTGGTATCTATATAAGATTAAAAAATAAAAACTAATTCAGTAGATGCATTCAAAATGGCTGCCTCCCCACAATGTCAGTACCGGTTAGTGTAGGTATGTACCGTTGCACACTAATGACCCACGTCATTGCCTGATTCTGCCTGTTGCTAATTAGAGCTTAATGCTTAGGGTCTGTCAATTAATGGTAAAGGTGTGGTCAAAACGGTCAAGAACTTGGGACATGGTTGTGAAACTTTACCTACTGGAACTGATAGTAAAGGTCATGTTAGGGATTCCATGTTGTTGCAATTAAGTCGACAGTAACTTCAGAAAAGGAGTTTAATTAAACAGAATTTTCGTTAACATTTTATTTCTGAAATGTTCAATGATACTCGAAGGTAAAGTCTAAGGTATACCTACTCATGCAAAATTTCAGCTCAATTGGTTCAGCCGTTTACGATTACGGAATGCCAAGATTCCTACGAGGTCCCCAATATGACACCCCCTACATAATATTTATTATTATTTTGGATTTTGGAGAACCAAAACATTTTTCCCCATAAATGCACATATGCCACAAAAAAGAAAATCCGTTTATTACCTCATGACGCCTAAACCATATCTCGATTGTCACCGGAACCGGTTTCCATAGCTTAGGTCCCCCAATATCTGGCAATCCATTCACCAGTTCCATTGACATACTTAGAGCATTCCTTTGTAATAAAGCTAGGTTTGTCGGCGTCTACAAAGCCTAGTCTGGCCGTCTAAATCTCAACTGCATGAATAATAAATTTAATAACTAGACTATGAATAAAACATTCGTGATACTCATATAAAGGTAAAAGTTTTTGTGTCTGTTTGTTACTCATGTCTTAATTAGCTGAAATGTAGTACAAACATACTACGACATTTCTCGTAGGTCAATCATAAGCCCTGAAGACCTTTATACCAAAATTTTCGTTGCTTGGTATGTCTTGGAGTCTGGAGACGGCGCTATTATTGGCATGCCAATGTCCTGATTATGGGCAGCGTCATCTCTTACCATCAGGAGAGCGTCTTGCTCGTCTTCTTACTTCAGCAAGACGCTGTCCTGATGGTAAGATATAACGCTGCCCATTATCATGAGAATAGTGCCAACCATTATTTCACAAAGATGCACAAACGCTTCCCACTCAAGTCATAAGTCGTTTAACTATTCAGACTTTTAGTAGCTACTATGCCCTCTTACCGAAGAATGAAGAACAGTAATGTTTGCACAACACTCAATACACTCAGGCGGTAGAAAAACTGTCACTGTTGGGGTACCCACCTACATAGGCGGATCTAGGGGGGGGGGGGGGGCCAGGGGGCCAAGGCCCCCCCCAGAATCATTGTAGAGTTACGAATTTTGCACATATTTCATGGTAAAGATTATAATTTTTCTCTCGGCGCTCGCAGCAAGCTGCTCGCGCACATATTATTAAGGATCACTGTGCATTACTGCTTTGTGGGGCATTACTGTGCTCCGGTAGGAGGGCACTGTAGCTAGTGTAATTACTGGGCTGAAGAGTCTTAACATCTTATGACTCTTGAGTAAGAAGCGTTGGTGCAGTGCTCCTAGATTTTCACATAATTGTGAAATCCTAGGTAACACTGTACTGATTATGGGCAGCCGTTATCTCTTAACATCAGGAGAGCGTCTTGCTCGTCTTCTACTTCATCATATAAAAAAAAAAGGATGTTTAAACTTTCTAACTGCTCAGAGCGAGCTAAACACATAATTTACGTAGTAAAAATTATAATATTTTTGCCCGTCTGCACCTTGGCCCCCCCCAGAACCAAATCCTGGATCCGCCTATGCCCACCTAATTAACCTCCTGCAAAGGAAATCTACCCCCGGTGTGAATTATAATCCTACTGCAGAATAAAATATAACTTTATTTACTGCGGGTAAAACCACTGAACTCAGCTAGTGAATTATAATTTTAATATCTAGACGTTATGAATAAACATTATTTATTTGGTTACTTGTTTCTTTTATAATGAGAACTAGAGTTGCCGCGAATACTCGCTATTATTCGGTATTCGGCATTACTCGTAATTTTTTTTATATTCGTCGAATACCGAATAATAGCTAGTATTATTCGGCATTCGGCGAATAGCCGAAAATAAACTTTTAACGAACAAAAGAACTAATGAGTTAAAAATAATCATTTTTTAAATTATTTTTCTTAATAAAACAATACAAAATATCAATTATTATCTGTTATATGTGCCTGTGCCTATCATATTCATGAAATTAAATTAGTAAGGCTTTTTAATTAATATTTAAAATCCAACAGAGGCAGATTGTGGTGCAAAAAAAACAATTTTTTCTGCACGTTCTGGAGCAAGTCAGTTTCGTTTTTCCTCGTAAATTAAACCTGCCTCGGAAAATAGTCTTTCTGAATAAACAGAGCTTGCTGGTGTGATTAAGTATCGTTTAGCAAACTTACTTAAAATAGGAAATCTATTCTTATTGGTACTCAAAGCCCACCATTCATATGGGTTTATTTTTCTGTCAGCCTTTGCTAATGCGATGTAGTTAACAATCGAAACAGATTTCTTTAACTTTATTGTTTTCTTTTCTCACAACCTTAGAAGAAATTAGAAATATTTTTAATGTTTTTTTTTATGTCGAATAGCAATGTCGAGTTATTCGACTACTCGCCAAAGTGAATGGCGATTAATCGGTATTCGACTATTCGCTATAAACACTATTCGCGGCAACTCTAATGAGAACTAAATTAAATCAGAATCCTGTAAAATATTGTCTTATTTTCCAACTGATTTTATAATTTCTCAGGTAGATTGTATTTTTATGTGGTAGGCTTCGGCCGTGGCTAGTCACCACCCACTGGACAAAGGCCAAGGTCATTACAACCAGGTTTCGGCCCGAAGGTCAGTGAAGTCAAGAAAAGTATTGTTCCGCCTTCTAGATTTGTCTGTTGCCATCTTTGACCGTATCATCCCTTCAGATCAGGCGAGAACGTGGTCAGTTTAAATTAAAAAAATCAAGAACACAAGACCACGATTTCACAAATCATATTCATATTTTGTAACAAGTATGATGAACTCCCATGACGTTATTGTCAAAATTAAAAAAAAAAAAATTTTACCTACAGCTTTTCTTAATCGCTCAAACCGAGTAGTGGAGTCACTAAGCGACAAAAATGGGTCAAACCTGTTTTTTTCATGCAGAAGCATGAAACTTGGCACATTGATTTCTAATGTAAAAATAGGCTGATTTCGATCGGTAGCCCTCGGTAGCACCCCCTCTGGCAGCGAGGAGGGGGGTTGGAAGGGGCGCTCCACCCGGCTTCATTATAAAAATTCTGGGAGACCACACATAGCTAATAGGTCAAGTTTGGTATCAATTTCGGATAAATCGAGGACGTAGATTTCATTTCTGGAATAAAAAAATGACATTTGTGATGATTTGTTTAACAAAAAAATTTAAAATTAGAATTACGTAACTTCGTTTTTATTGTTCAAATTACTGTAAATTCAAAAATACTAGTTTTTTTAATAAACAAAAAATATGTTAATAAAGTCTAGTTTATGTAGATTAAAAAATATATAATTTTATATTACTTTTCTTAATAACAAACCGCATAAAAAAATCTTTTGCTGTCCTGGGCCGCAATTTTCTTTTAACCGCCATGAAAAGGGTTGTTAGTAAAAAACTTACTATTTCATGCTGAAGTTTAAAACTTGCCACAATTACAATTCCTTACGTTAAAATAAGTCGTTTAGAATCAGTAGCCGTCGGTAACCAGCCTTCTGACAGCGGGGAGGGGGGTGAAAGGGGCGCACCACCCAGCTTCACTTAAAAAAATCTGGAAGACCACGTATAGCTAATACGTCATGTTTGGTATCGATTTCGAATAAATCAAGAACGTAGATTTCATTTCTGATAATAAAAAACGCATTTTATGGGTTTTTAACCAAATTATAACACAAAATTAGTTCTTAGTTTTTTTTTTATTTAGAGGCACTTTAATTCTAAATTATAGTAATATTTTGTGATAAACATAAATATTTTTTAAAAGTTTTTTCAAGTAGATTAAATAAAATAGAACTTTGATATTATTTTTATAAACTTTTACTCGTACAATTTTTTTAAGACACTAGAGTCGCTATTTTCTTCTCACCGCTGCGCTGCGTTGTAAACCCCTATCAACTGTAAAATACGACTATGTACATTCATTTAACATGTTATTGATATAAGAACTTGATATTGTCAAACATAAAATACAGAAAAATCCTATGGCACATCATAATTTACTCTCCCTGAGACAAACTTTTAAAAAATAGGCCCGAAAGTCGTATCTCTTTAATAATAAACGGCTAACCAAAGTTATGCATCTATTTTTCAATTAAATGTAATGTGGCAAAATTATAAATACTACTGGCACCTACCTACAGCTTATTTATATCGTTATATTGTTTTCCAAGACGGATGCTCCATATATAATATAATATAATAATAATATAGTTCAAAACATTTTATGACGAATTATGATAAGCTTTGCACTTATTTATTTAATCAGTCCCATGCACAATATTCTGACAACTGAAAGGTTTTCAGACAAAGGAATGGTCTGCTTCTTGCTTCCTAAACCAAAAGAGAGGATGGGTTAGACTTAACCAAGAAATTATGCCTAGCCTCTCTCAAACAAAGTTCCTTGTAAAATGCGTGTAACAAATGCTGGTATACAGACATATCATGGAAGTAGAAGTATATTTTCCAAATAGTGTTTTTTTTGTGATAAGGTTTTTCCTACATAGTTATTGATTGTCGAGTAGTAATTACTGCTTGATCTGCAGTTTCATTGACCGCAAAACATCATATCAAAACCATATAGGTAGAGTTAAGTTTGTGTGCGGTACTTTTATGCTAGTCGAAGGATACGAGTCTTGCTATTTTCCAGCCTCCTGCTTGGTTTTAGAAGGAATAAGCAAACAAAGGGACACCTTATTCATCTAACACCGTTTTGGTGGCCAGTATATTATGCGCGAAACTGATTTTATTTATAAATAAAGGGCGGATTGCTGAGATTGATGCAAAACTGCATGAAGACGGTCTTAAAATGTAATGAGCTATAATAACAATATTATCTTTGGAAGAATCAGTCTTGGAATGTAACATACTGATATAAAAAAGCTTTAAGCCTGGAGTATTTATAATTTTGCTAGATAACATTTTGTTGAAACAGTTTGATTCATAACAATGTTTAGCAGTTTCCGTTCCGCGATTTGATCGTGTTTTATCGCACCTATTTTTTAAAAGTTTGTCTCAGGGAGAGTAAATTATGATGTGCCATAGGATTTTTCTGTATTTTATGTTTGACAATATCAAGTTCTTATATCAATAACATGTTAAATGAATGTACATAGTCGTATTTAGCAGTTAATGGGGGTTTACAACGCATCGCAGCGGTGAGAAGAAAATAGTGACTCTTAGTATCTTAAAAAAAATGTACGAGTTAATTTTAATAAAATTAATTAAAATGTTCTATTTTATTTAATCTACTTGAAATAAACTTTTAAAAAATATTTATGTTTATCACAAAATATTACTATAATTTAGAATTAAAGTGCCTCTAAATAAAAAAAACTAAGTATTATTTTTGTGTAATAATTTGGTTAAAACCCAATAAAATGCGTTTTTTTAATATCAGAAATGAAATCTACGTCTTTGATTTATTCGAAATCGATACCAAACTTGACGTATTAGCTATACGTGGTCTTCCAGATTTTTTTAAGTGAAGCTGGGTGGCGGGTGGTGCGCCCCTTTCACCCCCCCTCCCCGCTGTCAGAAGGCTGGTTACCGACGGCTACTGATTCTAAATAGCTTATTTTAACGTAAGGAATTGTAATTGTGGCAAGTTTTAAACTTCTGCATGAAATAGTAAGTTTTTTACTAACAACCCTTTTCATGGCGGTTAAAAGAAAATTGCGGCCCGGGACAGCAAAAGATTTTTTTATGCGGTTTGTTATTAAAAAAAGTAATATAAAATTATATATTTTTTAATCCACATAAACTAGACTTTATTAACATATTTTTTGTTAATTAAAAAAACTAGTATTTTTGAATTTACAGTAATATGAACAATAAAAACGGAGTTACGTAATTCTAATTTTTAATTTTTTTGTTAAACAAATCATCACAAATGTCATTTTTTTACACTAAAAATGAAATCTACGTCCTCGATTTATCCGAAATTGATACCAAACTTGACGTATTAGCTATGCGTGGTCTTCCAGAATTTTTAAAACAAAGCCGGGTGGAGCGCACTCTCCACCCCCCCTCCCCGCTACCAGAAGGCCCCTTCCATTAGGCTACCGATCGAAATCAGCTTATTTTGACATAAGGAATCAATGTGCCAAGTTTCATGCTTCTGCAAGAAAAAAACAGGTTTTGCACTAAAGTCCCCCACTAGAGTCTATCAACAATCAACGAAGTTCAGCCCAGACAAATATCCTCGAGCTTTTCAAAAATGTCAGAAATGGACCTAATCCGCGAGTTTTAGCCCTTCCAAACGAGAATCCTGTATCTGGCCGACTGATCTTTCCTTTTGGACCTTTACGGTAATAAACGCTATGAAATGACCGGACGGTGAGCCAATCTTGCCAATTTCCTGGACCGGCCCGAACCCCTTTCAACTAGTTAACTGTAGTTTGAACTAACATCGCAGGAGATCTTGGTATCACTATATCTCTTTACCGTAGTAGGTATCACTGGCGTTTTGTGGCTTTACTCGATGAAAAGTAATTTGGGGTTTATACTCCAACAGAACTGGTTACCTACTTTACTTACCCTGTCAGAGTCAAACCACAGTTATAAGTTGTGTGGCCAAGCTATTTGAAATCAGGGGATTGGCCATAGGTCGCCCACTGAGCTACGAACGGTACAAATCTATGAATCCTATAAATGTTGTTGTAGGGTTTAAGCTGCAAATTACAACTGACTCTGTATCTATTACAAACATATCCATATCAGCAAGTAGAACTGCTGGACGGATTTAGTATTTTTGTATTTGAAGATGTGAATCGATGAAAGATCAATGGACGAACTAGGGGCGCTCAGTAGTTTTCCTCAAAAAAAAAGTGTTATCCTGCTAGACCTCAAAATCTAGGTAACATCACTACACAGTATCATAATATTTTATATCTTAATTTTAACTTATATTATTATTTCCACAGTTCCTGCATCCCGCATCCCGAAGACCTAATCCCGAAGTCCTAATCTATCCAAGAAATCCTGTTCCCAAGTTTCCTCCCTTACTGAAGAATCAAGAACTTCCTCAAAAAAAATCCTCAGAACCTTTTTAACCTTGCTTGTATTTTTAAGTTGGAAACCGTACATCTTACCGTATTTTTAATTTTTAGTCGTGTCCTCGTGCTCGGTTAAACTTTTTTCGGGGAAAAGGGTGGTTCTAAATCAGGCTTGGGATGGTAGTCCCTGTATGTTTTTTTAGCGTTAGCTACAGACTTTTTAATTGCACTTTTCATGTAAATAATAATCGAAAATTAATAAATTATATTAAATGTGCAAAAAATAACTTTGTCGTTGATACTTACATTATGATTCATGACTAAATGACCAATACTACAAAGTATAGTATTATATTATGTGTACGTTAGTACTTAGTGTAATCTGAATTCTACACGTGTAAGTTTAGGTATGCTGTAAACTGCGCCATAATTTCATCAAGTACTCGTATTTACTTATGTTTCTAGTTATTCATTAAACGTGGGTGTATGACTGTGTTTCATTTACGCCGCAATGATTATGAACTTGCTTACTTTTACTTCTGGATATTATCTAAAACAATTTCTAAAGGACTTACCGCGAAAATGATCTTGGACTTTTTTTTTCTAGTCTATGCTGTCCCACTGCTAGGCAAAGACTTCCCCCAAATCCCTCCACGCTTCTCTATCCTGCGCCACCTCTGGCCAGTCAGTCTGGTGCGCGTCTAGATCGTCTCGCCACCTTTTTCTAGGTCGGCCTCGACGACGCCTTCTGTCTTGTGGTGCGGTGCCTACTCTGTAGAGATCCTTGCCCAGCGATCGGGGTGGATACGACTGAAATGACCCTCCCAATCCCATTTTAGTTTGGCTGATTTAAAGCCGACGTCTTTAACTCCCGTCTTAGATCTTATGACGGATTTGACATAATTAAAAATGAAATGGTAATATTCATTAAATAACTGGAAATAAATGAACTGACTTCTGAATTGAATCAAAGTTCCTAAAGGAAGATAGATAGATTTAAAGCTACTTTATTTTGTACACCACACAAGTGGATTAAATTAAAAATTTAAAAAACCCCCAACGCAATAATATGTAATTCACCATTTTTTGGTGGCGGTCATCTTGGATTTTAAATTTATTATAGTGCGTTGTATTCTACTAGTCAAGCCCTTTCATTTGATACCCATATTAGTGGAGAAAAAAAGTAATCCGCCATTTTGTAGCGGCGGCCATCTTGGACCGATTTCCACCAAACATGGCTAAGAACACTCTCGACTAACTCTACTTTCAAACAAAAAAAACTAAATCAAAATCCGTTCATCCGTTCGGGAGCTACGATGCCACAGCAGACAGACACGTCAAACTTATAACACCCCGTCGTTTTTGCGTCGGGGGTGAAAAAGAAATAAGAAGTAAAAACACCTATTGAGATCTACCTATTGACAATTTAAATAAATGTACAAGGCACAGTCTTATCGTTAAAAAGCCATTTCTTCCAACCAATAATTATGGTTAGGATGAAAGGTACCCGTTATCAAAAAAAAATCTCAAACCAACAAAAACAGAGTTGCGTGGATACCTAAAAATATCTAATCGAAATTATAATATCGATACCGTTTTATCGAACGTTCGTTTCCGATTATTCAATAAACTGATGAATTATTAATTAACATTTGTTTATTTCGATTCTCGATGTATTTGGAACAGAATGACAATAACATGTAACTGTTGTTTTTCCTGCGTTATCTTTTTAAACAAGCTTCTCCCAGCGGTTTGGCCTAATAAAAGTAGCTTATGTGATTGTGTGTATGGTTTGATTCTAAAAAATCCCCACCGAAAACCTTTCTGGTTTGATTTTTTTCTGAGGATTTTGATATATATGTACCTACATATTGAAGAGCAAGGATCTTATAATATCTAACTTGTAGGGCTACTCGCATTATATCTAACCAAAAAGAAAAAAGTTTTTTTTATTTTTACCCCCAGATCTGGCGTTGGATTCCTCATCATGTTTTCATTTGCCAATTTTTAGGGTTCCGTACCTCAAAAGGAAAAAACGGAACCCTTATAGGATCACTTTGTTGTCCGTCCGTCTGTCTGTCTGTCTGTCTGTCTGTCAAGACCCTTTTTCTCAGGAACGCGTGAAGGTAACAAGCTGAAATTTATAGGAAATACTAAAGTCCATTGCCTCTTAGAGCTGTGAAAATTTCAAACTTCTAGGCCAACGCAATCAAAAGATATAGTCGAATATGTCGCAAATTTCAGCAAATTTTCGACATTACCAAATAAATCAAAACCTACGGGGCACTTCCCGTGAACCCAGAATCTTGAAATTTGGCACGAAGCAACTCCTTAGAGCACAGATAAAGGAAAAATTGCGAAAACTATAAATTTTAATTTGCATCGTATGAAAAAAATATTTTGAATAATTTTATACCTACTACCCCTTTTCTCATGAACGCGTAGACGTATTAAATTGAAATTCATATCAAATACTCAAGTCTATAATACCTTTAAACTGTAATAAAATCAAACCTCTATGTCAACGCATTCAAAAGAAACAGCAATTTTAGTCGCAATTTTAAACTCGCAAATACTCTCAAAAAATCAAAACCTACAGGGTACTTCCCGTGATCTTAGAATCTTGAAATTTGGCACGAAGCAACTCCTTAGAGCACAGATAAAGGAAAAATTGCGAAAATTGTACATTTTTAGTTACATCATATAAAAAAATATTTTTAATAATTTCATACTTACTACCTTATTTCTCATGAACGCGTGCAGGTATTTAACTGAAATTCATATCAATTACTAAAGTCTATAATACCTTTAAACATTCATTATCTCAAAGCATTCAAAAGAAACAGCAATTTTAGCCGTATTTTTTAACTCGCGACTACTCTCAAGGAAATCAAAACCTACAGGGTACTTGCCGCTAACTCATAATCTTGAAATTTGGTACGCAGCAACGTCTTAAATCACAACCACAGGCAAAATTGCGAAAACTGTAAATTTTTAGTTACAAATATTTTTAATAATTTTGTATTTACTATCCCTTTTCTCAAGAACGCGTACAGGTATTAAATTGAAATTCATACCAAATACTCAGCTTTATAATAACTTTAAGCTGTAAAAAAAAACAAACATCTATGTCAACGCAATCAAAAGAAACAGCAATTTTAGCCGCATATTTTTAAACTCGCAAGTACTCGCAAGGGAATCAAAACCTACAGTATATAAAATTATACCCACTTTTCCTTAGGGTTCCGTAGAAACCCGTAGGTTTGTACGGAACCCTCGGTGCTCGAGTCCTACTCGTACTTGACCGGTTTTATTATTTTATTTCTCCACATCTATATAAAATAATGTCATGCACATTATGACATTTTTTTCAGACACAGTTTTTCTTATAGGTATACACACCTACTTATCTAAGTTCTTTAGTATTTTTAATCTTTATGGAGTTATGTTCTTTTATCTGCTACTCTTTTTTTCAATGATATGTAATTGTAACAAGTAATAAACAAACCTAATAATATTATATTGAACGATGACCTCGTAGCCTTGTCTATGTTACGGCTAAACTCCGAAGTGAGGTTACACCTAGTTTTAGCCGGTCAAACTTAGCTGTAGCCGACCGCAGTCGGATAAAGTTAAGTGTGAACCAAATGTTTGTAAAAAAAAAATGTAGCACTCCGGGAGTGCCGGCAGAAGTGAAAACTTCAATATTAACGTTGTGTTTAATTATAAGTATAAAAATACTATCATTTATGAGGTAGAATACAATGTTTATTTATTGCGCTATCGTACAGAAATATGACAATTTATATGTTGTTATTTATAATATTATATCGTTATATATATTACATTAAATTTTATCTCTCAGAAAAATCAACTTCCATCCATAATTTCGACGACTAAACAGAGCAGCACACTCAGGCACGGTAGAAAGAGTGGGAGATACTAGTTTCTCTCCCTTCCCCTCAATCTTACGCTTTTTCGATCAGCATCACGTGACCCTGACGCGAGTTTGAAAGTTTTTACCCATACAAAAAAAAGTGCTCAGCGCCACTAAAGAAGTTTTCACTTCAAAAAACTTGGTTTTTATTACGAATTCAGGGCAGACCGACATCGAAGCGAGCGTGCTGCGAAGCACCAGATCCGACTTGTACTTAATCCAGAGTTCTCAATTCTTTATTTAGGAATACTTAATGCTTATTTTATGACGATTACCATACAAAAACAATTAAACATGTTGATAACAACCTGTCTCACGTTTTAAACGCGTGAGGCCGAAAATAAATCTTCTACACCTAACTTTAACCGACTGCGGTCGGCTACATATAAGTTTAATCGGCTAATCCTAGGTGTAGCCGCACTTCGGACATTAGCCGTGACATCTACAAATAATAATATTATCTACATGTGGGAAACCTTTTTATCATGTATTCATCAAATTACCAGGCGTTTCTTAGATCCATTACTCAAGCCTGGCTCTAATTACATGCCAACAATATTCATATTCTAGTATTAGATGTGTCCAACGGTTTTACCTGCTAAAAAGTTTATCTAGGAGAGATACCCATATCTTTTTAAAAAGTAGTTTAAACGTGAAAGAGTAACAAACATCCACCTTCAGAACTTTCACGTTTCTTGTACCACCTACATAATATTATCCTAATAATATTTACACGCGAAAGTTTGTAAGAATGTCTGGATGTATGTTTGTTAGTATTTCACGCCTAAACAGGTGGACCGATTAAGCTGAAATTTGGTATAGAGAATAGAGATCGCTTAGACTCTGGAATAACATACAGGCTACTGAACAGCGGGTAAAACCGCTGGGTGCGGCTAGTGTATAATAAAATCAATCAAACAGTAGTGCAATTTATTTGAATCAAAGCGTAGTAGTAATTTCCGAGTTACTGTTCTACTATAGCCGTCTATACTCTATTGCCTTGATGTCGACCGAGTCATGGCCGCGCCGCATACCTAAATGGCGTAGAGCAGCTATAAGATATTACACTGAGTTATAAAATAAGTATTCTAGCTTTATACTAGTAATTAATGGAATCAGGCGTTACTTTGCGGAAAACCTTTATAACAAATATTATGTACTAGCTGTGCCCAGCGGTTTTACCCGCTGGCCTATAGCCTATGTGTTATTTCAGTCTAAGCTATCTCTATATCAAGTTTCAGCTCAATCGGTCCACCCGTTTAGGCGTGAAAGAGTAACAAACACACATCCAGACATCCATTCTTACAAACTTTCACATAAATAATGTTAGTAAGATAATAATATTTTATGTTAATTCCGCTTCAAATTTTTGGACTGGAATTTGTGAATTTGTGTTTTTTAGACTCAGAAATTTGAAGCGGAATTGACACTAAATATTATAATTATAAAAGGAAAGAGTGACTGACTGATCTATCAACGCACAGCTCAAACCGCTGTACGGATTCACATGAAATTTGGGATATAGATAGGTTTTATGATGTAGACTTCCGCTAAGAAAGGATTTTGTCATGCGGGGAAAGCCGCGAGCATAAACTAGTAACTAATATTTCTTTATACTAGTGGTAGGCTGCGGCCGTGGCCAGTACCAGTTACCACCTACTGGACAAAACCGTGTCGCCAAGCGGTCATTGTGACCGTGTTCCGGCATGATGGCCAGTGAATCCAGGGAGAAATTTATCCCATCTTCTATGATTAGTCTGCTTCGATCTACGACCGCATCGTTGCTTTTCATCACGCGAGATCGTGGTCAAAAGCTAACCTATAACAAAAAAAAAAAAAAGAAAGATATTCCAAAGTTAACCTACCTATATCTGATGAAAAAAAAAAGAAAAAATTTGATGTGATCTAGCAAAAGAAAAAAACTCGTTTAGAAGATCCAGCAGTGAAATGTGCCTATTAAGTGCTTTCAAATCCCAAATATAATGTTCCAAAACATGAAAACCCACTACGCAACGCAAAGCTCTTAATCTACAGCTCGGAGATTAGCCGTCTTACGCAAGACATTTGAGGAGGAGAGGAGTAAATATCAACCCCGTGGGAGTGAAAACATTACCAGAATTCTCTCAAATTCAGCTTATACTGCTATGTTAGATTAAAATGAAAATTGAAGAGACTGTACGCGCTATCGCTTTATCGTTGCTATAAAAACTTGGGCTTGCTGGGTCGAAAAGTGTTGATTGCCGCGTCGACAAAATTGTGTGCAAGAACCTAATTGGAACGGTCCATTTGCGAAAACCCTGTACCGTATCTCCCTTTTTATTTTAATCTAAGATTAGCTTATACAATTTTCGAAATATTTTGGCACGATTCAAAATGTCGAGGGTGCCTACGTTGATAATCAGGCATAATCAGGTTATCTTTTCAAAGTTAAGAATTTTAAAAGGGGTAATCTTATTACGTTTAGCTGCCATTTTGAGTCTAAAAAGTTTTTAACAAGGTATGTTTTCCACAGTTTTTTCTAGAGAAAATATTATTTTCAGCAACCGCATTGTTTAATCCACTTTTATATTACGTTCCGCCTAGACGTTTACAGAACTAACGTCATTTTGTAAAACGGCTAGACAATGCTGGACTTGGATGCTAAACTGCGTGATTAAATAAATCTCTATTTTACTATAGCCTCCAATGCATGCAAAAGTTTTAGCCTAAAACTTTTGTCATAAGCCTTAAGAACTAATAGTTCTTTAAACCGAGATGACTGAAACTGCATAGAAATAAGCAACGCAATATTTTTCACTACTTAATGTGGTAGATGCTAATGTCGCCCAGGTTTGAACGCGTCTTTAGTCTGGCAAATAAACAAATTGAATACAGAATGCGACATGCGGTAACCGAGTGACACAGTTTTAGAAACGTGACATCATTTGCCAATTCGTAGAGTTGATAAAAAATATGTTTATAGTCAAGAATGTTTAATTGATCTAAACCAACCTCTGCATCATAATGGCGGAACGTCAGTTTTAATTATTAGTTACGTCTTAAATTCACCATTGTATGTATATTGGCCACTACTTGGCGCAAATATATTCGCTCAGTTCAATTTAGCAATCTCAGCTCATGTTCTATTTTTATAAAAAAAAAAAAACAAAATGGCAAAAGCACTTTTTTATTGACACTTCGCGCGAATTGGAGCCACAACCTAAAACATTAAACGAATCAAAAAATTATTTTGTATTATATTCTAACAAAGCTGAATTTAGGTATCTCAGTCATTATTAGATAGGTCAAATATTGATTTGCTATTAGATCGAGCAAAATAATAACATAATTATCCCATGCACCATAACAAACAGACGCAATAAAAATACCTGAGAGCTATAAACTCCTTGGTGATTAAATATAATGTCTTAAGCTGACATTTTCTATACAACCTTTTTGCTGGCGTGTGGCGACGCCAATATGGCCGCCGTTGCCAACGTACAAGAAATAGTTTGGATACAATGTTGTATTCATTTTATTGGCGCATTATATATAAAATGACCCAGATACAGTGTGTGCTACAACATGAACATCTGTAATTGAGGTGAAGCAATACTTTAACCACAAGTATGGATAAACAACAAGGTGTGATATTAAAAACCGAAACTGAGCGGCTCATATTTGAGCAATATGAGCTCGAAAAGGACAAACGAAAAAAGCTGGAGGGATTAGTAAATGATCTCACCAGCAAATTAGATCAACTACAGCGTGAGATGCAAGAGATGCGTGAACGGAGCGCTGCTCCGAGCACATCTCCCCGCAAAGTTGAAGTTCCTCAATCAATGTATGAAACTGATGAGGAGGAACTCGCACGAGAAACCGAGTGGGTGCGTGTGAAGAGTAGAAAGAAACGTAAATTGAATAAATCGCCATCCCCACAACATCAAGTAGATCTTTGTGAAGATCAAGAACAAGAGAAGCCTAAAGTAAAAAAAATGCTTTTACCGCCGCCTATAATAGTCGAACGGGTAAAAAACTATCAGCAGTTTTATGACCTACTATCGGCGAGCGTCAACAGAGACACATTTTTAATAAAAATGTTGAGTGGCGATAATGTCAAGATCAATGCCAATAGCGAAGAATCGTACAGAGCTATTACCAAGTTATTATTTCAAAATAACTGTTTTTGGCACTCTTATGAAAATAAGCAGGAAAGGCCGATCAGAGTTATGGCCAAAAATCTGCATTTCTCGTGTGCACCGGCCAGAATAGTCGAAGATCTTACTCTAAAAGGCTTTAATATTCTTGAGGCCGTCAATAAACTCAGTTGGAAGGATAAACAACCGCTGAACATGTTTATTCTTTCATTTAATAAAGAAGAAGATATTAAAAAAATATATGGAATTAAGTCTATTTTGGGCTGCAAAATAGAAATACAGCCGCTCAAAACTACCAAACTCATACCACAATGCAAAAGGTGTCAATCGTATGGGCACACACAGAAGTACTGCTCGAAAGAACCTCGGTGCGTAAAATGTACCGGGAAACATTTTACCAAAGATTGCAAGAAATCATCTGATGCAAAACCAAAATGTGTGCACTGTGGCGAGGCCCATCCAGCAAACTATAGAGGATGCATTGTCGCCAAAGAACTGCAAAACACGAGAAACAAACAGCCTCGGATGAATTAGCCAAACAGGATGAGCAACCACTAGGCGACCCCCGCTGCCAACACACACATACAAAGCACTCATTCCCAATCCGGCTTGTTTATTAAAACTAGTTGTGACACTAACGCGTCATTCAGCAAACGACCGCAACAGGGAAAGTCGTGAGCAGAAATTGGCCAATTGTAGCGTTTTATGGTGCTAAACGCGATGAGAAAACATTTAATTTACAAGAGGATCATGTTACTTTCCATATTTAACCATAATTTTGTCGAAATATCAACTAAAAATACAAAAAATAAGCAAAATACTAAAAATTACTATGTGTTGCCACTAAATCATGCAAGACCTAACTTGGGGTAAATTTTACGTATGAGTAGTTATATAATATTATAAACGTCTATTTTACGCCCGTTATTGTAATACTAAAAACCAGTATTCATATTATTATACACATTTAAACAAAAACACTCACATTCCTAATTATTACATGTATAAATAACCAGCCTGGATATCTCAAAATCTGTATAAATATATCTGATACTATATAAATATATCTGAGAGTAGGTACTAGGTTATTATAACAAATCAAAACATAAAGTGAAACCGCGGGTCGGCCAGTCCCAAACACTATCCACCCTATGTTCAAAAAGGAAAACGAGACAACCAATCTAGCGATTTTCACAAAAAAGATTACAAAACAATCATAGCGTACCTATGTCCCTGATACTAAAAAACGTTCAATAATATATTTTTCCCAAAAACTGCCTTTGCAAAATTCTTCAATTTAGTATTAAAAATTAAATACATTACATTTTTCTTACAAGTTTTTCTATTAGGTACATACCTTCTTGAATTTTTTTCTAATTTTCTTTAGACTTTTTTTTAATTGAATATTTTATTACAAATTAATATTTATTACTCTCAAAAAAAGGTAATTTAAAGAAAGTTATACAATGGCCACACTGGAACAAAAATCAAGTTGGGACATGTCGAGACAAATAAAATATCGATATCGACTTTTTAGTAGAAATCTTATCAAAATCTAAAACTTAAAGTTAATAGTGTAGGGACATTGTATGGTATGAAAAGCTCAAAAATGCTTGCACTTTTTTTGTTAAAACGTTACTTTTTGTACTTGATAAGGTCACTTGTACTCGTTGTTTTAATAATTATTATTATAATCCCAAGCTTTACCAATGCCCATAAACTCAATTTCCTATGAAGAGAATGAATTTATCTATCAAAATATCGGATGGTTAACACATGAACAAGTGGTAACTGCGAACTATCAATATGATATAAAATATTAGGTAGGTTCGAAACAGGAATTTCATGTAAGTACCTACCTACAGCACTGTAAAATAATACAAGTGAATAAAATAAAAAATTTAAAAAACCCCCGCCCCAAACGTAATACACAATTCACCATTTTTAATGGCGGCCATCTTGGATTTTAAATTTTATATAGTAGGCTGTATTTTACTTATTAAGCCCTTTCATTTAGTATCCATATTGAGGTAGTTGTGAAAGAAAAAAGTAATCCGCCATTTTGTAACGGCGGCCATCTTGGACCGATTTCCACCAAACACACACACACAGACAGACAGACACGTCAAACTTATAACAACCTCGTCGTTTTTGCGTTGGGGGTTAAAATGGGGAAGTCAATACTAACGTGACATGGCAACATAATTTTCAGGCTAGCCAACGTAAAGGCTAGAGGTTAAATAACTGTGAATGATCTTTAGTGCACATGCAGGCTGTTTCTGTGTGTGTATTATATTCGTGTGCGTGTATTTATGGTAGTGTTGGATAATTTTGACGTAAGCGTTCGTAGCGACATTATTGAAAATTCATTAGTGTGGAATCGTTATATTAGTGTGAGTTGCCTCTCCCCCCGCCAGAGATGCCAGCATTTTTCACATATAAATTAGTCCGCGTATCTTCTCCCTAGGCTAAGAACTCGTTGCGTTTTTTGAGATTTTTTTTCTTTCGAAATTGATTCTCTTGCTGTTTTTCAATATATACCTAACACTGATAACACTTTTATGTGTAAAAAGCAGCTGAAATTTTGTATTGAGATAGCTTAGACCCTGGAATAACATATAGGCTACATAAGTACTGCGGGTAAAACCGCTGGGCGCAGGTAGTACAACATAAATTTTAATAACAAGATACGCGTTTATTTGGTTCACTAGTTCAGCCAAATATTTTTTTAACTGATTTAACCTAATATAAGATTACGAAAAATACCTAATTATACCTACCTCTTATAACCTTCCGTCATAATATGCAATAATATTTTGACCAAAGTATCGATAGTGAGTATCGATAAATTCAAGCACTACCGTTGTTAACGTAAAATGTGCGTCATCTAGTGCACATGCAAGCGGTTTCTGTGTGTGTATTATGTTCGTGTGCGTGTATTTATGGTAGTGTTGGATAATTTTGACGTAAGCGTTCGTAGCGACATGACTGAAAATTCATTAGTGTGGAATCGTTGTATTAGTGTGCGTTGCCTCTCCCCCCGCCAGAATGCCAGCATTATTCACATAGAAATAAGTCCGCGTATCTTCTCCCTAGGCTAAGAACTCGTTGCAAACAGCAGACCAAGAAGACACCTATTGTTAACCAAACTTCTAATGTAAATAGAACTAATGTCAACAAAGCTCACAAGCCAGTCATACACGAGGTTTCATATGCACAAATGACAACAGGGGCTCAACCGAAGCAAGTTCAGCCGGCAAAATCTGATATTGACAATAAACTAAGTCAAATACTTCTGCTTATGACTTCATTCGATGAAAGGCTCAAAAAACTTGAATCAGGCACTAGAAAGGCTCAGAAGAAATAACAAAACCATGAATAAATCAATCAAAATAATGGCATGGAATGCAAACGGACTGCTCAAACACCAACAAGAGTTACAAGCGGTTCTGGTCACAGAAAAGATTGATGTGTGTCTCATATCTGAAACACATTTCACCAGAGAGTCTTTCATCAAATTTAATGGATACAAATCCTACCATGCGTTGCATCCAGATAATAAGGCAAGAGGTGGTAGCTCCATTATAATCAAGGAAAATCTTTACCACTATGAAACATTTAAACTTGAAGAACAACATACTCAAGCTATCGCTATCTGTATAAAGACAAAAAAGTATCCAGTTACAATATCAGCCATTTACTGCCCACCAAAATATGCACTAAAACGCCAACATTACAAGGACTTATTACAAGAACTTGGAAATCGGTTTATACTAGGAGGTGATTTTAATGCTAAAAACACTTTCTGGGGCTCTAGACTAACAACGACTAAAGGAAAAGAGCTATTGAGTGCCATAAAAGATTTGAAGAGTAATGTGATATCCACAGGAAATCCTACCTATTGGCCTACAGATCAGAACAAGATTCCTGACTTAATTGATTTTTTTATATACAAAAATATATCAACTAGTTTTTTAAACATCAGGGACAGTTGTAATATGAGTTCCGATCACTCCCCAATAATCTTGACGAGCGAAACCATTCTAAAGAAGCAACCAAGTCCAACATTAGTAAATATGAATACAGACTGGGAAAACTTTAAGTTAGATCTGGAATCAGTGATAGACTTAAAAGTTCCACTAAAGAATCCGCAGCAGCTAGACGAAGACGTACAAAAACTCGTCACAAACATACAACAATGTGCCTGGAAGAACACACCAATAACTACGTTCACACACAGAGATAAGTACTACCCACTAGAAATTATTAACCTCATAGCCAAAAAACGTAAACAACGACAAATATGGCATATGACCAGAGCACCACAGGACAAAACCAAACTAAATAAGCTTACAAAAAAAATTAAGAGAACTATTGTTAAGTTTGACGAGCAAAATATGGATAATCAGCTGGGAAAGTTAACTAACGATCGCACAACTGATTACTCACTATGGAAGATGGTCAAAAATATAGATAAACCAATAATAGCGAGTGCGCCATTAAAGGAAGAAAACGGAGGTTGGGCTATAAATAACGACCAAAAGGCTGTAAGATTTAGCCAACATCTAGAACAGATCTTTCAACCTAATCAAAACACGAGAGACACGCCGTTAGTAAATGAACCAGCAGACTCTGACACAGAGATAAAATTAGTTACACCAAACGAAGTGCAAAAAGAGATAAAACAATTAAAACGAAAAAAATCTCCTGGTTTTGACCTCATTACCGGCGACATATTGCATAATTTACCTCGCAAAGCTATTGTCAAACTAACAACACTTATCAATGCGACATTTCGGCTACAACACGTTCCAGATATGTGGAAGGTTGCGGAAATCATCATGATACCCAAACCGGGAAAACCACTTAACGAGACATCATCTTACAGGCCTATTTCACTGCTGCCAATTATATCAAAATTATTTGAAAAGCTCTTGCTAAAACGATTGAAACCTATCATCCAAAAATGTAACCTGATACCTGATTATCAATTCGGATTCAGGGAACGTCATTCTACTATCGATCAAGTACATCGAATTACGAACGTCATAGAAAAGGCATTAGAAGAAAAGAAGGTCTGCTCAACCGTTTTCTTGGACGTTGCTCAGGCTTTCGACAAAGTATGGCACGAGGGCTTAATGTGCAAACTAAGTAACATGCTTCCGCTAAAGTTTGCTGAATTATTAAAATCATACCTTACACAACGAATGTTCAGGGTACGACAAGAAGATGCCTATTCACCACTCAGGCCTATAAAAGCTGGGGTACCTCAAGGCAGTGTACTTGGACCAATTCTATACCTATTGTACACTTGTGATATCCCAGAGCTAGAACAAAATACCATAGCAACCTTTGCTGACGACACCGCAATTATGGCGACAGGGACCACGCATAAGGAAGCAGTACAAAAGGTTCAAACAGCCGTAAATGCTATCCATGACTGGACGTGCAAATGGAAAATTAAATTGAATGAATCAAAATCTATTCATGTCGATTTTACTAACAAAAATACTATTTATCATCCGGTTTTCATCAACAACACGGTCATACCTTATGCGAACACAGCCAAATACTTGGGCATGACTCTCGACGCTAAGCTCCGCTGGAGAGCTCACGTCAAGAAGAATCGTACAGAACTAGAGCTACGATATAGGTCAATGAACTGGCTTCTCGGAAAATATTCTAAGTTGTCAATTCACAACAAATTGCTTTTGTACAAACAAGTCCTAACACCTATTTGGACGTATGGCATTCAGTTGTGGGGATGCGCTAAAAACAATAATATAGAAATTATACAACGTTTCCAAAATAAAGTGCTCAGGGACTTAGTAAACGCCCCTTGGTTCATTAGAAACGAGGATCTCCACCGCGATTTGAAAGTGGACCTCGTGACGAACGTCATCAAAAAGTTCGCGGAAGCCCACCAGCGCCGGCTCCATCATCACGTGAACGTCGAGGCCATCCAGCTCCTCGACACCACGGGTCTAGTGAGGAGACTAAAAAGGAAAAAACCTTTCGAGTTGATTTAAGTGTAGTGAATAGTGAAAAGTAGTGTTAGTGCTGCATAATAAGAACACATGAACAAAGTGTCTTCACCTTTATAGAGACAGTAAGAACAAGTGTTATTGGACACGTTCTTAGTTTAACTCAACCTAGCAGTTTAAGATAAAATTAAATTACTTATTAGTCATAATTTAGACTAGATTGTAATCTGATGCAATGTCTATTTCTAAATTAGGCATATCATCCACAAAAAAAAAAAAAAAAAAAAATTATTGGCGCGGTGTAAGACGCGTGATTTGAGAGATGAAATAATTTAAGAGCCAAAAGAATCAATAAAAATTTGATAGGTTTTGGCTGTTGGCTTATGCGCAGCTGTGTGGAGTGTAAAAAAATGGGTATTTTTTTTAAAGCTGGTGAAACTTCGTCAGACCTGAAAATGACGTACAACACATGTACAACACTTGCATTAACTAGTGTTCGGCCACACACCAATCTACAGAATAACCAAGTGCTTCTAAACCAAATACACATAAGTACAAGTATATGTATATACTTTATTATGTTACACATACGTATAACTAATAATATCAACCTTGATTTACTGTTGAAAATCGAAAACAAACATGGCGTCTAGCAAAATGTACACCTACTTAATTCCGAACACGACCTTGATATTGATCGGCTCGATTTCCTAAAACAACGCAGGTTTCCTTGGATTAATCTAGAAATTTTCAAGGATAACGTCCTATGGCTTCTACAGGGCAAGTGTTAATCTAGATTTAGTCAGTTGTTTACTTATAGGTACTATTTACTTAAACATTAGAAAATGTTAACATTCCATTTTTAAATCCATTTTTTTTTCACTAAAGACAAATTTTGGCAAATGCACAGAGGTGCGGCGCCAAACTCCGATCCGATCTATACGTAAGTCAAAGTAGAAAAAACCTATATTTTATATTTTGTCACGCACACTTGGCTGCAGTAAGTCCTCCTTGTGTGCCAATTTATCCTAAAAGTCGTCCTTAGATGTAGACGACTAACTAATTTAAAAAAAAGCGTCTAGACCTTTGAAGACGAATTAATGCCCACAGGTTCAAAATAGCTAATTTAACGCACCTAAACTGAACAGGGCCCTTTACTTACCTTTTCGGAGCAGGTAAAATGTACCTACATCAAAAGTAACACAAATAAACGGCGAGTAACATCCCTTTCAAGTACATCGTGCTATTGTAGATGAAGTAGATATAGGTACCAGTATACATAATAGTTATAGAATAAACACGCTCGCTCGCCCAGCTGATCCCGACTCGAAACTCGGAGCAAATGGCGATGCGACGTTGCCAGTTGCCACGCGGCGTTGCCACTACGTGCGCTCGAACTTCTTGTTTGCGATACGAAAAGACTTCACGTAAATATGGAGACTGCTGTAGATGTATAATTTGTGTAGGTACTTTTATAACGGTGCCCGCCATTTATGCGTTAAAAGTTAAAACAGGTTCCTTTAATTTTGGTCTTGCAGCTAATTGGCTGGCCTGCAAAATAAAACGTGAGGGCACTTTGCCGCCTTTTTCATGTGACACTGGTTTATAAGGTTTGGTGTCAGGTAGACTTTTTAGGAGAAATTCTCGATTTTAATGATGGCTGACTATGTATTTTGAATAAATTAATTGACCTTTAACGTTCGTTAATTCATAATTATTCATTGATTGGAACTTGTAAGCAAGTGAAGGTCATTTGCTGTGATACACCTATTATAATAGGTACACTTGCCTACCTATGATTGTACCTACCTACATATTTTCATTACCAAAAAGTAGCTCAAATATTTTCGACTAATTTGTAGTTAATAGTAACTGAGTGGCAGTGCGGTAGCAGTTGTTTTTCCATCACATAGGTCAAAAAGTTTTGACAATAACCTAACTAAAACAACAAAAACGGCACAATCGTGAAAACCGTGGTCGAGATATTCTCGACAATATTAGACGTGAGTTGTGCCGTTTTTGTTGTTTTAGTTATGGAGAACATTCGCGATGTTTTAAAAATCGTCAGTTTAAAAAATCGTGCCCATAACTTGCCTAGGTACCACCAACCTAGCTGTAAAAATCTAATAGGTTTTTAGTTTCTAGTAATTATTAATCTGAATTAAATGTACATAATTTGTAAAACTCAAAATTCAAACAATACCTACGTAATGAAACACCAAATTCTCGGAAAACATCTGCTATCGAAAATATTCACCGATAAGTAATCAGCCACAGATAACAATAACGAACCAGTTTTATTATCTATCTGATACCTAGATAATGCATTGAGTCAGAATACCAAACGAAATTTGTCTGCACTCCTCACATTTTTATGCATCAAATTCCTACTAACATTTCCAATGGAAGTCTAGACGTATGTTTGTTACTCTGTCACGACTAAACGGGTGGACCGATTGAGCTCAAATTTGGTATAGAGATAGCTCAGACCCTGGAATAACACATAGGTTATAGTATAGCGGGTAAAACCGCTGGTCGCAGCAAGTAAATAAATATTCGTGGCCATTGCACGGATGACGCAAAAACATGCACTGCTCGCTGTAGAGAACTGTAGAACAATAATAGGAGCGCACGGAGCGGCAACGCCTCGCGGCGGCGTGGCAGCTGGCAACGCCGCGCGATCGATGGAGCGCCCAGTTTATCTCACTTGAACTTTGTATGATACAACGCGTAGTAGGTTAGTATTAGGGCTTGCAAAAACCGGCCAAATTTAAAAATCGGTTTTTTCGGTTTTTGGATTTTTTAAAACCGGTTAATCGGTTTTTTCGGGTTTTTCGGTTTTTGATAGTTATTTTAATAAAAAAAACAATAAAAAGATAAAAATGGTTATTTTGTACACATATCTTAGTACAATTGACCATTTCAAAAAAGAAAACATGCAAACTCTACATTAAATTCGTAAAAAATAACCGTTTAACGGTAACTTTCCTTTATTCCGACGAAAACTACTTCCGAATTAGTAATATTGACTAATCTGTGAAATGAAATACAGTATTTTGCTAAACTAAAACTGGATGTCGCGTTTTTCTTTCCGCATCATTTTATTTCACTAAATAATACCGCGTTATGACAATTTAATTTCATGTAAAAATGAGAATATATATTACCATGATTGTCGGCCGCAGCACATTGTGCAGTTTGCAAATTTGTGGAGAATTTATTATCCGGAAGGTGCTCCAAAAACTGGGATAAGGGATTTTCGATAGGCGGTAAACGCATATCAAATCTTTGATGATGACACGGTCATCTTGTCGACGTCAGTAGAAGACATCCAGGAGCTGTTCCAAAGACTCGAGGCTCAGAGCAACTGCATGGGCCTCGCAGTAAACAGAGACAAGACGAAGATTATGATAGTAGATCGCGCTGGAAAACTTCCACCAATATAATCCCAGGGGTTGACATTGTGGACCATTATGTGTATCTGGGCGCACATATATAGGTACAACGATGGTGACTGCGCACCGGAGATAAAGAGGCGTAGAGGGGTATGGCTAAGGATACCATGAGCCGACTCAATAACATCTGGATGAGAAGAGGTATCCAATGCCACAAAGACCCGGTTGATACGATATATCCAATTTTCCTATATGGGGTGGACACATGGGAAATACGAGCTCGAGAGACAAAGAATAGAATAGAATAGAACTTTATTCACGGCTATAAAACACAGAAAACAAAAAAAAATGCAAATAAAAGGATTGATGCATTCGAGATGTGGAGTTGGAGGCATATGCTACGGATACCGTGGACTGCCAATCTCACCAATGCATCTAATTCTTTTGCAGCTTCATATCCGAACCCGCCTCTCAACTATCTGCCAGCAGATAATACTTACCTATTTCGGCCACATAGGAGGGGAGACGAGAGGCTTGAAAAGCTGATCTTAGTTGGGAATACGGAAGGCAAACGAGCCCGTGGTCGCTCTCCCACCAGATGGGGTGATCAAAAGAAAGGCCTCCCTACCAAGTTTTGCTCGGTCGTCAGGGATACAATGGATAGGCACCGCACCAGTAGAGGTAGTTCGTCAGACGAGTCACAACACCAACGTCCATAACCAGTGATGACCACGATCATCAGTCATGAGGGGACGACTGAAGCGAGAGTCGGCCGCAAAATTAGAAACAGAAAGAAGCGAAACCGCGCCTGTGCTATGTGAAATCGCCCCAGAGTGGATGATTGATCATGTTTTAATGATTAATGCTACAGTTATTCGCAATTTAGTAAGAGTATACTCAGAACATTTTATATACGTTTATCGATAATTTTTGAGTTAGCTTATGTTGAAGAGCGATATACGGAGCGCCACACGGAGACAAAAACGTGGCCTTTTTGTTGAATTTATATGTAATGGGCGACTGGTGGCACTTATTGGAGTCTGTCTGTGAGTCCATTTATAGAAAATGACTACAAAAACAGTCTTTTTATAAGATTTCATAGCAATAAAAAAAAAGCGAAAACACCAAAAAAATCGGTTTTCTGCCCGTATAAAAACCGGTTTTTAAATAGCTCGGTTAATCGGTTTTTTCGGTTAACCCAATAATCGGTTGCAAGCCCTAGTTAGTATAGACGCTTTATTTATATACCTTTACTTTTGGAAGGGAAATCAACAATCGATGAGAAAATACTAAATACTAGTGTTTTAAAAACTTATTGCCTAGATATATATAATATACTAGCTGCGCCCAGCGGTTTTACCCGCAGTACTTATGTAACCTATGTGTTATTTCAGGATCTAAGCTATCTCTATAGCAAATTTCAGCTCAATCGGTCCACCAGTTTAGGCGTGAAAGAGTAATGAACATTCACCCAGACATCCATACATTCTTACAAACTTTCACGTTTATAGAAACATTACCAGCGCCCTGGGCGAGATTTCTACGGCGCCCCCTAAAAAGTAATTCAAACCCATACTAAAAACGAAAAAGGAAAAAATTCCTGAGCTCCGAGAAAATTTTGAAATTTTCAGCACGAATGATGTGCGTTAAGCTTGCTTCGAGTGGCAAAGAAACTAAATAAATATTCTTATTTATAAAAGCGCGAGCAGCTCGACTGCGAGCGCCGCGAAAATTTAGATTTTTTCAACACGAATGATGTGCGTTTAACTTGCTTCGAGTGGCAAAGAAACTAAATGTCCTTATTAATAAAAGCGCGAGCGCCGAGAAAATTTTGAATTATTCAGCACGAATTTTGTGCGTTTAGCTTGCTCCGAGTGGCAAAGAAACTAAATAAGTATTTTTATTCATAAAAGCGCGAGCAGCTCGACTGCGAGCGGCGCGAAAATTTAGATTTTTTCAACACGAATGATGTGCGTTTAGTTTGCTTCGAGTGGCAAAGCAACTAAATGTCCTTATTTATAAAAGCGTGAGCGCCGAGAAAATTTTGAATTTTTCAGCGCGAATGATGTGCGTTTAGCTTGCTTCGAGTGGCAAAGAATCATAATGTCCTTATTTATAAAAGCGCGAGTAACTCGCTGCGAGCGCCGAGAAAATTTTGAATTTTTCAGCACGAATGATGTGCGTTAAGCTTGCTTCGAGTGGCAAAGAAAGTAAATGTTCTCATTTATAAAAGCGCGAGCAGCTCGCTGCGAGCGCCGAGAAAATTTTGAATTATTTAGCACGAATGTTGTGCGTTTAGCTTGCTCCGAGCAGCAAAGAAACTAAATAAGTATTCTTATTTATAAAAGCGCGAGCAGCTCGACTGCGAGCGCCATAAAAATTTAGATTTTATTCAGCACGAATGCTGTGCATTTAGTTTGCTTCGAATGGCAAAGAAAGTAAATTTTCTCATTTATAAAAGCGCGAGCAGCTCGCTGCGAGCGCCGAGAAATTTTTGAATTTATCAGCACGAATGATGTGCGTTTAGCTTGCTTCGAATGGCAAAGAAAGTAAAGTTTCTCATTTATAAAAGCGCGAGCAGCTCGCTGCGAGCGACGAGAAAATTTTGAATTTTTCAGCACGAATTATGTGCGTTTATCTTCCTTCGAGTGACAAAGAAACTAAATGTTCTTATAAAAGCGCGAGCAGCTCGCTACGAGCACTGAGCACCGAGAAATATTGAATTTTTCAGAACGAATGGGGCGCCACGGGCGCCCCATTATAGAGCCTATGGCACCCCTTTTATCCGGCGCCCTGGGCGGTCGCCCATCCGCGCCCTACCCTAACGCCGGCACTGGATAGATAGATAAACAAATTATTGCACACAAAAAAAATTACAAACAATATACAACATAAAATACATTTGGAAAAGAACAGTGTTACAATTGGCGGTCTTATCGCTAATAACATTAGTAAGACTAATTCATATAAAAGTAAGATTGATTCATATCAAAATCGCGTCATAAATATACCTAGATAACCATTGAGGTACAATTATAATAATAATAAATATAATACTTAAATATTTCAGGACAATTCACACAGCGCCACTTAACCCCATACTAAGCAACTTAATGCTTGTATTATGGTGAAGTGATTAGGATAACGGATATAATACTTATATACTTTTTTTTTTTTTGTAAATACATACTTATAATAGATATTGAAAACCACCCAGACCAGAAACAAATATCTGCGGATCACACAAATATTTGCCTCATGCGGGAATCGAACCCGCAACCTTCTGCGTTGCAAGCGGGTATTAGCCCACCGCGCCACAGAGGTCGTCTATAATAATTACTATGGTGTGGTCACTAGTCGCGATAATATCTGACTCATAAGCAGGGTTTTCCTATTAGGTACTTACTACTTACCTATAACACTATTTTTAATATTAATTGAATATTTTTATTATGTTAATTAGGCGTTACTATGACGACGACTAAATACTACGCAATGCAAATATAGACTACAACTACAACGCTGACACGTGTTTCGCCTCTACACGAGGCATCTTCAGAAAGACATTAACTCGCCATTGGAGCGGTAGTCGTCGTCGTCGTTTCATACCATTTAAAATAAATATCATTTATTATTGTCCAATTACATACATAGTGCCATAAAAACATAACTGACACGTGTCTCGCCTCTACACGAGGCATCTTCAGAGAGATCTTTAATCGCCGACCGCTAGACAGGGAGCGGTTGTCGTCGTCGTCGTTTCGTACCATTTCAAATAAATAAAATATTATTTATTGTCCAATTACATACATATAGTGGCATAAAACCAATATTGCCTACATAAAAAAAAGTGTAGGTCTGTGTTATGAATCTAAAACAACCTTAATAAAAGTGGACAAAAGGGGTGCATTCAGCGTATTCTGGGCGTACCTTATATTTAGTTAGACTCATAAATTTAGAGCGGTATTAACTCTAAAAATTTATTAATAAGTGATATTTTTATGTTTACAAAATATTTGAACAAAAACTAGGTTTATCATAATAAAATTCAGCGAAATCGGTTAAGCTATTAAAGTAAAGCATATACCTTCCTACTTCCTACCCATGAGCTATAATAAGTACATACCTGTACCTACACCCTCAGGCAGCCCCGATAAACTGCCAACTGCCTACAATGTATTAAATCACACAGCGGCGATCGATGCCACACCTGCATTACTGATTTACAATATACGAGTACATTACATACATACCTAATTTGATACCTGCTATACCTACTACCTACATATTATATATTATACCTATACACCTACCTACTGCATACCTTCGAGTAGACATCAACTGGATACGTCACTGTCAGAACCCACCCGCTGTCAAAACAATTAAATTTAAAATTTAAAAACCCCCAACGCATTATAAATTTATCATAGTGCGTTGTATTCTGCTAATTAAGCGCTTTCATTTGATACCCATATTGACGGGGTCGTGGAGAAATAAGTAATGCGCCATTTTGTAACGGCGGCCATCTTGGATCGATTTCCACCAAATATAAACACTCCCGACTAACTCTACTTTCAAACAAAAAAAAAAAACAAAATCCGTTCATCCGTTCGGGAGCTACGATGCCACAGACAGACACACACACCCAGACAGTCAAACTTATAACACCCCCTCGTTTTTGCGTCGGGGTTAAAAATTGACCACCGGGCATACAAATATTTGTCACAATTTGAATTCATCCCTGTGTGTGTATGTTCTTGTACTTGTGTACACTTTAAGCAAGTATTTGACGTTTTTGTGTGGTGCGTGCGTAGTGACGTTATCCCTCTTCTTTAGTCGTTCACTCTTCACTCTTGACAGAGTGGTCGTGGTTGATGACGCAGCATTTTCATTATTGGCTAAAACAGCCCTCGCAATGCGCCTCCACTTGTCACGGTTTCCAGCGACAATATAGTTATCGAAAATTTATTAGTGTGGTATCATTATTGCGCATTTAATGATACCACAATAATGTGTGAAAGAGGATATGCGTGCTAGAGGAGTGGATGCAGATATGACGATTGATAGAGTAGAATGGAGGAGAAAAACGTGTTGTGCCGACCCTACCTAGTGTGAGATAAGGGCAGGAAGAAGAAGAGGTATCATTATTGCGCATTTCCTCTCCTCGGCATAATCTGGCAGACTGTTATAGAAAATAGTCATTTCTTCCAATCCCGTGGTTAATGTTCTAAGATACCTACCATATACCTACGCCCTCGCGTGTTGCTACATAGTTTCCTTCATTAACATAATAACAGTTTAAACTGCACTGTAAACATAACCACACCTCTGCAGGTTTTAAAGGTAGGTAGGTATAGTAAAAACAAGAAAACTAAAAACTAGTGAAGTTTTAAAAAATCTTTTTAAAAACAAGCTTTTATCATTATTACCATCTATCACCAAAGTACTCGTCAAGACGAATCAAATGAGCCCAAACTCGATGGGGTTGCGTCGTTTAATAACGGAGTTCCTATGGCCACCTTCCAGCTCCATCATCAGATCAGCTCAATGTCCTAATAATATTGCATTGTCATCCGATTTGTACATGCTTGCAAAATTTCAGCTCAATCGGATACCGGGAAGTGGGTCAAATTAAATTTGCAAGATTTTATTACAGACAGACATACAGACAACAGACAGGTAAAAGGTAACTAATGTAGCCCATAACCAGAAAATGTAAAAAAAACCTGTCATTATGTATCATCACAGCAAAAAAAAATAATTTTATCTTCATTTAGTGTCCGACCGAAATTTCGGTTTCGGTTTCGGTTTCGGCCGAGTTTCGGCCAAAAATCGAGTTTCGGCGAAAGTTTCGGTTTCGGCCAAAATTGGCCGAAACTTTTGCCGAAACCGAAACTCCCTTCGGAAGTTATCGTGCACGCTCGCCTAGCTTCGTTTCTCGCGACAACGCTTTGGCGGACGACTAATAATTGTAATATAGGTTTGTTAATTTTAAATGTGTGATTTGATATTATCTTTGTTGAGAGTGGAACTAAGCGTGTAATAGCAATTTTAGGAATTATTATTTTTATATAAAGGTAAAAGAGATTGATGATTCTTCTAAGTACAAATAGGTACAAACCAAAGTATTAATTAGTAAGATTTCAAAATACAAATACTTAGTATTTTACCCGTATGTCACCGAGCGGCTCAATCGAGCCCCACCTGCGCATGCGAATTTGAACCTTATTTTAAAGAAGCTAGAAATAGATGTCAATTTTGATTTGAAATGGAAGTTTTTCCTGGATCAAGGGGTTAATGAAACAGTAACAATTAGTGTTTTGTATAATCAAAATTGATAACTGATAAACATTTTGCTATAAGAACTTAATTTAAATAAATAGGCTAAGCGCTATTCAGACTACGCGCAATGTAGGCTTCCGTAGAACTGGCAAATCGTATATCAATATCTACTGCCTTAATTTTCATCAACGATATCTTTAAAACTTATAAAACTATCTTAACCGCTATGGTTTTCCTGGAAACTTCATGGTTGATACTATATTTGTGATTTTTAACAGTGTTTGAAAGCCAGTAGTTTAGATTTTAGAGGGAGGGAACGCCCAAAAAAAATTTAAACTTGAATATCTTTCAAATGGATCATTAAATCGAAACATTTCCTTAGAAATATGTCCTTCATTAAAATACCTATTCAACAATACCCTAAATGATGGGATCAGCCAGAAAAAATATTATCCCTATTTTACATGTTTGAGAGCTACCCTAAATTAATTGATTTAAATTTATTTATTTTTGTAGCCATTCTCTTACCCTAATCATTGCCCTCCTCTGTGCAAAATTGCAGTTTTATAGTTTCTCCGTAAAGCCGCGGACAGACGGACGGACAGACAAAGCGAAACTATAAGGCTTATTGACCACGGAAGCCTAAAAAAATTAAAAATATTGATATATTTTTTATATTACGACTGATACAACAAAGTTAATATTATGCTGTGCTTTCATTTCATGTCCTAATTAATGCAGAATAATGGGTAAAATGCACCAAATTTCAGTATTTTAAAGATTTTTTTACTTGACCACGTGAGTTTCGGTTTCGGTTTCGGTTTCGGCCGAAACTAAAGCCCCGGCCGAACATTCGGTTTCGGTTTCGGCCGTAAAACTAGTTTCGGTCGGACTCTATTAATGATTCACTAAGTAATAAATTAATTGACGTATTAAGTTCATAGGTAGGTAAATTAATAGGTCACGTCGTTAATTATTAATTTCCCATCAATTATTACTCACAAATCGATATGGGACTTAAATAGACACGGAATACGGATTCATTCATGCAACATTCTTATTTCAAACTGCGTAGAAAATTATAAAAAACGTGAAAGTTTGTAAGAATGTATGTATCTATGTTTGTTTTTTTTTTCCTGTCTTTATGGTCCCCGTGCGTTTTGCATTGGTGCCATTCTTCAAGTCTTCAGATTGTTGCCAGTTTCTTAATTTTTTCGAACGCTTCCCGCCATTATCCCAAAAAAAAAAAAAACAATCTATGTTTGTTTCTGTTTCACGCCTAAACGGGAGGACCGATTGAGTTAAAATTTGGTATAGAGATAGCTTAGACTCTGGAATAACATAATATAGGCTACTGTGCTGCGGGTAAAACCTCTGGGCGCAGCTAGTTCGTGAAAGTTCATTTTTTTTTTTATAAGAATTTTTGGGTACAGTAAGATCTCAAAAACTAAATTTCCATCAAATTTCTCCCTTTAAAGGCGTACAAATACCTACCTATATTACCGATATTGAGTTGAATAATTATTAAAAAACTCACTTATTAAGATTAATAAATCGGCAATATTTTTCTACCTAAATATAAAATGTCTCAATGTTAAAAATTACCTACAGAATACGACTCAGCCTGAATGAGTTTCGAATTTCGAGTGCAATCCGCACGTCATTCTACATAAACAACAGAAAACTACGTTCAAATGAATTTCGAACGCGGCAAATGGCTGCGATCCGATGTGACAACGCAAACACGTGGTTGATATTCCACAATAGGTCTATAGTAAGTAGGTATGTACATTGTAATCGGAAGGGTCAACCGCGCGCCCGCGCTCCCCTCGCTGTATCGATCGCGGTGTTGCCGCGCCGCTACTTTCTCGCGACGTTGCCAGCCCGCACGCTATTTAGATAGATTAATGTAACAACAGAGAGTACGATGCGATATTACTTGTTGCTGTTTATCGGAAAACTTGTAATCTGAATTATTGTAAATATGTCGTAAATGAGAATGACATTTTTCTGTTTGGTTTACTAATTATAATAAGTAACGACTCTGTCATTAGGTAGTACCTCAGTATCTATTTTTGTGTCAATAGTTTTAATGACATAAGACATTAAGAAGGCATTTCCTTGTTAATTTGGATTTCCTTTATCACTTGTATGTTATTCAAAAATACATATTTGATTCTACTAGGATACTAGGATTTATTATCACTTTGCTTCGGGGTTTGAAGTGAAATTTCATTAGGAAGCCATAGTTTGTACCACTTTCCTATTTCAGCTAAGTACACTTACTTATTATAATTTTTTTTTTCCAACCTCGTGGAATACTAATGCAACATTATGAAGATGTAATTTTACTAATAATTTAGAGGTAGAGTCTTAAGTGTGTGTGAGTGGAAAAAACAAATAAAAAGAGTTTTATATAAAAATCTTAATTTATTAAGTCTTCATATTAAATCGGAATGATGGAGCTAAATTTATTATAACTAATTAGCAGATCTCAGTTTTCTACACTCGTGTTATTATTAAACGTTTGTCCATTTTTCCTATAATCTTTGATTAATCTTAAAACGTCTGTTCTGAATTCTAATTTCTGATCTAAGGTGAACTGTCTTACAGCTGGAAGGAGGGAAAGAAAGAATGACGTGTCTTCGTCTTCTACGTTAAAACTAGATGAAGGTTCTTGGTAGTTTGCTTGGACAAATTCTATAGCTGGGTCGCTAAGTTTCCGTTTTCTATCCATTGGCATTTCGTCATCACTCCATCCTAAAGGCTCAGTTTTTGTAAACTCAGATTTTAATAATATTTTCTTCAATTTAGAGTCCTCATCGATGTCGCTCGGCCACGTGTCATCACCATCATTCTGTACAGTTTCCACGTCACTGTTCGATCGACTGGTCTTCTTGTATGCATCTTCTAAGAATGTTAGGTGTTTTGCGTACAAATAGCCTTTCTTTGTGGTATACTTGCCTCGCTTGTGCCGCACGAATGAATCCCTGATATTACGCCATTTGCATTGTAGTTTTTTAACTGTAATAAGATAGTCTGTGATAAGTATTGGTACATTTTTAGTAATAAATTAATTGTAGTAATTTTAATAAATATTTGGACTCCAGTTAATCTGGTCACCATCATCGTCATTATAAGCCCATATCGTCCCATTGCTGGGCAAAGGCCTCCTCCCCTTCGTGCCATGCATCTCCGTCCTGAGCAGTCGTATCTGTTTTGCAAGTAATCTGGTAGATTGTGTTCATTAGTTCATTCGTTTTAGTTGACTTTCACCTAATAAAGAATTAAATATAATTTATTGAACTTTTTGTGATATTGTAATTTATTCTAACCAATAGTCATAGGGCAGTTTGTGTGTCCAGTGCAATTTCGGTGGTAGCCCTATTTCGGTTTCAACAGTCTATTAGATTCTGCTCAGTTCAGGCAAACGAGCAAATATACACAAACCGAGCTATACAATCAATACAAACATATTCATGCGTACTAACCGGGGATCGAACCAGGAATTCCAGGGATATCTGTGTTAGGGACGAGTTTATTCGATTAACTAACTCGGGTGGTGTGTACTGTGTTCGTAGGTATTTCGAGTTGGCACATTTCTAATCTACTTAAGTGTTACTGATAGCAATTAAAAGTTAACCCAACAACACTCCTTTACCTATTTAAAACAAGAGGTTTTTTTTAATAGGTTGTATATTGTGTTACTCATTGTGTAAAGAAAAACTAAATTAAGTACTAATAATGTCCGCTATTGTCATTCTCCAACGGTAAAATACATTTTTCTTCGTAAAAACGCTTAAACATCTATAAAGAGCCAACTTCCTTGGAAACATCCTTCCCCGAACTATTTAAATTAAAATACCACAAACTGTTCTTATAGCTTCGTATCCTGAATGGGAACAAGGACGTAAGTTGTCTCCCATTGTGATTTATAACCTGAATGGGGACGCAAACAACGGGGATACTTGTCCACCGGGGGACAAGAAAGTAATAAATCTTTGTTACCTGTTTTATTATAATAAAATGCCACTATAACTGCGAAAGTTTTACATGGATAAATGTGTTTTTTCCTTTCCTTGCCAAAATATTGAGCTGAGTTGCTTGAATGTGCTTCTGTCTGATATAAATTAGTCAGACTTATACAATTTTATTGAGCCTATGTGTTTGTTATTTACCTACGTTCGGATATTTAGGGTCAGTTTGAATGACTAACATTACTATTACAGCAGTTTTTATTAATTTGTAATCGTGCAGAGCACATTAATAAGGCACCTTCTTTAAAAATCGCTTTACCTGCGAAAACACAGTTTGTATTTTTACGCTTAACTTGTTTCGAAGGAACCATGCTTTACCAGAGCAATAAAGTCACGGTTGGATAATTTACAGACCTTCCTTGTAATTCGTTTCGCAACAAAGTTACTATTTAATTTGATTTGTGTGTGTTGTTGTTCTCTTTACATGCCTTAACTCCTGACCTCAATTGATCGTTAAGACTACAAAATGGCATAATAAGAAACTGGATGAAACCGCCAGGCGATGCTAGTATCAAATAAAACATTCCTGATCTTTCCGAAACTGTGGGTCAAATATTTTTTAATTATAATCATTATATGACTCCACATTAATTAGCTATATATTATTGTTAAAAAAGAAAATCAATAATTGTTAAATTTCCTTTTTTATTGTATAAGCTAGGTAGGTTTATAATTTAGAGCTGTACTTTATTATTTTTCGGTAATAAAACTATTTATTATTCATTTAATAAGTAACTGGTGAACCAGGCGAAGCTATTTAGTTTAAAATAAAATAGTCCTGTAATGATCGGCTCGATTAAAGCAACATAACCATACCAATTAACGTGGTTTAATTATTCTTATTACCATAAGTTATATATCAAGCTCAAGTTGTATATCAAGCTGTAGGTGAAGGTTGCGTCGTGATCGCCTAATGGCCGGAAACTCATTAACGAAGGCTCACTCGCAGCCCTATTCTAACTGTAGGGCTTCGCAAGGTCGCACTCAGATTAATTCTTGGTTATTTATAGCTGCGTTGTATCACGTAACGTCTTATCGTTACGATAAAGTAATTTTTAATTGAAGTAAAACAAGATAAAATTTGTACAAAAAATAATATCATACATAGTATGATATATTTTTGTGTAATAATTTCGTAGGAATAACATTATATTCAATGTCATTTTAGCTTCTCCTACATAGCGGGAGTTATCTTATACGAGGTTTAACTACCATACTCTTTTTAACTACCGGTACTCTTTAAAACAAAATGGCAGAACTCACGCCTAATACTGCTGAGAAAATCTCAGCCACGACACCAAACTAATATTATTATCATTTGTTGTTTTAGTTCCCCCACTACTCAAATTACAGACAAGATAGTTTGATTGATTTGATTTTTTGTCTATCTCGCCCAATACCTATTAAGGGTTTTAATGTGTTGGATCGTAAGTACGTGTCACAAAGTGTAATTTCATTGGGTGAAACCGCTGAGCACAGCATGTGGGAATTGTCTTCCTTACTCGCACTGTTAATCACTATCTCATTCTACAGTAATTTACATTTTCGACGTTATTTTATTTAAACTTATTTTAGCTCTTTATTCCTAATACTACGTATGCAACTACATAATTAATCTAAATACCCACATAGGAAGTAAAAAAAATAATTTTGGTCAGCTTGAAACTTGTTATTGGCTAACATGAAATGAACATCGACACTAGCAAATCTACTTACGTGTGAGTCCACATTTCCCTTGCACATTAAAAAGAAAAATAACCACTGACGTAACCTCTAAAACCCGACTACTCTGCGACTTGTACTTACAAACATCATTTTTCTCACTGGAGTCCATTTCATCAAAGTCGTTGATGAACTTGCGCGCGATAGTATCCCACGCTTTCTGCCTTCGGTTCCTATGTCTGCTGTCTTCGTTGTTATTGTTCCATAACTCTGGATGCTTCTGCACTGCGTTTATAAATTGCTCTGCGTCTAGAGTGTACGAAGTCATGGCCGCTGCGTATCCGTTGCGGGCGAGAGACGGTCGTCCGCGCGCTCGGTCGCCGTCGAGTGACGCAGCCGAGCCGTCGCGGCGACGCAGCGGATCGCTGCGATCGAGCCGCACGCGAGCTGGCAACGCCGCATCCGTTTATCAATTTTATTGTAATTTTTGTTTGTGTTTATCTCGTCTGGCTATCGTTTTTATTGCTTAGTTACCGGCTATTTTTAATTGTTACGTAAGTTCGAGACAATGTGATTGTTTTCATCACGATTTTTATAAAACTTTCTATTTTGTTGCAGGTACAAGGTGTTCCTTGATTTTCTTTGGAGTTTGGTGATTTTTGGTACTTTAGCGGCTAAGTAAAGTGTAGGGTTGGGTTTATGTAGGTTTTATTTTAGAAAGGTAAGCTGATTATCACGACTTGTCGTCATTACGACATTTGACATTACCAAGCCAACATGGTGTGGTTACTTTCAATCAAGTTTTTCATTCACACTGAATATGACCTATCGTGACCATCAGCTCACCTTATTGTGTTAATTATAGCAGATGACTGAATGATTTTAAAAGAACTTTATTTAAAATAAATACCTACAATTAATAGTAGGTACCTATTTATTTTAGGTATAATGAAAATTCAAGGTTTTTTTTTTCTTATTTTAATCAATATGAAAGTTAACAAATATTTATTCTTACATTAATAAACTTTTATAACAATTTCTTACTTAAAAGTGATAGGTACTTTAGTTTTTTTTTAAGTATTTAACTAGCCTTAGGATAATACGTAAACCTTACGACGCCATGTTCCATAGACTAAAATGAAAATTTAGGAACAACATTTTTAGACAATAAAAAAACACGTTAATTCAAAGCCAGTGTTGCCATAAGACTTGGACAACATTAACAATTATTATTCCGTAGTATCCAAATTATTTTTAATAATTACACAATTCTCATTTCTCGGCATGGTGTTGTTATAATGGCTAGTGACAGCTTCTTGCATGATATTTGCGATTTGAGCGCGCGCCCACATTTTTATATTAATTGGGAGTTGTCTCATTTCCGGTACGAATGACATTAGGAAGTACTTGTCACTGTCACTCTCATCTTGAACGTCAGTTGTGAATAATGGCATCGTAGGTATTTCGTATTCCTCCGTTTCTTCCGGAGGTTGTAGACTGGCACTGCTGACGCGTTTGCGTTTTTTTCTCTTTGTTTTTTTCGGAGTGGTTTCTAGCTCCTCGGTTTCTTCTTCGCAGTCGTTCTGTGACGTTTCTCCTCCTAGTGGATATAGGAGTTGTTCGTCGTCATCTGTATCGCTGAAAAAAAAACACGTTACATGATTCATTTTTATGCCAAAAAAAGTAGGTGTGTGTGTTTGTCACTGTTTTATGTCTGAACAGACTTAGCTGAAATTTGATAGGTATAGTAGGTAGGTGTATGGTGTAAGCCCTAAGCTATAAAAAACACAGGCAGGTATTATATTTCAGCAGGCAAAACTGAGGATCACACTGAGTGTATTCTTTTTTAAATTCCGTAAATGAAAGATATCCCAGGGACACTTATTCCGTTTCTGTCACTTTCGACATTCAAAAGATCGGACTTTCACTGCAAAATAACGCTTCGGTTCAATTTTCATATAAAAAAACAGTTTTCAATATTCGTAGGGCGCGAGGGGAGTATGTAGACCGTAAAATCGAAGGGTGAAGGGCGACATTAGATTCGAGGCAGAACATAAAATGAAAGATATTTTTAATGAGGGTCACGAAAAACCCTTACAAAATTCATTCTGACTTTTTGAATTAAGAAAAAAGTGTTGCGTGAATCTCAAATAGGGACAGAACTGGTATTGCCAGATTAAAAAGAATACCGTAATTTATTTAAAATTGTAAAATAAACCCAAATCTTAGCATAGCCTAAATTATTATAGGATGATGCAGCCCGGTGTGACAGTTCATATAAAATGTACAAAAGTGATGTAGTAACTAGGCTAGCGACAAACTAAAGCGGACCGCATAACAAAAGTCCATTAGGGGCTAGGGGTACATTTAATTTACATAAACTAAACGGGTGGGCCGATTTAGCTGAAATTTTGATTTTAGATTGCTTAGACTTAAACCCTGGAATAACATAGGTACCTACAGGTAAACCTACTGGGCGCAGGTAGAAGTAAAACTAACTCAGTAGGGCTAATTTCTCCGTCGAAGCCTCCGAGGAAAGACATCCGCTTGAAGTGTCGGTACACCTTCCTGGTGACAGACTGGTTGGGGGTGCTCCGCGCTCGCAGCTCTCGCTTGTACGTGTCTCGGAGCGAACGCCATTTCTTTTGCAGTTGAATTACTGAAAGAGATATAAAATTCTTGATGATGAGTTAAAATTGACCAATATATTACTTTGTCTGAAAATAATTTGAAGTTGGGGAGGTTTACTTTTTTTTTTTTAATTATTTGGGTTATGTAATAATATGATCTCCAAATTTTCTGAAAGTGGGGGAAAAATATTACAAACATGTGAAAATCCCCAACATCCTAATCGTTGAAAGTTGGTTGTTTTTTTTCTATTTTTTCGTGCATTATTAGCTACAGTAATTCTCGTTTTATTAAAATTCAACAAGTCTTTAATAAGAAGATATGCGAGTCATTTTTGCAATTAATTAAAATGGCAATGAGTATTTCGCTCAATCCACCACAACAATGCGTCATTCGTCTTTGAAACCACCTGTTTAAGCCAAAAATGGCACCAATCTTTCGTCATACTTTGTAAGTCGAAACACCAAACCTGCGCCCGCATTCAAGATAATGGGCTTTAAAAAGTACCTACGCTAATTATGTATTTAATTTTCCTTACAGCTAATGTCCAAAAATGTAGCCGGTAATAGCATTATTATGCAAACATTTTTCGTAATGGCAATACTTAATTAAAACGTGGAATATTTCAAAGATTTTGATACTTAATTTATATTTTATATGATAATAATTTAATTAATTATAATATTTCTTTTAGACTGTAGCAGTAGACAGCTGTAGGTACTTAAATTCCATCGTCATATTAAATTAATACATATACCACATTAACAATTCATCAACAATGTGTGTATTAAGTCATGTAGGTCAAAGCCAAGGTTGTAGATAAATGCGAAACGCAGCGCAGACTTTAGCGATAACTCCTGATAACTCGTTCGTAGTAAATCAGATTTAAATTTAAACAACAAATATAATATTTTCCTTTGAAGTTTGGGAATTTTTGCAGCTGCTAGCAACATTGACGCTTATTTTTTAAATTTATAACCGAGGAGTTTGTAGTTATATTGAGACTCCGTGGTCTGTGATTTTATCACATGTCGTTGAAAAAAAAGTTCGATGTGTCAGCTGTCAAATAAACGTCACTGTCACATGAATCGCACCGCGGTGAAATTGCTTTTTTTATCGAGCGCTTCGCGTCGAAAAACTAGAGCGACGTTTTCTTACCTCTGTCGTAAGCTGTGGCTTTGTTAAGCGAGTGCCAGTCGGGGAATAAAGCCGCCCCGACTTGCTTCCATAGCTCGATCTTCTGTGTACGGTCGACCGTTACCTCTGGGCTGTACAAGCCCGGCCTTGATTTCACCTCTTCTATGAATTTTACCGGATTAAACATTAAAGCCATATATTAGCTTAATGCGTCAATGTCGCGACAGGTAACAAAAAAAGTTTTGAAGTAAGAAGGTCGTAACTGACGTGTCAATCGAGTTGAATATTATTATCGGTAGCGTGCGACGATGCGACCGCGGCGACGAGTCGCAGTTTACTGACGCGCGTTGCGACTCTGCGCACGCCCGGGTCGCGTGACGCCGCGATTGCACGCGGGTTTTGGTGTCGATTTGTTGCGAGTTGCGCCGTATTCGGGATGTCGCAACGTTTCTGTCGCATCGGCGCTTTGCGCTACTGTGTGGTGTGGGCATTTCGCTTCGAGATACTTTACCTACAACATGTACCTACATCTCCTTTTTTGTTATCGGTTAAGAGGATTTTTAACGACCTAAAACCTAAGTAGGTCTTAAAGAGTCCCTCTTTTATGAATGTAAATATGAAAGTTTGGATGTGTAAACTTTTGAGAGAACATTTAAAAGCAGCTTGAATCTTAAATAGTATAATAATAAGGTATTAAACTTTCAGTAATCAATAAACTAAGTTAGGTACATAGTTATTTTTTCCAAATTATGTAGTTTTATTTTATACTTACTTCCTTTATTAGGTAATTAGTTACGTAGCTAATTTATACTTATTTATCGATTTTTTTACGTACTTACCTAAGCAGAGCTAAGTAGGTAAATAATAGTATTTAATTCTTATTCATGAGTGACTCACAGTTATTTTGCAGACAATTTCCTTTAGCTACTCAGTAATTTGTTCTATTCGTAAATCCTAGAACGTAGATCGTTTTACACCGCTTGACTCCTTACTTTACCTATTATTTTATTGAAAAATGTCAGACATCGCCTGGTGTAATACCTGGTCTGCTGGTTTCAACCTAGTTTATAAACATTACTTAGTTCGTCAGCGTTTGTGCTACGCTCCGTGACTCCAAGAACAATAGCGGAGTGAAGTGCGGCGTTGCCAGACCGTGCGTCGGACTCTCGAGCCGACATTTTACTTCGCTACTTGCTTGGGCATTTATGAATGCACTTCGTTTGGCCTGTTTAAATACATAATTTAAAGAATAGTATAGAAGGGCCTTTTTTATTTTCAGGATATAAATGCTATCAAACTTGGCAAGTTTTCATTTGTTTTCTTCTTCATTGATGCAACGGCTGTCAGACTTTACATCTTCCATACATTTGACGGACCGCTGCCCGCTAAAATATAACACGCAAAAGTAGAACTTTGGGCAAGTCTCTGGTTTAAATGGGTTAATTCCTGTTTTAGAATTAGTTATATATATAGGTTATATAAGACAAGTGCTCAATCACTTGCTATCGCTAAAAATGTACTGAGAGATATCTTTTGTTATTTCGCGACTGTCGGATTTAAACAAGTAGGTAGTTGAACTTTAACCTTCTTTATTCTGAGCTTTAACTTACCTATATATCCATGAACTATCTACTACTAACTAGTACGTACAAAGGATCCACGTAAAATGTACAACTATAACATACAGGTGCTCCATGCAACATGAGCCTCCCACCGCCCTCCACGTTGTTTGAGTACTGACCTTGAATGCGCAGTGCGCTGCGCAGAACTAATTTATGGGATTACGAGGGGACTGAGGTGCGACGCGGGAAGGGAACGTAACCATATTGACATATTTTGTCAGTCGCGTTTCTGCTGTCACTGCATTCGGACGTTTAGTGTTTCAATAAATGTTATGCTCAAAGATTTTTAATGCAAGATGCCGTATAAAGCAACAATTGCCGGCAAAGCCAGACAAATGGTGTACGACGTCAATTGCTTCCTTAAAGCCGAAGCAAACGAACTCACCGAAGACTTAAAACAAATAAGAATCAAAACAAATGAAATAAACATTGTGCTGCAGAAGAACTTTAAACCAACGATCTCATGTTTACAAAAAGTCGGAAAAAGAATCAACGCAGCAGACAGATCTATTTTAAATGATATCTGCAATAAACTCGACCAAATAAGAACAGAGATCGGACAAAATGTAAGAGCCAACGAGAATAAAGTCACGCGTGTGATGAACAATTTAAATCAATGTCACAAACGAACAGGACTCGCTACAAAAATATCTAAATCAACCGTCACCAGGGTCATAGCAGAAGGAGATCAGGCCGAGTCCACTGCTATCTTCAGAAATAAAGGCAAAAAGAGACATTACATTAAACCAATGACGGGTATAGACGCCTTCGACCAAGGTGTCGTGAAAAGATGCGTACACACCTTTCATCAGACCGAAAAAGAATTTCCAACTCTTGAGAAACTAAGGAGGAAATTGGAAAAAGATATAAATTATAAAGGGTCTGAACGAAGTCTTAGTAGAATATTAAAAAAATTAGGGTTCAAATGGATAAGAACTGATAAGATGAAAAGTATTATGATGGAAACTTCAAACGTACGTTTGCAACGAGTCGAATATCTGAAAAGTATTAAAAAGTATCGACAAGAAGGACGACCGATAATATACACTGACGAATGTTATATTGATTCCAGTCATTTGAATCTCAATGCCGGTGCGGATGGAAAGGCGGCCAAACAATGTATAACGAAGGGACAACGAGTGCTGATCGTACACGCTGGATCCGAAGCGGGCTTTGTCCCAAACGCTTTGTTTGTTTCAAAATTCCTCGATCACGAACCAATCAATCAGGATTACTATGAAAAGTGGATACGGAATCAACTGATACCCAACCTGCCTCCTAAATCTGTCGTGGTACTTGACAACGCTCCCCACCACGACAAGGAATATGACTGCGCACCAACACCCAACTCAAAAATGACAAACATGCTTGCTTGGATCTCAGAAAGAGACATAAATTATGAAGAAAATATGTCAAAACCGGAATTGTACAAGCTAATAAAAGAAAACAAAGATCAGAAGAAAACGTATGCAATAGATAACATTTTAGCTGATCACAATCACACTGTTTTGAGGCTTCCCTCATTCCACCCAGACCTAAATCCGATCGAAATGGTTTGGACCGGTATAAAACAGTACGTGGGGAGTAAAACTGTGAAAAACCTGTATATAGCGATGGATCTTGTAAAAGAAAAAGTTGGTATGATCAGTGCTGTGGAGTGGGAAGTGCTTTGCAATGTGGTGAAAGGTATAGAGGATGAGTATGCTAAAAGCGACCACGTCATCGATGGCATGACAGAAGATATGGTCATCCTGGGAGATGATGGTTTGGATTGTGAGGAAGATGAAGAAGGGGAGAGAGAAGGTATCGAAGCATCAGAAGACTTGGACTGTGATATGCCTTCCACGAGTACTTGTACTAATCTTTACGATTCTGACATTGATATCAAGGAAGAAATCAAGGAGGAAATTAATCCATTAGATTAGAAATACTTAATATTGTAAAAATTACTACACAATGTTCTGGTTAATTTAAATTCGACTCAATAGTATTATTAAAATAAAATTAGGAATATCGATCAGTAGTTTCAGTTTATTATAATTAGAGCGGAATTAGCACTAATATTACACTGGTATACAGTAGTTTTGTTTTATGAAGTTTTTTAACGGATCTTGTATGATTTTGCCTCGCTGATTCCAAATCAGTAGTCAGTTTTTGTCTAGCAGCTCTAGTTTTGAAATATGAGCATATTTCATTTTTAGCCAAAAATACCAAAATTTTAGAATTGAAATATATATTGCTCTTACTTAACATGAAAAAAACTTTATTTTATGAGCTTTTCTTGCATAAGTAGAAACATCAGTCTTATTACGAATGCTCCAGCAGTAATCAGTCATCATATTTGCATTCCAACGACCCTGGTATCTCTCTTCCATAGTGTGAATATCCTGATGAACGGATTGTCCTTGTTCTTCGCTTAAATCGCCAAATTTTTCTGGGAAGCGGTCTAAATGGCTAAAGAAGAAGTGTATCTAGATGCTCATGTTACATTCTAGCATCTGGAATTGCAACATGAGCTGCTCAATGTGTTGAATGTAGCCTGGAAACTTTATATTTCATAAAAATTTTTGTACAACCCAAATAAATTAAATCCATGCAAATTTCTCCTCATCTGTCATAAAGTCAGTAAAAAATTTGGTCCTTTATTAGTTCACTGATTTGTAAACCATCAAAAAGACCAGCTTTAATTTTTTCTGTGCTTTCAATTTCGGAAACATTTAAAACTGGGGAAAGCTTAGCATAGAACTTTTACACAACTGTTTTATCAGACCTAAATTTATATGAAGAGGGGGTAATGATATTTAGGATTGGTCTAATAACCGGTTTTAAATTAGGATAAGTCCATTCGGAACGATTTTTGCGGTTTATTGCGGTAATATTCACAACAACAAAAGTAACGATCATCGTGATGATTAGTCGGTTTTTGCCAGATCCCAGGACTTTCGAACTTTAAAGTGAATCTTTTTTATTAGGCCATAAACGTAATGATGTTATGTACAAAATTCGGCATCCAAGGCTTACTAAACATTTGTAATGACTTCCCAAAGTTGTCAAAATAGGGGGTAGACTTCCTTTGCAGGAGGTCGTCTAGGTGGGTACCCCAACAGTGCCAGTTATTCTACCGCCTGAGCAGTAATGTGCAAACATTACTGTGCTCCGGTAGGAGGGCACTGTAGCTAGTGAAATTACTGGGCTGAAGAGTCTTAACATCTTATGACTCTTGAGTGAGAAGCGTTGGTGCAGTGCTCCTAGAATTTCACATAATTGTGAAATCCTAGGTAACACTGTACTGATTATGGGCAGCCGTTATCTTTTAACATCAGGAGAGCGTCTTGCTCGTCTTCTACTTCATCACATAAAAAAAAAAAAAAAAAAAAAAATAGGCCTTTTTCACAAAATTAATAATAAACGCACTAAAACGCATTTCCTTAACATATAAGCACACCAAACAGCACAAAAACTATTTTTTTTTTTTTTTTTTTTATAGCAGACTAATCAAGCGTTTGACCGCAATCTCACCTGTTGGTAAGTGACGATGCAGTCGAAGCTGTAGCACGCTTGTTTAGTAAGAACCTATTCACTCTTGATTTGAACAAACCCACGTTGTAGCATTCGGGAAACACTGAGAGTGGTAGCGAATTCCATAGCTTCGCCGTTCTTATAATGAAAGACGATGCGAATCGCTTAGTCCGAGCTGCTGGTATACTCACCAGATATTGGTGGCGCAGTGCCGTTTGCCTGGACGTTCGGTAGTAAAAGGGTGATGGTGGAATCAACCCGTGGAGTTCTGAGGAGCACTCTCCATGATGGAGCTTGTAAAAGACGCACAGGCTGGCAACTGAGCGTCGATGTGCGAGATCCTGTAATTTGGTCTCAGTCAGCCTCTCATCACCAATTATTTTACGGGCACGACGTTCAATGGAATCCAAGGCCTCGAGCTGGTATTTGGCTGAACCGTCCCAAAGATGACAGCAGTACTCCATACAAGATCGGACTTGAGCTTTATATAGTGTAAGAAGCTGTCCGGATCATTTAACAAGTTCTCCTTTACGTAGACATAGCGGTTTATCTAAGAATTTTTGTAATTTTTTGCACTATAAATTAATTCAAGTAAGCAGAGTAACGATTGTTAAACCAGCTGTCTACCTACTTCAACCCGGGGAGTATGTCGGAGACAAAGCGCTGCATCAGCCGGGCCTTCGACCACAATGCCGGCGGTGCGGGGGACGAGGGCCGAAACCCGTTCCGGGAGCCGCCGCATGCCAGCCACTCGACCGACCGATGGACCTCAGTGCATACGTTCCCTTTATAACATTGTAAAATTAATCCATAAAATACAGTCCACGCTTATTATTCCTAAACATATGTGGTCCTTCGAGCCGGATCCGGCATTGTGGTCGAAGGCCCGGCTGATGCAGCGCTTTGTCTCCGACACGATATTTCAAGAAGTAGCTGTATCACTAAAACTAGAGCTGCTAGAAAGAAACTAAGGCTAGATTTGAAATCAGCGACGTCAAATTAGTAAGAAACAGTTAAGAAACTTCATAAAACAAAAAAAAGTATGATTTTGTTGACCAGTGTTATCTGTTAGGCTTTGCGGAAACCCATAACTATTAGTTAAATAATTATTGAACTCATAGTTTATGGGTTTTTGCAAAGCCTAATCCATTAATAACAATGTTTAATATTGTGTTATTATTATCTAATATTATAATTATAATATTATGTTATGAATTATGTAGAATATTAATTTAAGCTACTACGAGCAGTTACAATGAAATAATTTATCAACGCACTGCTCAAACCACTGCACGGATTGGGTTGAAATTTGGAATATAGATGGATTTTGATAATTTATGACGTCTCTAGAAAAGATAAGATAAGAAAGGATTTTCCCACGCAGGTAAAACCGCGAGCTCAAGCTAGTTAGGAGTTGCTAGATTTAAAACGCGGCGGAGTCTGTTCACGCGGAGTTGCCATCCCGCATTACCGCTACGCGACGTTGCCAGTTTTCCGACCCACTTCGAACAAGGGGCGCCTTTTTTCGCTAAAATGGTTCTCTTCTTTTTGTTTATGGGCTAAATTAATTGTGCCTCTGTAATAAATATGTGAATTGAATGGAAACGACCTTGACAAAGCGACTTGTATTATTCAATTTTAATTAAAACATGTAGTTTAAAGTGTTCAATGAATCGATTTTATTGAAGTATTTACATAGCTAGGTGTAGAGTTTGTCTTTGCCATATTCAAATTTATGGAAACAGGCAAAGACAAGAAGAGCCAATCCCTTATTGTGGCGAATGCTAGAAAATAGGGCTCCAATTCATCATAGAAAACTTCTCTTTGAAGTGAACACGCTCATCATCCCCAATCGATGGACACAACAAAACGCTGTTTTAATGCTTAAGCAAATTTGGACATATTATTTGGTTTGTGACAATTTAAAAATGCCCAAAAATGCTCTAAAAATAGTGGGCATTTTTGAATACTAACAAAAATTGTTATTACCGCAATTATTGGATAATTTATTGTATTAATGTAATATTTTATGTTATTATTCATTATCTATTACCGATTTTGAATTATACAATTTGTAATTACTCGACGTGTAATTTATTAATATCCAGGAAATGATTTTCTATAACCCAAAATTAAATATTTCATACAGAAACCGGTCAAAATCGATTTCTATCACAAATTTATACGATCGGTGCGGATCATTCAAAAAGATATGCGCGAGTTTTAGGTAAGTTACGAAACAAGTGCAATTTTAAAAATCTTTTTAAAAACAAGCTTTTAGTATTATTACCATCTAGCACCATAAAGTACTCATCCAGACAAATCAAATGAGCCCAAACTTGATGGGGTTACGTCGTTTAATTACGGACTACGGAGTTCCTATAGCCACCTTCCAGCTCCATAATCAGATCAGCTCCATGTCATAATAATATTGCATTGTCATCCGATTTACACAAGCACACAAAATTTCAGCTCAATCGGAAACCGGAAAGTGGGTCAAATTCAACTTGCAAGATTTGATTACAGACAGACAACTGACAGGTGAAAGTAAATAAAAGCTTGTAAAAATAAAATACATTATATACCTACTTAGGTAACTAGTAACTACTAATACCTACTAGGCCTAGGTAGGTATCTACCTTCGTAAATATATTTACCTCAGCCCGCAGCTAAAGCAGATGTTTTGCGTCTAGATCACAGAATACATAATAGTACAGGACTAGATACCGAATACCTACCTAAAATCAGGCGCGGATCCAGGGGGGGGGTCAAGGGGGTCATGACCCCCCCCAAAATCCTAGTCGGAAAAAAAATCCGGTCATATCGATTGGTTTTACGCTTCTTTCATTGTCATAGAATTAGAAATTTTTCTCTTTATTAGCAAGCTCTACGTACAAGTTCATAAAATTGTTTGGCTGTTGATAGCGCATTGAGTAATTTGTGTAATGTGTACGTAATTTTTTTTCGGTCCTCGCCTACAATTTATCCATAGATTTTCGTAGCAAGCTGTTCAGCATCTTTCATAGTTAGGATTAATTGATTAATATAAACTGCTGCAAGCTGTTCGCGCTTTATGTTGTCCTTGCGGCTCAGCCTTTACGCTTGCAGCGAGGTACTTGCCCATGTATAATATAATAGTCAATATTTTGGCACAATTTACAAAAGGCAAAATTATCTCGGCGCTCGCAGCGAGCTGCTCACGCTTTTTTAAATATGGATATGTATTTAGTTTCTTTGCCAGTCAGAGCAAGCTAAACGCACATTATTCGTCCTGAAAAATCCAATATTTTCTCGGCGCTCGCAGCGAGCTGCTCGCGCCTTAAAAATGAGAATATTTACTTTCCAAGTCATTCGGAGTAAGCTAAACGCACATTTTTCGTACTGAAACATTCAAATTTTTCTCGGCGCTCGCAACCAGTTGCTCGCGCGTTTATAAATAAGAATATTTAGTTTCCGTGCCACTCGGAGCAAGCTAAAAACACATCTTTCGTGCTGAAAAATTCAAAATTATCTCGGCGCTCGCAGCGAGCTGCTCGCGCGTTTATGAATATGAGTATTTAGTTTCCTTGCCACTCGGAGCAAGCTAAAAACACATCTTTCGTGCTGAAGAGTTCAAAATTTTCACGACGCTCGCAGCGAGCTGCTCGCGCGTTAATAAATAAGAATATTTAGTTTCCTTGCCACTCGGAGCAAGCTAAAAACACCACTTTCGTGTTGAATAATACAAAATTTTCTCGGCGCTCGCAGCAAGCTGCTCGCACGTTTATAAATAAGCATATTTAGTTTCCTTGCCGCTCGGAGCAAGCTTAAAACACATCTTTCGTGCTGAAAAATAAAAAAAAATCTCGGCGCTCGCAGCAAGCTGCTCGCAATTTTATAAATAAGAATGTTTACTTTCCTTGCCACTCGGAGCAAGATGAAAACACATCTTTCGTGCTGAATAATACAAAATTTTCTCGGCGCTCGCAGCAAGCTGCTCGCACTTTTATAAATAAGAATGTTTACTTTCCTTGCCTCTCGGAGCAAAAATTCAAAATTTTCCCGGCGCTCGCAGCGAGCTGCTCGCGCGTTTATTAATAAGAAAATCTATAAACGTTTAGTGTAAAATGGCTGTAAAGTATACAACATTGTAAGACTATGGTTAAATGTTTTCCAAAAAAATTCTTCGAGAAATATTCTAGGCGATGACCCCCCCCAAAATCATGGTCTGGATCCGCGCCTGCCTAAAATACTTATAAAACCTACCTACCTATACTTGTATACCCATAGACCTACTATATAGAGAATAGAGAGTATATATTTTAATAAGTATTTATGTAATTTACCTAGTACCATAGTATGGATTATACATATTATACATAAGTATTGAGAATAATATTGAAATACCTACGTAAACTTTAAACCGTTTTTAACTTGCACCTGTTAGCCGAATAAAATGTTTTTGACGTGTACAGTCAACAGTCTACGAGAGACGTTGGGAAAAGATAAGCAAAATAGCGATGTTTTGAATAGATTCAAGTGAATGTTATCTTTACCTTGATCGAATCGCCATCATATTTAGGTAAGTAGGTAGGTATATGTAGAATGTAGGTCCTAAAAAAATAGCGTCTTATAATATACATCATACAACTACCTAGTAACTACCTGCACAGTTATTTTTACCTATACTTATCGTTTTATTGACAACCTACCTATACCTTCCTTGTATTCAAACGATTTTGAAATATCATTTTAAGTACCTACAGAGCACATAAGCACTATAAATCATAATAACATAGATATAAGAAATACATCAACTTTATCACTCGTTAGAATTCCTGAATGTGAAGTGCTGAATCAGTCGTGCGACGTTGTCGTTCCGCAGAGGCGAGGCGCTAGCTGCGGCGTTGCCACACCGGCTGACGGATACGTTAGCGCCGCGTTGCCAGCTCGTGCGGTGCGGGCGGGCGCCACGCGGCGTTGCCACTCCGCCAACCGTAAAATACTATTCATTCAATTAATTTGTAGCAACATCAAACTTTTAATGAATTTGATGGAGTGCGAATCGAAAACGCATCAAAACATGCGATTGCGGTTTTGTTATTATATACCGGTACATTCACTTCTTTGCCACTTCTATTAACAAAATAGTAAGGTGGTATCTAACTATCGACTATCTAGCTCTATGAAATAGACCAATGTTTGTTACCCCTTCACGTCTAAACTGTACCTTGATTACTATTGTACTAAATACTAAATTACTTTTTATAATATCAGAAGTCTCTGTACACAATTTCACTCAAATTGGTTCAGCAGTTTAAGCGTACCAAACACACAATATACCTTGGGATTTGTATAATATGGAATTAATAAGAGAAGAAAAGTTTTAAAATCAATAATATTCGAGGGAAAGGTTGCAGCGGTTGCAGAAATTCGGCGATTTTTGAGATAATGGTGGCCATATTGCTGATTGCGCGATTTTCCGTGCCATTTTATTCCATATCTCTTGTCCTTTCATGTCGCTAAACCGGTTTTTGGGTGGAATTCAAGCCGTGTTCGCATCAGGGGAGCGTCGTAATAAGGGTGTCTTCATCCTCGCTAGGGGAAGACAAATTGTTTCAGTTAAAAAATGTTTATAATCAAAAAATATAGGTAACTTATATTACCTACCTAAATACTGTGAGTCTGTGAGGAATAGTTAGTGACCAACCCATTTTAAGAACCCATTGGTCACCTAAACTGTCAAAAATTTGACAGCTGACAGCACTGCCTTTTTTTTTTTACTCCAAGTGGGAGTTTGGCACCGTACATAAGTGCATTTGCCAGAGGTTTTTTATATTACGGAGATGATACTATGACTTCACCAGATCATCTAGTAAAACAAGTGAAATTTTAAAAATACTTTTTAAAAACAAGCTTTAATTATTATTATCGTCTTGTATCATAAAGTACTCGTCAAGACGAATCAAATGAGCCCAAACTCGATGGGGTTGCGTTGTTTTATGACGGAGTTCCTATGGCCACCTTCCAGCTCCATCATCAGATCAGCTCGATGTCATAAAAATATTGCATTGTCATCCGATTTACACACGCATGCAAATTTTCAGCTCAATTGGAAACCGGGAAGTGGGTCAAATTAAACTTGCAAGATTTGATTACAGACAGACAGACAGACAACAGACAGGTGAAAGTAATATAAAGCTTGTAACATATAAAATTCAACTTTATGGTCGCCAAATTGTTACTTTTATTATTACTGGAGAGAGCTCTATGAAAAAATAATACCAAATATAATTTTTACAAGGCATGTATTTTTCTTTCATAACCCTAGGGCGAAGTAAAACTTTTTTTTATTACGTTAGAATAAAATCTCTTTGTTGCCGAACTTGTTTTTCTTTCTTCGTGTTTTTATCGTACATTTTTATAATAATATCCTTTTTATTATGTTTAACAGTACATTAACTGTTATTAAGTTACTGTTAACAGTAACTGTAATTCATTTGTTTTTTAATAAGTTAACCATTAAGATCTTCACATTGCAAAAAAACAATTATATACTATGGAACAAATTTAATAATTTAAATTTATAGCCGTGGGGCTGCCACTTGTCGCAAATCTTCGCCCGAAGTGTCAAATGCTGAAACAAAACAAAATTACATAATGAAAATTGTTTTTTTTTTTTAATATAAATGGCAACAGTGTACATTTTGCCAGTGTCGAGTATGAAAATTGCTTTACGTTTGACGAATTAAGAATTTGACAATAGGCATGACGATATATTTTTTAAATATTTATTAATTTTTTTTAATATTTAAAAATTATGTAAAAAAACTAGCTTACGCTCATGGCTTTGCCCGCGTGGCAAAATCCTTTCTTAACGAATGTCTACGCCTTAAAACCTACCTGTAGGTATGCCAAATTTCAACTCAATCCGTCCAGCGGTTTGGGGTGTGTTGTGTGTTGATAGATCAGTCAGTCACTCTTTCCTTTTATATATTTAGAATTTAGATATTATTAAAAAATCTTGAACAAGTATTTTTTGAATGAAAAGCAAACCTCAGTTACAGCGCCCTAAAATTGCGAAAGGGAGGGGTAGGTTATTTGCGCAGAATCTAAATATATAAGGAAAGAGTGACTGACTGAATGATCTATCAACGCACATCTGAAACCGCTGAACGGATTCGCTTGAAATTTGGAATAAAGATAGGTATTATGATGTAGACATCCTCTAAGAAAGGATTTTAGCACGCGGGCAAAGCCGCGAACACAAGCTAGTATGTTATATTATAGCTGAAATGGTAGCTTATATCGCCCAGGTTTAAACCTTTAGCGATGTTTATTATTAATTCGCCCGATTCAAGGGTAAATCTAAAATAAAACTCGAAAATATTTTCACCAAACGCTCTCCCGCGGAGGCGTCGAGAGATTTATATGGCCGCCATAAATTGTGAGCACCTACCTATATTACCATTTTACCGCCATAAAAATATACGTAGTAGGCTATAGTTTCACAGATTATCATTAAATGTGATTTATTAGCTGTGCCTAGCTGTTTATCCCGTGGAAAGTAGCCTATCTGTTCTAGGATCCAAGCTAATTTCTGCCATCTGACAGCGGTTTGTAGCACTTGCATTTTCTGTAGATTGGTTTGTAGCCGATGTGTAGTTAATAAAAGTGTTCTTTACTGCTGTAGTAGCTAGTATTGTCAGTTTGCTTTTCTCAATAAAGGTATTTGCCACAATAAAAATAAGCTAAATTTAACTTACTAGATTTGATCACAAATATCGGGACTACCTATTTATCTAACAGCCTGTATCCACCCACTGCAGGGTATAGCGGTATAGGCCTCCTCATGGTCACTCCACACCTTCCGATCCTGTGCGAATCTTATCCAGTTCCTTCCGACATACTTGGCATACATAGCATATGTCGTCTGACCATCGGATTGGTGGTCTGTCTGAATCGGGACAGGTGAAACTAAATAAAATCTTGTTAAATAGCAAAACTAGGAACCTTTTGCATGGTAACTAGAAACAACTCAGATTTGTGAATCTTTCACAGCTTAACACGTTAATGGACACTTGCATTATTAAAAAAAATACAATATGACACACCAATTTCCATACAACGTCTGTAGGCGGATTGTCATATTACATTTCAGAATGTGAGCACTATGACCATTACGGCCATGGACGGTACCGTCTATAGGCGGGTATCATAACAAGCAGAGCAATAGAAGTGTGATGAGACATTGTCGGTGGGGGACGGTTGGACGTCGGACGTCGATGGACGTGGTGCCACATCGAAATTATATTTTTTACGCCTATCGACGGAGTGTCCATGAACGTGTTAATAACTTTAAGACAGGCAGGACGGACCGGTAAAGCAGTTGCGATCTTCATTTTGTTCATGCCTGCGTTCGCTTTACCTATATGTGACAGATTACGTACAAATTCGAACATTATAAAAATTCAGTCCCGGACCGCAACACCGCTTTCCCGCCTGTGTGTAGCGTCACCTTTACACCTCACACATCTACCTCCTTACTGAAGTTGGTTAAAATACCCCAAATGGAAATGAAGAGCCGAAAAAGCTTTTAAGGGTAGTTGTTAAGCTTCATCGCGGAACCCGTTGCTAAAAGGGTTTTAACGCGCCACTGGAACTCTACAAGGGACAGCGCAAAATGGTTAAACGGTGTGAGAAATATCGAGGCGTAGATAAATAGAGCCTTTCTAGGCATCTTACGTGATCCAAATTCTACCGCATCTGCGCTTTTTATCAGGTGAAATGTGGTCACGGCCTATTTAGTATTAAGAAAAAAAAACATTTTCATAGACTAAAATATTAAAAAGTATTAAAAAAGAAAAAAATACTCAAGTAGACTGCCTGCTGGTGAACGGTTACCGTCGCCTATATAGACGTCTACTTGCCCTCCGTATTGTCGGACAAATAATCGGGGTCAACCGCTCGCTAGCTGATTCAAAAAGTTACATCTCAATGTGATTTATGTACCCAAATTGCTTTTGAATCGAGCTCTGGAGGGCTATTCACTTATTCGTCAGGGTACCGAACCGAAGACCGAATTATCAAAAATATGTGAATAGCCCTGCTGGCGTCGTTGTCCCATTCGGAAAGCATCTCTTACTATTAAGGTATAAACTATTTAGGTATAAACTCCAACAAGACCTAACGACTGCCTTATTATTATTATTATTTTTTTTAGCCTGTATCGTCCCACTGCAGGGCAAAGGCCTCCCTTCTCTCTTTCCATTCCTTTGGGTGGCGGTCTGGGGCCAATTCTTAAGGTAGGAGTCGAGCTCGTCTCTCCACCGAGTTCTGGGCCTGCCGCGTCGTCGTGTCCGGGTGGGTGGACTCCATTGAGTGGTAGTCCAAGCCCACAGTTCCTCCGACATGCGGCATACGACTGCCTACATAATATTACAAGCTTTATATTACTTTCACCTGTCTGTTGTCTGTCTGTCTGTCTGTAATCAAATCTTGCGAGTTTAATTTGACCCAATTCCCGGTTTCCAATTGAGCTGAAAATTTGCATGCGTGTGTAAATCGGATAACAATGCAATATTTTTATGACATCGAGCTGATCTAATGATGGAGCTGGAAGGTGGCCATAGGAATTTTGTCATAAAACAACGCAACCCCATCGAGTTTGGGCTCATTTGATTCGTCTTGACTAGTACTTTATGATGCAAGATAATAATAATAAATAAAGCTTGTTTTTAAAAAGTATTTTTAAAATTTCACTTGTTATATTATGTAAGTATGTGGGCCGTTGGCAAAACCGTATCGCCAAGCGGTCATGATAACCGTGTTCCGGCATGATGTTCAGTGAAGAATGAGGGATTTATTTTGCCTTCTAGGTATAGTCTGCTGGCATCTATGCTACGGCCGAATTGTCGCTTATCGTGGTCAAATGATAACCTATAATAAACCTACTTAATATAAATAGTCATGCATACTCCATACAATGTAACTAGGCATTATTCTTAGCTATAAGTCATTATTGTATTTATGTATTATTCATACGTCTGGAAAAGACAGGTTTCGGCAGAACACTGCATTACATTAAGATCTTTATGTACCTGAAATCTATGAATAAACAAATTCTTATTCTTATTCTGAACCGTAGCTTCCGTGGCCCAGTCATACCTCCGACTTGTAAGCCGGTCCTGGGTTCAAATCTTCAGTGTGGCAAAGATTTTCGCCTGGACACTACCGTGTTTCGGAAGGCACGTAAAACTCTGGGTCCCGGCTGTTTCCTATAAGATATGTAGGAGGCAGTCGTTAGGTCGTGTTGCAGGGCCTGTAGCAATCTCGGTGACCTGAAACTGCGACATAGGTTGGCCACACAACCTATAATTTGTGATTTGACTCTGACAGTGGAAGTAGGGGAACCTGTTCTTTTGTAGTTTATAGTATAAACCCCAATTATTATTATGAATAAAACAAATCTTATAGAAAACAACACCCAATTTGTGAACCGAATAAAAAAATACACAAAGTGTTTGTTTTTACATCGCAGACGGTCGATGCCGTTGCCAGAGATTCAGAGATCGCTGCGAGAGAGCCAACGCGGTCGGGCAGACGAAAATAACGCGGTATTTGTGCGCACACGTGTTTTATTTATTAAATATCCTGTTTTAGATCTCCGTGCCGCTATAAATCGAGGCGGTTCTTTTTCTGTTGGACGGAAGGTCAGCAGGGCTATTCACTTATCTGTCAGGGAACCGAACCAAAGACCGAATTGTCAAAAAATTATGAAATTTACGCGAGTCGAGACGTCATTTCATACACTTTTGACAAATAGGTCTTCGGTTCGGTTCCCTGACGTACCTGCAGGGTTATTCACTAAACCATGAAAGAACCGAAGCGAATACCGAATTGTCAAAAATGTATGAAATGACGTATTATGTAGATACAACTTGACATGTCACGTCACGTCATTTCATACATTTTTGACAATTCGGTATTCGGTTCGGTTCCCTAACCGATAAGTGAATAGCCCTGCTGGTCCCCCCCCCCCCCCCCCAGAAGCATTGTAGAGTTACGAATTTTGCACATATTTCATGGTCAAATTATAATTTCTTTCTCTAGTTTACCGGGGGCGTTTCTCTTGGTTCCTTTGCAGAAAGTCGACAACAGTGCCAGTTATTCTACCGCCTAGCCTGAGCAAACATTACTTCGGTAGGAGGGCACTGTAGCCAGTGAAATTACTGGGCTGAAGAGTATTAACATCTTATGACTCTCAAGTAAGAAGCGTAGGCGCAGTGAAGTACTGTACTTATTATGGGCAGCGCTCTTATCATCAGGAGAGCGTCTTGCTCGTCTTCTTACTTCGTTGTATAAAAAAATATTAATCTTTGGTGGCGGAAACTTCAATGGTATAATTAATTAACGGAAACATGCATAAACTACAGCTACATCGCCTGATCAGTAATCTGGTAACTAGCAATCACACGCATTCCGATTTGCTGTTAAATCCGCGTGCGAATCCGATGACCATGGTAAAGGCATGAGAAATGTACAGTTTTGCAATATTGGTTCCCGTAGCTTAAAGGCTGGCAGAAACTATAGAGAGAGAGAGACAGACAGAGAAACATGCGCACGCCGCACAGCTTACTATAGCAAAAAGTGTCGTGACAACTTTTCGTAAGATTTTTTTCCGTCTAGCCCCCTTTCACAACGCGCGATAAGGAACTTCGTTCCAATTATTAAGTATTTTATAAAAGTAGCTTTGGTCGTAAGCCAAGTTTCCAAGCGCTCAGCAAGCGTAACTTGAAACGTCCGCTGTAACCGGAGCATGAGGCGATGGTAAACATGCTGCCCGCTACCGAACTCCTGACACTGGATACCTACACATGTTTAAACTTAAAGACTATTTTCTACGAGAAGTTAACATCATCTTCCTGCCCTTTTATCCCATACCAGAGGCCACAGAAGTAATACAACTAGAAGTAACCATTTTATGTGTGAGTGTGATGGCAATAGGAAAAATTCTGTGTGAAGAAAAAGGAGAACCTATTTTTTTTCCGTCCCTTTCAGCGTGGCCTGTTTATGTTGTTTGTCAAACTGCTTCACTGTGATGTTTCGTTTTTTTCCAAAATTTTAAAGCAATTTGAGACAATACAATGTTATTCAACTAGTTTATATACCTAAAATATCAACGTATTTTCATAAACGTATTGTAGCGTCCGTGGCCCAGTGGTCATACCTCCGACTTGTAAGCCGGAGGTCCTGGGTTCAAATCTCAGTGTGGCAAAGATTTTCGCCTGAACGCTACCGTGTTTCGGAAGGCACGTAAAACTGTGGGTCCCGGCTGTTTCCTATAAGATATGTAGGAGGCAGTCGTCAGGTCATGTTGCAGGCCTTGTAGGAATCTCGGCGACCTGAAACTGCAACATATAGGTTGGCCACACAACCTATAATTTGTGATTTGACTCTGACAGTGTAAGTAGGGTAACCTGTTCTGTTGGAGTATAAACCCCAAATATTGTTATAAAATAATGAAAATCCGTAAGCTGTTTTTTGTCTCACAGGTGGCCACGATGATGTGACCCCCCAGAGGCGCCAGAGGCCCTATTATTGGCTATCGCCAAACGCCATGTAAAACACTAGAATCCATTGACAAAATTGCGTACATTACTTGTTTAAACCTCCTCATTAATATGAGTACAAAAACAAACGCAGCAATGTACATTGAAGTTGTCAGCAATAGTAGTGGGTGTGAATTAGCCAATAGGCCCTCAGGTAGGGTCGCGTAGAACTCAGGTAGAATTTTACATCAATATAATACCTCTTTATTGCAAACCTGGTTACAAGAAATTGTTTCATAAGTAGACAATACACATTAAGCTAAAGGTTGTATAAACTTAGCTTTTTATGTGTACTACAGGCGCGGATCCAGACCATGATTTTGGGGGGGGTCATCGGCTAGAATTTTTCTCAAAATAATAATTCATTTGGGAAACATTTAAGCATAGTTTTACAATGTTGTATATACTTTACACCCTTTTTACACTAAACGTTTATAGATATTCTTATTTATACACGCGCGAGCAGCTCGCTGCGAGCGCCGAGAAAATTTTGATTTTTTGCTCCGAAAGGCAAGGAAAGTAAATATTCTTAATTATAAAAGTGCGAGCAGCTTGCTCCGAGCGCCGAGAAAATATTGTATTTTTCAGCACGAAAGATGTGTTTTTAGCTTGCTCCGAGTAGCAAGGAAACTAAATATTCTTATTCATAAACGCGCGAGCAGCTCGCTGTGAGCGGCGAGAAAATTTTGAATTTTTCAGCACGAAAGATGTGTTTTTAATTTGGCTGCTCCGAGTGTCAAGGAAACTAAATATTTAATTTATAAACGCGCGAGCAGCTCGCTGCGAGCGCCGAGAAAATTTGGAATTTTTCAGCACGAAAGATGTGTTTTTAGCTTGCTCCGAGTGGCAAGGAAACTAAATATTCTTATTTATAAACGCGCGAGCAGCTTGCTGCGAGCGCCGAGAAAATTTTGGATTTTTCAGCACGAAAGATGTGTTTTTAGCTTGCTCCGAGTAGCAAGGAAACTAAGTATTCTTATTATAAACGCGCGAGCAGCTGGCTGCGAGCGCCGAGAAAATTTTGGATTTTTCAGCACGAAAGATGTGTTTTTAGCTTGCTCCGAGTAGCAAGGAAACTAAATATTCTTATTCATAAACGCGCGAGCAGCTCGCTGTGAGCGGCGAGAAAATTTTGAATTTTTCAGCACGAAAGATGTGTTTTTAATTTGGCTGCTCCGAGTGTCAAGGAAACTAAATATTTAATTTATAAACGCGCGAGCAGCTCGCTGCGAGCGCCGAGAAAATTTGGAATTTTTCAGCACGAAAGATGTGTTTTTAGCTTGCTCCGAGTGGCAAGGAAACTAAATATTCTTATTTATAAACGCGCGAGCAGCTTGCTGCGAGCGCCGAGAAAATTTTGGATTTTTCAGCACGAAAGATGTGTTTTTAGCTTGCTCCGAGTAGCAAGGAAACTAAGTATTCTTATTATAAACGCGCGAGCAGCTGGCTGCGAGCGCCGAGAAAATTTTGGATTTTTCAGCACGAAAGATGTGTTTTTAGCTTGCTCCGAGTTGCAAGGAAACTAAGTATTCTTATTTATAAACCCGCGAGCAGCTGGCTGCGAGCGCCGGGAAAATTTTAAATTTTTCAGCATGAAAGATGTGTTTTTAGCTTGCTCCGAGTGGCAAGGAAACTAAATATTCTTATTTATAATCGCGCGAGCAGCTCGCTGCGAGCGCCGAGAAAATTTTGAAATTTTTCAGCACGAATGATGTGCGTTTAGCTTACTCCGAATGGCAAAGAAATTAAATACATATCCTTATTTATAAAAGCGTGAGCAGCTCGCTGCGAGCGCCGAGATAATATTGCATTTTGTAAATTGTGCCCAAATATTGACTATTATATTATACATGTGCAAGAACCTCGCTGCAAGCGCAAAGGCTGAGCCGCAAAGACAACATATAAAGCGCGAACAGCTTGCAGCAGTTAATATAAACCAATTAATCCTAACTATGAAAGATGCTATACAGCTTGCTACGAAAACCTATGGGTAAATTGTGGCCGAGGACCGAAAAAAATTAAGTACACAAATTACTCAGTGCGCTATCAACAGCCAAACAATTTTATGAACTTGTACGTAAAGCTTGCTAATAAAGAGAAACATTGCTAATTCTATGACTATGAAAGAAGCGTAAAACCAATCGATATACCGGATTTTTTTTCCGACTAGGATTTTGGGGGGGGTCATGACCCCCTTGACCCCCCCCCTGGATCCGCGCCTGGTGTACTATCGGCGGTCTTATCGCATAAAGCAATCTCTTACAGACAACCTGGATGGAAAGAATGTTAAATACATTAATGTATAGCCATAATTTTGGAATTACTGATTATTATGGGCAGCGTTATCTCTTACCATCAGGAAAGCGTCTTGCTCGTCTTCTTCTTTGAATCTTTGCACAAAAAATAGTTTTGTACAAAAGAAACTTTTGCATTTACGTGTTTATCGTTCACACATTCTAAATTCATCATAACAAACATCCTAACTTATCTAACAATGCTTTTATTTTGAAAGTTGGAGACTAGAGCTTCATCAGAAATGCAAATGGCGCGGTGAGAACGGCAACGTCGCACATAACATGCGCGGCGCGGCGCGCGGAACGGCAACGCCGCACCGTGCGTATTTTTATCGAATAAACAAGCTGTGTGTCATTTTAATTGTTGTTGTTGAAAGCAGTACATGTTGATAAAATTATAATAACTCATTTCCTATTGTAAATACTTTATTATGATTTATACCTATTAAACTAGGTAGTAGGTAGGTAGGATTTTCAGTCACCTGTAGGTAAAGGTCTACCTAGTTTTTTTTTTCCAACTTTAAGCTAGGTCGGAGTTGGCGCTGCACGTCATGTCAGTGCACTTGACAATTTTAAACCTATTTTAGTAGTTGATTTCAGAATTAAAGACTATTTTTGTTAACACTGTTATGATATTGAATAGATATGGGTAGGTAGGTAGTAGGTACTAAGGTAACCTATAATATTGTAGTCAAAAGTTACGGTCTGGATGTCAGGATGTATGTTTGTTACTCTTTCACGCCTAAACGGGTGGATCGATTTAGCTGAAATTTGGTATGGAGATAGCTTAGATCCTGGAATAACACCTAGGCTACAGTACAGCTAATAAAACCGCTGGGCGCAGCTAGTATAATAATAATTAATAATTGGTACCTACTTTTGTAGTTCTTGAAGTAAAAATAAGAACATAAAACTAGAAAAAAGTAAATCATAATCCTTACGATTATTTCTCACTTACTTCTTATGGATCGTTGTTGTCCTCAAATAAAAAGTCGTTCCAATAAAAATAAAGCCGGTCTTCATTTTTGTGCGACACTTGGCAAGGCGCAAGCGAAAATGTAGCGAAAACACAGACTTGGCTCCAACTTTGCTTATCCCGCGTTATGTAAGACGAAATTAATTCGACTCCTAACTTGTTAGGCGCTCGTAGTAAAAACGTGACAAGGTCAAAAAACAAAAAATATCAGATAGGTACGTATTTTTTGGTTGGTGAATAAAAATATTGCGAAAAAATACGTGTCAAATATTTTTTTATTATTAAAATTACGGATTAATAATATATGTAATTATAATATAAAAAAAAATATCTTGTTCGCATCCCTATTTTACAATGTTCGAAGTTCGAAGTCTAAAGAAAAACACGTGCGAAAGTTAGGCGCCGACGAACTTCTATTGATTGATTTCTGTTTGCGGCGTTGCCAGACTTCCCCATTCGAAATTCGGTTCGTAGCAGTAGCACAGTTTTAAAAAACAATGTTGGAGTGAATGTAGAGAACAATTTAGAATTGCACCTGTTTATCGAACACGATGTACTTGATGTCTATGGCAACGAAGTGCAAGTTAAAAGTGGCCTAATAATATATCTTACTACATAATATAATATCTCTTTCATTAATATTGAAACGTGGAAGTTTGTAAAAATGTATGGGATGTCATGGTATACCTACTTATGTTTGTTACTCATTCACACCTTAACGGGTAATTGAGCTGAAATTTGGCATAGAGGTAGCTTAGATCCTGAAATAACATATAGGCTACTGAAAACCGGGTAAAACCGCTGGGACACAGCTAGTTAATATATATTTCTATGTAGAAAAAGCCGGGCAATCCCGTCCGACGCCGAGCTCAGAAGGGAGCAAAATTAGATTCCCCCTACTCCCCTACTACCCACCCACTTGGGGTGGACCTCCCCTCCCCCAGGACCTTGAAGCGGGTCGCCGAATAGGGAGTCAGCTGTTCATACGGAGATTTATTGAATAATAGTTGTATTTTGTTGACTGTTTTAACTTGCGACCATTTTTGAGCCCTTTTCGTTTGATTACTATCTATTTAGTATTCTGTGACTCAGTATTTAGTGTAATAAACATAGATAAAATATTAAAAGCGTATGATATTAAATTGATTTTTTTGTAATTCTGCCAAAATGTGTGGATTCAGTAAGAAGGCAATGCGAATTAGTAGCAAAACAATAGCGATGTGTAGGTTATAAAACATACACTTTATTTTTAAAACTACAGATCAATTGTCTGGAAGAGATCGCTATTAGCGATAAGACTGCCAATTGTAACACTTCTTTCTGTGTAATCTTAGTTCTAAGTTTATTATATTGTTGTATTTGTGTGAACAATAAAGAGTTTTCTATTCTATTCTATTCAATAAGACACAATTAGAGTAACTAAAATGCATTTTTTTTTAAAAGTTGCAAGTTGCATTTAATTTCGTATTGGAGACCGGAACGGTTCGGTAGGTAGTGTTTTTTTTTTTTTAATTTTTATTAGAATTTTACAACCACCGAAGAAATCGACGTGAATCAAGCACCTACCTATGTAGCCATTTTCAAAGTGCGTTCGGACAGGAAAAACGTATAAAAAACGAAGTTCTTATAAAACACGAAGCGAGTGTTTTAGATCCGTCATCAAATTACATTGTGCGTCAATCAAGCGCATGTCTCACGATGAATGCTTTATATCTGTCAGCTGTCAACTGTCAAATGTGACGGGCAATTATGTAAACAGTGTAATTAGTGTAATTATTGTTTTGGAGAAATTACTGGGTTAATGCTCTAAAGAGATTTAACATCAGCATGTAGATTCTTTACTGACGATGGCGCAAGAAAAAAAACGCCTTTTATCTTACTAAATTACAAACGTGAAAGTTTGTAAGAATGGATGTCTGGATGTTTGTAACTCTTTCACGCCTAAACGGGTGGATCGATAAAGCTGAAATTTGGTATAGAGATAGCTTAGACCCTATGTAGAATAACACAGGCTATAATAATAGTACCTATAGCGGGTAAATCGCTGATTGAAACCATATTATTATGTTTATTAATTAAAACAAAAAAACGCCTGAATAGCCGCGTACTGATTGAGCGAGCAGCCTCGCGAGGCTGCCTCGTGAGGCAAATCCTCGGTCGGTCAAGACGTGCCTCGCCCGAGCGTGCCGCGGCCCGATCCGAGCGGTGTCGGTTTTTGTCGATGCTCAAAGGCGCCTCACCACGTTTGCCGCTCTCACTCAAGACGGTAGTGTTTTGCCTCGCCTATTCGTCGTCAGTTATTCTTCAAGTTAAACTGAGCGTCGATGCTGGCTAAGCCTCACGGTGGCTCGGGCTTGCCGCGCGAGGCAGCCTCGGATTAAAAAACTTACAGAGCGAGGCCGCCTCGCGCGGCATGCGTACTGCGGCAAATGTCCGAGGCTGCCTCGCGAGGCTGCTCGCTCAATCAGTACGCGGCTATTGAAGTAACCGAAAGATGCGAAATGAAAAACAAAAATGCAATTTCGCATAATTTGATTTTTATTCGAACGGTTGGGTTATTCAAAATTTTGTTGAAATTCGATTTTGTATGCGATGGCGAGAGCCTTAAAATATCGAAAAAATCGCTAAGAAAGGATTTGTAGAGCGGGGGAAGTTTGAAGTTTTGTAGCTGGGCGCAGGTAGTATAATAAAATAAAATAAAATGCCTCTATGACTAGCCTACACATTGATCCCACTTCTGATGTTTCTAAGAAAGCTCCTTGTCCTCTATCGACCTTAGGACTCGTCTGTCTGTAATTAGCTACAGGCCCTATTCCCTGCAGAAATAAGGGAGCAATGAGAACAATTTGTTTAGTTCGTTCCTTGATTTCATTTTCCTTAGGAGTTAGGAGTAAGAAATTAGGTTAGGGTATCCTGATGGATAAAGTTTGGATAGATATAATATTATTAACTAGTTGCGCCCAGCGGTTTTTTCCGCAGTATTTATGTAGTCTATGTGTTATTCCACCGTCTAAGCTGTCTCTATACAAAATTTCAGCTCAATCGGTCCACCCGTTTAGGCGTGAAAGAGTAACAAACATCCTGACGTCGACATCCATTCTTACAAACTTTCACGTTTATAATATTAGTAAATTTAGTTTTATTATTATTTGTATGTCAACCTTTAGGTATCTCCCAGCGTTTTTACCATCTCTACTATAGCCTATGTGTTATTCCAGACCCTAAGCTAACTGCCGCGGATGAGTGCTTCGGCGTACCCGTTGCCCCGGCATTATTGACGTCCCGCAGGAACACTCCCAGGTTTTTTAGTGGGTATCCCCGCCGCTCCCATCTTTGGCGGGGGAGTCCCACATACCGCCCCCCGCCCCCCAGCGTGGGGTGATGATGCGTAACGCATTTTTCCTGGGTCAAAAAAAAATTTCAGCTCAATCGGCCCACACGATTAGGCGTGAAAGAGTAACAGACATACATCCAGACATCCATACATTCTTACGAACTTTCACGTTTATAATAATATAGATAATAAAAAATACTATTAGATTGGAGCTTATAATATTTATTTCGAATTCCGCGCTCAACTCTCAACCGCGCATGTTTTTGCAATCACAGTGACTTGCCGCCTTTTTGCACGTCAAACATTTGTCATTTGTCACCGATGGTATATTTGCCACTAATTATTATTTAACTGCTCGATTGTAATAAAACGCTAACAAATATAAGTAAGATGTACGCACGTTATTACAATTTATTATCCTTTAAGGGTAAATTGGGAAAACCCATTATTCCATTATAATGAACAGGAATGGTAAATCGGTGTTAGCATCCTATAATAATTAATAATATAATTATTTCCTTATTATTTAACAACATTTACCTGTTAATCGAACGGAAATAGGCTTTACCTATAGTGGACTGTATTACTTATGATTTTCCTACTGGATTTTACTGTTCTAATTAGAGGGGTTTTTAAATAACAACTTTGATTTACACTTTCACTGCATTTATTAACTTATAATTCCCAATCTAGGTTACCTAGGCACAATTTTACACTTTTAAGACTAACTTGTTTACATTATGAGCGTTAGGAGACGACTGAAGATACTGAACACAATATTAAAATCTCAACCTATTTATATACATTTTTAAGGTCTCCCGCCCGTACGATACCTATGATCGCTAATTGTACATTTTTTATTGCTATTTCCTTCCGTTATATAGGCTTGTCCCTGTCATGCATTTAACGGTCATTAACGGTCTGTATGTCCGTCCTTGTCATGCCTCTAACGGTTAATAATTATTATTACATTGCAATATCTTAAAATTAAGTTTAATTTTACCAAAGTTTTCCTAAGCTAATATTCTTAATATCTAAAGGGCTGGCGTTGTCCTTAACATTCTCCCCCCAGCGAAGACTCGTCGCAGCTCTCCACTGGAAGGACAGCCAGCTTCGTCGCAGGGCGGCGAAATGTTCCTCCTCTGGTCCGGACGTCGGCGACGCGCACGTGCCCGTCGCTGCCGGGGAAGACTCGCTCGACGACTCCGCGAGGCCAGGTGTTGCGTGGTAGAGTTGGGTCGACCACCACCACCAGGTCTCCTTCGCGCAGTGGGCGGATCTCCGCCGCGGATGCTCGTCGTGGCGTGAGACTGGGCAGGTACTCGCGCACCCAGCGACGCCAGAACTCGTCGGCGAGAGCCTGAGCGGCGCGCCACGCGCGCCTGTCGGCTGGCTCGCAGGGTCCCGTCGTAGGCAGCCCCGACGATGTCCCCAGCAGGAAGTGGTTCGGCGTTAACGCCTCTGGATCGTTAGGATCGACAGAGACGTGGGTGAGAGGCCGAGCATTTATGGAATGCTCAGCCTCCATCAGCAGGGTCAGAAGCACCTCTTCTTTGGGCGCCTTCTGACTGAGTGTGTGGGAGAGTGCGGCCTTGACAGACCGCACGAGGCGCTCCCATGCGCCTCCCTGGTTCGGAGCACCGGGCGGTATGAAACGCCAGGTGACACGATGCTGCAGGCCGTAGTTTTGCAGAGCAGGCGCCCATTCCTTGTAGGCAGCCCGCAGCTCTGCGTCGGCTCCCCTGAAGTTGGTGCCGTTGTCGCTGTAGATGACGGTCGGCCACCCGCGACGCGCAGCCATTCGACGCAACGCCATGATTGCAGAGTCTGTGGATAGAGAAGCTACCAACTCGAGGTGGATAGCGCGTGTAGTGAGGCAAGTGAATAGCGCCCCCCAACGTTTCTCATGTCGTCTTCCAATGGTCACCACCATTGGACCGAAGTAGTCGACCCCGCAGTTGGAGAAAGGTCGCACGAACGCTTGGATTCTTGCTATTGGCAGGTCTCCCATGACTGGCACTTCAGGCTTGGCTCTTCTTATGCGGCACACGGCGCAACTCGAGGTGGCTGCTCGTACGGCTGGTCTCAGCCGGAGCACCCAGTACTGCTGACGCACGTCGTTCACCACTCGTTCTGGATTGGCGTGTCCTGCATTCTTGTGGTGATGCTGGACCAACAACTTCGTGAAGGGGTGGCGGCCGTCCAGGATGATCGGCCGCTTCATGCTGCCCGACACGTCAGCAGCTCCTATTCTCCCGTTGAGCTTCAGGATCCCGTCGCAGTAGGTTGGGTCGAGCCTGAACAGACGACTAGATTTCGCTATTTTCTTACCTAGTCGTAGTTGCTGCAGCTCTGTGTTGAAGCTTTCTGCTTGGCTTCTTTGGATCCAGAGTTTCTCGGCTTCTCGTAAGTGTCTGGCATCCAGCGGGTGTCGTGTCTTCCGACGACATCTCTCGATGAACAGGATGACGACTGCCGTGGCTCGTATCAGACGTTCGAAGTTGGAGAATCTGTGAATATCTGGCAGGCTGTCGTTAACTGTTACCTGTAGTTGAAGTACGCTTTCTTCCGTGTCGCTGGAGTTTTCGTCCCGTGTGAATTGAGGCCAGTTACACTTCTTGTCGTGAAGAAAACTCGGTCCCTTGAACCATCTGTCTTCCCTCGAAGATGGCACGTAGTTTGGGCGAGTGGCTATGTCTGCCACGTTAAGCTCGGTAGGAATCCATCTCCATTGTCGCGGTCGCGTAGCCTCGGCGATCTCTCCCAGCCGATGTGCTACGAATGGAGTATAGCGCACGGTATCGTTCTGGATCCACTGGAGCACCGTTCTGGAATCTGTCCAATATATTATTTCGTCAACTTTCCACCTGTGTCCCTGTTGGACAGTTGAAGCGAGTCTTGTTCCGATTACTGCTGCTTGGAGTTCCAAACGTGGGATCGTTTGGCTTCGTAGTGGTGCCACCTTAGCCTTGGCAGCTACCAGAGCGACTTCTGCTGTGCCGTCCGCTTTCTCCATCCTCCAGTAGATGGCTGTAGCGAAGGCTTCTTCACTTGCATCGCAGAAGACATGTAGCTGCCTTTCCTTGATCTCGAAGGCGGATGACTGGTACCACCTGGGTAATCGTAAATTACTCACAATTTTCATTTGGTTTATCCATTCTCCGAAATCTTGGGCGAACTCATGTGGCAATGGTTCATCCCAAGTCAACTTCTCGCGCCACAGCTTTTGTAGCAGAATTTTCCCGGTGATTGTGTAGCAGCTCAGCAGTCCTAGGGGATCATACAAAGACATTACCGCACTCAACGCCTCCCTCTTTGTCGGTGTTCTGCTGAGTTGACGGACTTCGGTTTTCACTCGGCTGAGTGATGTGTTGAAACCCAGTGAATCTTCGCAGGTGTCCCAGCGCAGTCCCAGAGTCTTCTCTTGCTCGTGCGACCCAGTGAGCATCTGAGTGGCGCTCTCGGCTCGCAAGTCCTCCGGTATGCTACCTAAGAGTCTGCTGTTGTTGGAGTTCCAACCACGTAGCTCGAAACTTGCTTTCCTGTGAATCTCAATAATGTCATGTATGAGTTCTTCCCCCTCCTCGATATTGTGGAAGGAGTCTACATAGTCGTCCATATAATGAGATTCCGTGATTGCCCTTGCTGCCTCTGGATAGCTGTGTGCATGCTCCCTTGCATTAAGATTTCTAACGCTGTGCGCCATGAACGGTGAGCTTCTAGCGCCGAAGATCATAGACGTCATCTTGTACTCCTGGGGCGGTTCCTGTTTATCTGATCGCCAGAGGAATAATTGCGCCGGTTGATCTTCCTTACGAATTTTCACCTGTAGAAACATTTCCTTTATGTCTGCTATCACCCCATACTGGAATTCTCTAAACCGGAAAAGGATCCTCTGTATGGATAGCAGGAGGTCCGGTCCGTCCAGGAGAAAGTCATTCAGACTTACCCCACGTGATTTGGCTGCGGCGTCAAATACTAGACGTACTTTTCCAGGTTTGTTGGGGTTCAGTACTGGAAAATGTGGCAAATACCAGTGTTTCCCACTGTTTTTCTCCGTTCCGTCACACAGCTCCGCGTACCCTTTATCTAGAAGATTTTTAATCTGTTGATTATACTCACTCTTCATGTTCTCTGACTTGCTGAGTTTTCGCTCAAGGCTTTCCAGCCTTTGCAGGGCTGTGTGATAAGTCGGCGGTGTTTGGGTGTTATCCTCTCGCCACGGTAGACCAACTTCGAATCTTCCGTTCACCCGTTTCGCTGTTTCATTGAAGATGGCGACTGCTCGTTCATCTTCCGCTCTTACCTTGGGTTTTAATGCCACGCCCAGAGCATCGATCCTGAAGTGTCGCTCGACCAGTTCTTCGAGTCTCTCGTTGATTTCCACGACGTGAAGCACATTATCGGCTTCTTCCTGGAGTATGCGCCTTGGCACCGTCCCGTGGATCACCCATCCTAGTTGAGTTCTCGAAGCGCCTGGTTCATTTCGTTTCCCGAGCCTCAGTTCTCTGGTGACGATCAATTCCCAGTTGTCCGAACCTATTAAAAGTTGCGGTTTACCATCGTCGTAGCACAACCCGTCGGCGTCTAGATCTTTGAGATGATCGAGACGTAACAAATCTCGGGGCATAGACTGTGGAGACAGTTTCATATCGCCAATGGTTCTCGCCTTGATCGTGTAGTCACGACCGTTCGCTCCCGCGATCTGGAATTTTACCAATCGGCTTTCGTGTTCCTGTTGACACGCGTTCACGCCTCTTATTCGCAGTGTTCCGGTTGGCCCCTTTGCGCCGATCTTCCTTGCGACTTCTTCGTCGACTAGAGACACAGTAGATCCTTCGTCTAATAGTGCATACACCTTCGCCTGACCCTTGGGTCCTGTTAAAGTTACTGGGCATATTTTTAATTTTACCTGTCCCAGGTCTGAGGTTGCTGTAACTGTTTCGGCATTAGCAGGCTCGTTGGATCCGTGCGGTGTCTGCGCTCCCCCCGTTGAGGGAGCAGTGTGATGTTCGTGCAACAGCTGGTGATGACCCATCCTGCACTCCTTGACACCGCAGGCTTTAGCTCGGCAGTAGATTCGTCGATGCCTGCTGATTAAACATTTGAAACACAACCTTTCCTTTTTCACGAGTTCCCACCTGTCCGTTATGTTCATTTGTAGGAACTTGCCGCATTTGGTTAATGCGTGATTTTGCTGACACACCTGGCATTTTCTTAGTGTTTCTGAGTCGTTCGTGGTCGCATATACTTGTTTTCCTCTTCGTTGTTCCGCCTTGGCAGGTTCCTTCTTCTGTGTGCTTGTCGCTGTGCTTATGTACCCGAAACGAAGAGCTCTGCTGGCTTCCTTCATTAAAAATTGTGACATAGCGATTATTTCCACTTCGGAAGTATTCTGCTCGGCGTATTCGTACCATTTGGATAACATGTGCGGACTCAGCTTTGTCATGATGTCTCGTGTCAGCTGTGGGTTATACAGGTATCCCCTTTTATCGATTGATTTTAGTACCCAGACTATATTTTGTACTTTTACCGCGAAGTTATTGAGTTCTGTTGCAGCTACTCCTGGTCGCGGCAGCTTCTTCAGATCCTCAATAGTTTTTTCCACTATAACTTCGGGTTGACCGAAGGTTTGATCTAGAGTGTTCATTATTACCTGAGGGTCTTCCGCCGTGTGTAGTAACACGGACACTGCTTCCCTGGCTTCCCCCTTGAGACAATTTCTCAATCTGGCCATATTTTCCGCTTTCGACAAATTATAAGTTTTTGTCGTATCTCGCATTGCTGCCCGGAACGCGAACCATTCTATTGGCGCGCCCGAAAATACTGGCAGCTCGTACGCCTGTCTCGGTGGTGGCCTGTTCCTTGCTAGTTTCTCTAGAGCCTCCACGAGCTGATCCACCCCACGGCCTCGGGATCCTTTGCCTGGAGTTGGCGATCTAGGTCGTTCAGCTGGACGCAGATCGCTTACCCGATGCTCCGTGTTGTGCGGCGTGCGGTGCTCTTTGGCTTCATCCAGCCATGTTTGTACCCTCCTCTGTTCCAGAGTAGTACCTTGTGGTTCAGTATCCTCTTGTTCGGTTATAGCCTCCATATCGTAGGCAAGTCGTCTCTTAACCCGTTCTGTTTCCAGATCCAGCTGCTTCTGCCTAATCAGCGCCAGACGTTCTTCCGCCTCGAACTGCGCTTGACGAACCCTCGCGTTAACGCTGCTGTTAGACGCGACTGACCTTGCAGGTGATACCTGTCTCCTCGGTGGTTCGTCTGCTCCGGTTCCCGCAGTGAGGCGTGACGTGGACGGTTCTACTCTGGACTCCGTAATGGGTGACATATACCTCTCTCCCCAAAGGTGCTGCTCCTCCAGTTCCTCTTCGTTCCAGGATCGTGGCGGCGGCTGAGAGGCCCGCGGTCGGTCGCTCAGTTGACGGTGATCGTGGCGGATCATCGAACCGAGTAACCTGTGGGACCGCGGCGGCCTCGTCCTCTGGTTGGCTACGTGTCTTCACCATTATTTCCGCGGAGTTAATTGAGATACTAACTACTATAGTTCGCGCTGATTTACGCACTTTTCGATAAGGAAACAGTTACTAGGATAGTACACTTAGTCTCAACACAAATAGTTTAACACAGAGTTTATTCGCACATAAAAAGTCAAATATAAAATCTAAAAGTACACTGAGAGCCTAATTTAATATTAAAGTACACGCGAGAGTTTAAACTATTAAATTAAAGCACTGGCTCTATTTATGTGCGACACAGTTTTTAGATTTATTAACGCACTGACGTTAAACTTTTCCAAAAATACACTGATTCTAGGTATAAGTGCAAGAAAAACTGAATCTAGACTTTTCAAACACTGACGTTAAACTTTCCCAAAAATACACTGATTCTAGGTATAAGTGCAAGAAAAACTGAATCTAGACTTTTCAAACACTGACGTTAAACTTTTCCAAAATACACTGACTCTAGGTATAAGTGCAAGAAAAACTGAATCTAGACTTTTCAAACACTGACGTTAAACTTTTCCAAAAATACACTGAATCTAGGTATAAGTGCAAGAAAAACTGAATCTAGACTTTTCAAACACTGACGTTAAACTTTTCCAAAAATACACTGAATCTAGGTATAAGTGCAAGAAAAACTGAATCTAGACTTTTCAAACACTGACGTTAAACTTTTCCAAAATGCACTGAATCTAAACTTTACTAAAAAAACACTGACTCTAATTTAGATTTAATTCGGCTTACGAAGGACCAAAATGTTACGTTTACCTATAGTGGACTGTATTACTTATGATTTTCCTACTGGATTTTACTGTTCTAATTAGAGGGGTTTTTAAATAACAACTTTGATTTACACTTTCACTGCATTTATTAACTTATAATTCCCAATCTAGGTTACCTAGGCACAATTTTACACTTTTAAGACTAACTTGTTTACATTATGAGCGTTAGGAGACGACTGAAGATACTGAACACAATATTAAAATCTCAACCTATTTATATACATTTTTAAGGTCTCCCGCCCGTACGATACCTATGATCGCTAATTGTACATTTTTTATTGCTATTTCCTTCCGTTATATAGGCTTGTCCCTGTCATGCATTTAACGGTCATTAACGGTCTGTATGTCCGTCCTTGTCATGCCTCTAACGGTTAATAATTATTATTACATTGCAATATCTTAAAATTAAGTTTAATTTTACCAAAGTTTTCCTAAGCTAATATTCTTAATATCTAAAGGGCTGGCGTTGTCCTTAACAAATGGCATGACCAAATCAATTCCAAGAATATGCGAAGTCTTCGAAACATGTATGGATTAACAAGTAGTCGTGAATTTGTAGGTTTGATGCGATCAGCATACAGCTCGCAACGCTAAGTGTTTGTTACTTGTAAGATAAAGGCATTGACGTTATTTATAGCTGTTTTGATCGGTAACTTCGCATATTTACGACGTTTAAATTTTATAAATACAACAAACCAAATAAGTGGTTTAAGGTAACAGGGACGTGACAAGGTCAACTGATTTAAAAATGCAATTTTTCTGTAACGAGTGGCCTGGCGCGCACTTCGTCGCGCTTATAGAACATTATCATTTTTCTTCTACTATATTATGCACGTATTATAAGTACCTACATATAAACTATAAATCTTCCTCTTGAATCAGTCTATCTATTAAAGAAAACAGCATCAAAATCCGTTGCGTGTTTTAAAGATATGTATGATACAAAAACAGAGACGCGGGAAGCAACTTTATTACAAGCTTTATATTACTTTCACCTGTCTGTTGTCTGTCTGTCTGTCTGTCTGTCTGTCTGTCGGTCTGTCTGTAATCAAATCTTGCAAGTTTAATTTGACCCACTTCCCGGTTTCCAATTGAGCTGAAAATTTGCATGCGTGTGTAAATCGGATGACAATGCAATATTTTTATGACACCGAGCTGATCTGATGATGGAGCTGGAAGGTGGCCATAGGAACTCTGTCATAAAACAACGCAACCCCATCGAGTTTGGGCTCATTTGATTCGTCTTGACGAGTACTTTATGATGCAAGATGATAACAATAATTAAAGCTTGTTTTTAAAAAGTATTTTTTAAATTTCACTTGTTTTATACCATGTAGTGAATCAACCCACAAGGTGGACAGACGACCTTATAAAGGTCGCCAGAAGACGCTGGATGCAGGTCGCTACCAACCGGTACATATGGAAGTCCAAAAGGGAGGCCTATGTTCAGCAGTGGACGTCCTATGGCTGAGATAATGATGATGATGATGTAGTGACTAGTAGTACTTATTAGGCATTGGGTGAAGACGCGTTACGTTACGAAATCATGCTCTGAAATGTTGCACGTTGTGACGTTTTCTAACAGAATCCACATTCTGATTATATTTTCAATCCTACATTTATCCACAGTAATTCATCAAGATCATCTCCCTTAAAAACGGGAGCTATGGTATGCCCACGCTCCCCATGGCGATGATTACCATTAAACCTTCCATTTGCCTGAGTCATCCATCAATCTTTACATTAATCTTGATACAAATTCTGGTTTTAACTACGTTTTTGTAGGAATTTTGGATCAATTTCTCTTAAGTTATTTAGCTATATAGTGTGAAATGAAAATATAAATTTAATTTGGATGAAGCCCGGTTACTACAAATTCTCAGACCCTAAATTATTATTTTTTAAATAATTAATTTTAATTTTTTTTTGTTACCGTTCTCTTTTACCCTAATCATTACCTAACATAACACTAGATTATTAAGATTATTGTAACTAACAATTATTACGGTCTCAATTGGCTGATTAAATAAATTTAATTTAATTTAAAATTTAATTACCCACCTTGGTGCAAAATTGCTTAGACCCTGGAATAACAAAGGGTACAGCGCGTAAAACCGTTGGACGCAGCTAGTAATATTAAAAAAAACATTTATCAAACCATGTAACTAACAGATATATTTATATACCAAAACATTACATTGCTATATCCTCATACATAGTTATGTTTTCCTCGAGCGAGCTGTAGGTATATGTGCCAACTCTGTAACATGTAACTCGGCTGTATCGATCCGGTGGAGCTGTGAGCCAAATGGATTGTGAACGAATGCTTGCTCTACTCTTTCTAGGCTGCTTAAAAATCCTTTTGAGTCCTGTTCTTTTACAAAATCAAATGCGACTTAATTTTTATATCTTTCATCGTCTCGTTTAGCGCACCTGGTCTTCTAAATATATAAAAGGAAAGAGTGACTACCTCTATCAACGCACAGTCTAAACCGCTGAACGGATTGGGTTGAAATTTGGAACACAGATAGCTTTTAATGACGTAGATCTCCGCTAAGAAAGGATTTTGGCACGCAGGCAAATACGCGAGCGTAAGCTAGTTATAGATATATTGTGGAGGTCGTAACCTCAGGTGCATCGATCCATCGTGGACCGAGGAGCACTGAGCTGTGAGTTGTGAGGCAAATGGATTGTGAACGAACGGTTGCCCTACTCTTTCTACATCGTTTGTTTCTGGATTTAAAGGATACTAACCGCGCCCAGCGGTTGTACCCGCTGTACTGTAGACTGTAGCCTATGTGTTATTCCAGGGTCTAAAAACTTTATCAAATTTCAGCTCAATCGGTACACCCGTTTTGGCGTGAAAGAAGTAACGAACATGCAAACTCACCAACTTTCGCATTTAAAATATTAATGTGTAGTGTGATAATTATATGAAAGAAAGAAAATAAATTTTATTGCCAGATTTTACACAATTTACAAAATGAATTAAATTAAATAAAAATAAAACATTATTTGGCAATAATAGGAATAGCCTCAGCGTGCAACTACGTCAACCCAGAGTTAGCGTAGTTGCTGGTTTGTGGTGTGTTGTGGTTGTGGTATGTATTTGATATAATATTATGTTTTATTTTTTTATATTTTGGATCTTGCGTCTGAACAAACAAATTTATTATTATTATTAAGGTGGAAGGTCGACCCTACCTAGTGTGGGATAAGGGCAGGAAGATGATGATGATTAAGGTGGAAGGTCGCATCCGGACTTCTCGTGTCTTCATGTGTCTGGATAAGTTATTAAGATTAACAGAATATTAACAATTCGAGTCTCTTGTATCACTCATTCGTATAACCCGTAAGTAGAGAGATATAGATAGAATTTAATTTATTTTACAACTAGAATTTCCAAATCACCAAACAAGTCTTGAAAGATTATACTTTGGCTCTACTTAAAACGTTCATAAAAAGGTCGTAAAACTATTTTTTACGAATACTAAATGAAATTCACACCCACGCTATAATTAGCATTCAGTTTAATACCTAACGAAAAGAACATAAAAAATAATTGACTGGACCTCCTGAAAATTTATTGATGCACCATTAGTACGCCCAAGTCCTGTATAATAAATATTTATGTTACACTTACCTCAAATTCCTCATCTAAAGAATATTGACCAAATCTGGACATCATTAGTGACATGATTTTTAAAACTATCGCGAGTGTCCTCCATAACTAAAACAACAAAAACGGAACAACTCACGTATAATATTGTCGAGAATATCTCGACCACGGTTTCGGACAATTACCGATGTCCTTCATGAGGAGTTCACGCGTGCAGAACCTGTTGTTTTAGTTATCATTGGTTACCTTCATTAATTATTGCAATTCCGCTGTAAATTTGCCTTAGTTTTTCAGTCAACTGAAAATCATCAAAAATATGTAGTCGAAAATTACTGTATTTTTTCCACTAGGATCTTAATCAGAGCAAAAATTTTAATCTTTCCATCAAAATTACTGTCAAGATTTATTGACAGCAATTCTGATTTGTCGAATAGTCGAAAACACGTGAAAATTTTTGTAACAATGACATCTTTTCGAACACACAAATACCTACTTTCATCGCCATTTTATACTTCTTCGATTTAATAATGACACTACCCTCAAACAGCTTATCCTTTTGTAATAATATCCACCTTTATGTTTTTGCTGGGGGTGTTTGAACTGTATTTGTTGCCTGTACATGCACCTGCAAAGCCTTTATTATGTCGTGTATGTATACCTATATATAGTTTAAAAGGATGTATTTTAAGGCTCCATTCACACCTTCGTTAACCGATAATGCGTTTTCTATTGTTGTAGCATCAGCTTTGATCTACAGGTGCTTGCATTGCATGTAACATTAACATTTTTACTTATTTAACTGTATTTGTTGCCTGTACATGCACCTGCAAAGCCTTTATTATGTCGTGTATGTATACCTATATATATTTTAAAAGGATGTATTTTAAGGCTCCATTCACACCTTCGTAAACCGATAATGCGTTTTCTATTGTTGTAGCATCAGCTTTGATCTACAGGTGCTTGCATTGCATGTAACATTAACATTTTTACTTATTTAACAATGTTCCTTCTCAACCTAGTTAATAACTGTGGTATGTGTGTCCGGTACAAATATTGCATTTAAATTTTGAGGCAACTAGAGTCGATTGAGCTGATTTTTTTAGCCAGAACTTAATTTACAAACTCAAACCAACGAGATAGACAAATTGATTATTTTGGCCATTTTCCTTTGGGTTTGGACCCCTTCAGAAAGTATGGATCACCTTTGATAATACTTATTATATTATTTACTTCATTGAAGGCTTCACAACCACAGAATTCAACAACCTTTTCCAAAGCTTATTATGGTATTCGTTCACTGCACCCGCTAAAAACTACTTCTATTTATTTGTTAACTACCTATACCGTTTCTTCTCCTCAAAAATTCTCTAAACTTAAAATAATAAAAGAGATTATTTTTATTGATCAACAAATTTCTTTACACGTTATGAAATATTGACATGAAAAAATTATAATCATGTTTTTTTAAATAAAACAAAATTGTCCATGGGTCCAAATGGACCTAATGTTCGATAGGTTTAAAAGTCTTATGAAGGTTAAAACCACTGCTTTCGAAGACATTCTGCCTTTTTCCACTGTATCTCTATAGTGCGACACGTAAGTGTATTTGCCAGTGTCATTTAAAAGCTTGTGTACAGGTGTCCTTAAACCAGAAAGTAGGTTTTAAGTGACACATGCCACATCCGTCGAGTTGAATCATGCTAAAACCAGTTTGTTTATTCAGTATTAAATACCTTTCAACGGTGTCTACAGCATATAACTACGTGGTCATTTACACGTTTTATCCATTTTTAAAGTGTATTTTCGTAGCTTCTTTTATAATACTAGGCTGCGCCCAGCGGTTTTACCCGCTGTACTGCCTATGTGTTATTCCAGGCTCAAATGTCTATACCAAATTTCAGCTCGTAAAGAGTCTGGGATGACAGTTGTGGAAAAATGAACGAGTTTGTGGAACGAACGGGTTCTCTCTCCGACAAAGATTACCAACCCAGTACTCAGTACTTACATTCATCATAGTAAACCCTACGAATAAATTATTTCTTCGTAAACAATAATAATTATATTTTCTCCGATTTTTTCAAATATTGCAACGACAATTCGTGATGAGGCATCGATAATAACATCCACACCGCAATTTGCTGCGATATTAGTATGTAGTTGTAGTATAAATACCTATCAACAAAGTTGCACTCACGACTTTTACATTCAGAATTCAGAGAGCGATGCATTTCCGTGGAACAGGAAAGTCTGTATCTCGACTCGACGCGGCCACTTTCATTTACGCGTGTGTGCGTGCGCTCTGTCAGACGCGCATTAAATTATTATCTCGGTGAATGTAGGGCTGTCTACTTGAACTATTTTGGTATTTTTATCTCTTTTGTAGGCACATTTTTTGTTGATTAGAGTTTGAATATGTGTGGCATTTTGCATCCCTAATGATCCTCCATTTTGTGTTTAAGGTTTCCGTATTTAAACGACGAATCTATATGAATCTATAGCTGATATCATTATAATCAATACTAACAATATTTGACACCTACCCTCGTAAAATGTCAGGTTTTAGTTTTTAAGTGCCTAAGTTTATCACATGACTTTCATTTTTTGTGCCGGTATACCACTCAATAATAATAATATGTAATTGGGGTTTATACTCCAACAGAACAGGTTACCCTACTTTGCTGTCAGAGTCAAATCACAATTTATAGGTTGTGTGGCCAATCTATATGTTCAATAACAATGACTTGAAGGTCCCCACTATCTAGAATTCGAATCACGTGATCAACTTTGACGCTTTATAACTCTGAAACCTAATGCTTGAGGAGGGTGGGTGTCAGAATGTTTTTGTTGGCATTTATGCAAGCTATCGATTTATATGTATATAAAATGTCGTTATTTGGTACTTACGAGTGTACAATAAATTAAAAAAGGTGTCTCTATGTATGCTTAATGTTAAGATAACAACTACGCAATTGTTTCTGATGCCCTAGGGTGTAGAGATAAAAAAGATTATTTTTCAAGTCGATGTCAACCCTATCAACATACCACGCCCACATACAATCAGCTACCCACACAATCATAATGAGCGCAACCTAAATGTGAGTCTATTTTTGAAGTTAATTTTGCCTATTGTTCGATGGCCTTGAAAACTGATGGAAAACAAACACCATATATGGCTTATTTATTCCTTCCAATGTCTTTGAAAAAGTCTTAATGACCTCTGCTTGATAATAACAATCCTGCTAATATAAACGTGAAAATTTGTAAGAATATATGAATGTATGTTTGTTACTCATTCACGCCTAAAAGGATGGACCGTTGAGCTGATTGAATTTGGTATAGAGTATAGAAATATATAAGTCTCAGTACTCACTAATGTAAAGTAAAAAGTCAAGGTTAAGTCTAGGGCGAGGACACTAAAATACCCGTTTAATTCTCTAATAGAAACAATAATGCTACTGATTAATAGTCCTTCGATTTGATTTTAATTGCTTACTTCATCATCATAATCATCTCAGCTATAGGACGTCCACTGTTGAACATAGACCTCCCCCTTGGACTTCAATATGTACCGGTTGGAAGCGACCTGCATTCAGCTTAACTTCTTACTTACTTTTATTATGAATTTAACTAAATCAGATTTTATACCTATGTATATCCTCTACATCCATTCTTTAATAGTTATTTTCTATGAATAAGTATGATAGAATAGGCTGATAGTTGTCTGGTAGATTTCTATACGTGTAGCAAAACAAAATGGTGGCCAACGATGTTGCGAGAAAACACGTTTCTATCTTTCGAACGTGGGTTGCTGTTGCTTCTGATACCTATTATAAATGCATTAATTAAGGTTTCATACCTACCTTGGAAAAAGAAAAAATAAAATTAAAGTGCCAGTATAAAATTTCATTTTGATTTTTTTTTTTCGAAAATACCAACCTGTTCTCAAACCTTACTGCGTATGGGTTTAAAACCTACTCTGTTTATCGCCTGGAAACTGCAATTTTTAGGTCATAATATCTAATTTCTAAAAACCAAAATTTATTTTAAAAATCTCATACGATAAAAGATAATGAAATCACTTGTTTTTTGTTAAAATCATACTTAACCACAAGTTCTTATTCACAACTCTTGATTCCTAAAAGAATGTGTAGGGTTTTTTGAAAAAAAAAAACTGAAGAAACTGCCTCAAAAATCCACCAAGCAAAGTCACTGAAATGAAGTAAAATCATTTTTTTGAATAAATAACTCTTAATATTTTAATGTACTGCCTAAATTTAGACTGACACTGAAGTTTTTACGACCAAAGTCTACACAAGATGGCTTCCCCTTTCGTGAACAGGTTCTGAGCTCGAATTTTCTAAGTCCCAGATCGAGACAAAAACAAAGTTAACTCGTAGATTTCTGCACAAAAATTTTATTTTCTTCCACATTCTTCACTAATTACATCAATTTCTTTATTATTTATATAAATTTTAATGGAATAAATTAAACTAAATCGACTTTTTATGAAAATGTTGTCCATGATTTATCATCGTAAACTGCTATTTTTTTATAAATAATATGTTATTATCACTGATTTCGTATAATTTAGCATTAAAAACAACCTAATATCGATTTAGAAACTTCAAATTTTAATACTGTTTTACACTAGCACTGACTTCGTCAAATTTTCTAAGTCCTGTTTGAAACCAAACTAATTTTTCTTCTCATTTTTTCAGGTAATTTGGGACCAGTGTGAAGAACAATGCTGAAAACTACGTACAATATGATAATTGTTGTAAAAATATCTACGTTTCGAAAGTTAGAATGAGGTAAAGATTTTACTAACCTTAAAAAATTTACAAATTTTCACTAATTACTATAAGATTTTTACTCATAAACGTAATCATAATTAATTGTACAACTAAATCTTTTCTATTTTCTCGTATTTCGTTCTACTTCTACTTGTCCGAACATCGTGAATTTTCTAAGTCGAAGAATTCAGAATTCGGTCACTTTATTTCAAACTACGTTTTATAACCTTCTGACGTTTATTATCTTGTTTTGCGCGGAGGTATGAATTTCACACGAAATGTGACACGACACCGTTCACATCCTCAATCATAGCCAAGTTTCGTGAGCTGACACGTGCACCACCTGTGAAGTCTCGAGCGCGACTGCCGCGAAATTCATTCAACATGAGACTAGGAGATGGGCGGGGCGTGGGGAACGCGACGTCATTGGCGCGCTCGCCGGTTCGCAATGATGGCCGCCGGTTCACTCGTCCAATGATCGACGCGCGGGTCGAACGCGCGTTTCGCCGGCTGCGACGTTGCCAGCTCGGTAGAAAAAATACATTCGACCTTCTTAGGACCCCCGGTTTTTTTTTGTTTGGCTGTGTTATCAGGAGAAAACGTGGTAGTCAGTGTAGTGTAGTAATACCAGATGGTGTGCCAGTGTAGTGTAGTGATACTATGGTTTGGTCGGCTCCGTCTGGGGAAGTGTTAATCGACATTATATCTCGGTAAATATATAGCTAGCCTACATTCGGAAGGGAGTTGTTTTATGGCTGAGTCATGTGACGATGCTGTGACGTGGTAGATAACACTGCGACTGCGATACTCGGGTAGCAATGTACATACATACCTACATATACTTACTATTACATAGTAGTAGAGATAAACACTATGACATGTTTATATTATAATGTAGGTAGATACCTACATACCTACGTACAAGTACAATGTACCTAGTCAGTGTGTTAGTTCATAAAACACAGCATTTCCATTTAGTGTAGGTAGGTAGTACCTATTTTTAGTACCTTACTTAGATAGATATAAATATGTATTTTTAAATTCGGCTTGACATCGTGGTCTGAGCCAAAAAACAAGAGTTCCCACAAATGCTATAAATATAAGTATTCTTAGCTACTAACGTACAAATCTACCTAAAAACCTATCTCTGTTCCAAATTTCAACCCAACCCGTTCAGCTGTTAAGATTTTTTTTTTTTTTATGATGAGATGTGAGTTAATAGATCAGTCAGCCAGTCACGCATATTATATCTAGATATCACTTATACCTACATATTATAGGTATTAGGTAGGTATATTATAGCCAATACCTACTCTTTATCATAGTTATCTATACTATACATACTTACTATCTATGTAAGTCTACCTCACACATTAAAATCGCTCGTCTCCAAATTCACACTTTTATCTAAGGTCATTGACATTGCGAATTATTCATACATACTATATATACATACCTACATACATATAGCCACATTTTACTAATATTATAAACGTGAAAGTTTGTAAGAATGGATGACTGGATGTATGTTTGTTACTCTTTCACGCCTAAACGGGTGGACCGATTGAGCTGAAATTTGGTATAGAGATAGCTTAGGCCCTGGAATAACACATAGGCTACGGTACAGCGGGTAAAACCGCTGAACGCAGCTAGTGTACTATAAATAAATAAAATATACGTAGATAAACTGACATCCCAAAAACGCATGGCTAATTTTGATTTGTCAAAAAACAAAATTCTGAGTCGCTAATTAGGACTTTTGAATGACTCAAAAATCTGAGTCACGATTTAACTGTTAACGTGGCGTGGGTGTAAGGTACCTATTTTTATTGTACAATCATAGCTAGGTATTTTATTATTGTGCAAATAAGAATTTATAACTAGGTTGTTACGTTTACCTATAGTGGACTGTATTACTTATTATTTTCCTACTGGATTTTACTGTTCTAATTAGAGGGGTTTTTAAATAACAACTTTGATTTACACTTTCACTGCATTTATTAACTTATAATTCCCAATCTAGGTTACCTAGGCACAATTTTACACTTTTAAGACTAACTTGTTTACATTATGAGCGTTAGGAGACGACTGAAGATACTGAACACAATATTAAAATCTCAACCTATTTATATACATTTTTAAGGTCTCCCGCCCGTACGATACCTATGATCGCTAATTGTACATTTTTTATTGCTATTTCCTTCCGTTATATAGGCTTGTCCCTGTCATGCATTTAACGGTCATTAACGGTCTGTATGTCCGTCCTTGTCATGCCTCTAACGGTTAATAATTATTATTACATTGCAATATCTTAAAATTAAGTTTAATTTTACCAAAGTTTTCCTAAGCTAATATTCTTAATATCTAAAGGGCTGGCGTTGTCCTTAACATTCTCCCCCCAGCGAAGACTCGTCGCAGCTCTCCACTGGAAGGACAGCCAGCTTCGTCGCAGGGCGGCGAAATGTTCCTCCTCTGGTCCGGACGTCGGCGACGCGCACGTGCCCGTCGCTGCCGGGGAAGACTCGCTCGACGACTCCGCGAGGCCAGGTGTTGCGTGGTAGAGTTGGGTCGACCACCACCACCAGGTCTCCTTCGCGCAGTGGGCGGATCTCCGCCGCGGATGCTCGTCGTGGCGTGAGACTGGGCAGGTACTCGCGCACCCAGCGACGCCAGAACTCGTCGGCGAGAGCCTGAGCGGCGCGCCACGCGCGCCTGTCGGCTGGCTCGCAGGGTCCCGTCGTAGGCAGCCCCGACGATGTCCCCAGCAGGAAGTGGTTCGGCGTTAACGCCTCTGGATCGTTAGGATCGACAGAGACGTGGGTGAGAGGCCGAGCATTTATGGAATGCTCAGCCTCCATCAGCAGGGTCAGAAGCACCTCTTCTTTGGGCGCCTTCTGACTGAGTGTGTGGGAGAGTGCGGCCTTGACAGACCGCACGAGGCGCTCCCATGCGCCTCCCTGGTTCGGAGCACCGGGCGGTATGAAACGCCAGGTGACACGATGCTGCAGGCCGTAGTTTTGCAGAGCAGGCGCCCATTCCTTGTAGGCAGCCCGCAGCTCTGCGTCGGCTCCCCTGAAGTTGGTGCCGTTGTCGCTGTAGATGACGGTCGGCCACCCGCGACGCGCAGCCATTCGACGCAACGCCATGATTGCAGAGTCTGTGGATAGAGAAGCTACCAACTCGAGGTGGATAGCGCGTGTAGTGAGGCAAGTGAATAGCGCCCCCCAACGTTTCTCATGTCGTCTTCCAATGGTCACCACCATTGGACCGAAGTAGTCGACCCCGCAGTTGGAGAAAGGTCGCACGAACGCTTGGATTCTTGCTATTGGCAGGTCTCCCATGACTGGCACTTCAGGCTTGGCTCTTCTTATGCGGCACACGGCGCAACTCGAGGTGGCTGCTCGTACGGTTGGTCTCAGCCGGAGCACCCAGTACTGCTGACGCACGTCGTTCACCACTCGTTCTGGATTGGCGTGTCCTGCATTCTTGTGGTGATGCTGGACCAACAACTTCGTGAAGGGGTGGCGGCCGTCCAGGATGATCGGCCGCTTCATGCTGCCCGACACGTCAGCAGCTCCTATTCTCCCGTTGAGCTTCAGGATCCCGTCGCAGTAGGTTGGGTCGAGCCTGAACAGACGACTAGATTTCGCTATTTTCTTACCTAGTCGTAGTTGCTGCAGCTCTGTGTTGAAGCTTTCTGCTTGGCTTCTTTGGATCCAGAGTTTCTCGGCTTCTCGTAAGTGTCTGGCATCCAGCGGGTGTCGTGTCTTCCGACGACATCTCTCGATGAACAGGATGACGACTGCCGTGGCTCGTATCAGACGTTCGAAGTTGGAGAATCTGTGAATATCTGGCAGGCTGTCGTTAACTGTTACCTGTAGTTGAAGTACGCTTTCTTCCGTGTCGCTGGAGTTTTCGTTCCGTGTGACTGCTGCTTTGAGTTCCAAACTTGGGATTGTTTGGCTTCGTAGTGGTGCCACCTTAGCCTTGGCAGCGACCAGAGCGACTTCTGCTGTGCCGTCCGCTTTTTCCTCTCGCCACGGTAGACCAAACTCAAATCTTTCGTTCTCCTGTTTCGCTGTTTGATTGAAGATGGCGACTGCTTGTTCATCTTCCGCTATTACCTTGGGTTTAAATGCCACGCCCAGAGCATTAATCCTGAAGTGTCGCTCGACCAGTTCTTCGAGTTTCTCATTGTTTTCCACGACGTGAAGCACATTATCGGCTTCTTCCTGGAGTATGCGCCTCGGCACAGTCCCGTGGATCACCCATCCTAGTTGAGTCCTCGAAGCGCCTGGTTCATTTCGTTTCCCGAGCCTCAGTTCTCTGGTGACGATCAATTCCCAGTTGTCCGAACCTATTAAAAGTTGCGGTTTACCATCGTCGTAGCACAACCCGTCGGCGTCTAGATCTTTGAGATGATCGAGACGTAACAAATCTCGGGGCATAGACTGTGAAGACAGTTTCATATCGCCAATGGTTCTCGCCTTGATCGTGTAGTCACGACCGTTCGCTCCCGCGATCTGGAATTTTACCAATCGGCTTTCGTGTTCCTGTTGACACGCGTTCACGCCTCTTATTCGCAGTGTTCCGGTTGGCCCCTTTGCGCCGATCTTCCTTGCGACTTCTTCGTCGACTAGAGACACAGTAGATCCTTCGTCTAATAGTGCATACACCTTCGCCTGACCCTTGGGTCCTGTTAAAGTTACTGGGCATATTTTTAATTTTACCTGTCCCAGGTCTGAGGTTGCTGTAACTGTTTCGGCATTAGCAGGCTCGTTGGATCCGTGCGGTGTCTGCGCTCCCCCCGTTGAGGGAGCAGTGTGATGTTCGTGCAACAGCTGGTGATGACCCATCCTGCACTCCTTGACACCGCAGGCTTTAGCTCGGCAGTAGATTCGTCGATGCCTGCTGATTAAACATTTGAAACACAACCTTTCCTTTTTCACGAGTTCCCACCTGTCCGTTATGTTCATTTGTAGGAACTTGCCGCATTTGGTTAATGCGTGATTTTGCTGACACACCTGGCATTTTCTTAGTGTTTCTGAGTCGTTCGTGGTCGCATATACTTGTTTTCCTCTTCGTTGTTCCGCCTTGGCAGGTTCCTTCTTCTGTGTGCTTGTCGCTGTGCTTATGTACCCGAAACGAAGAGCTCTGCTGGCTTCCTTCATTAAAAATTGTGACATAGCGATTATTTCCACTTCGGAAGTATTCTGCTCGGCGTATTCGTACCATTTGGATAACATGTGCGGACTCAGCTTTGTCATGATGTCTCGTGTCAGCTGTGGGTTATACAGGTATCCCCTTTTATCGATTGATTTTAGTACCCAGACTATATTTTGTACTTTTACCGCGAAGTTATTGAGTTCTGTTGCAGCTACTCCTGGTCGCGGCAGCTTCTTCAGATCCTCAATAGTTTTTTCCACTATAACTTCGGGTTGACCGAAGGTTTGATCTAGAGTGTTCATTATTACCTGAGGGTCTTCCGCCGTGTGTAGTAACACGGACACTGCTTCCCTGGCTTCCCCCTTGAGACAATTTCTCAATCTGGCCATATTTTCCGCTTTCGACAAATTATAAGTTTTTGTCGTATCTCGCATTGCTGCCCGGAACGCGAACCATTCTATTGGCGCGCCCGAAAATACTGGCAGCTCGTACGCCTGTCTCGGTGGTGGCCTGTTCCTTGCTAGTTTCTCTAGAGCCTCCACGAGCTGATCCACCCCACGGCCTCGGGATCCTTTGCCTGGAGTTGGCGATCTAGGTCGTTCAGCTGGACGCAGATCGCTTACCCGATGCTCCGTGTTGTGCGGCGTGCGGTGCTCTTTGGCTTCATCCAGCCATGTTTGTACCCTCCTCTGTTCCAGAGTAGTACCTTGTGGTTCAGTATCCTCTTGTTCGGTTATAGCCTCCATATCGTAGGCAAGTCGTCTCTTAACCCGTTCTGTTTCCAGATCCAGCTGCTTCTGCCTAATCAGCGCCAGACGTTCTTCCGCCTCGAACTGCGCTTGACGAACCCTCGCGTTAACGCTGCTGTTAGACGCGACTGACCTTGCAGGTGATACCTGTCTCCTCGGTGGTTCGTCTGCTCCGGTTCCCGCAGTGAGGCGTGACGTGGACGGTTCTACTCTGGACTCCGTAATGGGTGACATATATACCTCTCTCCCCAAAGGTGCTGCTCCTCCAGTTCCTCTTCGTTCCAGGATCGTGGCGGCGGCTGAGAGGCCCGCGGTCGGTCGCTCAGTTGACGGTGATCGTGGCGGATCATCGAACCGAGTAACCTGTGGGACCGCGGCGGCCTCGTCCTCTGGTTGGCTACGTGTCTTCACCATTATTTCCGCGGAGTTAATTGAGATACTAACTACTATAGTTCGCGCTGATTTACGCACTTTTCGATAAGGAAACAGTTACTAGGATAGTACACTTAGTCTCAACACAAATAGTTTAACACAGAGTTTATTCGCACATAAAAAGTCAAATATAAAATCTAAAAGTACACTGAGAGCCTAATTTAATATTAAAGTACACGCGAGAGTTTAAACTATTAAATTAAAGCACTGGCTCTATTTATGTGCGACACAGTTTTTAGATTTATTAACGCACTGACGTTAAACTTTTCCAAAAATACACTGATTCTAGGTATAAGTGCAAGAAAAACTGAATCTAGACTTTTCAAACACTGACGTTAAACTTTTCCAAAAATACACTGAATCTAGGTATAAGTGCAAGAAAAACTGAATCTAGACTTTTCAAAGCACTGACGTTAAACTTTTCCAAAATACACTGAATCTAGGTATAAGTGCAAGAAAAACTGAATCTAGACTTTTCAAAGCACTGACGTTAAACTTTTCCAAAAATACACTGAATCTAGGTATAAGTGCAAGAAAAACTGAATCTAGACTTTTCAAACACTGACGTTAAACTTTTCCAAAATGCACTGAATCTAAACTTTACTAAAAAACACTGACTCTAATTTAGATTTAATTCGGCTTACGAAGGACCAAAATGTTACGTTTACCTATAGTGGACTGTATTACTTATTATTTTCCTACTGGATTTTACTGTTCTAATTAGAGGGGTTTTTAAATAACAACTTTGATTTACACTTTCACTGCATTTATTAACTTATAATTCCCAATCTAGGTTACCTAGGCACAATTTTACACTTTTAAGACTAACTTGTTTACATTATGAGCGTTAGGAGACGACTGAAGATACTGAACACAATATTAAAATCTCAACCTATTTATATACATTTTTAAGGTCTCCCGCCCGTACGATACCTATGATCGCTAATTGTACATTTTTTATTGCTATTTCCTTCCGTTATATAGGCTTGTCCCTGTCATGCATTTAACGGTCATTAACGGTCTGTATGTCCGTCCTTGTCATGCCTCTAACGGTTAATAATTATTATTACATTGCAATATCTTAAAATTAAGTTTAATTTTACCAAAGTTTTCCTAAGCTAATATTCTTAATATCTAAAGGGCTGGCGTTGTCCTTAACATAGGTAGAACCTACCTGGTCCTGGTACTGATATTTCACCAATGTAAAGTAATTAAAAAACCGTTCGATGACCATTCATAAAAAGAAAAATAAAAATAAACTGACTTATTGTTAACTTTCCTCAAGTATTTTTGGTAAAAAATTAAGTTAAAAAATATACCTACTTAGGTAGGAAGTTAATTTCTTTATTCGTATTTACATTTAAATTTGTATAATTTTTAATTGTTACCTATTAAAAAAAATGGGAAGTTAACAAATTTAGGAACCAGGGCAACCTACCTAGCGTATAACGTAATATAAATACATATATTAATTATAAATAAATAAATATACCTACCTTATAGTTTTAGAAATTACCCAATGACTAACAATACCAAAGATTAGGGTAATGGTGCCAAAACTCATCCCTAAAATAAAACAAGTGAAATTTAAAAAAATACTTTTTAAAAACAAGCTTTAATTATTGTTATCATCTTGCATCATAAAGTACTCATCAAGACGAATCAAATGAGCCCAAACTCGATGGGGTTGCGTTGTTTTATGACAGAGTTCCTTTGGCCACCTTCCAGCTCCATCATCAGATCAGCTCGATGTCATAAAAATATTGCATTGTCATCCGATTTACACACGCATGCAAATTTTCAGCTCAATTGGAAACCGGGAAGTGGGTCAAATTAAACTTGCAAGATTTGATTACAGACAGACAGACAGACAGACAGACAGACAGACAACAGACAGGTGAAAGTAATATAAAGCTTGTAATGACCAAAAATTCGAAACGTTAAAATGAAAAACATTATAAAAAGAATGCAATTCAATTTGAAATGCGAATCGATCGGTGCAAGCGCGAGCTGACCGTTGACCTGGATTTCGAGACACCTTCACCGTTAAATGTACAAAACTCCTTTTACCAAACCTCTTTGGATCGAGAGATTAAATTGAATGCAGTTTCTTTCATTTGCCAAAAGTCAGTGGTTTTTTGGAATCGATTCCAATTTTTACAAGCTTTATATTACTTTCACCTGTCTGTTTTCTGTCTGTCTGTCTGTCTGTCTGTCTGTCGGTCTGTCTGTAATCAAATCTTGCAAGTTTGATTTGACCCACTTCCCGGTTTCCAATTGAGCTGAAAATTTGCATGCGTGTGTAAATCGGATGACAATGCAATATTTTTATGACATCGAGCTGATCTGATGATGGAGCTGGAAGGTGGCTATAGGAACTCCGTCATAAAACAACGCAACCCTATCGAGTTTGGGCTCATTTGATTCGTCTTGACGAGTACTTTATGATACAAGACGATAATAATAATTAAAGCTTGTTTTTAAAAAGTATTTTTAAAATTTCACTTGTAATTTAATGGCACGAACCATGCAGCCAAAAAAGTACCAGAAAGTGTCAGTTTTTATTTGTATTTTAGCTCCTTTTATTATAGATTTTCTTTTTCCTTTAATTTTTTCGTTATAGTTTATAAGGGAAAAGATATACCCAATTAAAAAAAAAGGTAGCACTCCGGGAGTGCCGGCAGAAGTGAAAACTTCAATATTAACGTTGTGTTTAATTATAAGTATAAAAGTACTATCATTTATGAGGTAGAATACAATGTTTATTTATTGCGCTATCGTACACAAATATGACAATTTATATGTTGTTATTTATAATATTATATCGTTATTTATATATATCATTAAATTTTATCTCTCAGAAAAATCAACTTCCATCCATAATTTCGACGACTTTTACACCATCAACAGAGCAGCACACTCAGGCACGGTAGAAAGAGTGGGAGATACTAGTTCATCTCCCTTCCCCTCGATCTTACGCTTTTTCGATCAGCATCACGTGACCCTGACGCGAGTTTGAAAGTTTTTACCCATACAAAAAAAAGTGCTCAGCGCCGCTAAAGAAGTTTTCACTTCAAAAAATGTTTAGTAAATACATATTGCTATGCACTAGCTTACCCTCGCAACTATGCTACCATCAAATAAAAAAACAAATAAAATCCATAAGCAGATTTTTACATGACCACATTATGTCTCTTCTATCTATGTATGTGCCATATTTTAATTCAATATGTACTTTGTCTCGACTATTGAATTTGTTCAACAGTCACTTTACTTATTACTTTTACTTAGTCAAGCTTTCAAACTAGGTTAGGTGCAATCTTCTACCATATTCGACCGCATCACCGCTTAAGATCAATCGAAATCGTGGTCAAAGACTAACCTTTAATTAAAATTTAATATTAAATTTAATTAAAATAAAAACAATTCCGGAGCTAGAACTACGTGTTCTAAAGTCCCAACTTCGGAACTTTCTCTGTGGCAAAAGGGTAGGGTAAACGAGCCAGTCTGGTGACAGTATTGGGTCTAATTAAAATCGTAAAAAAAACTTTTTGAAAACAAGCTTTTATTATTATTACTATCTAGCACTACTCGTCAAGACGAATCAAGTGAGCCCAAACTCGATGGGGATGCATCGTTTAATTATAGAGTTCCTATGGTCCTTTTCCAGCTTCTATCATCAGATCAGCTCGCAGTCATAATAATATTGCGTCATCCGATTTATCCATGCATGCAAAATTTCAGCTCAATCTGAAACCAGGAAGTGGATCAAATTTAACTTGCAAGATTTGATTACAGACAGACAACGGACAGGTGAAAGTAAATAAAAGCTTGTTAAAAAAACAATTCCGAAGTTACTTTCGAATCTGTGGCATAAAACGAGTCAGTCTGGTGACAGTTTTGGGTCTAATTAAAATCGTAAAAAACAAACTCCGTCGAACTGTCTTCAAGTGTACGGAATAGGGTGAATGACACAGTTGTTGACTAAATATTAACGAAGTGAAGTTTATAAAAATATTCTGAATTCATGTTTATTTTATATACTGAAAATTACTATACCAAATGTAATGCTTCGACGTATGAACCAGAAGGTCGGATTTCGGATGTCCAATTTTTAACAACTATCCGATATCCGACCTTATGGTTCTAACGTCGAGTGACACATGCAACGTGTGTAGGATTTGGTTGGACTAACTTACTGCTATTTTATAAAAATCTTCAAATACTTCCACATCCAGTATTTATATGAACACTAACTGCGTCCACTTGAACATTTACTGTAGTCTATGTGTTATTCCAGGGTCTAAGCTATCTCTTTACCAAATTTCAGCTCAATCGGTCCACCAATTAAGACGTGAAGAAGTAACAAACACTCACTCACAAACTATCGCATTTATAATATTTGTGTGATATTTTTTAGTAGTCCAGCATTTATTATTTAGTCGTACCTCGCATCGGCCTAGCAAGTTTTAATAAAATTAGTCGAAATACGTTGAAATGTTGACGACGCAATGTTTTCAAGTGATGCCAGCGTAGCGTAGGGTGAACGACACGGTTCTTGACGGATCGTTGAATAACACATTCTAGAAAACACTACTGCTATACCGAAACGAAATGTTTTTTTTAGAACTAGTTTGAGTTTGTTTACACGATATGCTTTGTACATACCGATAGATTATTTCATTTTTCGTTTCTAGTTGTGTTCAAATACCTACTAAAAATCATAGCATTCATTATAATTATTAATTATGTATACCAGTATGAGGATGTTATTATCTTTAAAGTTTCAACATTGTTTAGGCGTTTTTACAAGCTTTATATTACTTTCACCTGTCTGTTGTCTGTCTGTCTGTCTGTCTGTCTGTCTGTCTGTCTGTCTGTCTGTCTGTCTGTCTGTAATCAAATCTTGCGAGTTTAATTTGACCCACTTCCCGGTTTCCAATTGAGCTGAAAATTTGCATGCGTGTGTAAATCGGATGACAATGCAATATTTTTATGACATCGAGCTGATCTGATGATGGAGCTGGAAGGTGGCCATGGGAACTTTGTCATAAAACAACGCAACCCCATCGAGTTTGGGCTCATTTGATTCGTCTTGACTAGTACTTTATGATGCAAGATAATAATAATAAATAAAGCTTGTTTTTAAAAAGTATTTTTAAAATTACAATTGTTTATACTAAATAGACCTACGTTTGACCACATCCGACCAGAGGGCTTATTGGCTAATTCACACCCTCTACGATTGATGACAACTTCAATGTACATTACTGCGTTTGTTATTTAACTCATATTAATGAGGAGGTTTAAGCAAGTAATGTACGTCATTTTGTCTATGGATTCTAGTATTTTACATGTTGTAGCGATAGCCAATAGGCTGTCTGATGGAAAGTGCATATGTAGTTGATGATGAATCACGTAAGATGCCTAGAAAGGTTTTATTCACTCGTGCCTTGAATATGCCAGAGTTGTAAACACGGTTAGCAGTAACATCTTGTTTTTCTGTGTTACACGAGTCTCATTTTGTTTTTTTGTGTCACACATAAATTTTATAAACAGCTAATCACTACATACTATAAAACAATGTCGGTTTCCGCGTGTATCTTTAAAACTACGCATCGGATATTGATGCGGTTTCTTTTAGTAGGTAGGAAAGAGTGATTCAAAGGGAAGGTTTATAAGGTACTAGCTTATGCTCGCGGCTTTGCCCGCATGGCGCAATCCTTTCTTAGCGGAGGTCTACATAATAAAACCTATCTGTGTTCTAAATTTCAACCCAATCCGTCAAGCGGTTTAGACTGTGCGTTGATAGATCAGTCAGTCAATCAGTCACTCTTTCCTTTTATATATTGAGATAAGACATGCATATTATAGTAATAAGTTCTTTTGTATATTTTTGGTTTGCAATAAAGCATTATTATATTCTATTCTTTAGTAGAGCAACACTGATAATTGCGCTACGAAGTGAGCGCGGGTCACTAGTATTTTTATATAATAAATAATACATATATTTTTAGAGAATAGCACATAGAAAACTTTTCAGTCGGTAAAACTAGACACAGCTAGCATAATATAATAAAATTATTGTACAGTCAACTACAAAGAGATGTATCCATGTTAGTTTTACAAAATGAAGGAACTTTTAGTATGCAAAAATTATTTACCCTTACTTCGTGACATTTTCAGTAATCACCAAATTTTATACTATATTCGATTCATTTTAAATGCTATTATTATGTATCACCTAAGGAAAAGTAGTGGGATACATCATTGTTGCATATTAAACGAGTCGATGATAATATAAAGTTTGATTGCTATTAGAAATGTCACGAACCAAGGGTAGTTCATTGTGGCAAATGAAAATTTACTTCATTTTGTAAGCCTAACATGGATACATCTCTTTGTAGTTGTCTGTACCATAGTTTACTTAGTTCGAAAACAAACACAATTCAATGTAAATTCGCATTGCGTCATTTTGGTCATAATTCAATTAAATTCGATTGCGGCCTATATTTACTGGACTACTATATTGTACAGCGCTATTTGTCTCTGTCCGAAACACTCGACGATCATTAAAAGCTTCTTTCTTTATTTTTCTCGTTAAAGATATATTCGACTTCCTTTTGGCCACGAATATTATAATTGCTAAAGTTTTGTCGCAGAATAGGGATGTGACTTGTGACCCAAAAAAATATGAAAGACCATTCTGTCTGGTAAAAATATTGGGCACGTATTTTTTTGTAGATTTAATATATAAACAGCTGATTAAATACAAATGTTGCTTGCTGGTGGCTATGACGTCACAACTTTTAAGACTAACATTTAAGAGCAAGGTGTACAACCCAAATTATTTTTATTACGATATCTAAGGCCAAATGCCGCCAATTATTGTTACAAATTACGAAATTGTATTTTAATTTTAAGTTTTCAGTATATTTGTGGTGTTTCGATTTCCGATAAAGAGTTTTCTTCTCTATTCTGTTCTCTAATACCTAATCCAGAGTGAAATGTATTATTATTACCTTCACTGAAGATCATGTTCGTCTACAAATTTCCACGTAAAGACCTTACCGGTACAAATACCTATATATTTATACGAGGTTCATACAAGAATAACAGCGGCTGTTCCGAGCCGTCATTACAGCCGACATCAAACAAGCATCTGGTTTATGGCATTACGCGTAGATAAAGCGTAAAATGAGAACGCTAAAACGAGAATACTACAGCATAATATTATAGTTATAGGTGTAGGTAAGACTAGTTGAACTTTGGGTCTGTTAAAAATACTTTTTAAAACCTATTCCAATACAATAATAGTAGACTTGCGTTACTTCATCTGCACCTGATTAAAACGACCTATCCTCAGATATAATATTAAAAAATTACGGTAAATAAGTGAAATTTAAAAACCAGCTTTTATTATTATTTTTACGATAATATAGTTCCAAAGTACTCGTCAAGACGAATCAAATGAGCCCAAACTCGACGGGATTGCGTCGTTTAATTATGGAGTTCCTATAGCCACCTTCCAACTCAGATCAGCGCGATGTCATAATGTCATAATAATATTGCATTGTTATTTGATTTATACAGGCATGCAAAATTTCAGCTCAATCGGAAACAGGGAAAGTGTCCAAATTAATCTTGTAAGATTTGATTACAGACAGACAGACAACAGACTGGTGAAAGTAAATAAAAGCTTGTGGCGATACAATTACATCTAAATCGCTCACAACTGCGCGCTCTGCTTGTGGAATATTAGACCTTCGCAGAGTCACCGCCCCCGGCCCGCGCGGCACTCCCGCGCTCGCCTGCCGGCCGGTCGCAGCGCGTGAGCCGCGCGCCCGCCAGAGCTTCGCACCGCCTCGTAACGCTAGCACGCGCTCGCTCGCTTAAATAATTTGCTTACGTAAATATTGTTATTTTCTCATTCTTACTGTAATTTGTCTTTTGCTTTTCTGTTATTATATTTGTCTTAAAATCACGCGTAGTTTCATCTTTCTTCAGCCACCTTTAATATCAGTAAATTCATACAAACTTTCACACATAAATTCATACTATCAGCTTCACACTATCTACCTCGGGTAAGCCTATCATCACATCAGTTCACCACCTTCTCACCTCACCACAACTGGTGACCCCGACGAAGAATATCTTGCCACGCGCACGGACTCAGAGCGGCAGAACCGCATTCCAGAACTTGGGGTGTGGCCCAAGTTACAAGAGGTGAGAATTTTTTTGGACTAAAAAAAATTAAGTGCCCGTTATAATGGCCGAAACCGATGATGCCCCGGCTGTACTACGTGTTGGTGTTAGAATCCCGCCATTTTGGCCCGAGGAACCAGCTTTATGGTTTGCCCAGGTAGAAAGCCAATTTACTTTATCGAAAATAACTACCGATGATACTAAGTTCTGTTACCTGGTGGCACAACTAGATCACAACTACGCTGCCGAGGTGCGTGACATAATCACCAATCCGCCGTTAACAGATAAATACCAGAAACTGAAAACTGAGCTCATAAAACGTCTCTCTGCGTCCAAGCAAAAGCGCGTCCAACAATTACTAATGCACGAGGAGTTAGGTGACCGCAAGCCTTCTCAGCTGTTGCGGCATATGCAGAGCCTGGCTGGACCCAGCGTTCCAGATGAATTCCTAAAATCAGTCTGGACCAGCAGGTTACCTACGAACATTGTGACGGTAATTGCTTCACAGGACGACTTACCGCTGGAGAAGCTGGCTGACCTCGCGGATAAAGTGCACGATATTACACCATCCTCGCCTCAGGTATCCAGCGCCGCCCAGGTATCCACTGCAGACTTTAGCGACTTAGCGAGACAGGTCCAGGAGCTAACAAAACAGGTAGCGTTACTTACCACGCAGAGGAGTGGAGAACGTCCTCAGCGCTGGAACAACCGCAGTAGTCGCTCTCGCTCTAATAGCCGCTCACGCCTGCGACAGCCGCCTTCAGATCATCCCCATTGCTTCTACCACTTCAATTACGGAGCTCAGGCGAAGAACTGTAAGAAGCCCTGCACATTCCCGACATCGGAAAACTACAGGGACGGTCGCAAGTAGCGGCTAACGACTGTCCTCTATTAATAGGCCGCCTTTTTGTCACCGACCGAGCATCAAAAATGCAGTTCCTCGTGGACACTGGCTCGGACTTGTGTGTTTTTCCCCGGTCAGCGATAAAGACGCCTTGTACCAAGACAGGATTTGAACTTTCTGCTGCAAACAATTCTGTTATACATACTTACGGTCCTGTTACGCTACATCTTGATTTTGGCTTGCGACGAGATTTCGTGTGGACTTTTACGATCGCAGATGTCTCGAAGCCCATCATTGGAGTAGACTTCCTCTCCTTCTACAATCTGCTCGTCGACTGCAGGAGACAGCTCTTAACCGACGGAACCACTACAATGTCTGTCAGTGCCGTTCCCTCCAGTTCTTCTGATGACGATTTAACGTCTATAAAGGCAGTCTCTGGAGATTCACACTTCCATCACATTTTAAGGGAGTACCCAGAGATTACTCGCCCAGCTGGAATTTTTTCTCCTCCCAATCACAAGACACTCCATCACATCCGGACAACGCCCGGACCGCCAGTAGCTTGTAAACCACGTCGCTTGGATCCAACTCGTTTACAGGCAGGAAAGAAGGAGTTCGACGACATGTTGGCTAGTGGAATAGCTCGACGATCTGACAGCCCTTGGTCCTCAGCCTTACATATGGTACGTAAGAAGGATGATGGATGGAGACCCTGTGGTGACTACCGAGCTCTCAACGCAAGGACTGTTCCCGATCGATACCCAGTGCGTCACATTCACGACTTCTCTTACCAACTCGCGGGATGCACCATCTTCTCGAAGATCGACCTTGTCAAGGCGTATAACCAAATTAGGGTCAACCCAGAGGATATACCCAAGACGGCGATTACGACCCCATTCGGTTTATACGAGTTCCCGTATATGACATTCGGATTAAGGAACGCTGCGCAGACCTTCCAAAGGTTTATAGACGAAGTTCTCTCTGGCTTGGATAGCTTCTGCTACGGATACATCGACGACATTCTCGTTTTCTCTTCTGGAAGAGAAGAACATGAGAAGCACTTGCGTCTACTCTTCGAACGCCTCAAGATGTATGGTATCCTGGTCAACACCTCCAAATGCACACTCGGCCAAGAAAGCGTGACCTTTCTTGGATACGACGTGTCATCAGCTGGAACAAGACCCCTTACCACGAAGGTCCAGGCGATCCAAGACTTCCCTTTTCCGAAGACTGTCAAGGACCTGCGCCGATTTCTTGGAATGCTCAACTTTTATCGGCGTTTCATTCCTAACGCCGCCTGCATCCAAGCGCCCTTACACGACGTCTTATCCGGTCCGAAAGTGAAAGGCTCTCAGCCAGTCCAGGAAACCCCGGAGCTACTGCAAGCTTTCACCGAATGCAAGAAGTCACTCTCCGAGGCCACTCTTCTCGTCCATCCCGATCCATCATCGGAACTCGCCATCGCCACTGATGCATCTGACTCCGCCATTGGCGCAGTGCTGCAGCAGCGGATAGGTGAAGAGTGGGAACCCCTCGCATTCTTCTCGCACAAACTCTCCAACGCACAAAGGAAGTACAGCCCGTACGACAGAGAGCTTTTGGCAATGTATGAGGCAGTCAAATACTTCCGGCATATGGTCGAGGCCAGGAACTTCGCGATTCTCACCGACCATAAGCCATTGACGTTCGCGTTCACGAACAATAGGGAGAAATGCTCACCAAGACAATTTCGCTATCTTGACTTTATCTCGCAATTTACTACAGATATACAGTACATACCTGGTGAAGATAACGTAGTCGCGGACGCCCTTTCCCGCGTTGACGAAGTTTCTCGCTGCATAGACTACCAGGAGCTTGCACGCCTTCAGGAATCAGATCCAGAACTGCAAGACCTGCTACACCATGGTACTTCCCTGCTCCTACGTAAAGTTAAGACGGGATACAAGAATACTTACGTGTACTGTGACACCTCCGTGGAACCACCGCGACCTTACATTACACCGGAACTGAGGAGACAAGTCTTTGACATGATACATACCTTACATCATCCAGGAACCGCAGCTACAGCACGACTGGTATCTCAAAGATTTGTGTGGCCAGGGATTCGTAAAGATTGTAGAGAGTGGACAAGGCAATGCTTGCAATGCCAGAAAAATAAAATAACCCGCCATACAATCTCCCCTCCTGCCACATTCCCCTCCCCTTCCTCAAGATTCTCCCATATCCATCTCGACATCGTAGGCCCGTTACCCCCTTCTTCTGATTACAGGTATTGCCTTACCGTCATCGATCGCTATACTCGATGGCCTGAGGCGATGCCACTTCGTGACATCACCGCCGAAGCCTGCGCAGAAGCCCTCGTCTCCGGCTGGATCGCCAGATTCGGTTGTCCTGCCCGAGTGACCACTGACCGTGGCCGCCAGTTCGAGAGCCACCTCTTCAAAGCTCTCACTGCCCTGGTCGGTGCGCGCCACATCCGCACTACGGCCTATCACCCTCAAGCCAACGGGATCGTCGAGCGACTCCATCGCCAGCTAAAAGCCGCGATCAAGTGCCACAACACATCACAATGGACAGAAGTTCTTCCACTGGTTCTTCTCGGCATGCGAAGCTCGTGGAAAGAAGATCTCCAAGCATCGCCGGCCGAGCTAGTCTACGGAGAAGCCCTCCACTTACCTGGCCAGCTCCTGTCCCCGAGTGACGACTACACTGCCACTGACGTCACTGAGTACGCCAATCGTCTTCGCGCTCACATGGCGAAGTTGACGCCGCGTCCGACTTCATGGCACACCTCGTCACCCTTCTACATACCTCGAGACCTGTCAACGTCATCCCACGTCTTCCTGCGCGTCGATCGCGTACGCAGCCCCTTGGAATCACCGTACGTTGGCCCATACAAAGTTATTCAGCGACACCCGAAGTACTTCACCATCGATGTCCAGGGAAAGAACACCAACGTTTCCGTGGATCGACTGAAGCCAGCTTACCTGTCGCGAGAGGTCCATGCTCCTACTCCGCCGGTCTCGACGCCTGCGGAAACACCAACACCTGCAAAATCATCGCCGTCACCTGAAAACACCGTTTCAAAGAACACGGCCAATGAACAGAGAACTACACGAAGCGGTCGCCGAGTACGTTTCCCGAATTATTATCGACCGTAGTAACGGTCTGGTAGGGGGGAACTGTGGCGATACAATTACATCTAAATCGCTCACAACTGCGCGCTCTGCTTGTGGAATATTAGACCTTCGCAGAGTCACCGCCCCCGGCCCGCGCGGCACTCCCGCGCTCGCCTGCCGGCCGGTCGCAGCGCGTGAGCCGCGCGCCCGCCAGAGCTTCGCACCGCCTCGTAACGCTAGCACGCGCTCGCTCGCTTAAATAATTTGCTTACGTAAATATTGTTATTTTCTCATTCTTACTGTAATTTGTCTTTTGCTTTTCTGTTATTATATTTGTCTTAAAATCACGCGTAGTTTCATCTTTCTTCAGCCACCTTTAATATCAGTAAATTCATACAAACTTTCACACATAAATTCATACTATCAGCTTCACACTATCTACCTCGGGTAAGCCTATCATCACATCAGTTCACCACCTTCTCACCTCACCACAAGCTTGTAAAAATCAATCAATAATAAAAGTCAATCCGTGTCAAAATTTCGACGACAAACACTGATATGAGATTTGTAATAATTTTTGTATGTATTAAGTGCATCCTAAATAACAAAGTAAACAGGAAGTTGAAAAACCTGTATAAAATTTTGTAGGACAAGTTTCAGTAACATCAACAACCCTTTGAAACTAAAAAACAAAAGAATTTTTCGTATCAGTAATCAGTTTAGGAGTCTTCGAGCTATTGGTTTAACATACCTATTCCTTATCCGAAGATGGTATAATAAGTACGTGAAGTGCAAAAACGAGTCATTATAATGAACTTAGTCAAATATTTAGCTCTGTCGCTTAGATTTATGACTGTTACGTACCAAAATAATAATTTTAAATATTCGGAATTGCGGTAAATATACAAATTAAACCAATTAGTCGAACGGATTAATTAAATTAGTATTTTGATGATATATGCGTACAACATTCTACATGTAATAAATTAATTTATCCATATATTTAAACTGTAGACCAATTAATTTTAGTAATAAATAAATTATTGTAAGTTGTAAGAAAATTCAAAAATACATTTTATGATTTCGTAATACATATTATAAAAGTTCATTAACTGTTGCGTTTACCCTAATAGAAGATGTGCGTGCTTATGAAAACTGTTAAATACTCAAAATTATTGTAATTTATATAAAAATAGTCCGTCCAGTGATTTTACCTGCTTGAAATAGTAGCTCATGTGTTATAATGATCTAAGCTACCTACACACCAAATTTCAACAAAATCTGTTGAGCTGTGAAGATGTCACAAACACAAGTAACTAGCTGCGCCCAGCGATTTTACCCACTGTACTGTAGCCTATGTGTTATTCCAGGGTCTAAGCTATCTCTATACCAAATTTCAGCTCAATCGGTCCACCCGACCCGTTGGAAAAATGAACTTACAAACTTACGCATATATTATAATATTATTATTATTATTTAGCCTATATTGTCCCACTGCAGGGCAAAGGCCTCCCTTCTCTCTCTCCACTCATCCCTGTCTATTGCAATTCGGGTCCAATCCGGTAAATATGAGTCAAGCTCATCTCTCCATCGCATTCTGGGCCTGCCGCGGCGTCGTTTTCGGTTTGGTGGGCTCCACTGAGTGGTAGCCCAGGCCCACTAATACATAAAGCACAGGATAATATTAGTGTAATTATGATAATTCTTCACATTTACAAATAGAGACGCTCATACCACGATAAAATGGACTTTACCGTGTCCATACATTCGCATTTAAGACCTATCTCTATAGGTAATCTGTAGCCTCTCTATATGTTTTTTTTTGAAGTGAAAACTTCTTTAGCGGCGCTGAGCACTTTTTTTTGTATGGGTAAAAACTTTCAAACTGGCGTCAGGGTCACGTGATGCTGATCGAAAAAGCGTAAGATCAAGGGGAAGGGAGAGGAACTAGTATCTCCCACTCTTTCTACCGTGCCTGAGTGTGCTGCTCTGTTTAGGCGGCACAGGGGGCTTAGACAAGCGCGCGCCCGATATTTTTGAAGTGAAAACTTCTTTAGCGGCGCTGAGCACTTTTTTGTATGGGTAAAAACTTTCAAACTCGCGTCAGGGTCACGTGATGCTGATCGAAAAAGCGTAAGATCGAGGGGAAGGGAGAGGAACTAGTATCTCTCACTCTTTCTACCGTGCTTGAGTGTGCTGCTCCGTGAATTTGGTTTAACTATGTCAAATGATCGCAATTTTAGCACAACGAAATACAAAACTACTATTGATGCGGTCTTTATTAGACACTTAAATAGGTTCGAATCAAAACTGTTTGTTTCTTACTTCAGTTATCATAAACCAATTGTATCAGTTGTAAAAATTTGCGATGATGATTCTGATAATAACGATGGTGTAAAAGTCGTCGAAATTATGGATGGAAGTTGATTTTTCTGAGAGATAAAATTTAATGTAATATATAAATAACGATATAATATTATAAATAACAACATATAAATTGTCATATTTGTGTACGATAGCGCAATAAATAAACATTGTATTCTACCTCATAAATGATAGTATTTTTATACTTATAATTAAACACAACGTTAATATTGAAGTTTTCACTTCTGCCGGCACTCCCGGAGTGCTACCTTTTTTTTTTTATATTTTATATTTTTTTTATTAGAAATTTAAATAGGTTCGAATTAAAACTGTTTGTTTCTTACTTCAGTTATCATAAACCAATTGTATCAGTTGTAAAAATTTGCGATGATGATTCTGATATTTTTTTTTTTATGTGATGAAGTAGAAGACGAGCAAGACGCTCTCCTGATGTTAAGAGATAACGGCTGCCCATAATCAGTACAGTGTTACCTAGGATTTCACAATGATGTGAAATTCTAGGAGCACTGCACCAACGCTTCTTACTCAAGAGTCATGAGATGTTAAGACTCTTTAGCCCAGTAATTTCACTAGCTACAGTGCTCTCCTACCGGAGCACAGTGATATTTGCACATCACTGCTCAGGCGGTAGAATAACTGGCACTGTTGGGGTACCCACCTAGACGACCTCCTGCAAAGGAAGTCTACCCCCGGTAAAGACATATACAGTAGTTTGACTCCCTAGAAGCGGTTGAAATCAAGGTCGCGCGAGTTTCAAACAATTTGGGTAGTGTTCGGTAGGCAGCCGGGTGCCGAATAGGCGTTATTATTGTGAATTAGTCAAGATATCAAAAAGAATTAAATACTTTGTGATATTTTTACTAATTCACAACCATTATTCAGAAGCTTACTGTATAAAAACGTCAATTTGGCACCTCGCTGCTTACCGAACACTACCCAAATTGTTGCAAACTCGCGCGACCTTGAGTTCAACCGCTTCTAGGGAGTCAAATTACTGTATATCTCTTTACCGTGCTATTATGTTCATTTTAAGTGTTTTCACTGTATTTTTGGAATTCCAAATATGTACAAATTATTATACTAGCTTACGCTCGCGGCTTTGCCCGCGTGCAATATCCTTTCTTAGCAGAGGTCTACGTCATAAAACCTATCTAATTTTCAAGTTTCAACTCATTCCGGTCAGCGGTTTAGGCTGTGCGTTGATAGATCAGTCAGTCAACTCTATCCTTTCATATATTTAGATTACAAAAAAATCTAAACATCTACCTAGTTCTCACAGATAGCAAGTGTCTCGTTTTAAACCCTTAGCAGCTGCAATTGGCATCGTCCGACGCAACATAATATCTGTTTTGAACATTTCTCGGAACGCTGCACTTGTGTCCGTCCGTACAAAAATAAAAGTACAATGAGTGCTTTCTCGACAGCACCTCGTTTAAACACAACATAACCTATAAACCACTTCATTCGAAATTCACTCTTACTGCTTTACGTTAAAGTTGTTTTTAGAATGAGTTGTTCAGTGACATAAGTCTGTTTTCGTTGTAGCGGACGATGCGTCACGAAATGGCGGCGTAGGGTCATCGTGCTTATATCCAGCCCCAGCCACACAATGTATAGTCATTACGTTACGCTGTTACCAGCCGGCTGCGTCGAAGGTCACTCGACTCGTAAGAGAAACTCGAGTGGTTTTTGCCACTTCGTTTCTGTATTTGAGTTAGGATGCATTCTGTTTGCTCGCGTAGGTTTTGAGTTTTGAGGTGCTTAGTCATTGGTTCAATATTTTTACACGTCGCTTTATAGGGAACTGGAGGCTTAAAAAAAATGTAATTAGTTAGCTTTTGATAACCGTAAATGGTAGTAGACTAACCCTAGAAAGCAAGATAAATCCTCAAATGTCTACGTCGTGAGTCGTGGTATCTTTTACCCAAATTTCAACTCAATCCGTTCTGTGGTTTGAGCTTTTCGTTGTTACATCAGTTCGTCAGTCATGATTTTATTTATATATTTGGAATAGCATATGCTCGCATTCTCGCATTGAATAATTCTTTCTGAACGGATGGTTAAGTAAAATTATATATGTATTATGTTTCTATGTGCCAAAATTCAATTCGTCCTACGGTTTTGGCCTTTAGCTGCGCGTTGTGTTGTTTCGTTGATAGATCAGTCAGTCACGTTTTCCTTTTATATATTTAGATTGAATATACACCTATAGTAGCTGCGTGCAGCGATTTCAAACACTTATTTATGTATGTACTATGTATTAAGTGTTAATTATTCAGAGTGTACGTAAGTTCATGCCAAATGAACCATTTTTTATTGAAGTTTAAATATGTATTTACTTATTTTTATGTGTAAACAACTTTATGTACAAACACTTAATATTAGTGGGAATTTGACGTATTAGTACCTAGTTTAATTTATTTTGTGTTTTTCTAAGAACAAAATTCAAATTAAACAAAAAAAAAAACAAAAATCACAAATGAATTAAAATTTAGACTAGTCTCAAGTCAACGGGAACGCAATTCCCAATAGTCCATTTTAAAATGGACTGAACGAATGGAATGGAATTTAAATGTTTTTGGCAAAGACAACTTACATACACTTAAGCCTAAAACGTTTACAATGTTAAGGAAAATATAGTTAATTATAAAATATAGTTCTATAATACCTATAACTGACGCGACGTACAATTTTAATGAGTGACGGAACAGTCCAGCTACCGAAATCATCAGAGTTCACAGCAGCAGCTACTCGTATATCGATTCGTATCAACTGACACTTTTTTATAGGTCACGTGAAACAAACCTTTTAATTTAATTGATTCTGTTGATTATAATTGGGATTGCGGTTAATATTGTTATGCTAAAATAAATTATTTTGGTAATTTATTATGTTAATATTAATTTTATGTAGTACTACTAACTACTAGTTAACTCAATGGTTTTACCTGCTGTTCCAGAGTATTAGCTACACAGATACATATACAAAATTTCAACCAAATTAATAAAAGAAAAGGGTGAAGAAATAAAAAACAATCACATATAATAATAATAATATTTCAGGACGTTTCACACAGCGCCACCTAACCCCAAACTAAGCAACTTAATGCTTGTAATATGGTGGTTAGAATAACGGATATAATACTTATATACTTTTCTTATACGTATAATAGATATTTGAAAAATCACCCAGACCAGAAACAAATACCTGTGGATCACACAAACATTTGTCCCATGCGGGAATCGGAACCCGCAACCTTCTGCGTTGCAGGCGGGTATTAGCCCAATGCGCCACAGAGGTCGTCATATTCATACTTTCGCAATAAAATACTATTTTAATTAGGTATACTGCTAAAAGTAGCTTGATTTTTATTTAATTCTAAGCTACTTAAATGCCTAAAGATGTTACTAACACAAATCCATACTTTTGCACTTGTAATAGTGAGATTGTAATCAAGTTATTGCGAGTAGGTATAATACTACATCAGAATTTGTTGGCTGTGTATTGTTCCGATTACCCTGACAGATGTGCGTCATCACTGCGCTTCCATTTTTTCGCGTCCTGCACCTTTCACTTGGTGTGAAGTGTGAACATTTGCCAAAATATTTATTTTTAAAATGATTGCTATTTTTTACCTTGAAATTATTTAAAAATAAATAAAGTTAATATGTATTGCGTTTATGTAAGACCCCAAGAACACGGTATTAAATCGTATTTTAATTAAAATTTTAAATTTTTGGCTACTTATTTTTAGGTTCTTGTTAGATATATTTTAGTTTTATCCTAAAAATTATATGTTGGTGTATAATCTATTAAAAATACAGCACGACACGAGATTAAAAACCATTGAGCCTATGGGATTTAATGAAATTTGGCAGATAATAAATAATTATAGATACCTAATTATGAAAATATCTATAGTTATAGATATAACTTTTCAGCAAGTAACTGTCACAAATCAAGATTTTCTATAGTAGGTACCTAACTATCTCCAAAGCCTATTATTATTAGTCCCTGTTTTCAGCGAGTAAAATTGCTAAGCCCAAGTTACTTATAATTCAAGATTTTCTATAGGAATCAACTCCAAACTTAGCTTTACTTGAAGACAATTAGTTGAGTTCTGCGAATTTCTTCGCCTACCCTCATTCCCAGGCATTAATTACTGGCAACACCTTTATATAACCAAACAAAAGGTAATAATCTAGACTTAGACAAAGCGGATCTAGATCTATTTCTGTACACAATTAACTATTATTATGGGAGTTCTCGATTGACATAAACAATGAATCAAAAGACGCGATGAAAAGATTGAGGTAGTTTTAGCTATTTTTTTTTTATAGAGAATAGGGCTGCGTTTGACCACAGTCTCACCTGTTGGTAAGTGATGACGCGGTCGAAGATGTTCCACACAGACCTAGTAAATACCTATTAACCCTCGATTTGAAGACTTCTAAGTTGTAATTTACAGGAAACACTGATGCTACTGATGTACTGATGCACTAAGTTTTAGCTATTTTCTCTCTCTGGCAAATGTTGTGTGACGCCAATATACCTGCCTAGTTAGTTACGTTACAAGGGAATTATGTGTTTAATTAAAGTTTGTAGTTTAATTATTTTACAGAAGTTTTCCTATATGTCAGGAGGCACAGCGTATGTCTAAATATATAAAAGAAAAGAGTGACTGACTGTCTAATTTATCAACTCACAGCCCAAACTACTGAACGGATTCGGTTGAAATTTGGAATACAGATAGGTTTTATGACTTAGACCTCCGGTAAAAAAGGATTTTGCCATATGAGCAAAGTCGGGAGCATAAGCTTGTATAGAATAAAAATACTCTTTATAGTAAATTTACAAAATTATAGAATAACACTGACATAAAAAAGACAGCGATAATGAGCCTACAATGCGGCCTTATCGGTGATCTCTTCCAGGCAGCCACAGCCGCGTATTTCCCCAACATAGTAAGATGGCGCATTAGTTCCATATTTAGCCGCGAAGCTCGTAAACACTGGTACCCCATTCACCACTCACCACACATGGACGCCCACACGCAGTGACCTTGTAGAAGATTTACATTTGTCATGCTCAGCTTGACTACTTAACGACAGAAAAAAAATAAGCGTAAAAAAATGGAGACTAGACTAACACTTAAACTTATAGGTAAACCAAGAGAAACTGGCTCTAAAAAAAATGTAGTAATGTACAAGAAAATATTCGATTTTGGAAACTAACAAGTAATTTAAAAAAAAAACTTTTTCAAAACAATCATGTATTATTAATTATTACCATCTAGCGCCAAAGTACTAATAAAGACGAATCAAATGAGCCCAAACTCGATGAGTTGGCGTCGTTCAGTTACGGAGTTCCTATGGCCACCTTACAGCTCCATCACCAGATCAGCTCCATGTCATAAAAATATTGCATTGTCATCCGATTTATAAATACCTACATGCAAATTTTCAGCTCAATCAGAAACCGGGAAGTGGATCAAACTTGCAACATTTGATTACAGACATACAGAATACAGACTGACAGACAGATAAAGGTAAATAAAAGCAAAAGCACTTGACACGCTGCTTAATTGAGGAAAAGTATGTAAAAAAATAAGGAAAAATATGTATTCTTGTGAGATATTCTGGTGGATTTCAGTGGTGGATGGTTAGGATTTCAGTGGGGCTTCAGCCCCCTCCCTTTATTGCCCACTATGTACAATCCATTGTCAGGGGGAAAACGCGTTTATCTATTTCTACTCGAATTAAAAACTACATTTTCCTTATTTCACTTATTCATAACAGCTGCACACTAATACAGTAAATATACTTAGCTATAGCAAAAACGGTCACGCGATCCGCTAATTTGGTTAACAAACAACCTGCTTATACTATTGTGATTCATTTTATATTATTAGTCATTGTATTACGAATTACGCTATTATTTTATGCAATCAAATGAAAAATGGCGGGACGGTAGAGAGGAAATCTCATAGAGGTGCTATCCGGCTTTGCGGCTGTTAAAGCTTTAAAATATATATATACCTAACTATACTAGTGGCCCCACGCGCACTTCGTCGTGCTTAATCTAAAATTATCAGTGTTCTTTTACTGTATTATACATATATCTTTCTTTTTATATATCTTTCTTTTTATATATTTTTCTTTCTTCCGGCTGTTTCCTATAAGATATGTAGGAGGCAATCGTTAGGTCATGTTGCAGGCCTTGTAGGAATCTCGGCGACCTGAAACTGCAACATATAGGTTAGCCACACGACCTATAATTTGTGATTTGACTCTGACAGTGTAAGTAGGGTAACCTGTTCTGTTGGAGTATAAACCTCAATTACCTATTATATTATTTTTTTTGAATCACTCTATCTATTAATTAAAACAGCATCAAATTCCGTTGTGTAGTTTTAAAATATAAGCATATATAATACAGACAGACGCGGGAAGCAACATTTTTTTATCCTATGTAGTTATAATTATTGTAAAATTTACTTGCAAAAGTGCTCCATTGTAAGCTTATATGCAAAAGTTTTGATTTGATTTTATTTCAATGGTGAGAGAAGGCTGTAAAAATCAGATGAACGAGACCAGCCCGACGCTCGCCTGATGCTAAGCGATAACGCCGGTTCCAGTTCTAGTGTACTGTAGATCTTATCGCATAAAGCAATCTCTTACAATCTGCTACTGATAAAAATTACACACTTATCTACATAACTACTAACTTGTGCTCATTATTGGTCCATGAACTAGTAAATGTATTTTATATGTAAATCCCAAACAGTTTCAATGAAATATGGGCGCACAGGGACGCAATAAGGTCAAATATTAATGGGGCAATATTTTATATTATGAATATTCTATTTCTTATGTCAGTGTGTAGCTACTTTTCGGGATTATATAGGTATAGTATATTATAATATGACGTATCACAAATTGATACGATATATTATAATATACACTTGTACAGTATCTACATTTGGTGAATAATTATAATTTTAAATATAAAAAACCTGATTTTATATAGGCTGACGCAGATTAGAGTCGCTCGAGTCGAACCACATAAAAAAATGTTTTTATATTGTATACTTAGTTCATTTTATATAAATTATCGCACACAAAAGGCGAACGATGCGACCCGGTCAAATCAAATCAAAAATATTTTATTTGAATAGGCTACAAGGAAGCACTTTTTCAAGTTAATTTGTACGAAGTTATTAATTTTAAGACACCCACACAGAAAGTCAAGGAAAAACGGGCAAGGAACCCACACTGGTGTGGCCCGCTATAATAATTTAGTAATTACTTGCCAGTGTAAAATTCAAAATTCCACCAATTTTATTGACATCGTGTCGTAAAAATACATAAAAATAACAAAAATATGTTAATTTTATAGTAAAAGCATTTTGTTATCACTTGTGATTCATTATTTACGACCTAAAACTGTAAAATGTTTTGTCACCAACATGCTATGTTTCCAAAATTAGCACCTATGTCGTATTGGTGTAGCCAGTCGTAAAAATAGTTTAACCAATGGGAAGAGTTATTTTACTAAAAGATAATTATTTAGAATTTGGATATTTTTTATTAAACACAATAAATACTATGAAATCAGCTTTAGTAATCATTTTTTTTTAAAGTGGTACCAGTCTGTTCGGTATTACCGTGATCTAGAACGAAAAGGCACAAAGATTCATGCAATTTTCCTTACCAAAAAAACACTCGTAAGAATTTGCAATACTTTGAAAAATTTCCTCATTCGAAATAGCGAGGGTCTGAAATATTTGCATGTTAGGAAAACTGACCCGTTTTTTTCTACTTTTTAGTGGCAAGTTAAAAGAAGTTTTACCTAATAATTTGGAAGTTTCCAACCGGCAGTTCCAAATAAGGGGGTTGCATGACACAACGCATTTATTTTTAAATTACAAGGCTTGGTCAGTCCTTGATGGCATAGTAATTTGATCTGCAGCGTAATTTGTTTTGTAGTTTTAACTGACTTAAAAAATAAAGGTTATCAATTCGATATGTATGTCCTTTTGTAATATTGTTGGAACTGCGATAAATTTGCATGGGACAATCCTCTGAGGCATCCAAACCAATATATCAAATTTTAGAAAAACTTGTGTGTATTTTGCCGGTATGTTTTTGTCCTTGCATTTCTTCAAAACTATTGACCAAATCTTACGAATTTTTTTTTGGCTTCAATTTAGTTTATTTTAGGGCACTGTGCAAGTTTCATCTTAATCGGTTCTATAGTTTTTAAGATGACCACCATATTACAAGCATTAAGTTGCTTAGTTTGGGGTTAGGTGGCGCTGTGTGAAACGTCCTGAAATATTTATTATTTATTTATTTTAGTTCGACCTTTTCTATGGAGTCAGGAGTCAAATGACTGTATATCTCTTTACCGTGCCGGTACTGAGTTGTTATTGTCTCCAGTATCCTCACCTTTACTACTATTACTACTAGTAGGTACTACGAGTATAAATCGATAACGTTACTCATCCCTCCTCCATGCACTCCACCCTACAGGTTGACGCATAATATAACTAGGTGTTGACATCGTCTCGCGTGTCCTCGCTCCTCTACAAATACTAGACTTCTAGTACTATCAATCGATCTCTCACTCATCACATCCCCCCTCCCCCCAAGCCCGGGCAGTTTGAGTAAGGGCATGGTTTATGCATATTGTAGGTATTATTATGTCCTCGCAGCTCCTTTACAAATACTATTTACTACTAGTAGACTACGAGTACTATTATACTACAAACCGATTAAGTTTCTCACCATATCATCCCCCACGTACGTATCACGGTATTTGTTACATCGTTACTCGTATTCACGCTCCCTATATTACTACTTCTAGTAGGTACTTAGTACTTACTTACTATAAATCGAAATAGTTACTGGTGGTAGGGTTAACCCTTTCAGAACTGGCGTGCACAATTGTAGACATAAGTTACAGTGAAAAAAATTGCATACCTTAATCTTCATACTAAGTAGAACGGGAGTCCACATTTATGCACATTAAGAAAAACTAGATTTTCCGAAAAGTTGAAGACTAAATTTTTTTTTTTTTTTAATAGTCTCCTTACTATACTTTAGACACTCGGAATTTACCAATTCCATAGGATGAAAAAAATAATTCAGGTCTGAAAGGGTTAAGCTGTGGTGACCACTGGACAAAACCTAGCATCTGGCATGATGACTGTGTTACACAATGTTCAGTGAAGCCAGGGTGGAATTTATCTCGCCTTCTAGGTTTAGTGTGCTATTATTCGGTCGCAGGTCAGGCAGGATCAGGCGATATCGTGGACAAAGGCTTATCTATAACGTATTTAAAAAAAGTTGATGATATGATTCCCCCCCTGCCCCAGGCGTTATGCTAGTTATTCGGTATTGTTATTGCTTCCCGTATGCTCCTTTACTACTACTACTTTACTGCCTACCTAGGTACTATTACTTTGACGACCTCTGTTGCGCGGTGGGCTAATACCCGCCTGCAACGCAGAAAGTTGCGGGTTTGATACGCGCATGGGACAATAAATGTTTGTGTGACCCACAGATATTTGTTTCTGGTCTGGGAGGCTTTCAATATCTATTATGAGTTTGTATTTACAAAAGAAAAGTATATAAGTATTATATAGTTATCCTAACCACCATAACACAAGCATTAAGTTGCTTAGCTGGGGGTTAGGTGACGCTGTGTGTAATGTCTTGAAATCTGAGTGATCTGTGATCTGTGTGTAATGTACTGAATCCTACTATAACTAGCTACTACAAATCGATCATATTACTCATCACATCCCCCTTCTCCCCCAGGCCCGGGCAGTCGGAGCACGGGCACGGTGGCGGCGCGCTCTCGTACGGGGGCAAGCCGGGCGGGGTGGTGCCCCCGGCGGCGCCCTACGCGGCCCAGCCGTACCCCCCGCTGCGGATGCATCAGCCAGGATATGGATCGGCTGCCCTATCCTATAACAGGTACGTCTACTTATATACTATGTTTGTGTTTATGAATGGTAAGCTCTATTTCGCTTTCAGAGGAAATCATAACTATCATAGAATAGTAGAAGTGGCAGACTTATCGCTTAAATATGTTTTTTTCTAGACTTTCGGAGAAAAGAACTGATTAATGCAAGAGAGAATAAACGTGTATCTTTTGGCTGTTTAAATCTAACAATATTATAGCTTATATTTGAACCCCCGAAGAATTATAAGTAATGCAAAGTTACAAATTCTTGGCGCTCGGAATAAGTCGATTGCACATACTTCATAGTCAAGATTAGGTGTATATTTCCTTGGCACTCGCACCATATTAATGCCCCCATATTAATAACAATTTTCTTACCGTTTGAAGCCGGCTCAACCCATACTTTTCCTAGTAAGAATTATAATACTTTTGCCCGTCTGCACCTTGCCCCCAAGACAAAATCCTGGATCCGCCCATGAATTCAAGTGTAGTGCGGAATCGCTCTAACCCAGCACACGGTAAAGAGATATACAGTAATGTGACTCCCTAGAAGCGGTTGAACTCGAGGTCGCGCGAGTTTGCTACGATTTGGTAGGGTTCGGGCACCTCGCCGCCTACCGAACCCTACCCAAATCGTTGCAAACTCGCGCGACCTTGAGTTCAACCGCTTCTAAAGAGTCACAATACTGTATAATATCTTTACCGTGCTCAGTGCTCTAACACAGCAGGACATTATTCTCAGAAGTCCTATTCACACAATTCCTAAGAACTGTAGGTACGAGTACAGTTTAGTTTTGCATTCACGCGAGCTATTTCGGCAATGACGCCATTTGCATTCCACTCGAGCGGTTATTATTTTATTATGCGAACGCTAGACTATATGCCGTTATTCTGGTTGCCACTGGTTTTAGGGAAGTAGGAATTTTTCGTTGTAAAACTTTATTGCTTTGCTTTTTAATTCAACGATTTTGCTGTTTGTTTCTTTTTCGAGTGATAATTTTTGAAGGGAATCTATAGCTATTTTCTTTATAAAATTCAAGTAATTTCTTAAAATAACTAATTTTAATAATTATTATTTAATATTTAGTGTTAATTCCGCTCTAAATTTGTGAGTCTAACTAAGTTTTAAGAGATGGCGAGGAATTCAAACGTTACCAAAATAGTATTTAGTATGAATTCCACCACCGAGTGCTATGCATGCATTAAGGGTTATTAGTTATTACTAATTGTTAGTGTTAGTTATGTGGTTACGCGATACTTAGCTAGAACAAATGATACGAAACGACGACGACGTCGCGTAACCACATAACTAACACTAACAATTAGTTATAACCCTTAATGCATGCATATGCAATAGAGATGTCCAACAATAACCGAGACAGTCCCGATATCCCGATATCGCAGCAGGTGTAACTGTGTCAAGGGCGGAGGCAACGGCCGCGTATCGATTGCACTGCTCAGTTTCACTTTTAACTGAGCTCGGGTAACGCAAGCCACTTGAGGGATACGCGTCAATTTGTTCACTGCAAGAGTATAATTCTTTATTGGAAACAACAAATTTATAATTTATTGACTAATATAGAGTAACACTTTATTGCAAACAACAAATTTTCAAATACAATTTTCTTTTAATTTTCAACAACAAATTTTCTTTTAATTGAGCCGCGTTTAACGTAAGCCATTAGGGGGATACGCGTCAATTTGTTGGCTGGAAGAGTATAACACTTTATTTCAAACCACAAATTTATAATTTATTGACTAATATTGAGTAACACTTTATTGCAAACAATAAATTTTCACACACAATTTTCTTTTAATTTTCAACGACAAATTTTCTTTTAATTTTCAACGACAAATTTTCTTTTAACGCAATTTGTTGGCTGGAAGAGTATACCTAACACTTTTTTCATACCACAAATCCTACTAATATTATAAACGTTAAAGTAAACTATCTCTATACCAAATTTCAGCTCAATCGGTCCACCCGTTTAAGCTTGGAAGAGTAACAAACATACATTCGTACAAACTTTCACGTTTATAATATTAGTAGATAAGATAAAAAATCAAATTGTTATTGCGAGCGTATAAAACGAAGTAAGCTAGCAAAACAAAACTCTTATTTAGCACTTGATCAGTAAATAAAGTCAAAAGTTGAAAGCCAATCTTGTTTCGGCGAACAATATAACGAAGAACATTGAAGAACGTTATATTCTTAGTCTTAGAAACAATATAAACAATGAACAATGTTCGCAATTCCCAACAAAGTCCGGGAAACAGAGATTTTCCCGGGAAATCTGGGTCTATTCATCGGAATTACACTTCAACGTACGCCTTACCGGGAACTGAAAGTGGGTCAAATTCAAGGTAACCGGGATTGCCGGTTAACAGTATAAATGTAGTAACACTTAAACTGTATCTACATCATATTTTTGTAGTGTATTACTACTTGTCCTATTTCCTTTAAATTTTTATTAAGACTTTCTTTGCTTCGAAAGCAAAGAAGCTCTTTCGCTCGCACTGTTTGACGAATTTTTAAATATTAGTTCGTATAATTTACTTAATAAAATGTTTCTCGTTAAAACTCAATATTTTATAACAGCTTTTTGTTAAAGCTTAGATATTTGATTTTTTTCAAATTTTTGAGTTTTCCCAGATTCATAGGAATTTCAAAAAATGGCAAATAGTTTTCAAAATACTAATAAAAAAAAGATTTTGTTGTTGAATTCCGATACCCATTTGTGCATCAATGTGTGTGACGGGTGTGAGTCGTAGGCCGTGGGCCGTTTTGCAGGAACCTAGATCGCGCAAGCGAGTTTGTCGTATCGTTTTGCATATTATTATTATTATTTTTTAGTCATCCTATTTTCTTGCAATCTGCCCTCGGGCATTGAGCGAGAGTTTGGTCGTAGTTGCAGCGTGTCGTGAGTGGTATGATTCCAGTGACTCAACCACAAATTGTGCATTAAAATTCAATGTATTTAGCCAAACTCCAAATAATGGTTCAAAACGAACGCCAAAAACAAAAAACTCGCTAAAATGCAAACCAACACAAAACATTGTATAACATATATATTATATACATATATAAAACGTATATATAAAGATACTAGACCGCGACGTGGGTGCCGGCACGTTACACGTTGTTTGCATCGATCCGCTCACGTTCTCTGTTGCCATAGTTCAGTAGGTACACGTGCCCGGTAAACTTATGCCGAATGTCAACTATACTAGAAATCTAGCTCTGCGGCTTCAATTTGTTTTGTCGTTAAGGGACAGGGGACCTTTCATTTCTTTTATCGCGTAAAATATCGTTATGGTTTAGAGAAACATTTTTTAAAGAGGGGAAATGCTTTTACGAATAACTTGTTATGCATAAAAGCATTTTCCCTGCTAGCAGCGTTCAGCGGTTTTACCAGCTGTAGCTTATGTGTTATTCTAGGGTCTAAGCAATCTCTATACCGAATTTCAGCTCAATCGGTCCACCGGTTTAAACGTGAAAGAGTAACAAACATACATCCAGACATCCTTACATTTTAAAGAACTTTCACTTTATAATATTAGTAAGATGTATCCAATACCCATACTTCCCAGGGGAGAGGCACGGGTTATGTAGGGCTCACTGCCGGCGGGAGTGCAAGGCAATAATACCCACTAAAACCCCTCGATAGGCCGTCTTTCCGTCTTCATGGAGCAAGGTGGGTTCCAGCGGTAGGTCTGAAATCTTAAGAAACCTAACCTAATACACATATTCTCGTCTGTTTTCGCTACGAATTGGCCTAATTTCAAAAGTTGCAACGTCGCGAGTCGCGATATAATCTCGTTGCGATTAATAACTAAACTAAATTCATCCTCAAAGTTTGGCACTTGTTTGCAACATTCCAAGTTTCGCAACTGTGCTCTCTTGCCAGATATATTGCTCAGATAATTATAATGAAACAGGGTAACCCCCAGGCGTGGATTTAGGAAGGACCAAGGGGCTATTTGGGGGCCCCCAAAATCCTCCTTATCTCTTTTTACTCTCCATCACTCGCAAAAAATCAGTTTGCTAAGGTAATAAATATGTACATTTTCGAAGTCAAAATCTCTTCTGCTATGAACAAGCTAATATCTTAATAATGTATTATTGCACGGTTGTCAGAACCGCCAATTGATACACCCTTAGTTTTAATTTTGTTGTTTGTAAAATTTACTTTATATGTGAATCAATAAAGAGTATCTTATCTTATATATTGTTTTTATTCCATTCAATATTTCTCTATAGTTTACCTTTGAGTATTGTTCTATATAATCTAAGGAAGAAACTCATCCCAATCGAAAATTCTAGACTGATAACCAAATTCACGTATGATAAACAGATGTACAAATAATATACGTAACAAGAAATATCTCTCAAACAAATTTACCTACTGATACAGATCGATATTAATAAATATTTTTTATCCTATTATATATGTTTATTATAAACGTGAAAGTCTGTTATAATTCATGGTTGTCTGTATGTTTGTTCGTTACTTTTTCACTCCTAAACGGGTGGACTGATTGAGCTGAAATTCGGTAAAGAGATAGCTTAGACCCTGAAGCGGGTAAAACCGCTAGGCGCAGCTAGTATAATATATTTTTTAATTTGTGGCAAATGATTTTACTAAGGAAAAAAACAAGCGAACAATACTACAGGTAAATACAGGTAATACTACAGACCAACCTACTACAACAGATTATATCTGGGGGCACGGTAGTGCCCCCGCCAAGTCGAGCGCGAAGCAAGCACTGCCGTACCATCCTTTACAGGAACCATTTCGCCGCATTTTCAGGCCCCTATTTGAGAACCTCTGGATAAGACCAGAACGCAGAAATTTTCGTCATCCAGTAAGCTATAATTACATACTTAAAATCCAAAATTTCAAGTCTGTAGGTCATTAAGTTCCGAAGTTATGCGAAAGCAAAGTTTCGCATTTTCGACACTCATTCATTCACTCACTCACTCATGATCATCAAAATAGAACTAGTACTTCCCTAAAACTCAGAGAGCTGAAATTTGGTACATACTTAGACTTTATTGTATAAACCATAGAAAAACTATAAAAACATGCAATTTCGGTCTCGTTTTCGAGATAATTAATCTGCATAAATAACTTTGTAATCTCATATAAATGTATAGGATTACAAAGTTACATTTGCAGTCAATGGTTAAAATTGTGTAAAGCTTTTATTTACTTACCTGTCTGTCTGTCGGCCTTATAGTAACCTTATAATATAGTGTTTCTACAAAAAGAAGTGAAATCCCACCAAAACATTCTGTAAAAAACTAGCCAAGTCTCGATGGAGCTGCTTGTTTATCTCTAAAAAATAATGAAATCTAGACAAAGTCGTGCCAAGTCTAAGGTACCTTATTGCGATTTATTTATTATTATAGTTAATGTTGTGTGACTTGGCCGATGAAGGGTATACACGTTGGCACGACTTTGTCTAGATCGAGCACCTGGTATAATACCCTTGTGTACCCTTCAACGGCCAAGTCACACAACATTAACTATAATAATAAATAAATCGCAATAAGGTACCTTAGACTTGGCACGACTTTGTCTAGATTTCATTATTTTTTAGAGATAAACAAGCAGCTCCATCGAGACTTGGCTAGTTTTTTACAGAATGTTTTGGTGGGATTATTATTTATTGATAAGGTCCAGTTATTATTTCTTGCCCCAGTTAGCAAAAGGGGCGTTGTCCTAAATCCGTCCCATATGGACCCAATAAGCCATAAAGCTGGCATGTGTCGTGTCTAGCATAAAATTATATAACACATGCTTCCAAACATGGCCTACCATGTATCATTTTGTGGGTTAAATGTTTTAATGTCAATTACCTTATATGTATAAAACTTTAGTTAATATGTATTTAAGATATGTATTTCTAAATAATTTTTGTCATATAATGTATCACATATAGTGCTCAATATTAACGTTCTATTTATAAAAATATAATATTATACAGGGGATATACATATACTGGGGAATATTTACTAAATAAATTAAAAAGAACTGGTGAATTTTATAAATCGGGATGGAATTTTTGTAATGTTCGAATTTGTACGTAACCTGTTACATATAAAGCGTACGCAGGCAGTAACAAAATGAAGATCGCGACCGCTATACCGTTCCATCCCGCCTGTCTGTCTTCAGCTTAAGTTTGCTACCATTTCCCACCGGAAATCATAGTCAAAGCTTAACCTATAATGAAGAAAATAGTGCCCGCGTTTCAAGGGGCATCGCCCTGAATCCGTCCCATATTGCCGGCAAGCCATATAGCTGGCGTGTGCGGCGTGCGTCGCATAAAATACACTCGTACAGCCTTGCCCTTCCATGGGTTTGAAATACGTTACGTTCGGTTATTTTTCACTGTTTATTGATAGATTTAACGGAGATGCTGTTTAAATGAACTCTTTGTCTATGAAATGAGCCTATCTATCTGTCTCTCAGACATTCAATCTTACAAACTTTCACGTTGAAAAAGGTACAGTAAGGTAGGCCACGGGTGTAGCCAAGTTTAAGTTGTGGGGGCTCAAGGGGAAAATGTTACTAATATGTGAATGTGCGCAAGTAGCTTGCTGCGAGTGTCGAGAAAAATTACAATCTTGACTATGAACTTGAATCCCCCGACGTAAGGGTTGGGTTTCTTTTTCTTTACGGCTCGCACGGTATGATGAATTTAGAAATATAAATTCGTAATTCGTAATAAAGGTTTCGAAAATGTTTTTCGGTAGAGCTCTCAAAAGAATGCTACTTAGGTAAAATCATATTATTAGTTTTATTTCATAATCCGTAATATCGTGCGAGCAAGAAAGTCGCACGTAAGGACGAAGTTCTTAATAATGACGAATAGATCGCTTTGAGCGATAAGACCGACAATTGATACACCTTTAGTCTTAATTGTTGCATTTGTAAATTTTACTTTATAATATGTGGATCAATAAAGAGGTTCTTATCTTTTATTAAAGCTTTTACAATAAAGTATTTTTTAAATGAATAGATATTCTTTTGAGCGATGATTGTGTCAGACATTGATAAATTATTTCATTGTCAAAGTTCAAAACGTCAAACAGTTTATGTAAACAAACCACGTTGTTTAACAAAATAAAAGGTTTTCTCAATCAAATTAAATGGAAGAGAGATAAAAGAGATTCTTTCTTTTTATAGACGAGTTCAATTGATCTATTATTATATTAAGGTGTTTTAAAAACAATTCTGTAAATAGAATTTAGGGCGAAGTTAATTGTTATCTTAATTAACTTCTCAAGGTGTTTATTAACCCTATTTTTGTGAAAAATAAACAAAACTTTAGTAGGAAATTAGGTGGACGTATCTAGGGCTAAACTTTGGGGCGGTGTTTCCGGGGTCTGGTTTACCGGAAAAGCAATGACAGCAAAAGATCGATCTGACCCCAAAATCGCAGGGTAAGTACCTACTGCGACGCAGAATACAAACATTTTTGAGTAAATCGAAAACTACAAAATCTCTTTTCTTTAGGAGATTTTGTTCTTTAGGAGTACACTTTAAAAGTGCAGATTAGAAGGACACCTCTTAGAATTTGTTCTTTTTCCGTGATAATACTCCATAAAGCTACGTTAGTTTTGACTCCTCTACACCCTACTCTTTAATTTACAACACTTCGTGCAAAGCTAGTTGCCTGGAAGATATTGCTCTTATCAATAAGGCCACCCGCCACCACTGTGGATCTCGATATAAGTTTCTTCTTTAGTTTAGTTTTAAGTATATTTTGTTAACCTTAGGTCTCAATAAATAGTACCTATTGTATATAGATAACTCTTTATTGCAACACAATAATTACAAACTAAACAATTAACATTCAATACATTCGTTTTTTTTTATTGTATTGTAAAGCTAAGACATAGCTGAGTTTGACCAAGTGGCACTCACGAACTTATTAAATTTAGCGATTCCTCCAATAGTTTTTCATTAAATCACTGTTATAACCCACCAATTCCCTAATTCCAGAGACAACAGCTACGTGCGCGGCGGCGGCGCGGTCAGTGAGTACGGGCGGTCGAACCGCATGTCGATCCTTGGCACGGGCTACCTGCCCACCCCCCAGCCGAGCCTGCAGCCGCCCCCGGCCGACCCGCCGCCGTTCAAGAAGATCCGGCTCACCGCATCGGATCGGTCGCAAGTCACGCCGCTGTCGCATCATCAGCCGCTCCGGGTTGATACTAGGGTTGGTATATGAACCTACTTGCCTATTATGTCGCTCTTAAACACGGGTCAAACCCGGGCCTTTTTATATGCATACACGGAGACAAAAACGGTCCAACGCGCAGATTGCAGAGGCCCTTTTGAGCTTTTAATATAATTTAATATAAACACTCAAGGGCGGATCCAGGATTTCGTCCTGGCCCCCCCAGGACAGCCAAGGTGCAGACAGGCAAAAATATTATAATTTTTCTACGAAAAGTATGTGTTTAGCTCGCTCTGAACAACTAGAAAGTTCAAATAGCCAACGACACCTGCTGCGTGAGGTAGGAAGCAGAGCGAGGGTCCTTACCAACCCCACGGAGTCGCCTTCCCAGCTCCGCGACGAATTCCTTCCAAGCGACGTATTTCCCACTTCCTTCAATATGGGGCTCTTCAAGAGGAGGATAAAGAAGGTGTTAATGAACCGACAACGCGTCTCTAATGCCACTGGTGTTGCAGACGTTCATAGGCGACGGTAACCGCTCACCATCAGGCGGGCCGTTTGCTTGTTTGTCTGTCTCTAACATAAAAAAAAGAATTCCATCGCCCTCCGAGCACCACGGACCAGCTGTCTCGACGGCGAACGGAATGAACTCGTAAGATGATTCTAAGGCGGAGTATTTCTGGTGGTTTATTGTATTTGTGTGTGCAATAAGGAGTTTTCTATTCTATTTATTCACATCTGCAGCGCATAATTCCTTGGTCACAACCATTCCCTATTGTATAAACGGTTATTCAGTGAATGATACCATATTTCCCCATTATTCCAGGAGCCGGTGAGCGCGTATAACACGGTGGAGGTGCTCTCCCCGAACCCGCCTTCAGAACCCACGGTCGAAGACCAGAGCTTTCGGACCACCAAGGATGACTTATTACAACAAATATCCAAGGTAAATATATCCTTATTACAACATTAAATGCAAATTAATCATCTCATTTCTTAATTCTTAGCACATTTAAACCAGAGGGCCTATTGACTAATTCACACCCACTACGACTGATGACAACTTCAATGTACATTGCTGCGTTTGTTGTTTTACTCATATCAATGAGGCGGTTTAAGCAAGTAATGTACGCTATTTTGTCTATGGATTCTAGTGTTTACATGTCGTTTGGCGATAGCCAATAGACCCTCTAGTGATATCCGCTATCAACCGCCTGCGTTAGCGAAAAAAAGTATAGAAATGGTATTTCTGCGCGGTATTTTCTGCTACTTTATTTATTGCTACTGCTTCTCAGAGATTCGGAGCGCTAGCTAATATCACATAGGTTTGAATAGCCCTAAGTGGGTAAAAGAGTCCCTATATCTAAGCTAAGTGATTTCTTTTAAATACTGAAGAAATGCTTTAATATGGATAAAGACAGCTTAAGAGTAGCGCCGAGGGTTATGGTGGCTTTCGGATTTCACCCTAAGAAGCCATAGCGATAAGTTACGGCATCGCTGAAGATGCCTTTTTTTCACCCAGTAAAAATGCGTTACGCGTCATCACCCCACGCCGGGTGGCGCGGGGCGGTATGTGGGACTCCCCCGCCGAAGATGGGAGCGGTGGGGATACCCACTAAAAAACCTGGGGGTGTTCCTGCGGGACGCCATAATGCCGGGGCAACGGGTACGCTGAAGCACTCATCCGTGGCCCCGACGGCATCGCTGAAGATGGCCTGCCGCAGCCAATTGCTTACCTAGCTGAATTATTAACATTGATGACTATTCCCGTGCTAAAACTCCATTAACTTCTCCAGGTGGACCGTGAGATGGCGTTATCAGAAGCCCAGCTGTCCAAACTGCGGAAAAAGCAAGAAGAGCTGGAACAGACCGCGTCCAAACCCGCGAGAGAAGCAGAACCTGAGGAGGCTGTGCCCAGGCATAGAAGTCTAGCGCAGTGCGTTTACGCTGATAATAGGAAAAAGGTACGTTTTGGACTCTTATTTGGACCCTTATTTCGAACCGTAGACCATAATATTGTGTTTTAAAACCTATATAATAGCGTTATTAGAAATGATTCTCCATGCAAAATATGCGTGAGTAGGACAAATGGTTAAAAATTCCTGATGAATACTGCTCTTAAGTTAAATAATTCACCACCTGTTCGCAAGCTACAGCGCTGCAGGAAGAACTGCCAAGAAACTTGTGGTGTCCAAATGTTGGACTCCAAAACACTCTCAATATAGTTAGGTATGTAGCAATATTTTAAGTCTAACGTGAGTGCTCCGGTAGGAGGGCACTGTAGCTAGTGAAATTACTGGGCTAAAGAGTCTTAACATCTCATGACTCTTGAGTAAGAAGCGTTGGTGCAGTGCTCCTAGAATTTCACATCATTGTGAAATCCTAGGTAACACTGTACTGATTATGGGCAGCCGTTATCTCTTAACATCAGGAGAGCGTCTTGCTCGTCTTCTACTTCATTACAAAAAAAAAAAAAAAAAAAGTTTAAATTCATAACACACACGGCTACACCTTGATTTAGTCGGCTAAACCTAACAACAATGCCGTCGCTACGTCGATATCGTGTTTCGGAAGGCACGTAAAACCGTAAGTCCCGGCTGATATGTAGGAGGCAGTCGTCAGGTCATGTTGCAGGCCCTGTAGTAATCTCGGCGACCTGAAACTGCAACATATAGGTTCGCCACACAACCTAAAATTGTGACTGTGTAAGTAGGGGTCACCGGGGGTAGACTTCCTTTGCAGGAGGTCGTCTAGGTGGGTACCCCAACAGTGCCAGTTATTCTACCGCCTGAACAGTGATGTGCAAACATTACTGTGCTCCGGTAGGAGGGCACTGTAGCTAGTGAAATTACTGGGCTAAAGAGTCTTAACATCTTATGACTCTCGAGTAAGAAGCGTTGGTGCAGTGCTCCTAGAATTTCACATCATTGTACTAATTATGGGCAGCGTTATCTCTTAACATCAGGAGAGCGTCTTGCTCGTCTTCTACTTCGTCACATTAAAAAAAAATGATATTATTTGTTGTTCCAGGCAACAGGCGCACACGCAGTATTATCTCACCTGGGCCCGCCCGTCTCGTACCCGCTGTACAACCAGCCTCAAGACACGGAGGTGTACCACGAGAACATCAGGAAGCACAGGACATTCAGGAAACGACTATCTGACCACATTAGGAGGTTGAAATTAGAGGCTGAAAAGGTTAATGTAATTTCAAAACTACATATAATATTAAATTACTTAATAATATTTACCGGGGTAGACTTCCTTTGCAGGAGGTTGACTGGGTACCCCAACAGTGCCAGTTATTCTAGCGTCTGAGCAAACATTGCTGAGCATTGGTAGGAGGGCACTGTAGCTAGTGAAAAAGTGTCTTAACATCGCATCGTATGACTCTCAAGTAAGAAGCGTGGCCGCAGTGCACCCAGAATTTTACCTTTGTAAAATCATCTGTACCAATTATGGGCAGCGTTATCTCTTACCATCAGGAGAGCGTCTTACTCGTCTTTTTACTTCGTTGTATAAAAAAAATCATACTATGGTAGAATAACTGGCACTGTTGGGGTACCCACCTAGTCGACCTCCCGCAAAGGAAGTCTACCCCCGGTAAAGAAGTATTATTACAAGCTTTAATTTACTTTCATTTGTCTTTTGTCTGTCTGTAATCAAATCTTGCAACTTAAATTTGACCCAATTCCCGGTGTCCGATTGAACTGAAATTTTGCATGCATGCATAAATCGGATGACAATGCAATATTATTATGACATGGAGCTGATCTGATGATGGAGCTGGGAGGTAGTCATAGGAACTCCTTAATAGAACGACGTAACCCCTCAAGTCATTTGATTCGTCTTGACGAGTACTTAATGGTATAATAATAATAAAAGCTTGTTTTTAAAGTTTCCAATCTACTAATTCAGCGATTAAGACTTGTATGAATGGGCTTTCTTTTCCATCAGAGAGAAGACGCGTTAGCAGAAGCATACAGCAGAAGAGCAGCAGACTGGTTAAGAAGAGTAGAGAGGATAGAACAAGGACAAAAGAGGAAAGCTAAGGACGCGAGGAATAGAGAGTTCTTTGAAAAGGTAAGCGTTTTTGGTTTTAGATAAAAGATAAATAACTTTTTCTTGATATCACATTAAAAAGTAATTGTGCCCTCATTTTAATCTTATTAATTAATTGTTAGCTAAAGATTTTAACGAATTTTAAAAGTGCCTTATATGCTATTCTTGGGCTTACGCATATTATGCAAAATTTTAATTAAATTGATCCATTTTTAGTTAAATTGATTTACAAAAAACGACATTTCCTACGGCTAGGCCAATAAGTCTTTACATGGCTTCGGATCGCTCGTCAAATCGTTTCTTTACCGTGCAATTTTTATTACTATACCTACATTTTGAATAACATATTTATTTCTCTTGGTACCCATTTTGTGGAGATTTTATTATCCACAATAGCTTATTATCTGTCTAGCATTGCTTTAACACAGTGAGAAGATATAATTAGAACGTCTCTGAACTCTTATTCAACCGCTGTCCTGTGCAGACACGGACTCCCCTTTATTCACCTCATCATCATCAGCCCACGTTCGTCCACTGCTGGACATAGGCCTCCCCCATGGCACGCCACTCAACTCGGTCCTCTGTCTTCCACCCCATCTCGCCCAAGGACGCCCTTCACTACGTTTACCGAGACGCGGTCTCCACTCTAGAACCCGTGTACCCCATCGGTTATCGGTTCTGCGGCAAATGTGACCAGCCCATTGCCACTTCAACTTGCTAATTCTTTCGGCCTTCCTTTTTATTCACCTAATGACTATTTATTTATTCTCTTCTCCAGGTTTTCCCCGAGCTCCGGAAACAGCGCGAAGAGCGCGAACGTTTCAACCGTCTCGGCGCGAGAGTGAAATCCGAAGCGGAATTAGAAGAGATCGCCGACGGATTGCACGAACAAGAGCATGAAGACAAGAAGATGAGGTCCTTAACCGTTGTCCCGCCTTTGCTCAGGGACCCTAAGGACATCACTCCTATTTATATTGACACTAATAGTAAGTACTTATTGACTAATAAATATTAGTTACGGATTGCACGAAAGTGAGCACGAATATAAGATCAGGTCCCTAATTTTCGCCCTGCCATTGCTCAGGGACCTTAAAGATACTACTCCTATTTATATTGACACAAATAGTAAGTATTCATTAATTAAGGCATAATGGGGATGTTGACAAATTTTTGGAATTGCTTTTATATGATAGATAGACCCATTTCATACACGAATATCATATTTTTATGCAAAATTATATGTTATTTCAATATGAAAATACGTAAATAAAAATGATTTTTTGAATTCTGGCTAAAACGTTCCGAACAGTCATCTGACGGCGCGTGACGTCACACCGCTGGCCTGTACTTACGCTTCCTAAGCAATGTTCCTGATTTCGACACATTTAAATTATTCATAACTTAAAAACCACTGAACCGATTTTGATGTAACTTATACTGTGCCCTTAGTTGGTCAATATTTGAGCCAAAAATAGAGTCAATGACTAAAATGTCTCTGAAAATATAAGATCCATTTTGGTTATTGACTTTTTTTTGCTTAAATTTAGACCAACTTAGAGCACAGTATAAGTTGCATCAAAATCGGTTCAGTAGTTTTTAAGTTATGAATAATTAAAATGTGTCGAAATCAGGAACATTGCTTAGGAAGCGTGAGTACAGGCCAGTGGTGTGACGTCACGCGCCCTGATTGGCGTTCGCATTCGCGTAATAATAAGTAAAAATTATTGAAATTAAAATTGATTTTATTCCATTTTGGCTTGTAAATAGATCCTTAAAATGTGATTGTAGGTTTTTAAATACTGTCTTTTATGTGAAAAACATAACTTTATATGAATTTGTAACATGTGTCAACATCCCTATTTACGGATTGCACGAATAAGTACACGACAAGAAGATGAGGTCCTTAACCGTTGTCCCGCCTTTGCTCAGGGACCCTAAGGACGCCACTCCTATTTATATTGACACCAATAGTAAGTATTTACTAATAATACGGATTGCACGAATAAGAGCACGAAGACAAGAAGATGAGGTCCTTAACCGTTGTCCCGCCAATTCTCAGGGACCCCAAAGATGCTACTCCTGTTTATATTGACACTAATAGTAAGTACTAGTACACTAGCAAATATAACTTACGGATTGCACGAATAAGAGCACGAAGCACGAATAACAGCACGAAGACGAGAAGATAAGGTCCCTTATCTTCGTCCTGCCATTGCTCAGGGACCCTTAAGGACGCCACTCCGTTCATATTGATACTAATAGTAAGTACTTATTCATTAGAAGGCATAACTGACGGATTGCACGAACAAGACAAGAGACAAGAAATGACGTTCCATTGTCACGCTATGGCTCAGGGAGTGTTTTTTAATGCAAAGAATTAGGAAGACGAGCAAGACGCTCTCCTGATGGTAAGAGATAACGCTACCCATAATCAGTACAATGCTACCTAGGATTTCACAATGATGTAAAATTATAGGTTCACCAACGCTTACTCAAGAGTCATACGATGAACACTCTTTAGCCTAGTAATTTCACTAGATACAGTGCCCTCGCGATCTAATTGCTAATAGCGATCTCTTCCAGAGATAACCAAATTCAGTTTTTTAACCAGAGATTCTCCCTCCCCAGGACGGTGTATGGACATGGAGTCGGAACACAAGGACTTGCAGCTCAGGAACGTGTGGTCCCAGGGCGAGCGGGAAGTGTTCCGGGACAAGTATCTACAGCATCCCAAGAACTTCGGCCAAATAGCCAGCTTTCTGCCCAGGAAGAATGTTAAGGATTGTGTTAGGTTTGTATTCTGTACATAGTCTATAATGAAGTCTAATCATCATCTTCAAAGTTTGATGGTAACCATTATCAAATACATAACATACCAGTATTTAGAGATACATAATACATACTACCTATGCAGCCTGCTGTCACCCTGAGATATTATTTGTTGATATAGTTGTTAAATGCCCAGTGCCAAACTCGTTTTGTCACTCATATTACCGGTGAAAATAACTAGTAATTTAATTTGACGATATATAGCCGATGTCTGACGAACGGTGAGCCCAAACCACCTTTCTATGGACACCACAAAGAGTCAAACGTCGCGGCCCAAACGGAGATGGCGGGACGAACTGGATTCCGACTGCAATAGCTGGACAACAATAGCCCTTGACAGAAAAGACTGGAGAGAGGCAAGGGAGGCCTTTGCCCAACAGTGGGACAAACCAGGCTGAAAATAAATAATATAGCCGTGAAGTCACCACAATAATAGGGTATCAGCGGAAACTATATTTAGTGCCATATTTTTTTGTTTCGAATGTCTTAAATTTTTTTCTCTCTAAATTTCACAATGAATCTAATTTGACAAGGAATATAAGGCAATATCTAATCGTCCAATGTTGTGTCCAGATTCTACTACCTATCAAAGAAGGCGGAGAACTACAAGCAGTTGTTACGGAAGCCGCGACAGAGAAGATCGGCTCGCAACCCACCGCGACCCGCCGTCGAACCGGACCTGCCCGCCGGAGTCACCACCCGGTTGCAACGGTCACAAGGTATGTTACCTTCTTCATTTTCTTCTTAGCGTATATATTTGACATGTATTATTAATACCAATAAATGACTATGAACTATCCCGGCTAATAGCCAGTGTCCACTTTCCTACTTCTTTCTCTCCACTTTGCTTGGTCTTCGGCATCTTCCACGTTGAGTTCATTGGTTGAGTCACAGGGTATGTTACCGAGAACCGCTTTTCCCCAGCGGTTTTAGGGTATTCAAGCGATGTGACCTGTCCATTGCTATTGTTATATCTATCTATCTACTCACCCATATCCACCCAGAGCATAAAGGCCTCCTCATGGTCACGCCGCACAAACCGATTCTGTGCGAGTTTCATCCAGTTCCTATTGGCATATTTGACAATATCGTCTGATCAATGTCATAGGAGTATCGCAAAAAAAATTACTGTAAAATAGACATTGGTTTATGCCGCTTCGACCATTACTGATCTATTGTGACGCCCACTTGAGCAATAAGTACAGTTCATTCCATAAACACGTAACTTCCAGATCTTCAAGGGAGTTGTATCTCATCAGGGAGCATCATTTGTCGTCATAGATGAATACTTCTGTTGAACATGAGTAGCCTGTAGCTGTCGAGGATCTGCATTGTCGTCTCCTTCTCACAGCAGAATCAGCATTCTGTCTCTTGGTCCCATGACATGAATATTAACAATAGCTCTCGTTACAGGCACAGTACAGCGGCTAATACCCTCATTGGATGGCTCGTTAGGCAAGCCACTAGAGGGAGGCGAGGAAGGCGTGATGCCCGACGCAGTGACTTGCATCCCCGTGCCTTCCGCCGCGCCCCTGCATCCCGCCAGGTATGTGCCCATAGGCGGATCCAGATGTTTTGTTCAAGCCAAGGTACAGACGGGCAAAATACCCATTCTACCGACGGACGTCGCGGCAGACGGCAATGCGGCATCCTTACTTAGTGGCGTTACCTACTGCCCGCACCAAGCGTGACGCTTCGTCGTTAATGAGAACTGGTCGTATATGGAACACTTTGCCGTCATCCGTGTTTCCGAGCGGTACAACTTGGGTATCTCCATGGCACGAGTGTGAATAAGCATTTTACGTGATCCATCGTCGACCGCATTTTCACTTTCCATCAGGTGGGATGTGGTCAAACGTAGGCCTATTTAGTATAAAAAAAAAAAATTTGACCACAAAAGTTACTTGAAAAGTTAATTTTGAGATTCATCGGTAAGAAAATTTTAATTCTTACTAACAAGTGTATAATGGTCGAAGCTAGGCTCGACCCTGGGCCAGCGTAGCCAGCGTCGCGACCGAGAGGCGTGAGCTCCTGATGAAGGACATAATTGTCCGAAACCCAGGGTCGAGCCTTATAGCTTCGACCATTATTATCCGTGAGTTTAGTCGCTTGTTGACATACTAAATATGGACAACACTCACGTTAGTTTCCAAAAACGCATACTGTGTGAGCAGCTTCTATTTGTAAGAATATTTGAGAGGCTTGAAAAGTCGCGATTTGCATCGACTCTGTGGTTTTCTGTGTTTTTTTCTACGATGCATCATAAATTTTTGTATAGTTTACTCATACACTTCATCTCTTATCTTTTTATCGAGTATGAAGCCTAAAATGAAAATACAATTTCATTGTCCTGCAAGTGTCCTGCAAATTTAATCTTTAAATTAGCGCCATCTGTTATCGTTAGTACGAACTAGTGAACTAGTATGAAAAAGTTTTCCCTGATGGTTAACTGAAAACGGTTACACCCTGGAATATCTTGTGTTTATTTTGTTGCCTTTGCTAGTTGTTAGATGGCGCTATAATAAAATTAAAAACATGCATTACTGTGCTCCGGTAGGAGGGCACTGTAGCTAGTGAAATTACTAGGCTAAAGAGTCTTAACATCTTATATGACTCTCGAGTAAGAAGCGTTATTGCAGTGCACCTAGAATTGCACATAATTGTGAAATTCTGGGTAGCACTGTACTGATTATGAGCTGCGTTATCTCTTAACATCAGGAGAGCGTCTTGCTCGTCTTCTTACTTCTCCACATAAAAAAAAAATGCAGCTAGAACTAGATAATATTTCTACTATAAATTTACACAGCAAAAATATTAAAATAGGATAATGTACATAATAGACAAAAATACAAATACCTACAAACAGTAATGTACATAAAAATTTCTTGTAACCAGGTCTGCAATAAAGTATTATTATATTGTATTGTATAATAGAACAAGGAGATATTAAAATAGGAGACAGGGAGGGATTTATCCCGCCTTCTAGTTTTAGTCTGCTACCATCTAAGGCCGCGGCGTCACTTAATATCACGCAAGATCGTGATGAAAAGCTATCCTATAAAGAATTTAAAATACCATATTAAATTTAATTTTAATCTTACTAATATTATTTATGTGAAAGTTTGTAAGAATGGATGTCTGGATGTGTGTTTGTTACTCTTTCACGCCTAAACGGGTGGATCGATTGAGCTGAAATTTGGTATACAGATAGCTTAGACCATAGAATAACACATAGGCTATAGAAAAGCTGGTAAAACAGCTGAACGCAGCTAGTATTTTTATACTAAAAAGAGTTTTTCATATTATGCATTACGCAAAAAAGAAAGGGAATTGCCGTGACGTGAAGAATAAGTCCTAACAATCAGAAATTAGGATAATCGAAGTTCGGATAATTTTAAAACTACCATTCTTATCTTTTTTATCAACTTAAAAAAATATTACTATTCTTAGCCACACAAGAAATACAGAAAAATCTACATTATCAATACAGATTCCGCGGTTCGGAGTAGCTTTTTAATTACAGAATGTCAACATCCCCCGCTCTACAGATATGAATTATTCACCCCACTGGGGGGCGAAGTTTTTTCACCCCCCCAGTATCTTTTTCTCTATTTGTGGAGTAATGTGGCGGTCTTAAGTGGATGAATTGATTTGCTTGGGGGCGTATGTTCTTAGATTTGTATGTGAAATAATGATGGAGTTTTTGGTTTTTGTTGGTGGCACTGGGGAATTAAAGATATTGGTTTATTAGTATTTATTTTTGATTTCTAATAAAGTAATATAAAATTATATTAAACACCCGTATTATATTATATATTTTTATCGTTTTAATCACTGATAAAATGAACTGGTTTTTAGTCAAATATAGATTTTGTAAAAGAGTATGTTGGGGTAAAATGGATTTGGTGTTCAATATACATTAATATATATATTTGTACGCACGTCTTTATTTTATTTTGCAATATATTATAATACGGCTAGTACATAATACTACAATTTACAATGTAGTACCACCAGTGCCAGTGGGCCAGTGAGGTACCACCTCTATAAAAATTAAAAATAATTTTCTAAAAAACTACTGCAAAAAGTCTTACGCATCATCACTATCAGTCTGGAGAGTGAAACATAATAATTAAAGTCTATATTATATTATTTATTTTAGCTATTATCGCCTCACTGAATGGCAAAGTCTTGCCTTATATTCCTTACCTATAGCAAAAAAATATATAAAAACATTTTTGTAATTTAATTAATCTACGCAATTTAATCCCATCACAAGAGTAAATCCACAAAAATTCAATTAATTTGTGAAGCGTTATTCGAATTGTAATTTCCATAAAGCGGTGAGTAGCGGCCAAAAGGCGTACCGTTGTCTGAACCAGACCTCCTTGTGTATCGACAGGTACTGGCTGGTTACAGGGACGTATTAAGGATGGGGGGGGGGGGGGGGGAAATTAGGACGAAATTGTTTTAATTTTTTTTGGAAAATTTTAACTTAAATATTTGTAAGCATGGTTAGTTATCACATGCTGATAAACCTGATCCACATGCTAATTTGTGTCGCTAAGCGGTTAATATTGTTGTGATCGACACTCCGGCACGGTGTTCAGTGATTCTATGCTTTTCAAGGCGGACATATTAATGTCTACAGATACTGCAGCTGGTTATTTTTAAGATTCTTAATTAACATTTAACTTAAATAGGTAGACTAAATCTAAGAATGTCTTATAATTAATGTTTTTTCGTGTTCTCTTTACATGAATTGCATGCATAGCACTTTCACTATACGAACGTATTTTTTTGTATAATGTCTTTTTTTTAAGTCCGTCAGTCATAATATATTTTTAAATTAAGATTACACCATGGATATAGAAAATTTGTCTAGATTACACAGTTATAAGGTACAATGTCGCCTATTCTTTCGCCTTAATTCGCCCCTGCCCACCCATGTTTGCGCCGGCACTCGCTTTTATGAGGTTCAGAAAACGAGAATAACTCAATGTTTCATCACAAAGATTAATCGTTTAAAATTCATCATTCTTTTATTTAGTTCCTCCACTTTTGCTCTAACTTAAAAGAACAGCTTGAGACCTCTTTCGAGTTCAGTTGGTATAAAAACCTCCTTGGTTTTTTGTAAGAAGTTTTTACTATGTTCTGTATTAGCTTTTAATTTATTTCTTTTTTAATTGGCTTTTGGAAGAAACCTTTTTGCTTCCCTTTATAAATTAGTTAACTTTTAAAAAAGTAATGATTAGTTTTATTTCTATTTAATATCAAAATGGCCCGATTAAGCTCAAATAACACGTAGCATATTTATAATTCAGATCAATACTTCCGAAATTTATTTTAAATAAATATTATTAAAAAGTATTTATTTATTATACTTTTCCTTTTGACCACGATCTCGCGAGTCGCGAGATGTTGACCAACGATACGTCAGACTAAATCTAGAAGGTGGACAAATCCCTTCCTGGCTTCAGAAAAATAATATTTTCTTAATATTTTGAATTTACAATTGAGTATTTTATTGAGTAGTAAATTGAACCCCACATCCGCGAGGGGAGGTTGGGGTAAATAGGTAAACAGTGGCGTTAAAGAAAACAGAATGATTTCGCTCACGTCGTGTTGACAATCACTTCTCTGATTATTTGCGGAGCGGTCCCCTGGGAGCTGACGGCTGCCAATCAGCATATGTGATGTGGTATCAACCAAATGTTACATCAATACGGTTTATATTTTTTATTTGTTTACTATTGATTTTATTTGGGAATAACATAAATGTAGGTATATAAAAGGAAAACGTAATTGACTGACTAATCTATCAATGTAAAGTTAAAACGGCTGATCGATCGCATATGTCATTATAGTAGATTTCAATAAGTTATTCTTTCAAGAAGTTAGAGATCATACCTTGTGACATCATATTATGTGTTTTAGGGTTATTTTTTGCAAAAGAAACTTAATAGAGCTTTTGTGAAAATAACAAAATCTTACACATTATTTTTTATATCACGATCTAAAAACATACTCTACCTATTAGAGCCATCGTCTTCAATAAAACTGTAGTTTCGTAGTCGTCACGAGAGTTATTTTATTATGTTTTACACGAAAAATAATAATTTTGAGGATTTTTATATCTCATGTCATTTTGACATTATGAAGTTACAAACAATTAAAAATCTAGTCTGCCACCTATAAGAGGGAAGTGTAGAATATATAATACATAGTTATTTTAAATCGGTACCACCCCTGCCCCGACACGGGTTGTTTAGATTTTTGTGCAAACACCGGCGCCGCACCATATTTCTAATTGCCTTAATTAAAAACGCTCCAATCGAGAATTCGGAGAGACGGGGGAACTCTTTTATTTTGACTAACATTTTTGATTATGCTATTATTTATGTATAGTTCAATTGAGTTGTGTTGATCGAGATGTATTGATATGATATTCGGTCATAAAATCACCAAATTTTATAAAATTCGATATGATTCTTACCTTGAACTTCCTAACCGAAACCTCTTCATTTGAAGATATTATATTACGTACTTGAAATTCATGAAGTTTCATTGAGTAGAAATGCATCTTCGATATTATTACACAAGCTACGGAAAGAAATCGCTGGCTTTTAATGCCTTTCAATTTTTTTAATAACTTTCTGTCTTAAATTTGCCCAAATATTATCATAATAAATATGAATGTGTGAGTGTTATTATAAACTAAAACGATTATATTTATTTTATTTTATTTAGTTGAAATTTGTGTTTGACATTAAAGCGAAATACATATAATTGTAAAAGAAGTGTAAACTGTAACCAAAATGTACCAAAACCCACACCACAATTCGCACTAGCCGAGGATCAGATTAATTTGATTGTCGTGCCCCCCTGTTTGCTCGCCCCCCCACCGGAGGTCTCTCGCGGTTTGCTCTGGGATAATTAGCGCTGTTCCAACGTTGTATTAATTGGCCAGTTTTAATGATGTGCAAATACACGCCGAAATTGCTGAAGGTTTGCATTTTTTTTCTTTGGAAAATCTTGTCTGTGTTGCTCTTTGGTCAGCAAGAGTTAGGCAAAATACCAACTTTATTTAATTATTTATAAAAAATATTTATACGAGTAAGTGCTTGTTGTGTTTTATCCAATGATAAGTAGCCTATGTTTTTTTATCGGTTCTATCGATCAAAGCACCAAATTTTATCTTAATCGTTTTAGCCAATTAGACGCGAAGAGGTAAGAAACGCACACATATAGATACTTGTGAATTTATAATATTTGTAAGATAGTAGGATTCAAAATTCGTTCACTTTCGTCATAAAACGTATAATATGTTCCTATATAATTAATTATGGATTAATTATAATGTATAACATGTATATACATGTTATTAAGCAGTCGTATTAATTTGAATACAAAATAACACAGCCAATATTAATAAGAAATTACAACTATAATATTAAATATTTCACAAATAAAGGATAAACACTCGAAAAACGAAATTCATTTCGAAATGTTGATATTATTTTTCAATTATGCGATATTTTAACGTAATTAACGTGGATTAACGTTGTCGAGTTGACCCCTCTCTCCCCTCGGCCGCGGCTGATTAAAAGAGACTGCAGGTAATTATGTTTGGTTTTCCCCTACCTACCCGCGGCATGATTTTGGAGGGTAATTGGTGTGATAAATTTGTACGTTTTATTGGACACAAAATTTACTGATACGTTAGAACTATACAATGTCTAGTTTTTTCAACATTCAATTTAGCCCTTGTCTACTATCTCGCGTGATGTTAAGCTACGATGCTGCCGTAGATGGTAGCAGACTAAAATTATAAGGCGGGATAAATTCCTCTATGGCTTCACTGAACACTTATGGTGTTCAGTCATACTTTATATCACGTAAGATCGTATTCAAAACTAACCTAAAATAAAAAATTAATAAAAAAAAAGTGTGTGCGTGTAACCTTTACGCGCGATTGAAGTAAAACTTCAATTTAATATCCCGTGAACATTCACGAATTTTACTCGACACTGGCAAAATGCACATGTTGCCATATTATTAAAAAAAAAAAAGAAATTAGACAGACCATAGTATATGACATATACTTACAACCAATCAGAATTATTATTTTTAAATGGCGGAAACTACACAGACTATAGTAAGCGTTACTTCCGTCAGAAAAAAAAAAAGTAAGCGTTACTTCCGTCAGAAAAAAAATCTGAGTTACTCCCTAGTCGCGCCTAAAGAAGTTTTACTTCAAAAATCTTAACTAAATAAATAAACTATTACAATAAATTACGAATTTATCTGTAATGGCGCAGTCGGTAGGATAAAACGTTAAATCCATAAATTATATAGGTATACTTAAAATTGTATGTGTGTATTTTAATTATTAAAACTGAATTATATAAAAAAATTGAACGTCTTAGACTCTAAAATCATTTTAATATACTCAATACTCACGTATATACTTTTTACTCCATTATTTTTATTAACTTGAAATTATTTTGTTCTCAGGACGGAATTAATACGAACACCTCCTTTACCCCCGTCGCCTCCTCCGGCGTCATCGGCGCCCGCGCCTACAACGTCAACATTAACGCTGACGTCGACATTAACATCGACGTTGTCCACGACGTCGATAACAACGCTACCAGCCGGGAGTCCGGTGTCGGCGGCCACGCCCACGCCGCCGATATCGACTCCGGCGTCAACAGCGTCGACCTCGGCGTCGACGGCGACGACTGTGACGTCACCGACGACAACGCTAGCGGAGACAACGTCCGTGACTGTTACGAGTGCGGATGTGACGGTCACGATTACTGCTGTTACGGTGAGTTTATATATTTTTTTAAGTAATTAATGTAAGGAAATTAAGAGAGCTTTCGAAGTACATTTGATCCGAGTCTGGTATAACAGAAGAATATTTTTTGGTAGCTTTGGTAACTACTTTACTGCTGTTCGATTTCTGTCTGTCATCGGATTGTATGACAGACCAATAACGAACCAAAGTAACCATATCTTGTACGAAAACTTCCATGGCTACTGCGTTCCGTTATTTAACGGATGCAATGCTGTTATTCGATTAGAATTAATTTATTCAGATTAAAATCTTAAACCTGTAAGTTTAGATAATCTCCCTAATTGCACACATTTTTTCGTTATTTCAAATTTTCTGTCTTTGTTAAAAAACATAAAATATGTACATTTAATTTGAAATGTTTATTATTATGTTTGTTTATATTTTGTGGTTTCTCTCTGTGTCGCACAAAGCTGATTCTATCCTATTTGACAATAGAATTGTTCAAATTGTATACTTTTTTTCTTGTGTATATTTTCTGTTTTTTTACTGTTAATAAATTGCTTTTTATTTTTTTATTATTTAAAAAAAAAAGGTATTAACATTTTAAATCTATTCACAGACATCAACCTCCACGCCAACATCATCGACAGTATCGACGTCATCGCCGTCCCCGCTGCCGGTTGTGACGTCATCGCCAGCCCCTGCCGTGACGCCCCCCGCCCCCACGCCGGCAGTGACGCCGGGGCAGGCGGACCGGGGGGCTCAAGGGGTCAGTGCGAGCAGCGCGCCGCCGACGCCCCAGCCGGCGCAGCCACCCACGCCGACTCAGCCCCCCACTCCGGAAGCAGGTATGTAAGAAAAATATAGGAATAGGAAAAAAGGTACAGAGTAATAGAATTAAAGATTATAGAAAAATGTTAAATAAAAATATATTGTAAGCGCATATCAGCGCAACAAATAAACTAACCCATGAATAGATAAGAAAGAATAATAAAGCTGTACAACGTGTCATCCCACCCTCAATGAGGAACGGAGCAAAAACTGAAAAAAAAACCAGGAAAAATTCGTTACGCATCGTCACCTTACGCCGGGCGGTATGTGGGACTCCCCCGCCGAAGATGTAGAGGTAATATACATTGATTAACAGGTCGTATGTCTAAGCCTTACAACGAAATAATAAAATGTCAGATTTTTATAAGAAAAGTCTATCTCATATTTGGAATTAATAATAAGTTAGAAAATTGATTCTCTTTATGGTGCTATACATCTTTTGTAACTTTGTGTTAGGCAAATCCAATTTAATTTCATTAATCATTGAATTATAATTTGTGTAAACATTAAATAATATTGGTTTAAACAATATTTGGTTGAACGGATTCGAAATCAATCAATTTATTACATCGTTAATTAATGTAAAAATGTTTGTTTTACTTGATTCTGCTGAACTTAGTACCGTCAGCAAAATAATTTTTAATTAAATAAAAAAAGCAACAAATGTTGACTTTAACCGGCTAAAAATAGAGTTGTAAGATTTTTACCGATAGGTACATTGTACATTGTTAGTAAAATACAATCTACAAGATTACAAAAAGTTCTATAAGTTTTTCTTGATTTAAAATTATTGAATTATTAATACTTATTTGACTTGTGTTCATCCCGAAAATAATCATGTTTCTCCAAAATATTCTGGATGTTAAAATAAACAGCTGAAAGCTGACACAAGTTACAAAACGAAAATATATCACCTAACTTGGTGACAAATCAAGCTATTGCAGAGGTTACTTTTAGTAATTAACAATATTTTAAGTTAATTTTTTTAACGTAATTTAAAAATAGTAATTATAAGTTGTAATATTATCATTTCTCCACAGAATAATTATAGGGGATTATGTCAAAATTAAAACAAATCGTTAAATTTTAAATATTTATTTTAATAATATTTAAATTAAATTATCCTACACTAGTGTCCTTTAAGCTCACTCATCACGTAATACTGATATGTGCTGATTCACTACACTCTCTGAAATTTTCATTAAAAATTAATTTTTTATACCATTTTGATATTATGAAATTTGTCTATATACAATTTGGCACAATTTTTTTCGCACTAATTTTTTAAACACTAATCTTTTAGGTTTAATGAAAATTCCTGCTGATTAAATTAACCTATTTAAAAATTATATTTTACACATGTATTTTAAAAGTAATATTTTTAATCACCATACGTATAGTTTGTTACTTTCCACGGCAATTGATCGAGATTTTACCCGCAGTTTTCATTATTTTAAAAAAATCACTAACTTTACAATTTCATATTAATTTCAATAAAATATATTAAGTATGTACTTTTTGAAACTAAACTTTTATGCGAACTGTACGACGATTGCACTTGACTGTTTTTCCGATGTTTTACAAAGTCACTCAAACAAAAATTGAGACGTTCAAAACCTGTTGCTTTGCCGTCCTTTAAATTTTCCCTTTATTCTTAAGACGCGGCAGTCGAAGTGCTAGGTTCAGGTTGACTTTCGCTCGCAAGGTTCACAGGCATTTCTTCACTATGACACTGTTTCCTATGCTTATGTACGAAGTAGTAAGACGGGAATTTGGATCCGCACGTCTTGCACGGGTAGTAATGAAGTGTCGCTCGTTGCTTTCTGTGTCTACACGGCCAGTTGCGATCAGACGATTCCTGCCACGCGTCATTTAAAACTCGACTGAATCGTACAGGTCCGTCGCACGAAGCTATGTCCAAAACTGTGTTGCTTTTCTTTGTTGGTTCGGGTGCTTCGATACGTTCCACGTCTAGCTCGCTGGATGTTGTTGATGATGGTGATGGTGGCGGTGGTGTTGATGGTGGTGATGGGGCCTTGGCTCGGCGTGGTACTGGGCGGTGGGCTCCCGGTGGCGGCGCCGGTCTAGCCACGCAAGGACTCGGTCCGAGCCATGCGCGATATAGCGACAACATGTTGCCGCGGCTTTCGTTCACAGACTGCCGCGCGGCCGAGTCCGCCAGCCCTTATATAGTAGGGAGAAAAGTTTGTTCAAGGGGTTTGGTAACTTTTTGGTTTTTCTTTTTGTGCTGGTTGTTTCGTCAGTCTGGTTTGAAATGAACTTAAAATTTGTGTTCTGTAGGTGTGTTGCACTTGGAATTGTCACGCCTGGATCATGGCATGTAAAATTATTGTTTAGACCTATATTACGAGTACAATTCAAATGATTTTTGGCGGACCAAAAATAATAATAAATACAGTATCTATCATCCATATCCATATCCATACATATAATAAGAATGAAAATTTCTCCCCATTCATTGTGATCCTTTACTAAGGTGAACTGTGAAAATACGCATATGAACAAAACGACGCGAAAAAGTCGCTTGCGCGATCTAGATCGTAAAATATTTTGTCAATTTTTCCTAGGGAAACGTAAAATAAAATAATAAAATAAATAATAATCATTTATATCGGACACATCGCCCCTAATTTACATCAAAATTTCGAAGTAAAAGTAATAGAATATAAAGTAAATTCAATTCAAAAAAATCAAAAAGCAAAAAGTGCGACAAACTAAAAATACGCCATCTATCGATGTGGCCATAAACGAAAATTTACCAGAGTAGTTTTATTAGGCTTAATTTGTAAAAAGGTTATTACTTATGTGTGATAAAACGGCACAACCGAATTGTATGCAGTTTTCGCTAAAACGTTGCAAATTTCTCTAATTTGTAAATAGTATTGGTTTTATTTAAATCGGTTTTTAAATAAAAGATATATCTATCTAAAGATTTACTTATCTATTATATAAAATCGTTCGTACACTTTTGTTCTATCAACGCACAGCCCAAACGGCTGGACGGATTGAGCTGAAATTTGGACAGCGTATTCGTAAGAAGATTTCATCGTGCAATAAGAAGCGATTTTTTAAAATTCCCTCAGGAACAGGAATTATTCCCGAAAAACGAATGTATGCAAATCCGTAACCGCTGAACCGATTAAGCCGAAATTTTGTAAAACGATAGTTGGGATTGTGATTAGAAACATCAAATAGTTTTTTTGTCAGAAATTTACTTTTAAGGGGGGTAAAGGGGGGTCGAAGTTTGTATGGAAAATTTAGAACCGCTGACCCTATTGAGCTGAAATTTGGTACAGAGATAGATTGAGTCCTAAAAAATTGAATGGTATACTTTTTATTCCAAAAATCAACCTCTAAGGCGGGAAAAAGGAGGTCAAAGTTAGAATAGGAAATCGGTAACCGCTTCTTTGTTTAAGCTGAAATTTAAACCAGCGTGTTCTTTAGGTAACGAAGGCGACGTATAAAAAGGGATTTTTGCAAAATTCTTCCGGGAACGGGAATTATTCCCGAAAAACGTTTGTATGCAAATCCGTAACCGCTGAACCGATTAAGCTGAAATTTTGTAAAACGATTGTTTAGATTGTGTTTAGGAACATTAATTTTTTTTTTTGACGAAAATTAACATTTAAGGGGGGTAAAGGGGGGTCGAAATTTGTATGGAAAATTTAAAACCGCTGACCCTATTGAGCTGAAATTTGGTACAGAGGTAGATTGAGTCCTAAAAAATTGTATGGTATACTTTTTATTCCAAAAATCAACCTCTAAGGCGGGATAAAGGAGGTCAAAGTTAGAATAGGAACATTAATTTTTTTTGACGAAAATTAACTTTTAAGGGGGGGTAAAGGGGGGTCGAAATTTGTATGGAAAATTTAAAACCGCTGACCCCATTGAGCTGAAATTTGGTACAGTGGGAGATTGAGTCCTAAAAAATGATATGGGATACTTTTTATCCCAGAAATCAACCTTGAAGGGGGAAGAGGGGGGGGGGGGGGGTAGAAGTTTGAGTAGAAAATCAGTAACCGGCCATCTTTTAAAGCTCAAATTTGAACAGCGTATTTTTTATGTAACGTAGATGACCGATAAAAAGGGATTTTGCAAAATTTCCACGGGAACGGGAATTAATTCTAAAAAACGTTTGTATCCAAATCTGTAACCGCTGAACTGATTGAGCTGATATTTTGTAAAATGATTGTCTGAAGTGTGTTTAGGAACATTGAATAGTTTTTATGTCAGAAATTAACTTTTAAGGGGGGTAAAGGGGGGGTCAAAGTTTGTATGGGAAATTTAGAACCGCTGACCCTATTGAGCTTAAATTTGGTACAGCGGTAGATCTAATCCTAAAAAATGATATGCAATACTTTTTTCCCAGAAATCAACTTTTAAGGGAAAAAAGGGGGGTACAAGTTTGTGTAAAAAATCGTTAGCCACTTCTTTGTTTTTGCTGAAATTTGGACAGCGTGTTCTTAGTTACATAAACTAAGACGACCGATAAAAAGGGATTTTGTGAAATTCTTACAGGAACGGGAATTATTCCCAAAAAACTTTTGTGTGCAAATCCGTAACCGCTAAACCAATTAAGCTGAAATTTTGTAAAATGATGGTTTGAGTTTTGTTAAGGAAATTTTTAATAGTTTTTATATCAGAAATTAACTTATAAGGGGGGGTCAAAGTTTGTATGGGAAATTTAGAACCGCTGCGCTGACCCTATTCAGCTTAAATTAATTTAGTGCAGAGGTTGATTGAGTCCTAAAAAATGGGATACTTTTTATCCCAGAAATCTACATTAAAGAGGAGGAAAGGGGGGGGGGGGGTGCAAGTTTGCGTAAGAAATCGTTAACCGCTTCTTTATTTGAGCTGAAATTTGGATAGCGTGTTTTTAGGTGGTTTTGGCGACTCACGAGAAGGGCTTTTGCTAAATTCCCACTGGAACGGGATTTATTTACAAAAAACAATTGTATGCAAATCCGTAACAACTAAACCGATTGAATCGAAATTTTGTAAAATCATGGTTTGAGTTGTGTTTAGGAACATTAAATATTTATTTTGACAGAAATTAATGGGAAATTTAGAACCGCTGACCCTATTGCGCTTAAATTTGATACAAAGGTAGATTAAGTCTTAAAAAAAGATATGGGATACTTTTTATCCCAGAAATCAACCTTTGAGGGGAGGAAAGAGGGATCCAGTTTGTGTAGGAAAGGTAACCGCTTCTTCGTTTTAGCTAAAATTTGGACAACGTATTCTTTATGTAACGTAGGCGACCGATAAGAAGGGATTTTGTGAAATTCTCACCAGAACAGGAATTTTTTCACAAAAACTTTTGCATGGAAATTAGTAACCGCTGAACCGAAAATGAGCTGATATTTTGTTAAGTTCTGTTAATGAATAGTTTTTTTATGTCAGAAATTAACTTTAAGGAGACTAAGTATTAAAGGAGGGGGAAGGAGGATCAGAGATTTAATGGGAATTCAGGAACCATGGAATTGATTTGAGTCGCGGGAAGGATGGTGTGAGAAATTAGTAACGAATAATAATTTAGCTGAGGTACATTACAGTAGAGATAAGTTAAAGAGTTACCGGGAAAGGACCACAAATAGTTTTAATTCCTGAAAAGAGGCGTGAAAATTTATGAAGGCGATAAACTACCGCTCAACTGAGATAATTTGACCTCTGGGAAAGGACATAGGATTGGTTTCTACGGTAGCGAACAAAACTGCATAGAAATACCCAACCCGATATTCTTCGCTACCCACAGCGGGAGCAAATAATATATAGCCATGCCTTATTTTACGCTTACAAAGTCACGGGGATGGAAATACTATCATAGTGAACATAGCAGCACCAAATTCGCTTTATTAATTGACTCTCACGCGCAACGAAGTGCGCGCGGGTCAGCTAGTAAACAAATAAAAGTCACTACTCGTATCATAAACTGCGACAAAAATCCAGAAATTGCTTAGTAGTATAGAGGTAGATAAAATCCGTAACTTGTAAGAAATGTCCAGGACTGTTTTATTACAATTTGACTCAATTAACGTCAAAATGGATTGAAATGAGATCCCTCCTTTATAAATATGACCGTTTTAAGACGTCTCTGAATAAGATATGCAAGGTGGCATTGTCCCGCGGTTAGACGATGGTAAATAGTACGGGACTCGTGGGACAGTCGCGCTTCTTCTAGAGGACCGGCTAATGCGAAAGGTAACAAGTAAAAAAAATGTAAAAATGGCGACGCAGGAATATTTTAGAAAAACATTATGCATGGGTGGTAGAGTCTCAAAATTGAATGAACTGAAAATTTCGTACAAAAGTGATTTAATTTTAGCTGTTTTCAAAAAAGGTTTACAATTTGTTGGATTTTTTAATATTTACGTTTACCGATTACAGGATAATGCTTGAACCGGATAATATTATTTTTCATTCATTCAAATATCCAAAATTCCAAATTTTATTGAAATCTGTTTTCTAGTTGCAAATTATTATAAAGTTCGTCGCGCCATCGCTTATTGAAAGCGTTTAAACCTTGAACTCGGTATAATTATTAATAAAAAATCACATGTAGCCCATTAAATAAATGCATTTTGAGTTAGAGTTTACGTCTTGGTTCCCCCTCGCACAACACCGTCCCTTTATAGGCCTTATTATAGTGATTTCTCTCGCGTACAGCGGTTATACAGCCTTTGTACCGCCGGTTTGCTTACCGATCTCTAGGGACGCGGTGACTTTGTACCGTTCATATTGAAATATGCTATGATTTGGAGAGAATTTTATGGTTAAGAGAGAACAATTTGTTTTCCAAACCGCGTTTGTTTTTTTGTGCTGAAAAGAATATTAATAATATTGTGGTGTTCATGGTTCTCGATTCTTTCTATGTAGGTATTATTTTGTGGTCTGATTTTTTATATATTTCAATGTTATCATTTCGGTTTAGCCGTTTAAGCGAAATGAGGTAACAAACCCACAATTATCTTAGACCCATGAATAATACTTAGATATCTATTAGATATAAAATCTCTGTGCGCATCTAGCATGAAATAAAAAAACAATATAAATTATAATATAATATGTAATTTGGAAACAAATAAAATTATCGTACTAAGATGAAATACGAGAATACAGCGCATCGCAGTACGTGTGAAAACGGTATTAAAGCTACACGTGTGCTTGGATAGGGCTGTCACCACTAATACCTAACGTACGAAACAGAAGGAATTTTATATCAGCCCGTAAGCGGTCCAGTTTCGACGATTAAAGGATCACACGCCGCACTCACTGTAATTGTGAGCTTTGTGTGTCAAATATCATTTTGGACAAACCTTAAAATAATGGAAAATAATGTAATTGAACTTTGCTAAAGATAGATTTCGATGAATTATTGCAAATCAATATTATGCTACAATATGCGTATAAGAAATAGATACAAAAAAAAAACGAAATATTAACTTATATGTAGAATTTAGATACGAATAAATAATCCATAATAAAAAACGTCATCATTGATGGACTTAATTCTAATTGCGGCCTTGCGATGCAATCGTAGTAAACTCATAGTTAAAGGGTACAAAAAGTAGGTGTCTTTTAAACATAACTAAACTTTTTAAAGGTAAACTCGCGGTATACAGCCTAGCTGTTTAATAACTGAAACCTTCAATTAATCCGCGTTCAATTACCGATGTTTATATAAGAGCTAATTGGCTCGCAGCGTAAATTAAAGCTGATTCGTACCTTTGAGCGTTTTCGGATTTACAAATTTGGCGCCCAACGTGGGGCTGTGCGGCGAATGGCGACGAGGATATAGTTTTATCGTATTAATTAAGTCATTAATATATTAATGAGTTTTTTGTAATTAACGATTGCTCTACGATTTAATATTCTATAAATTTATAAGCCTTTAATCTAGTATAACTAGAGAGACCTATAATTAATATATGCTACTTATGTAACTTTAATTATTATTGTAATTATTGTTCATTGATTAACATTCTTTATTTATGTCAGCCATACTATAACCACAGTGGCAATTTTAATTTTTTTTGTAGAGAATTAGACATAGTGGACCACTTAGGTCCAAAACATTCGAAATTTAAGTCGATTTCAACATGTTAAAAAAATTGTTGAATATATGTACTCGAAATTCAGTACGTTAGTCGTAGTGACACGTCAACCGCTCCATTTGTTAGTGTGAGTGTGTTTGCGTAATTCAAGTAGGCATAATGTGTGAGTGGTAGTGTCGCGACAAACGTGCCCGTGTGTGTGCGTGCGCTCGAGTAAATTTGTTTATTGTACCCAAAAAAGATTTTTATATAAGGTATTTTTTTTGAGAATTTGACACTACGTTATATTGCGCAGCACGTGCGACTGGGTCAGAACATTCAAAATTTAAGTTAATTTTAATGTTTTAAAGGAAAAACCTTGAATATTCGAAATTCAAGCACCTACGTTAGTAGTGACACGTCAACCGCTCCATTTGTTAGTGTGTGTTTGCGTAATTCAAGTAGGCATGTGTGAGTGGTAGTGTCACGACAAACGTGCCCGTGTGTGTGCGTGCGCTCGAGCGTGACAATTTAACGAGCGGCGTGTTTGAACACGCGACATCTCGCAGATTAAACGATGAACCAACATTTGGGACGTTTGGTCTGTTATTTGGAACTGTTGATCTTGTATCAAAACTGACTGAACTTCTCTGTTACAGGTTTTTTTCGTTTAATGTAATTACTAAGCACTTCTAAGTCAGTTATAAGTAAACCAGTTATGTGTTTACAGACACGGTACCCGGCAAAGTAGGTTGATTTATTTTTATTTTCGATTACGAGATTGAGCAGAGTGCGGGTACCGGGTACACGACTGAAATACGGTGTTAGCGCTTTATTTTTCACATTTTACTATTTTTTTAAAAGAGTTTGACATAATTGTGACGGGCCTGACATAGTGACGTCACTGGCCCAATGGCCGTACATCCTTTTTTTTAATCTCTGGATTTTTTTAGCCTCTGGGCCCTAAGTTCAAATATCAGTGGGTGGCAATTTTACGTATGGACGCTAGATCGATGTTTGGCGTTTCGGAAGGCACGTAAAACTACGATATAATTATTCTTATTTTAAATCATTGTGCTGAAAAACTTAGTCTGATATAAGCGTACCCAAAACATCTCTGTAAGTTAGACTTACCAATGAACAGTTTAACCTCGTTGATTCGACTAGGAATAGTTTGCTCTGCACTAATTACAGAGCCGCGCCGCGCTAGCCAAACGTTTGTCTTTCAGATTTAAGTGGTACGTTTATGTTACAGAGTTCTGTACTTGGACTATTACTATTTAGTATTATATATTACAGTTTTAACCAAACGGATATCTATTTGATATGTAATATTCTTAAAACTACGAGAAATTCTCTCCTTAACACCTTAACTTCCAAACCAATATAGGTATAAGTACCAAATTTAGGAAATGTTTATCCTGATTTTTTTGTTATATATTTACTTTTTTATGATGTATCATTAAAGTGTTATTTTTCTTTATCCTTCATTTCTCAAAAACTATTATTTTGAAAGTATTTTTATTGGCTTAGAGCATAGCATAGGTAAGTTTCTTCAAAACTGTTTGTAGTTTTTAAGAGTCAGTGGTTTCGGTGATTGTAGGAGAAAAATATCTCTTTTATATCACTAGTACATAGTTTATACCTGTTAATAAACTCTTATAAATCCGAATTCTTGAACAGCGAATATTTCCCAGCGCCGTGCACCAATTAACACTGCAACAAACAACCGTCAGCCTAATTGCATGATTCTCTTAAATATACATCCCGCCGGACGAACTGTCGGCCGGGCGAAATGTTATGAACTTTTGATTTGGATGACATAGCTGTCATATTTTAGCAACTGAGCTAAGTTTCCACTTACCTAAATCAGTAGTATGAAACACAGTGTGACGCAGCTGTGACTGGATCATTAGCGTTTTTTTTTTGTAGTGACTCTGGTTGCACGTCGCAGTTTCGCACGTGCATGTATAAGTCCCAATCCTGTAATAAAATCGGGACGACAAGCTGCCTATGTTTTTTAACTGGTGTTGAGTTAAAACTACTCTACAAACCGAGTTTTATCGCAATCGGTCCAGTGGTTGTTCTGTAAAAGAACGACAATTTTAACCACTCATATACAAACTCTCATTCACGCCGCGCCATACGTAATCTTAGCGACATTTTTGCGAACGAAATTAATTTTATGTCACATCTTTTGGATATAATAAATCTGTCTGAAGCTACCTTTAGGTTTGTGGGTCTAGATTTTAGTTTACTTAGAGAGTTTAGCTTTTGCTGTACAGGCTTTGAGTTAGGTTTCATATAGGGTTTTGGATGTATTTACATTGTACTAAGTTACGAGTATTGTATCACTTTTGGTTACCAACGTGATTATATAACAATATTATTGTGAGACATGGATTTTTACTCTATATCCCTCATTTATGGGGTAGGAAGTGGGAGGATTTCAAACAGTAGAAGGCTTTCTCAATGCCAATCTCGTCAGGGCTGGTTACAACGACCTTGTCCCATATACTCTCCAACCATCACTTCTCATGCGCTGTATTCTTGACTTAGTCTTCCCATACACTACATCACAAAACTTAATTTATTTTATATTAAAACACATTGTATTATACTTACGCCGGGCTTACACCCCATATTATCTAGAACACAACTAGATAATATCTAGTCAAAGAGCTGGGTTGCAAATCCAGATTAGTAAATATTATTCGAGGTATCAGTCCGCGATCAGGCTTGCATATCCGTCGCTACATCCGCTTGTTAAATCCTAACTAATCAGCTTAACTGTGCCATATACTGCAGTTGCTAAACTACGGACATATTGGCTCACTAAACGATAGCAAACTATGACGGTCTGCGCCGCTATGCATCTTGTAACAGAAATAAGTACTACTTAATATTTGGCACAACAAATTTGTTTAATATAGTAGGACTTATTTTTTCTTATCGAATGATGAAAGAACAGTAGAACTGTACACTATAAGAACTATTCAGAGTACCTACTATACCTATGTACCTGATTTAATAAATAAATTAGTCATTCATTCATTACTGGGCTGAAGAGTCTTAAGATCTTATGGCTTGAGTAAGAAGTTTTGGTGAAGTCATGGCTGATTATGGGCAGCGTTATCTTTTAACATCAGGAGAGCGTTATGCTCAAGTTATCTCGAATGCTGGAGAAGCGGCGATGTAGGGGAATTGTGTAAATGAGCCACAACTGTAAATATTCCATCCACAGTACTGTCAGTGATGTATACAGTCAGTATAATGAATATTAGAGGAGTAGTCTGCCCTGATTTACGTCCGGATAATGTTTAGGCGTTCAGTTCAACCGGCTGGTTAATATGCAACAGGATTCGCTCTGCAACTTTGTTTTGTTCACTATTCTGATTCGTTGCATTAATATTGTAATAGTTTTGTTTTGTTTCGTCGATGTTACGGGTCAAAAAAGAATGGAATGATGATATTAGATATAATGTTGGCTATCATTTTACGAGCACAAATTTCGCTTTTATGTTGCAGAATACGTCAATTATTGTAATATAACATGTAATAACACATGTAGGGCTTTAATTTTACTGGAATATCACACGTTGGGCGCCAATTTTATTATTATACAACACGTTGGGCGCCAACTTTATTCTTTTACCTCACGTTGGGCGCCTATTTTACTAGTATACCACACGTTGGGCGCCAATTTTACTAGTATACCACACGTTGGGCGCCAATTCTATTGTTATACCTCACGTTGGGCGCCAATTTTATTATTATACAACACGTTGGGCGCCAACTTTATTCTTTTACCTCACGTTGGGCGCCTATTTTACTAGTATACCACACGTGGGGCGCCAATTTTACTAGTATACCACACGTTGGGCGCCAATTCTATTGTTATACCTCACGTTGGGCGCCAATTTTATTATTATACAACACGTTGGACGCCAATTTTATTCTTTTTCCATACGTTGGGCGCCAATTCTATTGTTATACCACATGTTAGTCGCCTATGTTACTATTATATCACACGTTGGGCGCCAATTTCACTGTAATACTACACGTTGGGCGCCAATTTTATACTTATACAACATGTTAGTCGCCTATTTTACTGATATGCCGCACATTGCTTACTAAACCAAATGGTCTAGTACTAAATCGTGAGGGAAGCAAAGTTTTATAACTACGTTCATAATACAAATGCACCTCAAAACTAATTTGGCTCTACTTATATTTTAGCACATAGCGGCAATTTTCCTTATATTTCATTTTAGCCGCCAATTTCTCTTGAACCCTCACTCATCTCTTCTTTCCTTGTCTACAGCGGTAACGGAACGGACAGCCACACCGTCGTCTACGGTGACGATAACCACGACGACGGTGAGTGGCGCGCTGTCGCCGTGCGCGTGCGTCTGCTGCGTGTGTAACATGCCCGGCGCCACGCTCACCGTGTCCAGATCGCATGCAGCTCATTATGGGTTACAGGTACGATATAATCACACTTATACTATAAAGGCGAAAATTTGTGAGTGTATACATTTGTTAAATCTTCACGCCTAAACGGGGATCGATTGAGCTGAAATTTGGTATAGACATAGCTTAGACCCTGGAATAGCACACAGAATACAGTACAGCTGTATGTGTACAGCGCAGCTAGTAATAACTAAAACAACTAAAATTTAAGTTACGAATTTATGTTATAGTTTAAAGTTTTTCTGTATATTTGTGGTGTTACAATAAAGAGTTTTCTATTCTATTCTAAAACAGAACAACTCACTTATAATATCGTTGAGTAAGTATATATTATCTCAACCATAATTTCGGACAAATCATTTTAAAAAATGGCAGGATATAATAAGAAATGTATAATTATCATAATATCCGCCTTATTCATATATAGCCGCCTTAAACTATGAGTTTCAAAAGTTGCAAAAGCTTTGAGTTAGATTGAAATACGTGAAATGTCCTGAAATAGTTACTCGCGTATATCTAGTATAAGTAGATATGGAATAAAAGAGAGTCCTTGGGCGAGATGGGGTGATGATATCCGGAGGGTCGCTGGGAGTGGTTGGAGGAGAAAGACGGAGGACCGAGTTGAGTGGCGTGCCATGGAGGAGGCCTATGTCCAGCAGTGGACGAACACAGGCTGATGATGATGATTAAAAGAGAGTTAATTTTTTTATTCTCTCGCTTTTTGTCCTTTTGATTGTTTTATTATTTTTCTAGTATTGTGTTTGTTACGTCAATACTCAATACTAACAAAAAATGTCAATATATCTGTTGTATATTTATTTATTAATATATTTTCCCACAGGAGGACAGCACAGGTCTCCGCGTGTGTTCAAGTTGTCACGTCCGTTGCGTTAGGTCGCGGTACACGCGGTGCGGCGTGGCGACGTGCGCCGGGCCGCGGGTGCGCGCGCGCAGACTGAGGCATCTGCCGCCGCGGTGGCACGATCTAGCGCTCGAGTTGAAGAAACCCTTGATGGAAGAGTTCCGTGAGTACGATGTGATATGTAGCTTTAATAGATGACTTGCTACTTCGTTTGCATTTGATTGAAAAGTACTTTATGACCCAGTGCCAGCTATTCTACTGCCTGAGCAGTGATGTGCAAATATTACTGTGCTCCGGTAGGAGGGCACTGTAGCTAGTGAAATTACTGGGCAAAAGAGTCTTTACATCTTTTGACTCTTGAGTAAGAAGCGTTGGTGCAGTGCTCCTAGAGTTTCACATCATTGTGAATTCCTAAGTAGCACTGTACTGATTATGGGCAGCGTTATCTCTTAACATCAGGAGAGCGTCTTGCTCGTATTTTACTTCATCACATAAAAAACTGTACCTTTTATGGAGGACTTAAGACCATTCTCATTTTTAAGTAAGAAGACGAGCAAGCCACTCTCCTGATGGTAGATAACGCTGCCCATAATTAGTACAGTGTTACTCAGTATAGGTAAAATTCTGGGTATACTGCCTCGCAGTGACTCTAAGTGGACTATGTACCACTTATACAATTTTTTATATTTTTTGACATTTTTAGCTTACTGCGCCAGGTTTCAGGCCAGTATAGCTTTACTATTTTTACAAGCTTTTATTTACTTTCACTTGTCTGTTGTCAGTCTGTCTGTCTGTAATCAAATCTTGCAAGTTAAATTTGACCCACTTCCCGGTGTCCGATTGAGCTGAAATTTGGCATGCATGCATAAATCGGATGACAATGCAATATTATTATGACATGGAGCTGATCTGATGATGGAGCGGGAAGGTGGCCATAGGAACTCCGTAATTAAACGACGTAACCCCATCGAGTTTGGGCTCATTTGATTCGTCTTGACGAGTACTTTATGATAATAATAATAAAAGCTTGTTTTTAAAAAGTTTTTTTTTTAAATTTCACTTGTTGAGTCATGACATTATAATATTTTTGAATAAACTAATACTCCGAAAATACGCGATAGGTGGGGGATTAAATGCGTAAGTCGAATTCGCGTAAGTCGAGGTTTTTATAAACACACAAGGTTTATGTATTCGGAACTCGTTATTTTGTCTCATAGCTTCATTTAGATGTGGAAATGATGAGATACCTGATACCATGAGCAAATGTTCGAACATGTCGTAAATCGAAGGAATCTAATTCTATGCACGTAGTAACCAAAAAGAAAAACCGCGTACCTCCGAATTCGCGTGAAACGGGGTAGCGTAAGTCGGGCTAATTTCATAAGTCTATTTGTGTATCTAGTTCACTATCTAGTTTCACCACCACAAGTTCTTTAGTTAATCAAAACAAATTCCTCGTAACAGAAATCCCGAGCGAGCTAAGCAAGTGCTGCCTAGCTTGCTTCAAGAAGATCACTCGTCGGTTGGACACGGTAGCGGAAGGAGGTTGTATGCCAGAGCCCTCGGAGGAGGAAGCGAGTCGCTTTAGAGCGTTGTTGAGGGACCACGGCACCGCCTGGGACCGGATAGCGGCGCTCAGTGGACGGACGCCTGCGAGTTTGAAGGCGTTTTACTTCACGTATAGGTGAGTCTTGATGCAACTTGGATACCTTCAAGGCACGAGTGAAACCTCTCTTGGTGTATTCTAGGTATCATCGTCAACCGCATCTGCACGCACCTTCATGTGGGGTGTGGTCAAACGTAGGCCTGTTAAGTATAAAGAAAAAATATGCAAAACTGCTCCATTGCTCCATTGTAGTTTATCTGACATTTAGAATTTTAATTAGCCAGCGGCACAGTTGCCTTCTACAACAAAACAGAAAAACTTTGCAACTTTTCAGCATAATCATGGCTACGTTCCCGTCCTTATACTTATATGTTTGCGTTTCTCACGAAATATAACTAACTCAAAATTGCACAGCTCTGATAGCATAATCCAGAGCGCGCTCTCTCACTGTTATACTTCTATTTCTGTAACTAACAAACACATTTCCCACAGAAAAAAGCTGCAACTGGACAGCATAATCTCGGAGCGGTCGCTCCCGCCAACCAGCAGCACAGAGGAGAGCGGCAGCGGGGACAGTGACACGGCGAGTGCGGGCGAGTCCCCGCGCCGGCCCGCGCCGCCCGCGCCGCACCCGCGCACCGACGCCGCCGCGCCGCGCCGCCCGCGCCGGGACGAATACGACTCCTCCGCCACTGAGACTGCGGATGAGGAGAATGATGCGCCTACTACTGCTAAGGTATGTCGCATAGAGAGTAGTCTGTATGAGAGTGGCAGTGATGACACCGACGCCGACGCGCCGCGCCACCCCCGCCGGGACGAATACGACTCCTCCGCCACTGAGACTGCGGATGAGGAGAATGATGCTCCTACTACTGCTAAGGTATGTCGCATAGAGAGTAGTCTGTATGAGAGTGGCAGTGATGACACCGACGCCGACGCGCCGCGCCACCCCCGCCGGGACGAATACGACTCCTCCGCCACTGAGACTGCGGATGAGGAGAATGATGCTCCTACTACTGCCAAGGTATGTCACTTAGAGGTCACTCTCTCCCTCTAACAAGTAGTATATAAGGAGACAGTGACACGGCGAGTGCGGGCGAGTCCCCGCGCCGGCCCGCGCCGCACCCGCGCACCGACGCCGCCGCGCCGCGCCACCCCCGCCGGGACGAATACGACTCCTCCGCCACTGAGACTGCGGATGAGGAGAATGATGCTCCCACTACTGCCAAGGTATGTCACTATATGTAGCTTAGAGATAGGTCACTTCCTCCAAGTAGCACAGAAGAGAGTGGCAGCGGGATCAGTGGTTCAGCGAGTACGACTCATCAGCTACTGAGACTGCGGATGAGGAGAATAATGCTCCTACTACTGCCAAGGTATGTTGCTTAGAGGTTACTATATCCAACCAGTAGCATAGAAGACAGTGCGCTGGGACGAGTACAACTTCTCCGCTACTGAAACTACTGATGAAGAGAATTATGCTCCTACTACTGCTAAAGTGTCCTTTAGAAAGACCCTTAAGAAAGTGTAGCACCGTGTTTCCACACATTTGTTTTTAATCCCCTGTTTACTCTTGGACAATTTTAGCCAATATATTGTACCTACTTTAAGATGTTTTTGAATGGAATATAATAGAATTGAGAGTTGTTCTGATGATGAGAATGACGATGTAGTATGTTATAATTAGTGAACGTAAAGCTCACTTCCTTCATCACATAACTATCAACTTGTAATTGTTTCCAACAGATCGTGCCCCCCACATCGACCCCCCTCTCCGTCCCCTCATCATCATCATCGACGGCGGCGTCACCATCACCGAGCGTCACCACCGCCGTCACCACCATCACGCCGTCACCGCAGCCCGTCCTACAATCTCAGGGACAGGTGAGACCATACAACTTTCACACATACATACATTGTACATTGTGCGCTCGAGTATGGGATTGACTGGAAACCAGCGCTGCGCAGTGGTTTCTCCCTGTGCCGCACAAAGCTGAGTCTATCCCATTTGACAATAGAATCTCACGTGATGTTAAGCAACGATGCGGCCGTAGATGGCATCAGACTTAACCTAGAAGGCGGGATAAATCCCTGGCTTCAATAAACATCATGTCGAAACACTGGAACACGTAGTTATATTGTTCCTTTTGTTTCTCCAAAAATGCATTTGCCACTAGGAAGAATGTTTAAAAAAATTTAACTTGGGGTTAGGTGGCACTGTGAAATATTTATTTAATGAATTTTCAAAATAGATTCCGAAGATATTTCACCTTTTGTGACTCACTCAAGTCATCATTGCAAAATGTATCAAAAACCTATTTATTATTATTGGGGGAACCTCAAAACGACTTTAAACCGCTTCGTCCATTTCTGATCTTTTGTTGCAATCCAGAGGGCCTATTGGCTAATTCTCACCCACTACGATTGATGACAACTTCGATGTACATTGCTGCGTTTGTTATAATACTCATATTAATGAGGAGGTTTAAGAGAGTAATGTACGCAAAATTGTTTATGGATTCTAGTGTTTTACATGTCGTTTGGCGATAGCCAATAGGCCCTCAGTTAAGTTACAATTCACTGCTTAAACCCGTGGCCGTGAAAGTTCCATCAAAAACCTAACTAAAATGTTTATTTCCAGCCTCCTGCGCAAACGCCGCCGCATCGCAACGGTCCCTCGGAGCCGCGGACTGTGAGAGACGTGGTTCTCAACCTTATAGAGATTAGTCTCACCAGAGATTCCCAACCTATACCGCCTTATGGAAAACAACTCCCGCTCAAGGTAAAAACAACTTTCAAAAGTTAGACTACAGTGCTTTTGATGTAATAGCTTTGAGGAGGGAATTAACCATCTATTAACGTCATCGCCATCTATTCACGACGAAACAAAAAAAAAACATTTTAAACATTATTTTTATAACGAACATTATTTTTGTGCCACACGTTGGGCGCCAATTATTATCAGCCTGCCACACGTTGGGCGCCAATATCATTAGTCACACGTTGGGCGCCAATTTTTCATATATCGTACGTCAATTTAACTGTCATTTGTCCAGTTATGTGACGATACATACATCTAAGGGCGTCAATATACAAATACATATGTGTCAATTTTATAATGAAACTACGTGATACTCTAAATATATAAAAAGAAAGAGTGACTGATTGACTGACTGATCTATTAACGCACAGCCTATACCACTGGACGTATTGAATTGATATTTGGAACATATAGGTTTTTTGACGTAGAGCTCCGCTAAGGAAGGATTGGAAAGCCGCGAGCGTAAGCTAGTTCTAATAAAAAAAATAGTAACTTCACTCAAACTGTTGTGGATAGACCACGTAGTAGTTACGATTGGCAATAAATGTTTTTTCTTTCTAATATAATATAATTGTAGGTGTCAACCCCGTCGTCTCGTAACGAGTCCCTAGCCACCCTCAGCGTGGTGAGCTCTGGTCACGGAGCCGCGGCGCGGTCTCCGCAGCGGCCTGCAACCATCACCGCCGTACCGCACGATAAGGATGTCATGCTGCTACACGTGGAACCGAGGGCAGACACCCGACCTGAACATCTCCTGGATCTGAGCGTTAAACGTCCGCGACATGACGTCGCCTTCACTCATCCTAACAAGGTTAGTTAGTGTCTTGTAACTTGTAATACATACATGGCCATAGAGCCGTGGTCTGACACTCTCTAGTCTCTAGACTCCCGCCCTAAATATCTGCTGGATCTGAGCGTCGCCTTCACTCATCCCAACAAGGTTATTGTGTAGTATTCACAGAAGGATGTCATGAAGCATGATGAAGGATGTCATTTCAACAGGGTAAGAGAGAAGAGAATAGAATAGATCAAAGTTATTCATAGTAATTAGTAAGGTTTGTAATTCTCTAGGAGTTTTGACTGGGCTGATGGACTGGTTTTGAAGCTGAATGATAATTGTTGCTAAAATTGTCCATACTTTAAGAAAGTGACAAAATTTTCCGACTTTTTTGTTTTGGGGATGTAGAGTTTAGAGTTCTCAGATAACTTGGAAAAATTATGTAGCCAAAATACATAAGCCCTGAAAACGAATAGATCATTATTTTCCATAAAAAACCTGCTGAAAGAGTCTTGATATCTTCTGAGTTTTCTGTATAAGTGAACAATTTGCTGCGAGCGTTGAGCTGCATCTGTTTGAGTCCGATGTCTGAGATTTTAGAAGTCGAATCGAATTTCGCTGGTATTTTACATTATTTTATAAACCAAATAACTAATATAGTATATTTGTTTTGTCAACAGCAACAAGTGTACCGCAACTCGTCAGAGTACCCGAACAACAGCAACTACCGCGGCGAGCGCGAGTCTCCCACGCAGTACAACTCCAAGCCTAAACTGGTCGCCACGCCGCCCACGCCGCGACCCACCCTCAAACCTACCACTACCAAGGGTAACGAAATGACTTGATTTTTTGTAGGTTTTGTATGGAACATGGATACCTATTGGTGCGCCATTTTGATTATTTTGCAATATTCCAGCCAGCTAAACCTTACTGACACCTACCCTCGTAAAATGTCTGGTTTTGGAGTAATTAAGTGTCAAAGTACAAAAAATAAACGGTATGTCTGTTACCTCCTCACACTTAAACAGCTAAATCGATTGAGCTGAAATTTGGTATACTCCAAAACTTAACTTGTCGCAACGTCGCTGCGACCCACCCTTAAACTTACCTTCTGCATTTCTGCCTTTGTGGTGTACAATGAATGTATCATTTATTTATTCAATTCGGCAAACATTTGATGGTCAAGTTCTTCCGTTCAGGCTCAATAACGCTCGGCACGCCAGTGGAGTCCCGGTTCGAGCCTCGACGCACGCCCGAGCCCAAGGCCGGCTCCATCGTCGCAGGCACGCCCGTGCACTCCACGCACGTGCCCGACAAACGACCCTTCGACTACTACAAGCGACGGTCACCCGGCACCGCTTACTATGCGCCCGGAACACAACCCAGGCCGCATGAACCACACACGTTCTCTAATGTAAGTATTTTAATCCATATTACTCGTCCAAAAAGAAAAAAATAGCAAACCACCTCGCACGCTTTTTTAATGGATAAAATAGGAATATTTCTGAACCTTCTCGCGTCGTTTCATTGGGAAAATGATAATATTTCTTGACTTTTGACCATCTTTTCATTGGGTCAAGTCAGATTTATAATTCTTGACACTTGTGTCCTCGCGCAATTTGTAATTTTATGACTTACAATCAATTACTATCAGATGTTTCTAGTGTCATTTTCAAAATGGCGTCAGCATTCGTTTACAATTGTCTCAGCATCATAATTTTGGTAGCATATAATATCTATAATATGTCTAACAATAATGTAATATCAGCAGCAACAGAGCGCGCCGTCGCCGTACTCCCGCAGCGCGTACGGCCTGGAGCAGCAGCGGCAGATCATCATCACGGACTTCATCACGTCGCAACAGATGCACGCGCCGCGACGGGAACGGGAGGCTTACTACCCGCCGCCCGCGCCGCGCCGGGACTCGAGCCACGCCGGGACTCATGCGGGGAGTCACGCTGGGAGTCACGCCGGGACCCACGCAGGGACCCACTCAGGGACCCACGCCGCGCCGCATCAGCCCTCGCCACATCAACCCTCGCCGCACGCCGCGCCGCCCGCTGTCTCTGTCATACAGCGACATCACTACCCGCATGCGCCGCCGCCTGGTATGTATGAGTCGTGGGTCCGTCCGGCGAAGCGCCAGAAACGACCACTTACCTATTATTTAAGAACTTCAGAATTCAGAACTCTGTCATCTCTCAGCATCAATATCTTCTTTAATTCCCCACCTCTGTTGTTGTTACTAAGATTCTTTCTTTAAATCACATATTTGTCATCATCACATGTATTTCTTTTAAGAGTCGTAAGATATTAAGACTCTTCAGCCCAGTAATTTCACTAGCTACAGTGCCCTCCTTCCGAAGCACAGTAATGTTTGCATATCACCACTCAGGCGGGTAAAATAACTGGCACTGATATTTTGACTGCTCTTTTATATGTATAGCTAATATTTAATCTATATTGTTGCAGGTCACGAAGCGTTTACGTCGTTAGTAGACGTAGCGTCAGCAGCGACAGCGCTCCCGGTGCCCAGGGAACCTAAACCCGAACACAAACACAACCAACATCATGAGATCAGGTAAGCTTCTTCTTTACAATACAATAATACTTTATTGCAAACAAGGTGACAAGAAATCACCTCTACCATCATCATCATCTATCATCATCTATTGTATCATCTTTACTTAAAATAATATTACAACTTTGCACACCGATTAAACCAGCTGTGAATAGCCTAAGTGTCACTCCAGGGTCTAAATTAACTTTACACGTAATTTCAGCTTAATTAGCTCAGCCATTTAGGCATGAAGATGTAAACACAATATCTATTAGCTTCATTTTTTATTATAGAGAAATAGATAATGCTTTATTGTACACCACACAAAAAGAAATACATTACAAGTAGAAAGTTATTGACTAAATTATAAATGTACAAGCGGCGGTCTTATCGCTAAAAAGCGATTTCTTCCAGACAACCAATGAATGGGAAGAATTTGCAGGAAGGTAAACACGGTGGCGCATTACTACAGATTTAAGTATTAAAATTATGCAGTTAACAGAAAAAAGTGACATTATATTTATAAGAAAGAGTGACAATATTTATAAGTAGTAATAATTTTATAAGTTGTGAATGCAATCTTGGTCTCGCGAGATCTCGACTTTTACGGGATTAAAATTGATATTTCTGTCAGAGATTGAAATTTCTAATCTCTTGAGATACCAACTCTGCGATCTCACCTCGAGATTGCATTCCCTAGTTATAAGTCACATTATTCTAAATCTGTGTTAAAAACATCTATTCTGCCTTTTTTTATGTGGAGAAGAAGACGACGAGCAAGACGCTCTCCTGATGTTAAGAGATAACGGCTGCCCATAATCAGTACAATGCTACCTAGGATTTCACAATTATGTGAAATTCTAGGAGCACTGCACCAACGCTTCTTACTCAAGAGTCATTAGCCCAGTAATTTCACTAGCTACAGTGCCCTCCTACCGGAGCACAGTAATGTTTGCACATCACTGCTCAGGCGGTAGAATAACTGGCACTGTTGGGGTACCTAGACGACCTCCTGCAAAGGAAGTCTACCCCGGTAAACCTATCTTTGTTGTAATAGTAGCTAACGTGTGAACAATTCTGCCAGATTACGCGACGTGAACATCCAACAAAAGTACCACCCGCAACAGATACAGTACCAAGTGTTAGATAGAAGAGTGCAGCAAGCGCAGTACTTAGAGCGGGACAGACAGATATTGCAACAACGGAGAGACACGTGAGTTTATTATAATATGTAGCAAATTATCTTAAAATAAACCGATTTCAAGCTCTTTTAGTACAGGGTAAGGGTAGATTTTTTTCTCTGGGCAAAGCGGAAATGGGCAAGAAGTATCAATTACGTGGGATAATTAGCAGGAATATACTCGTATTAGATTTTTAAAGATATTTTTAAATTTAATGTTGACTATGACAGTAAATCGCCTGTCGTCTTGTTTTCGCGCCGCTAAATTTGTGAACCTCCATCCTGTCTTTCGTTTATCTTAAGTCTGGGCCCACATTTTGTTTAAAACACTTAAACTATATATTTATTCAACAGAGAGCGAGCGATGGCAGCGATGCAAGAACGTCACGCGATAGAACAACACCAACAACATCAACAGCACCAACAACAGCAAGCGCAGCAGCAACAGCAACAACAACAAGCGCAACAACAGGCGCACCAACAGGCGCACCAACAACAAATATTGCACGAGAGGCAACAACATTTACATGCGCATCCACAGGTATGTTTATTCCGTTTTTTTTATATATTTCTTTCTATAGGCTTGAAATAAAACTGTATTTTGAGCTATTCAGTCCCAAATGTTTTATAATACGGTAATAAAACATATTTTAGAACACAATTTTACATAGCGCTATCTTTGAGTTAGATACTACGAGATAAGCAACTCGATGCTTTTGTTATGGTGGCTAGATAATTGATTAATCTGGTAAATGTGTCTTTCAATATCTATTATTAGTATGTACTTACTAAAGAAAAGTATAATATAAGTATTATATCCGTTCATAAGCGGATTTAGGGGGGGGGGGGGGGGGGCAGGGGGCCAAGGCCCCCCCCAGATGCATTGTAGAGTTACGAATTTTGCACATATTTCATGGTCAAGATTGTATTTTTTTCTCGGCGCTCGCAGCAAGCTGCTCGCGCACTTATTATTAAGGATATTTAAACTTTTTAACTGATCAGAGCGAGCTAAACACACTTTTCGTAGTAAAAATTATAATATATTTGCTTTTCTGCACCTTGGCCCCCCCCCAGAACCAAATCCTGGATCCGCCCTTGTATCCGTTATCCTAACTACCGTAATACAAGCATTAAGTTGCTTAGCTTGGGGTTAGGTGGCGCCGTGTTTAATGTCCTGAAATATTAATTTATTTAAATAGGTAGCTCAGATCTTGTAATAACACATTATTATGTAGGCTATGTATTATAATTTATTTTTTTGTTGTAGAATGTCCAAAGCGAAGCTGACCGTCGCGGCGCTACGTACGGCACTAAACTACGGGCGCACACACCGCATCTCACTGAAAGGAAAGATACGTGAGTACTTTTAAATACTACAAATAAATAGGAATGTGTCCTAAAAATTGATCAAAAATATTGGACATGTATTTTTTAATTCGTAAATTTAAATCAAACTGCTTAGAAAGCGCTAAAGTTGTTTAGTTTGGGAGGCCATGACGTCACAGCGTGTTTGGCTACCCGGTTTTGTCCAGAGACTAACGCTTAAAAAATATTGAGATGAGAGTCGTTATTATTCGTTTTTCCGCAACGATTGTTATTTAACATACTGAGACGTTTTTAGCGTTAGCTACAAGCGATTGCGCTCATTTAAGCCAGCTGATTTGGAGTATAAACTCCAATTATTACTATTTTATTGTATTACGTACTAAGGGAAGGGGATGTTCTAAAAAGGTTTGGAAGGCTAAAAAGGTTAGGGAATGAAGATATTATGACGGATGATAGAGTAGAATGGTGAAGAAAGACGAGTTTGCACTGCCAACCTCACCTAGAGCAAAAAAGGAAGGAAGAAGATTACAAAGTAAGGAAATTTGGATTTGTTTTTTAAGGGATTTTTTGTTGGGGTTTTTTTTTATATAAATTGAGCGGCAAACAAGCAGACGGCCCGCCTGATATTGAGCGGTTACCGCCGCCTATTGACCCTTCCAACACTAGAGGTGCTATCAGAGCGTTGCCGGCCCTTTAAGAATTTGTATATATAACCCCTCATCACCCCTCCCCCTCATTTGTATATATAACCCTTCTTAAATGCAACAAGATTAAAGGATTCTGGGAACACCCATCGTGGGAGGTCATTCCACATCTTGCATGTACGCGGTATAAACGAGTTCGAAAATCGCACTGTATGCGAACTCCAGAGCTATTGGCTAATTCTCACCCACTACGATTGATGGCAACTTCAATGTACATTACTGCTTTTGTTACTGTACTCATATTTATAAGGAGGTTTAAGCAAGTAATGTACGCGAAATTGTCTATGGATTTTAGTGTTTTACATGTCGTTTGGCGATAGCCAATAGGCCCTCAGGTGTGGAAGATGGTGGTTACATTGTTTTAACGCGAGGTTGTTTTCTCCCCCCAGTCGTCCGGCCCCTCCCCCCGCGGCGCCCCCCCCGGCAGCAGGGGGCGCGGCGGCGGCCCCGGCGCGGACTGAGGGCACGTTGACCGCAGCATCGCTTATCGACGCCATCATCACGCATCAGATCAGCCAGACATCAGAGCAACGGTTCCCGGTAAGATATTTATTGCATAAGTACAACAAATGACAATGATGATCACAAAATGATGTGATGATGTGTGATGTGTGTGTGATGATGTTCATTTGATGTTTCTACATCAAATGAATTATAATTAAGTGATATAAATACATTTTGATGTATTTGCCGATAGCTTAAATAAAATAATGTTAGTTTGTCTTGAGTTTTTTGAGTGTAATACGTAATAATGACTATGGTGTTCAGGCTTATTTTGAAGTAAAACTTCTTTAGGCGCGACTAGGGAGTAACTCAGATTTTTTTTTCTGACGGAAGTAACGCTTACTATAGTCTGTGTAGTTTCCGCCATTTAAAAATAATAATTTGAATAATATTAATATAACATTTAAATAATCTTTGTAAAGCACATGAATAATAAATATAATTAAATTATAATATAATATTTATTTATTTAAGTTAATATTTAATCATTTCAGTGATATATTATGTCGTCAACGCCAAAGAAATTTTACTTCAATCGCGCGTAAAGGTTACACGCACACACTTTTTTCTATATTATTATTGTTTTGTTTGTAGGTAGGTACTATTATAATATTCTATTTTCTTTTTTGCTTTATTTAGCTTCTAAGATCTTTTGTTACTTTGTTCTATCTACTTATAGTTTAATGTTCCATGTATAATAATTTTCTAACTTAATAGTGTAATTGGTGTAAACCGTACTAAGTATCAATAAATAAATAAATACATACATATATACATGGTATTCATTTGACAAGTTATGTGCGGTTTTTTCACTCGCTATACTCATGGTTGGCTTTAGCCGAGACTGGTCATGATTTAAAAGATGAACTTAATAATATTATAAATGGTCATATGTTTCTTAAACTAGGCATCAAGTTTTTTTTTTCATTTTGGAATAAGATCACGCGAGATCGTGGCAATCCTATATAGGTTTAAAAAAACATTTATAATACTAGTACATTTATAATCTACCGGGGGTAGACTTCCTTTGCAGGAGGTCGTCTAGGTGGGTACCCCAACAGTGCCAGTTATTCTACCGCCTGAGCAGTGATGTGCAAACATTACTGTGCTCCGGTAGGAGGGCACTGTAGCTAGTAAAATTACTGGGCTAAAGAGTCTTAACATCTTATGACTCTTGAGTAAGAAGCGTTGGTGCAGTGCTCCTAAAATTTCACATCATTGTGAAATCCTAGGTAACACTGTACTGATTATGGGCAGCCGTTTTCTCTTAACATCAGGAGAGCGTCTTGCTCGTCTTCTACTTAATCACATAAAAAAAAAAAAAAAAAACTAGTAAGATAATTTGTGGCGTTTACGCCCTAACAGTCTCCTCGTCGTTCCACAAAGTTCAGTTTCCTCATCACACATTTCCCGCAGGGTATCCAACGCGAGTGCGAGGGCGGCGGTGGAGGCGGAGCGGGCGCGCCGGCGCCGGAGCGCGAGGAGCCCGCGCCGCTCCCCGCCGCACACACCACCAGCTTCAAGCTCGGGGACCTCGCCTCCAACATCATCACCAGGGACTTCGCTAGCCCTACCACCTCCAACTTGATACATAAGTGAGTTTATATACACACAAGTAACATATAAGCAGATAAATATCACATATTAATACACAAGTAACACACACAAGTACGTAAATAACACAACACAACTATGTAAATAACACACAAGTACTCAAGTGACACACCACCTTCAATTTTAATAGTCGAATAAAACGTTCCAATGAACCATTTATCCATTATCATCCATTAGTTTTATTTATCCATTTTAATTTTTTTTTTAATTTTTCTATTTAACTCAAATGTGAACCTTTTTTCTTCTTTTTAGCAACAGATTCACATCAACATCAACAACGGACGGGTACACAACAGTGAGCTCCGCCAACTCTGCGCCCACCTCCAGCGAGGAGTGGAAGCGGAGGGACAACCCTAAACACGCGCCCTTCTTAGAGCCCGTCTCACCGCCGGACAATCATCATAATAGGTGAGGCTGAATGTGGGAGTTGTATGACGTGTGGGAATTGAGAAAAAATGTAGTGTCAAATGTGTCAAAATGACAGATGATAAAATATTTGACGGGAAATATGTTAGTGCTTTTCACGAAAGGAGTCCTTATTGCGGGGCGCCACTATCGCAAATTTTAAAAGTTTTCATATTAATAACTTTTTAATGCCTCAATTTCTCATATCCACTCAAGCGTCCAAGCCGGGCGGGCGACACATGCTCCAACTGTCCACACATAAAAAAATCACTTTTTTTTCCGCCGGCGCGAGACCCGCTCATCAAAAACGATTACTACTGAAAAACTGCTAAACCTACATTAGAATAAAAAATACTAACGTAAAGCTCAAAGAATCCAGAATTTAATTTAATTACAAGTAAATGACACTTATTAATTATAAATGATGAAAATAAAGTTTCATTACAATCATCCACCAATAATCGCGTACTGATCATGTAACTTTTGCAGCTAAAATAATATGTGTAAACATTTTGAAATTATTGTACTATTGCATATTTCGTAAAGGATATATCTTCACGATTAATTTGATGTACAATAACAATAGAAATAATGGATAGAAAACATGATCCACCACAAACCATCCACACACACTGTTAAAGTTTGCCATTTTGTGCGTTGTGTCGTCATTTTCTTTTTTTTCTAATTAAAATGAACTCGTTTTACAAATAAAATCATCTTCCACAGATAAAAAATTAATTAAAGCACCATATAATAACATTCAAATGAACGAATATCACCAGATTTAGGCGCTGTACACATTTAAACGGAACGATGCCGTCTGGGGACTATGGTCACCGGGACAGAATAAGCAAGTGTTTTTTTGGGGACTGTAGTCACCGTGGACGCTTGAGTGGATATTTAATTTCTTAATTAAATATGTATTTATTTTATTTGACAAATCAAAATTAATTAGGATAATATGAAGTCCTGTAATTATCGAAAAAAATAAATTTAGTTCTGCAAAATTCCGCGGGACCTCTTTCGTGAAAAGGACTCTAAGTTCCATATTTTGCCATAATTGTGGCAACCCTACACAAGCCCTCACCCCCTACTCTACTTAATATATTAAATTAGTTCCAATATTTCCCGCCAAATAATAATTAATCAGACGAGTGGAAGCGGAGGGACAATCCTAAATACGCGCCCGTTTTGGAGCCCGTCTCACCGCCGAACAATCATCATAATAGGAGAGGCTGAATGTGGAAGTTGTGTGACGCATCCTATGACGAAGCAAAAAGAATGGACTTGGCATAAGGAGGCTGTTTCCTTTACCGGAATCGCGATTGGTCGCCATATATTGTCACAGTCAACAACAAATACATCCGCTGTTATCAGGCCTTGTTTTTCGCCAACTTTGTGCAAGACTCGCATTACTTGGTATGCACTATGCACGTTTTTTTCGTAGGTAAGTCATGTCCATTCTTTTTTATTCATCAAAGGACGTGTCGTGCTTGGCACAAAATATAGTGTCACATCTCAAATGTGTCAAAATGACAGATGATTAAATATTTGGCGGGAAATAGGGGAGATTTAATTTTTTTTTATATCGCCGCTTCCACAGATATTGTTGCCTGGTTTCACGGGATGTATAATATGGTCTCCACTTTCGTGTTTTGCCAGTGTCAAGTATAATTATTAAGTATTAACTAAATCCCTACAGAGGCACATCAAACCGTCGCTACAACTGCGTGTCGGGCGCGGGTGGGTTCACCGCGTTCGACTACGTCACCACTCGCATCGTGGAGGTGATGCGGAGTGACGCCGAGGAACATCGCACCAAGCAGATAGCACCCTTCCAGACTGCGTATGCGTTCCCTTACTCAGCGTTGAACGTCGCTACACCTACTGGGGAAGGTAAGATTGCGACCACTCGCATCGTGGAAGTGATATGTAGGAACATCGCACCAAGCAGATAGCACCCTTCCAGACTGCGTATGCGTTCCCTTACTCAGCGTTGAACGTCGCTACACCTACTGGGGAAGGTAAGATTGCGACCACTCGCATCGTGGAAGTGATATGTAGGAACATCGCACCAAGCAGATAGCACCCTTCCAGACTGCGTATGCGTTCCCTTACTCAGCGCTGAACGTTGCTACACCGACTGGGGAAGGTAAGATTGTGACCACTCGCATTGTGGAAGTGATATGTAGGAACATCGCACCAAGCAGATAGCACCCTTCCAGACTGCGTATGCGTTCCCTTACTCAGCGTTGAACGTTGCTACACCTACTGGGGAAGGTAAGATTGGAACCACTCGCATCGTGGAGGTGATGCGGAGTGACGCGGAGGAACATCGCACCAAGCAGATAGCACCCTTCCAGACTGCGTATGCGTTCCCTTACTCAGCGTTGAACGTTGCTACACCTACTGGGGAAGGTAAGATTGGAACCACTCGCATCGTGGAGGTGATGCGGAGTGACGCGGAGGAACATCGCACCAAGCAGATAGCACCCTTCCAGACTGCGTATGCGTTCCCTTACTCAGCGTTGAACGTTGCTACACCGACTGGGGAAGGTAAGATTGGAACCACTCGCATCGTGGAAGTGATATGTAGGAACATCGCACCAAGCAGATAGCACCCTTCCAGACTGCGTATGCGTTCCCTTACTCAGCGCTGAACGTTGCTACACCTACTGGGGAAGGTAAGATTGGAACCACTCGCATCGTGGAGGTGATGCGGAGTGACGCGGAGGAACATCGCACCAAGCAGATAGCACCCTTCCAGACTGCGTATGCGTTCCCTTACTCAGCGTTGAACGTTGCTACACCTACTGGGGAAGGTAAGATTGGAACCACTCGCATCGTGGAGGTGATGCGGAGTGACGCGGAGGAACATCGCACCAAGCAGATAGCACCCTTCCAGACTGCGTATGCGTTCCCTTACTCAGCGTTGAACGTTGCTACACCGACTGGGGAAGGTAAGATTGGAACCACTCGCATCGTGGAGGTGATGCGGAGTGACGCGGAGGAACATCGCACCAAGCAGATAGCACCCTTCCAGACTGCGTATGCGTTCCCTTACTCAGCGTTGAACGTTGCTACACCTACTGGGGAAGGTAAGATTGTGACCACTCGCATTGTGGAAGTGATATGTAGGAACATCGCACCAAGCAGATAGCACCCTTCCAGACTGCGTATGCGTTCCCTTACTCAGCGTTGAACGTTGCTACACCTACTGGGGAAGGTAAGATTGGAACCACTCGCATCGTGGAGGTGATGCGGAGTGACGCGGAGGAACATCGCACCAAGCAGATAGCACCCTTCCAGACTGCGTATGCGTTCCCTTACTCAGCGCTGAACGTTGCTACACCTACTGGGGAAGGTAAGATTGGAACCACTCGCATCGTGGAGGTGATGCGGAGTGACGCGGAGGAACATCGCACCAAGCAGATAGCACCCTTCCAGACTGCGTATGCGTTCCCTTACTCAGCGTTGAACGTTGCTACACCGACTGGGGAAGGTAAGATTGGAACCACTCGCATCGTGGAAGTGATATGTAGGAACATCGCACCAAGCAGATAGCACCCTTCCAGACTGCGTATGCGTTCCCTTACTCAGCGCTGAACGTTGCTACACCTACTGGGGAAGGTAAGATTGGAACCACTCGCATCGTGGAGGTGATGCGGAGTGACGCGGAGGAACATCGCACCAAGCAGATAGCACCCTTCCAGACTGCGTATGCGTTCCCTTACTCAGCGTTGAACGTTGCTACACCTACTGGGGAAGGTAAGATTGGAACCACTCGCATCGTGGAAGTGATATGTAGGAACATCGCACCAAGCAGATAGCACCCTTCCAGACTGCGTATGCGTTCCCTTACTCAGCGTTGAACGTCGCTACACCGACTGGGGAAGGTAAGATTGGAGCTTTTATGATATTTTATTTGGTACCTTTGAACCGCTTAGGGAAGTACCTACCACACATGCTAAAATTATAATAGAAAGCTCCGTGTTTCGACAGACACGTATATTTGTGGCCCGGGTGTGAATATAAGATATGTAGGAGGCAGTCGTTAGGTCATGTTGCAGGCCCTGTAGGAATCTCGGCGACCTGAAACTGCAACATGTAGGTTGGCCACACAACCTATAAATTGTGATTTGACTCTCAGTGTAAGTAGGGTAACCTGTTCTGTTGGAGTATAAACCCCAATTATTATTATAGAAAAGTATAACATTAAATGGTTCCTTACTCCCCAGGTGCCCCATCAGCCCCGGCCCCGTCAGCCCCGACGGCCCCGCCCCCGCAGGAGCCGGCCCCGCTCATGTCGGCGCAGTACGAGCCGCTCTCCGACGAGGACTGACGACCGCCCCGACCAGCGCCGCATGTCGTCGCTTAACATTTACAACGATATAAACATTCATTTACATGGCAAATGCATTGTCGTGCGAAATAAAAAAAACAATTTACTGGCAAATGCATTGTCGTGTGGAATGAAAAAAAAAACTGGCAAATACATTGTTGTGCGGAATGAAAAAAAAATACCGGCAAATGCATTATCGTGCGACGCCGTGTAGAAAAAGTTGACAATGGCTTGTGCACGCCCGTGCGACGGAAATGTTAGCATTATCGTGCTGAAGGAAAAATAAACTTTCATTTTACCGGCAAATGCGACGCCTGCCAAAAAAAGGTTGACGATAGCTTTTGCACGTCCGTGAAATGTGGGGCTTACGGAAAAATGTATGGATTTTTTTATTTCTGAGAAAAAAATGCGTATAAATTTTGACAAGTCGCCTCTATAAATAATAGTAAAATGCTATGACAGAGCTTTGCCAAATTAAATAGTTTTATGTGGAAAGCAAACGCTTAAATATGGAAGATGGTATTATGTATATTTGTTTTTAAAAATTAAAACATTAAATATTTCAATAAAATAATCGTAACCGTATTTTAGTCGTGCCCTCGTTCTACTCAACAAAAAGTCGAAAAAATGGCATCTAAAATTATTAGACTGCAGTTTTTCTCGAAAAAGGTTGAGTCGAAAGAGGACACAGTTAAAAATAACATGGGTCAGTTTTTTAGGCGACTTGTCAACATGTAAGTTTGGTTGTGAACGATGAAACGAACTTATAAAAAAGCGAATTTAATCGCATCACAAGTCCCATCTTTATTAGGACTTTTTTATATATTGATAATTCGGATACACATTGAAGATTCTCGAATTCATTCACGATTCATAATCTATTAGTATTTTGTATATCTCGATTTATTCAGAATATTACGCCGTTAAGCACATAAAATCATTATAGCGGCAAAAATTTACATCACTATTTGTAAAAAAAAAAAGAAAATTTATTACAAATAGTTCGGCGCCATTTTTACCTTTGCAAGTGTATCCGTATTGAATTAAAAAAAAATTAAATGTAATCGAAATTAGGATTGGCTTCGAATCCAATATTGGAATTAATAAAGGAGGTATTCACATCTGCCCGTAAGTAACGTGTAAAAATCTCAAGATATTTTTCTCATTGGGTTGGATATAAATCTGATGATTTTCGCGAAATAAAATCATAATTTAAAAACTGACATTGGAAAATACTAAAGTGTTTGTCCATTATTTCTAAGCAGGCTAGATGTATAGTCTGTTGAAACGGACAAAAAGTCAATAAAAATCTTTATATAACCATTTTGGTTTAAATATAACTAATATTTCGATAATTATAGGCAGGTGTGAAAACTCTTCAAGGGTGCATTTTATGTGATCTCGGTTACCACTGTGATTACACCCTTATTGGAATCTTTTCTTGTATAAATTATAAATAAATTAAATATAAAGGTACTAATAATGTGTATTTGGCTTAATTCACACGGGAAACTTAACCTTTTGAACGCCACGGCACAAACGCATTTTCGTGGCCTGTGCGCCAAGGCACAATTTAAAAAAAAATCCTACGAAAGAACTAGTGTTGCCAAGAGTCGATAAATATTTTTATTTCACTTTATTAAGACTGGGTTTTTTGTCGTCTATAGACGTCGTTGGCGTACAGGACCCGCAAGTACTTGTCAAGTATAGATGACTTTGGCGTTCAAAAGGTTAATAAACACGACTTAAAAGGCGTAGTGTATTCCATTTTGGAAAAATCTTAACCGTTGAAAATGTGGTGAGACTAACGCTACTATTTAAATATTGATGTGTATAAATAGAAAGGAATTAAAAATGAATTTTGAATAATTAATCAATAATTACATAGCGTACAGTAGATTTCAATACTATTTTCAAAGGTTTAAATATTGGAAAAAGAACGCGCGATTACTCGCTAATAAAAGTCGCGTTTTTACGCTTCCTGTGTGAATGAGGCCTTAGTGATTCATAAGTAAAGCAGGGATGATACCGAATATGTTGTGGCTAAGCTTTAAAATGTTCGGGTATTGTCACTTCCGGTTAATGGTGTCACATCCGGAAAATGGTGTGACTTCCGGCCAGTGATATCCCATCACCGGAAAGGTATTAGGCACATAAGTGTTCGATTAATGAGGAATCTGCCTGTACCATAGAAATGTTGACGTCAGATGAGTTTTGTGTAGGACTTCGTATCGAAGTACTATGTAATGTTTGTGCTGGTGTGACGGACTTAGTGTTTAACAAGTTTCGTTTTTTTGTAAATTGTTTTAGGGTGACCAGTACCTTAAGAAATGGTACCATTATTTAGCAAAAGTTGAGTTTTTCGTCTCGTCAAGATTTCTATGGCCCGTACCCTATTTCTAATGTTTCGACTGATAGTAAAATAACTACGCTTATGACGCTCTTACAGCGTTTTTGTTATTTAGTTTTCATGTAAAAAGGCACGAACATTTTGTATAGTCGTTTAATAGGCGAGAAACGTCGAAATGTGCCTAATACCGTAGGGTTGAGAGTAAATTGAATCTTTTATTGCGTTTAGGCCAAGAATTTATTAGGAAAAATGATACAAATATTTTGCTTATATGTCACTGGCGAAGTTGGGCACTTTCGCTAGACATATTTTCTGGCAACTAATTTAAAAACAAAAAAAAATGTCCTAATAAATTCTTGGATATACATTTAAAGGGACAACACTATGATGTTTACGAATTTTAAATGTCCGCAACTTTTTTTCGTAATGCGTCACAGTATTGCCACATTAAATGAAATCTGTCAAATTTAGATTTAACGGCAGCTGTAATTTTGGATATAAACGATTAAACATAGAAATTGAATCAATTTTTATACATACATAGAATTTTACTCTTTAAACAAATAATAATCGTTAATTGGAGTAAATTTCTGTCATTATTTCATTTTTGTTCTTTAACTCCACGGAGTTTGGCGCTGCACGTCTGTGTATTGGCCAATTTCATGTTAGAAAAATGTTGCAAAAAATCGAGTCGCCGTTAAGTTTAAATGGGACTATAATGTGATGCAAAATTACCTCAATATTGTATATTGGCACACAACGTTCGATAACCAAACGAAAACAATTCGATTTGTGAATCCAGTCTTCCATCGGTACGCCGAGCGAGGAGACAGCAGGCTTAGGCAAACGCTAAACGTTTGTGGCTAACTTTTTGCTACTTATGGCTAAAAAAATTAAGATGACAGTTGAGGAAAAACGTTGGATAACGACTGTCATCTCAGTATTTTTTAAAATGTTAATCACAAGCTATCGATTGTCTATGCCCCCAGCACCGTGGCGGCTAAAGCCGGCTACACTTCGTCCATTACTTAGATATCTTGTGTACATTATTGTATAGAGGTGCGTGACACACCCGTTTGCATTTCGCGGATTCCTCTTTAAATTATAAATTCGGTTTTCTTATGTTAAAGTTAAGCTAAGTTAGGTTAAGCTGGAGCTCGCCGGCGGCTTCCATTTCAAGTTAGATTACGCGTAGTTCAATTTTTTTTTGTATTTGTAAATATAATCATAGATAATAAGTATGTATAGACGCGGCGACGGCGAGCTCTCGACGCGCTAATAATCAACATTTCTAACGGTTAACGGTAATCTAAGTATATATAAAATATACATATGTAAAAGTGTATCGTTATGTATATGCATTTGTAATTATACAGGTTAGCTAAGACTTACTATTAGAGATTTCATTTTTTTTTGTTGTAGTTAGTATATGATATGTGAGCGCTATGTGAGAGAGGATGGACGCTGCGAAGTCGACGCCGACGCTCCGGCACATCAGGCGTAGACAAACACAAATCGCAAGTGGTTAACGTTAAAAAAAAAACAACTAAGATGACAGTTGTGGAAAATGAACTACTGTCATTCTAATACATTTTTAAAAGTATAATGTGTGGGATGACAGTTGTAGTCTTGACATTATTGCAGGATCCCGCTAAATCCCTCACTCCATGCTGAGATGACAGTCGTTGAGGAAAAACTAACTATAACGATCATCCCAGTACTTTTTTTTTTCGTTAGCCACAAGCGACTGACGTGTGTCTATGGCCCATGTATCCTTGCTTTTATTGTCCCGCGCTCCCGGGCACTCCCTTCTACCCACTGCCACCGTGTCTATGGTCATTCTATACGAAGTTATACATCCATGAATTATATCTAATTTTAATCATATAATGTCATACCTCTTAAAATTAAATAAATTTTCACTGGGCAAAAACATGTCGCCAAACAGTCAGTTATGACCGTGTTCCGGCATGATTTTCAGTGATACCAGTTTTCAGTGTTGACTCTCGTGCTTTATCTTGCTGAGAATGAGACGAAAATGCTTTCCTCGCCCAGATACCCGCTATTAAAGTAAAGAACCACGCCACCTTCAAGTGTAGTAGTATAGAATCTTATCAAATAATTGCATGTGCGTTTACGCTCTCATTTGTTAACAAATTCCTTAAATTCTTTCAGTTTTATAGTGTTTGTATTACTATTAGTTGTATACTCAGTAATTCAGATCCCCTCAGTTTAGTCGCGGGCGCGCTCGGGAGACGCAAAGAGTTGGAGGTTTCGTATTTGTAAAAACGACTGATTAAATTTACGTTGAGCGATTGGCGTCGGTGCGTCGGCGGCGGCGTTCGCTATCTCCACAATGTGATTTCTTTATAAAACTGTAATGTAATGTAAGTAGCCGAAAGAAAAGATAATATCCTGTAAGTCCGAACATGCGAAAACAAAGTTTTGTGAGGACAAATCAATAAATAAGATGCAAATCTAATTTTACTGTGTTTTATTTACATATCTTCACTTACACACAACACACACATATAAGGAAAAAAGAAAAGTAAACCTAATTAAGCAGGTACAAAACAATACTAGAAAAATAAAGCAAGGAATAATACAAAAAAGAATTAATGTAGGAATGGAGGACATCACCTGTACTGTGAGGGACATCACCTGTACAGTGAAGTCACCACCTTTACAGTGAGGATCATCACCAGTACAGTGAGGGTCATCACCTGTACAGTGAGGGTCATCACTTGTACAGTGAGGGAGGTCAGGGAAAAGAAAACGATTATACACATACTCTTATTTAATTTTTCCAACAAAAACAAAATGTACATCATCTATGATTATAATTATTCTTAAATCGTTGAATGGCGTCACAGACTAGGTCATATACTCGCAAATGCGTGTTATTCTCGAATATTTCGATGTAAACTTCCACCATCAGAAGCACTAGGTATGCAGAAAACACAGTGACGCCGGTCCACGCTCGACTTTTCGGGTTACTATAGGAAAATCTGGTGCTTTTCTCCAGTTTTAGGATATCGTACCTCTAAAGGAAAAACGAAACCCTTATCGGATCACTCGGTTGTCCGTCTATCTATCTGTCAAAACCCATAAACTCCAAATCCCGTAGACTTAAATTGTTTTGGTTTGGTTGATGTGAAAATTGGCACTCTACACTAGTTTAGGGATGAATGTTGGCATGAGCCCAGTGCAAAATTATTTTTGTTTGAATCTTACTACGCGACTTAAAGCATGTTTTGGTCTAGCGTATTTTGACGAATTAAGTAAACCTAACTAATTTTAGTCTTCAGACTTTATACTATATCAGATTTTCAGCTTTACAGGGTCTCCGTTTTACTGGGGGCAGACTTCTTTTGCAGGAAGTAGTCTAGGTGGGTATCTCAACATTGCCAGTTATTCTACCGCCTGAGCAGTAATAAGTAATATGCAATCATTACTGTGCGTTAGTGCTGTGTAGTTAGTGCACCTAGAATTCCACAACATCGTGAAATTCTAGGTGGCTGTACTGAATAGGGGCAGCGTTATTAACATCAGGAGAGCGTCTTGCTCGTCTTCGCATAAAAAAATTGGGCAGCGGGTACGCCAAAGTACTCATTCGCGGTGAACTGAGATATCTCTCAACCTATTCAAATTATTCTATAATTTCCTGGGATGAGCCCCAGGAATAGAATAATTTAAATTTCTAAGTGTATCAGGTATATGTGTGTCTTGAGGGCAACTGGTTGAGAAACTGTCAACTGGTTGAGCAAGCAACTGTCAATTTGTTAGCCAACCAGTCATTTAGCAGTCTAAACTGGATGGCTAACAAACGAACGATGATTGAACGATGACGACGACTAGTTAACAAAATAATCGACCGATCAGTTGAGCAACTAGTCGATCGAACAATTGAACGTACTACTGTGTGTATGAGCGGACGTGTTGGTCATACATACCAGGGCTGCTTCATTCATTGTTCAGCTGGTTCTGTCTAGAAATTTAGTCTAAGAAGTCCAATATCTACAGTTATTTAACGCCTCAAACTTACTTAATTAATTTACTTAATTTAACAAAATAAAAATGATTTAGAAAATGATGACTGTTAATTTTAATTTAGTCCCGCTAAATTTCGCTGGAATTCCATCGTGAAAAGCACTAGGTATACAGGGTCTTTGGTTATTCAGTTCATTGGTGTATAGGGCCCTATTGGGGAGGTCATTGAGCGCAATTGTTCGGCGAAAATTTACGGTTCAGAGTTATTTAAAAAAATTCAAAAATAGATGTCATTTTTAAAAATTCATTAAAATAACCCAATATATATATATATATATATATATTTATTTTTTATTATCTCATTACATTAACAAAATATCAGAATATTATTTTAATTAATCAAATCAAATGTAATTAATCACATTAATAAAATAAAAGAGTAAAAGTAACAAATTTTGGCAATTTTTATGAACCCGCTCCTCTTTTTGTTCTCTATTTTTTTTTTTTATGATAAGGTTAAATTAAAAAACAAAACTTATGACATAATTTATTCAACACTCAAGTAACTTATATACACACAATCACACTTTGAACTTGGCATTTCTCCACTGTTTCCCTTACTTACAAACACTGCTTCAAATCGGCTGTTTAACTACATCCAAAATTTCTTTACAGTTCGGTCTCACTTGAAAAGAAATATATAAAAAGATGTTAATTCAATTTATTCTTCTGGTAACATTTAAATGTTCCTACATTATCGCTGGGACGCGTATTTTTTACTATTTTTATCATAATTAGCTACATTTTTAAGTAACTTCTAATTTCTAATATACTGCATACATTTTGTCCTACAAAACTACAGCAAGTATTAGAAACATCATCATTCTCTTAATTTAAAAAATGATCTTGTTTAAAAAAACATAATAAACAAACTATATATAATTTACAAACTTTACATGATTATACTTATTTCAACTTAACAATTAATATAAATCCAACAATAAGTTATATAAAACCAAATATAAAAAATAGCAACAGATAAAAATATAGATCAAATAAAGATTTTAAAAAACTGTTTAAATTTTCATTACATATTTACCTGCTTACAATGTACCTACTGCTTACAATAATCATGTAAAAACGGAACCAATTCTTACAATAATTGGAACCAATATTATTATTATCCATTAAATAGGTTAGCTATTAACCACGATCTCGAGTCTTGAAGTAACGATGCAGCCGTAAATGGAAGCAGACTAAGCCTAAAAAGCGGGATAAATCCTTCCCCTGGCTTCACTGAACATTATTATTATCGGAACCAATTGTTACTATTATTGGAACCAATTATTACAATTATTGGAACCAATTATTACAATTATTGGAACCAATTATTACAATTATTGGAACCAATTCCAACCAGTACCTATTCTTACAATTACACATCCCAGCTTATTACTTATACATATTTACTTCTGTACAAACGCCTCTCCAGTTTTGATGTTCTTAACGAGTTCAGGAATGGCGGCCTTGAGTAATTGCTGTTCGAATTCGTTGAGTTTCCCGTAGCCGAGGTTCTTGGCGACCCCGTTCTTGCCGAACTGCACCGGGTTCGCGAAGTATGACGCTTCAGTGAGGTCGGATTTGATGTATGCGCATTCTATCACGTTGGAGTCACCCTGGAAATAATAAAAATACATTTAAACTAGCTGCGCCCAGCGGTTTTACCCGCAGTATTTATGTAGCCTATGTGTTATTCCAGGGTCTAAGCTATCTCTATACAAAATTTCAGCTCAATCGGTCCACCCGTTTAGGCGTGAAAGTGTAACATACTTACAAACATTCCCGTGTATAAAAACTAAATCAAAATCGGTCATCCGTTCGGGAGCTACGATGCCACAGACAGACACGTCAAATTATTTATCTAACCCGTTTTTACGTCGGGGGTTAAGAATGGATAAAGGTATGTAGACTCACGTTAAGTCCCCTGAGTACAGCGTCAGTGAGCCTGGCGCCGGCAAAAGCCATCGACAGCGTCGCCGAACCACCGCCCGCCTTAGCCTTTACTACCTGTAACAAAACAATTACTTATGTTCACGGTTGTCTAGATAATATCGCTTTTGGCGATAAGACCGCCAATTGTAACACTTTTTTGTGTAATTGTAACAATTATTGTTTTAAGAAACTCAGTTCCAACTTGTCATATCCTCGATGTGTACATTAAACAAACAAGTGACATAACGATGACCCTTGTATGAGGTTGACAGCGGAGTTGGGACAGCAGGGGATGGTGGTGACCCCGGAGTGGGCTCCGATCACGGGAATAGTGACGGAGCGAGGGGTCCACTTCTTTGATTAGTGAGATATTACCTCAGTGGCATAGCCTTCACATGTGTATTAAGCAAGAAGGGAGATAATGGTGTCCCTTGTATGACCCCCAATCACTTAATCCTCAATTACCTCAGTGCCAGCCTCCTGTATCCTCTCAGTGAGAGCCTTGATCTTGCCCTGGTCGTTTAGCTTGACAGCGGGGTTGGCCTGGGACAGCAGGGGGATGATGGTGACCCCGGAGTGGCCTCCGATGACTGGGATGGTGACGGAGCGAGGGTCTACTCCGTTGATATTATAGAATACATTACCTTAGGTCCAACTCCTTAATGCTTTGACGTGTATATTCAAAGCAAAGGTCCTAACGGGTACCCTTGTATAAATCCCCAACGATTTAAAAAACAAATCCTCAATTACCTCAATGCCAGCCTCCTGTATCCTCTCAGTCAAAGCCTTGATCTTGCCCTGGTCGTTCAGCTTGACAGTGGGGTTGGCCTGAGACAGCAGGGGGATGATGGTGACCCCGGAGTGGCCTCCAATGACTGGGATGGTAACAGTGCGGGGGTCTACTCCGTTGATTATTGAATACATTACCTTAGGTCCAACTTCTCAAAGCTTTGACGTATATATTAAACATGAAGGGACATAACGGTGACCTTTGTATAACTCCCAATAATTTAATAACTAAACAATGAATCACGTCAGTACAATGCCTCTTGTATCAGTCAGTCGAAAGCCTCAACTCTATTATTAGAGAATACATTACCTCAGATCCAAACCTTTGACGTGTATATTAAAAAGCAAAGGTCCTAACGGGTACCCTTGTATAAACCCCCAACGATTTAATAAACAAATCCTCAATTACCTCAGTGCCAGCCTCCTGTATCCTCTCAGTGAGAGCCTTGATCTTGCCCTGGTCGTTCAGCTTGACAGCGGGGTTGGCCTGGGACAGCAGGGGGATGATGGTGACTCCGGAGTGGCCTCCGATGACTGGGATGGTGACGGAGCGGGGGTCTACTCCGTTGATCTCTCCGATGAATGCGCAGGCGCGGACTACATCGAGGGTTGTGACTCCGAGGACGCGGTTGGGGTCGTATACTCCAGCCTGAAATAGTCAATATTAAATTAAATAAATAAATATTTCAGGACATTTCACACAGCGGCTCCTAACCCCGAGCTAAGCAACTTAATGCTTGTGTTATGGTGGTTAGGATAACGGATATAATACTATATACCTTTCTTTTGTAAATACATAGTGTTGGCAGCAAGAAGTTTTCCACCTCCGAATAGGACCTCTTTTGACATGCGACCATATTTAATCTGTGGTCATTGTCTATGGAGAGAGAGAATTTGATTTGTATAATGGCGGGTTGTCGTTTTGTTAAATAAAATTATAAATGTCTCCACGGCTTTTAATAGTTATAATAGATACAGAAAGCCACCCAGACCAGAAACAAATATCTATGGATCACACAAACATTTGTCACATGCGGGAATCGAACCCGCAACCTTCTGCGTTGCAGGCGGGTATTAGCCCACCGCGCCACAAAGGTAGTCAATTATAAAATAATAATAATATCAATGCCGTAAAGGAAACATTCTCGTGATAGAGCAACGAATAACTATGTACGTGTGAGGGTTCTAAAAGTTAAATTTACACATCTTATCGACAAACCAGTATAGTCATGTATAGTCTTTAAGGCATGTTTAAACCTGGGTTGTATGCGCTACCGCTCTGGGGAGCGAAAATTATTACGCCGAGTACTATGCGCTCAGATTTGAATAGGCCTTTATAAAATATTTATTCTATTTTTGTTAAACAAGCCTTTATGCAATAAAAAAATGAAACATTTGACATTTATTGCATTTTTTTTAAATCTCTACTGCTCATAACACATACTCATAATATACTCGAATTAACCAACCAAAGGAAAATAATAAATGTATCAGCTAAATCAACAGACATTTTAAGAATCTAAGAACCCATTGTGCAGATCAATGTGAAATTGAAAACCAACACACGTAGATAAACAGCTTATTGTAGTGTAAGCAAAACTGATGTGGCATTTTAACTGCTTCTTGAGTAATTCTAGCCACTTGCTACCTAATAATATTGGTTTAATTACCTATTGTTACTTCAGACTTGAGACTCGCCACAACAAATATTGCTGCTATTATAGCTTTATTTGTAATAGATTTGTTAGCATTATACCATTTACCTAACACATAACTATTTTTTCTGATTAAAACTAAATTTATTTATTCTCTCAATATGTGAGGGGGAGACATACATATTATTCATAACTAGAACACCACTCGACCGATTTCGATAAAATTTAAATTGGTCCCATTTGGGGAGTTAATTAGAGTACAAACAAAAGTCGAAAAAAAATTGACGGATTCTAAGTCTTTATACTCATTTTTGGTGGTAAAAAAAAGGATTTAAAAAGCCCATAGTCAAAAATAAAAAATCAACTCAATATTAAGCAGAGATATTTTGTAATATTATTATAATATACTAGCTGCACCCAGCGGTATTACCCGCTGTACTGTAGGCTATAATGTGTTATTCCAGGGTCTAAGTTATGTCTATACCAAACTTCAGCTCAATCGGTCCACCCGTATAGGCGTAAAGAAGTAGCAAACATACACACACACACTTTCGCATTTATAATATTAGTGTGATTATTGCTGCCATAAACGTTAGTCGGCGCGGGCGCAATCGTGCGTCATTGATAAATGTTGTGTGGAGTGGAACTTTTATGGTTTTATCTAACATGATAAAGATAACTTGTTATACATGAATATTACAACAGAACAAACAAAACTAATACATATAATATTTTATTTTGCATTTACATTTCACTGAGCCTAACAGATATGACGATGCAGCCTTTGTTGCAAGTTCTGCAGAGGAACTCCAAGCAATGGTGAACAAGTTTCATTCGGCTTGTAAATTGTTCTCTATGTCTATAAATGCGAAGAAGACAGTAATAATGGCGCAAGGTGTTACTCATAACCCAATAATCCTATTGGACGACTCACCACTGGAGGTTGTTGACAGTTTCTGCTACCTGGGTTCTACTGTGTCCAATAATCTTACTCTTGATGCCGAAATAAACATCCGCATCGGCAAGGCATCTACGATGTTCGGTAAGCTTAGTGCAAGGGTATGGAACAATAAACATCTTACAAACAAGACCAAGATGATCGTTTACCAAACTTGCATCTTGTCCATACTCTTGTACGGAGCCGAGACTTGGACGTCGTATGCCAAACAGGAGCGGAAACTCAACAATTTTCATATGCGCTGTCTTCGGCGCATTTTGGGCATAACATGGAAGGATCGAGTCACAAACGAGAAGGTGCTCAGTATCTCGCAAATGCCTAGCATAACTGCAGTATTGAAACAAAGGCGACTCCGCTGGCTTGGGCACGTGCAGCGGATGGAGCCTTCTCGTTTGCCAAGACTGACTCTCCTAGGACAAATTGCGGACGCTAAACGTCCCGTTGGGCGTCCAATGCTGCGATTTAAGGATAGCGTTAAGCGGGACTTGATGTCCTTTAACATCGACCCTAACACCTGGGAAGACGCGTCAGATGACCGTGATAGCTGGAGGAAAACTTTACATGACGGCGTTGCTGTGCACGACAACACCTGGTTCCAACTATTGGCACAGAAACGTGACAGACGTCACCAACGCGCCGCTGCTCCTCCAGCTTCACCAGGAACACAATTCGTCTGCATACTTTGCGGTCGGCGATGTCGCTCCCGCATCGGCCTTACTAGCCACTCACGGAAGTGCCGAACCATAATTACGGACGCTGCTTGAATCATCTCTCATAGATGTAAGAGGCCAGTGATGATGAACAGATATAAGAGTACATATTATAAAAACTAATGAATAAATTTACACAACTTTGTGTCAGCAATTTTAATAATACCAACATTATTTGAAAAATAACTACTAAACATTTTTGCTTTGGTTATATTTTGCTCATCTTGGTATTTAATAAGCAAAAAATTCAGCATATTCCTTTTTTATGTGATAACTTAAAAAAGGTTAAAAAAAAGAAAGATGTCATAATTACCTTCTTTAAGACCTCGGAAGCGATGGGCACCATGGAATTGACGGGGTTGGTGATGATGGCCATGATAGCCTTGGGGGAGTTCTTGGCTACGCTCTGGGCGAGGTCCCTGACGATGGAGGCGTTAGTGTTGAACAGGTCATCACGAGTCATGCCCGGCTTGCGGGGGACTCCTGCGGGGATTACTACTACATCCGCACCTGGAGAGGACATTATATGATAAGATGTAAAAAGACGAGCAAGACTATTAGTAGACTAAGTAAGAAGACTGCCGTGCAGTGCCTAAGGAATAAGAATTTGTTTCATAATTGTAAATTAACGGAATAAACTCACTTGTATTTACTTCGGCTTTGTGCCGACCGTTTCGATCCTGTACGAGGATCTTCTTCAGGGAGCAGCTGCGGTTACGTGCCGACACTGGGCTGTGCTATGCGGGACGCGGACGTACAGGATCGAAACGGTCGGCACGAAGCCCAAGTAAATACAAGTGAGTTTATTCCGTTAATTTACAATTATGAATCTAAGTACTCACGAATCGTTTAGTGCAAAAGAATTTGTTTATTAATAGATTTCAGATCTTAATCAAGCGACGTAAAATTATTTTTACAGTTATATATTCAACCTTAATATGAACAAAATAGGGTATACATTATTTTTGATATTTTTATTATATTTACTTTTTAGGCAGTGCACGGCAGGACACTTTCCTGATGGTACGAGATAATGTTGCCCATAATCAGTACAATGCTATTTAAGATTACACAATGATGTAAAATTCTAGATGCACCAAAGCTCAAGAGTCATATAAGATGTTAAGACCCTTCAGCCCAGTAATTTCATTAGCTACAGTGCCCACCTACTGAAGCACAGTAATGTTTGTACATCACTGTTAATACATAACACTGTTGTGATTAATTATTAATATAACTTTAGGCAAAACAAAGTGACAGTCGTCAATGGTGTGATTAAAATGGTGGGTCGCACATGGACCAGATTGGCACAGGACAGGGTTGAGTGGCATGAGGGAGGCCTGTGCCCAGCAGTGGGATGTAGAGGGCTGTGGATGATGATGATGATAACTTCATAGAGGCAGGGTAGACAGATCATTTAGATGGGTATATTAGGCTGGTCGGGCTGAGATGGCATAGAAGAGTTATCTTGCGGAAAGATTTGGTAGTTTATGCCCAGCAAGTTACATTATACTAATTAATAAGAATCACTACTTGAAAATTAAAAACCTAATTAAACTCCATTACATAGTCTAAAACATCTAACAGTACAATTGGCATGAACCAACATTACTTATTACTATGTGGATATTATAATAATATGTACATGCCACACAGCCAGCTCATTTCCCGAGGTTTACGAATGTCATTAAATCATCAACTTCATAATAATATAACTCTGTAAATAAAAATATTTTTATGTGTGAAAACCTATGTAATATATTAAATAATAATGCAGTAAGTGGCAATATGTGTCCAATGAATCATATCTGAATGGACAATGGACATTGCATTATCACTTAGATGATAATATACCAAGTTTAAACACTTTAAACAAATAAGATTTTCCTAACTGGATTCTTATAAGATTTAGTACTGAATAAAAATGTATAATAAGACTATTATTACCATAATGATAAGCAAATGTTGTTTATTTAAGTATTTATATGTAAATGCTTCAGAATATCATCAGATATCACGTAGAAAACGCTGAGTAACCTTGAAAACTAATTTTAGTACTGAACTTGACTTTATAGGTTAGGAGTTATGTAACTACTTTGGCACATCACTATTTATGTTTTTTATTAACTTTTTTACCAAAGGTAGATTTCGTGGGTACCTTTGATGGCGGAGTCGAGTTCTTCAGGTCCTTTGTGGCCAGTGACCTTGGCGGGGGTGTTCATGTGCGAGAGGTCTACGGCTACGCCAGGGGTCACCGGGGCGAGGTCATACAGCGCCAGCTTCGATATTAGGGGGTTGTTCTTCAGCAGGAGAGAAAGGGGCTGACCAATACCACCCGAAGCACCAGCGACCACCACTTTGAAGTTCCTCTAAAATAATATGCAATGGTTGGTTTTCTTCTGGGGTGTATTGAATAGAGATATGATTTCAGTCTCAAACATATTCTCTCAGTCAAAAACATATTTTTGATGAGGGTGCAGAAGGGGTAGATTTCGTACCTGGGATGAGGTTGAGAAGTTCTTGCCTCCATTCTGGATGACGATGGCGCCAACGGGTTTCAGAGTACGGGAGAACATTTTGAGGAGTTTCTGTGGATTTATTTGTATAACACTGGTAAATAGGCAAACTATTCCGCCTGACCCCGGCGACCTTTCGGAGATAACTGATTAAAAAATGATGTAATTAGTAAATGTCACTGTCAGACGGTATACGTCACATCACACGTCAACAGAATAGTGTTGTAAACCGCACTTAAAATATACGTTTTTTTACTTCTCAGTTTTTGGACATTTAGAAGCATTTTAAAATGTTATCTAAAATTCGTTAGTCTGCACCTACCTTATTTGTCTATAGTCTATGGTTAATTATGACAATGGAGTTTTGGCGGCAAGCCTTGATCATATCATTAGCTCCACGTCTTTTGCTTAATAATCGTGTAGAATTTGATTGTTAGCGTGTAATAATGGTGGAATATTGCGTGTTAAGTGTTTTTGAATGTGCACAGATGTAGGCAAGTGATATGGTGCTGAAATATGAATTTTGGTGCCCCCTCCAAAACTCCTCCGAACTTTCAGTAAAATTCCACCCATTTTACTGGAAGACTCACGTGACTAGACGAGCTATTAAGCTCACTCTGACTCTGACCTGACTTATTACTTAAAAAATAACATTTAACTTGACACTGGCAAAACACGAAAGTGGAGACCATAATTTAATATCCCGTGAACATTCACGAATTTTACTCGACACTGGCAAAATGCACATGTTGCCATATTATTAAAAAAAAAAAAAAAAAAAAAAATTATGACAATGACATTGACAGATATAAATTAAAATAAATTTCTTAAATTCCACTTCAAAACATTTACATTTTCGTGAATTAATCTAGATTTTTAAGATTAAAACAACAAATACAAAGAAATTAGCCAAAATGAACGTCATACAAGCAGTGCGCTTGTATATTACGAAGATGACTGAAGAGAGCGGGCCGGGAATGAAAGTTATTCTAATGGATAAAGAGACTGTAAGTTACGCCCTTAAAAATACTTTTCACTTTTGCTATTATTTCATCATTTATTTTAAGTAACTGTGATTATTAGCTCGTTTTGAGCTAATATCTGCTAAAAAATAATGTAGAAAACTCGACTTAAGCTCATTTTTTAACTGACAAATTTTATAAGTTACAACTTGTTTTACTAATAAATATTTAACTTTTTCCAGACCAGTATAGTAAGTATGGTGTACAGTCAATCGGAGATTCTACAAAAAGAAGTATATTTATTTGAGCGCATCGACAGCCACTGCAAGTGGGACAATCTGAAGCACATGAAATGTATTGTGTTTATACGACCAACTTCTGAGAATATTGCCCTGTTGTCGAGGGAACTGAGGCAGCCTAAATATGGAATGTATTATATATGTAAGTATTATAATAAAATTAAAACTCATTTCAGGCTGACAACAAAAAAAGGCCTAAATCAATACATAATATCATAAAGACTAACACACTTAGATAATTTACTAACACACTAGCTGCTGTAGCCTATGTGTTAATCCAGGGTCTAAGCTATCTCTATACCAAATTTCAGCTCAATCGGTCCACCTGTTTAGGTATGAAAGTGTAACAAACATTCATCTAGACATCCATACATTTTTACAAACTTTCACATTTATAATACTAGCTGCGCCCTGCAGTTTTACCCGCTTTTCTGTAGCCTATGTGTTATTCTAGGGTCTAAGCTATCTGTATACCAATTTTCAGCACAATCAGTCCACCCGTTTAGGCGTGAAAGAGTAACAAACACACATCCAGACATCCATTCTTACAAACTTTCTCATTTATAATATTAGTAGGATTAGTAAGATCATTCTAGCAACATAGCTGAATTTTAAAAATTGTTTATTTAACATGTAACATGATGTGGGAATAAATTCTTATCCCTAATTCTATTCTACTCTTCCTTGTAGGAAGATAAGGAGGAGTAGATTAGAATGATTCTTTTTAGTAAATTTTTAAGCTCACAGCTATATGGCTGCCCATTGTGGATATATAAATTATTTTATCTCGATAATGAGTAATCTTGTTCTTTGTCAGATTTCAGCAATGTAGTATCCAAAGCAGACGTGAAGACGCTAGCAGAGTGTGACGAGCAGGAAACAGTGCGGGAGGTGCAGGAGGTGTTCGCTGACTACTTGGCCGTGGACAGACATGTGTTCTCATTCAATATTGTTGGCTGTTTGCATGGTAATCTTCTTCTTTTCTGTTGTTTTCTTCACAAAGTTGTTGTTTCTAGTCTGCAGAGGTTGTCATGAATCTTCAAGATACACTTTGTACTTGCAACTTTACTGTTTGTAAGAAAATACAGTAAAAAACTCTGATCAGAGGTAATTTTCACCCACTATGATTGATGACAACTTCAACATACATTGCTGTTTTGTTATTAATAAATAATAAAATTTTAAAAAATTGTCTACGGATTCTATTGTTTTACATCGTTGGGCGATAGCCAATAGGCCCTCCTGTTAGATGACATACCTTTTTAAATAATAAAAAAAGCTTTCTGACTACCATCAACTTTTCGATGTTGTCTGAACATTTTTAGCAATGTGGCCAAAGTAATGTTTTAAACAGTAGCCTAAGATTCAGCCAAAGATGGTAGCAGACTAAATCTAGAAAGTGGGATGAATTCCTTCCTGGCTTTGCTAAAAGTCGCCTCCTGTATAATAATTATCTTATAGTCGTAACTAGGCGCAAATTTTCGCCAAGACGTTATGATTAATAGGCTATGTTGTACTCCAGGTCGTATGTGGAATCAGACGCACCTGAAGCGTTGTGCTCAAGGGCTGCTATCCTTACTGCTCTCACTGAAGAAACGCGTGGCGGTGAGATATGAGTCTGCTTCCGAACCCTGTGCACGACTTGCTGAAAAGGTAGCTATAATTTCACATTAATCCTAAAAATTTTCTTAAAAGTTGGGGTGATTGGATTTATTTTTGGTTATTTCTATGGGCAGCCTATGTTTCTGGAACATAGGAGCTAATTTTTTTTTTTTATACGAGATAGGCCTACGTTTGACCACATCCCACCTGATGAAAAGTGAAAATGCGGTCGACGATGGATCACGTAAGATGCCTAGAAAGGTACCTATTCACTCGTGCCTTGAAGATACCCAAGTTGTACCGCTCGGGAAACACGGATGACGGCAAAGTGTTCCAAACGCGACCAGTTCTCATTAAGAACGACGAAGCAAAACGCTTGGTGCGGGCAGTAGGTAACGCCACTAAGTAAGGATGCCGCTTTGCCGTCTGCCGCGACGTCCGTCGGTTGTCGGTTGACGTCTGGTACATTGAGGTTTCATAAAAATATTTAAAAGAAATTGTGTCTGTCTTATAGACTAATCTGAGCCTAATAGAATAAGTTAAAATTTGAAATGCAGAGGGAGGTTTTGTGTTATATAGAACTCGGCGAAAAAGCAGCGAGCATATTCCTACTCATGTATATTATGTATGTTTCAGGTTCGAGATCTGTTAAGGAGAGAGGCAGCATTGATAGACAATAACATACCATTCAATGGTGAAGTACCAATTCCTCAGCTGCTCATCATTGATAGAAGAGATGATCCTGTCACTCCACTGTTAAATCAGGTACAACATTTATTATGCAATAAGGTCCTAGAAGGACCTAGACGATCCCTACCATCACCAGATGTTATTTGGCAACACCTGCCCATCAAATTCTAATTCCATAAGTCATAAGACTACGCATTACACAGCTTAATTGATAAGTAAAATAAAGGTATCTTACCATCGGCAGATTTAGGGGGGGGGGCAAGGGGCCAAGGCCCCCCCAGAAGCATTGTAGAGGTACGAATTTTGCTCATATTTCATGGTCAAGATTATAATTTTATTCTCGGCACTTCTTATTATATGTTCTTACTTATGTATTTGAACTTTCTAACTGTTCAAAGCGAGCTAAACACACACTTTTCGTAGTAAAAATTATATTATTTTTCTCCGTTGCACCTTGGCCCCCTCAGAACCAAATCCTGGATCCGCCAGTGTATCTTACAAAGGCTGCTGTTAAAATTAGGATTTTACTAGGCTTTTGATATTCACCTCAACATACAGTGTTGCGTAGAACTTTGTTACGTAGAATGCTTCATGACAGTAATGTGCTAGCAGATCTCATGAGAATATTTTTTTTATTCAACATGTGACCTTGTTAAATGTTTCAGTGGACATACCAAGCGATGGTGCACGAGTTGTTGACCATAAACAACAACCGCGTGAGTCTGGCGCACGTGCCCGATGTACCCAAGGACTTCAAGGAGGTGGTGCTCGCTCACCATCAGGATGACTTCTATGCTAAGGTATGTTGTGGGAACCTAACCACTGGTTGTACTATTATATAACACCGGGGTAGACTTCCTCTGCAGGAGGTAGACTTGGTGGGTACACCGACAGCGCCAGTTCTACCGCCTGAGCAGTGAGATACGCAAGTACCGTGCTTTAGGAGGGCTCTGACTGAATTACTGGGCTGAAGAGTCTTTACATCTAAGACGGAGTTAGAAGCGTTGGTGCAGTGCACCTAGAATTTAACATCATTGTGAAATCCTGGGTGGCACTGTACTAATTATGGGTTGCACAACTATAGCTCTTGATCGAGAACACTGTAGAGATAAAATCTCCCTTCTCTCTCTCTCCTTTGCTCAGGAGTAGGACAAACTAGTTGGAAAATGATATTTTTTTACAAGCTTTTATTTACTTTCACCTGTCTGTGTGTCTGTCTGTAATCAAATCGTGCAAGTTTAATTTGACCCACTTTCCGGTGTCCGATTAAGCTGAAGTTTTGCATGCCTGTATAAATCGGATGATAATATAATGCAATATTTTTATGACATCAAGCTGATCTGATGATGGAGCTGGAAGGTGGCCATAAGAACTCCGTAATTAAAAGACGCGACCCCATCGAGTTTGGGCTCATTTGATTTGTCTTGACGAGTACTTTATGGTGCTAGATGGTAATAATAATAAAAACTTAAAAAAAATAAATCATTTGTTTTATTTTTAGTGCTGTTATCTTGACTTGTTCCGTCTTATTACCAAACGCGGACTAACGATTGTACCAGGATTAAACCAGGTACTAAGCGAACAAATGACATTCGTTAATCCCAGAACTAGCGTAAGTCCGCGTTTTGTAATAACGCAGATTATGTCTTTAAAATTGTGTAATTTATTTTCAGAATCTGTATTCTAACTTCGGCGAGATAGGTCAGACGATGAAGTCTCTAATGGACGAGTTCCAGAAGAAAGCCAAGAGCCATCAGAAGGTGGAGAGTATCTCCGATATGAAGAACTTTGTTGAACAATATCCATTGTTTAAGGTATGTGTTTTATTAACTAGTAGATACTCGTGGCTTTGTCCATGTATAGGAATCCATTCTTACAGGTCACAAGACCTAACGGAAAAAGACCTAATCCGTTTATTCTATTATTCAAATTAGTAGGGCTACGAACCCATCAGAGCAAGTCAAGAAGTCATACTTATAGTAAAGACGATAGAAATTCTTCACTAAAAGTGTCCTGGGATTCCTGCGAAAATCTTGGCTTAAAGATCATTATATCAAAAACTCTAAAGTTAATCCACACAGCCGCAGGATCGCGCGGAAAAGCCGGATGGATTTTTTGGAATGTTTGAATTCGTACGCACCCTGTCACACATAAAGCGGACGCGGACAAGAACAAAACGAAGATCGCAACCATTCATACATTTGCGCATTATGTCAAAAACATTTTTAACACGTAAAACATCATAATTATCACGAGAATAACTTAAAATGCTTAGAATGTACACACGAGAAATTTAGTGCGCATCCGTTGACGTAAGTTTGCGCAGGAACCCTTCATCTATTAATTGTTGTTATTCCAGAAACTGTCAGGCACGGTGACGAAGCACGTGACGGTGGTGGGCGAGCTGTCGGCGCAGGTGGGACGTCACATGTTACTGGATGTCTCCGAACTGGAACAGCATCTGGCTTCACATGCTGAGCACGGGAAACATTTACAGGTGCGTGTATATTCACCGGTGGTATTTTATAACCTGTCCGTTGACATACAGGCTTTTTTGTATGTTCTCATCGAGCTACACCGTTGTAACAGTGTGACTTGATGCGAATTTTTATTCTCACGGAGTTTGAATAGTATTATTTGTTCGGAAAAATAAATCTCAACAAGCAAAGTCTTTTTAAGAGACAATAAGTAAATCAGTATACAAAAATAAATCAGAAGTACAATTTTCAACATCAAAATTATTGTTCGCAGCACTGTATTGCACTGTCACATTGAGATATTTTTTGTTGAATCTAGTCATGCCCAGTTATTTCGCCTTAGTGACAGGCGCAGTTGTATTAAGTTTCATTTCAAAACATTGTAGGGACTGTGTCTAATATGAGAACGTGGTGCAACCTGATTTGATTGCATTGTCACTAATTTTAATAAAAAATATTTTATCCTCCTGTTCAGAAGATAAATCTGTGAGAAGAGCGGGCAAGACACTCACATCGTATATATTGTTTCCACAGAGTCTAAAAGCCCTGCTAGCCAACGAAAAGATCCGCCATTTAGACGCGGCCAAGCTAGTCAGTCTGTACGGCCTTCGCTACGAGAAGCATGCCAACAATGCCCTGCAGTCCCTCATGGAAGCCCTGAAGGCCCGCGGAGCCCCCGAGCACCTCGTGCGAGCGCCGCTCAATGTACTGGAGTATGGAGGGGCTCATGCGAGGCAGAGCGACTTGTTTGGTCTACAAGATGCTGTTAAAATCACTAAGAGACTGTTTAAGGTAAGGGGTGATGCGAAAGAAGATATGCGTGCTAGGGGAGTGGATGATGATATGACGGATAGAGCAGAATGGAGGAAACGTGGACTGCTGACCCTACCTAGTGTGGGAATGGGACAGGATAATTATGAAGGTAAGGAATAAAGCACAATGATCTGTATTGAGACTAAACTAGTCTGTAGCCTTCGCTACGAGAGGCACATGAAGAGTGGAATGGAGGAGGAAATCGTGTTGTGACGGCCCTACCTAGTGTAGGATAAAGGTAAGGAATAAAGCACAATACTCGTTATTAAGACTAAACTAGCCGCGCTCCAGTCCCTCATGGAAGCCCTGAAGGCGCGCGGTGCACCCGAGCACCTCGTGCGAGCGCCGCTCAATGTACTGGAGTATGGAGAATGGAGGGGCTCATTCGAGGCAGAGCGACTTGGGTTGCAAAATGCTGTTAAAATCACTAAGAGACTGTTCAAGGTAAGGAATTATTCCTCCTTTTAGATTTGGTCTGCTACCATTCTGCCGCATTGTCACTGAACATCACGCGAGATCGTGGTTAGACTGACTTAGAGGTTAGCTAAAATGATAGATTGATTTATTTATTTAGTGATAAAAACGACTATACATCACTTACATTTATCGCAATCAGCAATATCCACATTATAAATTATATCTATCTATAGAGATATTAAAGTGGTGGTGGCCAAGGGGTTATGTGATACAGTTGTAATTCTGGATCAAACAGTTCAAATCCCGGCCCCGCACCAATGACTTGTAACACATTGGCTGCGGCGGCGTTTTATAGAACTATCCCAGAGGCCTGAAATTAATTTTGTATGGAAAAATCCTTTGACAAATCACAACGTTTGTGTTTTTCAGCACTCGCGTTTCGAACTCAAAAACACAGCTGTTGTGTTTTCGATAGTCAGTGTGTTAATAATTGCTCGCTACACTGGTGGTAGACTTCGGCCGTGGCTAGTTACCAGTTACCACCCACTGGACAATATCGCCAGTCATTACGTCATGAATCCAGCTAAGCCAGGGAGGGATTTATCCCTGTTTCTAGGTTTAATCTGTTTCCGTACCAGAGATATTAGTTTTTGAATTACTTCACGCCCAGAAATATCGCTAGTAACATAGCCTTTCACTAATTTGGATGGTTACTTCTTCCAAAAACAAAATTAATAAATCAATTTTCTTCCCCAGGGTCTAAGCGGCGTAGAAAACATCTACACCCAACACACACCCCTCTTAAAAGACACTCTAGAAGACCTCATCAAGGGGAAACTCCGAGAAAACCTCTACCCAACATTAGGCGGGGAAGAATTATCATATGGGAGGAAACCTCAAGACATCATAGTTTTCATAGTCGGTGGAGCAACGTACGAAGAAGCTCTATGCGTCCATCAAATTAACCAAGCCTACCCGGGTGTCAGAGTTGTATTAGGTGGTACCAATATTCACAATTCGGAGACCTTTTTGGAAGAAGTTAAATCGGCCATGCAAGGAGTGCATAGAACGCATACGAGGCACATTAAAAATGTTATTTAATTTTGTAGTCATATTCCAATAAATAATAACTAATATATAAATGTATGAAATGTTTGTAACCATTTCAAGCTGAACTGTCTGCTCTAGCATGGACAATGCATAGACTTGTCTTGCTGTCAAGTCAAACTGTCATCCCATACATTCACAAAGTACAAATGGGATGACAGTCTACTCTTGACATTTCTACGGGATCCACCACGCCATGCTACGGCCACTGGACTGAAATTGGAAAGATATAAAATCATAATTTATTATATAATTAAAAATAAATTAATTAAGAAGCAAAGCCAACGTCACACCGAGCCGGGATAGCGGTCTAGATCCGGAACAGATTTCTGTAACATTTAAATTTGTACACATTTTGCGCGCACCCTAATACATTAAAAGCGGGCGTAATTCGTCGTGGTCAGGAATATACGTCTGAGCTCTGTATGACGTCGGTTTAAGATTTTTGCTGCAAACAGGTATATTATGGTATTTAGCATCTCGGTATATTGTAGTAAATGTATGATCTTCCGTTGATTTCTTGTTACCTATAGTAAAACTTTATATTTATTTTTTGTACCTTAATATACATAAGTTTTGATCCTGAAACAGCAAAATCGTGGTGGTCACAATATGCAGCTTTTACAATTTGTTATCTTTCAGTGAGCAAAATGAGCTGTTTTAAGTTATTTTACTGTGATTCTATTTAATGTATCTAAAATTAGGACCATTTATTTAATTATATGTTTAGCGTAAGGATATGCAATAAACTTATTTATTACAAGATATTGTTTCTTTTTTCTTGGTATTTCCTTCTATAAAGGTGTAGGGTGCTTCTAATTAATACAACTCGCACAATTAAGTATATTTATTCACTGGTAAACAATTTCGGATTTAACCACACTTCACGCTTCCATGACAGATACGAATTCAATAATATGAGAGCTGTCATTCTGACATTTGTTAACCACAGACTCTACAGTCTCTCCTTTTCTTAATAAAACAAAATCAACTTAATTTTAACAAAACAAAACAAATTTCAGCTCTATGCAATTCAAAGAACAAATTACATAAAGTAAAGGCAAATCAAAACTAAAACAAACACAATAATCATTTCTTGCTTCTATGCATAATGCTGATTATTATTAATAACAATAGTTTTCAAAAGTTACAATTTTAGATTATTAAAGTATGAACCTAATGATAATCAACTCATCTAGGTACATGCATAACAGCATAACATACATATTATAAACATCAACTTATATTCATAATATCTTAAGATTCAATAGTATCTAAAATGAGGCTTAAAAGAAAGTCATTATATTTGCCTGGCATTTGTCTTTTCCTTACAGGTCTAGCCTGGGAATGATTATTAGTCATATCAGGGTTATTTGTCATTGAAGTCATTTTTGTAACGTCCTGTCCTTCATCTCTTTCATCATTAACACTCATCTCTCTTTCCTTACTTTTCCTCTCATTTTGCTTGGTATGTTGGATTTCTTCTTTCTCCTGTGGTATCTCTCTTTCCTTAACATTAAATCTTTTCATGTCTCTTTCCTTTATTGGTTGAAAATAGGAAGAGTTCCTTCGTACTATTTTACCATCTGGGGTTTGAGCAGCAATGGAATTGCCAGACTTCCAGATTACAGTGTGTTCAACTGGAGAGTATGGAGTAGTTAGTTTGTTCTCTTTTCTTTGTTTTATCAAAACCTTATCTCCAGGTGTAATTTCAGATATTTTAGCTCGCCTTCTATCATCTGCATATTGTTTGTAGCAATCTTTCTTGTATCTATCCATATCACGTATTGACTCATCATCTAAGCTGTAATCCAAAACCATCTGTGGTATTTTTGTCCTTATTGCTCTTCCTCTAAAGATGTTCCCTGGTGGTACTCCGGTGCTTGAGTGTGGTGTGGTACGGTAAGCTGACAGGTAGGTTAGTAGTTCCTTCTTCCAGTCTAATTTTAATCCTTGAGCAATTCTTAGCCTTCTCAGCACATTCCTATTTTGCCTTTCTACTTCTCCATTAGCTTGTGGCCATAATGGCGTTGTGTGTCTAAGCCGAATACCTTGTGACTTTAAGAATATTTTAAATCTTTCATCTCTAAATGCTGGACCGTTATCACATACAATTTCATCCATTATGCCTTCTCCAGCTATAATTTTTTCAAGAGCTTCTATGGTGTTTTCTGCTGTTTGATTTCTTGAAATTACTACTTCATAGTATCTGCTGTAATAGTCCACAATAAATAATAGGTAATGACCTGATGGAAGAGGTCCCAGGTAATCAATTGCGACCAGTTCCCAGACTTTTCTAGGTAATTCAGTAGTCACTATTGGTTCCGGATAAGTATTTTGTTTGACCAATCTACATCCTTCGCAGGTATCAACCCAGTATTCTATGTCTTTGTCCATAGCCTTCCACCATACTTTTGACCGTAACTTTGCCTTCATGGGGTTTACAGAGATATGTCCTTCGTGTCCCAGTTCTAGAATTTTTGGTACCAACTTCTGAGGTATTATAATTCTGGTACCTCTCATTATAATATTGTTGACAACACATAATTCCAGTTTAATTAACTCATATTTTCGTAGGTCCTTGCTCCAGACATCCGTTTCTATCGCTTTTGCCAAATTTTGTAATTCTAGGTCATCTAATGTAGCTTTCTGTATTTCTTCAATTGTAACTGTTTCAATAGTTGTGCCGATCATGGCTATCAACATGCTATCTTCATGGTCTTCAGTTTTTTCTGCTACTTTTTCTGTATTTAATAGCCTTGAAACCGGGTCTGCTATATTGCTCTTGCCGGGTTTGTATATAACTTTGAATGTGTATGGCTGTAGTCGAAGTACCCATCGCTGTATCCTGGCACTTGGTTTAGAATTTGTAGAGTAGATAATTTCTAGAGGTTTATGATCAGAAACAATGTTGAATTGTTTTCCTATTAGGTACATGTATAAGTTCTCACATGCCCAGACAATGGCAAGTGCTTCTTTTTCAGTCTGTGAATATCTTTGCTCTGTTGGAGATAATGCTTTACTTATGTACTTTATTACAACTGGCTGGATTTGGTTATCTATTAATTGATGTTGAATAAGCACCGCAGCAATTCCTACTGGGCTTGCATCAGTAACTAATGTAGTCTCTGCATCTTTATCATAGTAGCTTAAGGCTGGAGCTTTTAAAATCAAGGTCTTTAGTTTGTCAAATACTATTCTGTGTTTCTCATTCCATACAAATTCTGAGTCCTTTTTAGTAAGATGTCGCAAAGGTTCTGTTAGTGTGCTGAAATTAGGTATAAATCTGGCAGAGAAATTTACTAAACCTAGAAAGCTTCTTACCTCTGCTTTATTCTGTGGCTCTCTAAATTCCTGCACAACTTGTTGTGATGTATTGGTTGGCTTAATTCCCTTTTCTGACAGATGGTGCCCTAGAAAGTTTATTTCAGTTTCACCAAATGAGCACTTCTTTTCATTCAAGGTGAGACCGCTTTCTTTAAGTCTTTCCAAAACTTGTTTCAGTCTTTGATCATGCTCTTCTCTGGTACGTCCTCCGATTCTGATGTCATCTTGGCTGTTAGCAACACCTTCAATGCCTTGAAGTATTTGAGCAATTACTCGCTGAAACATTTCAGAAGCACATCTTATACCAAAGAATAATCTTTTGTATCTAAACAGTCCAAGACTAGAGCTAAATACTGTGATTATCCGTGAGTCTTCTTCTAACTCCAATTGATGGTATCCCCATTTGATATCTAGTGATGAGAAGTACTTACATCCGTTGAGATCAGCTAAGAGTTCTTCAAATGTAGGTAGTGGAACTCGCTCTCGTAATACTCCTTCATTAGCCTTTCTCATGTCTACAACTAACCTGTATTGTCCTTTTTCCTTTTTTCGCACAATGTGAGATGGTGAAACACAGGGGGTCGGTCCAGTCACAGGTTCAATAATGTCATTGTCCAGTAATTCTTGTATAAGATTTTCTTCTATGCCTCTCACACTGAATGGTTGTCTTCTTACAGGCTGAGCTATTAATTTAACATTGGGGTCAATAGGTATTTTTAATTTAAATTTTTTTAGTTTACCGATGCCATCAAATAACATTGGATATTCTGTTAATACAATTTGTTTAGTAATATGAGATTTACTAGCCAAATTCACAGTTGAAGTATATGGACCTAATCTTAACAATCCAAGTTGAATCGAAGCCTCCTTGCTCAGAAGAGCCGGACCTTGTCCATCATAAATAAGAAGTTTCGATTTGATTTTAATGCCACTTTCAGGTGAATATAATTTTACTTCAAACATCCCTATGGCCGGGATTTCTTTGCCACCATATGAATGGAATTTTTGTGTTTTAGAAGTACAAATTCTTTTAAGACATACACCTTTGCTTAACATTTTTTTAAACAATTTTTTGTCCACTATATTAATTGAAGCGCCTGAATCTATAATAAATCTACATGTTACCTTATTGTCCACTAGAATGTCACATTTGTTGTCACACTCACTCTTGGAGCTCACTTCAAAAACCGAGTTCACTTGTTCTCCATTTTGTTCGTCTTGATTATCATCAGAGTCAATGTATTCACTCTCATCGGAGCTTGAGTCTTCTTCAATCACATATTTCACATATCTCTTTTTCTTCTTATTATTTACCTTATTTTTGGCTTGTTTTGTCTTGCAACATTTTTCAAAATGCCCTTTAATTCCACATTTGTCACATTTTGCATCTATCGCAGGGCAATTTCTATCTTTTGCCAAGTGACCTCTCCTACCACATCTATAGCATGTCGTTGTGTTCTGTCTTTGTATTCTATTAATAGATATGTCTTCATTTTTCTCCTTTTCTTCTGTAATCTTTGATTTAAACATATCTTGTTCTATTTCATATATTTTTGTTAGTTCTACGACTTGTTTTAGGGTTAGGTTTGAACCTTTTTTCATTAATTTTCTTTTCAAATCTTTATTGTTGCATTTTTCTATAATTTGATCGATTATTGCTTCTTCTGCTTTGCCGAAGTTGCAGAATTGAGCCTGCGTACGCAGTCTTATGATGTATTTGGAGCATGATTCTCCATCTTTTATCTCCATGCTTCGGAACTTTTGACGCTCGTACGCAGTATTAGCAGATGGTTGGAAGTATGCGTTCAGCCTTTTTACGCATTTATCGTACTCATTTGCCCCTTCCACGATTTCATCTTTCAAATTTTCATATATTTCTTGTACTTCAGGGCCTGCTTGGTGCAATAACCTTGAAACTTTCTGTTTGTCCGCCAGGCCTATCTGGCCTTCAATGTAGTATTGAAAGTTGCGCATCCATGCCTTCCATCGAGAATAGCTTGAAGCTGCATCATTATATGGTTCGAACGGAGGGCCTACGCTCCCGCCAGCGTATTCTAAGTGCGCCATAATATACGATGTTTTGCACACATCCACACGTGAATTCGACACTCTACTCGTCGCCAATAATTGTAGGGTGCTTCTAATTAATACAACTCGCACAATTAAGTATATTTATTCACTGGTAAACAATTTCGGATTTAACCACACTTCACGCTTCCATGACAGATACGAATTCAATAATATGAGAGCTGTCATTCTGACATTTGTTAACCACAGACTCTACAAAAGGTAACAAATACTAACTGTAACTACTTAACTGTTTCTTAGTAGACAGTTAAACTAAAGCTGCATGTCCATTGATACGAAGCGGTGTGACCACCAAAATCCACCAATAGAAAATTACACAAAAACTCCGATCAGTAAGCCTCTATTAGTTCATTTTCAGCCCATATCGTCCCACTGGTGGGCAAAGGCCTCCTCCCCTTCGTGCCATGCACCTCTGTCCTGAGCAATTCGCATCCAGGGATTTCCTGCGATATCATCGACCCATCGGGCAGGTGGTCATCCGCGCCTTCCTCGTGGCATCTATTTTGTTAGGGACCTACTCTCCACCTGCTATTACCACGTCTGGTAATAATATGTCCTGCCCAACTCCATTTGCCGCATACCCACGTCAAAGACTTTCGTCCTCTGACGGATATCGGTATTGCGGATGCGGTCTTGTAATGACCTTTAATAATAAAGTACAGGGCAGAAATAAAACCACAAAATTGTTGTGTTCAAAACACGTTTTTTAAACTTTTTTATTGAAAAAATCCCGACAAAGGTGTTAAGTGTCGTTCAACAAAGTTTCGTAATAAAAAGATGCCTTAGTTTGGCACATTCCGGTTGATTTATGCCCGGAGGCTTACAAAAGCTGTTTTCTTTATGAGAAGCACAAGTTTCTTGAGGCGAGTATATGCGTTTCGTCATTTTTATTATACTAGATTTTGGAAAAAGATTGGTATAAACCCAGCAGTGCGATAGTACAGATTTTTTTTGTTAATATATCTCAATTTCGTAAGTTGTAAGTGATGATGTGGTTAAAGATAGAATCAAACTTATATAAAGTCGTAAAGTCTGCCTTTTAGTGATTATTTAAAAAAATATCATTAACTCTACATACCAGAGCCTGGAATGCAGATTGTGCTCAAAAATAACCTGGGTTTAATTATTTTAATGGATACCTCTTATAACAGCAATCGTAAATCGTAAGTGTTAATGTGTGTATGATTTCTCATTATATCAAGTCCCTGTTTCTTAATAAATTAAAATATTTATTTGGTTTATACTCCAACAAAACAGGTTACCGTTATTACACTGTCAGATTCAAATCGCAACATATCTGTAGTATATTTATGACAAACGCATATATCTCGTTCAAATTCAGTGCCATACGCCGTCTGAGATACACAGAAATGACTATCAAATGATAAAATTTGATCGTCCCGAATGTTGATACATACACATGAAAATGTACATTTTCTTTGACAAGTTTTTATAATTTACATTACACGAAGCTCTATTATTGAGCAAGATTATTTTACAGCGAACTACGTTAGGTAATGGGCCCAGGAGGAGAAAAATACAATAACTTGGCAAAATAAGATTTTAAGCATTTTTTTTCACGTATCTTTTTATCTATCATGGAATGCTGTTTGAAATTGAATCTTATTAAAGTTTACAATGATTTTTAAGGTCATGTTACTAATAACTACGCGTTAAACTGAATGCCAGGTTAAAAAATATGCACCAACTGAAGGAATTTTTAATGTGTTTTGAATGTTTGATAAATAGAACGACCATTTCCTATATCGAATTTTATAATATGAATTCTTTATGTAGTAAGTTGTCACGTAGTAAATAATATTGTTCAGTATGATAGAAAAGATAACCTTAAATGCAGTACTTCTTTTTTAGCAGTAAAGTGAGTTAGCCCGAACTATTCACCTCCTGGGCCCACAACCTGTTTAGTGTATCATCAGAGAAATAGCGTTTGAGCTTTGTACAGTATCAAAGAATATTTAGGCTCCGCATGTCTATAAAACCAATTATATTACATTTTACATTATATTTGCTTCATTTCCCACATACATATTTTCCATCAGTCTTTACAGTAAAATTACACTATGGGGACTGTTTTTGGCAAAATGGAAAATATTTGGTGGACATAAAAAAAATTGAAAAGACAAAAACATGCAAGAATATTTGATAAAAATTAAAGTATATTCAATATACAATATTAATAAATGTTTCGTATTCGCGTAGTTACATAACAGAATTGGATTTTTATATATTGAGGGGTAATTTTACGCGTTTTCACATGAAAATTGTACAAATTAAGCCAAAAACAGTCCTCATTCAACACGCTGGTAACACTCAACGCCGCTACGGCGACGCGGTACACATTTTAAGGCAATTTCTAGTTCTTCTATACATTAGGGAGTATTATTCTCCGTTAGCTGGCGTCTGTAGGCTCAATACACATATCAGAGTATAATCAGACCTCATCAAATCCGACGTGTGTTCATACTCAGGGTCTGATTAAATATTTGATGTGTTACGAAGTGCCATTCAAAGGAACAAAGGTTGAAAGTATCGGAAGCTGCTCTTTCAAAAGCGAAATCGAAACGAGAACATCGCAGGGTAAATTGAATCCAATATTCACTATACATTATGATCAAAATCGCACTAATCAGAATGTTAGAACGGAATTTGACCCACTTCCAAATTTAATCAATATTTTGTAGATTTAAAGTTACTATTGGACAAAATGGAACTTTACACGTTCTGGTGTCTCGTTCGTTAAAATTTTTACAAAAACATTTTACAAACAATAAATAAAAACATTTTTGATCCCCCCTCAAACGCCGTCATTACGACTTTACATACACATATATTTTGGTGGGCCGTGGATTGGATAAATTCTAAGTTTTCCTGACCCTTAGAATTATAATTGTATTTCAAGGCACAAGGACATAATTTCCTTTTTATATATAGTGAAAATATTCAAGAAAAAAAAAGTTTTTTTTTATGATAATAAATATTAATGTCCTTTTGTAATATATAACTAAATGCTAAACAAAATGTGCGTAAGCTTTGCGATACATATACATTGTTATTTTGATATATCACTTGGATTTATATACTTCGTTTGATAAAGGAATTATAACCACAACCGTATATTTATATATTTTAGTGGCTGAAAGGAACTCTCACGACAAACGTAGAATTTATAATTAACTAAAACACGTCGCGAAATAATCGCATCACGAGAAATAGGGTTGTGACACGACCATCGATACCACAAATATCGATAGTTTAACTATTACTAAACGGCGCTTAACGAACAACACACGCGCTTATAACTCTCACATACTCTCAACATAACATACAGTAGTCGCGAACACGAGGCAATAAAATTTCAATCAAAACAAAAAGAAAAATTAAACAATAGTTCATCTGTACCGAGTTGTGTCACTAGGCACAGACCGTAGGCCCTTACCGCCCTTTCCGATTTTTTTTTGTGAATTTTTTGAGTATAGTTTTCGTTACTTATTACCAAAAAACTTTTTACATCACAAACGATATTTGAAAAGAAGCCATCTCCGGGAAAGGACGCTAAATTCAATCTAAATATATTTACATATGTACACTATGGACATTATACATAAGATTTGCGATGATTTTGTAAATACACGTCTATTATATCTATATTTTTAATGTTTAGAAAATAAATCTGTTGTATGATACGCTAACGTTTTCATTGATAGAAAACTCCTTTCGTTGGATATTTAAATGGACATGTTCGAAATTCAAAACCGGATTTAGTTGTTATAAAAAGGCCAGTGCTTGCCTGTTTCTGTGTGGTGAAAGGAGTTTCTAATCGGCCAGTGTCCTGCCCGAGTACAGCGCGTGTCATAGACAATTTTTTATAGAAAAAAATGTGAATGTCATCGTCCACAATTGGCGCAACCCAGGGAGCACCGCGCGGAGGTAATGGACTAGCCCCCCTTGATGCCTTTATATTAAAATACAACTAATATATTTTGACGGTTCGTTGTTTATGCCGACAATCGATATCTATTCGGTACAACACTATTGTATAAGCTTAAGTCAGAAGCCTCTGCCAGACAACGCCACACTGAGTGTCGCAGTGTCAAATTGTCTTGTCACTGTGAGAATTTGACACTGCGTTACACATTGCAGCACAGGTGTAACCATAACGGTTGCAAATTTTAGACAAATTTAATGTTTATATGTAGATATCCTTATTCCTTCCCTAGCCTATGCCTAACTTTTATATTTTTTTATTGTCACTCCGATACTGCATACGCACGGCACATTCATTCTCGCATAGCACAACTTACGTTACAAATGTTGAGGCAGTATTTAGACAATAACTATTCGATTGAGTTTTATACACTTAATTTAAACATTCGTGGTCCGAACATTCCTAAGAAAAAATCAATCGCTTCTAATATAAGGCGCTTCCAAAAAGATGTAGTAATACAACATCAACTAGCCACAAGAAAAGAACAATTCAAACTAATCTTCTGATTTGTTCTGAAAGATTTTTTAATGAATACAAATATTTTTACAAATGTGTCAGTTTGATAGATAGATACATTTTTATATTACCACACCTTTTTGCAAATTAAAATATTTATATATATTCGAAAAACAATAACATTGACTATATAACATACTTCTCGGATGAATTAACGAGTAAAAATTTAGAGAAAAGCAATATTTAAATTAAATAATATATTAAAGTGGAATCCACTGATTTGAGGCTACAGGCCCAGTGGATTTCCGGAAAAAAAATTGAGAATATACCAAGTTATTCGATCCAAAATTAATAGCGACTGAAAGACGTAAGAAATAAGAAAAAGAAGTTGATTTTTCTTCTTTTCAAATATAATGAAATCAGTTTTTTTTTATGTGATGAAGTAGAAGACGAGCAAGACGCTCTCCTGATGTTAAGAGATAACGGCTGCCCATAATCAGTACAACGATTTCACAATTATGTGAAATTCTAGGAGCACTGCACCAACGCTTCTTACTCAAAAGTCATGAGATGTTAAGACTCTTTAGCCCAGTTAAGATAAAAAGTAGTATTTTAACCCACCCCAAATCATGCATGGCCGTAACATGCTTTTCTCAAAGCGACAAACGACACTTTTTGACCCTATGTAACTTTAATAAGTGCAAGACGTTTGATTGAAATGATTTAACTTTAATTTACCCACTCCAAGATTATTTAATACACTGTCAGAGTCAAATCCGAATCACAAGCTGTGTGGCCAACCTATATGTTGCAGTTTCAGGTCGCGAAGAGCCAACATGACCTAACCTCATACATATTGTTATAGGAAACAGCAATTTTACGTGCATTCCGAAATACTAGGCTAAAATTATTCCACGCATAGATTTGAACACAGGGCCTCCGGATTACAAGTCGGACGTAAGCCGATTGGGCCACGGGCGCTACACGAATATTTATGACAATTAAATAAAGTTGATTTTGAAGTGGCAACATCAGCAACGTAATTTTACACCTTACTTTAGTCCGCTATTAATTTTAAATCGGATAGGCGTTTATATAATAAAAATTACCTAATAACGCAGAAATAAAGTAAAATGGCAGCAAAGTAAGTCCATAGATACCTAACTTTAAGTCCCTACACGGTCGATACAAACTAAAAACCACCAAAAGTTTGTGATATCAAGTGTTTTATCTAGAAAGGTCTAGGACAAAATACTATTAAAAACATCTGGTGAAAGGATAAAAGTAAACAAGTTGTAAATATAGATTGCTTTCTGCGGTAAGACCGCCAATTATTTTCCTCTAGTTTTTCTATTCTATATTTCAGGAATCACATGAAGGTTACGTCCGCTACGAGAAAAATTTATTCTTTTAATAGGCAAGCTCCACTTGCGATTTTGTAGATCATAGGACTGAAAGAGGCACGAGTGAATAGGTACTTCTAGGCATCTTACGTGATTCAACATCGACCGTATCTGCACTTTCCATCTGCAGGGCTATTCACTTATTTGTCAGGGAACCGAACCGAAGACTGAATTGTCAAAAATGTATGAAATGGCATATTACGTCGTATTGATTTCATACGTCATTTCATCCATTTTTGACAATTCAGTCTTTGGCTCGGTTCCCTGACGGATAAGTGAATAGCCCTGCAGGTGGAATGTGGTCAAACGCCTACTTAGTATAAAAAGCTAAATAATAAAGTTTGGACAGATGGTGGATTTCTAATAGTCTGGTTTGATGATTTGTCCCGACCGTGTAGAAAGACCTTAACGCGAAAGAAACGCGCATTGACGGAGGGTCTATCATTAAAACTAACCATATATCTAAATAAATAAGGCGTAGAGTTCGAATTGCCGTATCATTGGCTATGGTAAAGCGGCAATTCAAGCTTAACCAGACATGGCCGTAGGAATTTGTGTAGACCAATTGAAAAATAAATATTTTTGAAGTGATATTATTTGTATTAATATTTAGTGTTCATTCCGCTATCATTATTATGACAATAGCGGAATTTACACTAAACTGAAACTGATATTTAATTGAAAAATTATTATAGACTTCGGCTATGTAAGGCCTAATTCCATTAATCGTGATATTTTTTAATTAATGAAAGAATATACGCGTAATGTGTAAGATCTTTGAAATAAACATAAAAAATCCCAGAAATAGGATACGACAAAAGACGTGAGGACCAAATAAATGAAATATTTAAAAAACTGACACTATAGTAGTAACAAAATAACTTGCAATACTTTCGAATTCAAATTTAGTTAATAATTCCAATGCGTTACATATTTAAGGGAACATTAATTAATTATTCTGACAAGCCCCTCTAATCAAACGCCAAACACTTTTGACTAACGCTAAAACATATACTTAACACACAGGACAGTCTTACTTGAAAAACGAACTACAAATTGTCATCTTAGTACATTTTTTAGAGCCATAAGAGATTGGCGCTCAGCTAAAAGGTCAGCAGGGCTATTCACTTATCCGTCAGGGTACCGAACCAAAGACCGAATTGTCAAAAATGTATGAAATGACGTATTACTAAATGGATCGACGTAATACGTGGTTCCATACGTTTTTGACAATTTGGTTCCCTAACGGATAAGTGAATAGCCCTGCAGGAGACCGACCGTTTTCGATTCGGTTCCCTAACGGATAAGTGAATAGCTCTGCAGGAGACTGACCGTTTTCGATTCGGTTCCCTAACGGATAAGTGAATAGCCCTGCAGGAGACCGACCGTTTTCGATTCGGTTCCCTAACGGATAAGTGAATAGCCCTGCAGGAGACCGACCGTTTTCGATTCGGTTCCCTAACGGATAAGTGAATAGCGCATTGCCTTTTGGCTGTCTCACTATTGTTTTTAGTCACACAAATCCCTACGACCGCGAACCTATAAGACCTATCTACCTATCTATATAATATACAAGCCGTAGACTGAGAACGAGTCATGGCATTATACTTACATTAACCTAACCTTTTGGTAGGTGTTTATTTTAACCCCGCCGCGCTGTGAGGACTTTGATATTTATCATATTGGGGTCATTTTAACACCCAATTACGATGGGGTCGAATTTGTACCCCATAACGTTCGTCCAATCATTTACAGGTTGTGGAACCTATATGTTAGATTTTTATTATTAATTAAATATTAATGTTTAGTGTTGCAACCGCTTTATATTGGTGGCGCATTTTTAAAGTTAGATTATTCATATGTATTACTATTGTTTGACTTTTCTCGTGTATCAGTTTAATTCGAATAAATGTGTATTTTTTTCTTTCTTTCTCTAAAATGTTATTTCGTATTAGAGCGGAATTAACAAAAAAACATTGAGATTTAATAAATAATAATCATGGATTACAGCAAAGTAACGCCTAATTCCATTAATTATATTTTTAATGAAGACGAGATCTACATAATATGTTCGCGTGATATTAAGCGATACAGTACATTTATCAGTGTTATAGGTATTTCTATTCCTAGATAACACTGCATTGCGTTCGTCATCTTAAAACACAAATTGTCATGTTATTTTTAATACGGGCAACACTAAAACTACCGGCGTTCAGTTGCCAGTCACAAACACAAATACTGAATCAAAACATTCAGTGTATAAAAATATTTAAATTTTAAGGCGTTTTTATTACTTTTGGTTGATTAAAGAGATATGTAAACGATAGTTTTAAATATTAGACAAAATTTTATATGTACGACATCAATATTTTTTATATAATAACGGAGATTTTAGTCCTAAATTATGAATAAAAACGTGAAAACACACATTGAAACACATTTATATAAACAGTTATGCAATAATATTTGAATACAATAATATAGTTTTTATCGAAAGTTTTCATGAGACCTAAAATCACGAAAAATTTGAAGAACTTAATTCTTGATCTCATACTATAAACATACACGTATTCTAATCCGAAGGTTGCGGGTTCAAACCCAGACAGACAAAACATTTTTGCACAAGCTTGTCTAGTAATTATCATCAGATGTTAGCAGATAAGTTTTCTTTTACCTATTCAGCCTAATCTAGGACTAGAAAACTGTGTAAAAGTTATCCCATTTTACAATAAATCGTATTATTACGATTACAAACGAGATGTCAAAACATAATTTCAATTTATGTCCTTCAAAGACATTGAACCTTTTACGTTCAAAAAACGACACAACTTTTATGTTCTTTAAAAAGGACATTGAGCCCTTATGTTCTTTAAAAAGAACAGTGTAAATCCAGTATTAAATCAAAGTCCGCACAACACAACTACATTATAAATCGTCCAACACTTTTACAATGTTTTTCGACACCGGGTGTTAGTTTGAATGGGAACTTAATAAATTTGTGAGTTGATTTTTTAAAAATAAAACAATAAAAGCCTTCGCATACGACGTTTAACGTAATCTTGCAAAGACTTAACAAGTCCATAGATTTTGTAATCTGAAAATTGAATGGAAGAAATATTTAAAATTTTAATTTTGTTATCTTCCTGATTCATAAAACATATAATATTCCTGCGATTACTTTATACCTCGTATGCGACGACTCTAAAGTTTGAAATAGATATAGTAATACTTATGAGGGTACACGACACGACTTTAGTCTTATTTAAAAACATGCAACATTGATATTATAATTTCATTTTGACCAGTAAAGTACCCACCTAAGTACAGCTATATCTTTTTGTTTAATACATAGTGTGTTGACAGTTAAATAATGGTAGATTTAATTCATTTCACATTTTCGATAAGTTATTTAATCCAAACGGATGGCCTTGACATTCTAAAACTCAAAAATGTTAAACACTTTATATGCCAAAAATAATGCCTTTAAAAAGGACTTGTTAAGTGCTTTTTAACACACAAAGGTTATTAATATTATATCAAAATACACGAGAGTATTTTTAGCAATAAAAGTGTTAAGATTTTCAAGAAATAACGTAGGACCGATTCAGTTTCAACAATATCATGAAAATGTTAAACATAGCAGCTGGCTTCTTTGTTTATGGTAGAAAATATTATAAGAATAACTGTGAGTAAAATAATAATAATAAATGTAGGGTACAATATAACAAATAAATTCAACAAAAACACGAAAACCTAATTTTTAATTTATATTGCAAATTACAAAAATAATTATTAATTTAATAATATATTATAACGTCACTTGTATGATTAATTATTCAGTTGATTGAAATTGTAATATAATGTATTAAAAAATGAATTATAAATGAAAAGTCAATGCATAAATTTTAAGATCGGATGTTTACTTTGGAAAATTTTGCATTATAATATTTTCTACCAAAAATTTAAATCCCCACATTCTACGATATATAAAATCTACCATTTTACAATTTCTTACACGCCCTACTTGGAAAAAACGCACACGCGCATTATTAAATTTTAAAACCAAACGTCAAAATCACTTTTTTAAAGGAATTTGACAATGCGCGCATACATAAGCACTAAGTAGAGCGCGGTTGTCACAGTCAATACAAAGTATCAAGATGACCGTGAAACAATGTATCAGATGTCAAAGGATCAAGTCAAGTGACAAAGGTATCATGTATCAAATTGACACTAAACCAAGTCTATGTATCAAGTGACAAAGTCTATGTATCAAGTCAAGTAACAAAGGTACAATGTATCAAATTGACACTAAACCAAGTCTATGTGTCAAGTCAAGTGACAAAGGTAAAATGTATCAAATTGACACTAAACCAAGTCTATGTATCAAGTCAAGTAACAAAGGTACAATGTATCAAATTGACGCTAAACCAAGGCTATGTATCAAGTCGAATGACAAAGTTCTAAGGTATCAAATTACTATAAACCTATCTAGCTAGCACGGACTGTGCGTGTTTTCTTAGTTTCAAGACAAACTGTCATCCCATACATTCACAAAAGTAGAATGAGATGACAGTTTGACTTGTCAACACAAGACTCGCACACTCCGTACTAGATAGACAAGTCAAGTGACAAAAACAATGCATCATATTACAATAAACCAAGTTAAGTGACTTTGTCATTTAACTTGGTCTATTGTACATTGTACATACAAGGCATTTATCATGTGACAAAGATACTATCCATCAAGTCGAGTGACAAAGATACAATATGCCATCAATAAACGGAGTCAAGTGACAAAAGATACAACGCTACACATCATATAACCGTAAACCAAGTCAATTGACAAAGATAAAAGGTACCAAGTCAAGTGAAAAGATGACAACAATAAACAAAGTCAAGTGACAAAAGATACAAATTACCAAGTCAAGTGACAAGATGCCAGCAATAATCCAAGTCAAATGACAAATGATACAATGCTACACATCATATAACAGTAAACCAAGTCAAGTGACAAGACGCCAACAATAAACCAAGTCAAGTGACAAAGTCACAAGTTACCAAGTCAATTAACAAAAGATACAATGTTCCACGCGGTCATAGAACAGTAATACAAGTGAGTACATAATATAGTATACATCAACTCACAGGTGTCAAGTCCCCAGTGTCACTAACACCCGGCGGGGCCGGCTGGCGCGCGGGGGTGGCGGGGGAGGCGCGGGCGCGTGCCGCCGCGTTAGGGGTGCCCGCCGCCGCCGCCCCCGTGCGATGGGGGGATCAGCACCGCTTGCTGGGGGGAGGAATATAGGTACATGTTTAAACTAAATAAACACATATTCAAACAATCGCAAACCGTGTATGTACAGAAGTACTCTAATAGTTATTGGGGTTGAGGTAGTGAGGTGGTGGGTAGTGTTGTGTGGGAGAGGTAGTGTGGTTACCTGCAGCGAGTGCGGGTGGTGGTTGTGTGGGTGCGGGTGCGCGTGGTTGAGGTAGTGAGGTGGTGGGTAGTGTTGTGTGGGAGAGGTAGTGTGGTTACCTGCAGCGAGTGCGGGTGGTGGTTGTGTGGGTCGGCGTGCGCGTGGTTGAGGTAGTGAGGTGGTGGGTAGTGTTGTGTGGGAGAGGTAGTGTGGTTACCTGCAGCGAGTGCAGGTGGTGGTTGTGTGGGTGCGGGTGCGCGTGGTTGAGGTAGTGAGGTGGTGGGTAGTGTTGTGTGGGAGAGGTAGTGTGGTTACCTGCAGCGAGTGCGGGTGGTGGTTGTGTGGGTGCGGGTGCGCGTGGTTGAGGTAGTGAGGTGGTGGGTAGTGTTGTGTGGGAGAGGTAGTGTGGTTACCTGCAGCAAGTGCGGGTGGTGGTTGTGTGGGTCGGCGTGCGCGTGGTTGAGGTAGTGAGGTGGTGGGTAGTGTTGTGTGGGAGAGGTAGTGTGGTTACCTGCAGCGAGTGCGGGTGGTGGTTGTGTGGGTCGGCGTGCGCGTGGTTGAGGTAGTGAGGTGGTGGGTAGTGTTGTGTGGGAGAGGTAGTGTGGTTACCTGCAGCGAGTGCAGGTGGTGGTTGTGTGGGTGCGGGTGCGCGTGGTTGAGGTAGTGAGGTGGTGGGTAGTGTTGTGTGGGAGAGGTAGTGTGGTTACCTGCAGCGAGTGCGGGTGGTGGTTGTGTGGGTGCGGGTGCGCGTGGTTGAGGTAGTGAGGTGGTGGGTAGTGTTGTGTGGGAGAGGTAGTGTGGTTACCTGCAGCGAGTGCGGGTGGTGGTTGTGTGGGTGCGGGTGCGCGTGGTTGAGGTAGTGAGGTGGTGGGTAGTGTTGTGTGGGAGAGGTAGTGTGGTTACCTGCAGCGAGTGCGGGTGGTGGTTGTGTGAGTGCGGGTGCGCGTGGTTGAGGTAGTGAGGTGGTGGGTAGTGTTGTGTGGGAGAGGTAGTGTGGTTACCTGCAGCGAGTGCGGGTGGTGGTTGTGTGGGTGCGGGTGCGCGTGGTTGAGGTAGTGAGGTGGTGGGTAGTGTTGTGTGGGAGAGGTAGTGTGGTTACCTGCAGCGAGTGCGGGTGGTGGTTGTGTGGGTGCGGGTGCGCGTGGTTGAGGTAGTGAGGTGGTGGGTAGTGTTGTGTGGGAGAGGTAGTGTGGTTACCTGCAGCGAGTGCGGGTGGTGGTTGTGTGGGTGCGGGTGCGCGTGGTTGAGGTAGTGAGGTGGTGGGTAGTGTTGTGTGGGAGAGGTAGTGTGGTTACCTGCAGCGAGTGCGGGTGGTGGTTGTGTGGGTGCGGGTGCGCGTGGTTGAGGTAGTGAGGTGGTGGGTAGTGTTGTGTGGGAGAGGTAGTGTGGTTACCTGCAGCGAGTGCGGGTGGTGGTTGTGTGGGTGCGGGTGCGCGTGGTTGAGGTAGTGAGGTGGTGGGTAGTGTTGTGTGGGAGAGGTAGTGTGGTTACCTGCAGCGAGTGCGGGTGGTGGTTGTGTGGGTCGGCGTGCGCGTGGTTGAGGTAGTGAGGTGGTGGGTAGTGTTGTGTGGGAGAGGTAGTGTGGTTACCTGCAGCGAGTGCGGGTGGTGGTTGTGTGGGTCGGCGTGCGCGTGGTTGAGGTAGTGAGGTGGTGGGTAGTGTTGTGTGGGAGAGGTAGTGTGGTTACCTGCAGCGAGTGCGGGTGGTGGTTGTGTGGGTGCGGGTGCGCGTGGTTGAGGTAGTGAGGTGGTGGGTAGTGTTGTGTGGGAGAGGTAGTGTGGTTACCTGCAGCGAGTGCGGGTGGTGGTTGTGTGGGTCGGCGTGCGCGTGGTTGAGGTAGTGAGGTGGTGGGTAGTGTTGTGTGGGAGAGGTAGTGTGGTTACCTGCAGCGAGTGCGGGTGGTGGTTGTGTGGGTGCGGGTGCGCGTGGTTGAGGTAGTGAGGTGGTGGGTAGTGTTGTGTGGGAGAGGTAGTGTGGTTACCTGCAGCGAGTGCGGGTGGTGGTTGTGTGGGTGCGGGTGCGCGTGGTTGAGGTAGTGAGGTGGTGGGTAGTGTTGTGTGGGAGAGGTAGTGTGGTTACCTGCAGCGAGTGCGGGTGGTGGTTGTGTGGGTGCGGGTGCGCGTGGTTGAGGTAGTGAGGTGGTGGGTAGTGTTGTGTGGGAGAGGTAGTGTGGTTACCTGCAGCGAGTGCGGGTGGTGGTTGTGTGGGTGCGGGTGCGCGTGGTTGAGGTAGTGAGGTGGTGGGTAGTGTTGTGTGGGAGAGGTAGTGTGGTTACCTGCAGCGAGTGCGGGTGGTGGTTGTGTGGGTGCGGGTGCGCGTGGTTGAGGTAGTGAGGTGGTGGGTAGTGTTGTGTGGGAGAGGTAGTGTGGTTACCTGCAGCGAGTGCGGGTGGTGGTTGTGTGGGTGCGGGTGCGCGTGGTTGAGGTAGTGAGGTGGTGGGTAGTGTTGTGTGGGAGAGGTAGTGTGGTTACCTGCAGCGAGTGCGGGTGGTGGTTGTGTGGGTCGGCGTGCGCGTGGTTGAGGTAGTGAGGTGGTGGGTAGTGTTGTGTGGGAGAGGTAGTGTGGTTACCTGCAGCGAGTGCGGGTGGTGGTTGTGTGGGTCGGCGTGCGCGTGGTTGAGGTAGTGAGGTGGTGGGTAGTGTTGTGTGGGAGAGGTAGTGTGGTTACCTGCAGCGAGTGCGGGTGGTGGTTGTGTGGGTGCGGGTGCGCGTGGTTGAGGTAGTGAGGTGGTGGGTAGTGTTGTGTGGGAGAGGTAGTGTGGTTACCTGCAGCGAGTGCGGGTGGTGGTTGTGTGGGTCGGCGTGCGCGTGGTTGAGGTAGTGAGGTGGTGGGTAGTGTTGTGTGGGAGAGGTAGTGTGGTTACCTGCAGCGAGTGCGGGTGGTGGTTGTGTGGGTGCGGGTGCGCGTGGTTGAGGTAGTGAGGTGGTGGGTAGTGTTGTGTGGGAGAGGTAGTGTGGTTACCTGCAGCGAGTGCGGGTGGTGGTTGTGTGGGTCGGCGTGCGCGTGGTTGAGGTAGTGAGGTGGTGGGTAGTGTTGTGTGGGAGAGGTAGTGTGGTTACCTGCAGCGAGTGCGGGTGGTGGTTGTGTGGGTCGGCGTGCGCGTGGTTGAGGTAGTGCAGGTGATGGTGAGCGTTGCCCGCGCCCGCGTTCATCAGCGGACATAACATCTGAAACAATAACACATACGTTAAACATCAAAGGAGCGAGGCGACGGTGACTGAGCGCGACCTTTTTATAATTGCGTCCACAACCCATACAAAATGTTCCCAATAAGATGCAAATAAAAGAGTGGTCGTCACCTGGAAGGGCGGTTGCTGGTAGTGATGGTGCGGATGCGGAGTGTGCGCGGGCGAGGGCGGCGGGTAGAGCGCGGCCGTTATCTAATTGCGACAATCATCCATATAACATGTACCCAACTAGGTGTAATTAAAGAGTGGTTGTCGTCGTAGTGATGAGAGTCCGGACTGCTGTATTCGTATTTACTCAACCATTTTATAATTGCGTCCACAACCCATACAAAATGTTCCCAACGAGGTGCAATTAAATACTAATCCTACCTAGAAGTCAGGCTAGTAGTGGTCTAGTGGCGGTGCAGCATGAACTGTGTATGTTACTAAAGATGAACCATTTTATAATTGCGTCCAATCTCAATACAAAATGACGACACACGAATGACATAACGATGCAATTAAAGAGTGGTTGTCACCTGGAAGGGCGGTTGCTGGTAATGGTGGTGCAGTATGAACTGTTTTGCTGTGTATGTCACTAAAGATGAACCATTTTATAATTGCGTCTACAACCCATACAAAATGTTCCCATCTAGATGCAAATAAAGAGTGGTCGTCACCTGGAAGGGTGGTTGCTGGTAGTGATGGTGCGGATGCGGAGTGTGCGCGGGCGAGGGCGGCGGGTAGAGCGCGGGCGAGGCGGCCGGGGAGGCGGCGGGAGGAGCGTACGACTCCGTGCTTCCCACTCCTACTCCCACGCCTCCTACGCCGCCGTGGTGGTACATTCGGACCTGGAGATAACAACAACATATTAAAGCGTTACTGTACTTAGGGTCAGTTTTTATCTTACATATGGTAATAATTATTGTAAATCGTGTTCTGGGCTACACAATCATTCTACCACGCAGTGCTTAAATGCAGTAAGATGGTTATAATATGGAATTGGTGAAATAGTCTTTAATTTGCGCGCAAAAAGGTAGATTTAACACACTTACATAATATAACTTCTTCTATTTATACGTTCAGATTGTAATCCGGAGACTGGGTACAAATCTATTTGTACCATAATTCCAATGACAGTGTTTCGACTGTTTCCTATAGGCCTTAATCTTGGCTGCGGGCTGCGACAAACTGCAGGTTGTTCACACAAATTATATCTGTGATTTGACTATGTAAGTAGTAAGTGTAGGCGATTCATTCATTCATTAGTGCTACGGATGGTGCGGGTAGGGCACAAATCAAACCTGTCACCTGCACACGGCACCTGCACGGCCGAACCTACGCCCACTGTACACCAGGGTACTATAGTACAGTATACATACCATGGGATGGTGGTAGTGCTGCGGATGGTGCGGGTAGGGCACGAAGGGCTGCATGGGCGCGGGCGCGAGGAGAGGCTGCCCCGTCGCCGTCGCCACCTGCACGGCCGAACCTACGCCCACTGTACACCAGGGTACTATAGTACAGTATACATACCATGGGATGGTGGTAGTGCTGCGGATGGTGCGGGTAGGGCACGAAGGGCTGCATGGGCGCGGGCGCGAGGAGAGGCTGCCCCGTCGCCGTCGCCACCTGCACGCCCGAACCTACGCCCACTGTACACCAGGGTACTATAGTACAGTATACATACCATGGGATGGTGGTAGTGCTGCGGATGGTGCGGGTAGGGCACGAAGGGCTGCATGGGCGCGGGCGCGAGGAGAGGCTGCCCCGTCGCCGTCGCCACCTGCACGCCCGAACCTACGCCCACTGTACACCAGGGTACTATAGTACAGTATACATACCATGGGATGGTGGTAGTGCTGCGGATGGTGCGGGTAGGGCACGAAGGGCTGCATGGGCGCGGGCGCGAGGAGAGGCTGCCCCGTCGCCGTCGCCACCTGCACGCCCGAACCTACGCCCACTGTACACCAGGGTACTATAGTACAGTATACATACCATGGGATGGTGGTAGTGCTGCGGATGGTGCGGGTAGGGCACGAAGGGCTGCATGGGCGCGGGCGCGAGGAGAGGCTGCCCCGTCGCCGTCGCCACCTGCACGCCCGAACCTACGCCCACTGTACACCAGGGTACTATAGTACAGTATACATACCATGGGATGGTGGTAGTGCTGCGGATGGTGCGGGTAGGGCACGAAGGGCTGCATGGGCGCGGGCGCGAGGAGAGGCTGCCCCGTCGCCGTCGCCACCTGCACGCCCGAACCTACGCCCACTGTACACCAGGGTACTATAGTACAGTATACATACCATGGGATGGTGGTAGTGCTGCGGATGGTGCGGGTAGGGCACGAAGGGCTGCATGGGCGCGGGCGCGAGGAGAGGCTGCCCCGTCGCCGTCGCCACCTGCACGCCCGAACCTACGCCCACTGTACACCAGGGTACTATAGTACAGTATACATACCATGGGATGGTGGTAGTGCTGCGGATGGTGCGGGTAGGGCACGAAGGGCTGCATGGGCGCGGGCGCGAGGAGAGGCTGCCCCGTCGCCGTCGCCACCTGCACGCCCGAACCTACGCCCACTGTACACCAGGGTACTATAGTACAGTATACATACCATGGGATGGTGGTAGTGCTGCGGATGGTGCGGGTAGGGCACGAAGGGCTGCATGGGCGCGGGCGCGAGGAGAGGCTGCCCCGTCGCCGTCGCCACCTGCACGCCCGAACCTACGCCCACTGTACACCAGGGTACTATAGTACAGTATACATACCATGGGATGGTGGTAGTGCTGCGGATGGTGCGGGTAGGGCACGAAGGGCTGCATGGGCGCGGGCGCGAGGAGAGGCTGCCCCGTCGCCGTCGCCACCTGCACGCCCGAACCTACGCCCACTGTACACCAGGGTACTATAGTACAGTATACATACCATGGGATGGTGGTAGTGCTGCGGATGGTGCGGGTAGGGCACGAAGGGCTGCATGGGCGCGGGCGCGAGGAGAGGCTGCCCCGTCGCCGTCGCCACCTGCACGCCCGAACCTACGCCCACTGTACACCAGGGTACTATAGTACAGTATACATACCATGGGATGGTGGTAGTGCTGCGGATGGTGCGGGTAGGGCACGAAGGGCTGCATGGGCGCGGGCGCGAGGAGAGGCTGCCCCGTCGCCGTCGCCACCTGCACGCCCGAACCTACGCCCACTGTACACCAGGGTACTATAGTACAGTATACATACCATGGGATGGTGGTAGTGCTGCGGATGGTGCGGGTAGGGCACGAAGGGCTGCATGGGCGCGGGCGCGAGGAGAGGCTGCCCCGTCGCCGTCGCCACCTGCACGCCCGAACCTACGCCCACTGTACACCAGGGTACTATAGTACAGTATACATACCATGGGATGGTGGTAGTGCTGCGGATGGTGCGGGTAGGGCACGAAGGGCTGCATGGGCGCGGGCGCGAGGAGAGGCTGCCCCGTCGCCGTCGCCACCTGCACGCCCGAACCTACGCCCACTGCACATCAGGGTACTTGTTACAACCACGGTCAACATATAGGGCCATACCTCACCGAGACGCCACGGCGACGTGGCCAGCGACGTCGCCAACTAGTTCTTATTGAGATGTATGACGGCTAACTCACTTGGCGACTGACTGGCGAAAAGGAACGCCATACATATCCATGGCGACGTCGCTGGCCACGTCGCCATGGCATCTCGGTGAGGTATGGGCCATACAGTCATGTGACTCCCTACAAGCGGTTATGTTTTTAATTTTTAAGTGATTTCCTATTTTTTTAAGTGGGGGAATGTGTAAGGACATTTATTGTGAAATCAGCGCCAGCAAAATTTATGTAGAGCGACTGTCCGGCGCCCCCCTCCGTCGGCAGTCGTCTCGAAAACTTCACGGCCCTAAGCCGTAGATGTATAATAATTGATTAAAATTACAGTGTTTTCATACAAACATTTCATTTAATACCACATAGACTCATAACCTGTAAACACGACATATAACTCCAACAAACTCAGGGTCGCGCGTTGCAACGATTTGGGTAGGGTTCGGTAGGCAGCGAGGTGCCGAATAGACGTTTTTATGCAGTAAACTTCCGAACAATGGTTGCGAATTAGTAAAAAATATCACAAAGTATCTAACTCTTTTTGTGATTTTGAGTAATTCACAATAATAACAATAACAACCGCTTCTAGGGAGTCACATTACTCTATATCTCTACCGTGTTACAACTGTATCAACTACGTAAATACACCGACTAGCCCGCGATATCCGCGAGTTCATTCGCTGTTTTTACATAGTTAATTTATGGATAACGCGTTAGTTTTCAAAAAAGTATATTAATACGTCCTAGGGGGTTAGACAAGCGCCAATCGTTTGTCGCTATCGCTAAAAAAATGTACTTAGATGACGGTCGTTGCCGTTTGTTTTTCGATAACGAGTGTCATCTCAGTACATTTTCTTAGCGATAACAACAAACGATTGGCGCTTATCTAGGCCCCTGGTCCTCTTCAATCAATCTCAAGTCACAATTCGCCGTAACACTTAAGGTTTGCTTTAGAGATGTTTCGGACACCGATGTGCAGACATTAAGATATTATTTTAAATCATTATTATTACTTATTTTACTATTCAGCACAACGTCCTAATCCAAGACTAACATTTTTACCAGTTGACCTGTAACCGGAAAGAATCTAGAAGAAAATGAAAGGAGTGCAAACAATAGCATGGACAACTATGAAAAACGTTTTAAAGTTACAATATCTACAGATTTTTGACTCCTCCTTATTTTACATGTTTAATTTCTTAATTATATAGGTATTTATTTCATCTAACGAATAAAAACTATTTTGTACATGAAGTGCAGTAATTATCGATTAAATTAATTTAGTTCCGCTATTTTCCGCAGGACTTTTTTCGTGAAAAGCAGAGAGCTTCTAGTTCTACTTCTATCTAAAAACACCGATTAAACTATACGATTTTGAAAACTAACGCGAGCGTTATTCATATTAACTATGTAAACATACCGACTAAACTTACGGATATAAAAGTCGAAGCTAGGCTCGACCCTGGGTTGTAGTTGTAGCCATCGTCGCGACCTCAACGCGTGAGCTAATGAGACTTCGCAATAGTCCAAAACCCAGGGTCGAGCCTAGCTTCGACTTTTATATCCGTGAGTTTAGTCGGTATATTAACATAGTTAATACCGATTAAACTCATAAACTATTTAAGCACTCTCGCTATTTAAGCTTTTTAGCTCTTTTTAATTATTTTTTTACTTTTTCTTTTATAAGTGTGTCTCCTATTTTATCCATCAAGTGTCCGAAACCGTGGTTGCGACATTCTCAGGAACATTTGACATAAGTTGTGCCGTTTTGTTGTTTTAGTTATGGTTCACATAGAGGTTACATTTAAAAGATCATCGTTTTGAAAGAAAGGAGAACTAAGTATAATAACATGTTATACGTACCTTTCCTGTAGCTCCTCTGTTGTTGTTGCATGGGAGCGTGCTGCCCCGCGCCCCCCGCCACTCCGGCCACGCCCGCACCCCCGCCCATCGCACCGTATGCCAACTGAAATGTTACAACCTTCATCAATATGGGTCTATAAATAAATAAATATCTTTATTGCAGACACAGTATGATCCATAGTAAAATCTAATAAAATTAAGTTAATAAACAATTAAATACCATATTAATGGTAATTTGTCATCAATTCCTTTTATGTTACAATGTCGAGCCATCGTCGATACGTTTCAGTCAGCGGCAGCCTATCTGCCAAACTTTTTATTATCTTATTTCTGCACGTGCCAACCCTGGACATGAACATAGCTATTCGTTTTCGCTGTATTGCATTGAAAGAGTCAACTCTTGCCTGAGTGAACATCCCGGAGGCGCTACAATGCCATTTCAGACCCATCAGGTGTCTGAAGACGTTATTGTAGGCCACCCGGGTAGTATCATGAGATTTTTCGTGTATTTTGTCCAGAGCTGGCACGTATAGAAACTCTGACAGAAGGACTATAGGCTCTATACTAGCCCAATCGGTTGTAGCTAACGCTGAAAATGTACTGAGATGACAGTGACTGAGCCTGTGGTTTGCGGCAGTACCTACACTTCTTGTTTCACAAAATTTACATACTCTTAGATACGAAAAAAATGTTGTTAGACTATCGCCAATTGCTAGTGACTAACACTAAAACATTGTACTGTGACAGTCGTTATCTTTCGTTTTTCCACGACTGTCATTCTAGTAGCAGGGCTAGTCACTTATCCGTTAGGGAACCGGACCGAAGACCGAATTGTCAAAAATGTATGGAATGACGTATTACGTCGTATCGATTTAACCGTCATTTCATATATTTTTGACAATTCGGTCTTCGGTTCGATACCCTGACGGATAAGTGAATATCCCTACTGTACATATCTTAGAGTTAAATACAAGTGATTGGGCTTGTCCAAGACTGCTGTTTCCTTTGATTAGTGACAGAATCAGCACTTCTTGTTTTGGCTCAGAAAGATTAGACAAGCACTAATCGCTTTTAGCTAACACTAAACAATGTAGTGAGATGACTGTCAATATCGTTCGTTTTCCACAACGACAGTCATTCCAGTACATTTTTTTCGTTAGCTAAAAGAGATTGACGCTTGTCTAACAACATCTCTGTATCAGTATTTTATTTAGTATCTTTGTAAATTTTATGTTTCCATAAAGAATTGCCTTATCTAATCTTTTATAAGCATTTATCTTGTATTTTTCCTGACAAGAAATTATAATTTAATAAGGATTGTACGGGATAAAGGATATTTTTCTTAACCTTTAACCACTAAACGTAATCATCATCCGTGGGAAACATACGGCAATAACATGTAGCAGTAAGTGGGTTATTATCAAACACCACGTGCTCCTGATAACTATTCGCCGGGGCACGGAGGCGAACTGATAAATCAAATTTATTGCTGTCTTATCGGGGTATTGGTAACTATGTTAACAGTAATGACAGTTTGTTCGTTTGTGAATTTATTGATATGAAGGCACGAACGTCTCGACCAATCTGAAAATATTACCAATTTTGAAATATTAATTTGTAGAATTTACTTTGTTCTTTCTTTAGTCAAGTTTTAGACAATACTATGTTAAAATGATTAATTATTCAAAGTTTGATGCTAAAGGTAAAGGGTTAATACATACAAGTGTATCTTCTTCACATTTTTTGACTTTGCCCGATTCTACTAGGCGGATTATGATCAAGTTTTATTAATTTGATATCATTTAGTTTTTTTTTAACTTAGGGAACAGTGCAAGTTTCATTGAAATCGGTTCAGAGGTTTCCAAGATACGAAACAAACATGCGTTTCGTCTTCGAGAATTATTCGAGAGCTTAATACTCGAGGACTTCTTAATTATTATTTCTCATAACATTTTTATTTACGTGTTTATTATAATTATTAAGATGCTCATGAATATTTATAATCATTTCTAAAAAAACCGTGAGAACAGAACAAACCGCGCAAACAAACTAATATGTATTGATTACATTAAATCATACAAAGCCCAGTATATCAGTGACATTCACATTGCAAAGTCCACTCCATCATGTGGTACATATTATGGCTAGTATTAACTTTAATATTAATAAAAGTGTATAATAAACTGTCTATGGGAAAATATTACCATGATACCGTAATGAGTGGCAAAGTGGTCATAGTAACTGGTGGTAACAGTGGAATAGGATTTGCCACAGCTTTGGAACTAGCTAAGCGAGGCGCCAGAGTTATTCTTGGATGTCGTGATAACAAAAGAGGATTACGTGCAGTTGAAAAAATCAAACGACTCTCGAAAAACAAGTGGATTAGACATATCGAACTGGATTTAGCTTCGTTGTCTTCTGTGAGGAATTTCGTAAAGGAATTTACAGCGACTGAAGCGAAATTGGACGTCCTTGTCAACAATGCTGGAACGAGCGGGATAAGCCAAGACAAAACCGAAGATGGTATCGTACGTGATATGCAAATCAATCACTTTGGACCTTTCTTGTTGACTCTACTTTTATTACCAATATTGAAGAAATCTGAACCGAGTCGAGTGATAATTCTAACGTCTGTGTTACACAGATTTGGTCGAATAGATAACCTGAACAAGGAGAATTATTACACGTACGTCCAAGCGTTTTGTAACAGCAAATTGTGTAATATACTCTTCAGTACAGAGTTGGCTAAAAGGCTGGAAGGTACTGGTGTCAACGTGAATGCTGCCCATCCGGGACAAGTCAACACATCTTTATATAAATCAACTATATTTGAAAAGTTAAGAAGTATGGTTTTATATTCATTCTTCAAAAGTCCTTTCGATGGGGCTCAGACGTGTGTGTATTTGGCGTGCTCGGAAGAATGTGACCAAGTCAGTGGGAGGTATTTCGCCGATTGTGTGGAAAGTAAAATGAGTTTGAAAGTGAACGATGAAAATGCCAAAGCTTTGTGGAGCTTATCGGAAGAACTGGTTAAGTTAAGACCGGAGGAGAAGATTTGATCTGTGATTTAGATTAATAGATAAATGTGGAGTTATGAGATATTTGTACTAATAAATGATTTTTTAATTATTTAAATTTCGTTGTAATTCAGTAATTTTATTACCATGAATTAAATAATTTTAATCGTTAGTTAATATCGTCCTATGTTAGATATGATCCTCCCCTATTTGTGCCGCGCATTCAGGTCTTTTCTACTATAGTTAATGACTAATATCCACAATATCGCCAATAAGAGGAAGTTTGAGGCGAAATATTATAATATGACAGGCTAACTTTCTTTTAATTTTCACTTACCAGTCTTAGCCTAAACTGCCCCAATTCTGGACAAAGGCATCCCTCAATGACGTACTTAAAATATAAATATTAAGTAGGCATTTTCACATTTATTAAACACCGAATAGGATTTATTCTACTAGCACATATGTAATATTATAGCTCTATCGACACAAATTTACACCAATTCACAAACATACGAGTACAACAGCAAACAGTTTCTGCGCATGCTTGCTTATTTTATTATTAGTTCATTATCTGACTGACTCTATGACCAGTTAGAAATCTCATTATATTCGATGCGAATCCGTAAAATATAAGAACAGTTTTCGTAAAAATACTACTATGACCACTTCGATCCTTCAAAAACAGTCCGATGACGGACAATCTGTGTTCACTCAGGATAGATTATAATTCTTATAATAAATTCGGATTCGGTTTTTTTATAAAATGAAGAAGACGAGCAAGGGTCTTGCTCGTCTCCTGATGTTAAGAGATAACACTACCCATAATCCACAAGCCAACCAGGATTTTACAATGATGTAAAACGCTGGGAGCACTGCATCACAACACTTACTCAAGAGTCATAAGCTGTGGAGACTCTACGATCCAGTAATGTCACTAGGTACAGTGCCCTCCTACCGAAGAACAGTAACGTTTTCACATCACTACTCAAGAGTAATTTTGTGCGCAAGCGCCACTTTTACTTAGAAATCCTTCTTTTGAGGCATTGTCAGATAGATTCAAGATGAAAAAAAAAAAATGTTTCTTCGACTATGATTTGTAATTTTGATAAAATTAAGTGCATATACGTTGGTCAGTTATGGAAGTAATTAACTATTATCTTTCTTTATCGTTATGCATTTTTATAAGTAGATTAAGTTTTGGATTAAAATGATAGTAGATAATTTGTCGCTATGCAAAAAATTAATTAGATTGATCATGATAAATATCAAATCAATCTTATTACCATACTTTTTCGTGTTTTTATATAATCTTTGATGTCAAAATCGAGCAAATCAAGTGCGTGACGACAAATTTCACCTTCTGATTTCTGCAATAGAGGCTTCTCTATAAATCTGGGTAAGGTCGTGGTAACTTACCCAGACGAGATTTCGCATTGAGAAACCCTATGTTAAAAATATAATACCGTTGCAACGTTTTAACTTCTTATATTTTAATAGAATATATTGTACGGTCTACCGTAACAATAATGTAATATTATGATGTGCGGACTCGTATTACATATTCTAACTAATATACTTGTAACTGTAACATAACATATTTAGTACTAATAAAGCATCCGTGCTCACTACACGTGTGTCGTACTCATTCTCGTGCCCTCTATCTACGAACTCTTAACTAACTACTAAAGGTGTAAACCGTACATCTTTATGGTCCTTCGAGCGACTAGCTAAATAACAATTCGAGGCCCGTACATCTTTATGGTCCTTCGAGCGAAGAACTAACAATTCGAGGCCCATACAACTTTATGGTCCTTCGAGCGAAGAACTAACAATTCGAGGCCCATACAACTTTATGGTCCTTCGAGCGAAGAATTAACTAACAATTCGAGGCCCATACAACTTTATGGTCCTTCGAACCCTAACAACTTTTGAACATTTGTACGCGCTTGGACATTCGTGTGAACTTACCGTGATTACATAAGTTTCTCTGCAAGTACGCAACAGCAACAATCTGTGGATATTCTATCTACTTAACAACTATTTTTGAGGTGTGGTTTGTGTTTCTTTTTGCGGTAGCAAATCGGTTCAGTCGGCCTCCCACAAGCGGGTCTCACCGGCTGGATTGAGAAGGTGCACATACCGTAGAGAGGATATAGATCACATTCTCAAAAAATGAGCACCGTCGAAGAAATTATCGACACTCAACAACAACTTCGAGAGGGCATCGAACAACTACAACGAAACTTTAAAAAGGATGGAGCCGAACGCAAAACTCCAGCCTACATCAAGAAACGACTTGAAACTCTGGAAACCTACTGGGCAGAGTTTCAAAACAACCATATCAAACTTTACAACTATGAAGACCGTAACTACACATATTTTACGGAAAATCATTACGAACAAACTAAACAACTCTACAACGAAGCTCGCCGGTTTATCAGCTCTGCTGCTGAGAGCGCCGCGAGCATCCCTCAGAAGCGTGACAAGTCACCACTACCGCGGAAACAATTACTAGGTGAAGCGTCCGTTGCTGAGATACAACAACCAACTATCAACGTTCCAACAATGTCGCAAGGTAACGCAAGCAAGACCGACGAAATGCTGCGCAAACAACGATCCAACTTTAAGGCATTTACCAGAACCATTGGAACAATAAATGTCGAAACAATAACAGAGAAGTGGGAGTTTGATGACACTCTCAAAACGCTAGAAGCAAGGTGGAAGGCAATCGATTCCCTTCACTGGGATATCGACTGTGAACTAACAACCAACAACACTGAATACGAACAAACCTACGAGATCTACGAGAAGCAATATCTCAAACTCAAAAAAGAAATAAATTCAAAAATGTGGTCTTTATCACACAAAGACAAATCAACACCGAAAATAGAACTACCAACATTCAGCGGCTCTTACACTACATGGACGTCTTTCAAGGACTTGTTCACCGAGACGATCCATACTAATCCAACGCTATCAAGTGCCCAGAAAATGCAATTTCTCAAGGCCAAACTTAAAGGTGAAGCGGAAAAACTGATTCAACACTTATCTATCAGTTCCGAAAACTACCAAATCTGCTGGGACATATTAAACCACAGATATAATAACAAGAAACTAATATTTACATCTCACTTAAACGCTATGCTTAACCTACCTACTGTACAACACCAAACATCTGCCGCTATCAAGAAGGTACATGACACCGCAACCGAGTGCATAAATGCTATCAAAAACCTTGACGTTGACACCTCGACTTGGGATCCTATTTTGGTGCATCTACTGTCGCAAAAATTGGATTCCGAAACCTACAACGACTACTGTGAATCTGTAACTGAACCGAGAGAGCTGCCAAAATTAACCGAATTTTTGAACTACCTTGAAAACAAATTTACAACCTTGGAATCTGCACGCCGCAAGCAACAGATTTCATCGAACGAGCAACAACAGTCGCAACGTGGTTCATCTTCATACAACAGAGTTCAGCATAACTACAAAGCATTTACCGCAAACCAAAATTGCAACAACAAAACAAACCCAAACCAACATAACGCAAGTTGGAATAAAGCACATTCCGTTCCCAGTAACGTGAGGTGCCCACATTGCAAAAAACAGCATGGACTCTTCCATTGCAACGAATTTCTCCAATTTCAATTGCGAGAACGCCGCTCTGTTGTTGCAAAACACAATTTATGCAAAAACTGCTTGTTTGACCACGAGGGCAAGCAGTGCACTTCAACAAAGAGATGCAGAGAATGCAATGCTGCTCACCATACTCTTCTACACGACCAGTCCTTCCGGAACAATTCGGCTAAACCACGCCTGGATGGACCTACTCAACTAACGCCCTCAACTTCAACTAACACAAATTTATCAACAGAACAAATTTCCGAGACTCTTTTGGCGACAGCACTGGTGAAGGTCACGACTAAAGACGGCTCGCAAATTATATTACGAGCACTGATCGACCAGGGGTCTCAAATATCGTTGCTAACAGAAAACGCTGCCCAACTGCTAGAAATACCTCGTAAAAAATTTAAAGGCATTATATTCGGCGTTGGAGCACATGAGAGCAACTGCAAAGGTGCAATCGACATAACTTGTACATCTATTTACACCAAAAATACATTCCAAACACGTGTATACGTTATGCGACACCTAGTAAACAAACTACCAAGCCGAACATTCCAAGCACCATCTACTTGGAACCACCTTGAAGGCATCCAACTAGCCGACCCGGAATTCAACATCAGTCGACCGATAGATATACTATTCGGAGCCGACGTCTACTCTAACATTATCTTGGGCGGTATCATCAAAGGTCAACCGACCCAACCTATCGCACAACAAACTCAACTTGGCTGGATTATATGTGGCAATATGACCACATCCTATCAATGCAACGTCGTACTCAACAATTTGGACGACATCAGCAGATTTTGGGAAGTTGAAGACGTCTCTGAAGGCGGCGACATGTCTACAGATGACCTTCACTGCCTACAACTATATCAAGCTACAACGAAACGCAACGAAGACGGACGCTACGTCGTACGACTTCCTCTTCACGAAGACATCAACGAAAAACTCGGCGACTCCAAGCCGAAAGCAACAGCACAATTTTACCAGCTTGAAAGGAAATTTGACAAAACAAAATCCTTGGCTGTAAAATATAAACAATTTATGTCGGAATACTCGGAAATGCAACACATGCATCAAAGTACTTGTAACGAGACGCCGAGCTACTATTTACCGCATCACTGTGTGCAACGGGCCGACTCCACAACAACGCCACTTCGCGTCATATTCAACGCATCAGCAAAAACTTCGTCGGGCTTGAGCCTCAACGATTTGATGTACGGTGGCCCAAATTTACAAACAGATTTATTTTCACAAATTTTGAAACTGAGAATGTACAAAATTGCACTCACTGGTGACATATCGAAGATGTTTCGACAAATTTTGTGTCATGAAGATGACCAAAAATTCCAAAAAATACTTTGGCGAGACTCACCTAACGAACCTCTACGAGAATACGCTCTAGCAACAGTTACTTACGGTCTCAAGGCATCCCCGTTCCTCGCGATGATGACCCTGAAACGACTTGCAAGTGACGAAAAACACAACTACCCTGAAGCCGCTGCTATTCTGGAATCATCCTTCTACATGGACGACCTGTTATGCAGCGCACCTGACCTTGAAACAGCAACAAGGATCAAAACCGACCTAACAAACTTACTCAAGGCCGGAGGCTTCCCCTTGAGGAAGTGGTCATCAAACAATCGAGTACTACTCGAAAAACAACCTAACGACGAACAAGAAACATTTGATTTCAAGCACCAAGAGACTACAAAAACCTTGGGTCTACGCTGGAGTCCTAACGAAGACAACTTTAACTTTCAACTACAATTTGAACCGAACACATCAACCAAGGTCACCAAACGGAAGCTACTTTCTGAAATCTCGAAGATCTTTGACCCACTGGGGTGGCTGAGCCCTGTAACAACAAAACTAAAACTATTATTTCAACGAGTGTGGCAACTTGATCTGCGATGGGATGACGAAATTCCGGTGGCTGTAAACAACGAATGGGAGAAAATTAAAGCGGAACTACATGAAATCAACGAGATTCAAATCCCCAGATGGCTACAAGTCAACAAGGGAGACGACCTTGAACTTCACGGCTTCTGTGACTCATCGCAAAATGCCTACGCTTGCGTTATTTATTGCAAGAACAAGACAACTAACGCAGTCGTGATACTGGCGGCGAAATCAAGGCTTGTACCTACAAAGAAAACAATAACTCTACCAAGGCTCGAACTATGTGCAGCGCAACTACTCTCAAAACTAATGCTGAAAGTTCAAGAAAGCCTTACAAACCACAAGATTACCATTTTTGGGTGGTCTGACTCAACGGCCGTATTGGGTTGGTTACAAGGAGACCCCAATCGCTGGAAGCCGTTCGTGTCCAACAGAGTGAAGAAAATAACTCAAGTTATTCCAGCAAACTGCTGGCGCTACGTGAAGTCCTCAGAAAACTCAGCTGATTGTGCCAGTCGTGGCATTTTACCGAGTCAACTGAAAACTCATCAACTGTGGTGGGAGGGGCCAGAATGGCTACCAAACTACTTACCTTCTGAGGAACCGCAAACTCACGAAACTACTGAAGATCTGAAAAAACAACAAACAAACGTCACCGTGCAACCGCCTGCATATGACGTAATACAAGCCTTACTTACGAGAAACAGCTGTTTGACTCGGGTTACTCGCGTTATCGCTTGGATACTACGCGCAGGAATTCGTGACGTCAACCGGCCGAAGCATTTAACTGCATCTGAAATCAGAAAAGCAAGAAACATTTTAATAAAGCATGTACAACTTACCTCATTTGAAGACGAAATCAAAAACCTGAAACAAAACAAAGAGCTGGATCGAAAAAGCAAACTTCTACCTCTGAGCCCATACCTAGACGATGAGGGGATACTCAGAGTGAAAGGTAGAATAAACAACGCCAACATTGACAATGAACAGAAAAATCCCGTCATCGTACCTCACGACGGCCGCTTCACTGAACTACTCATCGATCAAGCACACAAACTTACCTTCCACGGTGGTGCACGTCTTACCTCAGCAAACATACGAAAACAGTACTGGATAATTGGCGGCAACAGGGCTGTCAAAAAACGAATTTACAACTGCATAAAATGTAGAAGGCAAAACCCTATACAACATAGTCAACTGATGGGAGACTTACCGGCGCCGCGGTGTAATCCGACCCGACCGTTTTATCACACGGGCGTTGATTACACTGGATTCGTGGAAATTAAGTCAAACAAAGGCCGAGGTATAAAAACCACTAAGGGTTACATCGCTGTCTTCGTGTGCATGGTGACGAAGGCAGCACATCTGGAACTCGTCTCCGACCTCAGTTCGTCTGCATTCTTATCAGCTCTGCGGCGACTGGCGGCACGACGGGGCGCTCCACGTCACATGTATAGTGACAACGGGACAAACTTCCATGGAGCTAACAACACTTTAACTAAAGAATACTTCGATCTTAAAAACACACTTGACCCTGACTTCTACTCAGCGATAACAGACATGAACATTGAATGGCATTTTAATGCACCTTCATGGCCTAGCGCAGGCGGACTCTGGGAGAGTTGCGTGAAAAGCCTGAAGCACCACCTGAAAAGAGTTCTAGGGGAACAAAAACTTACCTTTGAAGAGCTGTCTACCCTGCTGGCACAACTGGAAGCCTGCTTGAACTCGAGACCTCTTCAACCTTTAACAGAAGATACTGAAGACATCGACTATCTGACACCGTCGCACTTCCTTTCAAGCGGCCCAACTTTAACTATTATCGAAACTGAAACAGATCAACGAACAAGATGGCAACTGGTGCAAAAAATCTTCAAGGACGTTTGGAAGAGATGGCAGTCAGAGTACTTAACACAACTGTCGTCAAGAAGCAAATGGCGACAGCCTAGAGAAAACATGAAGATAAACGATATTGTCGTGATCCACGACGCCAACCTGCCACCCGGAAAATGGGCTCTCGGCAGAGTTGTCGAACTTCACCATGGGAAAGACGGCTACGTACGAGTAGTGACTGTCCGCACCAAAAACGGCACACTGAAACGGCCTATAACGAAACTATCTAAACTACCTATAGCTAACGAAGAAGATAACAAACAAAATATACAAGACACAGAAACTGAAACTAAAGAAACAGAAACCAACAAGAGCAACGAAGAACAACCTGAAAGAACAAACGAACCTAGAAAACAAAGAAAATGCAAACGATTATGCAACTTTATCACAACGATGCTGTGGATGTTATCATTCATCTCGCCCGCTCGTTATAACTACAGCCTTACGAACATAAACAACAATCAAAGCATCTACTTCGACAAGGTCACGGATATGCACCTTGTACGCGACGAGTGGAAGCTTATCGTATACTACGATATGAATCCGTATTGGCAAGGTATACAAACCTATAACAATTACATAACTACACTCAACGAATCATGCTTCGAATCAGACAGACATGTGCAATGCGAAGTAGTGCTCCTCCAACTGCAACATGGGCTCACAGAGCTCACTTACTACAGCAACATGCTGCTTGGCAACAAAGTCTCCGAACGCAGACGTCGAAGAGGACTCATAGACGGCGTTGGATATCTAGCTAACAGCTTATTTGGCGTATTGGACGAACGATATGCGGAAAAATACGAAAAAGAAATCGATGCTCTAAAGGAAAACGACAAACATCTCGCTCAGCTGTGGAAAAATCAAACCTCCATAATAGAAGCTGAAAACAATATCCTCAAGAGAGTAGAATCGAGCATAAACAAACAATATAACAAGTACAAGGAGCACGTTAACAATTTAATTGAAGCCACGAACACACTGGCGACTCAAATTACACTCATCAAAACAAAGAATGACTTCATAATGCTGTCTATAATAGCGAACAACATTTTAACCAACTTGCGAAATCTACAAGAGACTTTACTCGAAACCATTAAATTTAACATACATTTGCTAAGTCCGCAACAACTTATCGATGAACTTAACATTATCTCCGGTCAACTATCAAAGGATTTAACTCTACCTATCGACAACATTCACATCGATCTGAGGAAACTATATCATCTTCTGAGGGTCAAAGCCATCATGAAGAAGAAATATTTCATTTTTGAGATCAGAATACCTTTGGTGACTCGAGACTCATATGAGATATTCAAGCTCATAACTATACCACAACAATTACGAGAATCAATGGTGACTATTAAACCCATTTCTTCTCACATCGCTATCAATCTACTTAAAGATGTCTACATACCGATGTCTACTAACGAACTGCAACGCTGCACTCCATTCAACGACGCAACTTTGATGTGTATGCTGCAACGACCTATCTTCTCTTTGAAGCCAGACAACAAACTATGTGTCAAGGACGACGAAACAAGTCAATGTGAAATGACACGAACAAAATATAACGATGTATGGACAGAGCTTAACAACGTGAACACTTACCTTTACTTCAGCTGTGGCCAAGTCGCTATCAGAATCATATGCGAGCATCAAGTTACCGTCGAACGCGTCACTAAGGCCGGCATTATCACTCTCGGCGATGGGTGCATTGTAAAGAGTGACTCACTGACTATATACTCGCACATGCAGCTATCTAATACGATAACAGTGCGATCAGCTGTTCAGAACGTAAACATTCCATCAATTAACAATGTATTCAACTTAACGTTACCTATCAAGAAAGAACTTTTATTTTCAACTGAGGCCGAGGATCAAGAACATCAACAATATTCAGCTCAACTAGAAAACATTGACAAACAACTCCAAGAAATGAAGGACGACAGTCTACCTAGCGATCGACTGTCACAGCATGACATTCATCAGTTCGCCGTGTTATACATTTTGACCGGCGTTGCTCTCATCGCGGCTGGTGTATACTTGTGGCGGCGCGTGCGGGCACGATATTCTGTCCCCTTTCACGCGGCCGCACACCAACTACCTGAGCCTACAGTTCAGCTCAGACATCTACCGACGACAACTGCAAGCAACGACGAGGATTCCTGCGGGGTTCGATCCTGGTCCCGCGTGGACAAAGCCACGTCTCCTCACCTACCTGCATTAAGTGATAGTGTAGTGTGAAATTTATAAGTTTTATCTTAAGTTTAAATTTGTTCTTTTCTCGCCCTCGGGAGCATGTACGGTCTACCGTAACAATAATGTAATATTATGATGTGCGGACTCGTATTACATATTCTAACTAATATACTTGTAACTGTAACATAACATATTTAGTACTAATAAAGCATCCGTGCTCACTACACGTGTGTCGTACTCATTCTCGTGCCCTCTATCTACGAACTCTTAACTAACTACTAAAGGTGTAAACCGTACATATATTATGTTGTGGTTGTCTGTAAGAAATTGCCTAGTGCGATAAGACCGCCGATTGTTAACCTACTTCATAACATATTATATTAATAAGTTATTTTTTTGTATATTTTTGGTTTGCAATAAAGCATTATTCTATTCTATGTTATATGTCAAGTGATTAAAGACATTCCTTCTGAAGGAGTATAAACCTTAATTACTTATTTACACCAATCCCTATATTGTTATTGTTATACACGAAAAGACATTATTAGTAACTCAAAAAACACTTGTTAAAAAAATAAAAACACTAAGCATCTGGTCAACAAAATCATACTTTTTTTTTGTTTTATGAAGTTTCTTAACTGTTTCTTGCTAATTTGACGTCGCTGATTTCAAATCTACCCTTAGTTTCTTTCTAGCAGCTCTAGTTTTAGTGAAACAGCTACTTCTTGAAATATCGTTACTCTGCTTACTTGAATTAATTTATAGTGCAAAAAATTACAAAAATTCTTAGATAATCCGCTATGTCTACGTAAAGAAGAACTTGTTTAAATGATCCGGATAGTTTTTATGCTGTTTGGTGTGCTTATATGTTAAGGAAATGCGTTTAAGTGCGTTTAATTCTGTGAAAAAGGCCTATTTTGACAACTTTGGGAAGCCATTACAAATGTTTAGTAAGCCTTGGATGCCGAATTTTGTATGTAGTAGTTACGTAACATCATTACGGCCTAATAAAAAAAGATTCACTTTAAAGCTCGAAAGTCCTGGAATCTGGCAAAAACCGACTTATCATCACGATGATCGTTACTTTTGTTGTTGTGAATATTACCGGAACAAACCGCAAAAATCGTTCCGAATGGACTTATCCTAATTTAAAATTGGTTATTAGACCAATGCTAAATATCATTACCCCCTCTTCATATAAATTTAGGTCTGATAAAACAGTTTGTAAAAGTTCTATGCTAAGCTTTCCCCAGTTTTAAATGTTTCCGAAATTGTAAGCACAGAAAAAATTAAAGCTGGTCTTTTTGATGGTTTACAAATCAGTGAACTAATAAAGGACCAATTTTTTATTGATTTTATGACAGATGAGGAGAAATTTGCATGGATTTAATTTATTTGGGTTGTACAATTTTTTTTATGAAATATAAAGTTTCCAGACTACATTGAGCAGCTCATGTTGCAATTCCAGATGCTAGAATGTAACATGAGCATCTAGATACACTTCTTCTTTAGCCATTTAGACCGCTTCCCAGAAAAATTTGGCGATTTTAAGCGAAGAACAAGGACAATCCGTTCATCAGGATATTCACACTATGGAAGAGAGATACCAGGGTCGATGGAATGCAAATATGATGAATGATTACTGCTGGAGCATTCGTAATAAGACTGATGTTTCTACTTATGCAAGAAAAGCCCATAAAATAAAGTTTTTTTCATGTTAAGTAAGAGCAATATATATTTCAATTCTAAAATTTTGGTATTTTTGGCTAAAAATGAAATATGCTCATATTTCAAAAACTAGAGCTGCTAGACAAAAACTGACTACAGATTTGGAATCAGCGAGGCAAAATCATACAAAATCCGTTAAAAATTTTCATAAAACAAAACTACTGTTTACCAGTGATCGCTGGTAGTCTGGTAGTAAATAGTTTCCAATGAATATCATTGTACATAAGGTTTAAAACAAGATTTTTGCACTCAATTGGATTTTGCAGCGGAGCACCAAACTGAAGCAAGAAAAATAACATCATGGTTGTCTGCCATCTCAATTACCATAAAAACAAAATACTATCGTCAACGCACGTGTTCAGTATGAGTAAGTGAGATGGCAAACAACCGTGACGTAATTTTGCTTGCTTCTCCATTGTATAATAACCTTCTTGGTTTAATATAGTTTATGGTCAGGTAGGAACGCTAGTGTAAACCGTTCCTTAATTTAAGCGATGCACACACGTGCGGGTGAGGTCAACACACAAATATTGTGCCACTATGGGATATTATACACACTACAAATTCCGGCACGAGTGAAGTGCACATTTCTATTTAGTGTAATTCCTACTTTTACTGGATTTCGGTGAAGACTGAAAAGTAGACAAAATTCATGTCAATAGTGTTGATTTTACTGTACCTATATCTACAAAAAAGTGTGCAGAGAACTTCATAGGAAAATCTCATAAATTTAAGATATTAATATTCTTTAAACACCTATTTGTCCGAATATCTAGCTACACTCAAAAACATTAAGTATAATATCTTGTGCACTAAATAAGTAGAAATGGTACCTATCGTGAAAAGACCCATATGTGCATATTTTACAGTATACTAAAAATGCAGCTACACCTTGGCGTAGTAGGCCAAAACTTGGCCTGTCAAATCTAAGAGTAAGAAATCAAGCCTACGTGTAGCCGGCAGAAACCTAGGTGTTATAACAGGTACAAGTTAATTTTAATTATATTTTATTAGTGTCAATAAGTGCTCATCACTCGTGCCGCCCCATAAGTGCACATTCTCACCGTGTCGGGGCGGTCCCGTTTGTCCATCACGAATATAGGCGGGCCGTATTGACGACAATCGCACCCCATTTCCATCTGAATTGTACGTGTTTAGTTATTGTTTCGAAGTACTATGGTTACTAATACTATGGTTTTGAAGGCATTGTTTGTTGAGATTTAGTCTGAATTAATCGTCATCATTGGCACACAGTCAACATCACTAGAAATGCTTGTTTAAGATTTACTGTTACTTCGAAATTGACACATCGTTTTCACATAACTTTTGCTCTTTTCATAATGTTGGATGATAAGAAGCGATTTTTTTTATAAATTGATGTTTTTAGAACACTTTTTACACAGAGTTTGCACTACATTAGCAAAACTGCATTACTCCCACTAAGTGATCAGGGCACAAAAGTCAAGATGTTAAGCTTGTTGATATTCCTTGCAAATCGGCCATCACTATTCTTCGTGCCGTGAAAATAATTTGTGTACAACAATGATCATGACCATTAGACACTTTGCAATTTCTTCTTCTTCTTCTTTTTTCCCAGTAGTTCCTTTTGATAGTTATTTCAAAGGGACGAATGAAAATTTTATTCAATAATGTGAAGAAAAAGTTACATTAGTTCCTTTGAAGGCTGAAGCAAACTACTATAACGGAATAAACTGAAATTTCCAGTCAAATCATTTTCCTGTACAATCATAAATCTTTCTGAGGGGCTATTGGCTAATTCTCACCCCCAACGATTGATGGGAACTTCAATGTACATTGCTGCTTTTGTTACTTTACTCATATTAATGAGGAGGTTTAAGCACGTAATGTACGCAATTTTATCTATGGATTCTGGTGTTTTACATGTCTTTTTGCGATAGCCAATAGGCCGTCTGGCTGTAAGTTTACAATCCCCTCAACATAATATGTTCCCTAGTGTATAAGGTGTAATATTTGTTAGTAAACATTGGTAATTAGTGTAATATAGTGTAGTGATACTCACGGCGGGGTGTGGGTGCGGTATGTAGGTGGGCTGCTGTTGTGCGGCGGCTGCAGCAGCCACCATCGCATACGGCACCGCTGCCACCTACAACAAATACGAAATCTATATATATAAAAGAAAGTCGTGTTAGTTACACCACTTATAACTCGAGAACGGCAGAACAGATTTGGCTGAAAATTGGTAGGGAGGTAGCTAAGAGCCAGGAGACGGACATAGGATACTTTTTATCCCGATTGGTATGATTTGAAAAAAAATTTAACTAAAAATAGTTATGAATGAAAAACAAATGACTGTTGGCGAAATTTCACAGCTGATTGTCATTTTGACGTGTATTTTATTTTCAAAATTTGACGTAAATGACATAAGGAGGTCGGTGACTTGGTTTGTAACTTATAGAATGTGAAAAAATAAAGAATAGAATAGAATAGTGAATTAAATTTGAATGGTAGAATTAGATGGAAATTTAACTGGTAGAAATTTAAGAGTTGAAAAATGATAGAAATTTTAATCTAAGAAACCAAGATCATCAAAAACGGTCCATGCGTTCTTTCTTGAGTTATGAATATTGAAACTTTTACGAAGTACCAGGACACCAGAAACATGTAGGAGATGTTTGACAAATTTATTTGTATTATAAACTACTTGCTGGAAGGACAAAACGTCATAAAAACAATGACAACTATAAATTTTGAAGTTTAACGTTTTATTTGTTTTGGTTGGAAAATATTAAAATACTAGCTGACCCGGCGAACTTCGTTCCGCCTTAGAGTAATAAAAAAAAATAACCCAATTTTTGTTTTTATTTAAATTTATTTAATTATCGGGGGTAGATTTTCTTACCGGGGGTAGACTTTCTTCGCAGTAGGTCGTCTAGGTGGGTACCCCAACAGTGCCATTTATTCTACCGCCTGATCAGTGATGTGCAAACATTACTGTGCTTCGGTAGGATGGCTCTGTAGCTAGTGAAATTACTGGACTAAAGAGTCTTAACATTTTATGACTCTTGAGTAAGAAGCGTTGGTGCAGTGTTCCTGGAATTTCACATCATTGTAAAATCCTTGGTAGCACTGTACTGATTATGGGCAGCGTTATCTCTTAACATCAGGAGAGAGTCTTGCTCGTCTTATACTTCATCACATAAAAAAAAAAATGTGGGGTAGTGGGTGATACAAACTGCAAGGCGATGCCTTATATATTTATTGTATCAATACTTTACATCTACAATGCTTAGAGACTATAGTACCTACGCTAGATATAACATTACTAAAGCCAAAGAGTGGGCTGTGTGACTACCTCACTCAATAGCCAATAATTGCTTTCCGAACTATGATAGTGATACTCTCCATTCAGTGTATTTTTCATTTTGATATGGAAATAATATCCATCTTCTCCTTTCCAAAACATCAGCGGTTATTGCAACATGTCATATAAATGATGTGTTTCTGATATTTTTTGCAGTTGCCCATTATCGCGACGTGACAGCACAATATCTCTTCTTTCCAAGTTTTCACCAACAATCAGGATTATCCTTGCGTTTCTACAGAAAACTTCAATGCGTTACAATACTCGCAAACAATGTCCATTGGCCCAATTTGAACGCTAGTATGCAGGCAATGTATCGAAACGCTACTCTATTCAAATCAGGACTTGATACATTTCTTCAACTCTGAGATTTGCTCGATGATTTCGCATTGCCAAGGGTGCCGTTTCTCGGGCTGCCTCTATTTGCTCTAGTACGCAGCCGAGACATACTAACGCGTATCTCTTCACGTGCAATTTCTTGTTCTTCATCTGTCCTTTCATTCGCAATGTTCCGAATCCTATTCGCATTTCGGCTTTGTCGGTAAAGATTCGATTGTCTTGGTTGCGGCATTGCTTTTAAAATCAAATTTTCTTAACTATCTGCAAATATTTTAATATTTTCCAACCAAAACAAATAAAACGTTAAACTTCAAAATTTATAGTTGTCATTGTTTTTATGACGTTTTGTCCTTCCAGCAAGTAGTTTATAATACAAATAAATTTGTCAAACATCTCCTACATGTTTCTGGTGTCCTGGTACTTCGTAAAAGTTTCAATATTCATAACTCAAGAAAGAACGCATGGACCGTTTTTGATGATCTTGGTTTCTTAGATTAAAATTTCTATCATTTTTCAACTCTTAAATTTCTACCAGTTAAATTTCCATCTAATTCTACCATTCAAATTTAATTCACTATTCTATTCTATTCTTTATTTTTTCACATTCTATAAGTTACAAACCAAGTCACCGACCTCCTTATGTCATTTACGTCAAATTTTGAAAATAAAATACACGTCAAAATGACAATCAGCTGTGAAATTTCGCCAACAGTCATTTGTTTTTCATTCATAACTATTTTTAGTTAAATTTTTTTTCAAATCATACCAATCGGGATAAAAAGTATCCTATGTCCGTCTCCTGGCTCTTAGCTACCTCCCTACCAATTTTCAGCCAAATCTGTTCTGCCGTTCTCGAGTTATAAGTGGTGTAACTAACACGACTTTCTTTTATATATATAGATTTGCAGATAGTTAAGAAAATTTGATTTTAAAAGCAATGCCGCAACCAAGACAATCGAATCTTTACCGACAAAGCCGAAATGCGAATAGGATTCGGAACATTGCGAATGAAAGGACAGATGAAGAACAAGAAATTGCACGTGAAGAGATACGCGTTAGTATGTCTCGGCTGCGTACTAGAGCAAATAGAGGCAGCCCGAGAAACGGCACCCTTGGCAATGCGAAATCATCGAGCAAATCTCAGAGTTGAAGAAATGTATCAAGTCCTGATTTGAATAGAGTAGCGTTTCGATACATTGCCTGCATACTAGCGTTCAAATTGGGCCAATGGACATTGTTTGCGAGTATTGTAACGCATTGAAGTTTTCTGTAGAAACGCAAGGATAATCCTGATTGTTGGTGAAAACTTGGAAAGAAGAGATATTGTGCTGTCACGTCGCGATAATGGGCAACTGCAAAAAATATCAGAAACACATCATTTATATGACATGTTGCAATAACCGCTGATGTTTTGGAAAGGAGAAGATGGATATTATTTCCATATCAAAATGAAAAATACACTGAATGGAGAGTATCACTATCATAGTTCGGAAAGCAATTATTGGCTATTGAGTGAGGTAGTCACACAGCCCACTCTTTGGCTTTAGTAATGTTATATCTAGCGTAGGTACTATAGTCTCTAAGCATTGTAGATGTAAAGTATTGATACAATAAATATATAAGGCATCGCCTTGCAGTTTGTATCACCCACTACCCCACATTTTTTTTTTTATGTGATGAAGTATAAGACGAGCAAGACTCTCTCCTGATGTTAAGAGATAACGCTGCCCATAATCAGTACAGTGCTACCAAGGATTTTACAATGATGTGAAATTCCAGGAACACTGCACCAACGCTTCTTACTCAAGAGTCATAAAATGTTAAGACTCTTTAGTCCAGTAATTTCACTAGCTACAGAGCCATCCTACCGAAGCACAGTAATGTTTGCACATCACTGATCAGGCGGTAGAATAAATGGCACTGTTGGGGTACCCACCTAGACGACCTACTGCGAAGAAAGTCTACCCCCGGTAAGAAAATCTACCCCCGATAATTAAATAAATTTAAATAAAAACAAAAATTGGGTTATTTTTTTTTATTACTCTAAGGCGGAACGAAGTTCGCCGGGTCAGCTAGTTATTAATAAAGGATGTATGTATTGTTGTGCGAGTCAAGGGCGGATCCAGGATTTGGTCCTTGGAGGCAAGGTGCAGACGGGCAAAAATGTTATAATTTTTACTGCGAAAAGTGTGTGTTTAGCTCGCTCTGAACAGTTAGAAAGTTCAAATATCCTAAATACTAAGTGCGCGAGCAGCTTGCTGCGAGCGCCGAGAAAAAAAAATCTTGACCATGAAATATGTGCAAAATTCGTAACTCTACAATGCCTCTGGGGGGTTTGGCCCCCTGCAAAATTCCGCCTATGGTGTGGGTATTGTATTGTATGTAGTTTTACGGACTTTGGACGACAAGAAAAAGATGGAGACGACCTTGACTCTTATCTCAAGCGATCATTATTGTTCATTGAAGCCAAGTAGAGTGTTTAACTGCCTACTTGACCGACATTACCCAAAAAAATGCGCTAAACTTGAATAGAAACTTTCAAACGAAACAATTAATCAAAATAGTTTCTTAGCAACCCGTCCCTCATTTTAAAATACCAATTCAACGATACCCCACATGATGGGATTAACCAGATTTTTTTACCCTAATTACCCATTAATTAACTTTGAATATTTTTTTCTACTGTTCTCGTGTCCTGATTATTACCGTCATCTGTGCAAAATTACAGCTATCTATGACTTATAGTTTCTCCGTAAAGCCACAGACGGACAAAGCGAGTCTCAAGGCACGAGTGAATAGGTACCTTTCTAGGCATCTTACGTGATACATCGTCGACCACATTTTCACTTTCCAGCAGGTGGGATGTGATCAAACGTAGGCCTATTTTGTATAAAAAAAAGTGAAATTTTCTTGTTGTCTATGGAAACATAAAAACCATACCATATGCGGCGGCGGCGGATGCGGCGCGGGAACATAAGAGACGCCCGGCCCCATCACTCCCAGTCCCACGCCCACCCCCATGCCCACGCCCACGCCCACGTTCGAAGGCGTACCCGGTGTGTGCGGTCTGTAATATATGTTATTTTATTTAACCATTAAGCGTATACCTTGCGTACGGCTCTCTGCTAGCACGATATGACAAACTTTGAATAAATATTATATTATATTCGTAAAATTCGGGTGCGCCTTTGCGTGTATGTCTAGCTTTAAGAACTGTTACAAATAAGAATGTTATACTTAAATCAATTGTAAAAAACATTTTAAGACTTAATCAGCACTACAAGGCTTATTACTTAGACTTAATTAAAAATACTGTTTCTCATATAAGTGAATTGTAAATTCTTTTTGAGAAATAAAATATATTTAACCCGAAAATTCACTTTTTCAAAATGTCTCTGAACAGTATCGTTACCCAGTTATATTAATCATTATACATGGAATTAAATCTACAAATAAAATCATTGTATATTAATAAAATGCTATACCCAGCAATGGATGGATACTACGGACTGACATGATCGATTATTATGTTGACAAAACTGCATGACTCACGTTTAATCTTGGTGCACATTTTAAAGATATTTTCAACAATATAATATTAGACGTGAGTTTCGGCGTTATGTTATTTTATAATTTGAAACAGTCACGGTAGTTTAAAAAAATATGTTTAAAGTAAGATTAAGTTTTTTTAATGACCTGTAATTATTATATCAATAAAGAAGATTATGTTTAAAGTAAGATTATGTTTTTGTCGTGTCTGTCATTTCGTGGGTTTGAATTACTAAAAATACTCATTTTGAAACGTTACCTGCTGTGATTGGGCGTAGACGGGCTCCTCGGTTGGAAGGGCTTGGCGGCGGGGTTGAACTCCTTCGCGTTGGGGTTGAGGGTGGACTTCTTGATGGAGGCTGCCGGGGAGGGGGGCGCGGCCGGGGGCTCCGACACCGGAGATTGGCCCTTTGGGGGAACTGGTGGCTGGAAATAAAACATTAAATGAAGTATAAATGTAGTTTTCTTTGGTTTGCCGCAACGCACATCTGCGTAGCAATAATTCGTGTCTAACTGCCGAAGCGTCCATTTTTCGTTTTCCAATTTTAACCCTCAAAATAATCCAAATTGAATAACACATATTTGCAAGCAGCAAACTAGAGGTTAATTTTTCATGTAATAATTGTACTCTTTATTATTATTATTTTTTTGTGTGGCAATAAATGATTCTTATTCTTAAAATATTGGTAGATTAATATCATCATGCCAATTTCTTAAATAACAATGCCTTTCACCCAGGGACAATAATATCTGCACATATTTTACCGGGGGTAGGCTTCCTTTACAGGAGTCTAGGTGGGTACCCCAACAGTGCCAGTTATTCTACCGTCTCTGAGCAGTAATGTGCAAACATTACTGTGTTTCGATAGGAAGGCACTGTTGCTAGTGAAATTACTGAGCTGAAGAGTCTTAACACCCTATGACTCTTGAGTAAGAAGCGTTGGTGCAGTGCACCTAGAATTTCACATCATTGTGAAATCTTAGGTAGCACTATATTGATTATGGGTAGCGTTATTTCTTAACATCAGGAGATCGTCTTGCTCGTCTTCTTACTTCGTTATAAAAAAAAACGGCTAAATCTTAGACCCTGAAAAAGGCAATATTTAATCCCACAAACGAGAACTAAAGAATGTATGTGTCAAGTAACCTTGTGCGCGTCGTGTTTGGTGGTCCGTTTGTGCAGCGGCTCGGAGGGCGGCCCCACATTGGCCGACACCTCCGGGGGGGACGCTGCCGGCGGTGGGGGGACAACCTGAACATACATGATTACAAGAGTCTTCATTGTTAACCTATGTTACTTATAAGTTAATGATAATTAATTTTAAGTTACGACCAGTTGGTCGTCCCAGGTACCGCTGGAAAGATGAGGTGGAAAGGGATGATTCGTTATTTAGGCTCCCATAGTAAACAAGGAAGCCTTATTTAAATTACACAAGCAACAAAAACATCCATCTATCTATCTATACAGCCTGTTTAAATTGTGGCGGGGGCCGCTCGCCGCGCCGGGGAAACTAGTTTGAATTCCGCACCGAAAGTGAAAGCCAACAAGGCCTTATAAAACAAATGTCAGTCACTTACCTGTTGCGGTTGTTGTGGCGGCAACGGTTGTTGTTGTGGCGGCGGCGGTTGTTGTTGAGGCGGTTGTTGCGGCGGCGGTTGTGGCGGGGGGCCGCTCGCCGGTGACACTAGTTTGAACTCCGCACCGAATTTGCGCAGCTCCTGAAATAGGGATGTGAATATTAAGGGCCTGTTTAAATCTGGGCGGTATTTACTACTTACAGCTTTGGGTTGCGAAGAATATCAAGCTCGATATTTCTATGCAGTTTTGTTTAGCCGGTAGCTAACTACCGGCTACGGCAGTATCGCTCAGTTTTGAACTGGCCTTAAAAATTGCCTCAGTTATACCGAATTTTCGTAATTATTTCAAATTTGGTATTTAGGTAAGTAGGTACTTAAAATTAATATATCGACGCAATTATTCTTGAACATCTGAAGAAAGAAGTTACTTCTGAAAATTTGACAATTCTCCAATTTTGAGGAAACTTTTTTGACAATGGAGTACATAATATTATGTGTACTCAATGGTCACAAAAGCAGGGATTTTTCCTTGTTTTAGAGATAGGTCGATATAGGCTATATTTTGATCAGTAGACACAGCAACTTATTAATTTAATCTTTGTGAAAAAATATCTCAATCAAGAAGGCCACAGAGGCATCTATGACCCAGTGCCCTCGCAACAGACAAAAATAGCATCACATCGCTAAATCCATCGAGAAAATCCAAGCAAAAGACCGAGCATCAGAGCAACCACGACCACTCTGACAAGAGTGTACGAATAAGAAGAAAAAATACCTGTACGTCTAAATCCTGCCTCCTGGGTTCAGGCGGGTGATGCCTGCCGCGACCCGCGCTCGCTTCCACCGGCGGAGGATTCTGAAACAACACATATATTTATTATATTACTAGCTTACCCGGCAAACGTTGTTTTGCCATATAAATAATTTCCTAGTAATTTCTAGTGTAGACAAAAAATAGCTTACTTATTGGAAGTATGTATGTATGTTAGAATGTGTATATTGTATGTATGTAAGAATGTGGCATATGCGTAAAATAAGCATTATTTTATGGAATTTTTTTTCAAATTAAATTTTATGAAAACATTGTCTCTTATAATTTTTTCATACAACCAATATTTCCATTGACATTTCAAAATAAAGATTCATAATGATTTATTTTTTGGAAACCATGAAAATCTTAATTGTTCAATTACATTTTTTTAATAATATTAAATTAAAATTACATTTTTATAAGATCAATAACATTTTCGATATAAATAAAAAAAAGTATACTTACAACACAAAATCCATTGTTATTGGAAGCTCGTGTCACGTGTTGAGTACTTTTGAGGTTATAAAATCACTTGATTAACTAATCGTTCAAAATACACTCAAAATTGATAATTTAATTATTATTGATAAAATAGGAATGATTAAAAGTTAATATGAGAGTTACACTGAGATAGCAAAATAATAATTGTCAACGTTACTACTACACTTGATGCATAAACAATAATGATGGCCGACAACTGTGTAGGGAGTGAGAAAGAAAGGAGACCGGCTTCGTTCTCATCCCTACTCCGTGCTGTTTACTGGGTCAGAAGTGACACCTGTAGACATCTGGCGGGGATAACTAATTAAATGACGATTGATCAGTTTTCGACCGGCGAGGAAAAATGATTAAATTACTAAAATGGCTATTAAAAAATAAGGGTTGATCGTAGAAGGGTGAAAATTGAGGATTGTATGTATTTTTGTATGTTGTATCATAAAAAAATAGAAATTAAAAATTTTGTCTAAAAAATAAATAAAAAAAATTAGGGGTGGACTACCCCTAACATTTAGGGGGATGAAAAATAGATGTTGGTCGATTCTCATAGATACCGGATAAGCACAAAAAATTTCATCAAAATCGGTCAAGCCGTTTCGGAGGAGTATGGCAACGAAAACTGTGACACGAGAATTTTATATATTAGATTTAAGTTTTTTATTGATTGCGTAGGTTAAGATTATTTTTAAGAAAATGAGGATATTTTCATTTATTTATTTTCTAAGTTAACTTGGTTTTTCTGTTGGATGCAAGCGGTAGATCTTTAGATTGTGCAAGTTTTCTTTAAAGCTGTACATTTAATTTGTAAGAAGCTGTAGTCCTTGTCCTTTTTCTCAATAAATTTGTCACGAAGTAAAAAAATGTTTATTTAATATTAATCAAGTAGTTTATTTAATATTAATCATATTGTAGTAATAAGTTCTTTTGTATACTTTTGGTTTGCAATAAAGTATTATTCTCTTTGTAAGTATGATTCTTTTCTATCAAAAATCTTTTTAGGGGTACAAAGAGAAAAAAAACCTTAAAAATAGTGTAGACAAAATAATATCTTACATGATGATGGTGCGGCGGGAACCCTTGCCGTGGGTGCGGCGGGGCGCGCGGTTCCCCGTTCACTTTACCGCTCACTGGACCACTCCTGGAACAATATTACTCACTTTAAGACACTACAGGAATTGTATTTGAAATTGCATGCCTAACTAGGGTCATATTGGAAGTAATTGAATGTAAAAAACTTAAAAAATATAATATGTTCTCTCTTGCCATAAATGATTTGATTGAAGGCGGTTTACAACAGCGGAGTCTATGCGAAATTGGCGGGGGCACAAAATAAATAGCTGTTATTTTTTTATGTGATGAAGTAGAAGACGAGCAAGACGCTCTCCTGATGTTAAGAGATAACGCTGCCCATAATCAGTACAGTGTTACCCAGGATTTCACAATGATGTAAAATTCTAGGAGCACTGCACCAACGCTTCACACTCAAGAGTCATAAGTTGTTAAGACTCTTTAGCCCAGTAATTTCACTAGCTACAGTGCCCTCCTACCTGTGCACAGTAATGTTTGCACATCACTGCTCAGGCGGTAGAATAACTGGCACTGTTGGGGTACCCACCTAGACGACCTCCTGCAAAGGAAGTCTACCCCCGGTAAAGTTAGTTGTTAGGCCCATACCTCACCGGGACGCAATGTTGACGTGGCCAGCGATGTCGCTATGTATATGAATTTAAAGCATTTATTAAATCATTTATTTATAAGATGAGCAGAAAACTTACAGAAAAATCCAAAACGCAAATGAATGGCGTTCCTTAGTCGCCAGTCACTCGCCAAGTGAGTTAGCCGTCATACAACTCAATAAGAAATAGTTGGCGACGTCGCTGGGCACGTCGCCATGGCGTCTCGGTGAGGTAGGGTGCAATAACATTGTACTCACGGATGGTGCGGGTGCGAGTGTTGGTGCGGGAAGGGAGGCGCGTGGTACGAGGCAGCCTGCTTGTTAGTGTAGCACGCTGTATACAGTGGCATGATACTCACGGATGGTGCGGGTGCGAGTGTTGGTGCGGGAAGGGAGGCGCGTGGTACGAGGCAGCCTGCTTGTTAGTGTAGCACGCTGTATACAGTGACATGATACTCACGGATGGTGCGGGTGCGAGTGTTGGTGCGGGAAGGGAGGCGCGTGGTACGAGGCAGCCTGCTTGTTAGTGTAGCACGCTGTATACAGTGACATGATACTCACGGATGGTGCGGGTGCGAGTGTTGGTGCGGGAAGGGAGGCGCGTGGTACGAGGCAGCCTGCTTGTTAGTGTAGCACGCTGTATACAGTGGCATGATACTCACGGATGGTGCGGGTGCGAGTGTTGGTGCGGGAAGGGAGGCGCGTGGTACGAGGCAGCCTGCTTGTTAGTGTAGCACGCTGTATACAGTGGCATGATACTCACGGATGGTGCGGGTGCGAGTGTTGGTGCGGGAAGGGAGGCGCGTGGTACGAGGCAGCCTGCTTGTTAGTGTAGCACGCTGTATACAGTGGCATGATACTCACGGATGGTGCGGGTGCGAGTGTTGGTGCGGGAAGGGAGGCGCGTGGTACGAGGCAGCCTGCTTGTTAGTGTAGCACGCTGTATACAGTGACATGATACTCACGGATGGTGCGGGTGCGAGTGTTGGTGCGGGAAGGGAGGCGCGTGGTACGAGGCAGCCTGCTTGTTAGTGTAGCACGCTGTATACAGTGGCATGATACTCACGGATGGTGCGGGTGCGAGTGTTGGTGCGGGAAGGGAGGCGCGTGGTACGAGGCAGCCTGCTTGTTAGTGTAGCACGCTGTATACAGTGACATGATACTCACGGATGGTGCGGGTGCGAGTGTTGGTGCGGGAAGGGAGGCGCGTGGTACGAGGCAGCCTGCTTGTTAGTGTAGCACGCTGTATACAGTGACATGATACTCACGGGTGGTGCGGGTGCGAGTGTTGGTGCGGGAAGGGAGGCGCGTGGTACGAGGCAGCCTGCTTGTTAGTGTAGCACGCTGTATACAGTGACATGATACTCACGGATGGTGCGGGTGCGAGTGTTGGTGCGGGAAGGGAGGCGCGTGGTACGAGGCAGCCTGCTTGTTAGTGTAGCACGCTGTATACAGTGACATGATACTCACGGATGGTGCGGGTGCGAGTGTTGGTGCGGGAAGGGAGGCGCGTGGTACGAGGCAGCCTGCTTGTTAGTGTAGCACGCTGTATACAGTGACATGATACTCACGGGTGGTGCGGGTGCGAGTGTTGGTGCGGGAAGGGAGGCGCGTGGTACGAGGCAGCCTGCTTGTTAGTGTAGCACGCTGTATACAGTGACATGATACTCACGGATGGTGCGGGTGCGAGTGTTGGTGCGGGAAGGGAGGCGCGTGGTACGAGGCAGCCTGCTTGTTAGTGTAGCACGCTGTATACAGTGACATGATACTCACGGATGGTGCGGGTGCGAGTGTTGGTGCGGGAAGGGAGGCGCGTGGTACGAGGCAGCCTGCTTGTTAGTGTAGCACGCTGTATACAGTGACATGATACTCACGGGTGGTGCGGGTGCGAGTGTTGGTGCGGGAAGGGAGGCGCGTGGTACGAGGCAGCCTGCTTGTTAGTGTAGCACGCTGTATACAGTGACATGATACTCACGGATGGTGCGGGTGCGAGTGTTGGTGCGGGAAGGGAGGCGCGTGGTACGAGGCAGCCTGCTTGTTAGTGTAGCACGCTGTATACAGTGACATGATACTCACGGATGGTGCGGGTGCGAGTGTTGGTGCGGGAAGGGAGGCGCGTGGTACGAGGCAGCCTGCTTGTTAGTGTAGCACGCTGTATACAGTGACATGATACTCACGGATGGTGCGGGTGCGAGTGTTGGTGCGGGAAGGGAGGCGCGTGGTACGAGGCAGCCTGCTTGTTAGTGTAGCACGCTGTATACAGTGACATGATACTCACGGATGGTGCGGGTGCGAGTGTTGGTGCGGGAAGGGAGGCGCGTGGTACGAGGCAGCCTGCTTGTTAGTGTAGCACGCTGTATACAGTGACATGATACTCACGGATGGTGCGGGTGCGAGTGTTGGTGCGGGAAGGGAGGCGCGTGGTACGAGGCAGCCTGCTTGTTAGTGTAGCACGCTGTATACAGTGACATGATACTCACGGATGGTGCGGGTGCGAGTGTTGGTGCGGGAAGGGAGGCGCGTGGTACGAGGCAGCCTGCTTGTTAGTGTAGCACGCTGTATACAGTGACATGATACTCACGGGTGGTGCGGGTGCGAGTGTTGGTGCGGGAAGGGAGGCGCGTGGTACGAGGCAGCCTGCTTGTTAGTGTAGCACGCTGTATACAGTGACATGATACTCACGGGTGGTGCGGGTGCGAGTGTTGGTGCGGGAAGGGAGGCGCGTGGTACGAGGCAGCTTGCGCCGCGTAACTCTTGCCGCTCGTCGCTCCAGTCGGCGGCACCGGCCCGGGAGATACTACGCCGCAACACTGGAACAAATGCACGTACATTGTACTACTTGGAGCATAGTAACAATCATTGTCACAGGTTTTATAGCACATCTCCGATTCTCTCGTTTCTCTTTACTGTGACCTTTAAAAAAATAAACACATGTAATAACATTAGGCTCACTGGTCCTATAGAAGTGAACAGCACAGTGTCATCTATAATCTTGTTAAAATACTGATGTAAACATCTTTTCTAAAATTTAAGTGGGTACAAAAATCCTAGACCCAGATTTATACTGAGTTAGGTCCGATAGTCGTAAATCGTAGCACAATAAGTACCTGTGGATCGTCAACCCTCCTTTCAGGCGGGGGCTGCGCGGGCGGCGTGAGGTGGGCGCGCGGGCGCTCCTTCTCCTTGATGGGGGGCGCCGGGGGCGAAGCTCCCCCGCCGTTGTTGTTGTTGTTATTGCTTGGTGGCGTAGGTTTCACTAGTTTGCCCGTCTGGAATTAGAAAATATGATTTCATTTTTTTTAATAGTGTTAGTACCCACATAAACGGCTTGACAATAAATAAAATAAAAACTTAGGTTACGGTGTATGTCAAAGTAGAATATTTTATATTTTGGTTTATAGGTTGGTTTTAGCTAGTAAGACAAAACCGTGTAGCAGAGCGGTCATCAGTTTTGCCGTGTTCCGTTTCGGCTTGACGTTCAGAGAAGCCAGGTAGGGAGGGATTGACTTGACCAATCAACAATGTCCGATAAAGTGTCGGTATCACTAGGTCGCAGCACCACCCCTGCCCGTCTGAAAGCCTGGTAGTCACACTATATACCTAGTCAGGTCATAAATTCTGTCACATGTTTAATATTAAATTATTGGAACAAGTTTATTTATTATGTAACCATTTATATACCAAAATGAACTTAACAAAACATAGATTCTTATGACAATAAAGTTTATTCAAAATGACCTCCGTGGTTTTGAATACAGGCCTTCAATCTGCGCGACCAGTCGTCTATCGCAGCACGAACGAGGTCCATGTCAATATCGGCTGCTGCCTTAATCAAGGATGTCTTGAGTGACTCCAAATTGGGATGAGGCTTTGAGCACGCCTTTTCCTCCAAGTGTTGCCATATCTTGTAATCTAACGGACTCAAATCTGGACTGGAGGAGGGCCAGTCTTCGTGCCGGATGAAGTCGATTTCACGCGCCGCCAGCCAGTCTTGTGTGCTCTTCGCTCTATGAGCTGGCGCCGAATCTTGTTGGAATACCCAGTGCCTGTTATTGAACATGGTATGAGAAACAGGTTCCACAAGGTTCGTCAGGACTGTATTTTGATACACAACTGCATTCGTTTTTACACCTTTCTCACAAAAATGTACCTCTGTTAAGCCCCAATAAGAAACTCCCAACCATACCATGAGCGAGGATGGAAAATGACCTCGTTGGACACGCGGAATACGGTTGCTCGCTTCTTCACTACTGTGTGCGTACACCTTATCATTTTGTTTGTTGTAGCTCTCTTCTACGGTAAAAATTTTTTCATCCGAAAAAAGAATTTCTCGATATTTTTTTCTCGCGTACCGCTTCAACAAAGCGCGGCATCTCTTTAGTCTCAGGTCCATTAGACGAGCATTTAAACGATGTCCTGTTTTTCTTCGATATGCCCGAAGCCCTAAGTCTTCATTTAACACCCTTTTCACCGTGGTTCTGCTTAACCCCATCTGAAGGGCCAACAGTTTCTGCTTACGTTTGGGATTTCTTTGAATTCGCGCCTTCACAGCTTTTATCACTGCTGGAGTCCTAACAGACCGAGGGCGACCACTTCTTGACCTGTCATCTACACTAGAGTCTTCATTGTATCGTTTGATGGTACGATAAACGAATCTTTTGGTTATATTCAAATTTTTCAGTATATCAAAAATTTGAATTGGCGCGTAACCGCAACGATGCAACGCAATAACTGCAACACGGTCTTCTTTAAGCGTCCACTCCATATTTAAAAATGAGTAAAATTCTAAAAAGTATACATTTTTATTTTCATGAACAATTCGAAATTCGAATTCAATAAACTTTTTTGTGGCCAGCATTCTAAAAGAAAAGTTTTTACTGTGTGACAATACTTATGACCTGACTAGGTACTATTCTCTTACTGGCTATGACATGTTAAGCGGTATTGAGCGTGGGTGACGTCACTGGGCCGCAGCACCGCCGCGTACCTCTCCAGTCCGTCTGTAAGCCTGGTACATCACACAACATACCTGCATATTCTTCCTCTTTTTGGGTATGACATATTTGACAGTGTTGGATGTGGGTGACGTCACTGGGCCACAGCACCGCCGCGCACCTCTCCTATCCGTCTGTAAGCCTGGTACATCACACAACATACCTGCATATTCTTCCTCTTTTTGGGTATGACATATTTGACAGTGTTGGATGTGGGTGACGTCACTGGGCCGCAGCACCGCCGCGTACCTCTCCAGTCCGTCTGTAAGCCTGGTACATCACACAACATACCTGCATATTCTTCCTCTTTTTGGGTATGACATATTTGACAGTGTTGGATGTGGGTGACGTCACTGGGCCACAGCACCGCCGCGCACCTCTCCTATCCGTCTGTAAGCCTGGTACATCGCACAACATACCTGCATATTCTTCCTCTTTTTGGGTATGACATATTTGACAGTGTTGGATGTGGGTGACGTCACTGGGCCACAGCACCGCCGCGCACCTCTCCTATCCGTCTGTAAGCCTGGTACATCACACAACATACCTGCATATTCTTCCTCTTTTTGGGTATGACATATTTGACAGTGTTGGATGTGGGTGACGTCACTGGGCCACAGCACCGCCGCGCATCTCTCCTATCCGTCTGTAAGCCTGGTACATCACACAACGTACCTGCATATTTTTCCTCTTGTTGGGTATGACATATTTGCTATTAGTGTTAGTTGTGTGTGACGTCACTGGGCCGCAGCACTGCCGCGCACCTCTCCTATCCGTCTGTAAGCCTGGTACATCACACAACATACCTGCATATTCTTCCTCTTTTTGGGTATGACATATTTGACAGTGTTGGATGTGGGTGACGTCACTAGGCCGCAGAACCGTCGCGTACCTCTCCAGTCCGTCTGTAAGCCTTGTACATCACACTACATACCTGCATATTCTTCCTCTTGTTGGGTATGACATATTTGCCAGTATTGGGTGTGGGTGACGTCACGGTGACGTCACTGGGCCGCAGCACTGCTGCGTATCTCTCCTCCTCGTCTCCGTTCTCCATTTCTATGCGCGCCTTGTAGGTCGCTGTTCCTTCTATTTCTGCTGCTATCTCTTCCGCTTTGGCTTCTGCATCCCTGAGGACATAAAATATAATTCAATTATAGAATATAATAGTGCATATAGTTGTGACATAAGCATAGGATAGGATACATACCCACCAAAGCTAGGTGTTTGACGAATGATGGTGGTTAAAACATATCAAAAACTGCTTTATTTGATCACATAGATTAAAATGTGTAAATATTCCGGTTTGGTTTGGTTATGCTATAGTATCAGTATAATATTTTTAAAATTTTACTTTCCCCCTATAGAAGACACTGGAAACCTTGAGTCTATCAGCTATTATCCTGTGTATACTTGTCTAGTATTTACACATAGATAGTAGTACTCATTTTACCAATATTTGGTCCTTCAAGCCGGATATAATAAATAATATGATCGTTGTAACAAAATTTGGTCCTTCGAGCCGGATACATACACATCACAGCATGATGTACAAGGAAGCAGGTTCAGCTGTAAGGTATATCCTAGAAAATATGATATGGAGACATAACCTAGGGTACATATAGAGTAGGGTGGAGCGCGGATGTATGGAAAAAATTTTTTTTTTAGATTCTGAGTTCTAATAGTGCGGGATTGGTGCCTTATATTATTGTCAAAATATATGTAAATTTTCATTTAATTTGACGGACTTCTTCTGCCTCCGTAGTGACATCAAAAATTTAACAAAATTGTAAAATAGCTAACGAGCTTTTGAGGTGAAAAATTATGCTTAACATAATGGTTATTATGTATTAAATAATAAAAAACTAAAGTTTAGACATTTATTTAAATTCTACAATATAAAAACCCGTGCAAATATTAAGAAATAAAATAAAATATATATTATTAGTTAGCACTAAAATCTCTTTTAGTTTTAAATTTAGGCATTACATTGCGTGATTCCATCTTGGCTTTTATTGCACCCAATCTTGCTTTTTTTGTGCACTGTGAAATGAAAGCTTCTGTTGTAATAGTCACAGCTCTTTCAACCGCTTGAGTATGACGGGGAAGCCTTAAAAATATCAATTTGTTGATACTAATTAAATCTTTAGCCATTTCTGGGAGCACTTGAGCTTCGATGGATGTATTTTTTTTAACAGGCAGCATTTCTCAGGTTTCTAGAGCTTTCCCTAATGGACCAGAATAAGATTTAGGTCCCAAGGTACATCCGTCGAGGTTAAGAAACAGGTGTCCAAAAGAAAATTAGTTCATGTGCAGTAAACAAATTATCCACCGAAGTGGTTTTTGTAATCTTTTCTCAATCAGCCTTATGATCCCACCATACTTTCCAGTATTGACATTGGTACCATCACAACCCTTACCACCCATTTACCATCTTATTTAACATTCTTCAAAGTTATATCTTTCCTGCCATCAAAGTATAAAGACGAAAGCTCTGTGACAGTTGCATTTTTCATTAATTTTTCTCTATTTTTGCTTCTCTCTCTACATAGCTTGTATCTATCGATAACCTCCAAATCAGATCCAATGTCGAACAATACAGATGATGCTATTGCTGCTGCTGCTGCTCTATCTGATACCCCATACCTATCACAGGTCATCGATAACGTAGGAAAATCAACGGACATCATTTTCTTTCTTTTTTTTTCAGGACCGCTTTCAATCGTAATATTTTCTGGTTTTTCTGTACTGATGATGTCGTTGAAGATGTACTAACATCTAATTCCTCTAACGTGGAAGTACTTAAGGATATGGTTGGCCGATTTTCTCGTTCATGCTTAATTTTAAAAGTTTTTGCAACTTCCTTGTAGCAGTTACGTCAATGACGCTGATTACCAATATTCGCGACGTTCTTTGGTCGATTAAAAAAGGTTGCTCTTGTTTAGGTACCTTTTTATCTTAGGGCAAATACATCGAGCAAAGTCTTTGCATTTGCATGCTGATATATCGAAAAGTATTTCACTGCTTTGTTGAAAACTTTGTAAATTTTCCGGGGAAAGCCTCTTAATAGATTTTTGTGGGTTTTTACATTTTAAATGACATGCTTTTAGCATCTGTATGATTCTTGTTCTAGTCACTATTGGAATAGATGCAGTTTGCCATATATTTTCAATCCGGGATATCACTGTATCTGCTATCTCTGCGAATGTTGGTTCATTTGCAGTTTCTAATTGTAATTTCAGTTGATGTCTCGTCCATTCATTGTACTTCATTACATCTTCGTAAGTAGGTAGAACATTTCCTTTTATCTCACAAATATCACCAAAAAGAGAACATTTCAATGCACTCCGAGTTCTTTGCATAATTGCAGCGATACAAAATCGAGGGTTTGACCAATACGAGCTTAGAACATTAGAGCACTGAAGCAACGCGCGAGCAATGTGACCCTTTGTTTGAGTGGTGATTTTCGCGACAAATGTATGTACTTAAATGTCCATTCACACCATTTATTTGAATCTAAAAACAACGTTAAGATTTTTTATCGAAAATTAACAATATCAGTTATCGTTTCTACGTTAAACAATGGACCATTTATTAAAAAAGCTTACGTTAACATAGCGTCCTAATAGTATCTAAAATTAACTATTTTCATAATTTCAATGACGTTGCGGAGGCAGTTACTCTAAACCAAATTGAATCATATTTTGCATAACTTAATTTGAGCCTAAAATGCATCGAATTTTAACTATTACATTACCGTTTCATAAAAAAAAAAATTTCGCTCCACCCTAATATAGAGCATCTTACCTATAATCTTGAGTATCCTTCCTTTGAAGCTGCAGAGTGTAGCCGGTCAGCGAGTGATCATAAGTGCTGTGCACGCCGTACACCTCCTCGTTCTTGCGGAACATATCGTTGGCGTCCCACCCGTTCACGCGGTGGTCCAACTCCAGCTCGTCGAGCCGAGCGAGTCTTTTGTCTCACTTATTGATCATTGCCTCTCTTTTCGTCATTAACCATGATAAACCCAAACCCAGCTAGCTAATCTTAGAATGTATTCATAACCACAGATGAATACGATGCCATAGCATTAACGCAGAGACAAAAGTAGTCATTTTACCCAAATTTGGTCCTTCGAGCCGGATACATACACATCACAGCATGATGTACAAGGAAGCAGGTTCAGTAGTAAGGTATATCTTAGAAACTATGATATGAAGACAACCTAGGGTACATACATATAGACCATCTTACCTATAATCTTGAGTATCCTTCCTTTGAAGCTGCAGAGTGTAGCCAGTCAGCGAGTGATCGTAGGTGCTGTGCACTCCGTACACCTCCTCGTTCTTGCGGAACATGTCGTTGGCGTCCCACCCGTTCACGCGGTGGTCCAACTCGAGCTCGTCGAGGCGAGCGTCGCCGTTGATGGCGGACGAGTCGCTGATCTCGCCCTCGCACCCGTCCCACGGCTCTAGGTGCCGTTCTTCTGCTGAACGACCATTGCCTGGAACAATATGACACAATTTAAGCGATGAGGCCGCCCATTAAGGACCTTAAATGGGTATTTAAGGTCCTTAATGGGTGATTAATACCCTTTTCTGTTCAAAACTGTTTAAAAATTAATAGATTTCTAGGACTTATAGTTTCTCCATAAAGCCACGGACGGACGGACAGCGAAACTGTAAGAGTTCCTTGTATTACCACCAAACTTTGCACTAACTTTTTTTGTTCTTTTCTTTTATAGGAGGTCAACTAGGTGGGTCCAACAGTGCCAGTTATTCTACCACCTGAACAATGTTGTGCAAACATTACAGTGCTTCGGTCTTACCATCAAGAGAGCGCCTTGCTCGTCTTCTTACTTCTTGTATAAAAAAAACTTAACATTAACCCTAAAAATCTCTTATAAGATACAAACATACCATTGAACTTGCTAGATATCGCACTGTCAGTCAACAGCACATCATGGGTGGCGTATTCAAGGTCCGAGTCCTTCGCCCGGATGGAGACCACATCCTGGGGCTTGAAGATCAGCTTCTCCACCACTGAGTCGACGGCTACCACGCCCTCCTGGTCCACGCGGTGGGCTACTTCTAGAACCACCTGGGGAGAAGAGAAATACACATTTTTATTACAAGCTTTTATTTACTGTCACTTATCTGTGATCAAATCTTCCAAGTTAAATTTGACCCACTTCCCGGTTTCTGATTGAGCTGAAATTTTGCGTGCATGCATAAATCGGATGACAATTCAATATTATTATGACATGGAGCTGATCTGATGATGGAGCGGGAAGGTGGCTATATACACGACTATATAAACGACGTAACCCCATCGAGTTTGGGCTCATTTGATTCGTCTTGACGAGTACTTTATGGTGCTAGATGGTAATAATAATAAAAGCTTGTTATAAAAGTTTTTTTTTAATTTCACTTGTATATCAGTGTGTTTAAAAATAGAAGAAAAAGATACCAAGTAAATAAAGATAAAAAAAATACTATATAGTACCTATAATACAAAGTCGCTTCCCTATGCATGCTTAGATCTTTAAAACTATACAAATTTATATTTTTAATAATATAGTAGAGAAATGCGGATAATTTTATGTTAGGCGGTACAAGGTGCCCCCGGGTCTATTAGTAGAGTGAATTAGTTACACTCACTAAGTATACTGATAGGCTTTGGTCGTGGCTAGATTCTAGATACCCACTGGCTGGCATGTCGTCAATCGGTCATTATGATGACGTTAGGCATGATGTTCAGTAAAGCCAGAGAGATATTTATCCCGCCTTCGAGGTTTAGTCTGGTACCATCTACGGCCGCATTGTCGCGTCGCTCAACATCACGCGAGATCGTGGTCAAAGGCTTACCTATAATGTACAAAATATAACAAAAATGTGTTATCTCTATCTAAAATTAACTTTCCAAAGTGCTCCATTATGGCCTATATGAATGTATTTTGATTTGCTAGCGATAACATCTAGAGATTAATGCTCCTTGAAAATAAATTTTATCTTATATCGATAGTTACTCAAGACTCAAGACAATGTCTATTTTTTTTATTCTCTATAACTACCAATTAACGTCCGGGGATTCCCCGATAATTCAAACGATGTCTTTCAATGTTGTAATGTTGCCACATAAAATAAATATCATCCAAGTGGTAGAAATGGTAGAATCATAAATTTAGGTGGAGAATAGTTTTAACTTATGTAAGAATTTATCACTTTCACATTGATGCATACTGCTAAAATTGTAATACTACTAATATTATAAATTATGTGAAAGTTTTGTATTGGATTTTTATAAGTACTCTGTCACGCCTAGTCCTTTTCACGAAAGAGGTCCCGCGGAATTTTGCGGAACTAAATTAATTTTTTTCGATCAATACTGGACTTCATGTCATAAATAATTTTATTTGTTAGATAAAATAGATACATATTTAATAAAGAAATTACACATGAGAAATTATGAGGCGTAAAAAGGTTATAAATATGCTAACTTTTAAAATTTGCGATAGTGGCGCCCCGCGAAAAGAACTCCTTTGAAAAGCACTCTAAATATGGGTGGCCCGACTGCGCTTAAATATTGTATATAGATAGCATTCGTACGTTGGGTAGGGTTTTTTTTTATTCGTTAGCTGGTGAACACGATCTCGCGTGATGTTAAACGATGATGCGGCCGTAGAAAGTTGCAGGTTAAGGAAAATTCCTCACTGGCTTCATTGAACAACATGGCGGAACACGGCCATAATGACCGCTTGGCGACAAGTTTTCAATGTATTATTTTTATTAACCCCCGACGCAAAAACAAACGACGGGGTGTTATAAGTTTGACGTGTGTGTGTGTGTTTGTGCGTGTTTGTGCGTGTGTGTGTGTGCGTGTGTGTGCGCGTGTGTGTGTCTGTGGATCGTAGCTCCCGAACGGATGAGCGGATGTGATTTAGTTTTTAAAATTAATGACATTCCGTTAAGGATATATTCTTCATCCATGTAACATCAGAATAAAACCACAATAGGCCACAGCACAGTACATTTCACCACTAGTCGTCGTGTGAACGTAAACAAGTACATAACAATACGACGCGTTCAAAACAAATCTTTTAGTCTGAAGACGACATTGTTTAACAACATTTATTATTACAATAAACATGCACGATGTGGGAAATTATTCTTATTTATTAGGGTACTGTAATAGTCTGTAGTACTGACTGGACTAGGCGACGTCTGAGCATCCTTGCTGCTCGGTCAGTCAGCACCTGCCTTGCACTCTTCTTGCTTAACCTCGCCGCGCATTCGAGTCGCATGCTTACCGACTGAGCATCCGGCTAGCGAGGAAGCTCGGATATTACCTCGTGCAGTCTATACCCGGCTATATACTAGCAATCTTAGACCAGCGCTGATGATCTAAGAGCCAATGACCTGATAAAAGACGATGCTCAGTCTGCTAGATATAGACAAAATAAAGCAAGAAAATGGACACAAAATTTTGGAATGCATGAAACTTAGTGGGTCTTTTTATTCATGTTTTGCGACTATAGTACTTGCAAACTCAGCTCACTTTAAATATCTATTAGTACGGGATTCACAAACTCGTGAACAGTAGTTTAGCGGGACTTACCAACAGTAATCGTTATATTTACAAGATTAAAACAAATTTATCACTCTTAATTGTTAATTTATACTAATATTATTACAGTATTGTAGGTACCTACTTAGTTATCTTATCAGTAATTCTTATTGGCTGTTTTACACGTTAATTTGACTAAATAATTTATTTAAAGTTTACAATTTTGTCAGCTATGGACATGGACGTCATACCAGTATAGATCTGACATTTTGTTGGACTTTTACCGCGTCTGTTAGAAAGGGTAGTGGCCAGAAATAATCATGGTTATATTATAGGCAACACAATAACTTATTTTTCAAGGATAAAGACTTTATTAGTTTTTAAGAGATACACAAAATAACTTAAAATCTAAATCTTAACTAATATAAAAACGATCTTATTTACAATACAAACTAAGCTAACTATAACCTAAATCTAATCGTTAACAAGTAACCCTCCTCCCAATGTACCCGGGGCAAAGGTGCCCATTACGCTGGCTGCGTTGCCTCGCTGCACTGCGATAGCCAACCTTTGCTCTAGGTACGAGCGGGAACGAGGGTCACCCGTTTTTTTCCGTATTCTGATGCCCAGCTCGTGCGTCAAAGTCTTCGCATCTGCGCCCCAACTGCCCAACGTCTCCACCGCGAACGGGACGAACAGGTACTGCGCCTCTAATGTCGAGTACTTCTGCCGCTTTTTGTATGCCGCGTCTTCGGCAGCAGCCGCGGGGGAGAGGGTGGTACGACTGAGGTGGCTGGGAGCGACAGTGCTGACGCAAGTAGCGTCCCAAACGAGGCACTTGCCGTTCTTCCACGGCACCAGAGTCATTCCATCCGGTCTCTTACCATCGGACCTACTGAGACCGGGCGGCTCGAGCACGCATGGGACATCCGCTGAAACGAAGGCTCTTCGAATTATGTCATTGAGAGCATGGTGACGCGGAAACCTCCCTATGCTTCGGCGACAACTCAGTGCGTGATGGCCATCGGTCTCCACCATAGAACCGCAAGTGCAAATATGAGGTTCACACACCTTGCAGCCCAGGCGCAGACTCAGAGCCACGCGCAAAGAGTTATCGTCCAGAAAAGTGCCTAGATGAGGTGACGGCAGCGCGTGCAACCATGCTCCCGATTCAGCCTGTGACACAGCCCGTAATCTGGCCAGATCGGATCCCGATGCTCCCTCAACCAACTGCTCCTTGACTTGTCTTATTGTGATTTTGTCCCAGGCGCGCTGAGCCCTCGGCACAGCAGGGACCGCTTCCCCCGAGCTGCGGTCGGACCAAGCTGAAATGCCCTCGGCTACGAAGGGCACGTTAACCCTGTCGCTAGAGCCGTTAGAGTCTAGGATGACAGCGACGAGTTCCTCTACACCATGCGCTGACGCCAGGAAGGCCGGCAACCCAACATCCCGAGCGCAACGCAGTCCTATGCCTCCATCCCGAATGGGAAGAGTAGCTTGTCTCCACTGAGACTCATTGAGGGAGACGTTAATAATCGACTCGGCTATGAGTTTTAAACTCTCGTCGAATGCAGAAATTTCGTCAGGGCAAAGCCACGTAGGTGCGGTCCGCAGGAGATATGTTACTTTGGGGATGGCAAAGCACATACGAAGTAGTATAAGCGCCACATGTGCAGAAAGATCTTTGAGACGCTCTTGAGCAGTGAGGAGAAGCGTTCGCCGGGAAGAGATAGCCTCTGAAAGTCCCTCGGTAAAAATGGGTGACCCTAATAGGGTGAAAGACTGCGGTGAAAGTTCTTTGAGGCCAGGCAAGATAGAACTGAAGTGGTTGAAGTTTGTACGGGCATTAGTACCACAGGGATAGAACTCGCACTTAGAGGGATTCACCTCCAGGCCAAGGTCTTTTAAGCGAGAGATGAGGATTTCCAGATCCTTGTGCACGTCCTGCGGGGGTCCTCCGAGAGTCCCGTCGTCTAGGTACCACAAATTCAGAGTTGAATTGAGTTGCAAGATAATTTTGTGGATAGCTAAACTAAAGACAAGAGGGCCCAGCGGATCTCCCTGTTGCACTCCCACTTGAGAAGGAATGAGACTTTCATTGAAAAAGAGGTGCGAGGGAGAGTAGTATACCTGGAATAGAAAGGGGTACAGAGAGGGGATTTGATCCTTGACTTGGCTCAAAAGAACGTCTCGTTCTACAGTATTAAAGGCGTTCCGTATATCCACTAAAGAACATTTATGTAAATCACTTCATGACGAAATCCTGTGTAACTATGGCATCTTCTCTGCATTTTTTTATGAAATAATTAGAATACTTTTTCCTCGAAGAAAGGTACTCTACAAGGCACAAGGACTCGACAAAAAATACGGGGGTAAACACTCCACAAAAATGTTATCAACATTTTTTTGCATATAGCGACAAGCTAGATGCATATTTCACATGATTTTACGACAGTTAAAGTTTTTATCGCTTCATTTGTGAAGTGTGGAGTGATTAACGGCTAACCACTTCACGACCGATGTTCAGTTCGTTTCAAACCTCGCCTCGTTCAAAGTCTCCGATTAGAGTGTCGTTTTTCAAAGCGACTGCTCTTGAAACTGAATGGCACTTTAGTAACAAGAAACTGGAAGTGTCTGCTAATTCTGATAATATTATAAACGAAAGTAACTAATTCGAAATAATATTTGAAAGTTTCATTTTAAACGACTTTAAAAACAGGAAATTTACAATATGTCGGAATATTTTTAAATATTTGTGTAGTTTAACAGTTTACAGATCATTCGAAAATGCTGAACAGATTTGGATTATTTTGTTTTTATTTTATTGTTCAAGGTTACACTACACATTTCCTAGGTGGTCAGCGGACGTTTGCAAAAATGACATTATAGACGTGTTGTCGGTCAAAACGGGTAAATCGGGAATATAGGTAATCCCTTCCATGAGTAAAAAAAACTAGGTTGCCTCTCTGTACCATCATACATGTAAATCTCTCTTCTTAGTATAAATCTGTGAAAATCTCATTGAAATCCGTTGCGTAGTTAACTATGCAAGGTAAAGGATACAAAACAGTAGTTTCAATGTAAACAGGTTATGTTAATCTACGAAGAAAGGTTACCATGCCATATATTAACATAAAGAAATCATATTTATATGAAAGGAATCAGACCCTAACACGGTAAAAACAATATGAAATGTGCATGCAAGATTACCGAGACCACGTGAAAACAGTATGGACACATGAACTTTTTTTTTAACTGATGGTAGACTTTGGCCAGCTTTTTTTATACGGATGATAGAGCAGAATGGATGAGAAAAACGTGTTGTACCGACCCTACCTAGTGTGGGATAAACGCAGGAAGAAGCAGGTAGACCTTGGCCGTGACTAGTTACCACCCACTCACCCACTGGACAAAACCGTGCTAAGCGGTCATCAGCATCATAATAAGGTATTTACAAAGTCTACCAGGGCCCGCAACGCTCCATTAACGCCTCTGGTGTTGAAGGGGTCCATAGGCGTCGGTAACCACTTAACATCATGTGGACCGACTGCTTGTTTGCCGCTCTTAATATAAAAATAATAATATGACCATGTTCCGCGGCATGATGTTCAGTGAAGCCAGGGAGGGATTTATCCCGATTTCAAGGTTTATTCCTACCATCTACGGCTACTTTCTATAACTAAAAACAAAAACGGCACAACTCACGTCTAATATTGTCGAGAATATCTCGACCACGGTTTCGGACAATTACGATGTCCTGATGTCCCGATATTAGACGTGAGTTGTGCCGTTTTTGTTTTTAGTTATGGAGAACACTCGCGATAGTTTTAAAAATCGGCTACTTTCTGTTACAAAAGAATTTTCCAAATCGTCGTCAAAATCCACACATTAAACTTTATAAAAATAAAGTAACATCTTTTCCTTTTGCCCAGTTAGCACCAGTGGATATTGAAGAGTTTTCAGTTGTCAAGTAGGTACAACTTGACTACTTGGTACTCATTACCCATACTGATAATACGTTTAGTGCTCAGCTTTATCTGAATAATTGTTCTAGGAACTAATAACTAAGCATTGCGTTTTGAACTCTATTTGTATATAATAAAGGTTTAAATGTAGCTTTTTAATGTATACTAGATAGAGAAGTGGCTAATGTGCAATACATTGTAAATTGTATACAAACTGATATTATGTATGCATTTATGTTCGATTCAGTATTTAAATATTAGTGTATTTGCTTGTTACCATTTTATACTAGACTGCTGAATTCTACTTTTGTGTGTAAACACTGATGATATTAACACGTTCACGGACACTCCGTCGATAGGCGTAAAAAATATAATTTCGATGTGGCACCACGTCCATCGACGTCCGACGTCCAACCGTCCCCCACCGACAATGTCTCATCACACTTCTATTGCTCTGCTTGTTATGATACCCGCCTATAGACGGTACCGTCCATGGCCGTAATGGTCATAGTGCTTACATTCTGAAATGTTTGATATGTCTTCCGTCTACAGACGTTATCGTATATAGCCATAGGTATATAGGTTGCTGCCATAACAGACATTATAATAATCTATTACATATGATAATCCGCCTACAGACGTTGTATGGAAATTGGTATGTCATATTGTATTTTTTTCAATAATGCAAGTGTCCATGAACGTGGTAAAAATCACCAACGAACTACTTATTATAGTTCGTTGGAAATCACATTCTAATTTGTTTTTGTATGTTTTGTGTAACAGTAGTCAATAATAAGCTATCTATTTCTCTGGCGCTCTTAGAAGATAATCAAACTAGTAACGCCCCGCGGTGTTACCCGCTATAATTTTTTATCCCCAAGGTTAAAAATTGGTTAAAAACTATCCTATGTCCTTTTCCAAGACTTGATCTATATCTATACAAAATTTCATCTAAATCGGTTCAATGGTTTAGGTGTGAAAAGGTAAAAGACAGACACACATTCGTATTATAATATTAGTTATTAGTGTGGATAAGTACCTATGTTTTGTGTTTCAATAGTCAATAATAAGCTATTACTCTAGTTCAGAAAATATATTATACTAGCTTACGCGGCTTTGCCTGCGTGGCAAAATCTTTTCTTAGCAGAGGTCTACGTCATAAAACCTATCTGTGTTCCAAATTTCAACCCAATCCGTTCAGTGGTTTAGGCTGTGTGTTGATAGATCAGTCAGTCAGTCACTCTTTCGTTTTGTATATTTAGATTCAAATAGCGACAAAATATAGAAAACTGTACACATTTTTATGAATAAACGATACAACAGAGATCTCTTCCGGCGGGATCGACCTTTATCACAACATGCCGTTTAATAGTTCAAAGGTCAAATTCATCTGTTACTACGACATTTTTAGATTTTTGTACGTTCGTCGCTACTTGTTTTAACATTAACATAATATTCTTCTCAAAAAGTGCCAGATTTTTTCGTAAAACTCCGTTAAAATACATAAATTTCTAACATCAAATATATTTTTACAAGCTAATTTTTTTTTTATCATTTATTTATCATATGAACATACATTTAAAACAAATCAACTTAACAACATTTATAAAACCAATGAGGTTTGTGTAAAATGTTTATACATCTACGTCGTCTACCATACTGTTCAAAAATTTACTTTCACCTATCTGTTGTCTGTCTGTAATCAAATCTAGCAAGTTTAATTTGACCCACTTCCCGGTATCCGTTGAGCTGAAATTTTGCATGCCTGTATAAATCGGATGACAATGCAATATTATTATGACATCGAGCTAATCTGAGGATGGAGCTGGAAGGTGGCCATAGGAACTCCGTAATTAAACGACGCAACTCCATCGAGTTTGGGCTCATTTGATTCTTCTTGACGAGTATTTTGAGTGCTGGATAATAAAAGCTTGTTTAACAAAAAAAAAACTTGTTTTATGTACAAAAGTAATACATTTTGCACACATGACACAACCCTATTCTTCCGCTGCTTTATAACATGACTTGCCATTCAACGGATCTCCAAAAAAGAGTCGTTTATGTAGACAGTCTAGCAGAAATGTACTTGTCTAGATCATATAACCACCTAAAGTTATGCGAAAAATATTTTATCTATTTATAGATTCTAGTATTGACTTTCTAAAGTTACGTCACAAATCGTAAGATGGCGCATGAGCGAAACTGCAGTTGGTTCTCTATCATCAAAACTGCATTTTAAAACGACTAGTCGTAAGTGGGTTCAGAGTTCAAGTTACGACTTACGACCTTCGTTAGCCTAACTTAATGTGCCTGAAACATACACTTATGTGTAGATTCAAGATTCTGTACTAAGACAACTTAGAGCGTAGCCTTTTTTTACCCAGGTAAAATGCGTCACGCATCATCACCCCACGCCGGGGGGCGCGGGGCGGTATGTGGGACTCCCCCGCCGAAGATGGGCGCGGCGGGGATACCCACTAAAAAACCTAGGGGGTGTTCCTGCGGGACGCCATAATGCCGGGGCAGCGGGTACACCGAAGCACTCATCCGCGGCCCCGACGGCGCATAGAGCGTAGCCTGGCAAGCTACTTGTAGGTTATATTTTTTTAAACTCCACTTGGTTAGGTACTGAAATAGGGTGGATATAAAAAAGTGAATGTAATAACATATTTGATGTTGTTATAGAAAGGTAAGGATTTTTATGTTTTTTATTTGTAAAAGTAGAAATTTAAGTAGTAAGTGACGCGTAAGCTACAATTAGCTTTGTTTGTCAATCGTCCCCTTACATAGGTGTTTTAAAGATTCTTTACAGTGTGTTGTGCCGCTACAACACTAAGATGTGGTTCTATTCTAACCTAGCTACTAAATATAATATGATACCGATATGATTTTAAATTCTTACATTATCCAAAAGTTTACTTGAGGACTTTGTGTGCAAAGAACTATACCCAAGTTCTATTCGTCAACTGCCTAGATGACGTCAAAAAATCCACGCTTAGTCCAAATTAGTGTAAATTTCGCAGACGCTGTGCATCCTTGCGAGTGCGGCCGGCAAGAGAAGGTCATCGTCAAGTCTGCACGACAATCCGCCAGGAATGTGAACGTATGTTACCGCTTGCGTCAGATGTACGCCATTCATGATCTACCTGCCACTGCCACTTGACGACTACTTTCGCTTGGTGTAGAGCACGCTAGTTTTAGCGGTTATTATACGTAAAAGGCGTAAACATCGTTGTAATCGTAAATAAAGATTGGAATTGAAGAATATATTTTTATAACACCAAAATAATCGAGTATTTGTGAGGCTTCGCTCGCTGGTATTACATCTGTGCAATATTCATTGCAAATCCGTTCCGCAAATTTAGCTAATAGCAATCTTAGATAATATAGCATTCTTTTGGTAAAGAATTTTTGAAATTGGATCAGTAATGATTAGCATGCATTGGTAAGGGGAGATTATGCACTATAAACACAGTTTAACCGCTGAACTGATTGAGTTGTAATTTGGTACAGACATAGTTATTGTGACGGAAAGGATTGTGAATCCTAATCTACGTGGCTGCAAAATGTTTGAACATGGGACGATCGGTAATTATTATGAAATATAAGCACGCAAGCGTTGACTTGTCAAATTTGACACACTGATTCCGCATCGCTCAGTAATTTGTCAAACTTGACTTAAAGATTCCGCATAGCTCGGTCATTTGTCAAACTTGACACAGAATCCGCATGGTTCGGTCAGTTGTCAAACTTGACACAAAGATTCCGCATCGCTCGGTCAACTATCTTGACTTGACAAGGGTCAGCGACCCAGAGTAAGGTCTAGCTACTTTCGGTCAAATAACTCCTGATATCGTAGGGACCCTTGAGTGCCTAACGCCGCGAAAAAGGGCTAAGAGAGAGAGAGAGAGATTTTACGCCTATTGACAGGGATAATCGCTTACCAAGTCGAACAAAAATCATCCTTTTCTCGAAGCAATTCAGACCATTTCTACCTATGTCTGTCTCTAACATAAAAAAAAATAAGAGACTAAATTTTGCAGCGATTTATTGGCTTGATTTGAAAAATAGCTAAGATGAAAACTGTGTTGGACAGATAATGGTACAAAAGAGATAGTTGTGCTCAACAGTGGCCTAAGGCAAGATGATCATGTCTTCACCAGCTTAACTGGTCAAGACCAACTCTTACCTGATGGTAAGAGAAGAGATAAGGAGGTCGAAGGAACATCGCACTACCTCTATAATCCATCGACTGTTGATTCACTTCACTTCATTACACAATCATTTTACAATATTCACAGTTCATTCACTCAAAAACAGAGAACATTGTGAGGTACAGTCAAGTTCAAAAATAACGTAATTTTTCACCAGGTAGCTAAGACTTCCCGCGATCAAAAGACATTGATGGTCGGACAGCGCATTCCTCAGTGGCCCTTCACGATGTGAGGACGTTAAAAATCGCACGAGCTCCGACAACTGTTTATTGATTTGACCTACTTTCCCAGCTAGGGCAGCGAACGGCGGCCCCAAAATGCAATCGCCTATGCACTTTTACAATGTAACTTTAAACTAGTTAAAATGTTGTTAGTTTCTATTACGTCACTTCCGGTGTACTAGTAATTGATTAAAATGTAATGTCTAGGCGTAAATGAGACCTAACTGTCTAGATTTGTGGCCAAGTCTGGGAATTCGGTGGCTTCTTTATAAAGTTGCGCGCGCACTGTTCCTAGATCTGTGCATGGGTCATATAGGTACACAAAGACTATATTTCCTACTTCCTCTTAACTAAAATAAATCTAAATTGGGTGTTGCATCGAAAATAGTTGGACTATGTAACAAAACTCTTGCATTTTTATTTATGTGACCAATCCGGAATTGTTCTCTTTTAAAGAAAAATAAATTTAAAATAATATGTAATGCATAGATTTGTAATTGACGGCTGCCTATCCATTGACGCGGAGCAAGGCGGTCAGCGAATGGGTTTTTAGTAAAAACACATTCGCCCATTCGGTAAAAACTTTTTACCTTACATGCCGTAATGGACAACAGCCTTACCTCTAGGTCAGGTATAAAACATGAAAAACAACAGACTTGGCAAGATGTCGTTTTAATTTATAAAAAAAAATAAAGAGATGCTTGGAGGGATCTTTGCCCAGCAGAAAGACAGTATCGATTACAGAAAAACAAACTTAGTCGAGTGCTGTCAAACCCACAAAATCTGAGAGTTACATCCAAAGAACCCTACAATTATAAAAAAAAATACAACTCTCATACTAATAATGATGGTCCCTTAATTTCGAATGATCATCTAATTACTCAACAACTACATTCAGCAGTAGCTAAATTAAATACATTTACAATACCGCAGTCTTAATTATAATTAACAGAACGCCGATTCATTTAGCCAGGAAGCATGGCTTGAGCCGTAAAATAATACACACAGAAGTTCAGTTGGGATAGATATGTCCATAAAAATACTGATATCAAAACACACCGTGACCTAGCATGTCACCGCGCATTTGCAAGTTAATAAAGAAATACCTTACCGGGGGTAGACTTCCTTTGCAGGAGGTCGTCTAGGTGGGTACCCCAACAGTGCCAGTTATTCTACCGCCTGAGCAGTGATGTGCAAACATCACTGTGCTCCGGTAGGAGGGCACTGTAGCTAGTGAAATTACTGGGCTAAAGAGTCTTAACATCTCATGACTCTTGAGTAAGAAGCGTTGGTGCAGTGCTCCTAGAATTTCACATAATTGTGAAATCCTAGGTAACACTGTACTGATTATGGGCAGCCGTTATCTCTTAACATCAGGAGAGCGTCTTGCTCGTCTTCTACTTCATCACATAAAAAAAAAAAAAAAAAAAAAAAATACGAATTACATCTCTAAATATAATAGAATAAAACTTTATTCACGGCTATAAAACAGAAAAAAAATATACAGATAAAGAAACAGTATTTCCAACTTAGAACAAACTAAATATAGGTAAAAACAAACTAAACTAATTACAAAATATTAATTATGTAGCCGTGAAATGGTGCCAACTCAGCATGTGTAGGCGAATCTATCGAAATCTATCTCAATACCAAATTTTGGCTCAATCGGGTGGCCCGTTTAAAAATGTAACAAATATACATACATTCTAACAAACTCTCGCGTTTATAATATGAGTAGGATTGGGTTAAGTTGTATGTGTGATGCGAAAATAACATAGTGGGGGACTTTAGTGCAAAACCTGTTTTTTTCTTGCAGAAGCATGAAACTTGGCACATTGATTCCTTATGTCAAAATAAGCTGATTTCGATCGGTAGCCTAATGGAAGGGGCCCTCTGGTAGCGGGGAGGGGGGGTGGAGGGTGCGCTCCACCCGGCTTTGTTTTAAAAATTCTGGAAGACCACGCATAGCTAATACGCCAAGTTTGGTATCAATTTCGGATAAATCGAGGACGTAGATTTCATTTCTAGTATAAAAAAGTGACATTTGTGATGATTTGTTGAACAAAAAAATTAAAAATTAGAATTACGTAACTTCGTTTTTATTGTTCAAATTACTGTAAATTCAAAAATACTAGTTTTTTAAATTAACAAAAAATATGTTAATAAAGTCTAGTTCATGTAGATTAAAAAATATATAATTTTAAATTACTTATCTTAATAACAAACCGCATAAAAAATCTTTTGCTTTCCCGGGCCGCAATTTTCTTTTAACCGCCATGAAAAGGGTTGTTAGTAAAAAACTTACTATTTCATGCAGAAGTTTAAAACTTGCCACAATTACAATTCCTTACGTTAAAATAAGCCGTTTAGAATCAGTAGCCGTCAGTAACCAGCCTTCTGACAGCGGGGAGGGGGGGTGAAAGGGGCGCACCACCCAGCTTCACTTTAAAAAATCTGGAAGACCACGTATAGCTAATACGTCAAGTTTGGTATCGATTTCGAATAAATCAAAGACGTAGATTTCATTTCTGATATTAAAAAAACGCATTTTATTGGGTTTTAACCAAATTATTACACAAAAATAATACTTAGTTTTTTTTATTTAGAGGCACTTTAATTCTAAATTATAGTAATATTTTGTGATAACATAAATATTTTTTAAAAGTTTATTTCAAGTAGATTAAATAAAATAGAACATTTTAATTAATTTTATTAAAATTAACTCGTACATTTTTTTTAAGATACTAAGAGTCACTATTTTCTTCTCACCGCTGCGCTGCGTTGTAAACCCCTATTAACTGCAAAATACGACTATGTACATTCATTTAACATGTTATTGATATAAGAACTTGATATTGTCAAACATAAAATACAGAAAAATCCTATGGCACATCATAATTTACTCTCCCTGAGACAAACTTTTAAAAAATAGGTGCGATAAAACTCGATCAAATCGCGGAACGGAAACTGCTAAACATTGTTATGAATCAAACTGTTTCAACAAAATGTAATCTAGCAAAATTATAAATACTCCAGGCTTAAAGCTTTTTTATATCAGTATGTTACATTCCAAGACTGATTCTTCCAAAGATATTATTGATATTATAGCTCATTACATTTTAAGACCGTCTTCATGCAGTTTTGCATCAATCTCAGCAATCCGCCCTTTATTTATAAATTAAATCAGTTTCATGCATAACATACTGGCCACCAAAACGGTGTTAGATGAATAAGGTGTCCCTTTGTTTGCTTATTGCTTCTAAAACCAAGCAGGAGGCTGGAAAATAGCAAGACTCGTATCCTTCGACTAGCATAAAAGTACCGCACACAAACTTAACTCTACCTATAATATGGTTTTGATATCATGTTTTGCGGTCAATGAAACTGCAGATCAAGCAGTAATTACTACTCGACAATCAATAACTATGTAGGAAACACCTTATCACAAAAAAAACACTATTTGGAAAATATACTTCTACTTCCATGATATGTCTGTATACCAGCATTTGTTACACGCATTTTACAAGGAACTTTGTTTGAGAGAGGCTAGGCATAATTTCTTGGTTAAATCTAACCCATCCTCTCTTTTGGTTTAGGAAGCAAGAAGCAGACCATTCCTTTGTCTGAAAACCTTTCAGTTGTCAGAATATTGTGCATGGGACTGATTAAATAAATAAATGCAAGGCTTATCATAATTCGTCATAAAATGTTTTGAACTATATTATTATTATATTATATATGGAGCATCCGTCTTGGAAAACAATATAACGATATAAATAAGCTGTAGGTAGGTGCCAGTAGTATTTATAATTTTGCCACATTACATTTAATTGAAAAATAGATGCATAACTTTGGTTAACCGTTTATTATTAAAGAGATACGAATTTCGGGCCTATTTTTTAAAAGTTTGTCTCAGGGAGAGTAAATTATGATGTGCCATAGGATTTTTCTGAATTTTATGTTTGACTATATCAAGTTCTTATATCAATAACATGTTAAATGAATGTACATAGTCGTATTTTACAGTTGATTGGGGTTTACAACGCAGCGCAGCGGTGAGAAGAAAATAGCGACTCTAGTGTCTTAAAAAAAATTGTACGAGTAAATGTTTATAAAAAAAATATAAAAGTTCTATTTTATTTAATCTACTTGAAATAAACTTTTAAAAAATATTTATGTTTATCACAAAATATTACTATAATTTAGAATTAAAGTGCCTCTAAATAAAAAAAACTTAGAACTAATTTTGTGTTATAATTTGGTTAAAAACCCATAAAATGCGTTTTTTATTATCAGAAATGAAATCTACGTTCTTGATTTATTCGAAATCGATACCAAACATGACGTATTAGCTATACGTGGTCTTCCAGATTTTTTTAAGTGAAGCTGGGTGGTGCGCCCCTTTCACCCCCCCTCCCCGCTGTCAGAAGGCTGGTTACCGACAGCTACTGATTCTAAACGGCTTATTTTAACGTTAAGGAATTGTAATTGTGGCAAGTTTTAAACTTCAGCATGAAATAGTAAGTTTTTTTCTAACAACCCTTTTCATGGCGGTTAAAAGAAAATTGCGGCCCGGGACAGCAAAAGATTTTTTTATGCGGTTTGTTATTAAGAAAAGTAATATAAAATTATATATTTTTTAATCTACATAAATTAGACTTTATGAATATATTTTTTGTTTATTAAAAAAACTAGTATTTTTGAATTTACAGTAATTTGAACAATAAAAACGAAGTTTCGCAATTCTAATTTTTAATTTTTTTGTTAAACAAATCATCACAAATGTCATTTTTTTATTCCAGAAATGAAATCTACGTCCTCGATTTATCCGAAATTGATACCAAACTTGACCTATTAGCTATGTGTGGTCTCCCAGAATTTTTAAAATGAAGCCGGGTGGAGCGCCCCTTCCAACCCCCCTCCTCGCTGCCAGAGGGGGTGCTACCGAGGGCTACCGATCGAAATCAGCCTATTTTTACATTAGAAATCAATGTGCCAAGTTTCATGCTTCTGCATGAAAAAAACAGGTTTGACCCATTTTTGTCGCTTAGTGACTCCACTAAACAGTAAAGAATTAACGATATCGCTAGTAGTAAAATTGCATTATCATTGCATGACAGGCCAATATTTGTCACATGCTGACTTTCTGTTGGTAATCTAGAAATTCCGTTTTTGTGCTTGAGATTAACACTTGAATAAGTAATAAGTTATCTTTCTAGCACTTGAAAAATATTAATTTGACTATAATATTGTCTACTAGCTGTGAAATATTCTATTCTTCGGCCGTGGCTAGATACCATCAGTGATGTTACAGACGTCTATGATTTTTTTTCATTATTACAAGCTTTTATTTACTTTCACTTGTCTGTTGTCTGTCTGTCTGTCTGTAATCAAATCTTGCAAGTTTAATTTGACCTACTTCCCGATATCCGATTGAGCTGAAATTTTGCATGCATGTATAAATCGGATGACAATGCAATATTGTTATGACATGGAGCTCATCTGATGATGGAGCTGGAAGATGGCCATAGGAACAATATCAGGACGCAACCCCATCGAGTTTGGGCTCATTTGATTCGTCTTGACGAGTACTTTATGGTGCTAGATGGTAATAATAATAAAAGCTTGTTTTTAAAAAGGTTTTTTTTTTAAATTTCTCTTGTTTATAGGTAAACCTTTGACCACGATCGAGAGGGAGCTGATTATTTATTGTGAAATTACACTATTTCTTAGTATTTCATAGAACATCAGCGGGGCTATGATGCGCACGTCGACATAATGTCGCGTGAAATTTGATTTAATGTGAATAATACTCTATGTGGCTGTCATAAAGTCGAGATTTACGCACCAGTGAAATGATATTGTCGTTAAAACTCCTATGTCAAAATGATCTCACTGGTGTGTAATTTTCGACTTTATGACAGCCACATAGAGTATTATTCACATTAAATCAAATTTCACGCGACATTATGTCGACGTGCGCATCATAGCCCCGCAGATAGACAATACTTTATTGTACACCACATAATGTTACAGAAAATACATAAGTAACATAATTAAAATTAAAAATTACAATGTACAAGCGGCGGTCTTATCGCTAAAGAGCGATTATACATAATATATTTTTAACCCCCGAAGCAAAAACGACGGGGTGTAATAAGTTTGACGTGTCTGTCTGTGTGTGTGTCTGTCTGTGGCATCGTAGCTCCCAAACGGATGAACGGATTTTGATTTAGTTTTTCTTGTTTGAAAGTAGAGTTAGTCGAGAGTGTTCTTGCTACGTTTGGTGGAAATCGGTCCAAGATGGCCGCCACCACAAAATGGTGAATTACATATTGAGTTGGGGGTTTTTTTAATTTTAATTTTATTTTTACATATAATATCTTATGATTGACTAGGATTAAATCCCCTTTACACTCGCACCGCGCCCTTATCTTTGTGAGGGACCGGACGTCGCCTAGTTGCAGGAAGAACGATTGATACACATACTCTTTAACACATTGTTTTTAACATTACACAGTACAATAACAAATCCAACCATCATATTATATTACTAGCCTATATGTTATTCCAGGGTCTAAAGTCTAAGCTATATCTATACCAAATTTCAGCTCAATCGGTCCACCCGTTTAGGCGTGAAAGAGTAACAAACATACATGCAGACATTCTTACATACTTTCACGTTTATAATAATAGTTGCGCCCAGCGGTTTAATCCGCTGTTTTATAGCCTATGTGTTATTCCAGGATCTAAGCTATCTCTATACCAAATTTCAGCTCAATCGGTCCACCCGTTTAGGCGTGAAAGAGTAACAAACATCCAGACATCCATTCTTACAAACTTTCACGTTTATAATATTAGTAAGATGCAGATTTTATTGTATAAAAGAGAGTTGAGTTAGTTTTTGGTCCCTATACTGATGGCTTCGGTCATGGCTAGTTACCACTCCATTGGACAAAACAGTGTCGCCAAGCAAATATAGCTCGTTTTCCTTCTACAACAAGTGAATTAAATTAAAAATTAAAAAAAACCCCAACTCAATACGTAATTCACCTTTTTGTGATGGCAGCCATCTTGGATTTTAAATTTTATATAGTGGGCTGTATTCTACTCGTTAAGCCGTAAGCCCTTTCATTTGATACCCATATTGAGGGGGTCGTGGAAAAAAAAAGTAATCCGCCATTTTGTAGCGGCGGCCATCTTGGACCGATTTCCACCAAACATAGCTAAGAACACTCTCGACTAACTCTACTTTCAAACAAAAAAAACTAAATCAAAATCCGTTCATCCGTTAGGGAGCTACGATGCCACAGACAGACACACACACAGACAGACACGTCAAACTTATAACACCCCGTCGTTTTTGCGTCGGGGGTTAAAAAGAGCTTGTATCGATCAGTTTTAGTTTTGAACATTTCCTAATTTGGCAATTCAGTGTTAACATAAAAAAGCAATGATTTTAGCGGCGGTATGCGCACAATCGAACGTTATGCGCTTCCAAAACATCACAGCCTGAAGGTCAGACGAATTCCACCGTTTATGGACGCGCGAAAGCGAAAGGATTCGTTGAACTCTACCTCCACTTCGTTTTTATGTATTTTGTGTCTGTCACGAATGAACTATCTGACTTTACTGTGGAAAATTCTATTGATTAATATTTGAAGTATAATTTTTGAAGCAAACGAAAGAGCTGCGGAACTGGCTCAATACTGGCTTAAGCAACTTTAGAACCGAAATTATAAACAGAAAAAATGTAAGCCATACGACTCGAAAAGAAGAAGTATAATATAGTACTTAAAATATCTTATTATGATGTTTAATAGAACATCATCGTCAGCTCATATTATCGTCCCACTGCTGGGCAAAGGCCTCCTCCCCTTCGTGCCATGCAACTCTGTCCTGAGCAGTTCGCATCCAGGTCTTTCCTGCGATTGCTGCGTTGTAATAGATATTTGTAAGGAGCATATAAGGAGCAAATTTCAGCGCAATAGCTTCAGCAATTTGTGTGCGAAGAGTTACAAAACGCACACATTATACATTCATCCATAAGAATTTTCACATTTAGATTTAGAGGCAAATTAGTTTAAAGGGTGATTTCCTAGGAGATCCTATTAAATCTTCATCAAAATCGTTCGAGCTGGTTTTTAGAAACTAACGCGTGCGTCTCGCTCTGTCTCTCTCTTGCTGAAAGAGAGCTTTTTCTGTTTTTTTAAAACTACTTGAAACACAAGTGAATTAAATTAAAAATTTAACAAACCCCCAACGCAATATGTAATTCAGCATTTTGTGATGGTGGCCATCTTGGATTTTAAATAGTGGGTTGTATTCTACTAGTTAAGCCCTTTCATTTGATACCTATATTGAGGGGGTCGTAGAGAAAAAAAGTAATCCGCCATTTTGTAGCGGCGGTCATCTTGGACCGATTTCCACCAAACATGGCTAAGAACACTCTCGACTAACTCTACTTTCAAACAAAAAAAAAAAAAACAAAATCCGTTCATCCGTTCGGGAGCTACGATGCCACAGACAAACATATACACACGTGTGTGTGTGTGTACACACACACACACACACACACAGAGACAGACAGACAGACAGACACGTCAAACTTATAACACCCCGTCGTTTTTGCGTCGGGGGTTAAAAATTACATTTTCTATTTTTAAGGAACAATATGTTGTTAGTTTTTTTTTTCATTATAGGTTAGCCTTTGACCACGATCTCGCCTGATATTAAGTGATGATGCGGTGGAAGATGGTAGCAAACTAAACCTAGAAGACCGGATAAATCCCTATCTGGCTTCACTGAACATCTTGCCGGAACACCGTAATAATGACCGCTTGGCGACACAGTTTTGTCCAGTTACGGTTATTAGTTATTAGGAATATTTTGCATAAAATAAATCAGTATTCTTTGCCGTCAAAGATCCGCGTTTATCAGCTTGTTATCTTTAACCTACATACGCAGGTACATATAAGGAAGGTTTCTTTCATGTAAACTGCCTGTTATGCAACAAGTTTCACGCAAAGCTTACTTAGTGTAAGATCTAGATTAAGTAAATTATATGGCGCTGATCACGGAAATAAGGAAGGGGAAGAACTTGCATTTTGGTTAGGTTTGCCAGCAAAGATGTACCTAAGACCTACACATTATAAAACATCAGTGTTTTCCGAGCAATATAACTTGAGAATCTTCAACGCACTAGAAATTAATAAAAGCTTGTTTTTAAAAAGTTTCTTAAAATTTCACTTGTTTTACTAGTTCACATGAAATAGCGTTATTTTGCTGACGGTACAAACCCGTAGCTCATGCGAACGCCAAGAGGATACCAAAGCCATAAATTCGTGCACGTTTAATACAGTAATTTGCTTATTGTAGTGTCATTGAACAGGGGAGTGACGCCGTAAGTTCAATGCTATTTACTATTCCTCTAGATATGGCGGTCAACCATTTTAGATTTGCATCTTTCGGCTAAACAAAATGTTAGTGACGTTTATGGAAACGATTGGGAATTTTAGTTTGTGAAACCACCGTGTTGTATATTTCCTCTCCCTGCACAGTCTGGAAGAGCAATAAGACCGCCAATTGCACCTTTAGTTTTAATTATAATTGTTGTAATTGTAAAATTTACTTTATATGTGGATCAATTATATTGATAAAAGTGGCGGGTCACACATGGACCAGATTGGCACAGGACAGGGTTGAGTGGCACAACATTAAGGAGGCCTATGCCCAGCAGTGGGATGTAGAGGGCTGTGGATGATGATGAAGATGATGTGGATCAATAGAGTTTCTTATCTTATTTTAGAGTAGTCATACTCGTCATGTTGGGAAACCCGTCTTTCGTAGATCTGTACATAGCATTAATGTACCACCGTAGTAGTCTATACCAAAATAAGCTGTCAAGTCAAAGCTGGATGGATAAACTATGTGCTTCCTATTACAGCTTACTGCCTAGGTACTTTTAGCTCAAGAAATATGTCACCGCGGTAGGAACTTTCCTATAAAATCTGAGGCCTACTTCTGGACAATTGGGCTAAGCTGGGGCGATGGTAGGTACTGCTAAACCTTACCTATGGTAATTGGTACTATGTTTGGTAATCTCTAGCATGATATCACCAATGTATAATAAAGTCCTAGTTCTAGAGTCCATCGGTGTCGCTAAATGTCTTGAACACCTGCACGATGTCGCCGACGTGTGACGTCACACACTGCATCGGTGTCAGTCGGTGGACTCACCTCGAACTGTGCGCTGAATGTCTTGAACACCCCCTCCCATAGACTGCCGGACTGGGTGAGCACCTGCACGATGTCGCCGACGTGTGACGTCACACACTGCATCGGTGTCAGTCGGTGGACTCACCTCGAACTGTGCGCTGAATGTCTTGAACACCCCCTCCCATAGACTGCCGGACTGGGTGAGCACCTGCACGATGTCGCCGACGTGTGACGTCACACACTGCATCGGTGTCAGTCGGTGGACTCACCTCGAACTGTGCGCTGAATGTCTTGAACACTCCCTCCCATAGACTGCCGGACTGGGTGAGCACCTGCACGATGTCGCCGACGTGTGACGTCACACACTGCATCGGTGTCAGTTGGTGGACTCACCTCGAACTGTGCGCTGAATGTCTTGAACACTCCCTCCCATAGACTGCCGGACTGGGTGAGCACCTGCACGATGTCGCCGACGTGTGACGTCACACACTGCATCGGTGTCAGTCGGTGGACTCACCTCGAACTGTGCGCTGAATGTCTTGAACACTCCCTCCCATAGACTGCCGGACTGGGTGAGTACCTGCACGATGTCGCCGACGTGTGACGTCACACACTGCATCGGTGTCAGTCGGTGGACTCACCTCGAACTGTGCGCTGAATGTCTTGAACACTCCCTCCCATAGACTGCCGGACTGGGTGAGCACCTGCACGATGTCGCCGACGTGTGACGTCGCCGCGTGCATGAAGTGCGCGTTATTGTACACGCCCTCGGCCACCACGCGACCTCGTGGTGACCTGCAAATAAAACCTGGTTAGTATGCTGAAGTACTGCGTACAGCCTAGCATTTTGGACTAACACTAATATTAAAAATGCGAAAGTTTGTGAGTGTGTGTATGTTTGTTACTTCTTCATACCTAAACGGGTGGACCGATTGAGCTGAAATTTGGTATAGATATAGCTTAGTCCCTGGAATAATACATAGTACAGCTGCTGGGCGCAGCTAGTAATATACCTATAAACTCAATATCTCATGAATACCTTCCAGTTCTATACAAAATATCATAATCATTTTAAAATTGCTTGCTAATTTGTAAATTATTTGTAACCAGGAAATTTAAAATGTCATTCGTTGGGTCATTTAAATATATTGAGAAAAGAATAGACAGAACTTTCCTCAATACTTTTAGTTCTTGTTCTTAGTTCCTAGAATAGATGATAACAATCATCCTCTCCTCAAGTAAATCTTTCATCCTTTTTCACACACACATCTCCTTTTATGTATTTGATGAAAATTTTAATAAGTAGGTAAAATAGCTTAGCACTGATAGTCAAGGTATAATCATCACACACAAAATGATCATCATCAATAGCCGTCCACTGCTAGTCATAAACTTTCCCAAAATCCCCCTAATCCGTAATCATTATGGATACCTAAAGAACACGCTGTCCAAATTTCAGCTCAATCAGTCCAGCGGTTTTGTCTCTAGGATGATGAGTCTGTCAGTTAACCTCTTTATATATACCTAATAGTATAGATTTTCGAAAAGTAAAGCCTAATTCCATTAAATATAAACTTCCCCCTTAAAAGGCAATAAATATAAATTACAATTGGATTTAAAACAAAATTATTTGAAGGATTAAAATCAAATCAGAAATTTGAAGCATAAAGTGCATCATTCACTCGGTAGGTTATCATTAAAAATCCTTAGTCATTGTCTGCACATTTAAAATCAATAACAAATGTTAATCAGGCCCAAGATAAAAATCAAATACTAATGTTATTATTTCTATTTTTTTTTCATGGACCGAAGTTCTTTACTGTAATGCAAATTTTATGCAAAATGCTAAATATAACAATGTTTTTTATTTGTAATTTGTTTTTTGTGTACAAGTAGATAACGATATGTAATACCTAATTGAACTTTTCAACAAAAAACAGGCTTTAAATTTTATGAGTCCATTCAAAAATATCCATTAAAATCGACAAATGATTTTCAAAATTTGTTTAGAACAGCCTACAGCAGGAAAAATTGGTTGATTTCCTTCTTTTTGAACACCTCTGTAAATGGTTATGCACTCAATAATTAATAGAAAAATTTGATTTGAATAGAGTTATCTTAAAATATTATTATGTGAATAACAAAGTCCTACACACATAAAATGAGCCACCCTGCAAACCTCCATACTGAGGGCCTATGGGCTAATTCTTACCCACTATGATTCATGACAACTTCAATGTACATTGCTGCGTTTGTTATTTTACTCATATTAATGAGGAGGTTTAAGCAAGTAATGTACGCAACTTTGTCTAAGGATTCTAGTGTTTTATATGTCATTTGGCGATAGCCAATAGGTCCTCAGATGGCTCAAGACAGAAGTCTCCATTCTGGAGGGAACTGGTGGCAAGGACTATGCATCTTAGTCACATCTCTCAGTCATGAGGATACAACATAGAAGATACATAAAATTGCACTATAGTCATCACATTCCTAAATCTATACTATTATATTAAAGAGGTAAACTGACTGACTCATCATCCTGGAGACAAAACCGCTGGACCTATTTAGCTGAAATGTCATAATATAGGTAAATCTGAGTGTTAAAATGAGAAATGAGTACCATATAATATAAAGAATGTTAAATTGCCAGATATGTGAAGTCATATGTTTGTGTTCTTACAAATAGTGATCAACTGTGAAAATGGCTGGAGAGATACAAAAAATTACAAATTAGTATGACATACCTACTCTATGGATGATCTAAAAATTTTAAGTCTCATATGCAAAGTATTTTAATGGACAAAGCAGACTTTAATTTGCCAGAAGATTTTTCATCATCAATTGTGTTGTGATTGTGATACAAATTAATCAAAATCTTGGGTCGTTGACTTATTGATGATCAGGTCGACGAACTTTATATTTTTGGCATTGAGTACAATTCTACATACTATAGATAAATTGATAAGTATATTATAGATAAACTAGTTGTTTCATCTGTTGAAAAGAATCTATTATTTCAAAGTCTGATAACTACTAAAATACAATTTTCTATCCAATCAGTAAGGTCAGGTTACTTTGGCAAAGAGGCAAGCATGGAAGAGATGGCAGGATGACCTCGACTCAGTTGCGGATGATGAAAATCTATAGCCCAAGATTGTAACAGATTGAGAGAGGGTAGGGAGGCCTATTTATGTAGTGTGGCTGTGGTATGACTCCAGTCATGATTGGCCTATTGTGATCTAGGGAGGCCTATGTCCTCCATTGGAATCCTACAGGCTCTCAATAATAATAATAAGGGAGATTCTCTAAATGAATGGTAAATGAGGTTATTGCTAAATTCCCTGCACATCTACAACAAAGTTTAAGTAGTTTCCATTAATTATTATTATCAATACTGTTACTTGACAAAGACTGACTTTGCGCCAATAGATTGACTCACAGATAGAGTGATAAGTGTCACTCATGACATTTAAAAGCTCAAAAGGGCCTCTGAGTGCTGGACTTTTTGTCACTGTGTAAACCTATAAAAAGGCCTGGGTTTAGTGTTTAAAAGTGACATAAGATAGATTCTTACACATTTTAGTATTTGGTCCATAATTATTACCTATAAGTCATTGGAACATGAAATGCAAAACAGTTATAATATTGCATCAGTTCCTATTTAAAATCAATGCCAACATTAAAATTATGTTAAGTTAGACTTATTTTTGCATAATCAAATATACAAACTGTTTAATTACTGTAACATGAGCTATTTAGCTCTTATTACATGAGGAGGGTTAAAATGTAAAACAAAATATTATAAGTTATTAGGTACCTATAACATTATGAATGGCATTGAATAAAAATCAAACACACATATTTCTTTTATTAAGGTTTCATGCCCCTAAAGGAAAAACGGACCCCTTATAGGATCATTTGTGTGTCCGTCTGTCTGTCAAGACCCTTTAACTCCAGAATGCGTAAAGTCATCGAGTTGTTTATAACCTACCAGCGGTGCCCAGTGGTTTTACCCGCTGTACAGTAGCCTATATGTTATTCCAGGGACTAAGCTATCTCTATACGAAATTTCAGCTTAATCGGTCCACCCGTTTAGATGTGAAGAAGTAACAAACATAAACATTCACACACTATAATAATATAGTGTAATAAAATATTAGTGTAATAAAATAGACACAATTAGACATCTTGCCTGATGGTAAGCAGTTACTGGGTCCCTGGGAGCGGTTGGAAGAGAAAGACGGAGGACCAGGTTGAGTGCCGTGCCATGGGGGAGGCCTATATCCAGCAGTGGACAAACATAGGCTGATGATTTTGTAGCAGTTACTGTAGGCTATAGACGTTTGCTACTCCACTTTTGTCAGTGTAGTAGATTCATTGTCAGGCATATAGGTAAACAAGGTGAATCTTCTCTATTTTCACAACAAAACTTCTCAACTTGTAGGGCTGTCTGGGATTTCAGGAATAAATCTGCTTTACCTAGGAGCGTTACCAAATTCTAAAACAATATAATCAAAGCTGAACTTTAAGGTTTAAAGAAGTTATCAACAGCCACTCACAATCTGTCACCATTAACATTAGCAAATATCTATAGAATCCAATTATTATCTCCGTCCAATATTATGTTAAAGTAATCAACAGACACTCACAAACTGTCACCATTATAATAATAGCAAAAACCTATAGAATCCATTCATTATCTCCATCCACAATAATCCATTTTGAAACATATTTTGAGGTTAAATTTTAAAAACAATGAAAATCTTCACTCATAATAGAAGTAGATATTTTTTTGCAGACAATGTATGTTCATTGCACTGTGAAAGGCCACTGACACACAGAAAAACATTATTCTTTCAGATTTCAAGCAAAATCAGTCCAGCTTTGCAATTACATAGACAGTTTTACAAATAGATGAAAGAACTACCTATTTAGGATTCTGTACTCAAACAGTGTAAATGGTAACCATAATAAGCTTTTACAATCTTTAAGATTGTATTTAAGCTGTTGTTATCAAATTATGGATATATTTTATTTATCGATCATCTTTGTAAATATAATGCAAGGAATAGATCTTAAGACTGAAACTTCCGAGGAAGTCATCCAAATCTATTTGAATGTTCTGAAGTTAGCCATTTGCTTGTATGCCAGTTACCTATATTTCATTAGCATTACTTATGCATTATTTATGCAGTTCATAGGCAAATGACTAACCTTAGATCATTTCAAAAGATTCGAACAAATTATTTTATAAAAACAAACAAATTCCAGAATAAATCCTTTTGTTATCACAAATATATAGCAAACATTTTCAAATGGGATCTTCTAATGCTTATCTCCATCAAAGATGTCAAATTAATCACAAAAAAACATTGAAAAAGAATTACATTACATTGTAGAGAACCTATAGTGTACGAAGACTTACTCTTGGCAAATTCACTAGCAGTTACATTGTAGTTGTCAATATCTATCACTAAACTGTAATATACAACTCTCAGATGCTCACAGACTAACTCTATCAGCATAATGGAATGGATTAAAGAAAAGAGCAAATTCCAATTAACAAATTTGGATTGATGCCAGTCGGTGGCAAATAGGCACAATCCATGGAGTGAAAGTAACCATTAAACACACTTCCTATGCATTGTAAACTAATGAAATTAAGTGCGTTTGTTTGTAATTGCAGTGCAGTAGGAAATGTGCGTTTAATCACAATCTCTACAGCAGATAGGCGGGTTTAACTCTGGTACTTACAGATTGGTTAATTATGAGCAAGTATAGAACACTGGCGACGAACAGCTGATCTCGTGGCTATATTAATCGACGTGAATACGCACTAAAAGTAGGCCAAACACCTAGGTGTAGTGTAGTCGCCGCACGCGCCGCCCCGACTCTTCACTCGTCGCACGCAAAACAAACCGACACTCTCTCACTGTTCCCACTCTGTTTACATATTTACACTCGCATCATCACCTCACTCACTCCTCCTACAGATTGATCTCGACAAACCTGCGAAAAATTCGCAATGCGCCCGACACGGGCACCTAACAACAAAGACATGTCATCGAACACAAAGTTAGCAAGTTACCTCGGCGGTTGGCGATTTTTGCGTTTATTGTTCATGTCTCCTTCGCCCGACTGCCCCGGCGGGTAGGCACCTTCTCGTCTGCGCGTAGGGACCGGAATTTTGGCTAATTATTATCACTTCTTTCTTTTACAACACAGTCCTTTCAACTTTCGCGGATGCACTAAACTGCAGTTGGTATTATGAGTTAGCACTCGAAATGCGACAACAGGGATGCATCGATTTCACTCAAGTTGTTTGACATTTGCCAACAAATATAAATTAAAATATATTTGAGTACAAAATCGCGGTTCGATTTATTATCGGGAAGTAATCCCGGAAAATAAACGGGTTGGCAGATTCTCGTGCCTGCAATCAGCGCAGGAATACAACATGGCGCTGTGACGTATCCAGCAGGCGAATTGCAAAAATGCAAACACACATTCGTTGCACTTTTAATCACAATAGATTAATCACTAAATACGTAATATGTTTTATCAATAGCCTTTTAGCTACGTTTCGAAATGCAATAAATAGAAATCACTAATAGGGTCAGCGTTTGACCGACTTCCCACATTAGAAGATCCAATATGGCGGAAAGGTATTTGACTTTTGATGTTGCTAACAAAATTGTCAATGGTCTATTTAGTTACCATATAAAAAAAACGTAAAACTACCATAGAATTTTTATATAAAGTCATTAAAATTTGTTAAATTAATTAAATTTATAAAACCAAAATATAAAATAGAATCCTTCGTAATCAAGCTAAAATTGATTAAATTTAAAAATTTTAACCAACCATTTATTCATCACCAACATTTTATTATAAATTCTGACCTTGTAACACAAATGACTACATAAAATTAATAATTTCAAATTAATAAAAACATTGTTTAGTAAAAAGAAAAACCTATTAAATTAATAAATTTCACTTTGTGTTCATCATATTTCACGTTTTCCCCATAATTAAAGTTTATTATTTTACCAATCTAATAATTAAAAGTACTTAATATGACTTCCACAACACGAGGCATTCCGCGCGCGCGCGAAATTTCATTATCAATATCGATAAGCCACGCATGCCGCGACTTTACTATCGATCTTGTGGGAGTAGGTCATTGTGCAAAATGAGTGTAAAAACGGGGGCGACGATGTCCCAACGCGAGAAATTCGAGCTAATTAACTCAGAAGTGCGTTCCTTCTATGAATATTGTAAGGAAGCTGGTATGAGCGATGAAGAGATGGATATAATTTGTAGACCGCTGACTAGCGCAGTGCGTAAGGCGTCGATCAAAAGATGGACACGAATTTTGTTATTTTTGACGATGATTTTTGCGATTGGTTTTACTGTGAGCCAGACAGATACGTTTCAATGGCACGCTTCAGCGGCTGCGAGGATTATTTTGATAAAACTCCTGCCTGTTTGGGATTGGACTCCGCTTTACAGCAACAAATGCCTGATAGAAAAGCCACGGCAACAGAATTTGGACTCGAATATTGTGTCTGCAAGCGATTGTATTGCTTGTGAAGCTGTTAGTGAGTATAACAAAAATACTCAATTATATTTTTCTTTGTTTTGATCAGCTGAGCGCACAAAATAAAATAAAAATGTAGTGGGTGCATTATGATTTTTTTTTACCTACCCACATAACAAAGTTACTTACAGATTACGCTTTCCAGTTGCGCCTACCGAAAACAATTTACAATCGTGTTAAGCTACTTTTTTCAATCTGTTCGAAAACCAAACTTTTGTTACTAGCCAGTTTGGTCGGTTATCTCAGGTATTAACAAATACATGGTCTACAAAAAGAACTATTCATAAGTGTCCTTTAAAAGCCACATTTATACACACATTACACATTGACCTAAGTTATTTCGCAAATCAGTTTTCTCATCGTTCTCACATCGTAATATCGTCAAAGAAAAACTGTCAGGATACTCACCTACCCACTACAAAACCGTGTCGCCAAACGGTGATTATGACCGTGGTCCGCAAGGTTGTTTAATGAGCCCAGTTAGGGAGGTAGGTACCAGGTACCCTGCCTACTTGACCGACGATAAGTCGGCCATGACCAACACTGCGTCGTCAACACTGGTTTTGCAGATGATTATAGGCGATAGTAACCGTTCATTATCAGCAGACCATCTGCGTGTGTGTCGATGTCTAACATACAAAAGGACACTATCAAAAATATTACAGCAGTAAAGAACAGTAGGATTTACCACAAATCGACCAATCTATGGATGTCCGTGTTCTCCAAAGGAGCGTGCCCAGAATGCTGGCATTGCCTCGCCATCATCATGAAAAATCCAAGTACTTACTCCAAACCATTGTCAGATAGCAACGTGTCCTGCCCAGAATGCTGACAGCATTGTCTTACCATTATCAAGGTTATTGAATAAAAAGTCGCATTGTTTCAGAGTCCATAGGGCGAGTGTCAGAATCAAACTACAACGAAGTATTTAACCATCATTTATTACGCGGCGCGCCAGTTATTGTCACCGATGCTTACTACGACTGGGCTAACACTAAATCTGAACTGAATCTCACTGGTAACAAACTTTTATCATTGCATTAATGTAGGTACTCAAAATAGGTTTCATTCGCTTTAATATACATAGGTATAGTTCAATTCACCTTTATCTGTTTTCATACAGAAGATCATTTTTTTTTTTATCATGGAGAGTCATAGAAGTAACATTCATATACAGAAAAAGTTGACAACCTCTGTAGCGCGGTGGGCTAATACCCGCTTGCAACGCTGGAGGTTGCGGGTTCGATTCCCGCATGGGACAATAAATGTTTGTGTGATCCACGGGTATTTGTTTCTGGTCTGGGTGGTTTAAATATCTATTATAAGTATGTATTTACAAAAAAAGTATATAAGTATTATATCCGTTATCCTAACCACCATATTACAAGCATTAAGTTGCTTAGTTTGGGGTTAGGTGGCGCTGTGTGAAATGTCCTGAAATATTTATTATTTTATTTTATTTATAAGTACTTTATAGAGGTAACAGACACCTGAGTATTTTTATAGACAACAAAGCTACAAAGACAATCCGACATCTCTATTTTATTATAATTGGTACTTATCTTACATTTTATTTTGTTTTCAGGTTTGATCAGTGATGACGATCGCCTACGCCTCTCAGTACCTTGTCGGGTGCTCTCCAACATCAGAATTGGGAGACAGCCGATGGACTTAGAAGAAATCGTCTCTCGAATAACAAACACTGACATACCGAGCTGGTTCGTCCACTTCCAAAACTGCGATATCAGAGCTGTCAAAGCCTTCAGAATTTTGGCCCCAAGGCCTTATTTCCTCCCCCCAAATATCCCCCCTTCGCATTTCAACTGGCTACTCCTATCTAAGAATTATGACACCCATAGATATAAATACTTGGAGCTCGATGTTGGTCTGATAGTAACATCTCAAATAAAAGGCAAGAGTTACATACAGTTGAAGCCGAGAGCTCCCTGCGAAGACGACTGTTACACACTCAGTTTTGAGCTAAAAGAAGGGGAGACCCTAGTTTTGGGCAATTCCTTGTGGGAGTTTGAATATTTGCCAGGGATCGGGGAGAATGTGGCGATGGTCACGGAGACGGATTGGGTCGAATCTTAATGAATTGCAACGATATTGTAACGAATTAATGTTATAAGGGAATACCGACCACGATCATACAGAAAAGTAAAAAGAAATACCGTTATGTTGAGTAAGTTGAAACACCTTTAAACACAAAAACAATTCATTTCTAAGCCGATTTTTTCTGCCTGTAAGGTTGCTAACAAATAGCTGAAAAGAATGTACCTATTTATTGGTTATTTAATAATCTTGCGGATCGCTAAAATATGCATTTTAAGGTGAACTTTTTAAAGGACATTTATATGGAATGTCTTTTCTAAAGGACAATGTCATGAAAAGTTTTTCTAGACGATTGAAAAACGCGCACCGTAATACTTTGTGAATAGGTAGACAAAATACGTAACCCCACAAACTCGACTGTGGTAATTTTTAAAGCAAATTTAAGTTAAGCGAATTTAATACATTTAAATAAACTAGCACCCTCAGACTGTGATCGTGGTCGGTCTATACTCGTATTTAGCTTTACGATTATGCGAGAAAATGGATTGTTTCGAAACTAAGTCATATAAATGCGGGTAGAACGAAAATAATACGCATAAGAAAATTATAGCAAGCACGCCGACTGACGGTGCGGTGTTTAGAATAATCATAGAGGACTCGACCATAAGAGTGCGCATTACCGGATATATTATGCGCCGACGATACGCATTGACGCTGCATAACACACGTCAAATGTCTTTGAACCAAAGAGTTTCGACTTTGAACGAGTCAATCAAAACTAGCCAACCGTCCACCGCACCTCGCCATGTTTAGGCGATTTTGTTTTCATACCGGAAATCACGAAAGCGGGGTCTTTTTCTTTTGTCTATGCTATCGGTCTACTTGCTATGATTTTACTATGTTTAAAGGCAAGAGAAATTTTGTCTAGTGACAAATATTCAGTTTGGGTCACTAAGACAAGTCCAAGTCTCGTGCCGGTAACTTTATGACGATTAAAAATAAGAATTCCAAAATAGAATAAACAAATTAAAATTAAACTTTGCACGACATATCAGTACCCACAAAGCTTAGTGAAAATTACAGAGATCTTAATAATGAAGCAAAAATGTTAACAATTGTAGCCTATTTGAATGAATAAATTTTAAGTTTTGAGCATTATTCTGAAAGTTTTAGCCCGTTGAGGAATTGAAAGCAAAAAAAATCTTAAAGTTCCTACCTAATGGATGGCATATTATATGTTTTTGCCTAAAACTGGCAATTCTAACATTTATATAAAAATGTCAAGCATTAAGGACTCTGTATCCAGTGGCCAATAAATTAAAAAAAAAAAAGGCCCAATAGTTTTATTGTTAAGATTTCTGTGTAAAATATAATAGTTAACACAATATTGTAAATTGCACAAGATTACATAATGAATGTTTAAATGAATTTACGAAGTTAAGTACCTCAGTATTACATATTAATATATTATAATGTGAGCTGTCGTGTTGTTATTTTGAAGTTATTTCCTTTCTACATTTACATAATACTCAGCCCATATCCATTGCTGGTTATAGGCCACATGGTCACGTCACATCTTCGATCCTATGCGAGTTTCATCTTCTCATCGTTTAACCATCGGGCAGTCTACCTCGAGATTTTTATTCTTGCCTTTTTATCTTTTTTGTACCTTCACTTAGTTATGTTTGAACAATCACAAGGTTTTTTAATCGAAAATATGCATTATATTTGTTATGCTTATATCAACACTGTTTTGGCGCCGAAAGTGGTATAGTACTGCAATCAAATAATTTTTGAAACAAAATAAGAATTATACCCACCACAGTCCCTCTAATTTGTCCCGGACGGAACAAATAAAACAGTTAAGTAATCCATAAAACACCATATAAATTAAAATTGTTCTTTATTCATCATCATAAGTTAATTTATAAAGCTCATTCAGTCTTCTCCTTATGAATAGGTTTCCCTCTGAGCCAAGCGATCAGGTTCTTCAGAGAAAGAAATACTGGGAACATTATTGGCAGGAACAGTGGAATGTAGATTGCGTACCTGAAAATAAAATAAAAATACAAATATATAATCGAGAAGAAATTTACTATTATACATAGACTGGGAGAGATTCATTTTCCACATATTTATTTATTGAGCAATTTTTTGGACATATTGTATTAATTTTACGAAGGTAATTGTTTAAATTTTTTAAGCGTCTGCTATAGAAATTGTCTTCGAGCAATAGTTTACTGTATTCCGGAATTTTTAGATCATTAGGCAGAAGATGTCCTATAAGAAGTACCAATAAACAGGGTTAAGTTAATCTTAGAGGCGACTACCCATCGCAGTGTCGTGCTTTACAAAGGACGAGTTTTATACAGTTAAAACTCACTTCTGATCATCAGGAAAGTACAGCAAGGCCAGTAGACTAGCGGTAAAGGCGGTCTCAGCAGCAGCCGCCCCCATATTTTTTATTCAAGACAATCGATTTCCAGGGGGGGGGCAGCTGCCCTCCCCTGCCCCCCCCTGGGTACGCCTATGGTCACGTTCTTTATAAAGGACTAGTAACATCCTTTACAAAGGACTAGTATCTAACGACCTTTAAGAAGGACGAGTTTTATACAGTTAAAACTCACTTCTGATCATCAGGGAAGTAAAACAAGGCCAGTAAACTGGGCTCCATAAAGGCGGTCTCAGCAGCAGCCGCCCCCAGTAACGACGTCCTATACGAAGGCAGCAGTTGTCCTTTGTAAGCCAGTAACGACTAACAAACTCACTTCTCATCATCAGGCAAGTACAAAGATGCTTAAAACTAGGCTTAATAAAATGGCTATAGTTTCAGCTCCGGATCCTATTAGTGATATCCTTAAAAAAGGACAAGTTTTATATGTTTTTTTTTTTTTTTTCTAGTCTGTACTGTCCCACTGCTGGGCAAAGACCTCCCCCAAATCCCACTTGTATATGTTATACTAACTAAAACACTCACTTCTGATCATCAGGGAAGTACAACAGTGCTAATAAACTAGGCTCCATAAAGGCGGTCTCAGCAGCAGCCGCCCCCAGTAATGAGGTCCTATATGAAGGCAGCAGTTGTCCTTTGTAAGCTAATAACGCAGCTTCTTGCGTGTGTTGTACCGCTGCGTTGATTGATGCGCCTACTTCGTCGTTGATCACTATGTTTGATATTTCACCTGGAAAATAGAAAAATAAATTCAAATAGTTTCAATATAATTTTACAATTATAATTGTAAAATGCTTAAATAATTATAATTTAAGTAATTCTATATTATGACTAGAATTTAACAAAAACTAAAGTAATAACAAACTCTGAAGATAATAAAGAAATAAAAATAAATAATGAGCAAATAGAATATGTAACTGAATATATATATCTAGGTCAACTTATATCTACAGAAAACTGCATGCAAAAAGAAATAGAAAGAAGGATAACAAATTCATGGAATAGATTTTGGTCAGTCAGCGAAGTAATGAAGAATAAGGACATGCCAATGAAAGAAAAAAGAAAAATATATAATATGTGTATTCTACCATGTATAACATACGGTTGTCAAACTTGGGCACTAACAGAGCAACTAGCAAATAAAATAAAAACCTGCCAGAATGCAATAGAGAGAAGTACACTAGGAATAAAGATAAAGGACCGAATAAAATTAATAGACATAAAAAGCAAAACAAAGTTTAAAAATGCGTACGTAACTTATAAACAATTAAAATGGCGATGGACTGGACATATGATGAGGGAAAAGAATGAAAAATGGACCAGAATAGTAACGGAATGGTACCCAAGAGAAGGTAAAAGAAATAGAGGTAGACAGCACAAGAGATGGGAGGACGAAATTGTGAAAGTTGCCGGCCCATTGTGGACTCGAACAGCGAAAGACAGAGAGAGGTGGAAATCTCTAGAGGAGGCCTTTGTCGGGAGACAAGCTGTGCAAGCGGATTAGTTTTTAGAAATTTAAACTCTAGTATTTAAGAATTTCTTTGTAACACAGCAATAAAGGCTATTTTATTTTTTAATTTTCTATGTTATGACTATTCAGAAAGCAGATCTATGAGAAGAACTGGCACAAAAGATTGTAGTCATGTGATCAACTTTTAAGCTTGACAACTCTGAAACCTCTTTACGAGGGTGGATGTTATAAAACAATTTTTGTTGCTATAAATTATATTATTTTTATTCAAGTAACTATGAGTAAAGCAACAAAAAAGCAGCTATTGACGTCAGCTATCGATTTATATAGGTCGCAATTTTGAAAAAAATCTAAATGGTGGACCAGTTAGTATGTCACGCTCCATACAAAAACTTCTCTTAAAATTTATTTTTGGATGTATAGAGTAGGTATATAAAAATACTTTTAAATAGAGACATAAAGATCTTACCAAGCAGTTGTGCCAATGATTGTAAGGTCCTCTCAGCCGAGGTGATCTGCTCCAAGGTCCTGATGCGGAGCAACGTGTCCACCTCCCAGGGTCGAGGGGAGACTGAACGCAAGGGCTCCAGGTACGCTCCGGGAATGGGGGGCTGAAATTGCTATTATCTGGTCGACAGTGATATTGCTATTATCTGGTCGACAGTGATATTGCTATTATCTGGTCGACAGTGATATTGATATTATCTGGTCGACAGTGTAAATAACCTGTTCTGTTGGATAGATAGATAGATAACCCTTTATTGTACACTAAAGTTATGAAACATATAATATCTAACATTAATACATTTGGAAAGTGTTACAATTAGTGGTCTTAACCCGAAGAAACCCGAAGAAACGGAGTATAAACCCGAAGATAAGTAAATATAAACATATAGATATTGAATATCATTACTACAATACAACAACAAAAAAAAACTTTTTAAAAACGAGCTTTTATTATTACCGTATAGCACCAAAGTACATCAAAGAAAAAAAAATCATCATGACCATGAAAAATGTTCAAAATTCGTAACTCCACAATGTTTCTGGGGGGGGGGGGGGGGGGGGCTTGGCCCTCAGGCCACCCCCCTAAATCCGCCTATGCCTATAATGGTTTAGTTTTTCCTTTAGCGTAACGAAACCCTAAATACTAGTATAAACTGACTCACCGTATCCACAATACCCAGTAAAGCCCTCAACTGCGCGACAAACGCCCCCATTATAAGCCTGACGTCAGGTTTCCACTCGCCACGCTCACACTCCTGTTGGCTCGGGTTGTGGAACACTACTCCACCCCATTTTGGAGACATAAACGCCGGGATGGGGGTTATGATTGGTTTCTCTGTAATTAAGAATATTTATTTAGAAATACCTTAACAGTTATAACTATAACAACAATATTATGTTAATACGACCCTGACGTCAGATTTTAAAAACCTTCATTATTTTTATATCTTTCTTTTTTATTTTCCTTTTTTTTCCTCAAATTCCCTTCCAAACAGGTTGTCTGTAAGAGATTGCTTTATGCGATAAGACCACCGATTGTTTAGCTCTTGTATTTTGGTATGCAATAAAGTATCATTCCATTCTATTCTAATAATATTTACCTGAAGTTAGGTTACAAACTCCCCCATTTTAAACCTGACGTCAAGTTACAAAAGCCCCCATTATAAACCTGCCTACAAGTTACAAACGCCTCATTATAAACCTGCCTCCAAGTTACAAACGCCCCATTATAAACCTGCCTTCAAGTTACAAACGCCCCATTATAAACCTGCCTTCAAGTTACAAACGCTCCATTATAAACCTGCCTTCAAGTTACAAACGCCCCATTATAAACCTGCCTTCAAGTTACAAACGCCCCCATTATAAACCTGCCTTCAAGTTACAAACGCCCCATTATAAACCTGCCTTCAAGTTACAAACGCACCCATTATAAACCTGTCGTCAAGTAACAAACGTCCCCATTATAAACCTGAAGTCAAGTCACAAACGCCCCCATTATAAATCTGCCTTCAAGTTACAAGCGTCCTCAATATAAAACTAAAACACCAGCTTACAAACAACCCCATCACAAAATTAAACACAAAAAACTTACAAAAGCTTCTATTATAATAGGCTAGCCCCACTTCGCCAAGTTCTCGAACAAAAACTATACTTATCAAAAGTTTTTTTTAAAGAATTTGACACTTCGTATGAACATAATTAAACTAGGTGAAGCATTGGATTAAGTCTTACTTCAGGTCCGCCTGCAGCGTTATTCTAAACTACCTACATTTGTACCAAATTTCAGCCCAATTTATTCAGCCGTTTAGGCGAGAAGAACTAACAAATACATACACATCTCTATACTTTCGCATTTATTATATAAGTAGGACTGGTTTTCTATAAGCACTTCAAGTTTGTTTTCGTAGGACAAAATAAAATTAGAACAATAATTAGCATTACTCGTTGTAGTTAAAAATAGTAGTTTAGAACAAGTAGGATGTACAGTATATTTTCGACAACGTTACCACAGCCCGGCTAGCTCAGTCGGTAGAGCATGAGACTCTTAATCTCAGGGTCGTGGGTTCGAGCCCCACGTTGGGCGACACTTTTTGTTATCTTTCATCTACTGGAATTAATTTCTTATATTATAGATATTTGAGTCGCACTGTATGCCTAAGTGTCAGTTCTCAAACGATAAATATATCTGCCTAGGGGCATTTTCAAAAAAAATTGGGCCATTTTGTGCTGTACCCTGACTTTATAATTTTTTTTTTTGATGTTTAATACCATACTAGGAGGAATACATGAATTGGAGTGCATAAATAATACATTATTCTGTTAAATAAAACTAAAAGTATTTGTTATTTCATTAAAATATTAAAAATACGAGGTTTATAAAACGTTAAAGGCCGTCTATTTTGCATGTCCCCTTCACAGATTGAGTTAGAAAATCTTTAATAACTTTTTTTCTTCAATACGAGTGTAATTGAAAATATGTTTTTTGAAGTTGGAAAGGTTTATTTTAGTAGTTTAAAGGCAACATCTCACGTATTCAATTAGTTTTATCAAGATATTAATATTTATAGTATGAATACAGTTTTTGACCATGCCGGAAGTTCCCATCACAGTGACCGCCTTTTTATACAAAAAACATCCAAAATGGTTTATTTTTCGCGCTAATTAGCAACCTTATATGTTTCTATCATCCATAGAAGCTATTTTATCTCCATTCTGGATTTACCAGAAGCCCAGCGCGAACATTTTAATGAGCAGTCTTTTCTGAAGACGTTTTTTAGGTCAGGTCACCGTGACCATTTTTTCTATTTTATAAACATTTCCTTTACTTTTAATTACGACTGACCTATTTGAAAATTCATTATTGATATGAAATCAAAAAAATTATAGAGCTAAGTCCCATGGGCTATTTTTAATTGATTTAAAACCTCAAGCATGTCGCATTATGTGACTTCATATTCGTGACCGATCCTGCGGTAACATAATGCAGGACGACAAGTCACTATAATATGTCGGAAAATATAAGGCTTAGTTTATAATGTTATTTTTTAAACATCCATCAGTATAAAGAGTGTAAAATAACACACATAACTAATTATAGTTATTGGTGCGGGAAAATTCAGGTTTAGATTGACATTTGAATTACCGAGAGGTTTAGATTGACATTTGAATTGAATTACCGGGGGTAGACTTCCTTTGCAGGAGGTCGTCTAGGTGGGTACCCCAACAGTGCCAGTTATTCTACCGCCTGAGCAGTAATGTGCAAACATTACTGTGCTTCGGTAGGAGGGCACTGTAGCTAGTGAAATTACTGGGCTAAAGAGTCTTAACAACTTATGACTCTTGAGTAAGAAGCGTCGGTGCAGTGCACCTATAATTGCACATAATTGTGAAATTCTGGGTAGCACTGTACTGATTATGGGCAGCGTTATCTCTTAACATCAGGAGAGCGTCTTGCTCGTCTTTTTACTTCTCCACATAAAAAAAAAAAGAAAAAAAAAGACAACTGTACCACATAACCCCTTGGCTACCACCGCAACTAAATAAATATACTATTTAATATTATTTAAGTCCACCATGTAAATAAATCCTTATAATTTTAGGCCGCCATTGTATGACTGTCCCCTCTATTTTAATGCAATAAAATCTATCGTATCAGATAATTTATTATATTTTTAATAAAAAATAGGCAGAATTATGTTCACATCAAAGTTATTAATATATTTAAAAGCAACATGTACTAAGTGAAGGTTCAAAGTTTATGAGTAAAATAGAAATATAACTTAGTAAAACGACAAAAAGTCACATAATGAAATAAAATGAATTATTATTTATTAATCTTCGAAGCTTAGGGCTATTTTCTTTTATTTATCTACGAACTATATTAATCCTTAGTTTAAAAAAATAAAAAACCAATGGTTAATGTTTACATTTAATTTTTTATTTGCGTTTAAAGCTGGTCACGAACGGAAACCAATTTCCCTACAAGATTCACTTATTTCAATATTATAGGGTAAATACCTTGATTTATGTATAATAAACTATGTTTTCTTTTATATAATGTTCCAATTTCGAAAAAAAAAGCATGTTAAAAATAAAGTCGATTTTCTGAACATGGTACACATTTTTTTGAAAATGCCCCTAGACGTTTTCAGCTTCAGAGATTTTTTTTTCCAGTTATTTATTTTTATACAGGGTTTTTTCATAACGAAAACATCACCCTTATAACTACTTAACTAAACATGTACCAAAGAAAAAAGAAAAACCATTAAAAATAATAATTAAAACTACAACGACACAGAAGCTTTCAGAGATTTGGTTAATGAGTATTTATTTATGTACTACCTAACTGGTACCTATATAAAAATTTTCGTGGGAAAATACTGACATAGGTAGGTGTTATTTGGAAAAAGCATTAATAAAAATTGAATTCAAAATACCCGAAAAGCGTTGTTTTAACAACTTCTTATAGGGAGGTATTAATGATTAAATAAAATAAAATCAATATTTAGTATTAATTCCGCTCCAATTTTTAAGTCCAACTCAGAGGAATTCAAACCAAAAATAGAATAATCCTAAATATTTATTAATTAATTTATTATATTATGGATTTTAGCAAAATAAAGCATAATTTCATTAATTATGTGAAAAGTAATGCTATTTAATTAAAATAACTGTTTTTCCATTACGAGACAGTTTAAACTCACCATAATCATCGTAAATGTACAAAGGTGCAGTGATACAAGGCGTCCTGCAGAGTGCCAAGTTGACGGCAGCCTTGCTGGGCACCCTCGGAGCGGTCTCCTCCAGTTTAGTCAGCAGTAAGGGCAGGTTCCACCTAGAAGGCGGGATACACTCACCATAATCATCGTAGATGTACAAAGGTGCAGTGATACAAGGCGTCCTGCAGAGTGCCAAGTTGACGGCAGCCTTGCTGGGCACCCTCGGAGCGGTCTCCTCCAGTTTAGTCAGCAGTAAGGGCAGGTTCCACCTAGAAGGCGGGATACACTCACCATAATCATCGTAGATGTACAAAGGTGCAGTGATACAAGGCGTCCTGCAGAGTGCCAAGTTGACGGCAGCCTTGCTGGGCACCCTCGGAGCGGTCTCCTCCAGTTTAGTCAGCAGTAAGGGCAGGTTCCACCTAGAAGGCGGGATACACTCACCATAATCATCGTAGATGTACAAAGGTGCAGTGATACAAGGCGTCCTGCAGAGTGCCAAGTTGACGGCAGCCTTGCTGGGCACCCTCGGAGCGGTCTCCTCCAGTTTAGTCAGCAGTAAGGGCAGGTTCCACCTAGAAGGCGGGATACACTCACCATAATCATCGTAGATGTACAAAGGTGCAGTGATACAAGGCGTCCTGCAGAGTGCCAAGTTGACGGCAGCCTTGCTGGGCACCCTCGGAGCGGTCTCCTCCAGTTTAGTCAGCAGTAAGGGCAGGTTCCACCTAGAAGGCGGGATACACTCACCATAATCATCGTAGATGTACAAAGGTGCAGTGATACAAGGCGTCCTGCAGAGTGCCAAGTTGACGGCAGCCTTGCTGGGCACCCTCGGAGCGGTCTCCTCCAGTTTAGTCAGCAGTAAGGGCAGGTTCCACCTAGAAGGCGGGATACACTCACCATAATCATCGTAGATGTACAAAGGTGCAGTGATACAAGGCGTCCTGCAGAGTGCCAAGTTGACGGCAGCCTTGCTGGGCACCCTCGGAGCGGTCTCTTCCAGTTTAGTCAGCAGTAAGGGCAGGTTCCACCTAGAAGGCGGGATACACTCACCATAATCATCGTAGATGTACAAAGGTGCAGTGATACAAGGCGTCCTGCAGAGTGCCAAGTTGACGGCAGCCTTGCTGGGCACCCTCGGAGCGGTCTCCTCCAGTTTAGTCAGCAGTAAGGGCAGGTTCCACCTAGAAGGCGGGATACACTCACCATAATCATCGTAGATGTACAAAGGTGCAGTGATACAAGGCGTCCTGCAGAGTGCCAAGTTGACGGCAGCCTTGCTGGGCACCCTCGGAGCGGTCTCCTCCAGTTTAGTCAGCAGTAAGGGCAGGTTCCACCTAGAAGGCGGGATACACTCACCATAATCATCGTAGATGTACAAAGGTGCAGTGATACAAGGCGTCCTGCAGAGTGCCAAGTTGACGGCAGCCTTGCTGGGCACCCTCGGAGCGGTCTCCTCCAGTTTAGTCAGCAGTAAGGGCAGGTTCCACCTAGAAGGCGGGATACACTCACCATAATCATCGTAGATGTACAAAGGTGCAGTGATACAAGGCGTCCTGCAGAGTGCCAAGTTGACGGCAGCCTTGCTGGGCACCCTCGGAGCGGTCTCTTCCAGTTTAGTCAGCAGTAAGGGCAGGTTCCACCTAGAAGGCGGGATACACTCACCATAATCATCGTAGATGTACAAAGGTGCAGTGATACAAGGCGTCCTGCAGAGTGCCAAGTTGACGGCAGCCTTGCTGGGCACCCTCGGAGCGGTCTCTTCCAGTTTAGTCAGCAGTAAGGGTAAGTTCGACTGACGCATCGCGTAGTGACGACCTAGGGGAGACTCTTTTACCTAGAATCAAGATATAGAAATAGGTATGTGTACATGCTCTTTATTAAATCAGAAGTGAAATTAAAAAACTTTTCAAAAACAAGCTTTTATTATTATTACCATCTAGCACCATAAAGTACTTGTCAAGACGAATCAAATGAGCCCAAACTCGATGGGGTTGCATCGTTTAATAACGGAGTTCCTATAGCCACCTTCAGCTCTATCATCAGATCAGCTCCATGTCATAATAATATTGCACTGTCATCCGATTTGCACATGCACGCAAAATTTCAGCTTAATCGGAAATCGGAAAGTGGGTCAAATTTAACTTGCAAGATTTTATTTCAGACAGAGAGACAACAGATATGTGAAAGTAATAAAATAATAGTATATAAAAGATTGTAAAATAATGGATAGTCCTTTTCACGAAAATGAAATTATCCTCTCGCTATACTGGTGGCTGATTACTACCCTCTAGTCTAAACTCCCACTAGACAAAATCGTGTGGCCAAGTAGTATGGACTTATGGCCGAGTTCCGGCACGATGTTCCGTAAAGCTAGGGGGGATTTATCCCGCCTAGGTTTAGTCTGCTAAAATCTATGGTTGCAAAAAAAAAAACTTATAACATAATAGGTGACGAGACGATGTTAGGAGGATGTCTTTGCACAGCAGTGGGACAGTATAGACTAGAAGAAAAATAAAAAAAGTAAATTTTTTTTTTAAGTTAAACGGTTTTATTTTAAACATGTACTAAAAGCTAAAAAATAAAATCGTGAGGCACGTCAAATATCTACAATTGTCAGGGAAAATGTTCATTGGAGATTTAGATATTTGACGTGCCTCACGATTTTATTTTTTAGCTTTTAGTACCTACATGTTTAAAATAAAACCGTTTAACTTAAAAAAATTTTTTACTTTTTTTATTTTAAGGCTTTTTAGTACAATGTATTCTACTTGTCAAGCCCTTTCATTTGATACCCATATTGATGAAATTGAAAAAAAAAAAAGGTTATCCGCCATTTTGTAGCGGCGGCCATCTTGGATTTACAATAATATTGAATATACATAATTGTATTGTCACCAGAACCAAAGGCGTATACCAAATTTCAGATCAATCGGTTGACAGGAAGAGGGTGAAATTTCAATTACTAAATTTGACCCAAGAAAAAAGAATAAAACAAACAGAGTAAGCTAAATAAAAAAGAATAAAACAAACAGAGTAAGCTAAATAAAACCGTTTAAAAACCGTTTAAAAATAACATAATTGAACTCACCTCTCTCGCATTGTAGTTAAAGTTAAGCATGTACATAGACTGCATGGTTATTGTGAAGTTGTGTAGATCACTCAACTCATCCGCGAATGAACCTATGTAATCTGAAAATTGAATAACCTAGTTTAAGTAAGTTCTCAATAATGCTTTAAGTAGCGTTAATTTGTTCCATTATGACACAAGTTTAATCATATTAATCCAAAAAGTTAACAAGACATTTTTTATGGAACACTTTCTCAAAAAATTGCAGCGGCGGTAAGGACTTTTAGTACTTCAACAAAGCGTCAGCGACTGATATTATTATTGATGACGTATTTTTTTTACATTTATGCTCTAAAATAATTCTTCTATACAAAACACTAGCCGGCGATAAAAAATAGAAACCAATACATGCCGGCAATAAGCATTACCCATCAGCAGGGCTATTCAATTATTCGTGAGAGAACCAAACCGAAGACCGAATTGTCAAAAATGTATGAAATGACGTATTATGTAGATACGACTTGACACGTAATTTCATACATTATTGACAATTCGGTATTCGGTTCGGTTTCCTCACGGATAAGTGAAAAATAAATAGCCCTGCAGGAGGGCCGTTTGATTGTTTGCCACCTATAACATAAAATAAATCTCACCATAAAATTCCTTCTCCATATTGAGTTCGTAATCAGTATGCACTAGTATAGTATATTTGTCAGTCGGCGGGAACCTGATCCGTCGCGCGTCGTCAGCGGACACTGCGCGTGCGCCTGCCAATATGTGCGTTTGGTACACCCACTGTTTGAGGGCTGATACTGCTGTTAGGGACGCTGGAATGGGGATAATGACTAGGTGAAAACATATTCTAATTAGTCCATAATTTAAATAATAATAAGAAATATTAGTGAAATATTATTATTAAATATAGCCTCATTAACCATCCATTTAGAATGTACATCAATAGCCTAGTTCAAGTAGTTTCCATTAATTAGAAATAGTCTTGTCACTTAGGGGAGACTGTCTTTGAGCCCATTTTGTATAGATGGACTCACAGATAGACTCCGATAAGTGTCACCCATCACATTTATATTAATAGCTCAAAAGGGCCTCTGCGCGTTGGACTTTTTTAGTCTTTGTGTACACCTATAAAAAGGCCCGGGTTTGACCCGTGTTTATGAGCGAGAAATATTAGAACAAACGAGTTTTCTGTGATCAGGTAAAACACAAGAAATATAATACACAAAAAAATAACTAAAAAGGAAAAAGCACTCCAGGCAAACCCTTGGCCCGACGATCAGATATTTATTGTCAAAGTTAGGAAAATCTGGAAAAAATAAAGAGAAAAATTCAAAGAGCTCATTCACATTTTTTGACACTGACAGCCATCCTCTGAGAGATTTAGGCTCTATTCTCTTCTAAGCGTCTGTAAATAGGGAATGAGTTGACGCTCGCTGCAGTTCCGTCGAGTTAAGACATAGATACTTCTCCAAATGAAGAATGAATAATCTCGTAGAAAGAAAAGAAAGCAAAAAAAATGTCGAAAATAGCAGCAGTTAAGAAATGCACTATGCACCGGTAAAACCTGACATTTCTTATGTTACAGACACCTTTTCACCGGTTTTCATCTTAATTTGATGGAGAAATTCAACATCTTACCCTTAGCATCTCTAAAGAACATGACCCTCTCTGCAGCTAGCCACACATCCTGGAACAGCACCCGGCGCTGCACCAGATAGAACTTGTTGTGTTCTGATAGAGGATACTTGGAGGCTACTTCTTCCACCGCCTCGTGCTCATCAGCCACGTACTCCAGGCTCTGATGGAGAGCCTCCGGGAGGACGGACTTGGTTATCTTCAGTTTTATTACGTCTGGAATTTGATGAGTCGGTCAGAGAATTTATTGGTGGTAAATGGACCGGAATAGTATTTTGTGCATGTAAATGAAAACTTTCGTATACTCCAATATTATGATGTCTTCATTTCTGAAAGACTATTATTTTCTTTGTCTTTTCACCGTTAAACTGTGCCAAATGTCCCGGCTATAGAGAAACTAGCTTGTGCTCGCGGCTTTAAAATCCTTCCTTAGCGAAGGTCTACATCATAAAACTACATGTATTCCAAATTTCACCCCAATCCGTTCAGCGGTTTGAGCTGTGCGTTGATAGATCAGTTAGTCAGTCAGTCAATCAGTCACTATTTCTTTTTATATATTTAAAAGACTATAAAATACATCTACCAAAGATAATGTAAATACGGTAGTGACAATAATATTGTAGGCAATTTAGTGGATGCTGACTTCCTTATACAGGTAAGGAGCTTCAGTTGCCAAGTTGCTCTGTAAGGGTTGGTAAGTTAACTTGTAAGGCTGCTAGCCAAGGGCCAATCTCTTGTTGGTAACGCAAAAAAATGTGCTGGGACAGCAGTAGTCGTTCCAAAATTAAACTTTACCAACAACAGTTTAGCGCTTAGCTTCGTGGCTACATTATAAAATACCACTCGAATCCCATATACATTTTACATCATGGTGTAAATATGTCCTTACCAGAGTCTTCAAAAGCCTTCTCCACGAGGCCAGCCAACTCGGCGGCCGTGGCTTCATCATTGGCCAGCACAGTCAGCTCTGCTGTCACGTAGTGGGACAGACTGTTGAAACCTTCGATCTTGTCGTATGGTAAGGCTACCCTGGAACAATTTATGGAGATTTTTTTAATGTTGAATTTTGAACAATACGACAATCTTTCTAGGGAAAATAAATGTATTAGTATTTATTGATTTTTCCCCACTGTTTCCCCATGATGTCGGAAGGTAAAATTTGCTGATAGCTTACGATAATATGTTACTAACTATATAGTAACTGGTACTACCATTGTCAGCACAGCGCGTATCTTCAAAATGTGCAACAATCGGTTATTAGTGGAGCATGTTTGCATCAATATTTATAAACTTTGGCATTCATTGTTCAACGGTCACGAATGGCGCGATGTCTTACATTTTGATTATTTAAGTTAGTGCGAAAAGAGTTGACGCATGTACAATGTACCTACCTACTGATGGTATTGTTTTTGGTTTTTTAAATTATAATTGACTTAAATCTTTTTAAAAAGTATTTAATTCGTAATGACGACAAAATTGAGAAGAGTTAATCTTCTCATCTTTTAAAGTATCTCAGTTTATGTAACTTAATAACTGTTACGAGAATGTCAGGTACTATCTCTGTAAACCAATTTGGAAAACTTTTCGGGAAGGACATGATGGGGTTTTAGGAGGGATTCATGGGTTTATTAACGATTCGTCTGGTTTCAGTCATACATATATTATTCCAAACTACCTATAAGTATATCAAATTTCAGCTTAACGGTTCAGACATTTAAGCCAGGTTAGGCTTCGCGCTAATATCAAATTCTCATTCAAAATAGTGCCCAGCAGTGGGATGTAGTAGGTATAAGGGAGATGATACTGACCACAATTCTTCTTTTTTCGCACACTATCTATTATATTTTAAACACACGTTAAAATTTTACGAGCGTTTTTTATCAGCGGGTCGTGTCGTGACCTTACAGGTTTGGTCTGGGTCCACTATCGATTTCACGTGTCACCGAAATGATGACAACTTTTATCGCTGCTTGATAACCATTGCTCATTATAAGGCAGTAACTACGCCCTGCGATTTTATCCGCTGAAGTATGGAGTTTTTTAAGATTTTAAGATATTCGCTCAAAAACCGAAAACGCCATGGATACAAAAATCTACTACCACTATCACTATCACTATCACTAGGCGATGTGTTGGATCATGGAAAACAGAATACACGTGAAGTTTTCTTCGTGGCTATCACGCGCAGTAGCAGCAGTAGCAGTTAGGCTGCGATTGAACTAACGCAGAGCAGAGAAGATAGGGCTAGAATTGACCAATCACATTGCTTGAAAGTTTTTGACAACACTGTGATTGGTAATTCTAGTCCGCTTTGCTCTACACCGCAGCAGCGAAAACGCACGTTTACGACTCAATTTCGGCATAGTGGCTCAATGTAGAAAGCCATACGCCAAGCAAGGTGATTTTTCATGGGTTCGATCATTCTAGTGACTACTGAACTACTGAAATACTATGTTGTTGGCAACTAAGTCATTTATAGATCACAAAACGATCATAAATCCAAAACACGAAATTCTGAAGACTCACGAAACACCTATAAATCTCTTGAATTTTGCGTCATTGTTCTAAAATACTAACACCTTCAACTGACAACATTGACATAAATATTCTGATTTACTCGTACTTACATCTTAAAAAGAATCGGATGAACTGCGGGATAGAAAATATGCAATCTAGAGCATTTAATAATAGATAGATATAACCAAGGGCGGATCCAGGATTTTGTTCTGGCCAAGGTGCAGACGGGCAAAAATATTATAATTTTACTACGAAAAGTGCGTGTCTCACTGAAAACACTTTTAAAATGTGTGCAATAATATTATGCAGGACTTGTATAGAGGAATTTTCAATAAATTAATTCCTTGAATTTATATTTCAAAATTTGTCAAATTGTGCGAGCGAGAGAGTCGTCGCTCGATATATACGCTTTTAAATTCAAATATACATAATAATAAGTGCCGTCGAGAAAAAAATTATAGTTTTGAACATGAAATATGTGCGATTGATTGGCTTATTCTGAGCGCCAAAATTCGTATCTCGGGGGCCTTGGCCCCCTGCCCTCTGCGACGGCCCTTGGATATAACAGATCAGAATTTAAGAGAAAGACGTGCTGTTCCGATCCCATCAAGTGTGGGATAAATGCAGGATGATGATGATTTTGTTTACCTACCTGTAAACTTCCGTGGTCTTCCACCATAGCGGCAATCCTATAATGATGAGTACGCCTACGAAGGACGCACTAGCCCACATACGATTGGACTCTGTAACAATGATAGTTGAAATTAGAAAATCACTTAAAAGTTTGGATAAGTAGCGGACCCAAGATGGGAACCTTGTATTTTCAAAACAGTCTCTCGTACCTACATAGTGTTATAAATCATTAAGCTAAAGCTTTGGAGATATCAGGGGACTTCCAATTTCGTTTCGTAAATAATAATCCAGTAACAAAATAAAAAAAGATTTTTTTCTTTAGACCGCTGGACAGAGCAGAAGCATAAATTCCTGATTCGGGCGTTCAAATAGTATAATTTGCTCACAATCTCAAGGTTGCAAGACATAGGAAAAATGCTGTTTGTCTCTCCGCACGACCAATAAAGGTTGGTGTAAATTGTTCTCAATTACTACTCTTTAACACCTGACCCTTGTATTATAAACGTCTTGACACTTCTTGTCTAAAAACCAATATTTAAAGACCTGATTCTGCTTTGAAAACCTGGTGAATTACAGATCTAGATGAAATGGACCTAATGACCACAACACGTTCGTTCAAAGACCAGCTTTTCAAAGCTCGCCATTCCTCATGAATGTTGGTAAAGAAAGGTCTTTTGTACCTGGTTGATATTGATACTGTCGCTAACATAAAGTGGCTTTGAATTGATAATTATGTACTATTGAAGGGTGCTACTAAAGTATCGAGTAGCAGGGATCAAGTGATAAGATACATATTATTAAGTGCAAGATAGTTGAGATACTCGGTGAATGACGCTTTGTAAAGACAGTGCGCAGTTTTGTCCGCTTTCGTGGAACTATGAGCGATGAAGAAGTACGGTTGTAATTGCGATACTTCTGTTCAAAAGAACAGATAGGTTTTCTGCAGAATATGTAAGACTAATTACGAGGGGATCAAAAGTCGCTCTAAATGGAATAGTATTATAATATAACACACGGTGCTGCTCGACAGTTCTGTTGCTTGAACCTGGCTTGACACGCTTCTGCGTGTCTAGATCAAAGAAAATTATGATGTGGGATACAGTCCATGGTATTGTTAAGCTAAAACACTCTCAAAAGGTGGGCATATCACGGGTTATAAAAAAAAAACAGATTTTAGCCCCTCTCGCACCCATTTCATAATATCATTTTGCTACTCATATCTTTACAAATGTATGACACATGTTATCGTGATTTGCGATATCCTTAGAAAAATGCATTGACCAGGGAAATTACTGCGCACATAACTGACGTTGCTTATAATTTTAAAATCTAAGATAACACTGTGATTGCAACATGTCGTTGTATCGCTTCTCAGTAAACAAAAACAAATTACCTACTCGTCTGAGTAATATTTTTACAGACAAGTGACGCACACCAGACTGACTGGCCAGAGGTGGCACAGGATGGAAATGAGTGGAGGAATTTGGGGAAGTCTTTGCCCAGCGGAAGGACAGTGATAGACTAGGGGTAGAAAAAAAACCGACCGATTCTCAATAAACGAGGGCGAGACGTTCATCTCAATTCATAACTTGAAAAGAGCTCCAATGATTTCGATGTAATTAAAAGTGAGTGCACGGTTCAGTCGCTCTTCGGGCTTTAGTCGCAACGCATACTGTTTTTTTAATCCGACGTATTTTAAACCTTCCCTATTAGTGAAAGAATACCTAATATTAGTAGTAGGTATAATGTGCATCAGAGCTCAGGGTGATGACCCGTCATGGCCTGAATGCCTAACGCGCGTACATCACAGTACCCTGTTATTTGACATAATGGCTCATTGTGAATGTTATTCATCTAGCTGCTATCATAGTAATGAGCGATCGTGGCTTAGTTATCTGCAATATGCATGTGATAGTTCTCAGCTTAAAGAGTAAACCTAAATGACAAATGATTACCTCTACATTGTTGGAAGCATCAGAACCACAGAATGCTGGCTTATATTTTTCTCAGAACATTAACATATCCAAAAAGTAAATTCTATACATTTATATTTCGTGCGAGCTGGAGAGTCGCTCGAATCGACAAAGCACTGAAAAGAAAAAGACTTGGCAAATTTCTGACAATCCGAACTCTACAGAAAAATAAAAATTTTTGAGACATAATATATTTGAAATAAAGTTGTAAGTAAAGAAAAACATATTTTTTGAAAGAATAGGTCAGGTGACGAGTATTCGAGGGGTCGAGTAGGTATAGAAGATGAATTTTGGGGGTCCAACGGGCTATCTATAAGTTTTTATGGATTTGGACTTTGGACGTGCCACTGATACACCTTAACAGTCCAATGTTCAATATTATTAGTGACCTTCACCTTTCATATTTAAACAATTCACATATTTTGAGTGATTTAGACACGCGGCAGCGAGTCAAGCCAAGTTCAAGCAAAGGAACTGGCGACCGCGCCGTGTGTTATATTACACGAACCGTCCAAAGCGCGTTTTGACGACTTTTTACACCCTCGTTATACAAAAACTATTACACATAGACAAGTCAAATTTGGCACATATACTTAAATATACGAACTATATCTCTGTTCCAAATTCCAATAACACAGCTCTAACGGTTATTTAGATATAAACATCCAGTAATCGGTGAAGTTAATACATACTGAGGGATAGATCAAAAGTAATATCCCAGTTCCAGATGACCTAGAAAGCTGAAATTTGGCATCCCGATAGGTAATGTCGCAGTAACAAAGGGAAAAATCAGAAACTAGTATTTTTTTATCATTTTAAATTATTATTAATTTTTTAAAAATGTATGATATTAAAGTTTGGGACGCCTAGGAACGCATAAAGCAATACATGTTGCATGTTGCTATAATTTTTGTGTATGCGGTTTTTTCTGTTAGATACTACGAAGTGCGCGCGAGTCCACTATTCCTACTAATATAATTATAAATATAAATACAAACTTTATACCTACTGTACGTATGTATATATGTTTTTTACTTTTTCACGCCTAAACGGGTGGGCCGATTGACTTTAAATTTGGTATAATAAAAAATATAGCTTAGACCCCTGGAATAACATAATATACACTACTGTACCAAACTGTATAGCGGGTAAAACAGTTAGGCACAGCTAGTCACTAATAAAAATAGGTTCCTGGTACCTACGTAACAATTGTATATCCTATGTACGAGTAAATACCTATCAATATATCGACTCACCAGCACAAGGCGGCTCAGTAACATAGAGGTAATAATATTAACATTGTTTAAAATAAAAATAATGTATATGTATATCGCCTTAGGTGCTAGTTGGTGTAAACATTTTAGATACCTACGTACCTGTAACGTATAGTCATAATATTATAGGTATGTGGCGGTATATGGGGGCACGGCAGTGACCCCGCCAAGTCGTCGTCATTACAAGTCTTGTCGGCTTAGGTTTCTTTTGATCGAAATTCTAATCCAGTTCCAGATGATCTAAAAAGTTAAATTTCCATCCAGGTAGGCGGTAGGTATAAGATAGCTGGGTGAATATAGATAAATTTATCAGTAACTAGTATTGTTTAAAAATCAATTGATTAGGTACAATATTCAAATCAATAGTGCACATAAATGCTATATATAAATAAGTACTAAATTAATTATAGGTATAGGTATATCGAAGCACGGCGAGGCTCACGGGCCGCCGCGCCGTGCGCGGTGCGACGGCCGTGCCATGGAGCAGTGGGGTGGGGGATGTGCAATAAAATAATCATTTGGTATTAATCTTATTATGACTGGGTGTCTTAAACCTATTACATACTAAAAAGTACTGTACAAAAAGCAATGATATCCCATCAAAAACATAAATGTGAAAAGAGAGCCAAGTTCAAAATTAAGATGTATGTACTCATAGTTACCTATGATTTGGTAGTTGACTTCAACGACAAAAGAAGTGAGATATAAATGGGTGCCAAGTTCAATGGTCAGTCCTGAAAAATATTTACAACAACATAAAATATTTTATTACAACTTAAAAGATATTATTTCTTCTTATCACTTAGAATTAATATTATTATTTTGAAGCCCAAAGTTTGACTTGGCTAGTTCTCATGGGTACCATACGACGAAGTATCATTAGGATAAGACAATAGATACTTTATTGTACACCACATAATGTTACAGAAAATACATAAGTAATAATTAAAATTAAAAATTACAATGTACATGTGGCGGTCTTATCGTTAAAGAGCGATTTCTTCCAGACAACCAATGGATGGAGGGGACTAATTTACACGATAAAAGACGGTGGCGCACTAATTAGCATTAAGTGCGTTTAATAGTGATCAAGCTAAAGTTAAGAGAGTATCTACCTAGTATATTATGAGAACTGGCCAAGTCAGTCTTTAGGCTTCAAAATAATATTAATTCTAAGTGATAAGAAGAAATAATATCTTTTAAGTTGTAATAAAATATTTTATGTTGTTGTAAATATTTTTCAGGACTGACCATTGAACTTGGCACCCATTTATATCTCACTTCTTTTGTCGTTGAAGTCAACTACCAAATCATAGGTAACTATGAGTACATACATCTTAATTTTGAACTTGGCTCTCTTTTCACATTTATGTTTTTGATGGGATATCATAATATAATCTTGACCCAGAGTTGTTTAAAGTTATCTTCTACGCGATATGGTTCACTGTTGACATGATCAAAGTTCATGTGCAGAATAAACACTGGCAGGTGAAGATGATCATTTACACAATACCTAACACAGCAAACTAATAGGCACTTTTGATTTTTATTCAGCTATTACCTTTGGCCGTCGTATATTAATCCGACGCTCTACTCTCTACATAGTGCAAAGGTGCGCGCGAAGTTTCCAATCCTCATTTGAAAAGTGTTTTAAATTTTGTTTTTTTTTTAACAATTTCACACTTTGACACTGGAGCTTGCGAGAATTAGACACTTCACTCAAACCATTTGACCTAAGTTGGGTTGGCATATTAAGAGAGACACTTACCAACAGTTGAGGCTGTGGTCAAACGCAGCCCTATTCTCTATAAAAAAATTCTTTAAATAAATAAATATTTCAGGACGTTTAACACAGCGCCACCTAACCCCAAACTAAGCAACTTAATGCTTGTAATATGGTGGTTAGGATAACGGATATAATACTTAAAAAAAAGAGTGGGCAAAAACTAACCTATAGTAAAGAAATAAAGATCCCATCAAAAACATAAATGTGAAAAGAGAGCCAAGTTCAATATTACGATGTATGTACTCATAGTTACCTATGATTTGGTAGTTGACTTCAACGACAAAAGAAGTCAAACTTTGGGCTTCAAAATAATATTAATTCTAAGTGATAAGAAGAAATAATCTTTTAAGTTGTAATAAAATATTTTATGTTGTTGTAAATATTTTTCAGGACTAACCATTGAACTTGGCACCCATTTAGATCTCACTTCTTTTGTCGTTGAAGTCAACTACCAAATCATAGGTAACTATGAGTACATACATCGTAATATTGAACTTGGCTCTCTTTTCACATTTATGTTTTTGATGGGATATCATTGCTTTTTGTACAGTACTTTTTAGTATGTAATAGGTTTAAGACACCCAGTCATAATAAGATTAATATCAAATGATTATTTTATTGCACCTCCCCCCACCCCACTGCTCCATGGCACGGCCGTCGCACCGCGCACCGCGGCCCGTGAGCCTCGCCGTGCTTCGATATACCTATACCTATAATTAATTTAGTACTTATTTATATATAGCATTTATGTGCACTATTGATTTGAACATTTTACCTAATCAATTGATTTTTAAACAATACTAGTTACTGATAAATTTATCTATATTCACCCAGCTATCTTATACCTACCGCCTACCTGGATGGAAATTTAACTTTTTAGATCATCTGGAACTGGATTAGAATTTCGATCAAAAGAAACCTAAGCCGACAAGACTTGTAATGACGACGACTTGGCGGGGGCACTGCCGTGCCCCCAGATACCGCCACATACCTATAATATTATGACTATACGTTACAGGTACGTAGGTATCTAAAATGTTTACACCAACTAGCACCTAAGGCGATATACATACATTATTTTTATTGTAAACAATGTTAATATTATTACCTCTATGTTACTGAGCCGCCTTGTGCTGGTGAGTCGATATATTGATAGGTATTTACATCTAATATATAAAATTCTCGTGTCACAGTTTTCGTTGCCATACTCCTCCGAAACGGCTTGACCGATTTTGATGAAATTTTTTGTGCTTATCCGGTATCTATGAGAATCGACCAACATCTATTTTTCATCCCCCTAAATGTTAGGGGTAGTCCACCCCTAAATTTATTTTTTTATTTTTTAGACAAAATTTTTAATTTCTATTTTTTTATGATACAACATACAAAAATACATACAATCCTCAATTTTCACCCTTCTACAATCAACCCTTATTTTTTAATAGCCATTTTAGTAATTTAACCATTTTTCCTCTCCGGTCGAAAACTGATCAATCGTCATTTAATTAGTTATCCCCGCCAGATGTCTACAGGTGTCACTTCTGACCCAGTAAACAGCACGGAGTAGGGATGAGAACGAAGCCGGTCTCCTTTCTTTCTCACTCCCTACACAGTTGTCGGCCATCATTATTGTTTATGCATCAAGTGTAGTAGTAACGTTGACAATTATTATTTTGCTATCTCAGTGTACTCTCATATTAACTTTTAATCATTCCTATTTTATCAATAATAATTAAATTATCAATTTTGAGTGTATTTTGCACGATTAGTTAATCAAGTGATTTTATAACCTCAAAAGTACTCAACACGTGACACGAGCTTCCAATAACAACGGATTTTGTGTTGTAAGTATACTTTTTTTTATTTATATCGAAAATGATGTTGAAAATGTAATTTTAACTTAATTTTATTAAAAAAATGTAATTGAACAATTAAGATTTTTATAGTTTCCAAAAAATCAATCATTATGAATCTTTATTTTGAAATGTCAATGGAAATATTGGTTGTATGAAAAAATTATAAGAGACAATGTTTTCATAAAATTTAATTTTTTACTTTTGTTTGAAAAAATTTTCCATAAAATAATGCTTATTTCACGCATATACCACATTCTTACATACATACAATATACACATTCTAAAATACATACATACTTCCAATAAGTAAGCTATTTTTTGTCTACACTAGAAATTACTAGGAAATTATTTATATGGCAAAACAACGTTTGCCGGGTAAGCTAGTAGGATATACAATTGTTACGTAGGTACCAGGAACCTATTTTTATTAGTGACTAGCTGTGCCTAGCTGTTTTACCCGCTATACAGTTTGGTACAGTAGTGTATATTATGTTATTCAAGGGGTCTAAGCTATATTTTTTATTATACCAAATTTAAAGTCAATCGGCCCACCCGTTTAGGCGTGAAAAAGTAAAAAACATATATCCATACGTACAGTAGGTATAAAGTTTGTATTTATAATTATATTAGTAGGAATAGTGGACTCGCGCGCACTTCGTAGTATCTAACAGAAAATAGCCGCCTACACAAAAATTATAGCAACATGCAACATGTATTGCTTTATGCGTTCCTAGGCGTCCCAAACTTTAATACCATACATTTTTTAAAAATTAATAATAATTTAAAATGATAAAAAAATACTAGTTTCTGATTTTTCCCTTTGTTACTACGTCATTACCTATCGGGATGCCAAATTTCAGCTTTCTAGGTCATCTGGAACTGGGATATTACTTTTGATCTATCCCTCAGTATGTATTAACTTCACCGATTACTGGATGTTTATATCTAAATAACTGTTTGAGCTGTGTTATTGGAATTTGGAACAGAGATATAGTTCGTATATTTAAGTATATGTGCCAAATTTGACTTGGATATGTGTAATAGTTTTTGTATAACGAGGGTGTAAAAAGTCGTCAAAACGCGCTTTGGATGGTTCGTGTAATATAACACACGGCGCGGTCGCCAGTTCCTTTGCTTGAACTTGGCTTGACTCGCTGCCGCGTGTCTAGATAACAATACTTCATGAATAACACATGATCACAAGTATTTCAAATTGAAGTGAGATTTCGATTTTCCACGAGAAAGTCTGAGTCGAGTGCCAAATTTATACGCCAAGTGGGCTAAAATTCGGGTTCACAAACACTTTTAAGATCCGTAAATTCACATTGTACACATTGTATTTAAATTTAAATTAATTCAAACATTTGTGAAGATTAACAATGACAGTTTATTTGTGATGGAATCACTAGTATTTCCTGAACAAATAGTTATTGTATAACGCAAACACTAGATACGAAATGTGGAACAATTTTTGTTGATAGTATTTATTTGCTGTGATATTAAAAATAGTAGATTTATGTTGTAAACATACATATGTAGATTAGCTCGAACTATATTTGTGGCCAATGACTGATTATGCAGTTCAGCATGCAACAGAAAATAGTTCAAAAATGGATGATAGGTACTCGTCAGGATGGTAAGATGGTTGGATGATGGATGTTAGCTGCATTACGCGCTCTGATAGATAGATAACCAAAGTTACAAAACAATATTATATACATTTGAAAAATTCTTACAATACAGACAGAGCAACTAATGCAGCAATGAGAACTGGCAACTAGTAATAGCTACATCGAACAGACTAACTTGAAAGCTGCACTAATTAAAGTGCGGCAGCCGTCATATATAAAGGAGGCAGCTAATACAATACAGAAATATACCCAACAAATCTGATTAGATATTGTAAATGTTCTATTATTGGTTATGCCGAGGCATTACTCATTACCCGTCCACCCACTGGACTTTCCCAATGGTGAGTGGACGGAAAATTCACAATTCCCCCTCCATCCACTGGAGTACTCCACTGGAGTAGAGTGAATCAAAATATTCATATTTAACCCATCTTAACTACACTACTGAAGCTGGATTTCTCACCTTCAATCCAACCTTCGTTTTTCGTCATAGATTAAAATATCAAGCAGATTCAAGTCCAAATTCAGTTAGCATCATTTAGTGTGACCCTGGTGGACTTATTGTTGACAGATGGTGTTAGATCATCGTTTGCGAACTTACCACTGATGCGGATCCCATAGACACACTAATGTTATCAGATTTTTGTGTATTGTACGTTTGCATACGATTGTACGTGCGTTTGTGTACCTACTTATAGAATATGCTAGATCTATTTGGAAATAGCTGTAACCAGCAGTTTTACCTTTTGGAAATGAGGCTATGTGTTTCCAGGGTCGAAGATAACTGCCGGCCGTGGACGAGTGCTTTGAGCGCAACTATAGCATCAGCACTGTGGCGTCCCACAGGAACACCTCCAGATTTTTTAATGGGAGTTCCTGCTACGGCCCATCTTCAGCAAGAGAATCCCACATACCATCACGTACCATGACGATACGAAACGCATTTTTCCTGGCTCAAAGCTAACTACACTCCAAATGTAATTCTAACCAGTAAAGTAGTTTAGACGTAAGTATTCAACGCGTTGAGCGTGGATAGTACGAGTAAATAGATTATATTTATTTGAACAATGACATAATATATACCGAAGCATCTGGCCCTAAAATAATTGCGCAATGCAGTAATGACATAGATGTAGTCGTTGCGCCATGTTTTTAAGAGCATTTACGTCGAAAAGTCGATTACTGAAAACTGTTGTAACATCTTGTAGCTTTGGTTAACGCCACAGACTGAAAATACCCAAGATAGTTCAAGAAGCGAAAGAATTTTATCCTGTCCCAAAACCTTGGTGTCTGCCCAAGGCAAACCCTTCCATTGCCCAGTAGCATAGTAGTTCCATGGAACAGTTTATAAAAAAATCGTAACAGATACGGTAGACCTCAAACCATTGAAACAATTAGGTTAAAATTTGGTAAATAAGTATGTAGATGGTAGATTGTGAGCGTGAAGTAGACATCTGCTTTGAAATGATAGTGCGACGAGAGCTGAGCCGCGAGCATAAGCTAGTTTATAAATATGGGTGTCACACAAATTAAAATGCACTGACCCCCCTTTTTTACCCAGGAAAAATGCATCATCACCCTACACCGGGGGGCGCGGGGGAGTATGTATGACTCCCCCGACGAAAATGGGTGCGGTAGGGATACCCACTAAAAACCTGACAGACCCCTTCAATTACCAAATTTGGGATAGGAGTATCAAGGAATTTTCCAGGGACTACAAGCACGTGTAAAATTATAAACGAATGATAACCCAAGTTGATTGCTTTACAGCCTAAATCTCACGGCTATTGCTACATCTCAGCAAATAATATAATCTCAGCAAATAATATAAATAAGATAAGGATATAAGCTGAATGTAGGATAACATTGTTAAAGATAAACACACACACTTTGAGTTTGTAACTATTTCACACCCAAAGTTCTGAATATAATACGCCAAAATTTAGTGACGATGAGTCCTCTTCACGACTCCAGCTAACGCTTCCTTATCTTACTAAATTATTAATGCGAAAGTTTGTAAGAATGTGTATGGAATATGGATGTACGAGTGTGTGTATATATGTTACTATTTCACACCTAACGGTTGGACCGATGAGCTAAAATTTGGTTTAAAGATAGCTTAGACCCTGGAATAACATACAGGCTGCACAGCGGGTGAAACCGCTAGGCGCAGCTAGTTTTACATTAAAAGTAGGGATGTAGAGTTTAAATATATTTTAGAGATTCCAATCTTTTTACGCCAATAACTCCTGCGTGCGAATGTGGACTCTGTACTCTGTATCCAAATTGCTTTGGCGTCACTGTCACGAGTTGCTGGTGGGTTTTTTTTGAAACTTGCTAGATACGCCAGACACGCGTCTCCTTTTGAAGGAGGACTAATTTAAATCATTTACTGTGCCAACACCATTGTAGAAATCTACTGTTTTGCTAATTATAATATGTAGTAATATGTTAACTGTAGCCTGTGTGTGTTATTCCAGTATCTAAGCTATCTCTATACCAAATTTCAGATCAATCGGTCCATCCGTTTAGGCGTGAAGAAATAACAAACAAACGCACTCACAAACTTTCGCATTTATAATATAAGTGTGATGTAGAGGTAGATGCGCATTATTGTTCTGATTCCATAACGTAAAATTACATTAATTATGTTTCTTACTTCTTCACGCCTTTACTGCTGAACTGAAATTTGTGATTTTGTGATAGACTGAACTGTTATACTGAAACCCATTTTTGACACAGGAAAAAATTGTGTTACTAATCGACCCTGTGGGGGAGCTCGCGGGATTTACCCATTAAAGCCTAGGGTACATAACAATTAACCTTCTCTTTCTTCAGCGGGTCAAACCGCTAGGCTACTAGGAGAGATAAAATAACAAGTAAGTATAACAGCGTAAGATTTATGTCAATTGATAGTCACGGTCAAGGGTAAATGCGCACACGCAGTAACGTTCAGAACAAGCGAGGAAGTGAATGTGAACCACGATCGGAAGTGGAAGTGTCAATAAGGACGTTAGGGTTTATTTATAGAACTAGGTAATGTAGGGATTGATTGATTAGTTTAAGATAAAAGCCTGCTTTTCATAAAAATAAATTACATTTAAATTCAGATTATGGAGTGTTAAGGCTTTTAAATGTAATACAATGAAGCAAGAAGACGAGCAAGACGCTCTTCTGATGGTAAGAGATAACGCTGCCCATAATTAGTACAGTGCTACGGAGCGCACTGCGCCAACGCTTCTTACTTGAGAGTCATAAGATGTTAAGACTCTTCAGCCCAGTAATTTCACTAGCTACAGTGCCCTCCTACCGAAGCACAGTAATGTTTGCACATCACAGCTCAGGCGGTAGAATAACTGGCACTGTTGGGGTACCCACCTAGTAGACCTCCTGCAAAGGAAGTCTACCCACTACAGGTAGACCCTAGGTAGTTAGATACTGTTTTTGTTTTCTCATATGTTCCTATTTTTATAGAGACCTACGCTGCGCTGTAGGATCTGATATGAGTATTACCTGACCGAGAAGAGTATCTATACATCTCAAAGCCGAGAAAAGCTATTTCAAAATTGGTGAAACTATGAAGAGAAGGAATAAGAAGGATTTAAGAAATCAATGTAGCATAGCTTACCTATAATGTTGTTTTAAAAGGTTTATTATTATGTTATATTAAATCGTTACGAAAATATGTAGATGAAAAAGGATGGTGATAGATTGTTTTATCAGCAAAATTAAATAATTATAGGCCAATATATAATAACCAATAGAGGTAGTTACCGATAATACGAGTACCTGCTCCATAATACTACAGGAATGCCATAACACCATGACAAAGGGACAATAAAAACAGAAACGATTACCATAATAATAGGACGGACAGACGGATAGGCCTAACAAAAGAAACCATTGCGTAACATACAATTCTTATTTCCCGTGGTTCGTGATTATTCTCGCTCACGGCCACCGGCTAGCCCTACGTTATTTTTAAAATGTTAATTGACGTCGTGAGTTTCCGTAAACTGAACATTTCATGGGTTTCTTTTTCTATTCTTTTGCGTAGTTCACACTTGCGTCGGCAGTCGGCTCGTCAAGGATTTGTTCACAATTTTCGCAGCTGCTTTACAGTTATTTTCTTTTTTATAATACATACATATAAAATAATCACTCCTGGTTCCCGTTGGGGTAGGCAGAGACTATTTCCCTCCTGTATCCTGACACACCTCTTTCGCTTCCTCAACTTTCATCACATTCTGCATCACGACTCGTTCGTTCTCTTTATTTTTTTATGACAATTCATAATAAGACGAGCAAATCACCAGCAGGGATATTTGCTAATTCACTGACACTATGTTTGATGTCCACTTCAATGTACATTACTTGCTTAACCGTCTCATTAATATGCGTAAAATATCAAACGCAGTAATGTATATTAAAGTGTAGTGTGTGTATATTAAAGTGGATATCAAATTTAGTGGCTATGAATTAACCAATAGCCCTGCTGATGTATGCTAGTAAGGCATCATGATTGTTTCATATCAAATACAGTGCCAACCAGTGTGTTGAAACTAAAAATTCTGCGCGGCACTGCACTGCCTGTCACCCTGAGATAGACCTTAGTGTCTTCGTTGTTGAATATCGTAATGGTCAGTAATTTCGCTGGTAAGGAGTAAGGAGCCCTTCAGTCCAAAACACATTATTTAAGCTTTATTAAAAGTTTTATTTAAACATATCACGCGTTTGAATACAATTGTAAATGATGGATTCAATTTTGAAGAAAAAGTATGTATATTAATTCGTGAGCCTTGAATTTTTTCTTGAGAAAGTGCTTAGATGAACAAACCTTCATACCATCCTTATTGTCAATACTTCTTTTTGTCACCCATTCTGGAGGTTGCAGGAGTCATATTTAAGCAGAATTTTAAAGAGTTGTTATCAAAAAATTGATAAATCGACATGTGTTTATTTTACAATGGGTTTTATTAACATGGCCCCATAGGTCATGTTTGTTATTTACTTTGACATTTACATGATAAATGACATAACCATAGGAATATTTTCGAATTTATCATCATCTTCCAATATCACTTTTGATGAGGGATGGAACTAGAATAAGGTAAAAGATAATACTCGTATTAATTCTAATATCTGTTCAAAACAAATACAAAGGTTCACTCTTTTAAAGTTGCAACTTTCAATCAAACACCGTACTGGAAAATCCTGACATCACAAAAATCCCTGTGTTCCCTAACCGGGGGGGGGGGGGGGGGATCTCCACTTCAAGTGCACTTCATGTTTGATTATAATAGTATGGTTTGAGAATTTGAGACATATGCCCTAAGTGGCATAGGCACAAGCACTAGTATATACGACATTATTTGGCATAAGGCAAGGGGAGAAATAATGTGTTATATCTAAAAGTTACACTATCTAAAAAGTTGTCCAGCTTACACTCGTTACACGACTTACAGCGAATCTTGTAGAGAGCAGGTAGAGTAGCTTATAAAGAATCCAAGTGTTTCAAACTACTTTAAAAAGGTACTCCTAATAATAAAATGCTGGTGTCATAGCCTTGTTGAATTATTGTTATTCACATCTAGATGAGATTTTACGATAGCATGTCGATGAACAAGTGTAAATTAAAGGTTGTTATCGTTGGCGACCGTGTATTTTATGAGTCTATTGCTGATGCGGGCTCTATCTTGCTCAAGTTCTTGAGGAAATTAACATAATATTGCTCTTGTGGATGAAAACGTCTCAGCAAGAGAATTCACATGGAGAGTTCTGGTCTCTGGTTCTGTGCCTCCTTAAAATTTAGCTGATTTCTATTCTAAGTCTTATAGGCCAACTCGATCTGGCGCAATAAAAAGAAGTATATAAATTTTCCAATAGAAATAAAATAAATGTCATAAGCACTTTTTAATTGAGAAGTAAATGAAAAATTTAAGAGGGGATGGTGTTGTTCCGACTCGCCTAAAATAAGGAAAGAAAGCTGAAGATGAGGCTAAGGGCCAAAATCCAAGCATAAAACTGAAAAGCCTCAACCCTATAAACAAACTAAATTTGTTTAATAATATAGTAATCATTACATAATATAACAAAAACTCCGATAACTGGACCTTGCCACCATAATGCCGTCATTCGTGGGTTATGTATGGCGTTTATTATGTGTTTCGCAGTTTATCGCTACATATGCGATATGGTGAGCTGGTTCGATCTGGTTTGCTGTTCAAATGTAACGTGGATTTATTGAAAACCCATGCAAAATTTTGTTTTATAGATATGATTACGAATAATTTCATATTATAATAATTGGAATAGGTTATTTGTTTTATTTAGACCTGAAACTTATAATAAGGCTTTCGTGGTATTACTACGTAATAATATAGGAAAATTGTAAGGTAAAAAGACATAATGTTGTAATACAGAAGAGAAGGCCCCCAAAAATTAGAATAGTGTATGAGAACTTTCTTCAAAGGGGATTTATTTCAGAGATAATAAGAATCAAATGGCAAAGAAAAGTAGCAGTGTCGTAATGTGGTGTAAACTTTTTCAGTTGGATGGGGATGGGGAATAAGAATCTCCGATATACTTATCCTAATAAGTTATACTAGAGGACCTAAGATAGATCCTTGAGGAATGCCGTTGAAAACTGCGAATCACGAAAGGGTTCGCCAATTTACCATTTAGGTACCAGATGTTCCCTGTGAGACAAATATATTCCCATGTCTCAGTTCTCAGTCATTAATTACTCATTACAGAATTATAGCACATAGCACATATTATAGAAACTAATTTAAGTATGATCTACGTTGTCGTTGTCAAATGCTTTATAAATATCACAAGATACATTTAAAGAGCATATTAAAACTTGGAACTTTGATTATAAGGAAAATGTAGAGTAATATCGAAAAGTTGACTGTGGACAAATTTTTAAATTTCATTTCTTTAATCAACCCCAAGGTGCACGGTGTGTTGTTGGTTCTCTGTACGAAAGTCCAGGCAAATACATACATACTGTGATTGTAATTATAATTAACCGGCGTGGCGTCGCAGAATACTTAATTTTATTTTAAGATACCGGTGACAGTTGTAACACCTTATATCAACAGTCACCATATTTGTCTCGATCATTTACTCACAAAAATGACATTAAATCACAAATTACGTCGACCAAGTTAAATTTTTAATTATGAGGAAGTAAATAATTATATGAACACAAGTCGTAAAAATTTAGTACCAAAACAGATAACTCACCGAGATAATCAACAAAACACAACAAAAGACATCAATGGCATAATCAAATTAGTATGACAGTTATGAGGTAATACAGCCTATCCCTGTCTATTATCATTTATCAAGAAAAGGATAGACGATAACCTAATAACACCGAATGGAGTATTCACACGCAGAGTAGGTTACGATCACAATAATGAATAGAGCGTGATAATTTCCTCAATTCACGATAAAGCTCGTGTCACCTTGAGCTTGAACAAATCAGAGATAGATTGCACGCAAAATGCATGCGTTTAATTAATGCTACCACTGACCTGTCATCGCGCCAAATTATAATCACACGTAAAAATTAAATAGTTCGAAACGTCCGCATCGTATCACTGGCCGGCTCATGGAGTGTTTAAGAAAAAATCGCTGGAGGAATGAATGTGGTGTTTGGAGTCGACGGTGGTATGTCCAGTGCGCACCCGCGTTTCGCTCGAGACAGACGTGCCCACGTCCCCATTTAGCTCCCGCCCAAACAAAAACTTTCGCAGTGTGAAAACTTTTTTCATAACAACGTGCTGTGTTATTTTAACATCTATCACGGATACAATTACCAACTTCTTCAATTTTAGGTGAGTCACACATTCAGAGAAATTGTGAAAATATTTTTAAACTTTTCCGACTCGAAGGTGTTTAAAAGTGTGTCGTATATATAACCTTGATGTTCAGACTGTTTAAATTGAATACCACATTATGACATAATTTAATAATAACAAACGCTGAGATGATGACAAAAAAACCGCGTGGTCGTGTAACTGGACAAGACTAGATACAGACCAAATTATTATTATATCAAAATTATGCAAATGATAGATCAGACTAGGTTTGTAGTTCGTGGTCGGTGGGTTTATCTCAAATCTTCGAGCGCAGTGATTTGAAATTCATAGATGTCAAAGTCCACAAACATAATTTTAACTTTAGACCACATGCAATAAGGTAAACTTTGTACGAAGCTACGAAATCAGGAAGCAACTTTGAAACAAATCACGCATCTATTTTTGAAAACACAGATGGTTGCCCAAAAATAACTATACATTATAACCTGGTTAAAATTTGGTTAATAAAGCAAATGTTACGTTATTTACATAAATACGTAACAAATTTAACAGTAAGTTAATACAAAATCAAGACAATAGAGTCCAAAGTTTCAGTTCTAATTAAATGGAATATTCAAGTGTTTTTAACAATGAAATAGTGGTTTTGTCGACACAGAACTAAATGGAAACCGATGTAAAGTAACAAGTAACTATTAACTATACATACGTTATATCTACTATGTTATGTCGAGTATGTTTGCTGATTTAATGTTTTTGTAATAGGTAAAATATGTAAGTACATTTTACAGTGTATAAATTTGCAAGAAAATTCTAGATGTGATTTTATTACTTTTAGCAAATTTTAGACATAAGTAATGTAATTTACGAAAAATCGAATTCAATTATTATATAATACAACATGTAAGAATAGTATACTTACTAGACACATTTGAAATTTCAGATAAACTTTTAAGCCCATTACATCTATTTTAATTTTAGACACATTTCATACGCTATCTTATCTTTATTGTGACAGTAAAAATCAAATACCAATAGCCATAAATTACAAAAAACTAATTTATCAAGAATATTAAGCCAAGTTTTAAAGATCATGAGCCATATAGACAAAATGTCTACAACTAAAAGCAAACAAATATGTTGAAACTGTTCGATCTAACGTCAGCATTAAATATAATGTCAACTTGGAAGAATTAACTATAGAAGTACCTAATAACAACATAAGTAAAGAATTACTAAGCATTATTAATGTCTTAGCTAATGCTAAAGTAATTGCAAACGCAGAAACCTTTGAAGGCACAATCAAGGGGCCTGCGTCATGGATCGGAATAATGAACCATAGTAGGCATAGAACTACTGTCCTTGGCCATGCAAGCCCCGCTTTTCCACCATTGTTTGAAAATATAAATGCATGAAAGAATGTTGACATCCACATTAATATTATAAACGCGAATGTGTCTCCGTTTGTCTGTCTGTTACCTCTTCACACTACAACCGCTGAACTGATTTAGATACAAATACAAAAACATTTATTTGCCAAGAAATAACTGATGAATGAAGATAAAATTTGGTATAGTAAATTGAAATCTTGGAGATGAACATGGGATTTTTGAATAAAAATTTTACAGGATAAAAACTATTACTTTTATGCCATGGGATAAAATCTTTTTATATCGGGTTACATCGCGGGACGATACTAGTTTTTAATATTTTAAAAATGTTAAGGAAAAACTGACGGCCTCATATAATTTTGACATATGTGTACGCTATTGTTAACTTTTGAAGGCATTACTTATGCAGACAGAATATAAATCATTTAAGTAGACTTTATTTTTTAGAGACAATTTTAACATTAAAGAACGTCCTAGAAGGAATCACTTTCTGGCAATATCAGGGCAAGATCCTACGCTAGATAGAGTAAGTCAAAAAATTCTATGAAAAAATCAAGCATGAAAAAAATTCTAAAATTAATGAAAAAAAAAATAATGAAAATATGGCTAAATGACAGCACAGCACAAAAATTATGCTAACTACTGATGTAGATATTGCCTATAATATAAGTTTAATAAGTCCATAATAGACATTTTATTCCAAGAATTTTGTTTAAGTCACACATTTTAATGGCTTTTGATTAGCAATTAAAATTTAAAATAATTATAATGTCGTACTTACAATTTAATTTAATTTCACGGAATAATCGGTTATTTTATTTAATAGAGGATTATCCAAAGGTCAACAGAGTTAATTTTTATAAAGAAAGAAGCAATACAACTGCTTTCTTACATAATACTGAAATCTCGAAACCCTACAAGGCGCTAAACAGTTTTAAATATAAACGAATAGGTAAAGAATACATTACAAGTGATTTAACAGGATATGGACTGAAAAAGTTCAATATTCATTAAAAAGAAAAATTACGATGATGTAAAAGGAATAAAAGAATAACTAAGAATTATAATTTTAACTATTTAGATATTAATAGTAGTTCAATTATAAAGGTGTTTAAGAAACAGAAGAAGGGCTATTGCTATTACGATGATGATGATTTACTAAAAGGCAATATTTTTGTTTTAATCGGTCAACGCGCTGTGGTGTAACTACCTACATAATAAGAGATTAGTGCAAATGGTAACCTGCGTCCAAGACATACGTAAGTATTACGTTAAATTAGAAGAACTACTTATAAATATGTCCAAATACTACTAAACTATAAGAAGAGATAAATTCTCGAAGAAATCCAACACTGTCCAATCCAAATCTGATTACAAAGGTTGATTCGTATTACCGCTAATCGCTTCAGGCATGATATCACCATGATATAGGTCATTATGTCAGAGGCTGAAGGCGGGGGCTGAAAGTGATAAGGAGAAATGTGAAACTTTCTCTTGATGACGTAATTTGATAATGTGGTGACGTTACTCAAGGAGATAAAAGGATCAAGAATCAAGGGTGATAAAGAAAGGAGATGAAAATCATTGAATTACATAGGCCTAAATTCGAATATGTAAAATGGTTTTAAAGTAGTTTTCCCCGATTTAAAAACTAATTTTGGTAAATGCTCTATTTTTAAACGGTTTTATTTAGCTTACTCTGTTTGTTTTATTATTCTTTTTTCTTGGGTCAATTTCACCCTCTTCCTGTCAACCGATTGATTTGAAATTTGGTATACGCCTTTGGTTCTGGTGACAATACAATTATGTATATTCAATATTATTGTAAATCCAAGATGGCCGCCGCTACAAAATGGCGGATAACGTATTTTTTTTTAATCATATCAATATGGGTATCAAATGAAAGGGCTTGATAAGTAAAATACAGTGCACTATACAAAATTAAAATCCAAGATGGCCGCCGCTACAAAATGGCGGATAACCTATTTTTTTTCAATTTCATCAATATGTGTATCAAATGAAAGGGCTTGACAAGTAGAATACATTGTACTAAAAAGCCTTAAAATAAAAAAAGTTAAAAAATGTTTTTAAGTTAAACGGTTTTATTTTAAACATGTACTAAAAGCTAAAAAATAAAATCGTGAGGCACGTCAAATATCTAAATCTCTAATGAACATTTTCTCTGACAATTGTAGATACTCGTATTTGACGTGCCTCACGATTTTATTTTTTAGCTTTTAGTACATGTTTAAAATAAAACCGTTTAACTTAAAAACATTTTTTTACTTTTTTTATTTAAATTAAATTTGGTATAACCTAATTTGGTAATATCCTTTGACTACGAAATCGCCTGATCTTAAACGACGATGCGGCCGAAGATGGTAGCAGACTAAAACTAGAAGGCGGTAGAAATCTATCTTGCAATTATGCATTTTCTGGGTTTCTGACAACAGTAATATTTTTACTTTTTTTTTTTATGTGATGAAGTAGAAGACGAGCAAGACGCTCTCCTGATGTTAAGAGATAACGCTGCCCATAATCAGTACAGTGCTACCCAGAATTTCACAATGATGTGCAATTCTAGGTGCACTGCACCAACGCTTCTTACTCAAGAGTCATAAGATGTTAAGACTCTTTAGCCCAGTAATTTCACTAGCTACAGTGCCCTCCTACCGAAACACAGTAATGTTTGCACATTACTGCTCACTACATATACATGCAATTATAAAATGGTATATCTAACTAGATGTACATATGGGCTAGGTAGGTATTGACACAGCTGGTAAACTTGTTACGAATAACGACACAAGGCAAGAAGTCATCGCCACTGCTAATCGTAATCACTGTAGACTGTAGGCACATGACGAAGGAAACAATAAATGAGAAAGAAATGTAACTGCAGTAATTAAGGCTCATTATAATTAGCACGAAGTACGGTTAATTAAACTTGATTGAAGTGCACATTGTGTACACATTAATCTGACTCGAGCAAGTTAGATTGTTATTATGAAAAACATTTGTATTTGTTAACCCCCGACGCAAAAACGACGGGGTGTTATAAGTTTGACGTGTCTGTCTCTGTCTGTCTGTCTGTGTGTGTGTCTGTCTGTGGCATCGTAGCTCCCGAACGGATGAACGGATTTTGATTTAGTTTTTTTTGTTTGAAAGTGTTTGGTGGAAATCGGTCCAAGATGGCCGCCGCTACAAAATGGCGGATTAATTTTTTCTTCCACGACCCCCTCAATATGGGTATCAAATGAAAGGGCTTAACGAGTAGAATACAGCCCACTATATAAAATTTAAAATCCAAGATGGCCGCCATCAAAAAATGGTGAATTACGTATTGCGTTGGGGGTTTTTTTTAAATTTTTAATTTAATTCACTTGTTTGAGTTTGATTTTATTATGAAAAATATTTTTTACGCGAGAAAATGACCAAACGTCGTACGTACAAACGAGTGGGCTTACAGGGTGCTTCATTTCTGTTTTAATATAATTTGAAATACTTTAGGTACTTTGTTTTATGGTTTAGTAATATTTTACCTACGTGTACTTATAAACTATGAAACATTAGGAAAATCAAATTTACTATATTTAAAAACTGATGACAAAGCGTTTGCTATCCAATTCCGAAATGGCTTGACTAATTTTTATGATATTTTTGTGCATATTTATTGTTAGACCAGATCATAACATAGGTAAAGAATGTACCTTACATTTCACTGGTCGCATACTAAATAATACAAGTCGCATACGTAGTAATATAAGTCTGCTAGTCACATTATAGTTCAAGATCATCACCTTAATAAATGCACAATGCACAGGCCCATAACCTGACGAAAACTGCATTCGAAAGCAGGTGATGTTGTAAGCGCCGCTCGGAAACCTGTTCGGTGCAAATCAATAAGTACATCTAATATATAAAATTCTCGTGTCACAGTTTTCGTTGCCATACTCCTCCGAAACGGCTTGACCGATTTTGATGAAATTTTTTGTGCTTATCCGGTATCTATGAGAATCGACCAACATCTATTTTTCATCCCCCTAAATGTTAGGGGTAGTCCACCCCTAAATTTTTATTTTTTATTTTTTAGACAAAATTTTTAATTTCTATTTTTTTATGATACAACATACAAAAATACATACAATCCTCAATTTTCACCCTTCTACGATCAACCATTATTTTTTAATAGCCATTTTAGTAATTTAATCATTTTTCCTCTCCGGTCGAAAACTGATCAATCGTCATTTAATTAGTTATCCCCGCCAGATGTCTACAGGTGTCACTTCTGACCCAGTAAACAGCACGGAGTAGGGATGAGAACGAAGCCGGTCTCCTTTCTTTCTCACTCCCTACACAGTTGTCGGCCATCATTATTGTTTATGCATCAAGTGTAGTAGTAACGTTGACAATTATTATTTTGCTATCTCAGTGTAACTCTCATATTAACTTTTAATCATTCCTATTTTATCAATAATAATTAAATTATCAATTTTGAGTGTATTTTGCACGATTAGTTAATCAAGTGATTTTATAACCTCAAAAGTACTCAACACGTGACAAGAGGTTTCAATAACAACAGATTTTGTGTTGTAAGTATACTTTTTTTTATTTATATCGAAAATGTTGTTGATCTTATAAAAATGTAATTTTAATTTAATTTTATTTAAAAAAAAAATAATGGTTGGAAATATTGGTTGTATGAAAAAATTATAAGAGACAATGTTTTCATAAAATTTAATTTTTTACTTTTGTTTGATAAATTTTTCCATAAAATAATGCTTATTTCACGCATATACCACATTCTTACATACATAAAATATACACATTCTAAAATACATACATACTTCCAATAAGTAAGCTATTTTTTGTCTACACTAGAAATTACTAGGAAATTATTTATATGGCAAAACAACGTTTGCCGGGTAAGCTAGTACAATTATAATACGATCGCTCCAAGGGTCGACGGCAAACTTCGTTCTCCTTTCGCCTTTTGTAATCGTAAAATAATCGTATTTATTAAGAATAAGAATAAGAATATAAGAATTTGTTTATTCATAGATTTCAGGTACATAAAGATCTTAATGTAATGCATTGTTCTGCCGAAACCTGTCTTTTCCAGACGTATGAATAATACATACAATAATAATATTATGTAAATACAATAATGACTTATAGCTAAGAATAATACCTAGTTACATTGTATGGAGTATGCATGATTATTTATATTTTGTATTCAAAAAATTCATTTATGCTATAAAAACATTTCTCCGCCAACCATTGCGTCAATTTATATTTAAACACATTTAGTGTTAAATTCGATTCCCTAAAATGATTTGGAATTTTGTTATAAACTTTTATACACATAATAAAACAATTATTAGAAGTCAATGCAAGTCTAGTTGGAGGTTTAATTAAATTATTCTTATATTGGGAACGTAAATTTACTTTAATTGAGCTGGCTTGCTGAAAAATGTCTCTATTATTATATACAAATAGACACACATCTAGAATATATAAAGAAGTTACAGTTAGGATTTTAAAAGTTCTAAAGAATGGTCTACAGGAGTCTATTTGTTTTAAGCCAAATATTGCACGTATACATCTTTTTTGTATTATAAAACATTGATCAATATGGGCACATTTACCCCATATTACGATTCCATATCTTAATATAGAGTTTACAAATCCATAATATGCCGTGATCGCTTCTTTCTTTGATACAGTTTGTGCAATTCGTCTTAATGGATAAACAAAGCTATTTAGACGGGAGCAGACATACTCGACATGCTGTTTCCATGAGCACATGCTATCAAGAAAGAGTCCTAAAAATTTTATTGTAGTCACTTCTTCAATGGCTGTACCTTCATAACTTATATTTAAGGCAGATTTCAAACTGTTTTTTGTATACATTTGCAAGATTTTAGTTTTATCTACATTTACTTTTAAATTATTTGCCGAGAGCCATTGAATAGTGTTTACAATAGAGCTATTTATATCTTGTTCATACATTTCTTGGTCTTTTCCTTCTATCACAATTGTCGTGTCATCAGCAAACAAAATACATTTTTTATTAATTACATTTGGTAAATCATTTATATATAATAAGAATAGTAGCGGACCCAGGATGCTGCCTTGTGGCACTCCAAAATTATTTGGGAGATAAGGAGAGCAAGAGTTTTCAACAGTTTTAGTTTGTACATCAAGCTTTGAGACTTTTACACACTGAGTCCTGTTACATAAGTATGTTTGAATCCAGCTGTAAGCAGGTCCCCGTATACCATATCTATACAATTTTTCTAGTAAAATATCATGGCATACAAAATCAAAAGCTTTACTCATATCCATAAATACAATAGCAATTTGCAATTTTTTATCAAGACATTCTGTTACATATTTAATAAGTTTGAATGCTGCCAATGTTGTATTCTTATTTTTGCGGAAACCATTTTGCTCATCTTTTAGTATTTTATGTTTTTCAATAAACGCTATTATTCTCTGGTACATTACTTTCTCCAATACTTTGGAAAAAATAGGTATCAAAGTTACTGGTCGATAGTTATCCATTTTACAAGTATCTCCCTTCTTATGCAATGGTTTAACTATAGACTTTTTCAAAGCTGTTGGAAAGAGCCCTTGTTCCATTGTTAAATTTATAATATGGATCAATGCAGGTGCTAGAAAGTCAATCGACAACTTTACAATATCAGTTCTTATATCGTCATATCCAACTGCTTTGGTGTTATTCAAAGATTTTACAATTTTCTTGATTTCATTTGTTCCTATCGGGTTAAGAAATATACTTTTTTCATTCGAGTCAATAAGGTTATTGATCTGAGTTTTACCTATATCCATCTTAAAATCATTATTATTTGTCAAGTTTATAAAAAAGTTATTAAAATGTGAACAAATTAAATTTGGATCAGTAATCTCAGATTTTCCAATAACAATTCGGTCAATAGAATTTTTATTGGATTTATTACAAGTATTTTTCTTAATAACCTGCCATACAGCTTTACATTTATTTTTCATATTATTAATATACTGTATGTTACAATTTCTCTGTGATTCATTAATACATTTGCGCAATAATTGTGTATACTTTACATATTTCGGTCTACAATTATTGTTATTATTCTTATTAAATTTCAAGTTATGATACAATATCCTCTTTGTTTTACAGCTCTTTCTTAATCCTAATGTAAGCCACCGGGCTTTTCCATTCTTATTACTTGAAACGGGTTTTCCTCCTCCGCGGAAATCGGAATAAGATCGAATTGGAAACTGATACCGCGTGGTATCCATCGATATTGTGATCCGTTTCCAACCAAATATTATAAATATTTTTACCCGCTGATCCGGTATCTATCCGTGGCTACAAGAAATATTTTTAATTAATTAAATCTTTTAGTTTTATTTAATTTTGTAATCGGTTAGAAGTCTTTTTGGTTGGAAAAGGATCACGGTGTCGGTGGATACAACTCTACGTATAGCGGTTGTCTAAGTAACAATATTCAATACCCTGTGGCTAATTTCCAAAGAATCTGATTAATTAAACTATTTAAAACATAATATATAAAATGACTCCACGAACATTACAGATCTATATTTTCAGTTCCTTCTACTTCTTCAGGTCATCTTAAAATATAGGTACCTATATTAAAAATATAACTCATCTAAAATTTACATCATACGTCGTTTATGCTAAATAGGTAAATAGTATCCATTATTCATAACCATATTTTAACACTATTTTATACTGAAACGAATTTCTACTTAAAATGTTGGTCTGATTACAATTTGGAGTGCGTTTACCTCTCTCGAACTTTGTCGGCCGCTGTTTGGGCCAGTATATTTATACATCTATAAGTATATATTTACATATGGGTGAATCACCCGCAATACAAAGGACTACACAGGAAAATATATAGTTTGATAACCTAATATTAAGGAACAATCCAGAGGATTTCCGGGAAGGAATTTTCCTGCGTTTTAGGTTTAAATAGTCTTCTACCATCTACGGCATCGTCGCTTAACAGCACATGGGTTCGTTACCTAAGTAAGCGTATAAAATTGTAGCCTCCTAGATGCTAAGTTTGAGGTCACAAGACTATTGGTGAACAAGATTTTAAATATCGTCGTTTGAATCTCGTTAGAAGACTGAAACCGTCGAAGATACAGATATTCAGAAACGATGGAAAGATGTAGTGACAAAGGATATGAGGAAGTTCAAAGTCTAGAATATGGAATAATCATAATAAATTAGGACGTAATAATATCATAAAATGTTATAGGAGTATTAAAAACTTTGCCTCCTGTTAGAGAGATTCCATATTTTTGGACTATTAAATCGTACGATCGGCAAACGTAGTGTAGGGCGTCTTTAGGCGAGATGTGGCGATAATATCCGAAGGGTCGCTGGGAGCGGTTGGAGGAGAAAGACGGAGGACCGAGTAGAGTGGCGTGCCGTGGGGAGGCCTATGTCCAGCAGTGGACGAACTTAGGATGATGATGAAATCATACCATAGTTATTTTTGAAAAGAAGGCACACAGCCAAAGATTTCATCAAAATGTACCAAAATCAGTGCATTAATAAGACAGACCTTGATATTCAATGAGTTGGAGACAATAGTTGATACGCAAACGTTGATTGGTACCCATAATGGTACTATTGATTCAGGTCACGCGTCGACAATAAATTGGGGCCGATGATATAATATGTTATCATGTACTGCTATGGAAAAATAAATATCATAATATGCAATGTTTATAAAAAAAAACTATCGCGAATGTGTCCACCTGTGTCCCCCGGCGTAGGGTGACGATGCGAAACGCATTTTTCCCAGCATAAAAAAGGGTCATATGACATTGTATGTACCTAAGTTCCTGCAATAATTGAGGTACTTATTTACAATAGGATAAATAGTACTGACGCTAGCAATAAAGTTTAAAGCTATAAATGTATAATGACTAGAAGAGGAAAATGTTTGTGCATAGAAATTGCAATTGCACATAGTTGCAACATGCTTTATGCGAGCGATTGGCACACATTGTGAGGACATTGAATCTAAATGCATGAATATAATGCCCAGTTAACATTGTGCTAGTCCAGTAATCCAATTGGACTACTTGATTAAAAACAAAAGAAAGTTGGGGAAGCGAAAGAGGTATGTCAGGATCGTACTAAGTGGTGGGAAATAGTCTCTGCCTACCCAACAGGAACCAGGCGTGACTATATATGTATACACACTGAACAATAAAGTCCAGCAGTTGGACTGGACTGGACTATAATCTAATACTAACTAGTACTAAAATACAGTTTGGCCCACAGTGGGCGACCATATCGCTGTGACTGGTTTTTTTCCGGGCAACCTTTATATGGAATAATAGCTGAACTGGAAGAGTAGAGTGGTCCTATATCTCCTTCTTTATTTAAAAGGGAAGGATGACTGTCAAAATTACATTTTAAAATTTCAAGCTGTTGAACGAATAAAAAAATTTATTTAATTTGTACTATAGTTATTGTGACATAGACCATTGATTTTGCTACTGGAATAATGTAGTGGCGTTTATGTAGTTATTCCTTATTTACGAGTAGAAAGTGAAAGGTCCAGTTAAATTAGAACTCTCCACACAACTTCTGTGATCCACAACACTAAAACGGGAGCACAATAACAGTTCGTTGGTAGTCAATCATGAGAATACAGAGCGTACAACGTTCTCAGCATATATGCCGTATCTAGAGGTAGTTACATTCATTGTATTTTGTAAGATCCCGGCAAAGGCCATTGAGTCAAAGATAGACTAGAAGGCGATTAGTAGACAGACCAACTGTTGCAGTAAGTGATAACCACTTTATTGCAATGATGGTAACTATCTGTTTTACATACGAGTAGGATACGAGTATCTATCGCTGCTGAACTTTAAAAACCTTGTAGCTTCCCTTTATAGGCCAGTTTGGTGAAGATATATAAAATAGCTAGTTTGTAGAGAGTTGCAGAAAAGTTTCTGTAGGAGTAGCTCTAACTGCAAAGCGTGATATATACATATAACCTTGATCAGTGGGAATAATGCGAAAGACGGATGAGAGAAAGAACAAATATGTGGAATAAAGGAACGAGAGGCAGCAAAAGCAGGAACTGGAATGAATGGTTTTTAACCCCCGACGCAAAAACGACGGGGTGTTATAAGTTTGACGTGTCTGTCTGTCTGTCTGTGTGTGTGTGTGTGTCTGTCTGTGGCATCGTAGCTCCCAAACGGATGAACGGATTTTGATTTAGTTTTTTTTGTTTGAAAGTAGAGTTAGTCGAGAGTGTTCTTAGCCATGTTTGGTGGAAATCGATCCAAGATGGCCGCCGCTACAAAATGGCGGATTACTTTTTTCTTCCACGACCCCATTGATATGGGTATTAAATGAAAGGGCTTAACGAGTAGAATACAACCCACTATATAAAATTTAAAATCCAAGATGGCCGCCATCAAAAAAATTTGAATTACGTATTGCGTTGGGGCTTTTTTAAATTTTAAATTTAATTCACTTGTTGTATTTGTATTTCTTTCGGGTCTTTCGCTGTTTCGCACCACAAATGGTTAGAACAGCGGCGCGGTGTGAATCGCACAAGTCCTCGTTTTGCATTAGTTGATTCATACCGTGTTTTCACCTTCATTTTCCACTCGATCAGTCGAAGATAAGTGAACTTTTACAACCCGGATTTTGAAAGCAGCAGCTGATAGCCACGCGAAATATAAATTAGGACAGAAATAGTTTCGAGCATATAGCACAAGGTCGTAAAACGTGTCGATATAAGTTGAACTATTACCATTTAAAAATAAGGAAGTTGTGGGTTGGTATTTGTATTTATATAATATTAGTAATTATTATAATTAATTACTTACATGTGGTTTTCACTTAAAGTACAACATTATTAATTATCATATTAGTAAAGATCATAATAATTGACATAAGTAGAAATAGATTTATGCCACCTGTGCAGTCGCTCTGCACGGGGAGTCCCAAATAACCCTTCCATACCCCCGGTGGAAGGGTATGTCTAATGCATTTTTTTCGGGGATAACAAAAAAAGAAGCCATGTCGAAAAATTGCAGACATCTGCTTGTGTCCGTGTGACAAACTTGAGCATTCTTGTAACACATATCATTCCTATGAATTTTACATTACAGAAAAATAACCGATTGGGTTTTGCTCCCAGCATTCTAACGAAAGGACAGTAAATTTGCTTTTCGCCGAGTCGAGCTTCTATCATTCTTCGCCGCACTGTAGTGAACGAACGGGAAATACCCTTTTAACGAGCATTGACTAGAACGTTCGCCAGAAACTAGAAAGATCATGAAAATGTTCGTAGCGATGTTTGGCTCTGTTCGTTGTTCAGTTCGACAAATTTAAAAACGGCGATGCGAGATGTTCTGTTACAAGTACAAGTGAATGCTCAAGTTTATCATTTCTATCAATTTATATAAAAAAAAACTCTACTTATCGGATACTGAATAATAAAAACCCTAAAAACCTTGTCAAAGTTTTAATAGGTACAATTAATTTTTCTGTTTAAATTGCCAAAAGAATACAAATGTTTAGTTTTCCGTTATCATCGCAAATGTGCCCATGGCGTTGTTATCAGCGGTCAGCCGTTATCATGACATGGTCAAACTTGCATAAACCCATGTTATATTTACCATAAGATTGTGTCCAAATGTCACGGCAATATAACATGATTGTGATATCACATCACGTGAAGAAAAACCTAAATAAAATGGGCACTGATTAAGAATGTCAAAGGTAAATTGGATATCATAGGATAAGTATTGACTAGCTCATAGACTAGCTGATCCGAAGTTCGTCTGTGTATCTTATAAAATATTCCTATTCTCATACATACCACATATATAAAAACTAAAAACTATCATAATAAAATTTGGTCGGCGCATGGGGAGTCCCACATAACAATTCTCTATCCCCGATGGAATCTTAGGCGTACCTACGCGTAACGCATTTTTCTCCGCTTTGACAAAAATTAAAGACATGATTTCTACCACACACAAAATACCATTCGTGTTATGTCTGCCTCCTGTTAATTGCTTCCTGATTGTGCTGTTCCATTCAGTGGCTTTAGAAAGGACCTATGCGTTAATAGACCAGTTCACACTTTCCTTTAATAAATAAAATAAACAATTTATTATCGTAACAATTTATTCGTTATAGTTAACTATCTAATGTATGATTTGAACAAATAATCTATTTTTTCTTTGCCATTGGCGATGATAAAAAGGTTTATTTACGGAAGGTAGATCTGCCGTTTCTCAACCTTGGAACGAGAGCGAAAATACTCGTTAATCGGCTATGGCGACCTCCGCCGTGACACCATTCAAATGGCACAAAAAACACACATTTCATTATTGTCGAGTTTTATTTTTTTCTAATATTTTCTGTTTCAATGTGAGAAAATGTGTCTGTATGTCACGAGTTTCTGACGCAATTAGCTCCTAAAAGTTAAAACAGTAGAGTTTCTTGCTCGTTTTTCTGACGGAGCTACTTTTCGAATGGGTGGTAGTCTTAATTTAAGTATTTTGATAAAAATTGATTTGCAAAGGACTGCAGCCCATTTAAGAGCTTTTATAGCTCTTGATTTTGATTATTGTTAGAAGTTGGAAGAATAAAGTTTCTTGATATTACGTACCTACCTATGATGATTTGGTATTTATTTTTATTCCTGTTTATTTTTGTGCGTGTGTTTCTTTGCTCAAAAAATATTTTTCTTTCTTTTTATGAGAACTACTTTGTATATACATATATCGACATGCTCTTTATGAGCTTTTAAATAATAGCTCAAGTAGCTCATAAACGAGATGAGCTCAATACTCCTGACCATGTACCCATGACCATGGCCCTTTTCGTAGAATCAATCTTACAAAATTGGTAGTCATACTCGTCGATCAATTGCACAAAAATGCATTTCACGATGTAAATCACGAATTATGGTAATATCACCACTCAGTATTCAACAATTTTTTTTTACCTTTACTGTTATAAAATGCATTGCCTTGAGTAGGGATGCATAATTTCTAGGACGCGCCTTGACATGAAAAATATCATCACTTTTAAATGATGTGAAGAAAAAAGAATTAAAAACAAGTGAAATTTTAAAAACAACCTTTTATTATTATTATTACCATCTAGCACCAAAGTATCTCATAAAGACGAATCAAATAAGCCCAAACTCGATTGGGTTGCGTCGTTTAATGACGAAGTTCTTATGGCCACCTTCCTGCTTCATCATCAGATCAGCTCGATGTCATAATAAATATTATTATGACATCGAGCTGTCATCTGATTTATATGTACCTACATGCATGCAAAATTTCAGCTCAATCAGAAATCGGGAAGTGGATCAAATTAAATTTCTAAGATTTGATTACAGACAGACAGACAGATAGACAAACAGACAACAGACAGGTGGAAGTAAATAAAAGCTTATAATAAGTATAGGTTTCATTCAAGGAAGACAGTCACCTTGGCATAGTGGTTTGAAATTTATAGATGTTGGACGGAATTAGCATTTCAAGTGCGAGTTTTTTTTACGATTCGCCCGTATGTTAACTATTTCTAAACATTGATTGGAGAATAAACTACATACCTACATAATAATATTACGAAGGTAAAATAAAATCTGTAGTAGTTTTATATTGTTATGATCAGTAAAAAACACTCAAAACATTCTACTTTAATTTAGTTTAGTTATGTGTGATTTTCTACTGGATATAATGATGGCTTGGCTTGGTGGTTACAAGTTACAACCTACTGACAAAACCGTGTCATTGAGAAAAATAGAGATAATACTAAAGCCACATAAGAGCTGATGATGCAGCAATAAAGAACACTTGTACAATCCACAAATCGGCCACAAGCCAATCTACAGGAAATCCAAGCGCTCTAAAATGCTTTGAACGTTTAACTCACATTTTTTATGCAAAAAAGTAAGAAGACCCAGCAATTTCACTAGGTACAGTGCCCTCCTACCGAAGCACAGTAATGTAATCACTGCTTAGGCGGTAGAATAACTGGTACTTTTGGGTACCCACCTAGTCGACAAAGGAAGTCTAGCCCCTGTACATAATCTAATATGGTAGATATATATGTATACTTACTTACTGGATTGGCGCGAGAACCCAAAGTGGGTTTTGGCCTCCGATAACAAGTCTTAAAGATAATATAAAAGCTATTATTTCCGTACTAAAATGTGTCGTCTCATCACTTTTGGCATGATTTTACTAGGTTCATATTCTCGTAATTGGTAACAAAAAGCATTGTGAAACTTTACACTTCAAGACACAAGACGATGTTATGTTTGTGTCATCATTGTGATCGTATTTCTTGGACATTGTGCATTGTTCGGCTGCATTTGCGAGCTTGTCGCTTTTACTGTCGTGAAGTTGATATTTTGGCAAATTTATGTATTTACTCAGAGACAAACTATTTTTTTTTGTTCATTTTCGGTTAGCCTTTCATCATTATCGTCATCATGCCATCTTAACATTTATCACTGAACCGCCTAGGTTCTTCAAGAACTTCACGAGGTACCAGTGACTCACCTATCGGATTCTTCAGCTAGGGCCTAATAATATGATATAATACCTCAAGGCAAACTTATCTACAGGAAATCCTCTTGAGGGCAGAATAATCACGAGCTCAATCCCCGGTAGTTTTCCGTTCAAAAGCAGAAGTGAAATTATAAATAACGCGTATACGATAGGTCGGTTTAGACGCGGCACCCGCCCAAAAATAACCTTTATCAAGGTTCCGCGGATGCATCGAGAGATCGGAACCTATTTAACATTCTTACAGCAGCTGGCGATGACAACCTTATGCAGAAGGATCGAGGAGGGAAAAGGACTTTCTTTTTAGTTTACTTATTGATTTATGTCATGGCTGCTTTACACAATAAGTGGCACGACGAACAAACTAGGTGTGTGATGGCAAGCATTAAGATTTCCCATGTTATAAGGAACAGCACCACCCAGGGTCAAACATTTTTGGGTCGAATGGGGAAAGGAGATGAATTTCGGGGACCAAACGGTGTTTTAGAATTCAAAATTCTGCGCGGCACTCCACTGTGTTTGTCACCCTGCACTATAAATTTTCAAGGTTGGTTTTATAATGTTTTTGTAAAAATTACAATAAAAATATAAAAATAATTATTATACAGTAATATATAGGTACTTGTAATATATTGCTACTTAATGGATATTCCAGGAAAATTTCGCTGAGATTAGCTAGGTTGCCCTAAAAATACTAGGTAAATTAGTATATTGTAGGTAATGGCATGGTAAAAATATATAAGTAGGTATATATATATACGACGTGTACTTTTTACCGTGACAATGGTGTCAAAATCTGTATAGGCACAGACATTGCTCATGATAGTACATACAACGGATATTCTATCGCACACTTGGTTATTTTCCTGTTCCGATAACCAGCTGGCTATTGGGCTTGTAAAGTTCATTACATTTGTTATGGTCCATTAGGTACTTATAAAACATTTTTGAATTTATAAATACATACATAAACATCTTTGTAGTGATTTTTGCTTTTCAGTGTTTTCGTCAGTTTAATTTTTTGCTAAAACTCAAACTCAAAATTCATTTAAATAGCAATTTTACATTTTTAAACGGTTTTTTAAACGGTTTTATTTAGCTTACTCTGTTTGTTTTATTCATTTTTCTTGGGTCAAATTTAGTAATTGAAATTTCACCCTCTTCCCGTCAACCGATTGATCTGAAATTTGGTATACGCCTTTGGTTCTGGTGACAATACAATTATGTATATTCAATATTATTGTAAATCCAAGATGGCCGCCGCTACAAAATGGTGGACAGCGTATTTTTTTTTTAATCATATCAATATGGGTATCAAATGAAAGGGCTTGATAAGTAGAATACAGTGCACTATACAAAATCAAAATCCAAGATGGCCGCCGCTACAAAATGGTGGATAACGTATTTTTTTTTAATTACATTAATATGGGTATCAAATGATTGGGCTTTGAAAGTAGGATACAGTGCACTATACAAAATCAAAATCCAAGATGGCCGCCGCTACAAAATGGCGGATAACGGTTTTTTTGAACCCCATTAATATGGGTATCAAATGAAAGGGCTCGATAAGTAGGATACAGTGCACTATACAAAATCAAAATCTAAGATGGCCGCCGCTACAAAATGGCGGAAAACGTATTTTTTTAAATCCCATTAATATGGGTAGGTATCAAATGAATGGGCTTGATAAGTAAGATACAGTGCACTATACGAAATCAAAATCCAAGATGGCCGCCGCTACAAAATGGCGGATAACCTATTTTTTTTCAATACCATTAATATGGGTATCAAATAAAAGGGCTTGACAAGTAGAATACATTGTACTAAAAAGCCTAAAAATAAAAAAGGTAAAAAAATGATTTTAAGTTAAACGGTTTTATTGTAAACATGTACTAAAAGATAAAAAATAAAATCGTGAGGCACGTCAAATATCTTAAATCTCTTGAACATTTTCACTGATATTGTAGATATTTGACGTGCCTCACGATTTTATTTTTTATCTTTTAGTACATGTTTACAATAAAACCGTTTAACTTAAAATCATTTTTTTACCTTTTTAGGGTTCCGTAGTCAACAAGGAACCCTTATAGTTTCGCTTTGTCCGTCCGTCCGTCCGTCCGTCCGTCCGTCCGTCCGTCCGTCCGTCCGTCTGTCTGTCCGCGGCATTGCGGAGAAACTATAAGTCCTAGAAAAGTGTAATTTTGTGTACAGGTAAGTAATAATAAGGGTAAGAGAACGGCGACAAAAAATAATTTTTAATTAATTAATTTAGGCTACCTCCCGTACACGTAAGATGGGGATGATTTTTTTTTCTGGCTGATACCATCGTGTGGTGTATCGTTGATTAGGTATTTTAAAATGAAGGACGGTTTGCTAAGAAACTTTTTCGATTTCATGTTCTGTTTGAAAGATATTCAAGTTTAAAAAAAAAAATTGAGCGTCCCCCCCCTCTAAAATCTGAACTACTAGCTTTAAAATTCTGAAAAAAATCAAAGGTATGCTTTCAACCATGAACTTTCCAGGAAAACTATAGCGGTTAAGATAAAATTATTAGTTTCGGTAAAATCAGCAAAATAAGAATACCTAAAGCTAACCTAGCCTATAGTTTATTAATGCATAACTAGATGGCGCTAGTAGTAAAATTAGATCGCGCAAGCGAATTGTTCATATTACAGTGTTACTTAGCTCATAATTTCTAACTTAAGTTTTATTATTATATAATTTGATATAGCATGGTCAAGGCTACTTGTGTGAATGATCCGGATATATATTTTTTAATTTGCGGAGAATATTATGCTCAAAGAATTCCGTTTGAATGTGACAACGTTCATAATTTAGGCTTACAAAAATTACTTTGGATACTCCCTGGAAATTAACGACAAGCCTTGGATTCCCCAAAAGTTATGCAAAACGTGTGTTGAGTATCTACGTTTGTGGAAAAATTAGAAAATAAATAGATTTTGGTACGAAACCGCTATAATGTGGAAAGGACTCGAGAACCATCACGATGACTTATTTTTGCTTAGTGTAAACATAAAACTATTGTTTTGATTTTATTAAAAATTAAGTATGCGGAACATAACTGGCTCATAATGTGTTCATTTAAAAATGGTTTACTTTGTTTTAGGCCAATGGTGGTTATATTTTTTTTTTGTAAAGTAAGAATTATTTGGACTTTTCTCAACACGTCCAAAAACTAATGCGTCACTTTCAAAGGCTCGAATGTGACATAACCATCAAGTTACACTCTCTCCACGACCACCTAGACTATATTCATGACAATCTTGGGGTACTAAGTGAAGAATTGGGCAAGCAATTCCACCCGAACTTTTGTTCGATGAAGTAACGCTATCAAGGCTTCTGGAACGCACATATGATGGCTGAATATTGTTAGAGCATTTAGAATAGCCCTTAGAATAAGAATAGCATTTAGAATAGCTCTCTGCCTTCAGTTTCAGCAAGAAAATCAAATAACATAAAGAGTTTTTCAACTTAAACTTAAATTAATTAGGATCATCTCTACATTGACCACCCACAAGGTGGACAGACGACCTTATAAAGGTCGCCGGAAGACGCTGGATGCAGGTCGCTTCCAACCGGTACATATGGAAGTCCAAAGGGGAGGCCTATGTTCAGCAGTGGACGTCTTACGGCTGAGATGATGATGATGATGATCTCTACATTTATAGCGTTTTATTACGAAAACAACATAATATGTGTCATATCTTTTTAACTAGAGCTGGTACAGAAATTTCAGTCACAAATTTGAAATCGTCGTCAAAAATCATCCAAAATGCTGTTGTGCAGTGTATCTAGACACGCGGCAGCGAGTCAAGCCAAGTTCAAGCAAAGGAACTGGCGACCGCGCCGTGTGTTATATTACACGAACCGTCCAAAGCGCGTTTTGACGACTTTTTACACCCTCGTTATACAAAAACTATTACACATAGACAATTCAAATTTGGCACATATACTTAAATATACGAACTATATCTCTGTTCCAAATTCCAATAACACAGCTCAAACGGTTATTTAGATATAAACATCCAGTAATCGGTGAAGTTAATACATACTGAGGGATAGATCAAAAGTAATATCCCAGTTCCAGATGACCTAGAAAGCTGAAATTTGGCATCCCGATAGGTAATGTCATAGTAACAAAGGGAAAAATCAGAAACTAGTATTTTTTTATCATTTTAAATTATTATTAATTTTTAAAAAATGTATGATATTAAAGTTTGGGACGCCTAGGAACGCATAAAGCAATACATATTGCATGTTGCTATAATTTTTGTGTAGGCGGCTATTTTCTGTTAGATACTACGAAGTGCGCGCGAGTCCACAATTCCTACTAAAATAAATATAAATACAAACTTTATACCTACTGTACGCATGGATATATGTTTTTTACTTTTTCACGCCTAAACGGGTGGGCCGATTGACTTTAAATTTGATATAATAAAAAATATAGCTTAGACCCCTGGAATAACATAATAAACACTACTGTACCAAACTGTATAGCGGGTAAAACAGCTAGGCACAGCTAGTCACTAATAAAAATAGGTTCCTGGTACCTACGTAACAATTGTATATCCAATGTAAATACCTATCAATATATCGACTCACCAGCACAAGGCGGCTCAGTAACATAGAGGTAATAATATTAACATTGTTTACAATAAAAATAATGTATGTATATCGCCTAAGGTGCTAGTTGGTGTAAACATTTTAGATACCTACGTACCTGTAACGTATAGTCATAATATTATAGGTATGTGGTGGTATCTGGGGGCACGGCAGTGCCCCCGCCAAGTCGTCGTCATTACAAGTCTTGTCGGCTTAGGTTTCTTTTGATCGAAATTCTAATCCAGTTCCAGATGATCTAAAAAGTTAAATTTCCATCCAGGTAGGCGGTAGGTATTAGATAGCTGGGTGAATATAGATAAATTTATCAGTAACTAGTATTGTTTAAAAATCAATTGATTAGGTACAATATTCAAATCAATAGTGCACATAAATGCTATATATAAATGAGTACTAAAATAATTATAGGTATAGGTATATCGAAGCACGGCGAGGCTCACGGGCCGCGGTGCGCGGTGCGACGGCCGTGCCATGGAGCAGTGGGGTGGGGGGAGGTGCAATAAAATAATCATTTGGTATTAATCTTATTATGACTGGGTGTCTTAAACCTATTACATACTAAAAAGTACTGTACAAAAAGCAATGATATCCCATCAAAAACATAAATGTGAAAAGAGAGCCAAGTTCAATATTACGATGTATGTACTCATAGTTACCTATGATTTGGTAGTTGACTTCAACGACAAAAGAAGTGAGATCTAAATGGGTGCCAAGTTCAATGGTCAGTCCTGAAAAATATTTACAACATAAAATATTTTATTACAACTTAAAAGATTATTTCTTCTTATCACTTAGAATTAATATTATTTTGAAGCCCAAAGTTTGACTTGGCTAGTTCTCATGGGTACCATACGACGAAGTATCATTAAGATAAGACAATAGATACTTTATTGTACACCTTTACACCACATAATGTTACAGAAAATACATAAGTACATAATTAAAATTAAAAATTAAAATGTACAAGTGCCGGTCTTATTGTTAAAGAGCGATTTCTTCCAGACAACCAATGGATGGAGGGAACTCATTTACACGATAAAAGACGGTGGCGCACTAATTAGCATTAAGTGCGTTTAATAGTGATCAAGCTAAAGTTAAGAGACCTAGTATATTATGAGAACTGGCCAAGTCAGTCTTTAGGCTTCAAAATAATATTAATTCTAAGTGATAAGAAGAAATAATCTTTTAAGTTGTAATAAAATATTTTATGTTGTAAATATTTTTCAGGACTGACCATTGAACTTGGCACCCATTTAGATCTCACTTCTTTTGTCGTTGAAGTCAACTACCAAATCATAGGTAACTATGAGTACATACATCGTAATATTGAACTTGGCTCTCTTTTCACATTTATGTTTTTGATGGGATTCAATCTACTAGAACTACGGAACCCTACATTGTGCGTGGCCCGACTCGCGCTTGGCCTATTTATTTATTCTATTTAACACTCTACCGCTCGTTCGCAAGGCACCTCTATGAGAAGAACGAGCAAGAAACTCATGAGAATTGCATTTTTTAAATATGTGTTTACAATGTTTATCTTGGTTACATAATTTATTGTGCGTTTGAGGGGCACCAGCTGGTTCATTATGCAGAGGTTTCCAGGCATCTTTGTCGTCTATGTATTGGCTTATTTTATAATATGCTTTCTTTTGTAATATGGCTTTAACATGGCTTTTGAATTTAACTTCTGTGAACCCCGTTATTTCCTCAGGGATTGTATTTTATAGAAACGTACACTATTCCCTAGGAATGCTAAAAACGCTTTATGAATTTATAAATAAAGCTTTTTAGCAAAAAAATTAAACTGACGAAAACACTGAAAAGCAAAAATCACTACAAAGATGTTTGCAAAACAAATTCTATCAATTGAATTGTACGTACTGCGTACTGCGTACGAAGCAATTCATCGGTGGTGGTATATTAAAATCGTTCTCAATTGTGCCAGCCTCGGGTATATAGAGGTCGTTTCTATTAATTGATTCATCTAACATAAATAATGGGTAATATAGAAATATTGCTTATATGTGGTTTGAAGAAGACTTTGATTTAGATACTTCTAGAAATATGTAATAACACATGAAAAAAATGTCCAATGTCCCAGCTGCCCTGTTATATTATATTATGTATTATGGTATGATGCAGGATCTCATTGAGGCCAATGACAGGGCCGAGCTATAGCTCTATCTACTTACTTAAATCAGCTACTAGCTTAAACAGCTATAAATATCATCATCATCATCATCGACCTTCGCGTCTATTGCAGACGATTTAAGCACTGTCTGTTGGGTTGCGTTGGCATTTCCGTTGGTGGCTAATAAAACCAATCCTGGAGCGGCAGGGTCGACTACATGTTGGGCAAACGTGTGTAACAGCAGAGGGGTTGTTGGTTCTGTTGTGCCGTCTAGACCGTTTTAACTAGAGATTATTGAACCAGGCCCGGTCGTGAAGTTTGCTGCCCTCCTTTATATGATCTCTCCATTGGTTTCTATCTTCTGCGAGCTTCTCCCAACTACCATGCTCGATGTTAAACGAGGCCAAGTCACGCTTAACGCAGTCTTTAAAGCGGAGTAACGGGCGTCCAACACTCCTCTTAGCATCCGCCACAGCACACTTAGCTTTAAATATAAATATTACTAAAATAACCATATTTGACTCGAAAGAAGAAGATTTGAACAGGCGTGCTCTAATTTTGGCCGCATCATCATTTATCGACAGGATTACGCCTAGGGATATATGCCTAATCTATACAGTCCACAGAATAAATAAGGAAGGCAAACGGCTATGATAAGCTTCCAAATGCGTTATTAGGTTGTCAATTTATAATATCAATATTCATCATCTCCCTGTCTCATTATACCACACTACAATGAAGGTTAGTTTCTTAAATTGTTTCCATCCTTTTTAGTCAATTCATATATGTATGTCTCGATTCCCGATGTTACCAGACCTCCAGGGCCCAAGGTTAATAATACCTCTTAGAAATAATGGCATACAGAATTACAGAATACTGACTACTTAAGGTATCAGAATTCTAGATCCATTAGTGTAGTAAACCGATCCATGTTTTGCTACGACTAGTACATTTGAAACTATTACACAGAAGCCTATGGAAAACATCATAGGAATGTGAACACTAAACATAGTCACAAGTGTGTAATTTATAAGGAAATAATGGTCATATGATAAACTAGCCATAGTAAGTATAAAGGTCCATTTCAAGTGCGTTGTCTTAAAGTCTCAACCAGGCGCTTGTTTTTTTTTCTGTTTTTATTATTTCACAAATTATCTCTCGTATGCTAATTAGATCTTGCCCATTAATTCAGATTTCGATTCGCGCGATGTTTGTGGACGAAATGTATGAGCCCTTTGTATCTCTAACCTACGCGCATCATTAGCAGCAAATGGGCCATTCTATCGGTCTAAGTCTTTTCAAACCTATCCCGTCTGAAGTAATGACTACGATTAAAAAATCCTACGACGGCCGTTCTAATCTTTAAAGAACTCTGTACTTGTAACCCTTGACCGAGATTAATGTATGCTCAGGTTTTTAAACGGAGGAAACTTTATGGCGGTAATTAACTCGCGGACTTATATTTTATGGTTATACCTATGTACATTTAAAGTACTTGCGATTTATTATAGAAAAATGTGTGATAATATTAAATACTAGCTGTTCTAACAGGTTTAACCCGCCGAAAAGTATACGTAATTCCAGAGCCTAAGTTACCAATATGCTAAATTTCAGGTGAATCAATTCGGCCTGTTAGGCGTGAAGAGGTATCCAACCTCCAACACACACGTCCATACATTAGCATTTATAATATTATTAGGAAGAAAACGATGGGGGAGTAGGTGCCAAGGCTCTGCCGATTCCCAGTCCTCCGTTACTAAGACGATGCAGGTGTGCCGCCGAGTTTTTTAAGTGGGTATACCGTGCAGTAGTCCTGCACGGGGAGTCCCACATAACCCTCCCATTCCCTCGATAGGAGGGTATGCCTACTGCATTTTTTCTCGGCGTCAACAAAAAAATAGTAGGAAGAAACCGTAATAGAAGAATAGAACGAAGTAGTAGGTATAGCATTTTTAAAACTAGATGCCATTTTATGCCACGGTAAGGATGTTATTTAAATCATCTAAATCTGTCGGCAGAGTTATAAATCTATTTCAATCAACCGATTTAATTGACGCCGCGAGAATATGACGTCACTTCGCACTACCAGTCCGCGCATCTATATTGCGAATGAATTTTATATGACGCTGCTGATTCAGCGTCAACATTCACAATTACACCATGATTTCCTTCAAGGTAAAATTTCTTGAAACTGAAAGGAAACGCGACGCAGTATGATGATGTAATGATTTGAAACTGAGACTCATGTTGCAAAGATATTTGATACTCTATCTCTTGCCATATTAAGGTGTCATGACGCTTAATATGAGAAGGTTCCAAATGATGACACACCCACTATTTACTAATAAAGATAAGACGAAACGTGAGCACGAACGAACAAATAGAAAACGTTAAATTTATGAGCTTATTTTGGAGCACATACCCTGAAATAACAAGTATCCAATAACAAGACTATTTTTCAGAGGGTAAAACTATTACGCATCATCTCCGTCTTGAGTAAGAAGCGTTGGGTGCAATGCATCTAGAATTATACATAATTGTGAAATCCTGAGTGGCTGGCTCTGTATACTTACTATGGGCATCGTTATCTCTTTCCTTCTGGAGAGGGTCTTGATGGTAGTTCGGGCCCATTGCTCGACAGACATGCGGCAGATGTGTCCAGGCTAATTCCACTTCAAGCTGGCAGCTTTTTGTCCAAAGTATGTCTTATTTTTGGGAACGCAGCACCGTATTTCTAACAAAGTCTGAAAGTCAGATTCCCAGGATGCTGCGTTCCATGGCTCGCTGGCAAACCTTGAGTTGAGCCATATAATATATAGTACTTTATGTTAATTTCGGATTAAATAAAAGTCGGATTTAGGGTATTAACTGCAGAGTTATTTATTTCACAAATATTACACGCTCTCACACACGGAAGTATATCAACCATCTTTGCTATTTTTTGACATAACTAATGAAAGCCTTCATCGTTCATTCAATCGGTGACAATGACAATCAGTGTTACCTTAACTAATAATAAGTGTTACATTGGTAGTTTCCAACACCCCCCCTCAATGTAATACCCTTTACTTTAACTTTACATAATATTACTTCAAATCTATATGCTATATATATCTTTAACTATATATTTTTGAATCTAAAGTTTACTTCGTTTACAAACAATACTCAATTTTAACTACTATACTTCCTATCTTACTCTACAATACATCTCAAACATCTCTACAAAACATGCTTTTATACTAGTTATATATTTACTCTAAATTACACATTTTAGAAAACTTTTTCAACAAAATTTGGTTCAATGGTTTCGTTAACATATCTGCAATTTGGTTCTCCGTACTAACATATTCACAATTTAATTTATTCTTATTTATCAAGTCCTTTACAAAGTGAAATCTGATCTCTATATGTTTAGTTCTATTTATAGTATTAGTTTTAGCAATTGATATGGCCGCTTGACTATCACACAATATCTTGGGTTTAAGACCCTTAAGGCCAAAATCATCTAGTAAGTTAACAATCCAGCAACATTCAGATGCAGCTGTACTCAATGCTACATATTCAGATTCAGCAGAAGATAAACTTACACTATTCTGCTTCTTACTCGCCCAAGAAACTAAACAATTATCAATTTTGAAACAATATCCACTAGTCGATTTCCTATCCTTTGTATCACCTCCCCAATTTGCATCACAATAACCTACTAAGCCATCATTGTTACATTTATATGTCAGTTTATAATCTAAAGTTCCTTTTACATATCTCAAAATTCTCTTCAAAGCAGTTAACAACACATTACTTGGTTTATTTTGATATCTACTCAGTATAGAAACTGCAACAGATAAGTCAGGTCTTGTACCACATACAGCGTACATCAATGAACCTACAATCTGTCTACAAGTATGTTCAATGCTTTTATCTACCTCAGCTTCATCTAAAATTCTTACATCGAAATTATAATCCATCGGAGTAGAAGCTGGTTTACAATTTTCAAGTCCAAATCGTGATATTACATTTTTTTAAATAATCTGTTTGACTAAGTTCTGTTATTCCTGTTTTTACATTTTGTTTCACATTTATTCCAATAAAATTTGAAATTAACCCCATGTCTTTCATTTTAAATTCCTTATTCAACATATCTTTAAGTTTGTTTACATCATTAATGTTATTCCCTGAGATCAGTATATCATCTACATATAGTAATACAAACAATTTACAGTCTTTACTATACAAACATGTATCACTTTGTGACCTCACAAAGCCTGTTTTTATCATAAACGCGTTAAATTTGTCATTCCAGTACTTCGGTGACTTTCTAAGGCCATACAGCGATTTCTTAAGTTTTACAATATTATTACTACCTTTATAAGCACCTTCAGGCAGTTCTAAATACACTTCTTCATTAATATCCCCATACAAAAATGCTCCAGTTACATCAAGCTGGTATATAGGCCAATTGAATTTAGTTGCTATAGCTATAAACAATCTAAAAGTTGACAATTTAGCTACAGGTGCATAGATTTTTGTATAGTCTAATTTATCTTGCTGTTCAAAACCTCTGACTACTAACCTAGCCTTAAAATGATTTACATTATTTAGGATTTTAACTTTAAACACCCATTTAGAGCTTACAATGTTCTTATGCGTTGGTCGCTTACAATATTCAAAAGTATCATTGTCCTTTAATGTCTCTAATTCTTTGTTAATAGCTTCTTGCCACTGACTCTTATATGGTCCTCGCATTGCTTCAGCAAACGTCTTCGGTTCGTCCGGTACATAGACATTATTGCATCTGTAGAACTCCGGTGGTCTCCGCATCCGTCTTTGTCTTTCAGGGACCTCTCCTGTCAGGTTTAAGTCGCTTTCCATTAAAGTACTATTCCCTTCCTCTTCCGAATCAGCTTCACTCGAACAAGGCTCGTAATTACTTTCTAGTGTCTCATCTAACATATTGCTTATTTGCATCTCAGGTTCATTATATGTATCTTTTTCTCCTTCCAAGTCCAGAATAATCACCTCTTCATCTTGAACTTCCTTCGTATCTTCTTCCTCGTCTATCAGTTTCTCCAGGAATATAACATCTCTTTTCAACTCTACTTTGTCTTGATCCGGGTAGTAGATTCTATAGCCTTTTACTATGTCGTCATATCCAACCATGATACCTCTCTCTGCCTTCGAGTCTAATTTTCTCCTCCTCTCTTTCGGAATATGTGTCATAACCGGTGTACCAAAAATCTTTAATTTATCAATGTTGTAAGTCCTTCCCGTCCATACCTCATATGGCGTCTTATCCTCTTGACTACTGTTTCCAGTTCTATTCAGCACGTATGCCGCGGTATTGACCGCCTCTGCCCATAAAGTCTTTGACAAGTTCTTTGTGTGTAGGAGTGTTCTCGCTGCCTCAACCAACGTCCTGTTCTCACGTTCCGCTATTCCATTCTGTTCCGGAGTGTATGGTACAGTCATTTGGTGAGTTATTCCATGCATCTCAAATAGTTTTTGCACATCCTTGTTTACAAATTCTTTACCATTGTCGCTTCTAAAAGTTTTGATCTTATTCCCAGTTATATTCTCTGACATCTTAATGAATTTCTGGATATGATGCTTTACCTCGCTTTTTTCTTTAAGAAAGTATACTGTTCTGTAGTTTGAGAAGACATCCTTAAGTAGCAAAAAATATCTGCTTCCCCCAACAGACTTTGTTTCGAACGGGCCACACACGTCCGCTACAATTAGCTCGCAGTTCTTTGAACACCCGTTATCACTCGTAGGAAAGGATAATCGATGCATTTTACCTTTCGTACAACCTAAACATTGATCAAAACTATTATTGTTCACTTCGATGTTATTGTTCGACAACACTTTCTTTACATGGTGAATGTTTTGATGTACAAGTCTTTGATGCCACTCATTTAAATTAGTTTTCACTCGAGAAACGTTCGCACACTCATTTTTAAATCGAAAGTTCATAAAATAAAGTTCACCGCGCCTTTTCGCAATCGCGCAAATTTTGTTTTCTTTATAAATTTTACAAGAACTGTCATCTGTCACAACGACATAACCATTTCGCGTCAGTTGGTACATAGATAATAAATTGAACATTAAGTCCGGCACATACAACACATTATTGATCGTAGTATCGATCCATTCACTCTCGTTCGACACTTCAGTTTTTATCTGTCCACTTCCTAATGTACGAACTTCACTACCGTTCCCTACAATAACTGGCTTTTGCGGGAAATTTGAAAAAGAGTCAAAGAGTTTTTTATCTTTACACATGTGATTACTACAGCCACTGTCCAACGTCCACTCAACATGACTATAGCACTGTTCATCGGTTTCACCTTCACAAAATGTTAAGAAAGCACTTGCTTTATTGTTTTTAGAGATCACATTCGAGTCTTTACCCTTTTTAAACCAACAGTCACGCACTATATGTCCGGTTTTGTTACAGAAATGACACCGTTTCACATTATTCACATTCAAGTTTTTATCAGTCTTTTCACTCCGACAGTCACTTTGATAATGTCCTAACTTTGAACACTTGAAACACCGTACCTGTTTCACATTTTTCTTCTTCGCTATAAGTGCAGTAGCCTCGCTTGGGCTTGTTTCTTGTCTTTCTTTCATTCTCTCTTCCTCAATCATCAACCTTGATACGAGGTTGTGATATGTTTGCTTTTCCTCTGGAGTCGATTCCCATGCTGATATAAAATGATTGAACTTATCTGGGAGCGACATCAGCACTTTTGTAATAGTAAATTTGTCAGATATCTCTTCTCCGAGAGATTTCAACTGTGTTTGGAATTCTTGTATCTTTGACAAAAATACTGATATTTCTGTGCCTTCTTCATACTTGAACTTGAAGAATCTTTGTTGGATAATGTGAATGTTTGTTTCAGACTTCTGTTCGTAGATACTGCATAGCTTTTTCCACATATCGGCTGAAGTTTCACATGATAGTACATGCACCATTACCTTTTCCGTCAGCCTGGTAACTATTATGGTCTGTGCTTTGGCATCTTTGCCATCCCACGCCTTATTGACTTCATCCGCCTGCTTCACATCGCGGCCCTCCACGACCTCGAGCAAACCCTGCCCCCTGAGCAGTACTTTTACTTGGAATTTCCATGTGCTCCAGTTTGTGCAACCTTCCAATTTGATGATGGACTGCGCCATGCTCACATCAATAACATGAGCCATGCTGGTAGGAACTGTACGGACCTCCGCACCGCCGTCTCGTGCCCTTGCAACCGCAAGATTTTCTCCAGTTACGATGCGCGCCCGCGCACCGGTAACTTTCCACGCGCACGCCGCCTCGCGAACCCCGACGCGTTTTTATTTCACACGAAACCCTTCCGTGCCCCCCAATTATTTAATCCAAATCAGGAATATGTGCCTGGGCCCATAACCTGTTAATTTCGGATTAAATAAAAGTCGGATTTAGGGTATTAACTGCAGAGTTATTTATTTCACAAATATTACACGCTCTCACACACGGAAGTATATCGACCATCTTTGCTATTTTTTGACATAACTAATGAAAGCCCTCATCGTTCATTCAATCGGTGACAATGACAATCGGTGTTACCTTAACTAATAATAAGTGTTACATTGGTAGTTTCCAACACTTTAGGATAGTCAAATAGTTTTAACTCCCATGATCTTCCAGATACAGAAACTATTCGAGTGTATAAGATTCCATTGGCATGAATTCCACTACCATATACAAAGTATTGCATCACGATGGTCACCAAAAATAAACACGTGCAAGCCAGAAATAGCAGGTCATCGACATTGGTATTACCATAATGATTAAAAGCAATTGCATGGTTTAATCGCTCGTCCTTCACGGTTAGAAGAACCTTGGTTGATGGCTGAAAAAAATCTTAGATTGTCTATAGTTAAATTATTTTTTTTCTGAAAGATTGTTTGATAGGTACTAGGTATCTACTAATGCAACTTAGTGGAAGTCTTGAAATTTGTTACCTGATTGTAGAAATCGTGGTAAAAGCGGATAAGTCGGACGAATGAATACCTAATCTGTTCACAAAGGGGTGTGTAACACTCGTCACGATGTATAGTGAAAGGAAGTCAGGGTTTTATTTCGCCTTCTAAGTTTAGTCTGCTACCATTTTTAGCCACATTATGGCTGAAGATCAAGCGAGATCGTAGTCAAAGGCGAACTTATCTTCTTCTAAATATATAAAAGGAAAGCGTGACTGACTGACTGATCTATCAACACACAGCTCAAACCGCTGAACGGATTGGGTTGAAATTTGGAAAAGACAGGTTTTATGATCGTAGACTTCCGCTAAGAAAGGATTAAGACAAGCTAGTAAAGAATATAAAAAAGAACCGCTGCAGTAACCTCTACCTATTTCTATCAGCAAAACAGATTCTGACGTCAAGGCACGCCCCCCGCCGTAGCAACGAGTTACGTTACGTCGGCTGGTTCCGCGTGGGCGTTCACTTTCTTCACCTTGGACTTCGAGCGTTTTATAATCTTCACGTTTTGCCATATTTTGGAACGACAGTACTGTAGGTTTGTACTATTTACTGGTGGTAGGCTTCAGCCGTGGTTAGTTACCACACACTGGATAAAACCGTGTCACCAAGCGGTCATAATGTCTGTGTTCCGCCGCGATGTTCAGTGAAGCCAGGAAGGGATTTATCCTTCACCTATCTGTATGCGGATTCTGCACGGTGGCAACGCAACAGCGTAGAAGACTGTATCACGATAGCGACTTGTAGGTTTTAAAACATTTTTTATTTTGCAAACCCCGTTTGATTTCGTAACAAGTTAGACAGGTAGGTTTTTACAAGGTTACTAGTAGCTACAAATAGTTTGTAATCATCTAGCTTGTTTCCAGTCCACCTGCTAAGTATTTTAATAAAACAAATTTCGATCACCCATTTCACCATTCATTATGGGGATGTAGCATGCTTTGCGTAAAGATCAGGCACTGTTCAAGTTTGCAGTCAACACAAAGCTTTGTTGTCATAGCGTTGTTTCTTACGACTTACGCACAAGTCAAACGTTAAATGCCAAGTCGCAGTTCAATCAGGAAGTGATTAATGCTTATTCGGTCGTAAAGATTTGCGCGATCTATATGCGTACTGTGTTTAAAGGATGGATGAAAACGGCAAGGGATAGGGGGAGAGGCACAATCAAGGTGAGGCCTATGCCCAGCAATGGGCAATTAGTATTGTGCAGATAATACTGTGTCCAACTAAAGGGTGTTACTAGAGAAATTACTGGACATGTCTAGATTTAACCTGTCTCAGGGTGACAGGTGCAGCGCTTTGAATTTTAAAACGTCTCACTGTCTGCTATAACTATAATGAACAATTATTATACTCGTACTTACTAAGACGCACTAGATTTGCTGGCTTTGTCACTCATTGTCATAAAAAATAAATAATGGCTGATGATATGAATATTTTAGGTGGCGATTGGACATTAAAGAATTCACCACAATATGTTTCAGTTTTTATCCTGCCTGTCTTGTATATTTCAATTATTCTGTATACATTTCGGAAATGCTTACGTCTTTTACAATATTAGATCAGATAAATGTTTTCTATTTAGAGTGAAGACACGTGATGTGGGCTGGTACAAAATAACTGAAGATCACGGCTCCATTGACGTCAATTGTGATACAAACATTACTCAACTACGAGTATATTCTTTATGCAGCGATTCCATTTATAAAAATGTTTTATGGATTCTTTGGCTGTTTTTGTCCGAAGAATTTGTAGAGTTGCACCACTGTGCGATATGTTAAATCAAATTTATAACAGGCAGTTACTTATTCACACTATTTAATATTTCTCAATGTTGTCTTGGTATTTTCCTCAATGTCATATTGGTGTATCATTTAATGGTTGTGAGTTGTGACGTCACTGCCCGGCCTCGGATTGGTACCTTTGGTACTAGTTAGTGACGTAGCGCGTCCCCACCCAAACAATTATAAAAGCTTCATATCTTAGCCAATTTTTAGCTTATTCACACGTAGGTACTATATAATATTTTTTTAATATTCAAATTACGAATATTCAGATTCAGAGATTAAAGAGTTAAAATTTAAAATTGATGGTGTTTTCAAACAAATGGGGACAAGAAGCGGAAAGGTGGTGAAGGTTAACCTCCTAAAACAGGATAACGACCCTCAAAGACATAAAATCATTTAACGCAACTGTAAATAAAGCGAGGCGCCGGCCAAGTGGCGCCTTTTAATGGTTGAACCCTCGCAAGTATAACTCTTTATGGACACTTCTTTTATTTTTTTACGTGAAGATCGTCGCTTATAGACATCTGCAACCTGCAATTAACAGAAGAGATACTTTTGGTGCGTTGCCGAATCTTAAAGATTGAATTGATACCCTTCTTGAAAGAAGTTATATTGTTGACCTGAGGAAAAACCAAAGGGGATCATTTGTCATTTTACAGGTGCATGGAATAAAGAAGCAACTAAATCGGACCATGTGAGAGTCCGTGTCGTTAAGTGGGACCACCGTTTTCATAACCCACTTCTTCCAAGTGTAGGAAACTGTAAGGTAGGGGAAAACACAATAGATCCCAATGGGTCAACGTGTTGCTGGTTTATTTGCCAGCCCCCGTTAAAAAAGGAAGATGATAGAGTGAGCACCCATTTGATGGTGAATGGCTACCATGGCGTGGTATCGATCATTGCCGACGTAATTTTATCATTAAATTCATAATACATCAAAGAAAGAGGAAAGAGAGGAGATTCCTTTTGGAGATTCTTACTGTATTTCTTTTTAAACCACTGAGTTTTACATCCATTGTCTATGCCGTTAAGTCGTGAAGAGCTAACAAGCTCTCGTCGTTATAATATTTGTGTGATCCTGATTAATCCCATTGAAATAAAAAAAAGAAAAATATACCTCAGTATTTTATCTTCTTAAAACATGTTTTGTTTACAAAATCGTCATTTAATTCGTGACAGAGCGATTCATCACTTATCGTAACTGCTTAAAACTTGATCTCACAAATACAAAAATATAATATTTGTTCAATGTTCAAGATTTTTCGTGATTTATCGTTTAGTGGCAGTGTTAAAATTGGCGAAAAGAATTTTGAAGTCACGCTTGATATTTCATATGTTACGAATAAATAGAATAGAAAACTGTTTATTGCACACACAAATACAATAATAACCTTAGAACTAAGGTTACACAAAATAAGTGTTACAATTGGCGGTCTTATCGCTAATGGCGATCTCTTCCAGACAACCAAGCTAATGATAACAGTTTACAGTAATTTTGGTGAGTTTCTCCAAGGACAAAGGATAAGGCGAGCCAATTGCTGTCTTCTTTTGACCACCTGATCTTTAAGCCATGATGCGGTCGAAGATGGTAGCACACTAAAACCTGGAAGGAATAGATTCCTCTCAGACTTCTTTCATAATTGCCTCTTTCTATTATATGACCTTATAACCCCCGACGCAAAAACGACGGGGTGTTAAAAGTTTGACGTGTCTGTCTGTCTGTGTGTGTGTGTGTCTGTCTGTGGCATCGTAGCTCCCGAACGAATGAACGGATTTTGATTTAGTTTTTTTTTGTTTGAAAGTAGAGTTAGTCGAGAGTGTTCTTAGCCATGTTTGGTGGAAATCGGTCCACGATGGCCGCCGCTACAAAATGGCGGATTACTTTTTTCTTCCACGAGCCCCCCTAATTTGGGTATCAAATGAAAGGGCTTAACTAGTAGAATACAACCCATTATACAAAATTTTAAATCCAAGATGGCCGCCATCACAAAATGGTGAATTACGTATTGCGTTGGAGGTTTTTTAAATTTTTAATTTAATTCACTTGTTATTATAAAAGTGAGAGTAAGCATCAAGATTGCCCAAATCAGACACCACACCACCTACTTTTTAAAAATTATTTTCCTCGTCACCATTTGGTCAGTCCTAATCTGTGCTAACTATAATTGAACTATTATTCCTGATAACATGGTAATTAATTAAACACAGCATTTTTTCCTTATCTTGTCCGCGGACCACATACTTTATTTTAACACTAGCTGAGTCCTGCGATTTTACCCGCTGTACTGCCTATGGGTTATTCCAGGGCCTAACTTATCTCTATACCAAATTTCAGCTCAATCAATCCACCCGTTTAGGCGTGAAAGAGTAACAAACATCCAGACATCCATACCTTCTTACAAACTTTCACATTTATAATATTAGTAAAATTAAAGATTTTAATACGAGTTCAATATTAATTAAACTAATTACTTATAGGACTGATAGTGATAACCCTTTGACTCGCACGCGTGACTTTAATTCGTTCTCATAATAATTATTATTATAACGAGTGATTGAACATGACCTTAGTATTATCAAAATGCATGTAGGACACTTTGTAGATACAAATTAGTTCAAGAGCTAGACGTATGGTGATCTAGACTTGTTTTAGGTATACTTAACTAACTGTGTCCGGGTTCAAAAGATGAGATGTGAATTGATTCTGTAAATGGTTCATGTAGCATACCTATATTTTCATTATAAATGAAATGAAATATATTTATTTGCCAAAAGTATGGTACAGAAGGTGCAGGTGTTAGCGTTTTATATATGAGTGTCTACATACTTAGTCAGCGGATTCACCAACATGCAAATTATTTATTATTTAGGTTTTGATACAAATCTAATATAAGGCAATTATCTCATTTACACAAACCAAAATATGAGATTTATATTCTTATTTCTACAAAATATTCTACATAGCCAAATTATAAACATAAATTATATTTCAAATTGTCAAACTATCGAATTATTAAATACAGTATAATAACAGTAACATACTTTTCCAGTGTTTATTAGGCAGCTTGATTATAATCAAATAAGTATTAATAATAATAGTAAAATAATATGTATAATGTCAATCAATAATTGTATTTAATAAGGTTAGTCTTGGACTCTACTTTGATGGTTTCGCGTTTCGATGATTAAGCGACGATGCTGTCATAGATGGACTAAACCTAGAAGGTGGAATAAATCCCTCCCAAGATTTTTGAAGTTATAAGATACTTCTTTTGGCGCGATAGAGAAAAATGATGAGAGTGAATTTTTACGATGCGCGCGCACACCGACACCTAAATTCTACTTCGTGAAGTTAGTTCTAGGTGGCATGCATGAAAATTGATAACTATGTTCAAGTTGTATTCTAGTATTTTTATATTTAGAACACATGTTTCGTAAGGGTACAATTAAACAGTGTGAATAAATTAATATTATTTTGGTGTTTTTATTAAATCAATTTCATATACGACGGTGATTCTAATAATTTATTATTTATTTTTCCATACGCCAAAGAAGTATAACTTCTAACGCGTGTACATAAGTACACACACTCTTTTTTTGTTTTTAGGGAGGTTAATGGACTTTGAAGGGCTTAGCAAACTCCCCATACCCACCCTTCATCCGTCATCAAGGTGATGTATAGTCATAGTGTACCTTCATATAAAGTTTTCTATCTACATATTATAACCGTGAAAGTTGGTAAGAATGTATGGATGGCTGGATGTATGTTTGTTATTCATTCACGCCTAAACGGGTAGACCGATTGAGCTGAAATTTGGTATAGATATAGCTTAGACAACTACAAACGCAGCGTAGGACGTCCACCCACAAGGTGGACAGACGACCTTATAAAGGTCGCCGGAAGACGCTGGATGCAGGTCGCTTCTAACCGGTACATATGGAAGTCTAAAGGGGAGGCCTATGTTCAGCAGTAGACGTCTTACGGCTGAGATGATGATGATGATGATAGCTTAGACCCTGGAATAGCACATAGGCAGCGGGACAGTATAGCGGGTAAAATCGCTGGGTGTAGCTAGTCTGATATAAACTATAATAAAAGTAGCAAGTGGTTATATAAACTACAGGTCAATAAAGTCAACATGACTTCCTAGTACGTCACGCAAGGTCACGGTTAGGGTCAAACCTGCTTCATGACGTAAAATGTGGGCGTGACAAACTAGCCTTTCACTCGGTCTGGACTCTATAAAAATCTAGATGTTGTTTAGCAAGTTATGCTGCGTTGAAATGTCAATGGTGGGTAGTGATAATGAAATGGCAAGTGGCAAGTAGACGTGACACACTAAAAAAGTTAATCTAAAAAAGGTTTAATATACCGGTTACTGGTGGTCAGTTACCAGTTACCAATCACTGGACAAAACCATGTCGCCAAGTGGTACCATGTTCCAGCATGATGTAGTGAAGGGAGGAATTTATCCCGCCTTCTAGGATCAGTCTGGTACCATCTAAGGCTGAATCTTCACTGTACATCGCGCGAGATCGTGGCCAAAGATTACCCAATGATGTTTATAAATAAAACTCAGTTTTTCAAGTAATGAGTGAACATGTGTGAAGAAGTAGGTACCTAACAAACATTTAGAATCTAGACATCTATAGGTACTCACATTTTAAACTGTGCCAAAATGTTGCTTATCTGTAATTTCAGGGTCTATGCTACCTGCATATTAAATTTCAGCTCAAATGTTTCAGCCATTTAGGCATAAAGAGGTAACTAACACACACATCTATACTTTTGTAGTTCATAGTAGGTACCTACATTTCTTTAACTTTACGTAACCTATTTGAGTTAACAAAATCTCGGTACATCGTCAAACAAGGCTATAGCATATTACAAAGGCAAAATACTTATGTCTGTTTACGTCAGTGAATATATTATTAAAATGTATTCAAATAACCCGCATAATATGTGAAATATTATTTGCATTTTAAACACATTTTCTTGGTAAAGTTTTAACTAATATAATCAAAAACTTAAAACTTACTTGGATATAATTTTGAAATTTTTAGGTAGGTACTCCCTCATGATCATGGCCATAGGCCGTAAAAATAATTGTAAATAAATCACTACATAGCATAAAATAAAGTTGCTTCCCACGTCTGGCTCTGCCTATGTATGCCTATATCTTTAAAACTATGCAACGGATTTTGATGCGGTGATCATTAATAGATAGAGTGATTCGAGAGGAAGATTTATATGTATAATACATGCGTAATATAGTAGAAGAACACTGATAATTTTCTATTAAGCGTGACGAAGTGTGCGCGAGTCCACTGATTGTTTACTTAAGAAAACTGTAATGTTTACTTAAGAAATTTCAAAACATTCTGGAATACTGAGATATAAATAAATAGAGATGGAAGGGGTGGAGTCTTTGGTATAGATAAAAGGATAATGCTGCTCAAAATGAAGAGGGCCGGGACAGATTGCCAGACATGCTAATAGCAGGTGAAGCAGAAGCAGGCTCTGAACAGAACGGATGGTTAACACATTGACTGTGGGACTTGAGGTCAAAATGCGAGTGCTGTAACACAGACATTGTGTTTTGTCTAAGGAATTTTCCATACAAAATTAATTTCAGGCCTCTGGGATAGTTCCATAAAATCTCTAGAGTCCGAAAATATGGCCAATAATTATTTATTAAATGTTACTACCCCACAGAAAGTTAAACACTGGTTAGCATGATCATTTGTTCACTCTGTCTTTAAAAATAACTCTAAACTAGACAAACATTAAATAGAAATGATAGTTTAAAATTGTCTATCTCACTGCCACATACAAAAGGTTCTTCTTATTTAAGTTCAAGTTAATGAACTTAAATAAGTCCAGTCATTGATACAATATTTTAACTGAGGTTTTAGAAAGAAAGTAGAGTCATCATAATATTTCAGAGTTTAGAAATCTCTATACATGAGATTCTAACCTATAAAATTTTCAGTAATCTAGTCTTTAGAACAAAGTAAATATGACGCACATTATCACTCCCATTGACCTAGGGTAAATAACGCATTAATATAGGTGTTTGTCTGGAATATTGGAGCAAATAACAGTTTATTTGTGAAGAAATGACGAGAAATATACGAGATAAAAACTCACCTTCGGATTCCGTTTTTACAGCTTGTTTCGTCATATCGATGCACTATGACTTTATGAAAATATGAAAATACAACTTTGATAAGTATTTTACTGTAAAATTATCGTTTTAACACATAATAAAAGGAATATTTTGTAAATTACACAGCTGATTGCCGATTCCAATGTTTACAACTTTGACATTTTGGCTGATTTTGGTAATTGACATTGACAGTGACATATAACCATAAAATGTATACGGTTGGCTATGCGTTTGCGTTTCGTTTTGCTAGGAAACATAATATTGATTTTGATTTTCAATTTATCAAAAAAAAATACACTTTAAACCTGAAAATTTTGATTCCGTTTTTTAAAATTAAAGCCCATTTTTTATAAAAACTATTCCCAAAGAGACAGTCAATACAAAATTCTCAAAAAAAAGGTGTATCAATTTGAAGCGTTTTGTTTTAGCATTAAGAGAGAATTGCATTTTTTTGCCTTTATTGTGGCAGCAGTGCACTTCTGTCATTAAATTTGCATGTATTGTAATTTTTCAGGGACGCGTTGTATTCAAATATTTGATTTCTGGGCTTTCAGCCTAAAATATGTGGGTATTTTACAAAACTTATAGAGCTGAAATTATTAACTGTATCCTGACGATGCTTAGGGTTTGAAAAATGCGTGGAAATTATAAAATACTGACGCGACGCTTTCTTTCGTTGCAGATGCTGACAAGAATGCTAGAGGAGGCGAAGGTTGGGAGATAATAATTTAAAAGTTAATCGGAGAATCAAATACATTTTTCGCCATGGCGAGTGCTGTAGAAAACGGCGTGAACGATGATATTCGGTAAGATTTTATTTTTTACTCTCGTACTTAGATTAATAATTATTGTTGCTCTATTTCGGACGCTGTGACGTAATTTTCTTAATATTTTAATGAATGTTAAATATTTACGAGTAGGTATATGGTACGAAAGACATTTTAAATATTTTTTTAATAATAAAAACTCCCTGGACGTTTGTCTGGAAGAGATCGCTTTGAGCCATAAGACTGCTAATTGGTAGGCTTTTGATTTTTGTGGTTGTAAAATTTAATTTATGCATATTATGTGGTATCCTTCTGTCTATTATTTTCTTTTTACAAGCTTTTATTTACTTCACCTGTCTGTTGTCTGTTTGTCTATCTGTAATCAAATCTTGCAAGTTAAGTTTGATCCATTTTCAAGTTTCCGATTGAGCTGAAATTTTGCACGCTTGTATAAATCGGATGACTATTACTAAAAGCTTGTTTTATAAAAGTTTTTTGATTTCACTTGTTTTTTGTATCTTATTTATAAAAAATTCCTTTTTATATAACATTCTATCTTATCGTTATACCTATTCTTCTTTATAATATTTTGTATCTATCTTCTTTATAATATTTTGTTTAATCCTGCTTCTCCACGTTATCTTCATGAGCGTTTTAAATTTCTTCAAGCTTCCCACTCCCTTTCTCTGAGGTCGTCACTGAACTTGATGCTAATTTATCCTGAACACCGGTCTAATTTTTACAGCAAGTCTTTCACAGTTAAGGCTACCCGTCTATGGAATGCCTTACCTATTGAAATAAGAAGCGCTCCTTCTTTAAATATATTTAAGTCCCGTGTACTAGCATACTATCTATCGTTGCAACAGTAGCTTCCTTCTTCATTAAATCTATCTCTCCTCTATCTATTCCTATTCTTTTTTTTTTTTCTTTTTTTTTTTCTCTACTCTGTTCCTTGTTATTACTTTATAGGTATACATTATTACTGGTTATTAGGCACATGAAATAGTATATCTTAGGCGTATTATGTATATATATTTTTGTTGTATTAGGCATATACGTATTTTATTATTATATAATATGTATATATGTATTTTATTATTATATAATATGTATGTATGTTTATTTTACTAAATATAATATAGATAAAAATATTTATATAATAACACTTTGTTCTCTGTTAATTTGCATCAAGTTCAAGTTCAAGTTCTTTATTTCCATATAGGCATACAAAATGCACTTATGTGCGTCAGTTACATAGATATAATATTACAATTGTAATTTCAGCCAATAGGCTTTGTCAGCAATAAAATCTTGGATACAATAGTAAGCTTTTTCCATAAGTATTTTTTTCACTTTGAGTTTGAAATGTTTTTCATTAAGATTTAAAATACAATCAGGCAACACATTATAGAATCTTATACTGTTAATAACAAAAGATTTATTAATTTTTGCTAATCTATGGGCTGGTATTACTAATTTAAATTTAGATCTAGTTTCAATTTTATTGTTATGACACTTGAATTTATGTTTATTTTTCCGTACATACATGATATTCAAAAATATATAAAGACATGGCATAGTCAAAATACCCACTGATTTAAAACGTTCTCTTAAAGACTCTCTTGGACCCAAACCATATATGGATCTCACTGCTCTTTTTTGTAAGATGAAAATGCTGTTTGCATTGGCTGCATTGCCCCATAAGAGGATTCCATAGGACATTAATGAATGGAAGTAACTAAAATAGACAATTCTGGCTGTTTTAACGTCTGTTAACTCTCTTATTTTACGCACTGCATATGCAGCTGAACTTAGTTTACCAGCAAGCTCCCCTATATGATCAGTCCAAGTTAGTTTAGAGTCCAATGTCAAACCCAAGAATGTTGTGTTTTTTGATATGTCAAGTTTATTATTTGAAATACAGATCTCAGGGGTATCGCGATTATATAGAGCATTAACTAAGGAGAATTTTACACATTTAGTCTTCTTTGTGTTTAGCAAAAGGCGATTGACATTGAACCATTCATGTATCTTACCTAGGGATTCATTTATATCTTTTGTGGCATCAGCCACGTCCTTTCTCTTTAAATTAAAAAGAAGGGACGTGTCATCAGCAAACAGTATAATATTACAAAATTTACTCGCGTACAAGGGAAGATCATTCATATAAATTAAGAAGAGAAATGGGCCTAAAATAGAGCCTTGTGGCACTCCTATTGACACTGGTAGGTCATTTGAAAGCACTCCATTTATGTCTACAGTCTGTGTTCGAGTACTGAGATATGAATTCAAAAGTTTTAGTGCATTATCCCTTATCCCATAATGATTTAGTTTTGCCAAAAGTAAATCATGATTAACGCAGTCGAAGGCCTTCGATAAATCACAAAACACCCCGACTGCGTCTTTATATGAATTCCAAGAATCATAGATATACTCTACTAGATTTACAGCAGCATCAATAGTTGAACAACCTTTGGTGAAGCCGAATTGTTTTTTGTACAGTAATTGATTACAGTTGAAAAATGCAATTAATTGTGTAAACATTATCTTTTCGAAAATTTTGCTCATTACCGGTAAAATTGATATTGGCCTATAATTAGAAATTTCTTTTTTACTACCATTTTTATAGAGGGGGATGACATCACACCACCAACCCATGTGAATTTATTTTCTCCTCTCCCTGCATGGTTGTCTGGAAGAGATCGCTATTAGCGATAAGACCGCCAATTGTAACACTAAGTTTTTATATTGTTTTAGTTCTTAAGTTCTTTTTTGTATTTTTCTTGTGTTCCAATAAAGTGTTATCTATCTATCTATCTATCTATTTATTTTCAGGGGAACAACATACTACTTCCCGAAGACGGCATCCAGAGCGAGCCTATCACAGAGGATACAACTGTTCTTCTCTATATATTGGAAGGCGCTGATTGTTGTGCTCACACCCGTGCTGTTTCTGCCTATTCCTATCATTTATAAAGGGCCGGTAAGTAGTTTTTTTATTAATTTATTTATATAATATCCATTTGAATAGGTACCGAATAATAAAAATTAATTATAAATAAAATAGTAAACATACCTTTGAAAAAGCTAGCTTCTACAAAAAAAAATCTTTTTATAATTATTTAATAAATCTGTGCACAAGAAAACATCAAAATATTATCAATATTACAATTGATTCTTTGTACATATTGGAAAAAAATATAAACTCAATCTATATTCTTTTTTTTTTTTGTGTGGGAAGACATTTGCTTAAGAAAAGAATATTTGTTAAAATAAAATAAAATAGTTATTTAAGAGCGTGTATATATTGAGTGATGCTCTCTCGCTTGCATAATTTGAAAAAATTTGATATATAATTTTTTTTTTATGCTATTTTAAAAAATATATATTGTTTTCTTTGTTGCAATAAAGAGTTATCTATCTATCTATCTAACTGGACTCCCTTTTAAAATGAGTGCAATAATATTATGGAGGGCTGTTCTTAAGGAATTTTCAATAAATTCTATGAATTTATATTTCAAAATTTGTCAAATAGTGCGAGCGAGAGAGGGTCACTCGATATACACACTTAATCAGAATACCAAATTTAATCCCTATTTGTCCAGTTTTGTGTCAAAGAGCAACAAATATACTCTCATACAAACTTTCACTTTTATTAAATTAGCAGAGTTGACTTTTCATTAAAATTTTCAAAACCTCACATAATACTTTTCACTCAATTCCAGGCCTTCCGATGCATGTATGTGGTGCTCATAATGGCGATCTACTGGGTGCTAGAGTTGTTACCGTTACCCGTAACATCCATGTTACCAATCGTGCTATTCCCAACAATGGGCATCCTGAACTCCGACCGAACCTGTGCAGCGTACATGAAGGAGACCAACATGATGTTCATGGGAGGCCTGATGATAGCCGCCGGGGTCCAGCATTCCAAGTTGCCGAAGAGGGTTGCTTTGTGGACTGTGCAGGTTGTCGGCTGCTCTCATAGAAGGTAATTTACACTTAAGTAATACCCTTATTAATAAGGGACATCCTATAAATCAAACTTCACTCAAGGCTGGGGGAGGCCTAGTGTTTTTTATGACACGCTGTACATATTTAGTAAATAATCCAATGTTAAATTGAGGTTTTAAGTTAAACAGCAAATAAAGGCTATTTTATTTTTTATAATACCCTTATTGCTTACTCTACCCCGTATTATGTGAATACGGAGATACAAGGTTTTTCTATTTGATCACCATATCGGCGTAGTCGATTTATGACGTTCATTAATTTTTCTCGTAGGATCTCATCATTTACATATCTAAACGAATCTATAAGATAAAATGGGAAGTTCCCGCCTGCCCCACTATCCGCCCAACTGGCGGGGGCAGGCGAGACTAAGCGAATTGCAACACACAAACTTTATGCGTACATATTTATATGCAAAAGTGAACCCCGACGCGTTTATCCCTTGGTCCCACCGTATCGCGTAATACCCCGGTATTACGTACAGTAACACCGGTAACATCCATGTTACCAATCGTGCTATTCCCTACGTGGGCATGATGTTCATGGCTAAGGCTCTGTCGATTTCCAGTCCTCTGACACAAAGACGATGCAGAAGTTCCGAGTTAATTTAGTGGGGTTGTCCTGCATGGGGAGTCTCAAATAACCCTCCAATTCTCACGATGGAAGGGTATGCTTAATGCATTTTTTCTCGGCGTCAACAGAAATAAACTGTTTTACATGAATTTGGCTTACGCGGTTATCCCTTTGTCCCATTATATCGTTTTTTTATTTGCTTTTTGTGGCTTAGCATATCACTGCGGCCAGAAATGACCTATTGTGATAATTTGGGAGGGTATGTTTAATGCATTTTTTCTCGGCGTCAACAACTCTATCCCTTGAACTGTGATAGATAGTAGAAATTTTTACAAAAGCTGTATTACTGTTGCCCCTATAACATCAATAAAATACTAAAAATAAAATAAATAGGTAAGTCTTTTTAGTGTGGTGAATAGTTTAGGAGTTAAGAGTACATAGTGTGTTATGTATTAACAGTTTTTTTTATTAAATTAAAGTAAAAAAATACTCCAATCCATTTAAAATTAATGTCTTGTTTCAGGTTAAACTTCGGCCTAACATTTGTGACGATGTTCATATCGATGTGGGTGTCCAACGCAGCTGCTACAACTATGATGGTGCCCATCGTTGACGCCATATTGGAGGTGCTAGAACAGGTACATACAGTTTTTACATTCTCTTAACCTACAGCTCGCGGAAATATTCGCGCACAGTGTTAAATTCTCATTCAAAAAGTGCTTTTGAGGCATTTGCGCTGTTCCCAAAAATTTTATTTCTTTGCACTAGATTTGCAAAAATGCGATGACAAACCCCCACTGTGTTTTTCTAAAATTTGATAGGTACATTGGTTAGAAAGCCTAAAAGGATATCCCATCCCTTGTAAATCTCCCAGTTCCAACAATATTGCATACCTACATATCAAATAGAGAATTGAGACCCTTTTTGAAGTCAATTACCATTACATTACCATTACATTTATTTATTTTTTGGGTTTAGTTTGTTTTGACGACCTCTGTGGCGCGGTGGGCTAATACCCGCCTGCAACGCAGAAGGTTGCGGGTTCGATTCCCGCATGGGACAAATGTTTGTGTGATCCACAGGTGTTTGTTTCTGGTCTGGGTGGTTTTCAATATTTATTATAAGTATGTATTTACAAAAGAAAAGTATATAATATAAGTACTATATCCGTTATCTTAACCACCATAATAACAAGCATTAAGTTGCTTAGTTTGGGGTTGGTGGCGCTGTGTGAAACGTCCTGAAACATTTATTTATTTATTTTATTTATTTTTAATTAAAAATAACAAAAACAAATTTATATTTCAGCAAGGCCTAGGCGATGTGTATACCAACAGAAAGAAGAACCAGCCGACTGAAAACGGGAAAGAGGTCAAACCGGTGAAAAACTCAGATGAAGAGTAAGAATCATTTCACTAGCTTATGTCCGCATGGCAGAATCCTTTATCTGCATAATAACAGCTAAGCTGTTTAAACTTAAGGTCTGCTAAAGGGTCATTTAAAGAGGTAATTTCAGTCAAGGGTTAATACAGAAAAATTAATTTTATAACAGAAAAATAGGATGTACAAATGTTGATTTTGACAATAAATCGCGAATATTTTGAACGAAGCACTGGAATTTAACGGGTACTAGTATTCTTTTATCTGTGTAACGGGGTTGTAGCTAATGAAATTACTGGGCTAAAGAGTCTTAACATCTTATGACGCCCAAGTAAGAAGCGTTGGGGCAGTGCACCCAGAATATTACCTTTGTAAAATCCTGGGTAGCACTGTACTAATTATGGGCAGCGTTATCTCTTACCATCAGAAGAGCGTCTTGCTCGTCTTCTTACTTCGTTGCATAAAAAAGCACCATTTTGACCCTATAATTCATAGCGCAGCGAAAGTTTTAACAATAGATAACCCTATTGTAAAAAAATGGGATATTATATTACTAATGGGGTAGACTTCCTTTGCAGGAGGTCATCTAGGTGGGTACCCCAACAGTGCCAGTTATTCTACCGCCTGAGCAGTGATGTGCAAACATTACTGTGCTCCGGTAGGAGGGCACTGCAGCTAGTGAAATTACTGGGCTAAAGAGTCTTTAACATCTCATGACTCTTGAGTAAGAAGCGTTGGTGCAGTGCTCCTAGAGTTTCACATAATTGTGAAATCCTAGGTAACACTGTACTGATTATGGGCAGCCGTTATCTCTTAACATCAGGAGAGCGTCTTGCTCGTCTTCTACTTCATCACATAAAAAAAAAAAAAAACTAATATTATAAACGTGAAAGTTTTTAAAAACGTATGGATGTCTGGATGAATGTTTGTTGCTCTTTCACGCCTAAACGGGTGGACCAATAGAGCTGATTTTTTTTTTAAATTTTGTAGTGATAGCTTAGACCCTTTTTTTTTTTTTTTACCCAGGAAAATGCATTACGCATCATCACCCCACGCCGGGGGGCGCGGGGCGGTATGTATGTGGGACTCCCCCGCCAAAGATGGGAGCGGTGGGGATACCCACTAAAAAACCTGGGGGTGTTCCTGCGGGACGCCATAGTGCCGGGGCAACGGGTACGCCGAAGCATTCATCCGCGGCAATATATAGCTTAGACCCTGGAATAACTTATAGGCTACTTACTGTACAGCGGGTAAAACCGCTGTACAGTAGCCTATAAGTTCCTATAGTACCAGCAGCCGGCGTAGCTAGTCTAAATATATAAAAGGAAAGAGTGACTGATTGACTGACTGATCTATCAACGCACAGCCTAAACCGCTGGACGCATTAGGTTGAAATTTGTAACACAGACAAGTTTTATGACGTAGACGTCCGCTAATAATGGATCATGCCATGCGTGCAAAGCCGCGAGCATAAGCTAGTATTTAATAATTCTTTCTTTGCAATGTTTTTCTCTTTTGTGTAAACCATTACCACAAAGTAATATTATGTAATCAAATGTTTTTATTTCAGAAGCCTAATGCCGTCAGACATCACGATTTGCTACTACCTGAGCATAGCGTACGCATCGACACTCGGCGGGTGCGGCACTCTAGTAGGCACCGCCACCAACTCCGCTTTCAAAGGAATATTCGATGGGTAACTACATTATTGATTTATTTATTTATGTAGTGATACATCACTTACATTTATCACAGTCAACAATATCCACATTATAAATTATATCTAATTATAGAGCAAACAATAATAAAACAATCAAATCAATATCTTTACATTATACACAAACTAAAAACTAAATTGATGAACTGTGTGAAAGAGGATATGCGTGCTAGGGGAGTGGATGATGATAGAGTAGAATGGAGGAGACGAACACGCTCAAAATTTTTTATAGTTAAATTTAGTGTAATCTGCGAGCTCGCATGCATACATTACGACGTCATCGCGTTGCATCGAATCGCGGTGTTGAGAGCTTTTATATAATATTATTAGGTACACGTATTTCAAAAATACTAAGAAAAAAATCATCGTCATCTTCCTGCCCTTATCCCACACTAGGTAGGGTCGGCACAACACGTTTTTCTCCTCCATTCTGCTCTATCATCCGTCATATCTGCATCCACTTCCCTAGCACGCATATCCTCTTTCACACAGTTCATCCAAACCGTTTTTTCGAGCGCTCCCATTACTAAGAAAAAAAATATGTATCCAATATTTTTTTAATCTACATTGTGGAAAAAAAAAACAGTTGACATACCTATATAGTGTGTTTAAATAAAGAATTTCTTATTATGAATGTATATTTGCAGTGAGTTCCCTGAGTACAGTGCGTCGGTGAACTTCTTCTGGTTCATGGCGTACAGCACGCCGCCCATGCTGCTCATGCAGCTGCTCGTCTGGCTCTCGCTGCAGGTCACCTTCATGGGCTTGTGGAGGTATGTACTGTACGCACGCACTTCGTAACACCTCATCATCATCATCATCATCTATTTATATTTACAAAAGAAAAGTATATATAAGTATTATATCCGTTATCCTAATCACCATAACACAAGCAAGCAAGATTTTCGCCAGGACGATACCGTGTTTCGGAAGGCACGTAAAACTGTGGGTCCCGGCTGTTTCCTATAAGATATGTAGGAGGCAGTCGTTAGGTCATGTTGCATGCCCTGTAGTAATCTCGGCGACCTGAAACTGCAACATATAGGTTCGCCACACAACCTATAAATTGTGATTTGACTCTGAGAGTGTAATTTGGGAAACCTGTTCTGTTGGAGTATAAACTACTATTATTTTTATTTTAACTAAGTTGCTTAGCTTTGGGTTAGGTGGCGCTGCGTGTAATGTCCTGAAATGTTTATTTATTTATTTATTGTATTGTTTTCCAGACCAAATAGTGAAGCAGCCAAGAAAGTGAACCGAGCGTCTTCAGGCTCCACAACCACTATGAAGGTTATCAAGGAACAATATAAGAACTTGGGACCCGCTACATTCCATGAAGTGGTAACGTTTTATATACATATTTATTATCTATCTATTTACTCATGTTTACACCACACCTTTCGATCCTGTCCTGTGCGAGTCTCATAAATACAAATTAAATTAAATTTAAAAAAATAAAAGTTTCTTTATTCAGGTAACTAATAACCCACAATACATGATTTAACAATAAATATTAGTACATGATTTAACAATAAATATTAGTACATAATTTAACTCATTATTTAAACATGCCAATAATATAATTAGTGTAGAAAATAAATTTAAAAATGTCATTAAAATAAATTCATGTAGGTATACAAATAAGAATAAATAAGTAATAAAAATAAAATAATGTCAAACAGATCTATACAAATTTGGTATACAGATAGCTTAGACCCTAGAATAACACATAGGCTATAGAAAAGCGGGTAAAACCGCTGGGCTCAGCTAGTGTTTTAATAAAGGGTTATATAATACTCACGGTAGTTTCCGAATGATGTTTTTAACCCCCGACGCAAAAACGACGGGGTGTTATAAGTTTGACGTGTCTGTCTGTGGCATCGTAAAAATGGCGGATTTTTTTCTCCACGACCACGTCAATATGGGTATCAAATGAAAGGGCTTGACTAGTAGAATACATTACGATAAATTTAAAATCCAAGATGGCCGCCACCACAAAATGGCGAATTTTGAAATAATTGCGTTGGGGTTTTTTTTTTTTTAATTTTTCATTTAATTCACTAGTTGAAATGTTTAATTTAATTCACTTGTATTTCAGGCTTCGGGGTTGCTGTTCCTTTTGGCCGTGTGTCTGTACATATTCAGGAGTCCAGGGTTCATGTGGGGCTGGGCTGACGTCATGACGAACTTGTGAGTACCACCTTTTTATTTAGTTTTTTTAAGCGGCTAATATTCGCTGAACCTCTATCTCGCTCGCACGATATAACAAATTCTCAAATAACAATTGATCTAATTAACTTTTAGGAAATGTGTTAAATTGAAAATTTAGCTTATATTTTTATACAATTTTTTAATCAGTTTGATACTTTATAAAATGGTTGAGGCATGTTTAAAGATAGATATTTTTCATATAATTGAGAATGCCATTGTTGTTATTTAGGGTAGCAAACTGGGAATACTTATAAAAATATGAGCTAAATTTACAATTTGACACATTTCCAAAAAGTAAATTTTATCAATTGTTATTTGACAATCAGTTATATCGTGCGAGCGAGACAGAGGCCCAGCGACTATTAACCCCTTAATGATAAGTGACAAGATGAGCAAACCAAAGTCCCGGTGGTAGGCATCATGATTGTCCATATAAGATACATTGCTTTAACCCATATGGGTTGTGTTCCCAAGGACGAATTTGAACCTTATTTTAAAGGAGCTACAAATAATAGATTGTCAATTTTGAATTAAACCGAAAGTGTTTCCAGGATCAAGGGGTTTAAAATGGAAAATTGCGCTGCGCCTGTCATCCTGAGATTTTTTTATGTTTTTTTATTTGGAGAAGTAAGAAGAGCAAGAGCAAGACGCTCTCCTGATGTTAAGAGATAACGCTGCCCATAATCAGTACAGTGCTATCCAGAATTTTACAATGATGTGCAATTCTAGGTGCACTGCACCAACGCGTTTTTACTCAAGAGTCACATTACTGCTCAGGCGGTAGAATAACTGATATATTATATTTATATTATGATAAGATATATTTATATTATGTCATTGGCCGCACTCTGGTATATTTTGTCATCATCATCATCATCTCAGCCGTAGTCTAGGCCTCCCCTTTGGACTTCCATATGTACCGGTTGGAAGCGACCTGCATCCAGCGTCTTCCGGCGACCTTTATAAGGTCGTCTGTCCACCTTGTGGGTGGACGTCCTACGCTGCGCTTGCTAGTCCGTGGTCTCCACTCGAGCACTTTTCGACCCCATCGGCCATCCGCTCTCCGCGCTATGTGGCCTGCCCATTGCCACTTCAGCTATATTCAGCGTATATTTTGTACTGGATAGCAATGTAGAATTCCCGTTCCGTTCCCAAGTTCCCATCCAAAAACTCCCTGATCCCATCCATGTGGTTTATTGTTGCAGCAAAAACTCGTCCATCATTTTGAAATACATATTGCAGTTCAAAAATACATATTTTATTTCAAAATGTGAGGATTGAGTTGCTATGTTAAACTTTTTTTGTGTTCCGTTTGAAAGATTTGGAACTGATTGACAAGTTTGGAACTTTTTGAGCCTTGTCAAAATTCTTATTTTACTGGAAACATTCAGTCCGGGTTTCCATTTCAAAATTCATCTAATTGTATGAGCGAGAAAATCACATGCAAAGAAGAGGTCCTTAATTATTATTTTGTTCGCAGGAAAGTGAAAGACGGCGTTACATCGATGTTCATAGTAATCCTGATGTTCATTCTGCCGATGTCTGTGGACTTCTTCAAGTTCTTCTCGGCTTCAGCTACTTGTGAGTTATATGCTTTGTGACTGTTACTGTGACCAGCTGTTTAACACATTGAAATGTTCTTCTTAGCAGTATCCAAAAAAAAAAACAAACGACCTAATAATAATAATTTATTGTATGTTATGCCGGAAATTCCATTTTTTTTTATTTAATTAATTATCGTTGAGACCATGGGCAACTGGTGCGCAGAGGCCAAAAAACTTATTGACGAGCTAGGGCACAGGATCCAAATTAAAAGTGGAGATAGTCGCTCAGGGTCGTTCCTGGTGCGAAGAATGTCCATCGCCATACAACGTGGAAACGCAGCAAGTGTTATGGGGACCTTTCCATCAGGAACGGCTCGGAGCGGTCTTTTCGACAACTTATAATTTTAAATATACGATATTTATGTTTAATTAATTCATCATTATAAATTATTCAATTTTGTAGTAGGAACATATAAGTTCTTGGAATGATTTTTTGTCCTGTAAATAGAATGATAATAAATTAAATAAAATTGTTTTGGAATTAATTATAATATTATTTACTAGCTTAAGCACGCGTGGCTTAATCCTTTCTTAGCGGAGGTCTTCGTCATAAACCTATCTGTATTCCAAATTTCAACCGCTCGGTTCAGCAGTTTAGGCTGGGCATTGATAGATCAGTCAGTCAGTCACTCTTTCCTTTTATATATTTAGATATAACATTTTAAAAATTCAATAGAGGAAGTTATAAATCCTATATGTATTTATGAAATAATTTTGGATCTACAGGCAGGGAAATTAACAACAGTAATTAGAGCGTGCTTGATCGGGCCGCAATCACCCCATTCGAATTAGGCTTTAATTTAGGAATCATCATCATCATCTCAGCCGCAAGACGTCCACTGCTGAACATAGGCCTCCCCTTTGGACTTCCATATGTACCGGTTGGAAGCGACCTGCATCCAGCGTCTTCCGGCAACCTTTATAAGGTCGTCTGTCCACCTTGGGTGGACGTCCTACGCTCAATAAATATAATTATAATATATATATATATATATATATATATATATATATATATATATATATATATATATATTTAATTTATTTTTATATACAATAAATATATGTAGACAGATTAGATAGGGCAACATTATAATTACGCCATTTCCTTTAATTTTATCGGTGGGCAGAGTTGAAAATGGCAAACTCTGGCGTAACACTTATAACGGGCGCTGATTCGTCAATATAAAAGCATCGCTTCGTGGCGGCCTATGATTGGCCGATAGTCGGGGGACGCGTATTGTTGGCCAATGAGCGTGGAGCAAGAGTTGTGGAAAAGATCTGATGGTGGCGCTAGTAAGCGAGTTTACGTGGTACGGATCTCGGTGTGGGAGCTCACTTTTGGCTTGGGATCTGCAGAGGCGCGTTGGGACTCGGACAACTGGGAATATTAGCGTCCATTACGAGTGGAACGCCGAGTCCACCGAATAATTATTAAAGCTAAGTATAAGTAGAGTCTTTAGCTAGGTCTCATAGTAATTATCATTGTCTAATTATAATTAATTGTGCTAATGCTTGTAATGTTTTATTATCCTCGGCCGTTATTATCCACACCATCTAATGATGAGGGGCTTTAGGAATTGACCATATATATAGGCAGGCTGGGCTCACCCAATTCTACATATATTTATAATTTAGGAATGCTAGAAACTAATTCAATCCACTCCCGCCTAAAAAACAATTGGAGCGCTAGTAGCTGAGGAGTAAATAAAAAATTGACTTGTTTATTTACAGATGAAGAGCTAGCCGCGACCAAACCATCAGCTGGTATTGTGACGTGGAATATTTTGAAGGAAAAAGTGCCGTGGGGTCTGCTATTCTTGTTGGGTATGTTCTTAATTCTATATAGCGTAAATTATTACATTAATGATACCTCTATAAGTAAGAAATTCATTCACTTATATCATATCTCAAAAACTGCAAATGTAAGGAGTCTCAAAATTGATGTGTACTTGCAGAAATCCTTTCTTAGTGGAGGAGATAACGCTGCCATAATAATTAGTTCAGTGTCCCCGAGGATTTCACAATGATGTAAAATTCTAGGTGCACTGCACCAACGCTTCTTACTCAAGAGTCGTAAGATGTTAAGACTCTTCAGCCCAGTAATTTGAAGCACAGTAATGTTTGCACTTGCGGTAAAATAACTGGCACTGTTGGGGTGTACTACAGTCGACCTCCTGCAAAGGAAGTTTACCCTCGTTTCTTATTTGAGAATAAAGCAAAGGAAGTTTACCCCCGTTTTTTGTTTGAGAATAAAATAAAGGCAATGTTTGTACATGCGCTAGAATAACTGGCACTGTTGGGGTGTACCACAGTCGACCTCCTGCAAAGGAAGTTTACCCCCGTTTTTGTTTGAGAATAAAATAAAGGCAATGTTTGTACATGCGCTAGAATAACTGGCACTGTTGGGGTGTACCACAGTCGACCTCCTGCAAAGGAAGTTTACCCCCGCTTTTTGTTTGAGAATAAAATAAAGGCAATGTTTGTACATGCGCTAGAATAACTGGCACTGTTGGGGTGTACCACAGTCGACCTCCTGCAAAGGAAGTTTACCCCCGTTTTTGTTTGAGAATAAAATAAAGGCAATGTTTGTACATGCGCTAGAATAACTGGCACTGTTGGGGTGTACCACAGTCGACCTCCTGCAAAGGAAGTTTACCCCCGTTTTTGTTTGAGAATAAACATTATGTTTGCACTGGCGGATCTAGGATTTGGTTCGGGGGGGGGGGGGAGGGGGGGGGTCTAGCTCGCTTTGAACAGTTAGAAAGTTCAAATATACTTAATAATAAGTGACGCCGAGAATAAAATTATAATCTTGACCATGAAATATGTGCAAAATTCGTACCTCTACAATGCTTCTGGGGGGGGGGGGGGGGGGGCTAGGCCCCCTGTCCCCCCCCCCCTAAATCCGCCTACTACGAATGTTTGCATACGCTAGAATAACTGGCACTGTTGGGGTACCCGCCTAGTCAACCTCCTGCAAAGGAGGCTCACGCTGCATTAAGCTGAGCCAATCCCAATTAAAAAAAAAAGGAAGTCTCGAGTCATGACAGTTGTAGAAGACGAACGATAACGCCTGCCATTTCAATACACTTTTTTACAGGGGGGTCACATCATCGTGGCCACCCATGAGACAAAAAACAGCTTACGGATTTTCATTATTTTATGATAATAATGGATATATTGATATTTTAGGTATATAAACTAGTTGAATAACATTGTATTGTCTCAAATTGCTTTAAAATTTTGGAAAAAAAAAAACGAAACACATAGGTATTATTGTCACAGTGAAGCAGTTTGACAAACAGCTTAAACCGGCCACGCTGAAAGGGACGGAAAAAAATAGGTTCTCCTTTTTCTTCACACAGAATTTTTCCTATTGCCATCACACTCACATATAAAATGGGTACTTCTAGTTGTATTACTTCTGTGCTTTTTTACAGTTAGCTACAAGCGAATAGGTTTACCTATTCGCTTCCAAAGGAAACCTGCAGGCGTGACTATAATTTTTGTATATTTCTCTTTCCAGGCGGTGGTTTCGCTTTAGCAGAAGGCAGCAAAGAAACAGGCTTGTCTAAAATGATCGGCTCCTCACTAGAAGGCTTACAAGGACTCAACGAAGTCGTAGTTCTGCTGGTTGTGGTGTTGGTGACGCAGTTCATCACCGAGTTCACATCTAACGTCGCCATTGCTAACTTGATACTGCCTGTTCTGGGCAATATGGTGAGTTTGGGTTTCTTTTTTAAGAGGCTACTTCAAAACTAGTTGGCCAGTTATTCATCCGCCAAGCAGTAGTGTTCAGCAGTGCTATAGGCAGGGCATTTATCCGTCAGGGAACCGAACCGAATACCGAATTGTCAAAAATGTATGAAATGACGTATTAAGTCGTATGGACTTGACGTGACATTTCACGTCTTTTCATACATTTTTGACAATTCGGTATTCGGTTCGGTTCCCTGACGGATAAGTGAGTAGTCCTGCAGGCATTAGGTACTGCGATCCGATCCGAAGCAGTGTTGCCAGCCGAACTTTAGTATATTTCAACTGGATAACCTGGATTGACGTCTTGCCAGCGCTTTCTGATCTTACCCCGACGACGCTTTGTGTTGGATGGTGGGCGCATTATTATTGATTTCCCAACAATCGTCGTTTGTGCTTAAATTACCAAGTAATGGTTAATTGTCCCCATCAGGCCCGGGTGCTCCACATCGACCCCCGTTACCTGATGATCCCGGCGACCCTCGCCTGCTCCATGGCCTTCCACATGCCGGTGGGCACGCCACCCAACGCCATCGTGGCTGGAGTCGCTCATATACCCACCTCCAAAATGGTAAGTTGGATTTTACTATATTTTTTAATGTTCGCTTGATCTATCAACGCACAGGCCAAACCGCTGAACGGATTGAGTTGAAAATTGAAATACAGAGGTTTCATGACTTAGACCTTTTTTTATACAGAATAGGAGTGCGTTTGACCACAGTCTCACCTGTTGGTAAGTGAAGACGTAGTCGAAGCTGTTACATACAGGCCTAGCAAATACCTATTGACCCTCGACTTGAAGACACCCAAGCCAAAACCCACCTTCCAACCACCTTCCACCCACCTTCACTTAGAAAGAATTTCTCCAAGAGCATAAGCTTGCTGCGGATGAGTGCTTCGATGTACCCGCTGCCCCGGAACTATTGCGTCCCGCAGGAACACCCCCAGATTGTTTAGATTGTTCATACAAAGCCCCCCGTTTTGTTATTCATACAAAGTCCCACATACCGCCCCGCGCCCCTTGCGGCGTGGGGTGATGGTGCGTAACGCATTTTTACTGGGTAAAAAAAAGGAAGGCTGCATAAGCTACTAACTAATAATTCTACGAAATACAAAATTTCTCATATCGTGCGAGCGTGAAGGCCCGCCCTTAAGTAAAAAAGCCTTAAAATGAAAAGGAAGAAAATTACACTAGATACCAAAGTGTTGTTGTACACAATTTTGTAACATTTGCATTTATAAAACATCGGTAGTTCATAAAATCAGGATAATAACATTTAATATTCCCGATGTGTAATTCTAATATAATGTCTTAAGCTATACATAAAATTATTGCATAGATAAGTTCCATTGCTTGGATGTGAGAAAAAAAAATCACACAACTTTTCCCTTTGTAATATTAGAGAAATGTTTTAAACTTGCATTTTCCTTTTCACACAAACCACACAATATTTTCCCTCTCTAATATTAGACAATATTATATATTTAATAATTGCATTTATTTTTCAGGCTGTCGGAGGCATCGGTCCGAAGATAATCACTACCCTCATAGTGTGGGGTTCGTACCCCACGTGGGGCAAAGTTATTTTCCCCCCCTTAGAGACCCCCGACCTTTCAGCCGCACTCCGGGAGATTAATGCTACCCTCCATCATTAAATAATGACAATTTAGTTCAATCTACATTATTTTGACACAATATACAATGTGTCACAAGAAATTGTAGCAATAGATCATCATTATAGCCGCTATATTTTACCACAAATTCCCTTCCAACCAGGTTGTCTGTAAGATATTGCTTTATGCGATAAGACCGGCGGTCTTTATTGTTTACCTCTAGTTTTATGTTAGTGATATTATGTTCATAACTATTTCTTGTATTTTGGTATGCAATAAAGTATCATTCTATTCTATTCTTCCTTTGCGTCTATTTTCAGACGATTTAAGCACTGTTTGTGGGATTGCGTCGTCATTTCTGTTGGTGACTAAAAAAACCAATCCTATACACATAGTTAACGCTTTAAAAAATGTTTTCCATTGGAAATCTATATTACATTATGATCTATAGCATGGTTAGACTATAACAGACCACCAACCCCAAGGGCATAAGATATTGTAAAATATTTCTGAAAGAGCAAGAAAGCCCCACCAGTTTTGGAAACTGGTTAAATTGATAAGTATATAAATAACTACATATGAATATGTCATATGAATTACTACATCTTTTTTGTGACACTTGTATTTTGTACGGCTTGGTCTCAAGTCGATGCGCCATTTCACATCAATCGCGCTAAGTGTAAAATTCTCACAGGTTTTGAGAATTTGGCACTTTACACAAACATTTGTGAAAATTGAGGCATATTATTCAAGCATATAGAGACAATCTAGCAAATGTATTAAGACACTTTTCTGAAACGTAATTGTCAAATTGTTAATCTGATTATATTTTAATCGGGAATATAGATCGTCCGGCGGATTGGTGACAAAAAGCTGTGCACTTAATAAAAGCACCAAATATGTAGATATGACATAGATGGTAGTAAAGACCAATGCAATATAAAGATTTTTGATAGTATAGTATTCGACTAACTGCCCAACTTCTAAATTATCAAAGAAGTTGTTAATTTAGCATTTTTATCAAAAAGTGCACAATAACTAAGGTCATAATCCGCAAGATTCAGATTGGCTGCTCCGACATTCGTTCAAAACCCTGATGAGAGTTTCAAAAAAAGTAAATATTATATAGCAAATAATATTGAAGTGTGCCACGTTTTCGTAGAATTATATTAAATTGACTTGACTAACTTATGTGCATGCACATTAAGTTGTATTATGAATATGGTAAAAGACCACATAGCCTTAATAACTCTTAGGTGCCTTAAAAAGTGTTTATGATGGCTTATTAGAAATGCATTTTACCTTAGAGAATTTCATGTCGTTTTGTTTAAATAAGAGTGCTGTGAAAAAGTGTAAATATAATATTTTACTATTTTTACTGGCCCGAGAAAATTCACATATTAATTATTGCAAAAATAAATATAATGGTATTCTCAAAAATATTTTTTTGCACTTAATACATTTTCTCGGGCATGTGTGTTATATTTTGGTGGAAGTGAGGTTTAAATTTTATGACTTTTAAACTCGAATTATATATTATTTTGTTAGATATTATATTCAAAAGTGGGTGCATAATTTTCAAAATTTTCTTTAATGTGTTTTTAATTGACCTTTATCGACAAAAATAATATTTTTTTAAATGCACAAACTATTTGCTATATAATAATATATTTATTAAAATGTAATTTAAACATTTTAATATTCTTTTATCATAATAATATTATTTTATTTATAAACTTACGGGTTTTACATTTATTTATATTTACCATTGAATCACATATAACAGATATTGCATTTTAAATGCATTTAAATGAGAAATACATTTTAAAAGGATAATAATATAATATGTATGTATTACCTATATATTAAAAAAAATCAAATCTTATATGTAATGAAGTGCCAAAAAAGTGCCCAATTTATCGACGAAAAATCTGGTAATTTTTAAACTAATATTTTTATAAAATCATACAAATAAATTTAATTTGAATATCAATATTATATTAAGATGTTCTCAAGATATGTAATACGATCTGATATTTTCATCATAAGATGTGATAAAATATTTTTAAATAATAGATATATTTACAAGTAATTTGTATTTAAATTTGTATAATTTAAAGTGGTGTTGTGGTAGGGTATTTTTGTGAATTTTTACAGTTGTGTGAAGACTCACACTTGGCCAATTTTACTCAGTATATTTTAAAAGTAGACAATAATAAATAAAATATAGAAAAAGAACAAAATCTATTTAAAACTTTGTATTGTATTCAATAATGCATGACTATTTCATAAATTATGAAAAAAAAAATGTTACCAAAAGAACGAATGAAAAGACCGAATGATATAGCTTTACGCACATGGCAGCTGTATAAGTGAATGAACGAAAGTCTGAATGATTGAACGGAAAGCGGCTTGTAAATGTATTTTTATTTTTAAGTACTTATGTACATTTGAGGCAAGAAATAATGCACAAAATTATTTTAAAACGTATATTTTTGTTGTGACTTATTTTTTGTCACAAATAAAAAGTTGGTATCTTCCCAACGAGTCACACTGTGACTGGTTGAGAAAATTCGCATCAAATAACAGTGGTGACTCGAAGAGAATATTTATATTTCTCATCTAGTAACACTGCATATAGATTTCGAACGATTTTACATCTTTTGGTCACTTCGAAGTGGCGTTTTTGAAAATAAATATATTATGTTATCTAAGTAATAAACGGCGTTTCGTTTTGCGTCGTCGTCTAGAATCTACACGCAGTTTTAATAGATGAGAATAAATATTCCCAACGATTCTGTTATTCGATGCGAATATTTTTATCAACCAGTCACAGTGTGACAGAATCCGGTGTGACTTGTTGAGAATATACCAAAAAGTTGCCATATAGAAATCCCGTCAATAATTATTATAAATACATTGTGGAAGATATTATAAAATTGTAGATATTATAATGTAGGTTGTTATAACCCATTCGTTACATATTGAAACAATAATTTAAAGTGAAAAAAAAGTAAGTGATAAATATATAATATAATATTTTTTATTTTAAATTGTAACACTTCGACGGCGTATGCGCATAGTATTAAAAATGCGACCTCAGCCGAAGTGTTAAATAACTTCTGTCAAAATAAACTTGAATAGTTTTTTTTAATTACCGCTTTTACAGACTATTAGCCTGCTTCCGCGATAGATGAACCCACAAGTTAGTATATTTGCCATTGTGAAGTTAATATAAAATTTGGCGGGACTGAAATGGCGGTTGATAATGTATAGTAATATTAATATTATTGTAATATGCTCAGTTTGTAAATAGGTTTGAATGTGAATGGTGTTTTAGGTAATAAATATGTTGGTAATTTTAATTATTGTGTTTTTCTTTTGCTTCATCCTGATGAAAGTGAAATCCAAGTGAAATAAAAAAAGCTTTTATTATTATTACCATCTAGCACCAAAGTACTCGTCAAGACGAATCAAATGAGCCCAAACTCGATGGGGTTGGTTGCGTCGTTAAATTACGGAGTTCCCGTGGCCACCTTCCAGCTCCATAATCACCTCGATATCATAATAATATTGCATTGTCAACCTATTTATACATGCATGCAAAATTTCAGCAAGTGGATGAAATTAATCTTTCAAGATTTACAGACTTGTAATTAAATTTTGGTCAAGTTTAAACGAGTAAGACAGGTATCAACATCAATTTATTCTTGTTTTCTTAAACAAAGTATGGAAGTGCGCCCAGATGGGTTCCTTATAGTTATCGGTCCAAACAGCGGTGGCCCATGCGGCGACTGTGAACCAGGCGATTGCCACTGCGGCAATAGATACTCCTATACCAGCCGTCATCTGCAAATATGGGACAAAATAGTGTTAAAAAATGTGTGGTCTTGAATAGTGTCAGGAATCCAAGGTACGCCGGGGCGAGATGATGAATGCTATCTCGAATCTTGCCCCGCTACAGGGGCGAGATGGAACAAAATACTCTACGAGGACTGTTGAACGGGAGGACTGTGCCCGGTAGGGTTTTAGTGGGTGCGAGGTCCACACTCCCCCTTCCGCTACCCCGCTTAGGCTAATATAATAGACGTATGTATTTTATATTACGAAATGGTAGAAAGTACTTAAGTGGCAACACATATCATTAGGAATGTCACAGGATTCATTTTGCCGCGCTTTTGGAAAGCGGATGAAATTTTTTGCGTTCTTGGATAATAATTTTGCAATAAGTGCTAAACGCGTATTAATAGTGGGTTTAATAAACGTTGAGTGTTTGTGAATGTGATTTACTGTCGAAGAATGGAAAAAAGTTCAACAGTCTGCTATTTTCAAGAATCGTCACAAAATGAATCGATGTGATTCGATAAACGCCCACTCTTTATCGAATATTGGAGGGAATATCCTCTCCAAACAATGAACTTAAAATTATAATAAAGTTTTCGACTGAAGGACTTGTATCCATGGTCAGAATAAATTAACAAAAAAAAAAAAAAAAGGAATGTCACAATTTGAGCTTGAGCTGGTATTTTTGACATCATAACAATAATAACGCCGCATCATAAGTATATTTATTATTATTATTCTCCCCGTTGGTGAAAAAAATATTCCTTCGCCAAGCTGGGCTCTAACCTTTTATTACAAGCTTTTATTTACTTTCACTTGTCTGTTGTCTGTCTGTCTGTAATCAAATCTTGCAAGTTAAATTTGACCTACTTCCCGAATTTCGATTGAGCTGAAATTTCGCATGCATGTATAAATCGGATGACAATGCAATATTATTATGACATTGAGCTGATCTGATGATGGAGCTGGAAGGTGGCCATAGGAACTCTGTAATTAAACGACCATCGAGTTTGGGCTCATTTGATTCGTCTTGACGAGTACTTTGGTGCTAGATGGTGATAACAATAATAAAAGCCTGTTTTTAAAAAGATTTTTTAAAATTTCACTTGTATTGGGTACATTACTTTATTGAATGGTAAAAATAGAACAGTGGCGGTGGCAGCACTAACCATTTGCCAAGGCGGTATATGCGCATACGACGCCACCAAGGCGTTAGCAGGCGCGCCAGCCGCTAGATGACAAGGTAGTGAAGCCGACAGGGCACCCGCCATCATTAAATAATGGGGGTTCATTCCACATTTGATGCTCTAGAAATTATATAAATAATATATATATAATATACAGATATACCTACAGTGCATCTAACCACACGCTAAGCAATTCAATGCTTTTATTATGGCGCGGCGGTTAGATAAGGGATATATTATTATTTAACGCTATTACATACCTACTAGTTTTAATTTCAAGACAAAGTATTGGAAATTATTCAGTGACAATGTCAAGTATCGGAATTATTATGTGATAGTGTTAAATATTGTGAATTATTATGTGACAGTGTTAAATATAGGGAATTATTATGTGACAGTGTTAAATATAGGGAATTATTATGTAACAGTGTTAAATATTAGGAATTATTATGTGACAGTGTTAAATATTGTGAATTATTATGTCACAGTTTTAAATATAGGGAATTATTTTGTGACAGTGTTAAATATAGGGAATTATTATGTAACAGTGTTAAATATAGGGAATTATTATGTGACAGTGTTAAATATAGGGAATTATTATGTGACAGTGTTAAATATAGGGAATTATTATGTAACAGTGTTAAATATTAGGAATTATTATGTGACAGTGTTAAATATTGTGAATTATTATGTGACAGTGTTAAATATAGGGAATTATTATGTGACAGTGTTAAATATAGGGAATTATTATGTAACAGTGTTAAATATTAGGAATTATTATGTGACAATGTCAAATATTAGGAAAGAACTTACTTTTGAGGATATTATAACTTACAACTAGAATAAATTTGGTACCTTACGAGGATAAAAGAAAACTAACCAGTCTAGCAATATTAGGCAGCAAACAATACGCCACGCATGAATTCGGCGCGAACTCAGTCATGATCTTAAAGAAGATAATGATGGCCAGCATTAAGGCTGAAGTGGGCCAGTTGGTGAAGTTGAGGAGAAACTTCTCGAGTTCGTATGTCATTTGAGAGTCACGGAGTGAATCGAATAGATTTGAACTGCCACCTGCAAAATTAAAATTAAGAAAAAAACGTTATGGAAATAGAGTTGGCTTATTTATTATTGTTGAGGACCAAACCACGTTAGTCTGAAGCAGGGACCAAGTCTGAAGCAGGGATTTGTATCCAGAATATTATAATAGGTATTTATTTTATTAGTACTACACTGAAGCACTAGCAATCTCATTTAAAATTTATTTGCTAACAGGCAAAACACAAGGTTTAAGAGTATTTGGGGGTCAGAAACAAGAGCCAAACGCTTGTAGCCAACACTAAAAAAATACGTACCGAGATAACAGTAGTTGCCATTTCTTTTTTCCATAATGATTGTCATCTCATTAGGTTTTTTTTGCGTTAGCCACAAAAGTGTGGCTCTTGTCTAGGCATGCTGTTGATCCTCATGAAGAAGATGACAAGAAGATGAGGGCTTCTAAAATAGATTTAATATTCACCAATAATGAAGAGAACACTCCAGTCGACATGCTTCTTGACTAAAGACCACGAGAGGCAGGCACCACTCGGAATCTGTGGAAGCGGCAAACTGTTCTCCTCTAAAAACATTATTATTTAACAAATTTAACATTAAATATAGGTACATAAATATAAATTCGGCTGACTCACCAGTCCGTTTCTTGAAAAACTGTAAGAAATTTAAATCCTTTGGTATGACAAAAAGTACGAGAGTGCAGAAAAAAATCGGAGATGATGTTCTAAGATGCCTGCAAGAAATAGGAATAATTTAGGGTTTATACTCCAACAGAACAGGTTACCCTACTTACACTGTCAGAGTCACAATTTATAGGTTGTGTGGGCAATGGCCAACCGTGGTGTATTGCAGTTTCAGGTCGCCGAGATTACTACAGGGGCTGCCACATGACCTGACGACTGCCTCCTACATATCTTATAGGACACAGCCGGGACCCACAGTTTCACGTGCCTTCGGAAACACGGTAGCGTTCAGGCGAATCCTTTTTGTCACACTGAGATTTGAAACCAAGGCCTCCAGATCTCAAGACGGACGTACGACCACTGGACCACTGACTCTAAACTAAGTTATATTAGGTATATGAGTTTCGCAGGAATAGGTAGATGAGAAAATGTAGCTTACTCATGCTGAAGTCCATAAAATTCGAAATCAACGATGTGGGCAGCACTGATTGTCGGTTGCATCAGTGCCATTGTGGCATACACACTCCCTACTATCTGGAAATTATTATATATTTTTGGATATAAAGCCAATGTCACACAGACGCGAGAAAGAGGTCGAGGAATTTTTGTAATTTAAAATTTGTACACAATCACACATATCAAGCGTCATATACCTATTCAAAAGAAACTTAAACCTCTTGAACTAAGATAAGGTAATATAACATTATATATTGCTCTTACCCATTCAAAATAAGTTATTTTTCCTATCTGCTGATACTGTGAAGCGAGCAATGTGTTGATGTACTGAGCTTCCTCTTCTGTCATCCCCATTTCTAGCGATAAGTCTCTATGACCACTGAAATGTCAAATACGTTCATATAAACTATATTATAATATTAGTAAGTTTTTTTTAAGTACAACCTTTGAACTTAATAGAAAATATCATTGGGACTTTTGATTTTTAAACGGTTTTATTTAGCTTACTCCGTTTGTTTTATTATTCTATTTTCTTTTTTCTTGGGTCAAATTTAGTAATTGAAATTTGACCCTCTTTCTGTCAACCGATTGATCTGAAATTTAGTATACGCCTTTGGTTCTGGTGACAATACAATTATGTGTATTCAAAATTATTGTAAATCCAAGATGGCCGCCGCTACAAAATGGCGGATAACCAATTTTTTAAATATCAATATGGGTATCAAATAAAATGGCTTGACAAGTAGAATACAGTGTACTAAAAAGCTTAAAAATTAAAAAAGGTAAAAAAGTTTTTAAGTTAAACGGTTTTATTGTAAACATGTACTAAAAGCTAAAAAATAAAATCGTGAGGCACGTCAAATATCTAAATCTAATGAACAATTTAACTGAAAATTGTAAATATTTGACGTGCCTCACGATTTTATTTTTTATCTTTTAGTACATGTTTACAATAAAACCGTTTAACTTAAAAACTTTTTTTACCTTTTTTTTTTTAATAAACTAACACTTGTAGCAATGCTGTTTTCAGGTTGCAAAAGTTATGCACAGTGTGGGATACACTGTGTACTAAACTTTTATATATTGATTCACATTCTATTATGAGTCAATACTTCTACTAATAAATGCAATCAGTTTCATAGTTAAAAGATGAAGACATGAAAATTAAAAGATTCCCACATTTTAATATTATCAGCAAGTTATTGTACTGGTTTATTAAAGGACCTTGGTTTATATTAAAGAAAGAAAACACATTTATTCGACTATTTAAAAGTGATACGTAAGAAAAATTAAACAATAGTGATGTAGGTATAAGAGCTATTTTCAAAGTGTATAATATTTTTTGAAGTGAAAACTTCTTTAGCGGCGCTGAGCACTTTTTTTTGTATGGGTAAAAACTTTCAAACTCGCGTCAGGGTCACGTGATGCTGATCGAAAAAGCGTAAGATCGAGGGGAAGGGAGAGGAACTAGTATCTCCCACTCTTTCTACCGTGCCTGAGTGTGCTGCTCTGTTTAGGCGGCACAGGGGGCTTAGACAAGCGCGCGCCCGATATCTTTTTTTATATTTTATATATATATTTTTATATATTTTTTTTTTTATTAGACACTTAAATAGGTTCGAATCAAAACTGTTTGTTTCTTACTTCAGTTATCATAAACCAATTGTATCAGTTGTAAAAATTTGCGATGATGATTCTGATAATAACGATGGTGTAAAAGTCGTCGAAATTATGGATGGAAGTTGATTTTTCTGAGAGATAAAATTTAATGTTATATATAAATAACGATATAATATTATAAATAACAACATATAAATTGTCATATTTGTGTACGATAGCGCAATAAATAAACATTGTATTCTACCTCATAAATGATAGTATTTTTACAAGCTTTATATTACTTTCACCTGTCTGTTGTCTGTCTGTCTGTCTGTCTGTCTGTAATCAAATCTTGCAAGTTTAATTTGACCCACTTCCCGGTTTCCAATTAAGCTGAAAATTTGCATGCGTGTGTAAATCGGATGACAATGCAATATTTTTATGACATCGAGCTGATCTGATGATGGAGCTGGAAGGTGGCCATAGGAACTCTGTCATAAAACAACGCAACCCCATCGAGTTTGGGCTCAATTGATTCGTCTTGACGAGTACTTTATGATGCAAGATGATAACAATAATTAAAGCTTGTTTTTAAAAAGTATTTTTTAAATTTCACTTGTTATACTTATAATTAAACACAACGTTAATATTGAAGTTTTCACTTCTGCCGGCACTCCCGGAGTGCTACCTTTTTTTTTTTTTAATTAGAAATGAAAGTATTGTAGTACCGGCACATCTTCAAGAAGTAGAAGTTCATCCAGAGGTAGACGACGGTCTCCAACACGAGGACTCCAGGCAGGTTGAGGAGCATGAAATGTGGAAACTCTATCTTTGGACCCAACGGGAAAAACCTTTAACATTTATTTTATTTCGAGTATAATAACTGCTAAAACATAATAGACAGATAATTAATTCATATTGGTTTAGTGATTTAATTATTATCAAGAAATATCTTTTTTTTTATGTGATGAAGTAGAAGACTTGCAAGACGCTCTCCTGATGTTAAGAGATAACGCTGCCCATAATCAGTACAGTGCTACTTAGGATTTCACAATGATGTGAAATTCTAGGAGCACTGCACCAACGCTTCTCACTAAAGAGTCATAAGATGTTAAGACTCTTTAGCCCAGTAATTTCACTAGCTACAGTGCCCTCCCTACCGGAACACAGTAATGTTTGCACATCACTGCTCAGGCGGTAGAATAACTGGCACTGTTGGGGTACCCACCTAGACGACCTCCTGCAAAGGAAGTCTACCCCTGGTAAAACAGCAATCAATCAAAAATATTTATTGATTTTCGCATTTGGGAATTAATTTCCAGTTGCCGCCGCGTGAGGAGGGTTACAATAAATTATGATCTGCACAGTAGTTAAAGAAATTTAGAAGTGGGAACTGAGAACAATAACGTGGCCGAAGTCATTTGGTGGTAATTGCCACTGGGGGGCAATTTTATCTTATATCTTTATGATTTTTGTTTTATTACAATGCGTATCGATGGAGACAATTGCAGTTTGTGGCAGTTTTTATGGTTATAGTACCTAACGGATAACTTACGTTTCACAATATATCTTCAATATTTGATTACTTTGACTCCCAATCAAGGTGGCTGAAGCACCTATTAAAAATTATACATTCTAAAAAGATACACAATATCTATAATAAATAATTCATTATAATAATAGGTACATTTTGGTTTTATGGTAGAGACCTTTGTACAGAATGTGTCGTTACTCGTTACCTCTAGGCCTATCACCTAAACGCAAAATTGTCTATGGATTCTAGTTTTACATGTCGTTTGGCGATAGCCAATAGGCCCTCAGGTGTTTAGGGGTCGAGTTAAATTTGGTATATACACTTATATCATAAATGCGAAAGTTTGTGAGTGAGTGTGAATGTTTGTTACTCTTCACACCTAAACGGGTGGACCCATTGAGCTGAAATTTGGTATAGAGATAGCTTATTATATTATATAGGTGGCTTAGACTCTGGAATATCATACTTTTAAGTGGGTAAAGCCGCTTTACACAGTAAAGTAAAACATATAACGAAGGTAATAAATTATTATCTTTACCTACCAATAGATGAAGAGTATGCTATTCCAAGAAAATAAAACACTGTGATATCAGTTGGACGTGGATTACTGAAACAATTCATATTATTTAACTAAGTCTGTTAAACTTTGAAATAATCATTAATGAAAATTTATCGAGTATGTTACCTATTTACAGTAGTTTTTTATTTTGATATATCATATTACCTTTCTCCATGTCGATTAGACTTTTGGCGCATTTTCCCAACAATCTGATACATTTCCAAAATTCCCATCTGAAATTAAAAATTCCCAATCGGTCTTTACCCATTCCCAAAACATGAGATTACCATACCTACATTAAATGGTAATTATTTATTAAATATTCAATTACGATTATAATAATATTAAACAATCATACAATTTTAAAACCTACTTAATAAATAAAAAACGTCATTGAGGTCATGACCTGCAGGAAGTGTACCTAAAAAGCTGGCTACATTACCTCTCTGGATGGCCAAACTTATACGTTGGCCGAGGTAAGAGCCAGCTTTTTGGTCATTGGTTGCTACTATTAGGCGCCTGGAAAGCTCCCTAAAGAAAACCACAGCGTCCTTTCCCCAAGGTCCCATAGTCTCTACCGCAAACGGAAGAAATATGTACCTTTCAGTAAAAGATGCATATTTCCTCCGCTTGAGGCATTCCGCGTCCTCAGCCGCCGCCCCAGCTACCCTTGAAGTTTTGGGCAAGTGAGAGGACGCTAATGTGTCAACACAGGTAGCGTCCCACACCAGCGACCTCCCACGGCTCCAGGGAATTAAAGTCATACCATCGGGACGCTTACCATCGTCACGTGCGATACCGTTCGGCTCTAATATAGCCGGCACGTGGACGGTGGCGAGCGCCCGACGGATTACCTACATTAATTTATTATATTATATCCCGGCATAGGGTGACGATGCGTAACGCATTTTCCTGGACCAAAAAAGATGCCAAGTAAGTAGGCCATAGAAAAAGTACTTACCTTTTCTAGCTCCTGAAGTACAGCCTTGACAATAGGCAGCATCAAGGCACAAGCTATGATGCTTGTGATCCACATTGATAGAAACATGGTCAGGAAAAACAGCAGGAAACTTAACCTGAAGTTCAAAAACAGACCCTAGAAAATAATTTTTAAAACCTAGGATCGAGTGAATTCACGCCATTTTTTTTTGGGACTAACGTGGGTCACTTTATTTGTTACGTTAAGGGTCAGGTTTGTATTATTATTCTCTATCCATCTCTGTAAATACATAAATCATAATTCATTTCTAAACTCTTAAACATGCGTTTAAAGCATATATCGAGCTTTTGATTTTTTTTTCTTCGAGACTTTGATGTGCGCAAATATTTTGGAGAAATCGGGCAGACCTATTAGGCTAATATGGTATTAGGTAGATAGGTGCCTAATTAATAGCATTTTTATAAGTAAGCTTGCTATTTACCTATTATTATTTATCTTTTATCTAAATATGTAAAAGGAAAGAGTGACTGATTGACTGATATATCAACGCACAGCGCAAACCGCTGAACGGATTCGCTTGAAATTTGGAACACAGATAGTTTTTATATGATGTAGACCTCCGCTAAGAAAGGATTTTACCACGCGGGCAAAGCCGCGAGCACAAGCTAGTTTATATGATGTAATAAGCTGTGCTACCTATAATGAGAACAGCCGAAAATTAGCAACATTTTGAGCGCACACCTCCTGTGCAACTGACTCTCTTCCACCGCGACTATCATCAACATCACTCCGAGACAGTCCAGCATTTCGTTCCTTATGTACATCTGAAATTAACACTTTTTTTAAACCACACTAAAGTTATAATCACATAAATCTCATCATTCCGAGTAAAAGCCCGCGCTAAGTATCAAATTCTCTATAAAAAGTAGGTACTTCGAGTTTTCATGTGCGGTGTGGTGAGGCGAATGGGAATATACTAAGTTGCACACCCCCATGGTCCATGGGTACAATAAGTACACAAGGCTAATCTTACTAATATTATAAACGTGAAAGTTTGTAAGAATGGATCTCTGGATGTTTGTTACTCTTTCACGCCTAAAAAGGGTGGACCGATTGAGATGAAATTTTGTATAGAGATAGCTTAAGAACCTGGAATAACACATATAAGCTTCATAACTACTGCAGGTAAAATCGCTGGGCGCAGCTAGTTCATAATTTGTTCTCTGTTTACAGATTCAAAACAATATTTACCTCATCGATAAATCCCTCTCCCATAATAGAGGATAACGCTACGGGAACCAATGCCACCACACATGGGTGCATAGCGTCTGTTATCCAATACGTAATAGTTATCAGAAACACGTAGAAACATTTGTACGCCTGCAAAATCTTACTAATATTATAAACGTGAGTTTGTAAGAATGTTTAGATGTCTGGAGTCTGGATGTTATTCTTCACGCCTAAACGGGTGGACTGATTGAGCTGAAATTTAGTACAGAGATAGCTAAGAACTTAGAATAACACATAGAAGCCGCTTATCAGAAGTGGCTCTATTCGTCTCTATATGCCGTTAGTTTCAATAATTTTATTATTTCTCAAAGACGTTGTTTGGACTTCAACCGCGATTAAATAAAATATAAACGCGTCGAATTGTAAACCTTCTTCATTTTTTCCGTTAGTTAAAACCGAATAACGCCACTTCTTCTACTTATTAGATTTGAAAATTACGTTGATAGTTTTACAATCATCTGTGTTAAGTAGTTTCACTAGTTCCCACCAGTGGCGCTTGTATCAGTAATCTCACGATTCACGAGTTAGGTACATCATACACTTATTGCCGCTTTGTCACACTCATTTGTTCCATGGTCACACTATGCATGTCACAATCACAATATTCATAATTATTATTGTATAATTAAATAAGCCCCGTGGCACGGGTAAAATAAGTTAATAATAGTACATAATATAATAGAATAGAATAGAAAACTCTTTATTGTTCACACAAATACAATAATATAGCTTAGAACTAACATTACACAGAAATAAGTGTTACAATTGGCGGTCTTATCGCTAAAAGCGATCTCTTCCAGACAACCAAGAATAATAATTATTGTATTTTTTTACTTACATTATTTTCACCAAGAAAAGCAATAGGCAGCAAGATTAACGGAGTAACCAATAGGACTAATATCCTCCAATATAATTTGCAAAACAGCACAACACTGTCCCGTTTTGTTATGATAATAATGTTGGTTTCACTGACAAAATAATAAATTATTAAATAATATTTACTTGTTATAAGAAAGAATTAAAAGAGTAGATGCTTAAAAGAATGAGAAAGTATTTATTTGGGTATTAAGTATTAATATACAGTGACTGTAAAAATAACTTACGAAGATTCAGATTCTGGCATTTTTGCTATTACCTAGATATTATAATATTATTTAAATTGGGTAAACGTTTCGTTAACCATCCGAAAAATTACAATAATATCTATTTTGATCTCGATGGCTTTAAATAGAACTTCCGCTACACCATCGAATGTTAATCATTAAAAAACTACCATTGTGGTAAAAAATTTTGTACTGGCATCACTGAAATTATCGGCAAAAATTCATCTGACATTTTCTTCAGTTGTCAAAATTCGCGATAAAGGTTGGGTGTGTGTCAAACAAAATTCTAAATCGTAAATATTTACGATTATACGCTAATTAAACGCATTAATAATGTCTTTAGACTTAGAATTCGATTACATCGAAGCTACGGCTTCTATGGACAAATTTTCGCAGGATGACATAAATGAATTGCGAGACTGGACTCAAATATTGGACAAATCTAAATACGTTCCTAAGGATTTGTCTGACAAACAGTTGCTTTTATTTTACAATGCGTGTTACGGGCAGATGGACAAGGTGAAGACGTGTATAGAGAGATATTATTCGTGTAGAAAGAACGCGCCGGAGTTTTTTGATAATCGCATTCTGTCTTCGGATGAACTGAGGAAGTCTGTGGAAGTGCTGTGAGTACCTTGACATTGCTTCTTTAATCTAATATTTGCTTGGTTAGTCGTAGTTCGTAGCTTTGTATAAATATATTGATCAAACATAATCCACTGGGTAAATAGAACCTATTAGGTAATTTTTTAGCTTCTCGAAATCCTTGAAACATGAGACCCCTTATGATCACTAACAGTCAGAATTTATTTTTGGCAAACAGAAAATATTTTTTACTGACCGTTTTAATTTACCATCGTAATTAGAGAAACCTGTTTGAGTGTAAATTCAAATTGAATGCAAATTTTAAATGTCCTTAATCACATCGGTGGGATTTTTTGTTCAATATATTAAATTTATTGTACCTGTCTGCTAAATGCATTGATAGCCTGCCTGGTGCCCTCACACAGGCAATAATATTGTCATATTTTTTTACACCAGAATAATCCACGATACTCCCTGCACACCTTCAATATTATTGATTCATTAATGGAATTAGTCAGTACTTCGCAGAAATCCATAATACTTATTTGCTATTTATTTATTAATATTTAGTGTTAATTCTGCTCTAATTTGTGACTCTAACAAAGTTTTAAGAGATGACGAGGAACAGATACAGATATCGGTAATCGGTACAGATATTGAATTCCTCTAAGAAGATTTCACAATACAAGCAAAGCTGGGAGGATAAACTAGTATAATATATAATTAACGTAATATTTAGCATACCTTGCACAACTTTAGAAATATTTAAATTGTGGCCGCTCATTTTATTGCACAATTATAATTTGCAATTTTTGCATTAATTTTCTTCATTAAATATTTAAAGATTTCAAGGTATCAATATTAACTAGTTAGAACCTGTGATTTCTCATGAGGGCCTATTGGCTAATTCTCACCCTCTACGATTGATGACCACTTCAATGTACATTGCTGCGTTTGTTATTTGACTCATATTAATGAGGAGGTTTAAGCAAGTAATGTACGCAATTTTGTCTATGGATTCTAGTCACAATAGACCCATTGGGATCTTTGTGTTGACCCCTTGCCTACTGTTTCTTACTCTTCGAAGAACTGGTTAATAAAGGATTTTTATCCCACTAACCTAGAAGAAACCTGTACTCCTCTGGTTAGGGGTACACTGTTCCAAGGAGGCTCATGCGTTTCATAGCCAGTACATCACATTCACACAAAATTTGCTCCATGGTTTCTGTACCCTCGCCACAACCTCTACAGTTGTTTGTTGTAGTCAGCCTGATTTTGAACAGCATGTTGTTGGTTTCATAATGCCCAGTTAAAGCACCAATGATACATAATATACTTCTTAATAGCTATATTATTATTATGTAGGTATAGGCACTGGCAGATCCAGGATTTGGTCCTGGGGGGGCCAAGGTGCAGACAGGCAAAAATATAATAATTTCTACTACGAAAAGTGTGTGTTTAGCTCGCTCTGAACAGTTAGAAAGTTCAAATATCCTTAATAATAAGTGCGCGAGCAGCTTGCTGCGAGCGCTGAGAAAAAAATATAATCTTGACCATGAAATATGTGCAAAATTCGTACCTGTACAATGCTTCTGGGGGGGGCATGGCCCCCCGCCCCGCCCCCCCCCCCCCCCTAAATCCGCCTATGGGTATAGGTACATATTATGTTTAAATAGGTAGTTATTTATTTATTTTATTTTTTATGGTGGCACTTAACACGTTATATTATATGCTATTTGCATTGTGTACACAGAAATTACTCTGCGGGTTTAATTACAAACAACAATATTATTGACCACACTAAGAGTTTTATAATGTGTTATTGCAAAAACTACTTTTTATGTTCTTTGAATAAATTATGTCTGAGTTTGTTTACACTATAACAACATATAAATCCTGCAGTTTCTAGAAGCTGTTATGGTCTGTGGTGAACTCTAGCGCCGCGCCTAGGGGTCTTCCTCACCATAATAAGCGGCGATCACAATAGCCCAATCATAGCCGCAGTGATATCATAGCCGCAATACACAAATAAAAAAAAATAAAAAAACTACCTATAATATTATTAATTGCAACCAAAGGTTTTGGGTAGAAAACAGCATAAAGGTATGTGTTATTCTACAGTCTAATCTGCATAGTTAATTCAGCTCAATTATTTAAAAAAATGTATGGCTAAGCTAAAAATAATCGATAAATTGCACAAAAAACCTATTGGTGGGTGGGTACATTAATCATAAAAACTCCCAATAAAACAACATTATCTACAACTTGTACAGTGTTTATTTTTTTACGGGGTGGGTAGTTTTTTTTTCTTAGTCTATGCTATCCCACTGCTGGTTATATTTTTTTGATTTTCTTAAATGATATCCCTAAACAACCCCACACCCACCTTGCTGGTTTCGCCGATGACACGGCCAGTTTCACCTCATCCAAAGATATAGACGTCATTATATCACGACTTCAGTGGTCACTTGAACTCCTAGTCGATTATTTTACGCAATGGAAGCTAAAACTTAACACCCTGAAAACAGAAGCTATTATGTTTACTCGTAAGCGTTCCACTCCTACTAGGCAGCTGAAAGTAGATGGCCATTTTATTCCTTGGAGCCCAACTGTAAAATATTTAGGACTTACATTTGACAATAAAGTTAATTGGACTAATAATATAAACAAATTTCAAGCTAAAGGCATTAAAGCCATTAATGCCTTATCTCCAATTTTTAATCGGCGATCCAACCTCAGCCCCAAGACTAAATTAAAAATATATCAAACCTTAGTCCGTCCCTGTATTACCTACGGCGCCCCTGTATGGAGCAGTACTTGTGACACGAATTATAAAAAGCTTCAAGTCATACAAAATAAGGCTATTAAAATTTCTTATAATACACCTTTCCGGTCCAATTTAACCAAACTTCATAAAAAAGTACATTTCCCACTAATCAAAGACTATGTTTTAAAATTAGCGAGTAGATTTTATAAAACTAAAATACGTGAACATAGAAATCACCTTATTTCTAGCATTGGTACAACAATACTATCCCAAACACGTTACTCGACAACTTATGGTCGATACAGGCTGCCCCATCACTATTTTCTCAATAGTGGGTGACGTCAGTCAGTTACTGCATGACAGGCGGCCGGCAGGCGCAGGCGCAGGCGACCGGTTTGTCGAACCGCGCTGCGCCTCACCCGTCTTTACTTACTTCACAATAAAAAAATATACTTCTGCCGTATTCAATAACCTACTTATTTTAATGTTTGGCTAAATCTCTAATTAGGCTCCAAACTTTTGGTATGTTTAATGTTTTTTGTTGCTACGTGTTATAAGTTATCTTATTGGTAGTAATCCTATAGTATGTTCATAATATTAGTAGGACTTCTGCCTAATGTAACAAATTTCATGATTTAAAGATAATTATAATGTACGACATACATAAATAATTATATGAGTACTTAAATTGTTATCTTTAGTTGCTTTATAAATTTTATAAATTCAAGTAAACGAAAAGTGTATGTATCTAATTACACTTAGTAACAATATTTACATTTGTAATATTATAATATTAAGCCTTACTTGTTTTCACTTAATAATTGTATTTGCATTAATTTAAAAATTTTATAAAGGTGTTTTAGTCTGTAGAAAATATTATACTTCCGTTAGTTTTCATAAAATGTAACCGAAAATTTTATGTAAAACATTTTATATTTTTATTGTTTAATAAAGATATTTTAAAATCAAATCACTGCTGGTTATATATCTTGGGTATCAGGAGATGGAGAAAGAAGGTGCGAATCGCACCCTGTCGGACCCAAGATTCTACGCTCTATTGCTTGTTGGCAAGCCCCGAGGCAGATGGGAAAGTCTCCCTTCATGAGCCTCTTCATGGTCCAATCACACATCTTAAAGTTTTCACAGTGTGTTACAAGGAAGACTGACAAAAAAATCAAAGGGATATGTAAAACTATGGGCAAAATCGAAGGCTTAAAATGATCTAATTCGTCAATTCTCGCTTGTCTCGCTTCGGCAGTAAAACACACTGATTCCCAAATTGAAAGTAAATGTACCGATGTGTTCAATTCAACCTTCGCAGCGCTTTCATTAAGTAAATTGCTAGCTTTAGCTGTTACCTGTGGGTTAATTCAATTGTGGTCGCATACCCTCGGGCGCCCTTTGCTGGTAGAATAATTAAAGCAATCTCCTATAAATGTGGAACTTAATGAAAAAGCATTAGAAGTGCTTTCAAAAAGGCTTCAGTATTACAAGAGAATTGAAAAAAATACTAACAAAATCGATGCTCGCTTTTAATTTTTTTTTTTTTTTTTCAAAAAGCGAGTGTGAGGCACTTGTTTTTAATCAACGGAAAACCGATTTTGTTAAAATTAATTGGGATGAGACCCCTTTTAACCATTTTCAGTCTACTACTGTGGTTAAACTAATAACCCTATAGTTTTACTGGGATTTAATAAAAAGCTAATCATTTATTCAAATTTTATAAAATAATATATTTATAGATATATTAAATAAATTTATCTTACATCTTGACTAGATTCGTGATTCTATGACGTCAAACATTTAATGCAATTCAAAAAACAGGACGAACGTGTATTATGTTGATGTGTTTATAAATCGCAATAAGTTTTATGTTTTACTCACTATATGCTAGAGAAGGCGCTACAAATCTACTTTGTCCCGTTTAGTTGTAGCCATCTGGCCACATTTTATCTGGGGGACAACACAGTGAGTCGCAGAATTCTTCGCCAAAGTGCTTTTGACACTTTCTTCATTTGAGAATTTGACACTGCGACGTGCGTAGGAATGGCTGCGCAGGTGTATCTAAAAATCTGAGCTATATTATAGCGCTTCACTTGATGCATGTTTTCGTAAAGCGTTTAACGTCGAATTAATTCTAGCCATACTAAATGTATGAAGCCGATTTCATTCTGGCACGTCACCAGCAGAGTGGCACTCTTATTTTAGTCAAATAAAAATGCGTTACCCTACTATGGGGTACGGCGGGGTCTACCCACTAAAAACCGGGGGGTGTTCCGGCGGAGCGCCATAAAGCTCAATGCCGAAACACTCCGCGTCACAATAGGATGGCCCTACCTTCCGCTTGAGCTCGCTACTCTAGAACATTGTAAACTCTATGTAAAATCCTAACCCTTTAAAACAGGTATTTTATATTTGCCTCACCTTTGATATTTAACACGACACCCGTAATAATATTTGTTACGGTCAAATAATACTTAAAAATGTTTGCTTATGTTAGCTTAATAAGTCATCTTACTAGTTATTTTTAAAACTATTTACCTACTGTACCTATTTTTCCATCTTGTGATGTGAGAAATAGATGATGACCTAACCCGTCCTGAATGTGGTTGACTGGAAGGAATCGTTTAATAGGGCCGCCCATTAAAAAAACCTAATTAATTTTAACGTTAAACAACCGCCTTAAAATGGAAGGAAAGATTCTGAAGTTACCAGATTTTTTTAACCAACGAAAAAAAAACAGATTAGATTTACAAGGAGACGGGTATTTTTTTTTCAAAAATTAAACTTCCGAAGAAACTGAAAAAAAATATTAAACCAATGTTACTAATAAGCCATTTTGAGTCGGCGCTTCGTGAACGCTCTACATTTGTGTACTTGCCTGTTTGGTGCCGACTCGGTTTACTTTTTTGCTAAAAAAAATGTTTAACTAATAGTAATAAATGATTACCGAATAGTATGTACGTACCATTTAGGTACTCAAAGTCGCCTGAATCGATTTGGAAAAAGATCACCTATGCAAGCGGGATCAATCTTCACAAAACATGTTAGTTATTCTGAATATTTGTGCTGTATTCATAAAGAGATTTATAAAGAGATTCTATTCTATGTCGGAATATATTATACCGATATACTTGTATTAATCTCGAACTTAATAACCGTTTAGCGATACGGATTTTTCCAGTCGACTGAAACTGGTATACGAAATCAATTAAACGTGGAAAAACCACGGTTGGTACCTATCTCACCACATCACATTCCGGTTATGTGTGTTTCTAACTAGCTAGGTAGGTACATTACATTTGATTGTTTGTATCACAAGTGTAAACCCGGAGGAGGGCGTCGCCGATCACTGTTGGTTAAAGTTTTAAAAAATATTTGTAAGATAAGACTTGTCCTTATTGCGATCAGGGTAGTTCGACATTAGGTAGTTACAAAAAAATACGACGAAATGTGAAAAGGAAAAATTTCATGAAATTTGATCCCCCGTATCCTTCACTCATAATTATAGTAAAAGAGTCACACATACATACCAACAGGATCTTGAATAAAAGTACATATTTACTTGTTGAACTGTATTATATTTTCGGCAATTACATAGTTTACTATTTTTCTGTTGCTATTTTATCACACGCTTGCATCTCGCCGCCTTGTCATCATGACTTCTGACAGACCATAGTGCCATAGACTATGTCATTTCTTATGTCATTTCTTATATTTTTTTATTTTTAATTTGGTTGATTTGCTTTTTCGCATCGTTTATTAAGCATTTAAATCGTTATGTATCACAATTTCTAACAATCGGCCGTTCTGCCATGGGGATGTCCCTATCCCCAAACACATCTCGGCCATTCTTTGTTGGTGTATGTCCCCATACTACCGACAGTACATCGTATTCGGGATAGTAAATACATTTGAGCAAGTACATTTTTTTTTAAATATCGACAACTAATGGTACAGAGCAACAATTTGATTTAGATTAAATAAAAACTTTTTAGTTAAGCTTCATATTCGCGTTGTGTTGTTGTAAATCATTTTAATAAAAGAAAAACTCAAGTTAATTAATTTTAAATTTAACACGTTTTTTTTTTTTTGAGAATTATGTTAGTAAATGACTACCGCTCGTTCGCAAAGCACCTCCATGAGAAGAACGAGCAAGAAACTCATGGATATTGCTGTTTGTTTTATTAAGTTTAAAATGTTTACATCTTATTGTCATAATTAATTTTTCGTTTGAATGGCACTACGTCGTTTATCATGCGAAATTACTTTCTTAGTGAAATTGGCATTTTATTAAAGAGATATTATAATTTGATTACTTTTATCATGATTATTTATTTAAAGACAGTCATCTGCTGATATGCCGACGAAGGAGCTTCCAGTCATCTCCATCTATATTATCACGCTGACTTATCAAATGGCATAATGGGAGTGAAAATATGTATCTTCTATCTTCAGTATCATTTGCTTAGTCTGCATCACAACAACTGGTAACATTTCTATTATAATTAGGTACATTATAGACGAGTTTCATAAGCATTGTTGCCTTCTGATACCTCATGCCACCCAATGTTCATTAGTGGGCTGACTGTTGTAATATCTTTGTATATATTGCTTATTCAATTGAAATTAAATTTTGTATTCTTGTGATATTCTGGAACCAATGTAATGTTTGGTTGTTCCTAAATCCTTCAGGCACCTTTCCTTTTTTATTTTTGTATCTCTTTTTATAATTTATGACATTTCCTTAATGTTATAAAGATCTATATCATCGATATATTATACTGCTATAACAATCACATCTTTTCCATTTACAATATAAACATATGGATTTATTCTTGAGCAAGGCATCCTAAATTCTAAAGCAATATTTAATTGTCTGTGCCAATAGTTTGTTCGCTGGCTCGTGTCTATTATACATTGACATATTTAGTTTACAATCATAATGTTCATCCTCATAACCAGGTTATAAATGTAAGTTTCTTCAGTAACTTTGCTGAGTAAGAATGCTGTGACTCCATCCATTTGGTGTATCTGTTTCTAGTTCCTTCTTGGCATCCAATCAGGTATCTTATAGGCGAGTGGTAGACCACTGGAACATAGACCTCAATGTAATCAATGTCCTTGTCTTGTTTATAAATATCCTTTATCATCGGTCTATGATATAATGTGTACAATACCCATTGGCATTCATCTTGGTTTTATTGATCTATTTGCTGGGTATTGGCTTGGTTAGCAGATTTTCCTTCTGGTCAACGTTTTTGATCTATAAAGGATATTCTTTATTCCTAGTATAGTACATCTGAAAGCTTGTTTGATATCTTCAGAATTCTTTGTATATCTTCATTTTATACATTTTCTTGCATTTACATAATATTTCAATAATTAAAACATAGATTTGACATTATGAGCAACAGTATCCATGGCAACCATTATTCTTCATAAAGGCCATAGATATTCTATTACATTCAAGTAGATATTATATGGCCATATAAATTAAGCTAACAATACCTCATTCATCTGCGTTTCCAGTATTTAGAACTTCTTGAAGACTGAATCATTTTCCGGAAAACTCGATAGGTCATTGCTTAGCACTAAGATTTGTCTCTCTTAAATAACGATTCTCATGCTTTGCTGTTGCATTCTTGATATCATAGTACGATTAGTGAAGTCAAATGTCTGTTACGGTGTGTCGGTGTCTCATCAACAAAATCTTCATATTGATCTGAACCATATGATATCATCATCGCATATTACCAGCTCTGGCCACTGATTACTTTGCTAGCTCTATCCAACAATCTTCGCCAACTTTGGCCAACCAGGACTTTGGCAGCTCTAGCCATCAATCTTCGCCAACTCTGGCCAACCGGAACTTTGGCAGCTCTAGCCATCAATCTTCGCCAACTCTGGCCAAAAACATATATTTCCCTCACCAGGGTCTCATTTACAAAACATTGCCAGCTCTGGCCAATTTAAAACAGATATTTCCCTCACCAGGGCCTCGTTTACAAAACATTGCCAGCTCTGGCCAATTTACAACAGATATTTCCCTCACCAGGGTCTCATTTACAAAACATTGCCAGCTCTGGCCAATTTACAACAGATATTTCCCTCACCAGGGTCTCATTTACAAAACATTGCCAGCTCTGGCCAATTTACAACAGATATTTTCCTCACCAGGGTCTCATTTACAAAACATTGCCAGCTCTGGCCAATTTACAACAGATATTTCCCTCACCAGGGTCTCATTTACAAAACATTGCCAGCTCTGGCCAATTTACAACAGATATTTCCCTCACCAGGGTCACATTTACATAACTTTGCCAGATAAAATCTGGCCAACTTAGAACATATTACTCCCTCACCAGGGTCACATATATATTTTATAGTAGGTATGAGTTCAACATATTACTCCCTCACCAGGGTCACATATATATTTTATTGTAGGTATGAGTTCTAACTCGTAACAGTCACCAAGTCTTAATGTAATTCACATAAAAACACAAGGGACTCCCATAACCCATACATAATACACAAGTCGCCATTTTTTTTTAAATATATATGTCAATAACTGTTAATTATCATAACAACTCAAACTCTTTACTAACACTTGCTAATATTATAGACATTGTACAATTGTACAGTCACACAAATGCTTCATAGTAATTCCACAAAAATTGAGTTTCCATACCGGTTACAACAGTATTTTCTATCATGACGCTGTCCAAAACATAAAGTAAGTCCCTTCAGAAAGTTACTGATATGTTATTATATGATAGTGACAATTTGTGAACAATGACTCCCTTTGAGAGCACCATCTTATTAGCATGAGGAAATGTACCATCATTTAGGTCTGAACAATATCAACATACCCAATTTATCAAATCTTAAAAACAACATTCTATTCTAAATGACAATACCAAAATTTGCCATCACTTGTCATGCATTGTGGTGTTTACATTGGTTATGTCTGTCGCGGCCAAAGGACCTCGAATCTGTGGGAATTTCTTCATCCAAACTCATACAATTATTAGTTAACTTTTAAGTTTGTGAAATGAAACTTAATACCATATTATATTATAAAATGCAATATCATCAATATTTAATTATGGTCCTCCAAATATAAACTGTCAGTTAGTCTTTATATTTGATATGCCTTCTACTATATCACCTAGTTTTCAAATGGATCTAAACGAGAACATTCTGTGCATGTGTACCAATGTGTATATATGTAACCTATATTTACATATATAGTAAAAGACAGTTTCAGTTCATCATTTGTTTGTTGGTCTCTTACCATCCATTCAAAATAATATTATTAACAGTGTGGAAGACTAATTATATCTTCATCTAAAACAATTCTTATTCACCTATGAATAAATATTAAGTAAATTCTCATTTACATAATACTTCCCACAAAACTCTTCATGCTTTAATGTTATATAATTTAAGTGACTTCATATACACATCCTAGATATACACACCATAGATGGACCATTGATATTCATTGATCACTAAATCCATAGATGGGCCATTGATATTCATTGATCACTACATTCATAGATGGACCATTGATATTTACTGATCATGTAATTTCACACTTACTTTTGAAGTGTTTCTATGAACAAACAATGTGTAAATATGGTAGCCTGAACATACTTTTAAACTAGTACTACTAGCAATCTTAACTTAATGACTGGATACTACTATCCTATAAAGATGGTACTAGATAGTCCAAACGACAGGTAACCATTGCATACAGTTACTTTTAAATGTAATCATATCTAAATAATTTACCTAATTAAATTTCAAATCTGCCTTACATAGAAAGTAGGTAGTAACAATTGCAATAATTAAAAAAATGTCTTCTTTACAAAAGGTTACATGCTCACGTTTATAAATCATGTAGTGTCATAACAATAATTCTACTTTATGACATCTGGGGCAAATCCAGAATTCCAACTATGAATACAAATTATCACAAAATTATTTTATTATTTGTTCTTCTGTACCATTCAATAATATGAAATCTGAGCTATGTAGTGAGCAGTGTAAATCCCCCCCATTAGTAGTTTGGTGGTAACCCGTAAATCATTCTGTAATAGACAAACTGCCCTAAGAGCATTCAAATGATTGTACACATACATTTCATTTACTCAAGTCTATGATAACAATTATGTAAACCCTTCCAAAAAGATAATATGTCATCTGTTATAATATTGTATCCTTATTCCTTTTGCATATAATGGTGTTATCACTTTATATGTGGAAGCTATTTATTGGCTCTTCACTACTTTATTTATGCACCATAGCTGTAGGCCTCCCAAATAATATGTAAGAATATATATCCATAAAATATCAGTTTGATGAGTCAACATCATTCATTGTGGAATACACTACATTTATTAATAAGTCTACATTATATACTCAAAGTTCAAATTTCAAAGTTATTCATTGCGAAAGTATGTATACAAAAGATAACAAGTTATTATAATATGGTTGTCTGGAAGAGATCGCCATCAGTGATAAGACCGCCAATCGCAACACCTCCCTCCGTGCAACCCTAGTTCCAAGTTTATATTGCTGCACCTGTGTGAACAATAAGGAGCTTTCTATTCTATAATATAATAGTCTGCTACAGTCCGCTTTTCAGCATGCAAATTGTAATAATAATAAAAGACACATTTCAAGGTACAATGTTATGTTTAGACGGACCTAAGACTGACAGAACAATATTATAATATCACAGTCACTTCGACCTCAGTGGGAACATTTAGTATAAGCCGTGCTTTTACTGTCATTTTACTTCACTAAACACTTTTTTTTCTTTTACTTTCCGAACCAAAATATTGTTCTGGTTCACTGATATTAAAATTCAATTTGATTCTAGAAAACTCTGTATCCAATATTATAGCTATAGTAATTCAAATGTAAAAATACTTTGTGTCAATACCTACTGGGTATAGGTACATCATCTCTACATGTATACAGATATATATAATTAATGCAGATATAATTTACTTAAAACATATTCAATGTTTTAGTTTTAAAAATGGTTCTCTAATATCATATTTCCTTGCTTCAGGGGCTAAGCTTCAAGATTTATTATTAATTGCCAATGGGAATATGACTGACTAATAACTACAGTAATAGACTTTACGGTACACTATACATTCCGTCTCAGTATTAAGCATAGAAGATTAATAAAATAATTTTTACGAACCGAATTGTTACAAAGTCTAAAGTGAACTTAATGTGAACCGATGCCATATTTTGTAGGTAACATTGACAAACAGTTTCATAATACCTTAGGTACTCAAAAGCCACACGTTGAACATTCCTCTTTTCAGCTTGTAGCTCCAACGTGTGGCTGGGTGCCGCAGCTCTGCTAATGTCCACCTTCTCAAGGTATCATAAACACTGTGCTAGGAAAGTCTGCGATAAGGATATGGTCAGTAATAATTTCATCATAAATGCTAGAGTAAGATTCTCTTACTTCCATTGGAAAACATATTGTACAATTTAGCAAAATTCAAAATATATTATACTATCAGCTATTCTTGACAAAGAAGCAAAACTTGACAGATCTTCAATCTTCTTCTTCTTCTTGATATTCGTTCATTGACCAATTATTATGATTCTATGACATTATTATTATTTTTTAACTACACAATCTTAAATTATATTTTTGACATATTATTAATGTACATGACTTATATTCTCCCTCTCTTCTATACTTTCACTACACCCGACAGGGTCCACAAATGACCTAGTAAAATGTATGTAATATGTAAGATCCTTTTTAAGAAAATTATGTGGAAAGTGAATAAAGTATTTGAATCTGAATCTGAATCTGATCAGTGCGGCCAGTGCCTTATCTTCAAAACTGACCTCCTCAAGCATGACAAGAAATGCCTTAATATGAACAGTAATTCATTTTATTTATTCCTTTATCTTCTCACCAAATCAAATAAGGTTATGCAAAATTTGCTTATTCTAGCAACTTCGCTATAGCAAAATAACTATTATTTACCATTGATTACAGTAAAGGTTTGTTAAAATTTAGTTTAATTTAACATAAAAGTCCTTGCTCCGAAGAGCAATATCACATAAAATATCAACAAGATTTCTGTTTAGATTGTGCAACAATATTATGTAAGTAACAAAACATTGTACACGAACCCACCATAATATAGAGGTAGAACTGTCCGTTTTATTTATTTTAATAATTAATTATTATTAAGTATACTGTAATGTGTGTGTGTGTAATTAAACTATTACACTACAGAAAATTAAACCAATAAAATTTGTAAGACTTCTGAACTCTGAACTACACAGACCAGCAAAGCTATCGTTTGATACAAAATATTAAACACAATAATAAGTGAGCGAAATAAATACCTGGGCACAACCAGTTGCTGCCAACTTACCATAGCGTTGCGTCGAAAACGTAAAGCAGTGCACATCGCTGACGCGCATTTCACCGCTCAGCCAAATTTCAAGATCGATCTACAATTACCTAGTAACTCACTAGAACTATTAATGAAAAAGTATAATAATGGTGACATACCCAATCTCTTTCAGTATCCATTCCGTCAAGAACAGCTCTTACTAACAGCATTTGGACATGTTAGCGTTCGTCAGGTTCGTTTCACTTCTGATATAAAAGAGTCACACATACATACCAACAGGATCTTGAATAAAAGTACATATTTACTTGTTGAACTGTATTATATTTTCGGCAATTACATAGTTTACTATTTTTCTGTTGCTATTTTATCACACGCTTGCATCTCGCCGCCTTGTCATCATGACTTCTGACAGACCATAGTGCCATAGACTATGTCATTTCTTATGTCATTTCTTATATTTTTTTATTTTTAATTTGGTTGATTTGCTTTTTCGCATCGTTTATTAAGCATTTAAATCGTTATGTATCACAATTTCTAACAATAGGTACTGCGGAAAATCTGGGGGTAGAGTACCTATATATTTTAGTCGGGTAGCTATGCAGTGGTAGGCAGCCGGCTATAATATTCTATATTCATTATAGGTTAGGCTTTAAGATTTAAGATGGTACCAAACTGAACCGTAGCTTAGGCGGGATAAATGGCAAGGAGGGCCTTGAAAATAAATAATATAATGTTGTCGATTTCGAGATAGATTTCGATTTCTGAGTACGAAAACGCTGTGTTATGTTATTTTTATCAGCACTTATAAAACAAGCATTGATAAGGAATGAGTAAAATAGTCATTTTTGACAATATTACTACAATTTTAAGTGGCACAGGGCTGTTCTGGGTGAACTACGAGTATAAGAATAACATCATTATCAATTCGGGATCAATATGATGTTAACGTAATATACTGGATATATAAAATTCTAGTGTGGTACTGCACTGATTATGGGTAGCGTTATCTCTTGGCATCAGGATAGCGTCTTGCTCGTCTTCTTACTTCTTCACATGTAAAAAAACTACTGCGTCAGAAGGGGTGACGTGACTGCTCGATGAATCTTAGCTTGAGAAGTGTTGACGTATTTACTGTGAGAGGCGAGAGGTGACCTATAAAAAAATATATAAAATGGCGGATTTTTTTCATTTTAGCCAAATATTGATGTGAACCCGCTCTGGCAAAGGAGTCCTATACCCCCATATTACGAGTCTTGAGCCTAGTTTGGGGTATAGGTTCTCATTATTAATTTATGTGATTTGTAATGACTTAATTGAATAAACGATTTATTTATTTCCAAATTATACAGAAAAGCAGTCAGGTTTTTAGTTTTTTAAATTACAGTTTTTTTGTCCACATCCGTCCTTCTAGTACTTTTTGAGGGGATGAAATCCGTTGTTCATAGGAACTTTATTAGTTCCAAAATGTTCAACTTAACTATAATAGAACTCAAATAAGTAATTGTAAAATTGTCTTGCAAAAGTGCTCCATGATATATTTTAATATGCATTTTGATTTGAATAAAAAGTACCTTAAAAATTGTCACACTATAAATTTTTCACACGAAATGTATGAACTGCCTTGAACTTCAAGTTTTACCTAATGCACATATTCGAAGATATGTGGTAAGAGTTTCGCAAATTTCTGTTTTCGATAGTAGGTCTAGGTTACGCAGCCTTCGGCGATGTCGTTAGTCATAGCAGATCGGGTTATTATAATAAGGTATCGGTGGAAGGTTTTACAGTATTTTAGTATTTTCCTTGTTATTTGCATTTTTAAGCTGTGTTTACATTAGGTGAATAGTTATTGATGAAATTGTTTTATTGAATACACAATACACGGGTACAGCGTGTGTATGTGATTGTGACTGGGCTGAAGAGTCTTAACATCTTATGACTGAGCGCCATTTGAGAAGCTGAGGACCGGACGAGGTGGAAACAGCTCACGAGGCAGGCTACGGTCGAATTTCAAGGACGCGACCTTCAGTAATGAAAAACACGACTAATAAGAAACCCTGGGTGGCTCCTGGGGGTTAGACAAGCGCCAATCGCTTCTGGCTATCGCTAAAAAAGTACTGGGATGACAGTTGTTATCGTTCATTTTTCCACAACGAATGTCGTGTTTAGATGGTGCTTGTTTTAGCCTGCTGTACTGATTATGATGGCGCTGAACTGATGTTATGGGCAGCGTTATCTCTTAACATGAGGAGAGCGTCTTGCTCGTCTTCTTTACTTTTTGCATAAAATTTTGTGTGTAATTGATGATTAATATCGGTTTATCTTTGTATTTTAGAAGTTATGTAAAACCACCATCCTTTCATTGTTGAATACCTACTTCCTCTACCTGCATGAGAGAGATCGCTATGTGCGATAATACCGCCAAGTGTATTCACCATTAGTGTTAATCTATGGTTGTGTAGCTAAGCTTTTGTTTTTTGTGTGGTATCAATAAATAATGAGTTATTTTTATATTAATCTTATCTTAAATGGAATTAAGCGGATAATCGCATTTCTGCGCATCTTAAATCTTACGTCATTTATCGTATTGTTATTTAATTCACTTTCCATCAGGCAGAAAGTAGTCATTAATAAGCCAGTTTAGTATAAAAAAGTAAAATTAAAAAAAAAAACTAAAAACAAGCTTTTATACCATCTACACCAAAGTACTCGTCAAGACGAATCATACGAGCCCAAACTCGATGGGGTTGTCTCGTTTAATTACAGAGTTCCTACGTCCATCTTCCAACTCCATGTCATAATAATATTGCTTTGTCATCCGATTTATACATGCATGCAAAATTTCAGCTCAATCTGAAACCGGGAAGTGGATCAAATTTATCTTGTAAGATTTGATTACATACAACGGGCAGGTGAAAATAAATAAAAGCTTGTTTAAAATACAAGTATTGGCAATAAAAATACTTATTGTAATTATCATGGATTTCCGAAAAGTAACACGTAATTCCATTAATCATTATGTCAACGCCAACTATTCCCAACGAACCCCTTCGTTTGCTTGGTGTGCAGTGTGCACCCAGCCTTACAAATAGCACAGAATACAGAAAGGTAATGGTAACCCGTCATAGTCACTAGTCACCGCAAAGCACTGTGTAAACGCGTCTTAAGCAATAATTTATGGGAGATGGTGGACCTTAGACGAAGGCCACGAGGTTATGGAAATAATCTATGGAATTCTGCATTGTTTGACCTCCGTCTTGCACCTAATGCCGTATATAAGGTGCCGTAAGCCGTATTCATATGTACATACCTATATAAAGGCGGGAATATAATTGCCAGTAGTGGGCATGCATTTTGAAATAAGTTAACACTAGCTGTGATGAACACGAGCGCTGTGTTTTTTGGTCGATACGCTGGTGCTAGTACCGAATACCAGCACACAAACGCCACGTTAACGCCACACCGGACGCCAATGCGGAAATATCCGTTGTTTTTTTTATATACGTGTATTTTTTTATAACTGGATGGAAAGACTAATTACAGAAAATTTTGTAACTGGAAAGAATTTACAAGATAATGGGAGGAGTGCAGACAAATATCATGGACAACTATGAAAAACTTAACATAAGTATACCTACTTAAAATATATCTCCTTTATTTTCGCTGCGAATGCTAGCGTACTGTTGTATTTTGTTTGATTTTTGGTACGCAGTGGAAAAACGTTCACCTTGTGTAATTATAAAAATCTACAAAAATGATATTCATAAAAATAACTTGTAAGAGATTGTATTATGAGAATGTAATTGTTGGCGAGTCGGAGATGTTTATAAAGATAACAATGTAACGAAAATGTTAAAATATTTCGTAATAACATTAATTAATTAGTGTCGAGCCTAATTAAATAAATAAGGTAGATGCTTGGTCAGCCAAGCATTTTTAATCATTGCACATTTTTTTTACTCAAACAACTTTGGAATAAAATTTAAAAGGACATTTTATTTACTTTAATTAATGTAAATGTATAAAAGGAAAGAGTGACTGACTGACTGATCTATCAACACCACTGCCCAAACCGCTAGACGGATTGAGTTGAAATTTGGCGTACAGGTAGGTTTTAAGGCGTAGACATCCGCTAAGTAAGGATTTCGCCACGGATGGGCAATGCCGCGAGCAAGCTAGTATATTTAATATACATAAACTCACTAAATAAAATGTTATATGTTTCTCTAATAAAATATAAACTAAATGATTATAATATGTACCTACATAGGTACTTAAATTTATAAAACATGGATAGTTATGGGTGCACCTAAGATTTGCGCCTTATATTGTACGACCAAATTAAGAAACGCCTTTGAACTTAACCTTCCGTAGTCCTTAAGGGCGTTTAGTCCGCGGAACGCTGTCTTGCTCGCACTATTTGACACATTTCGAAATATTAATTCATAACTCTCAACTCAAACTCAAAATTCATTTATTCAAATAAGCCACAATGGAGCACTTTTGCAAGTCAATTTTACATTTTATCATAGAATTATTATTTTATTAGATTTTGTCATAGAATTAACTTATTGAAAATTCCTCAAGAGGGTCGCCGCATGATATTATTGCACACATTTTAAAAGTGTTTTCAGTGTTAATGTATTAAATAATAGCATGTTTTAAAAAATATTGATTTTTTTTTTCTAAATTGCTTCTGAATTTATATTTCAAAATGTGTCAAATAATGCGAGCGAGAGAGCGTCCCGCGGACTATGTGCTCTTAAGGACATTTAATTTTATCGTCTTACAGTGATCTTAACTATACCAATTAGCCAATAACCCCTCTGTTCAGGGCCTCTTAATGTCTAAGGTCGCCCCTATTTAAGTAATATTAAGTATTATATTTTAATTATTGTCATAATCAACGTGCTATGACGTTAACGACGCTATAAACGGGCAAGGTTTAATGTCTCAAATTTGGTACTAGACGCTATCCATACGAAATATCTACCTTGGTTTTTTTTTACATTTGTGGCATTGACACTAGAGGCTAGAGGGCCTAGCACAGAGTGGTGGGAGTCGAAAGTCATGTCTTGCTGTAAAGTTGAACCGTCATCCCATACATTCTACTTTTCAGAATGTTCCGGCATGACGTTCAGTGAAGGAGTTCATGCCACATTTCAGGTTTAGTCTGGTACCATCTTCCGCCGCATTGTAGCTTAACATCACGCGAGATTGTGGTCAATGGCTTTCTACACTGAATAAAATAAATGTTAATGTGTATAGAATCAAATAGAATGACTGTTGGACTTGACATTAAGATGATCAAGACAAGGACTTGAGACAAGACCTCCAAAGTGCTAAGTGCAAGGCCCAGTGGAAACCTGTTTAAGGGTGTATGTGTATATCGTACTTAAGGCGGGGCTTTACGAGCAGATTAGGTATTTAGTGCGGGCAAAAGTTGCTCAGAACGCCCGTTGGAAACGTGTGGCGTACGCTTATCGTAAAACGTGCGCGGTCATTAACCCTTGGTGATTCTTTGTGAATGTGTGTGTGCTAACTACATGTTAGCACACACACATTCACAAACACGTCAAACTTATAAAACCCCGTCGATTTTGCGTCGGGGGTTACAATGTGCTAAAATTTTTGGACAAGATCGAAAAAATGAGACACGAGATAAATATTATAGATACACGTATTTTTTGTTGAAAAAAAAATAACAAAATTAGATTAAATTTAATTGATTAGATTAGATTAATTAAATTGGACCAATTAATTAAATTAAATTAAAACAATAATTCAGATAAATTCAGAAAAAATCTGATAAATTCAAATAAATTCAGATAAATTGAGAAAAATCTGATAAATTCAAATAAATTCTAAAAAAAGTCTGATAAATTCTGAAAAAATCTGGTTAATTCTGATAAATTAAAAAAAATCAGATAAATTCGAAAAAAAATCAGATAAATTCTAAAATAAATCAAATAAATTCTGAAAAAATCTGGTTAATTCTGATAAATTCAGATAAAATCAGAAATTCTAATAAATTCAGATAAAATCAGATAAAATCAGATAAAAACAAAAAAATCAGATAAATTCGAAAAAAAATCTGATAAATTCGAAAATAAATCATATAAATTCTGAAAAAATCTGGTTAATTCTGATAAATTCAGATAAAATCAGATAAATTCTGAAAAATTCAGATAAAATCAGATAAATTCGAAAAAATCAGATAAATTTGAAAAAAATTCAGATAAATTCTGAAAAATTCTGATTAATTCAGATAAATTAAAAAAATCAGATAAATTCGAAAAAAATCAGATTAATTCGAAAATAAATCAAATAAATTCTGAAAAATTCTGATAAATTCAGATAAATTCGAAAAAATCAGATAAATTCGATATATCTGAATTTATCTGATTTTATCTGAATTTATCAGAATTTATCAGATTTTTTTTCTAATTTATCTGATTTTATCAGAATTTATCTGATTTTTTTTTATTTATTTGATTTTTTCGAATTTATCTGATTTTATCTGAATTTATCAGAATTTATCTGATGAATTTTCGAATTTATCTGATTTTTTCGAATTTATCTGAATTTATCAGAATTTTTCTAATTTTTTTTCGAATTTATCTGATTATTTCGAATTTATCAGAATTTTTCAGAATTTATCTGATTTTTTTTCGAATTTATCTGATTTTATTTTAAATTAGTTCAATCTAATTTAATAATTAGTTTATATTAATATTTAATGTAAATTAATTTAATCGTATTTAATAATTAATTCATATTAAAATTTAATTTAAATTAATTTAATCTAAGATCAGAATTAACCAGATTTTTTCAGAATTTATCTGATTTATTTTCGAATTTATCTGATTTTTTCGAATTTATCTGATTTTATCTGAATTTTTCTAATTTTTTTTCGAATTTATCTGATTTTATCTGAATTTATCAGAATTTATTTGATTTTATCTGAATTTTTCAGAATTTATCTAATTTTATCTGAATTAATCTGAGTTTATCTGAATTTATCAGAATTAACCAGATTTTTTCAGAATTTATCTGAATTTTTTTCGAATTTATCAGATTTTTTCGAATTTATCTGATTTTATCTGAATTTTTCATAATTTTTTCGAATTTATCTGATTTTATCTGAATTTTTCAGAATTTATCTGATTTTATCTGAATTTATCAGAATTAACCAGATTTTTTCAGAATTTATTTGATTTATTTTCGAATTTATCTAATTTTTTTTGAATTTATCTGAATTTTTTAATTTATCTGAATTAATCAGAATTTATCTGATTTTTTTTCGAATTTATCTGATTTTTTCGAATTTATCTGAATTTATCAGAATTTTTCTATTTTTTTTTCGAATTTATCTGATTTTATCTGAATTAATCAGAATTTATCAGATTTTTTTTCTAATTTATCTGATTTTATCAGAATTTATCTGATTTTTTTTTATTTATTTGATTTTTTCGAATTTATCTGATTTTATCTGAATTTATCAGAATGAACCAGATTTTTTCAGAATTTATTTGATTTATTTTCGAATTTATCTAATTTTTTTTTAATTTATCTGAATTAATCAGAATTTTTCAGAATTTATCTGAATTTTTTTCGAATTTATCTGATTTTTTCGAATTTATCAGAATTTTTCTATTTTTTTTTCGAATTTATCTGATTTTTTCGAATTTATCTGATTTTATCTGAATTTATCAGAATTTATCAGATTTTTTTTCTAATTTATCTGATTTTATCAGAATTTATCTGATTTTTTTTTATTTATTTGATTTTTTCGAATTTATCTGATTTTATCTGAATTTATCAGAATTTATCTGATGAATTTTCGAATTTATCTGATTTTTTCGAATTTATCTGAATTTATCAGAATTTTTCTAATTTTTTTTCGAATTTATCTGATTATTTCGAATTTATCAGAATTTTTCAGAATTTATCTGATTTTTTTTCGAATTTATCTGATTTTATTTTAAATTAGTTCAATCTAATTTAATAATTAGTTTATATTAATATTTAATGTAAATTAATTTAATCGTATTTAATAATTAATTCATATTAAAATTTAATTTAAATTAATTTAATCTAATTAAATTATTAACTTATAATAATATTTAATTTAAATTAATTTAATCTAATTTATTTTATATAGTACGTGTGTGTTATATTTTTTAATAATCGACTAGAAGGACAAAATAAAGATTATAATATTTATTATCTAATTACAAATAAATTAAACCCCCTACACGCTTCTGAGATTTGGAAATTCACAATATATGTAAGTACTCCTAAATAATTCAAACGCGCGTGTATAACCGTAGTGGAGGTGAGATCGAAGTGCACAGGTCCGACGCTGACAGTGGTCACCGGCGTTCTGAGTGCGTGCGGTAATGCTCCGTGGGAATTAAAATTCAATTAAAAATCATTAAATAAACTTATCGATAAAATACCTATATATAGCCATCCGTTTGAATGTTATGTATCAAATAAAGTACTCTAAATGTTTATTTTTGTCCTAGTTTTACAAATATTTAAATGGAAGGAAGAAAATTAGGCATATTTAAAAAAAAAAAAACTATCGAGAAAAAAAACAATTATCATGTTTCTGTTAATAAAGATCTCTTGTTCAAAGATTGAAGTTACACATACTAAAATATAAAGTAGTAGATCTTCTTAAAAGTTTGCTATATTAGGCTTTGAAAAACATACATTTCACTTACCATAGCGCCTTAATGTTTTGCTCTTACTTTTCTCACTTTAAAAAAATGTGAATGTGTTTTTTATTCCGCCCAGAGGGCCTATTGGCTAATAATAATTCTCACCCACTTCTATTGATGACAACTTCGATGTACATTGCTGCGTTTTTTTTAAGGTTTGTGCAAGTTATGTACCGATGTACCTACGCAATTTTGTCTATGGCTTCTAGTGTTTTACATGTCGTTTGGCGATAGCCAATAAGCCCTCTCACGGAGACAGTATCCTGCTGAGTTATTGCAGCATTAAAAGGGTATTGATGTGACGTTTTCATTTTCCAGGGAGTTCTCATTCCTGCCCGGCAAATCAGTGGAAGGATACGACGTGCTGTTTCACAGGCTGTATGAGACCGAGCCGTCCAAGTACTGCTTGGAAGCTGGCATCAAACTCATGTTCATGGCTATTGGTAAGTTTCTTCTAATAACTTGATTTTATACAGAGAACTAAGAAGACGAGCAAGACGCTCTCCAGCAGGGCCATTGTAATTTATAGCCACGAAGTTTGATGTCCACTTATTGTACATACATTACTGCGTTTGATATTTATCTCATCACACTGAAGGGGTTTAAGCAAGTAAGCGGACATCAAACTAAGTTATGAAGTAGCCAAAAGCCCTTCTGATAGTAAGAGATAACACTGCCCATAATTAATAATTAGTACAGTGCTACCCAGGATTTTACAATGATGTTAAATTATATACAGGTACACTGCGCCAACGCTTCTGACTTAAGAATCGATCAGATGTTAAGACTCTTCAGCCCAGTAAATTCACTAGTTACAGTGCCCTCCTACTGAAGCACAGTAATGTTTGCACATCACTGCTCAGTGCTTAGGCGGTAGAAAAACTGGCACTGTTGGAGTTCACCGAGCTTCAGATTCTTGACCTTCGTCATTTTATAAAAAATCTGACTACCTACTGGTGTATATTCGAGACCCTTCTTAAACTATATTTAGTTAATACTAAAATTAACTTGAATTACAATTTAGCTCCGTGACCTTCATATTGCTAAAAAAATATTCCTACCTTAATAAAAACAACATTGTGTTATTAGTTATTACATATCAAGTTCTCAAAAGTTCTTTAAAAAAAAGTAAATCTAATTTCACAAATAGGTACTACTTTTTGTTACTATACTAAAACTAGTATAATCTGGTTTAGAATCTGTGGTATTTAAACATTATTTTTTAACCTTTTGATTAATAAAATCTTATATAAATGCATCCATTATGTAGTTTTTAATTAAAATATGAATTCTTGTAATACACCGCAATAAATAAGGATATTCTCACGTCTAATATGTAGATATTTTTAAATTGATTATCTCGTAATCTCTTATTTCCGTCATTTGTGTGTTAATTCGGATTATTCTTTGTGTTTTTAAGGCTGTTTTACTGTGTGCTTTGTCTTATTAACATTTTATTATGGGCGTGAGCAGCGTTATTTCATACCATTAAGACGAGCTGGTGTGCCATAGAGACATTTCTTGAATTTGTCGTGTAATGTGTTAGTGGTTTACGCGACAAAATTGTTTTGTTTTCGTTAATAGTCACCAGAGGGCCTATTGGCTATTATTCTGTGGGTCACCTACCCACATGTAAAGCACTAGAATCCATAGACACACATCCGTACATTACTTGCTTAAACCTCCTTATTAATATGAGTACAATAACAAACGCAGTAATGTACATTCAAGTGGACAGCTCCAGTTTCAGTGTGGTCAGGTTAGTGGATGTGAATTAGCCAATAGCTCTGCAGGAGGAGGAAGGTGGGACATTGACATAGAAATATTTCTTGAATTTGTCGTGTAATGTGCTAGTGGTTTACGCGACAAAATTGTATTTTTTACGGTTAATTAACAGTAATAGTAACAGTCACCAGTGCACGAAAGCCAGGCCCTACCTGGTGCCTTGATGTCTACGGAACACCCCCAGGTTTTTAGTGGGTATACCCTCCGCCCATCTTCTGCGAGTGAGTCCCACATATCGCCCTTTTTTGTGACCCAGGAAAGTGCCATAGGCGCGGAGTGGTATGTGATATGTGGAACTCCCCTGCTCATTTTGTCTGGGATAAAAAAGGAGGTCTTATGCCGTACATTTTAGTTAATTTCTTGTAAATTGCCAATCACTCATTTGAATTGTTAAGCAACTCGACCTGCCATTTTCACCTTGAGACATAAACAATATTGTAAAATGGATTATGCAAAAGTAAATGTAGTTAAGTATCAAGTGTATTTAGTGTAACAAAAAGGTACACTTACTTAGGTGTACCTTTTATAATAACTTGTGGCTCGTCCCGACTTCGCATGGGTTGATAGATAGATATTATATAGAGTATTGGATAAAAAACGTGCAAGTAGTTTATATTTACAAAATAATATTATTCTATTTTAAGTCTCCATCGCCAAATAGAAAAATACCTCTTTGAGAAGAACTGTCAAGAAACTCAGAGTAGATTTTTTAAAATATGATTATGAAGTATTCTCTTAAACTGACAAAAATAAAATGTTCTAGAGTCATAGAGCGGTAAAAAAAAAACAAGTTTCTTAAATTTGTCGTGTAACGTGCTGGGGGCCTAGACAAGCGCCAATCGTTTGTCGCTATCGCTAAAAAAATGTACTGAGATGACATTCGTTATCGAAAAACAAACGAAAACGACTGTCATCTCAGTACATTTTTTATCGATAGCGACAAACGATCGGCGCTTGTCTAGGGCCCCTGGTTACGCGTAAAAATTGAAAAATGACTTTTTAAACTATGACTATGGATACTTTTTATATAAGACTGTAAGAACATTTTTTATGAGTTATATTATTACAATACAATACAATAATACTTTATTGCAAACCTGGTGACATGAAATTGTTACATAAGTAGACAATACACATAGAGCTAAAGGTATACAATCGGCGGTCTTATCGCATACAGCAATCTCTTACAGACAACCTGGTTGGAAGGAATAATGAGAACATGTATTATATATTAGTTATAGAGTCAGTTATAGAGTTATAGTTTTAGAGGGAGTGGAGGAATTTGGTGGATGTCTATGCCCAGGATGAGCAGTGGGACAGTTAAGACTAGAAAAAATGTATAATTTTCGCAATTTTTCCTTTATCTGTACTCTAAGGAGATGCTTCGTGCCAAATTTCAAGATTCTGAGTTCACGGAAAGTGCCCCGTAGGTTTTGATTTATTTGGTAATGTCGAAAATTTGCTGAAATTTGCGACATATTCGACTATATCTTTTGATTGCGTTGGCCTAGAAGTTTGAATTTTTCACAGCTCTAAGAGGCAATGGACCTTAGTATTTCCTATAAATTTCAGCTTGTTACCTCCACGCGTTCCTGAGAAAAAGGGTCTTGACAGACAGACGGACGGACGGACGGACGGACGGACACCGGACAACAAAGTGATCCTATAAGGGTTCCGTTTTTTCCTTTTGAGCTACGGAACCCTAAAAAAGAGTGATAGCGCGATAGTCAGTATTATAACCCAGCCCATAGTCTAGTATTGCTAAAATGATGATAATTATGAATGTTGTATTGTCATCCCGGAAGTCACAAAATTATCCAAACAACAAAGGTTAATGTTATTTAAAATGACGAGTATACATGGTTATCAAGCAAATCACAGATGATAGATAATAATATGTTTGAACATAATATGGTAGACCTTCGTAAGTAAGAGGCGTTGCATCATTTGCACGTATTTGCTTATTAACGTCGTTTGAACGTGATTCGCGACAGACATACCAACTAAGGAATGTTTATATAACGTGCTACAAAAACTTGTACAAGGGTTTAAAATAAATAAATATTTCAGAACATTTCACACAGCGCCACCTAACCCCAAGCTAAGCAACTTAATGCTTGTGTTATGGTGGTTAGGATAACGGATATAATACTTATATACTTTTCTTTTGTAAATACATACTACTTATAATAGATATTGAAACCACCCAGACCAGAAACAAATATCTGTGGATCACACAAACATTTGTCCCATGCGGGAATCGAACCCGCAACCTTCTGCGTTCCAGGCGGGTATTAGCCCACTGCGCCACAGAGGTCGTTTTTTAAAGTTCATTATAATATGTAGAACATTTGACCACGATCTAGCGTAATGTTAAGCGACGGAAGCGGCCGTAGATGGCAGAAGACTATACCTAGAAGGCGGGATATATCATATATCCCGCCCTGGCTTCACTGAACATCATGCCGGAACATGGTCACAATGACCGCTTGGAGACACGGTTTTGTCCAGTGGGTGGTAACTAGTCACGGCTGAAGCCTACCATCAGTACAGCGAGTGGAGTAAACAACATTTTTACAAGCTTTTATTTACTTTCACCTGTCTGTTGTCTGTTTGTCTGTAATCAAATTTTGGAAGTTTGATCCACTTCCCGATTTCTGATTGAGCTTAAATTTGGCGTGCATGTATAAATCGGATGACAATGCAATATCATATGACATGGAGCTGATCTGATGATGGAGCAGGAAGGTGGCCAATAGAAATATAATAATAAAATAATAAGAACTTCGTAATTAAACGACGCAACCCCATCGAGTTTGGGCTCATTTGATTCGTCTTGACGAGAACTTTGGTACTAATGGTAATAATAATAAAAGCTTGTTTTAAAAAAGTTTTTTTTAAATTTCACTTATAACTGTTCCAGACAAAGGTTGGATTCTTGGTAGTTCGAAAGTTCGAAAGTTAATTACTGGGCTAAAGAGTCTTAACATCTTATATGACTCTTGAGTGAGAAGCGTTGGTGCAGTGCTCCTAGAATTTCACATAATTGTGAAATCCTAGGTAACACTGTACTGATTATGGGCAGCCGTTATCTCTTAACATCAGGAGAGCGTCTTGCTCGTCTTCTACTTCATCACAAAAAATTAAATTCAAAATTAAATTAGTTCGAAGTGATCACTCACATAGGTTTTGATAAAGCTGCGAATTGAGAACGAAAACTGTTTTAGTAGGTACTATTTTAGCAAGAAGTAATAAGTAAAATTGTAAGTAATTTTCTTTTGGTCTCGATAAAAGTAGGTACCTGTTTTTATCTCATTTTTATGGCGATATTGAATGCAGATGCGTTCCGGGTTCAAAATACTTCGGAGAGACCGTGACCCCAGATTTTAACGTTAAAGTGCAGTCTAGTGTACTTGCATGTTTCGAAATAGTGTTTCGTTGTTTCCTTCTCAAAAATAACCTGATTCTTTAAAATGTTTTCCTTGTTTATGCAGCTGTTGCCGTGGTTACATCATTTTCAGCTAATGTGTTCTGTAACCCTTACGCCCCACTTTGTGGATAAAAGCATGCGCGCATTGTCAAATTCCCATTTAAAAATATTTGACGTTTTATTTTACTTGAGAATTTGATATGCGCATAAAGTGGAGCTGGCCCTTAACAGTACCTATGTCAATGTCCTACAATATATTCTGTACAATATTACACAGTTTTGCCTTTTTAATTTATTTTTTTAATAATTGTATCTTGAACATACTAGTAATAATATAACTGGTACAGTGATTTTGTGCGCCTTTTGCTTACGCCGGAAGAACTTTTTCTTCCTGAACTTGGGTCGGCCTTTCTTCGCCCTTGAGAACTGACATTTCATGTAATGAAGGTGTGCATTCTTTAAGAGCTGTTTACTTATTGACGTCATTGCCCTTGTTTGGCTACGAAAAGGATGTTCACTTACACCATGACAATAATTCACTTATCCCCATCTCATACTAGCTGCGCCCAGCGGTTTTACCCGCTGTACTGTAAGCCTATGTGTTTTCCAGAGTCTAAGCTATCTCTAGACCAAAATTCAGCTCAATCTGTCTCCACGTTTAAGCGTTGAACGGATTTTGATCTAGTTTTTTTTCTTTGAAAGTAGAGTTAGTCGAGAGTGTTCTTAGCCATGTTTGGTGAAAATCAGTCCAAGATGGCCGCCGCTACAAGATGGCGGATAACTTTTTTCTTCCACGACCCCATCATATGGGTATCAAATGAAAGGTCATGACTAGTAAAATACAACGCACTATAAGAAAATTTAAATCCAAGATGGCCCCCACCACAAAACCGCGAATTACATATTTTGAAAGCGTTGCGTTGGGGGTTTTTTAAATTTTTAATTTAATTTACTTGTTGTTAAATCTGATAGATCCTATGTATTTCGTTTCGTCATAGATAATACTTAGTGTGTGCCCTTATACATGAGTGTAGGCAGGCGCGGATCCAGGGGGGGGGGGGGGGGTCATGACCCCCCAAAATCCTAGTTGGAAAAAAAATCCGATCATATCAACTGGTTTTACGCTACTTTCATTGTTAGAATTAGGAAATTTTCTTTTTGCGAGCTTTACGTACAAGTTCATAAAATTGTTTCGCTGTTTTAATTTTTTTTTTCCAAGCATCTTTTTTTTTCAGTCCTCTCCTACGAATTATCCGTAGGTTCTCGTAGCAAACTGCACAGTATCTTTCATATGTATTTAGGAATAATTGGATTATATTAACTGCTGCAAGCTGCTTGCATGTATAATAGTATTTTTTTGGCTCGCAGCGAGCTGCTCCCGTTCTATAAATAAGAATATTTAATTTTCATACTGCTCAGAGCGAGTGAAACTCAGATAATTCGTCCTGAAAGATTCAAAATTTTCTCGGCAGCTCGCGCATCATTTGTGCTAAAAATTCAAAATTTTCTCGGCGCTCGCAGCTGCCTGCTCGCGCTCTATAAATAAGAATATTTAGTTTCCTTACCACTTGGAGCAAGCTAAACGCACATCATTCGTACTGAAAATTAAAAATTTTCTCGGCGCTCGCAGCGAGCTGCTCCCGCTTTTATAAGTAAGAATATTTAGTTTCCTTGCTACTCGGAGCAAGCAAAACGCGCATCGTTCGTACTGAAAAATTTAAGATTTTCAAGACTACGCAGAAACGAGTCTCCAAAAAAATTCTTAGTTTGAAAAAAATTCTAGCCGATGACCCCCCCCAAAATTATGGTCTGGATCCGCGCCTGAGTGTAGGTAACTAATTCGTATTCAAGTCGTGCCCACGTCAGGCGTGCAATAAAATATTAATGACTTTCTCTCATTGAATGTTGCGGACTGACCGCAAACAGCAACTGACGTAACACAATAATATTAGTCCCAATGATTTGCGCGCCATTTGATAACCTATGACCTATTATGACCTATGTAACTTGGTCTTGATCTGAGAACATAACATTTAGTAACATAAAAAAAAGAATTTACCAAATTCGAGCTCGCTTCGCTGGGCGAGATGGGGCGATGATATCCGGAGGGTCGCTGGGGGTGGGTGGAGAAGAAAGACGGAGGACCGAGTTGAGTGGCGTGCCATGGGGGAGGCCTATGTCCAGCAGTGGACAAACATCAGCTGATGATGATGCGAACTCGCTTTAATATAAGACGGCAAGAACATAGATCTAGCACGCATTGATCAGCCGTTCAATTAACAGCCTACCCTCTTTACTAAACGGCGCTGTCCAACCAACTTCCTGAATGATGTTCAGACATTTGATCAAACAGCTAGGCAAATGACTGACAAATATTTTTATTTAATAGTCTGGTGGAGAGACGAGCTCGACTCCTACCTTAAGAATTGGCCCCAGACCGCTACCCAAAGGAAGGAGTGGAAAGAGAGAAGGGAGGCCTTTGCCCTGCAGTGGGACGATACACGCTAAAAATAATAATAAATAAATAATAGTCTTCGTCGTTTTAATATTCGAAATATGTTTAATCTTAATTTATTTGAAATTTATCGAGTTTTAATTAATGTTTGTTATGTGCCTCAAAATTTGAGATAATGTCCTCAAGAATCTTAATGTTACGATGAAAAAATACTTATAATATTTTTTGTTTGAAACGGCTAACCTACTTCCCCTTTCGTCTCATTAAAAATGTTGAAGTTTTTTTGGTACAGATCTGTAATTAGCATTGAAAACATTATTATGAATTAATACGAGAACTTCACGTGTACTATTTTTTTTTTTTTTTTTTTATGTGATGAAGTAGAAGACGAGCAAGACGCTCTCCTGATGTCAAGAGATAACGGCTGCCCATAATCAGTACAGTGTTACCTAGGATTTCACAATTATGTGAAATTCTAGGAGCACTGCACCAACGCTTCTTACTCAAGAGTCATAAGATGTTAAGACTCTTTAGCCCAGTAATTTTACTAATTATTTTTGTACCTACCTAGGACCTTGGTAGGGAGATATATATTATTATGATTATATGGCAAATTGTAAGAAAAACATGATTCTGTTTTGCCATTATTAACTCTATATATTGCTTTATTTATATCCTTATAGTGCTGCACGATTGAATCATTTGCCAGTGAAATAACGAAGTAGGTACATTATCTGTTTCCAATTATTTTTATATATTTTTCATGTAAGGATAATTTAACTATTTAGGTATATGCCAGATTTAATATATGAGAAAACGTTAAAAATCCGCGGCGATGTGGGATTCTGACAACTTTCTTCACCCCCCTCGACAGTGTGGGCCTATATTTTTAGGGCTTTCTAGGGCACACTTTTTTTATTTTGTTAATCTAAATAAATAATAGTTTTTTAAGTACGAGTATACAGTTACTCAAATACTTAATCTGCGTTATTAACAAATTATAAATATATATTTTTCGTACCGTTAAGCCGTTGGCATAATATTAAAATAATTAATTCTATTTTCGACCTTTATTTTAAAAAAAAATCTTATTATTGTTACTGGGTGGTAGACATGTGCGCCGATTATAAAACGACCGGCGGCGGCGTCTGGTCGAAAAATGACCGGCGGCGGCGGCGTAATCGGCGTGAAATCGGCGTGGGGGTAAAATTCAACAAAAATCTAAATAAAGCGTGCTAAATCACATTTCTTGAATATCATTTGTTATATGAAATGAAATTAGCCGTTATTTTGCGGAAATCTATGATAATTATTAATTAAATATCAATAAACAGTGGAAATAATAGGAATTCCGCTCCAACTTGACGCTAAAGAGGTGGCGAGGAATTTAAACGATACACTATGTGATGAAAATAACTAGTTTATTATATTATTCCGTGGAAGTAAAACGAACATTACGTTGGTCCAATTCAATGTAATTTTCTCAATAAGACATAAACAAAACATATTCCATATTCAAACATATAAAACGAGTAAATTAATATAAAGGTTAGTTTGAACTACAACAGAGGTCTAACACTGGCCCTCAAACTAAACTTACTATATATCAAACATTAACCAACTACATTACTATTTAACCCAAGTTGGTTAACACATTTACGCGTTTTATCCCCGCTAAGAGGTTTAGTTAATACGTCCGCCATCATATCATTCGTACACATATATTGCAGATCAACAAACCCTTGCTTAACAATGTCTTGTACGAAATGATGACGAATGTCAATATGTTTCGTTCGGGAGTGATACATCGAGTTTGTTGCCCTGGCCAACGCAGATTGATTATCATTATAGATACGTACAGTAACGTTAACGCCAAGACATTCATGCATAAAACTCCTTATAAACAAAGCTTCCTTACAAGCATCTGATAGACCTAAGTATTCCGCTTCCATGCTTGAAAGTGCTACTGTTTTCTGTTTCCTGCTTTGCCAGCTGATAGCACAGTTACCAATCTTGAAGATGTAACCAGTAAATGACTTCCGGTCCAGCTCATCAGAGCCCCAGTCTGCATCTACATATCCACTGACAGACAAACCACTCTTTTTATAAGTTAAACAATGGTTCAGTGTACCTTTCAGGTAACGTAATACTCGCTTCGCAGCCTTCCAGTGATCCTCTCCGTAGCTTTCGTTAAACTGGCTGAGGACACTCACTGCGTGCGAAATGTCCGGTCTTGTACAAACAGCTATGAACATCAGACAACCCACCAACTCTCGGTACTGCAAGTTTTCACATTTGGAGTCATTTTTCAACAGTTTCAAACCACACTCCATTGGGGTAACAGCCGGTTTACACTCGGCCATATTAAACCGTTGTAAAACATTTTTAATGTAACTTGACTGATCCAAGGTGAAACCACCTTCTTCCTTTCTACAAAGTCTCATGCCGAGAAAGTGATGCGCTGGCCCTAAATCTCTCATATCGAATTGAGACATCAGCTGTTTCTTGATTGTAGACTTATCAATCTCATTATTTGAAAATAAGATGATATCGTCAACATACAGACAAATAAAACTCAAACCTCGAGCAGTATTTCTCATGAACACACAAGGTTCCGACGAAAACTTCTTAAATTTCAGTTTTCTTACTAATACGTCATTTATTTTGTCATACCAACTTTTGGACGCTTGTTTAAGACCATAAATTGCCTTATTTAGGCGATATACTTTTGTAGGATTCCTCTTGTCACGAAATCCTTCTGGTTGCTCCATATAAATGGTTTCAGACAGATCACCATTTAAAAACGCTGTCTTAACATCAAGATGATCCGCCTCCATGTTATGTTCAGCGGCTAGAGCAAGTATTGTCCTTACAGTTGAGTATCTGACTACAGGTGAGTACGTCTCAAAATAATTTTCTCCATACCTTTGTGTATAGCCCTTGGCTACCAAACGAGCTTTAAATCTCAAAACTTCACCATTAAGTCCTCTTTTCTTCTTAAACACCCATTTACTCTTCACAGTCTTTTGTCCTGCCGGTAAATCAGTCAGTGTCCAACATTTGTTGACAATAAATGACTTGTACTCATCGTCCATCGCCTCTCTCCATTTCGCAGATTCCTCGCCTTCCAGCGCCTCCTTCACAGTGAGTGGCTCGTCGTCAGCACGATCTACTTCAGCCACGAAGATGCATTGTGATGCCAGCTGAGCGTTCTCGTCGTATTCCAACGACTCGTACGACGACGATTCATCTGGAATATAATTTTCATCGCGAAAATCATCTGTTTCACTACTGTCAGTAACATCTAGAGACATATCTCTACTTCCATCTGCCTGCCCAACTGATTCATCAGCTCCAGCATTACTTGGAGTTATAGAATCATCATTTGAATCTAAATGTGCAGGGTCTACTACACTAACAGGCTGACAGTTACATTTAGATGAAGAGATGTGGACAAGTACATCACGTTCTTTTAAAGAACCGTTATCCTTCTCAGGACGATAGAAAACATTTTCCAGAAATGTTACATTTCTGGCCTTCGTTATGCATTTCATGCTCGTAGGGTCAATGAACCTATAGCCCTTGGTGTCTTGACAATATCCTACAAAAATGCACGGTTTAGTTTTTGCATCAAACTTCTTTCTGTTTTCTATCCGTATATGAGCCATACATCCAAATACTTTAAGGTGAGTTAGATGTACCTTTTGTTTGGACCATTTTTCTTCGGGCGTAGTTCCTCTAACAGCTTTCGTAGGGGACCTATTTTTCAAATATACGGCGGTGTTTACAGCTTCCGCCCAGAAGCTTTGATCCAGCCCGGCACCAAGAAGCATGCACCTGGCTTTCTCCACGATGGTGCGGTTGGCTCTCTCTGCCACACCATTCTGTTCTGGCGAGTGAGGAACAGTCGTCTCATGGCGAATACCGTGTTTCTTTAAGAAATTCTGAAAACGAGTATTAATAAATTCAGTGCCGTTATCGCTACGAATGCTTTTCAGTGTTTTCCCGGTCTGATTTTCAACTAAAGCCTTAAACTCCATGAATTTAGTAAAAGCTTCATCTTTAGTTTTCAGAAAATAAACAAAAGTCTTTCTCGAAAAATCATCTATAAGTGAAAAGAAATATCTTGAACCACCAATCGATTTTTCCGGCATGGGCCCGCATAAATCCATGTGCACTAGCCCTAATATCTCAGTCGCACGACTGAAAGACTTTTTCGGGAACGGTAATCTAATTTGTTTACCCTGAATGCAAGAAATACAAGACTCGAACGTAGAAGTATCGTAATCTATTCCAGAGTTCATACCTTTTAGGACTTGCATACTACGCACGTTAAGGTGACCTAGTCGTTTGTGCCACTCTACTTGTGACGCCTTTTGGGTTTGTGATACATCCTCTTGCACCGCTGGCGAAGCTTTTGAGCCTGTTTGACTCTCCATCGACACAGCCTCGTTGCATTCTGTAAAAGCTGAACAATTATTATGCCCTACAACTGATGTATCACTCCGCTCAGACTCTACAGTTTCAAGCCTATACACACCACATTCGCGTTTAGCTGACGCTATCAAGGTATCATTTTTATATATTTTACAATTTTCATCTATAAAAATAACTCTGAAACCTTTCCTTGTCAAAGCACTGACAGATAACAAATTGGTTGCCAAATTTGGCACGTAATAGACATTACTTATTGTCTTTACACTATGCTTTAAGGTTACTATCACATTGCCGCGACCGCGAGTAAAGAGTTTTTCACCATTCGCCACTTTCACTTCAGTTATGAAACCAGGCACAAAATCAGTGATCATGTCCCTGTCGTTACACATGTGGTTGCTGGCACCGGAGTCGACAATCCACACATCCTTACGCACGCACGTCGATAATGCAGTTAACATCGCCTCTCCGTTACTATTCTCTTTCTTGTTACTTGCTCCCCCCTTGCATTGTTTTGATGTGTGTCCTAACTTCTTACACTTGAAACATCTTATTTTCTTATGTGAAACAAGCGCTGTTGTTGAGCCTTCTTCATTTTTGTCACCGCGCCGCTGTACTTCCTGCATCAATTTTGCTTTTACAATTTCACTTGATAGTGAAATGTTTGAGTTTTCTAGTGCCATGATTAAGGGATCATATTCGGCAGGCAAACCGCTCAACATTATAACCGCGACAAAATCATCATCAAGAGGTGACTGAATGTCGCTCAATTGTTGACTCACATCACAAATTTTTGCAATATACGCCTCCATGTCTTTGAAGTCACTCAATTTGGTGGCAAACAATATTCTGAGGAGACTCAGTCGTCGCGTAAGGCCTTTATCCTCATAAGCCTTTTTCAAATTGGACCAGGCTTCACGGGCTGTCTCCGCCTTTCGGACATGCATGTATGCAGCTGGCTGTACTGACAAACAAATTTTTGCCAGTGCTTTCAACGACCTTTTCTTAAAATTTGGGTCTTTTTCAGCACTTTCAGCCTCATCCTCGGAGATAACATCCCACAGGTCTTCATGTATGAGCAGCATTTTCAATTGAAACTTCCAGTTTACATAATTTTCATACCCTTTTAATTTTTCAATTACTGGTATAGCTGCTTCTGCAGGATTACCTGCTGTTGAAGCCATGTTCTCGTGAAAGGACCATAACCTGATGAAAATAACTAGTTTATTATATTATTCCGTGGAAGTAAAACGAACATTACGTTGGTCCAATTCAATGTAATTTTCTCAATAAGACATAAACAAAACATATTCCATATTCAAACATATAAAACGAGTAAATTAATATAAAGGTTAGTTTGAACTACAACAGAGGTCTAACACTATGTAATAGTGAGCATTAATTCCAACATCTAATGCACCACCCAACCTTTCGCATATGCCTGCATTAAGGGTTAATAACTAATTGTTCTTCAAGCTCCTGGAATGGCAAGAACTTGGCATCAATATCAACGGCGAATACATCACTCACCTTCGATTTGCCGACGACATCGTAGTCATGGCAAAGTCGATGAAGGAACTCAGTATGATGCTCGCATCATGCTGAGTTCCTCAGTTGAGTCATCGAGATGACCTCAACCGAGCTTCCCAACGGGAGGGCTTAAAAATGAACATGGACAAGACGAAGCTTATGTCAAATGCCAATGTTGTGCCCACCCCAGTATCTGTTGGAGGCTCGGTACTCGAAGTCGTGGACTCATATATCTATGACAAGTAGACCAATTAGCTAGGTCCAATATTAAGACACAGGTCAACCGCCGAATCCAACTCGGTTGGCCAGCGTTCGGGAAACTACGCAACGTCTTTTCGTCCAACATACCTCAGTGCCTCAAGACGAAAGTCTTTAATTAATGTGTGTTACCGGTGATGATTTACGCACCGAAACGTAGTTTTTCACTATTGGCCTCATCTCGAAGCTCAAAGTTGCACAGCGAGCTATGGAAAGGGCTATACTCGGGGTTTCTCTACGCGATCGAATCGGGAATGAAGAGATCCGTAGGCAAACTAAAGTCACCGACATAGCCCAGCGGATTAGCAAGCTGAAGTGGCAATGGGCAGGCTACATAGCGCGTAGAGCGGATGGCCGATGGGGTCGAAAAGTGCTCGAGTGGAGACCACGGACTAGCAAACGCAGCGTAGGACGTCCACCCACAAGATGGACAGTCGACCTTATAAAGGTCGCCGGAAGACGCTAGATGCAGGTCGCTTCCAATCGTACCGATTGGAAGCCAAGAACCATATGGAAGTCCAAGAGGCCTATGTTCAGCAGTGGACGTCTTTACGACCCCAACGGCCATCCGTTCTACGTGCTATGTGGCCAGCCCATTGTCACTTCATTTTGCCTATCATCTGGACTATGTCAGTGTCCTTAGTTTGTCTATGGATCTCTTCATTCCTGATTCGATCGCCTAGAGAAATCTTGAGTATAGCCCTCTCCATAGCTCACTGAGTGACTTTGAGCTTTAAGTTGAGGCCAATAGTAAAAGATCACGGTTCAGTGCCGTAGGTCAACATGATAACTCACATTGATTGAAGACGGTTTGTTGAAACTTAGACTAGACTCCTACAGGGACTTACAACGACGACGGTGATGAAAACTGCTGCAGATATTGTTACGATAAAAATAGTAAACAACGAGAGACCTTACATGTTTTTTCGCTTCTACACAAAGCGTCCTTAGAGACATGACTCGCCGACCGTTCGTTGTAATATGGGGAAGGGAGATTTAATATAAAATCAGTGTTTGTGTAGGGATCATTCCGGAATGTTCAGCGGTTGGTGTTACGTTGGCTGTTTTTCTTTTTTTCTTGGGATATGTGGGTCAACCTCGTTAATAACCCTGGATGAAACACACCCTGTGGGGGATACCCACTAAAAAAACTCTATCGCCCTAGTGCCGGGGTAGCGGGAACGGCGAAGCACTCATCCACAGCCCCGACGGCGTTAGTACTTAATTGACAGAAAGACCCCACCCTCCAAAGCGCACCACCTCTTGGGTCGGTTTGTCAGCAACGAGTAGCCCTGTACTTCGCCTAGACCTTGGTAGAGGGATGGAGAAGGGCGTGGAAGATGCTTCTCCGATGCCCCCTTGGGGAGGGAGAATGGGAGGTCGAGGGTGAACTCCCGTTCGCGTTTCGCGATCCCTTTTTGCGATAGTGTCCTCTCGCAGAATAAGACCACGGCCTGCCAACTGCCTACCATGGCTACTTCCGTGTTTGATAGTGAGAGTTCCGCCCCCATAACTGCGATGAGGGTACGGTACTCACTGACCAATGCTGGGCACGCGTATCCACTCCGCAACCACAGAAGGCAAGCAGGGGTCTGTACTCTGCCGGCTACGTGATGCATTCAAGTACTTTCCGAAGCATCCGTACCCGCAAAACACCTGCACGAGCCTGAAGGTCAACGACCCGTGCGCTCTATCCATCCACCGCTGGAGTAGCGGACGGATCAGGCGGGGAGACAACCGGGCAAAGTGCTCCCGGAAATTGCACCGCCCATCGAGGACGAGTCCAAGATATTTCAACGAGGGCTCGACCGCAATGTTATGTGACCTTGGCGTTATGTTGGACTGTGGACTTCACAGCGACAACGATCAAGGCAAGTCCACACAGCGACAACGATTGCCAACGAATCCCATCAACTTCTATTCTATTCTACTACTTGGGTAGCAATAGCAACAGTTAGTGGTAGCTGCGTGTTGACCCGAGACCCCGATTAGTTAATTTTTTTCCGTTCTTTTACATACATTTGTAGGTGGACATACCGTATAAATTTATATTTAACCCCGTTCAAGTCGTTTAAATTTATGTGGGACTTTTCTTGTGTCTTCACTTATTTTATTTCGATGATAATGATGATAACAATATTTTAATAACGTTAATAAAGTGAAAAAAAAGTCACGCCGATTTCACGCCGATAAAATGACCGGCGGCGGCGGCGTGACCAAAATGACCGGCGGCGGCGGCGCGGCGGCGCGGCGCACACGTCTACTGGGTGGTAAACTAGTTAATTTTTATATCCGTTAATTTGTATGATCATTTAAATGTCAGATATGTCATAATTGGGGGTTATTATTGAAATATGAATAATGATTATTTTATTACTTGGTATAAAAAAGATTAATTTTATTATGCAACTAACTGGTTATAATATATTAATATAGTGTGAGATTAAATCTGTATTTTATCCATAAATATGGATAAAATACGGATATATATTTTATATATAAATGCGAATATGTTTCTATCTGTCTGAAACCGTTTTACGCCTAAACCACTGAAGCGATTTAGATGACATTTGTAATCGATATAACTACTAGGCACTAGGTCAAGTCTTGAAAAAGGATATAGGATAGTTTTTGTCCCACTTATATCCCTTTGGATAACTATTTTCATCGCGGGTAACACCGCGGGTTGTTACTACTATTTTTTAAATTAATTTAGGTAGTTTCTAATGATTAAGCGGATTGTCTTTGGAATTACTTAACGAAAAATGATAAGATTGATAAGATTCAGCTCTTTCGTTATTTTAGGTAATTTTCTTCCTATATTACTTACCCACGTAAATAACGGAAGTAAATGAGGGTATGCATATGTATATTTGCAATATGTAAATCAATTAAAATTAATATATTCGGCACTTGCGAGTAACAAGATTAGTATTATAACGACAAGCTGAACAAATACAAACTAAAGTCGGATCACTAATGAACCGTGACTTTTACCGATGCATGTATGTAGATAGTTTATTATCTACTGCTACCGAAAAACAAAGAATATTGGAAATATTATGTTAAAAAATCCAATCTAAAGTTTGAATAAAATAAAACTTAACAAATCATTTCTACGATTTTTATACATTAGGTATAATTTATACATTAAAAATCTTAATGGGGTTCACCGAATGCATCTACTTACCAAGTTTCAACAGTATAGTTCTTATACTTTCGGAAAAAAGTGGCTGTGACATACGGACGGACGGACGACAGACATGACGAATCTATAAGGGTTCCGTTTTTTGCCATTTGACTACGGAACCCTAAAAATGTACGTTCGTTTGGCGTCACCCTTTCAACATACTCGGTAATCGTTAGTCAGTTTTATAATTTTAATTTTTAAATACATATTAATTTTCTTTTAAGTACCTAGGTAGGTACGCATAAAACATCGATATTTAATTTAATATAATGCGAAAGTAGGTAGGTATGTATGATATATTATTGAAATAAGATTGAAGTATTCCGTAAAAAACAAAATGCTTGTAATAAATAATACGAAAATTTTTCCTTAATGTTTTTTTATTTCTGAGAGAATGAGGTAAGTAGGTACTAGGTATTAACGTATTGCGTAAAAGTACAAAATAACATTATATAAACTTAGGCAACTTAGGTATTATTGTAGGATAGTGATCCTACGGGTGCCTACTTACCCCCCCTGTTACTAGGAAATTACTGAGCTAAAGAGACTTTACCTACTATAGAGTACCTAGTACCTACATCTAATATGTCTCTGGATGGCGAGAGGACTTCGTTATTATAAAAAACATAACACTGCGACTTTATTATTTATTTTTATTTATGTATACTTTTTCTTGTCATCTTACAGTCTATAAGTTGAAGAACGTAGAAAAACCTCCCACTCTTCGAACTCGCATAAAAATCCCGGTTTTTTTTTTTTTTTTTTTTTTTTTTTTTTTTTTTTTTTAATAATTTATTCTGACCATGGATACAAGTCCTTCAGTCGAAATCTTTATAATTTTAAGTTCATTGTTTATTCGATAAAGAGTGGGCGTTTATCGAATCACATCGATTCATTTTGTGACGATTCTTGAAAATAGCAGACTGTTGAACTTTTTTCCATTCTTCGACAGTAAGTCACATTCACAAACACTCAACGTTTATTAAACCCACTATTAATACGCGTTTAGCACTTATTGCAAAATTATTATACAAGAAAGCAAAAAATTTCATCCGCTTTCCAAAAGCGCGGCAAAATGAATCTAAAAATCCCGGGAACATTTTAGTGATGCCACTCGCAGAAAATCTACTAAAATGGTAATTTTATTTTTTCCAGATACGTGTCTCAGCAAAAGAGGCCCGCAACCGGGTTACATCTTCTTATTTGACATGCGAGGTGTGAAATTCGGACATTTGACCAGAGTTAGCTTATCGTAAGTATTAAAAATTTATTATTTACTTGTAAAAATAAGATTTGCCGTCTTTTCCAGTTTTTCATGTTAAATGTTGTAATATGTAACTGTTGAAAGATATTAATATATTAATGTTTTTAGCTTTCAAAAGGATAAACAAAGGTAAAAGGCGTGCAATCATTTACATTAATTATATTATCATCATCTTTTATAATAAGACTTATTTGTATCCAATAAAATAAATATATAAATGAGGGCTGTAAAGGGCATATAATGAGGCCGAAAGGTTATCCATACTCTTCGCTAGTCGCATAGTAACTCATTACAATTAAGTTTTATTTTTCATAGTCGTAACTAGTTTTTTAAATTGCCAGTTTTATATGAATCGATATCATAAATCATAACCTACCTCTATGCTATGTTAAGTAAAAAATTAATATATTATTTTTTGCTTGAAATAATAAACATATTATTTTCGTAAGTCAAGGTCGGGGGCCAGAGATGTTATTTTATTAAAATTAAAAGCATGTTTTGGGATAAATATTATTTGTTATAAATCGATCAAAATTTTATTTTTAATGTTGGAAACGTTCTACTATATAATGTTATTATTATATTTAACACTATGTATGTAATGTATAGGTACTGTAGACAAAAACTAAATGCAATTTTATCACTGAATATTCTAAAATTGTTTAAACTTAAATATCACCTTTTAACAGATAGAGGTAGATTTTTGATGGATTGATATTTACATTCTCGTCTCATCGACTCATTTTCTAATCATATCGTATCACTTTTTTGTGATGTTTTATTATGAATGTAAAAATCGAAAGTATAAACATGTGTACGTGTTTTCGCTTCTAAATTGTTATCTCATCACGTTTATCGGCTGAACCAATTAAAAAAAAAATTAATACATATGTAACCTTAGAGACGAATAAAGATTTCTCAAATTGGTTCAGCCGAGTAATCGGTGAATATTAATAAATATACTCGTACTTAGAATATCAGATGAATGGAAACCTTTTCTTCTTTTAAAGAAATCTATCAATAACCTTGCAGATCTCTTCGCAAGTACTTCCAGTACGTGCAAGAAGCGTTGCCGGTGCGTATGAAGGCGATACACGTGTTGAACACCGAGCCTGTGCTCGACAAGCTGCTGCTGCTCATCAGACCCTTCATGGAGAAGAAGTTCTTCGATATGGTGAGTATTCATCAACTTGGCATCACTTGACTTAGCACCTGAGCCCAAGTCGCTCAGACGTCGGAACGCGTGGAAAAGATTTCTCGTGCGAATGTAAGATGAAAGCGGCTAGTGTAATTACTGGGCTAAAGAGCATTAACTTCTTATGACTCCTAAGTTAGAAGCGTTGGTGCAGTGTAAATCCTGGGTGGTACTGTACTGATTATGGCCAGCGTTATCTCGTAACATCAGGCGAGCGCCTTGCTCGTCTTCTTACTTCGCATAGATTAATGGCATAGCCAAATGTTAGCCAAGGACAAAATATTATAATTTACCCTTCATTATTATGCAATAATGGAATCAACAACAACACAACATACTAAAACAACACACATTACACATCATTGTTGTACACTGTGTACATTTAGGCAAGGGCTACTTTTATTGACTTTAAGAGCTAGTCAATCTTTAGCTTCAGCTAGTAATTTCAGACTAAGTAAGCATTTCCAATTTCCGCCATTGATCCAGATTGACCTTATTAATCGAAACAATGGTAAATTGTATATTGTGTCCCAACACCAACAAACAATACTTCGATTGTTTTGAAATATTCGCATGGCATAATTTAATTGTTTCAATACTCTTGATGGAGCATTTCTCTTCAACAGGTAAGTCGAACAATATTGCATTTCCTTTAAACATATAAAGGGTAATGGCTATTAATATCCACTGAATGAATTGGGTTGACATTTCACTAAGCGGTCATTGTGACCGTGTTCCGGTATGATGTTCAATGAGGCCTGGGAAGGATTTATCTCTTCTTCTGGGTATAGTCTGCTGCTATCTACGACCATATCGGCGTTTAACATCACACGAAATCGTGGTCAATGGCTAACCTATAATGAATTATAAATTATGACCCATTAAAAAGATATTTTAATATCGGCTTTGTTTTTATTTTTGTCTTTAACTCTGCCGCTTCAAAACCATTTTCAAAAACATTTTTGATTGTAAAGAAATACACGAGAACCTTCTTTCAGATTTGTATGATAACATTTTTAGTCTGTTTTTTTATTACAAATATTTAATTATTCAGAGTTGTTGTACACACTTTTTATCGAGCGATATTATCATAGTTTATGTTTATTTAATTTGTATGTTGTTGTGTTTTTGCACAATTTTATAAACTTTTAATTATAATTGTTGTAACTTATTAGTCGTAAAAAATTGAACAATCGTTATTTACCTTTTTTATACCATAAAAAATTATCTTACAACTATAATATTTTTAATAAACAATGTAACATGCAATCATAACAAATTTATCTTAATATATAAAAGAAAAAAGAGACTAATTGACTAACTAGTCTATCAACTCACAGCCCAAATCGCTGTTCGAATTAGGTAAAAAATTTGGAATACTGATAGGTCACATGTCGTAGACCTTCGTTAAGAATGGATTTGTTCACACTACTAAATCTAGTCGCTAATAATTAAATATAACGTTTACGAAATTTTATTTTGAATGGAAAATTCACTGAATACATCAACACGTCAATAATTAACTTTACACTTTTATATAATTATATACAGTTTTAATATTCAAGGCTTCGATTTACGAAACAAAGTGACTATCAAGTAGTTTTAAATCATATTATATTTATTAATTATTAATGTGCGTTTAAGAGGAAAATAAACTGCTTATTTATTAATGAGATTGTATTGTACTATTTTTGGGATATGTTTGTTTAAAAATAATTTATTATAATAATATTAGGAAGTAGCGTATTTTAGCAAATATTTTTAAATCAATTTAGCAGCTAAGTTAATTAGTTAAACACTGAGTGACACTGTGTCTGTATGAGCAATAATGATGCTAACCATCTGACTCCTGATATTATAATGTTTATTTTGTCACTCATTTTCATAAAAAAATATATCTTACTAATATGTATTATAAACGTGAAAGTGTGAAAAATGTCTGGATGTATGTTTGTTACTCTTTCACGCCTAAACGGGTGGATCGATTATGCTGAAGTTTGGTATAGAGATAACTTAGACCTTGAAATAACACTAAGGCTAAAGTACAGCGGGTAAAACCGCTGGGCGCAGCTAGTATGTTCTAGTTTCTCAAGGATTAAAACTAATTTCTTTGTATTTTTTTTCTATTTTGCTTCCTGTCTTTTTCCCAATATCTCTTTTTAGGTCGACACAACACGTCTTTCTCATCCATTCACTTCTCAAGCACGCGTATATATATTCTTTCACACATTTATTGATCCAAACCTTTTTTATTCCAGCTAAAATTCCACAACAAAAACGAAGATCTAGAGAAATTCTACGACACAGTGATCCCTAGGTCTAGCCTGCCCCCAGACTACGGTGGCACCCTTCCCGACACACAAACATTACACAAGAAATGCATTCAACAAGTACAAATGATGGAACCCTACTTCAAATTCGAAGAGGAACAGAGAATAGCCGCCCTCCCAGACAAGAAACGCGAAAAGGCAATGGAGCGCGCGTTCAAAAATCTCGACATAGATTAATTTTTACGTAAGTACTTAGAAAAGTTTTGGCTGGAGTTATAGTATAATCATTATTTGTGCAATCTATATTATGCGTTTATTCCCAGTAGTTACTCTAGTCAATTCCTTTAAAGAAAGTAATGGGACTTTTCTTCCCATTAGTTCGAAGAAGACCTATTAGTTTTTTTATCCCATTAGTTATTTTTAATAATGGGACTTTTTCGTCCCATTAGTTCGAATAAGTCCCATTAGTTCATTTGAAGGGATTGTCTAAAGCTACTGGGAATAAACGTTATCATAAAAATATTTTTAGATGTGACAAAATCTTATGACAAAATTGTAAGACTTGAAAGTACCTATTTGTGTAGTTAGCTATTATAAGTACATGTGGTGTCGTACATTTGATCTAGCCTTGTAGATTATGTTAAATATTTTCATAAATATTAAATTGTAAAGTTTTTACTTTTGAAGGCTTATAACGCTGAAAGAAATTGTCTAATAATTTGATCCATGTTTTTATTATTTTACATATATAGGACAATAAAAATGTAAAAAATAGTATTCAAGGCAATAGACATCCATCACCCTCCATTAATACCAACACACATTGCCATGGATTATAAAAATGTAATATATATTATATATAAATAAAAAATACTCATAACCTAAATGATCTTACAACAAAGTGTTTATTTGATTATTCATCTTAAAAATGTCAAGAGCTACAATGCCAGTGACATATCATACAGCTGTAAAAATATAATAATCTGAATTTTCACAGCATACCGCGATTTAATACCTCTATTAATATTCAGCTTTATCTGTATAGTAGTTTTGGCTTGAAGAATTAAAAATTAACAACTATTTCCATCCACAATAGAAAAAAGAAATATATTAAATAATAATAAATATTAGTGGAAAAATATAGGTACGATATTATGTATTTTGAAATACATAATGTTAAATTTCGTGCGATATTATTTAAAGACTCATATAAATTTTGTAAAATAAGGGAAAAATCTTTTAAAAAAACATACTTTAATGTACAATTATTATTATGTAACTGTAATACATAATATATGCGACAAATATTTAATGTAAAAAGTACCATGGTCTATTAAAAATGAGAGAAGTAGTTTATTATTTTAATATACTGTATCAAATAGTGAGATTGTATTTTTGAAAATAAAATATGATTAAAAATGTCCACACAAAAACTTAACAAACTTTGAAATATGTAAATGTATGATAAAAGCAGTTAGATTTCAAATTCATAATTATAGTTTTCCACACATTTGTGACACTGCAGTGCAGTGTCAAATTCTCAAACAAAATAGTGTTGAAAGTACATTTTCAATGAAGAATTTGTCACTGCGTGAAACTATGTGGCGTGGGTAGATATAGAAAATTTGTGCTGTCTATTGTCAATTGACATTTTAATATAATAACTATTGTAAATATGAGTATATTTCGACCTATTCGTAGAACAAAGTGTCATCTGTAAAATCATTACTTTAAAGGGAACAATTTGTCCGTAAATTTAACCCTTGCCTTATTGATCTTGGAGTAAGACATTTTATGTATATTCTAGTGTCAAAAAAGTTAGGTCTAAATTTGTACCAACTTAAAACGCTATCTGATAAAGTAGGGATTTTTCAGATAAGGCTTTGTTTTACGAATAGGTATATTTAATGTGATATAGATCTGATGGACCTCCTGTTAGATTAAAGTTACAGATAAAAATATATTTTGGGGAATATAAGTACCAAATAGCTTTGCTAAAGTATTTATTTGCCAAAAGTTCGTAGATGTTTACAATCACATATTGTAGACGTTAGCCTGTTGGAGCACTATTTTGAATAATAAAACAATAAAAATAACAAATAATCATCTTTTTTTGGTATGAAGGTTTAAGGCATGAAAATGATAGCAATTATCTTATTTTGTTTATTAACATTCCAATTTAATGTTTTGCTATAAACTTAGGCAGTTATTCTTGCATTTTTAAATATTTCTTATGATTCAAAGAAGTCCCAAATTAAAAATTATTATTGTCATTATAATATTAATAATCAAATTTCAGTTTTAATTCGTGTATTGTATGTTAATTAAAAAATAATAATCAGGGCGTACCACGGAATAATTATTGTTATTAGTTCGTTAAAATTTCTGGAATATATAGTCTGTTGTACTTAAATTTATATTATGTCGTTATGTTGTTGTCGTTGAATTATGTATTTTATTATGGTTTACTTAATTATTATTATGTCATACTTACGACCTGTACTTAAATTTTATTTTTTGAGTTCCATGTTTGTATGAGTTGGCTTTTATTAAATGTGTTTTGGTGTTGTAAGATTTTTATTGTTATTTTAATTGAAGTATATGGTGAAGGTTACAGGTGTGTAATTTTTGTTTTGTAATTAAATATTATAGTTGTTACCTACTTTGCTGGTTCAAAGAGCCGATGATTGTGATTTTAGATTAGAAATATAAGTCATATTTTCATTCCTAATAATGTGGTTTTATTTTTAATTCGTCCTATTAATACATTTTGTTCGTTTGTGTAATATACACAAAATATTATGAAACACAGTTTACAATTTAATAAACTTTGCTTTATGCACTTTAAATTTTTGTAATAATATTACAGAATTATAATATTTTCGTTTTTGTAAATATATTTATTCCAGTTTCATTTAACTTTTTGTAATAACGCCATCTATCCACACGTCAAGGAACTATAAATAGTCTTTTTTTTTTTTAATAATATGGCAACATGTGCATTTTGCCAGTGTCGAGTAAAATTCGTGAATGTTCACGGGATATTAAATTATGGTCTCCACTTTCGTGTTTTGCCAGTGTCAAGTTAAATGTTATTTTTTAAGTAATAAGTTAGTTAGTCAGATCAGAGTCAGAGTGAGCTTAATAGCTCGTCTAGTCACGTGAGTCTTCCAGTAAAATGGGTGGAATTTTACTGAAAGTTCGGAGGAGTTTTGGAGGGGGCACCAAAATTCATATTTCAGCACCATATCACTTGCCTACATCTGTGCACATTCAAAAACACTTAACACGCAATATTCCACCATTATTACACGCTAACAATCAAATTCTACACGATTATTAAGCAAAAGACGTGGAGCTAATGATATGATCAAGGCTTGCCGCCAAAACTCTTCAAACTATAAATAGTAGAAATTATTTTTCTGCACTGGCATCCCAAATTACCTGTCAATTTCTAACCGTCGTTGATTTCCGAACACCTGCCTCGATTTTTTGTTTACATAATTTCTTAAACGGAAATTAGTGAATGAAAATCATTATTAAAGTGGTATAAATTAATGAAAAAAGGTGCAGTGATAAGTGATTTAATGGACTAATCTGACGGACATGCGTTTCAATGCGGATATTCCGTGAAACTAAGGTAATTAATGGTTCTTTTAATTTATATCAATCATTTATTTATTTCTTTAACAAATTGAATGAAAGCTCTTACAAATTTATAATGTTTAAGTAAATTACGCCGTATTAAAGAACTTTGTATTATTTTTAGTACAAGAAATCATATTTTTTGGTACATAATCATGCCTAAAATATGGTAGGATAAGTGCCAGGTGTTAATTTTTTTTTTGCGAGTGTGGCGTAAATTGGAACTAATCTTCTCTATACTGAGTTAGGTCAAAATGATCTAGCGCATAGACACTAGCGCCCTTAGAAACACATGAAATGGGTACAACTGCGTTGCACCGCAATTTTTTTTATATAAAACTATAATTGTACTTAATTAACTATTATTATTACTCTTATGACACATAATGTAGTACCAAATAATGTAGAAAAATATAAAATTACTCCTGTCAGTCAAACAAAATGCTACAGAACAGTTACAATCACCTGTGTTTTTTTTCAAATTTCAAATACAATATTCTCAGTGACATTGTACTTCTCTCTGTACCTATTCCTTAGATATGAGTTGGTAAATCTCATGATGTCCAGTAATTTCCCCTTCAGCCCCCTACAGTCTAGACCTCATCTAATTTCTGCTCATGTTGTATTGCAGATACAGTTATGTAATCTAATATAGTAAATCTATATATAACACTATTTAGGCTAATTTTACTGTATTCTTAACTGTATTCCCATTTAGTATCTAAGCTGTTTGTTTTCCTAATAAAATAAATAACTAGCTGCACCGGACGGTTTTACCCGCAGTAGGTACCTTCTTGTTATCCTATGTGCCTGATGTGCCTATGTGTTATAACAAGGTGTAAGCTATCTCTATAACAAGTTTCAGCTCAGTCGGTCCACCTGTTTAGGCATGAAAGAGTAACAAACAGACATCCATACATTCTTACAAACTTTCACGATTATAATATTAGTTAATAACAACAAAACCTTATAATTCACAGAACAATGGATGGAGTGAACAACAATCAATTCGAAGTTAAATCAAACAGTAAAAGGAAGCTCGTACCAAGTTCCAACGTCTACCTAAACCCAGCGTTGGATCTCCTAGCCAACGACGACAAAATCTGCAATACAGCCATGGAAATCATACCTAAGAAACGGAAACGCACCAAGAGTGAATCGGCCAAACATGATGTAGCCAGTTTTGAAAATACCGGATTAGATATTGGTAACAATAAAGTGGTGAATGTATTACTGGTGAAAGAGATTGACAATGTTAGAAATAATTTTAAGTATGGTAACATTGATTCTGTGGTCACAGAAAAAAATGTGGGTGACGTACAGAATGGAAGTAGTATGGCTAGTACGGACAATTTTGTTTGTGAAGAAATCCCAAATTCAAAATTTGTCATGGTTAATCCACTGATAGGAAATTTGACTGCGGAAGAAATACCAAATGTTGAATGTGGGATAACTAATGACACAAAGGCAATGGAAAGTTTTATGACTAACGAAATCCCTTCAGTCAGCCATGTACAGACTGAAGATCATAATAACTTATCGAAAATACCTTTCAGTCATTCAGTTACAAACGTTGACCAAACTATTGATATTTCTAAAAATGGAGATACTACAGAACCTGTTTATGCTAATTTAGCAGAAACAAGAAACGAAATTGACTCTACAATTAACTGCTCCGATATATCTAGAATACCTAAAGATTCTGAACTTGACTCTGGCATATCAGTCCTTGAACCAAAATCTATCAACAACATACAAACTAACATATCAAATCAAATGATTATAAACAATAGCAATATCAGTCTTAGCTTTATCGATAGGCTAGCACTAGATTCACCGAGCGTTTCAGACCAATCTTTGTACCTAGATGACGATTTAAACGAATCAAACATAATGGAAATAAAAACTATAACAATCATAACTAAAAAGAAAAGAATTGTTGAGAAAAAGAATACAAACCCATTTCTGGACCCGAATTTGAAGACTGACGTAACAACTACTATAAATACTAATCCATTTTTGGAAATGAGACCTGAGATTGAGTATCAAGAGGCAATGAGACCTATAGAAAGACCTGTTGAAAATCTAGGCAATGATGTACTAATGCCTAGAAGACTCTTCGATACTAACAGTACTATATCTACAGTAAATGAATCAATTGAAATGCATGAATACGAAAACACAGATGCATACAGAGTTGAAAGTCCGGTTTACGAAAATATAGACGATTTAAACAAGCAAAGTAAAATTTTAGGTCATGATGTATCACATTTCAGCGTAGTAGATATATTAAATTTGAACAAAACTGCAAACAATTCGAACGAAAGCAAAAAAGAGAAGAGTTCATTCTTGAAAGTGGGTAACAAACTTTCCAAGAAGGTCTTCAAAACTTTGAAAAAGACTTTTAAAAATGAAAAAGTTGATATCAACACTTCCAATCCGTACGAAGTGCCACGGAAAGCTCCTAAACAAAAAGAGGCTAAGAAAGAAAGTGGGATAGAAAATCCTGCCTTAAATCTTGATATATCAGATGATTTAGAAATTGAGGAATTAAGTGATGAAGAGCATCTTTACGAGACAATAAAAACTAAAAGAAACACTGAATATAACATGAATGTAACCCCTTTGAAGGCAAGGGACAATGAAATAGACTTTTTACCCAATAAAACTAACACGCCTGGTAAAAAAGTAAGATTTGATTCAACATTAAATAGGGAAAAAGTGATAACAGGCAATAGTTTCGACTATGGCATGCAGAGTCCAGGTTTTGACGCGAAAATTGAAAAATATCACGATGAATTAGAAAATTGTATTAATGAAAGGAAATTTTTGCAGCAAAATATGTAAACTTTAAGTATTTTATGGACATTATTTGAGTAGTGAAGTTTTGTTAAGAAATAAGAAAATTAGCATGATACTCTCGTGATGGTAAGAGATAATGCTGCCCATAATAAGTACAGTGCCCCCAGGATTTCACAATGATGTAAAATTCTAAGTGCACTGCACCAACGATTTTTACTTAAAAGTCATGATGTTAAGCCTAATAATTTAACTATATGGCATAATATTCATTATAATGTATTAAGTATTTTAAAATTAATTTATTAAGTATTATGAACTCATCGAGTCTATTATTAATTTTTATTGTTAAGGCAATCATCCTACTTCAGGGAATTATTTAATTACTAATTTATTTCCTATTGTATTTAAATTTATTTAATTGTATTTAGTGTGAAACAGTTTTTGTACTTATAGGGGTCAGTATTTATAATTAAAGGTTCACTGTATACCTACACATTATAAAAAATAAACTTAAATAGCCACTATTGTACAATAATTTATATTAATATAGAGTGGTAAAAAACATAAAGGAGACCACACTTTTAGCTACAAAAACCGAAGCGAGCTGCTGGCTCCAAAATTGTGAAGACCAAATACCAAAAATATTTTTTTTATCCAAAGCATCTAAAATCCTAAGTTATTTAATTGTATTAAGTATTAGTCAATGAGTTTATTATATAGTAAACTCATTGGTATTAGTTTTTTTTATTAAGTTATAATAAAAAGTATTAAGCTAATATTGGCATAAGTAAGTTATTTTATACCATCGATATCTTGCCAAATAAACATTCCTTTTGCAAAAGTTTTATTTTTTATTTAGTTTCGTTAAAAACATTATAAAAATTAAAAAGCCTTAAGCTTACGTCACACTAAGCCGGTAAAGCGAACGCGATCCGGGACGGAATTTTTGTAATGTTCTGCTTTATATGTAACCTGTCACATATAAATCGAACGCGGGCAGGAACAAAATGAAGATCGCGACCGCTTTGCCGTTCCGTCCCGCCTCAGTGTGACGTAAGCTTTAGGCCTTATAGTTTCGTTTTTTCCGTCAAAAAAAGATACCTTCAATCATTAACTTTCCAGAAAAACTATAGCGGTTAAGATGGCTTTATAAGTTTTGAAGATATCGTTGATGAAAGTTAAGGTAGTTAATATTCGATTTGCCAGTACTACGGAAGCCTATATTGCGCGTATCCCGAATCCCGAATAGCGCTTGACCTATTTATTGTTATTTAGTTAAATAGATTTAGTTTTTGTAAATATCACCAGAGGACCCATTCTTATTATCCCTTTTATGCCGCTTCGACTATTTCTGATGTATTGTGAATTGTGGCAGTCTTTTTTTTTTTATACTAAATAGGCCTACGTTTGACCACATCCCACCCAGTCCAGAGGGCCTATTGGCTAATTCTCACCCACTACGATTGATAACAACTTCAATGTACATTACTGGGTTTGTTAGTTTACTTATGTTAATAAGGAGGTTTAAGCAAGTAATGTACCTACGCAATTTGTCTATGGATTCTAGTGATTTACATGTCGTTTGGCGATAGCCTATAGGCCCTGTGATGAGTTACAGTTTACAGTTCACAGCTTAAACCCGTGGCCTCTAGGAAGTTCCAGATGTTTCGGGAAGTGACTTGTATCTCTTCTGGGAGCATGTTTCTTCCCAGATGGATGCTTCTGTTGAACATGAGTGGGTCGGGGCCGCAGTATGTGCAGAGCTGTTTCATCTGATTCGTGGCGTGGCATGGGGCATGTCAATGGGCCCATAGATGTTTTTAATAAGTACCTATTATCATGGATGCTATTATTATCAATTATTATTATCTATTGTGGTAAGTTCAATGGTAGAAAGGCCTAGAAGAGAGAGAAGAATAGTAGCAAGGCCCGAGCTAAGGGACTGAGTTTAAAAAACGGTCCATGTATCTGGTACTTCCCTATAGGTCAGCCCCATTTAGCTCAATAATAAATGTTCGCACGAAGTCTCAAATTCTTAAAAAATACACAATTTCAAAAGCATTTCAAAGAGTTTGAAACTTCGCGCGAACATTTGCGTGAAGAGGGTCGTCGTATTAAGCGTAGTTCACAATGTAAACAAACCTAAAAATACACGTCTTAACGCACTAATCCGTCAATTGCCTTAACGCAACCTTGGATGCAGTCTGCTGCAGTTATTAGATAATGCGGCGACACACGTGGTTCTATTCTCGTCCAGCAGGATGCCACTAATTGACCGTGTTTTGTTTTCTTGGGAATCTAGAGCGACTAATATTTTGAACCTATTTTTTTTTTAGAATTTCGTCCGCACGTGCAACTCTTTCACTCTCTTTCTCGCACATTTACGTCGTGCCAATCGGTCCCAAATCTATGATTGAAGAAATATACTGCCGTGGTATAACTATAATGCCGTTAACTGACATCTAGACGCATACCATTATGTACCTTATTTTTTTAGGTTTTTTTGCTCATAGTTCAAAATTAGATTTTGGTAGATAACGGCATTATAGTTATACCACGGCAGTATAGATGTGGGAATGTGGGAAGCTAATGTTCAACAGTGGACGAACGTGAGCTTATGATAAGGCCCACCTACTTAGGTACCGATCGATGTGTTGTAACGCTTGCAGAAAGTCAACCACCTCTTGAGTTATGAGGAAGGAAAAGGTACTTGATCTTTGTTTTACCTTATCCTTATCTTAAACATGTTATTGGTAGATACTTATCTTACTCTATATTATAGGCATTTAGAGTAGGCACTTCTAAGTAAATATTAGGTTGCCTGTGAAGGTAGACAGGTGCGGCTAATTAAATTCTAGGGCTAGTAAGTTTTTAAGCACGTTTCAGATCTTTTTGCAATAATTAGTCTGCCTGTTTGCCAGTGTTAATATCATTAAGGAAACCAAACAAGTGAAATTTTAAAATTTTTTTTAAAAACAAGATTTTATTATTATAATCATAAAGTACTCGTCAAGAAGAATCAAATGAGCCCAAACTCGATGAGGTTACGTCGTTTTATTACGGAGTTCCTATGACCACCTCCCAGCTCCATCATCAGATCAGCTCCATGTCATAATAATATTGCATTGTCATCCGATTTATGCATGCATGCAAAATTTCAGCTCAATCGGACACCGGGAAGTGGGTCAAATTTAAGTTGCAAGATTTGATTACAGACAGACAGACAAGTGAAAGTAAATAAAAGCTTGTAAAAAGAAAATTTGCCAATAGACTTCTATGTAAGAAGACGAAAATTCCTTAAAAATATGCGTCGATAAATTTACCTTTTTATGACAAAACAGTGGCATTCTCAGTACATCTGCCGTTCAGGAGCTTCAACATTGATAGTGTCGAAGTTGGGCGTCCTAAGATACATGTGTGTGAGTATGACCGTGTACGTACGTGCGAGTTGGCTTACTATAAGATGTGAATCATACCTACCTAGTAGTTTTTCAGGAAGATACATCCCTTAGGTAGATTAAAAGATGACACATCTGTGGCGCGGTGGGCTAATACCCGCCTGCAACGCAGAAGGTTGCGGGTTCGATTCCCGCATGGGACAAGTGTTTGTGTGATCCACAGGTATTTGTTTCTGGTCTGGGTGGTCAATATCTATTATATGTATGTATTTACAAAAGAAAAAGTATATATGTATTATATCCGTTATCCTAACCATAATACAAGCATTAAGTTGCTTAGTTTGGGGTTAGGTGGCGCTGTGTGAAACGTCCTGAAATATTATTTATTTTTTATTTACATCGAGAAGATTTCTCCATCCAAGTTTGAATAAGTATAACTTATATGTACTTAATTGAATGTACTTTTGTCAGAAATATACACAAATAAATATTATACCTAATATATAAATGTCACTCATCTAACTCTTTCGTATTGCTGTATTCCCATTCTATTGTCGATGTACTGTAGATACATACAGTGGCACATCTAGGGGTTATGTAGGGGGGTGGAGGGCTTGGTGACCCTTTCTGACAGGTACGGTCTTAACCTTTTTGAAGATACATTTTGGAGCTTGAGGAAATTTGTTTTGGGAGGAAGGGGTGTTCTTTCTTCCTTCCAAATCTTGCACGATTCTAAAAGATATAAAAACTTACTGAGTTTTATTTTATATTTACATCACGATTTCATTCACGATTGACATGATTGATGATGCATAAAACTGCTTGCTGCGGGATACGATGGGATTTTGGCCCCAAATAATTGAGCCCCCTAATTGTTCCCTGTATCCGTCCCTGAGTACACATAGACAGACGTGTAATAAGAGACAATGTATGCTTCAAACAAAGCCGTATCGTGGGCGTCAGGCGTCTGTATTTAGCAATATGAGCGAGGTGTGCCTATTGACACTGTCACTCTGTACTCTGTACCTACAGGGGAAATGAGGGTACTTACCTGCCAGTGTAGGTAGGTATGATCTTGTGGCTAACAAAAAAAAAACTAAATAAGTAGAGCGCTTTTCACGAAAGGAGTCCCTTTGGCAGGACGCAACTATCACGCGTTTTAAAGTTAAAATATCTAAGTATAACATTTTGACTCCTCATTTGTCATATTTAATTAAAATAGGTACGTATTTACTTTATCTAACATATACAAATTATTTAGGATATGAAGTACAGTTATAATCGATGAAATTAAAATTAGTTCCGCTAAATTCCGCGGGACCTCTTTCGTGAAAAGCACTCTCTATAGTATTTTTACCTGACTGTAAAAAGGAGGTCACATAAGATATTTCCTACTTGTTTACAATTTAAACCGATGATAATACTCGTATTATAGTCCATTGACCATTGTAATCTTTCTATACGAGTATATATACGTACCTACCTACACTGGCGGATCCAGGATTTGGTTCTTGGGGGCAAGATGAAAATGAAATCATCTTGACCATGAAATATGTTCAAAATTCGTAACTCCACAATGCTTCTTGCTTGGCTCCCTGGTCTCCCCCCCTAAATCCGCCTATGCCTGCCTATATTATAAGCCTCAGGGTGCAGCTGATAAACTGTTGATTTTTAAAGATTAAGGTGATAGATTAACTATTGCAGCAACTGGGACCGGCAACTTTTTAGCAACTAATTCATTAATAAAAATTTATGACCATTGCCTAACTTTTGGTGCAGCTAGCCAATTTAAGGCCTTTTCGATGTAGCTGATTTATGATTTAGCTAGTTGCCAAAAATTTTTCAGTACCTACTAGTTACAACAATAATTTAGAAAGTGTCTTCCGTATTTACACATAATAGTATAAAGTATAAATATAAATAGACATACGAGTATGTACCTAACATCAATTTATTCTTCAATAAAAATCGATATTGTTTAAATTTGAATCAATTGTAGTCTTATTGTGAGAGCAATAAAATAAATTCGTCAATTTAAAACCGATACAATATATTTGTTGTGATGGTGCTTTTTTTAATCTAAATATATAAAAAGGAAAGAGTGACTGATTGACTGACTGATCTATCAACGCACAGCCTAAACCGCTGAACGAATTGGGTTGAAATTTGGAACATAGATAGGTTTTAGGACGTAGACCTCCGTTAAGAAAGGATTTTGCCATGCGGGCAAAACCGCGAGCATAAGCTAGTAACTAATAAAATACATAGAGACCTAGGACATGTAGAATAAGACGTATATACCTATGTATCGTACCTTCGCTTCGGCAAGACAAAGATGTTGATGTTGACGAGGTTAAAAAATATATATAATACGACCATAATTTAAAAACATATTTAAAAAAAAATTAGTTAGCCTACGTATGTATTTTTTGGTTTATAAATAGAATAAAAAATGGCTGAGCTATAACGCTCGCTTAATGGTAACGCCTGCCGTTACCGTCGCAATTTATCTAGATATTATCATCGAAAACAACAATTCATTTCATCATAATAACTCAATTTCATTATAGGCACAGAATATCGAATAAATATTTAGAGATATACATAGGTGCGAAATCATCCATACCAACATAGTTGTTCAAATAATAGCCTCCCTTCGTAGATAATAGATATTTCACCTATATTCGGAACAAAGCTTTATTTCCTGCAGTGTAGTGAATAGATAGATAACAGCCGTTTGCTTTACTTCCTATAGTCTAGGAGACTTAGTACATCTTTATTATTTTAATACTATTGCGAGTGCGCGAGCGTGAGCTATTGTCCAACGTCCGAAACCGTGGTTGAGATATGCTCGAAAATATTAGACGTGAGTTGTGCCGTTTTAGTTGTTTTTAATTACATTTTTATTGGTAAGTAGTAGGCCTCTATTACAGAATTACAGAGCTGTCGGGCCGCGGACGAGTGCTTCGGCGTACCCGCTGCCCCACTAATATGGCGTCCCGCAGGAACACTCCCAGATTTTTAAATGGGTATCCTCGCTGCGCCCGTCTTCAGCGAAGGAGTCCCACATACCGCCCTGGGCCCCCGTCAAGGTAATGCATAAAAATTTTTTCTTGGGTCAAAAAAGGCCTCTATTCCAGAAGCCGTCTGGGAATGTACTACCTCTTTGCTGTTAAACAATTATTCATCCACCATGCAGAACTTCTTAGTAAACTTCCGCTCGTTTCAGATTTAGGTTCAGCTATTAAGGCGTAAAAAGGTAACACACACATACACATGCATCCATATTTGTATTAAACATCATCATCATCAGTATTTAAAAAAATCCTATACTAAGCTCAATTCCCCTTCTTACTCAAATTCCCTTCCAGCCAGGTTGTCTGTAAGATATTGCATTATGCGATAAGACTGCCGATTGTTTACCTCTACTTTTAAGTTTGTCATATTATGTTCATAACTATTCCTTGTATTTTGGTATGCAATAAAGTCATTTTATTCTATTCTTCATTCAAAATGTCTGCCGACCTTCAGTAGTGGAGAGGCACTATAAAAGAAGAAGACACTACATTAAAGAAATTCTAAATAAGCACGTAATAAATATGCTGTCCATCTCCCTACATATTTGCGAGTGATTCCTACATTTTGGCACGAAAGCCCCCGTGGCCTCGTTCCGAGGGCGTTGACCTCGCGATACACCCCTATGCCCTACTACCATAGTGGGCGTATCTGCCGATGTCTTATTACACTTTAAAACCTTCTTTTGTTTAGACTATTTTGAGGACTCAATTGAAAAAAAAAATTTACCTTATCCGGAATGTTCGCATTTCGAAAAAGTAAAAAAAGAATTCATTTAATATGAACAAAAACGTTATTGTTTTTTTTTTTGTCATTATATTTTATCATGTAATGTATTATAACAAAGCAGAACGTATGTTATTGTATTCTTATTTTAACAGAGTGCAGTCAATTTATCAATGATTAAGTCTAAAAGCTTTTTATGAGAAATTCTTTTAGCTATATTACTTATATGAAGTAATTTATAAACCTATTTAGAATTCTATTCGAGGCATTTTCTTCTTGATAATTAACAGCAGGATAAGGAAAAAAGAAAATGAAAAATGATGATTCTTGTTGTATTTAAAGTTCTACGAAACGCCGTAGCCCCTCTACGGCGTAGAGCTTTTTAAATTAAGTAGAAACTGTTTTACAAAAAGTACTTAATCAAAATATGGCCAGATTTATTTTCAAAATGGTAACCTGAATATCCCAATACAAAAATAACAAAGTTTGTATGTCATTATGATTGATGCTCTTTAACGCGTATACCACTGAAACGATTGCAAAGAAACTTGGTATGTAGATAGCAGTACAAACCTGTGTAGGGTATTTTTACAAGCTTTTATTCACTTTCACTTGTCTGTCTGTCTGTCACCAAAGCTAGCAAATTGAATTTGGTCTACTTCCCGGTTTCCGATTGAGCTGAAATTTTTCATGCATGTATGCATGTAAAAAAGGGGAGTAAGGAGGAGAACGGATATAAGATCTTTCCGGCCTCAAATGTCAACCTCACCTGCCCGTTCGACGTGCGTTGCCCTAACAGCCGCGTCGTGGTGCTCCCTGCTAGATAACAGACGAGGCTCTGGCGACCGAGCATTGGCGGGATAACCATACACCTAGCTTGCTAGATGAGGCTTCAGCGGCCTTGAGGTATAAATAACCTCTAAAATGTCTGGTGCAGAAGGCAAGGGGAAACCACTGCACTATTTTCCCAAGAAAGTCGTTACAATGGATACACAAGTAAGAGAATTGAGACAGCCATGTGACCCGACTAGCAACCGGCGCCGTCCTGTGTCCGGGACAGACGGCGAGAAATGTGCGTCCGGCCAAGCGGATGTGGGGGACCAGGCACCGCATGGAAACTATGCTCCTGGAACCACTATGAAATTGCGACACGTTCATATGATAGGAACCTGGAACGTGCGTGGTTTACTAATGCCAGGAAAGTTAACACTCCTGGAGAAGGAGATCACCAGATGCGAGATTAGTGTGTGTGGTATAAGTGAGACACATTGGAGGGGTAATGGACACTTTCTTACAGAGACAAGTGCTGTTTACTTTTCTGGAAATGACGCAAATAGTATCAATGGAGTGGCATTCATTTTACCAAAGCACCTGCGGAACCGTGTATTGGGATATGAGGCTGTTTCTGATCGAATAATGACCATCAAATTGAAGGCAACCCCTGTAAATATCAATCTGATACAGGTATATGCACCAACAAGCACAGCCAGCGAAGACGTATTAGAAAGCTTTTACTCTGTACTAGAAAGAACGATAACAAAAATCCCCAACAGAGAAGTCATAATGATTTTAGGCGATTTTAATGCGAAGATAGGAAGCAGTTCTCATCACCTGAGTCAAACTGTGGGGAAATTTGGACTTGGCCAGAGAAATGAAAGAGGCGAGCGTCTAATACAGTTTACAGCGGATAACGACTTGATGGTAGCAAATAGTTTCTTCCAAAACCATCCTAGAAGGCTTTACACGTGGACGTCTCCTGATGGGAACTATCGTAATCAAATAGACTACATCTTAATAACATCCCGATGGAGAACCTTTGTTCGAAATGCCCATACGCTACCTGGCGCTGACTGCGGATCAGATCATCAACTCCTAGTCACCAAAGTTCAGTTGAAATTGAAAGCAGCCCGGAAACTTCAGAAACAACAAAGGATTGAAGTGAAAGACAGTCCTAAGTTTATGGAAATGCTGGAGCTCAACTGGACACAATGGACCAATGCTGATTTCGAAATGGAGTCTACCGATACATTATGGGGACGAGCCAAGACACTGATTGAATGTGCAGTTAAGGATTCAAATCCACCGGAAGAGGCACGTAAACGCCAAAACTGGATGAGCGATGCTACGTTGGCTCTGGTGGAAGAAAGAAGAAGGCTTAAAGGAATAGGCGCTGAAGTGGGGACACTGAATCAAGTATCTGCACAAATCCAGACACTATCGAGACAGGACCGAAATAGGCAGCTTAATAATATTTGCGCCTCAGTGGAATCGCATGCTAATAAAAATGAGTCAAAGGATTTGTACCGGAAGATCAAAGAGATAACTAGATCACTCTCTACCAAAACTTGGGCGATAGAAAATTCTAGTGGTGAAGTTGTCACCGAGATTGAGGCGGTATCTGAAACCTGGAAAGAATATTGCCAAATGTTGTTTCTTGACCACCAGTCCCAAAATTTCAACATGTCCCAACCAACAAACGACACTTTAGAGCCAGATATCCTAAAAGACGAAATCAGAGCAGCCATTAAACATCTGAAAAATGGGAAAGCTACCGGAGGAGATGCTATACCCATTGAAGTTATCAAAGCCTCGGGAGAGTATGGTGTTCAAATGTTCCATACTCTGTGTAACAAAATATGGGTTACTGGTAAATGGCCAGATGAATGGACACACACCATCTTTATACCTCTTCACAAGAAGGGTTCCACTAAGGCCTGCTGCAACTATCGTCTTATTGCCTTAATAACGCATGCGAGCAAAATCTTACTGCACATTCTCAATGAACGCCTTAAGACCTTTCTTTCAAAGGAAATTGCACCAGAACAGGCAGGTTTCGTCAAGGGAAAGGGAACTCGCGAGCAGATCCTGACTGTACGGCAGGTTATTGAGAAGGCGCGGGAATTTAACATGCCGACGTACATCTGTTTCGTTGATTTCTCGAAGGCGTTTGACTCGGTGAAATGGCCTGTGCTTTGGAAGACACTCCTGGATATGGGTACACCTAATCATCTTGTACACCTATTAAGACGCCTTTACGAGGATGGAACAGCTTCAGTGAGAACAGATGAGACATTATCAAGTCGCTTCCACCCCAGCGCTGGAGTTCGTCAAGGATGCATCTTATCACCGCTCCTATTTAATATTTACACAGAGCTTATAATGAGGATAACCTTAGAAGATTGGACAGATGGAATCCCGGTGGGTGGACTAAGGCTGTCAAACCTACGGTACGCAGATGATACCACCTTGTTCGCGACTAGTATTCGCCATATGGAGAATTTACTCCATAAGATGGAAGCTGTAAGCCTCGAATTTGGTTTAAGAATCAACCGGAGCAAAACCAAAATGATGATTGTAGACCGAGCCAGCAATAACTCGCCCGAAGTCACACAAATCGCGAACTGTGAAGTGGTCCCATCATACATTTATTTAGGTGCGTTGATCTCAAACAATGGCGGATGCGTAGATGAGATAAAGCGACGTATGGCGATTGCAAGATCTGCAATGGACAAACTAAAGAAAATATGGCGAAACCGTAACATTACCAAAGCCACTAAGATCCGGCTTGTACGTGCACTTGTGTTTCCCATATTTCTCTACGCAGCAGAGACTTGGACTCTGAGGGAATGTGAAAGAAAGAAGGTGGACGCTCTAGAAATGTGGTGCTGGAGAAGAATGCTTGGAGTATCGTGGACCGAGTTCAGAACAAATGCTTCCATACTCCAAGAACTCGGCATCAAGCAGCGTCTGTCATCTGTTGTCCGGGCCCGCATGCTCACATTCTTCGGGCATATATCGCGCCGTGACGGCCCATCTATCGATCGTCTGGTAGTAGAAGGACGAGTAGAGGGAACTAGACCACGCGGCAGATCTCCAATGCGGTGGACTGACCAAGTGAAAGCCGCCGTGGGCAGTCAATTGCACGAGTGTTCGAGAAAGGCTGCAGTACGAGACCAATGGAGACATATTGTGAAACGGGTCACAACACAGACGTCGTAACGACCACGACCACTCTGTCAAGAGTGAAGCGACAAAGAAGAAGATGTATAAATCGGATGCAATATTACCTAGTCAGGTCATAAGTATTGTCACACAGTAAAAACTTTTCTTTTAGAATGCTGGCCACAAAAAAGTTTATTGAATTCGAATTTCGAATTGTTCATGAAAATAAAAATGTATACTTTTTAGAATTTTACTCATTTTTAAATATGGAGTGGACGCTTAAAGAAGACCGTGTTGCAGTTATTGCGTTGCATCGTTGCGGTTACGCGCCAATTCAAATTTTTGACATACTGAAAAATTTGAATATAACCAAAAGATTCGTTTATCGTACCATCAAACGATACAATGAAGACTCTAGTGTAGATGACAGGTCAAGAAGTGGTCGCCCTCGGTCTGTTAGGACTCCAGCAGTGATAAAAGCTGTGAAGGCGCGAATTCAAAGAAATCCCAAACGTAAGCAGAAACTGTTGGCCCTTCAGATGGGGTTAAGCAGAACCACGGTGAAAAGGGTGTTAAATGAAGACTTAGGGCTTCGGGCATATCGAAGAAAAACAGGACATCGTTTAAATGCTCGTCTAATGGACCTGAGACTGAAGAGATGCCGCGCTTTGTTGAAGCGGTACGCGAGAAAAAAATATCGAGAAATTCTTTTTTCGGATGAAAAAAATTTTACCGTAGAAGAGAGCTACAACAAACAAAATGATAAGGTGTACGCACACAGTAGTGAAGAAGCGAGCAACCGTATTCCGCGTGTCCAACGAGGTCATTTTCCATCCTCGCTCATGGTATGGTTGGGAGTTTCTTATTGGGGCTTAACAGAGGTACATTTTTGTGAGAAAGGTGTAAAAACGAATGCAGTTGTGTATCAAAATACAGTCCTGACGAACCTTGTGGAACCTGTTTCTCATACCATGTTCAATAACAGGCACTGGGTATTCCAACAAGATTCAGCGCCAGCTCATAGAGCGAAGAGCACACAAGACTGGCTGGCGGCGCGTGAAATCGACTTCATCCGGCACGCAGACTGGCCCTCCTCCAGTCCAGATTTGAGTCCGTTTGATTACAAGATATGGCAACACTTGGAGGAAAAGGCGTGCTCAAAGCCTCATCCCAATTTGGAGTCACTCAAGACATCCTTGATTAAGGCAGCAGCCGATATTGACATGGACCTCGTTCGTGCTGCGATAGACGACTGGCCGCGCAGATTGAAGGCCTGTATTCAAAATCACGGAGGTCATTTTGAATAAACTTTATTGTCATAAGAATCTATGTTTTGTTAAGTTCATTTTGGTATATAAATGGTTACATAATAAATAAACTTGTTCCAATAATTTTATATTAAACATGTGACAGAATTTATGACCTGACGTATTATGACAAAGAGAGAAGGTGGCTATAGGAACTACGTAAACAACGTAACCCCATCATCAAGTTTGCGCTTATTTGATTCGTCTTGGCGAGAACTTTGGTGTCAGGTGGTAATAATAATAAAAAATTGTTTTTAAAAAGATTTTTTTTAATTTTACTTGATTATCTCTATTAATCCGCGCACAGGGATTTATGCAGGTAAACCTTTAGGTGCAGCTAGTATTATAAATTTGGAAAAAAAAACAGTATTAAATTTTAAATAGGACAAACGCGCTCAAACGCACAACTTTTATTCCTAAGTAGGTATTATTTATTACCTTGTCAATGATTACGTCCAGAATTTATGAGATGTTGATAAAAACAGTTCTTAGAAATCTAGATCGATCCGGTCTAGCGCTTTCGGTCCAGTTTCATAATTTATTATGTTTTCCAATATAAATTATTGGTGCCTATAACTTCGGCTTAATACCACTTAGATACTTAGGCACTACTCAGGTTAAGTGGTTTTTAATTAGGTATTTTTATGTTAAGATAAAATAAGAGTAGGTATCTATACATTTTATTGCGACCAAAAGAAATAATTCAATTTTACTCATATAGGTACACTAATAATAATATTAGTACTAAAATAAAGTTTGGTTCACATAGCGGCTGTGATATCACTGCGGCCATGATTGGCCTATTGTGATCGATATTGGTTCACATGGGCGGCCTTATCACTGTGAGCGATTTCTTCCAGGCGACCAACCTTTGGTTGGTTTGTACGTGTGAATATTAAGTTTACTTTTAGACAGCTAATTTTACCTCTCCCTCTGACCCTCTATTGAGGGTCGGCGTTAAACACTTATAATTATAGTAGCAATATTTTTTTGAATAATTTCGCTAATCATTATTATAATACAACTTGCATTCGGCGGTAGTTAAATGTTTGGTATGTGTATTCTAGGGTCTAAGTCTACCTATGCATGTACCAAATTTCAGCTAAATCGGTTCAGCTGTCTAAGGTTTGTGTATACTTATTATACTTCTTTACACGGCTTATTCAATTGACCTGGAATTTGATGTGTAGGTAGCTTAGACGTTGGTGTAGCACATAGGGTACTTTTCAGGCTAGAATTTACAACCTTAACAGAACTATCTAAACCAAAAATTACCATCTTCTTGATTCAAGTAAAACTGTGTGTCCTTTTAACTTTAAATATTTATTCAAATGATAACCTGTATTACGCAAACGTGCGACATTGAAAATTATCATGATTAAAAAAAACAATGTTTTTACTTTCTGGCTGAATTGAAGACGCATTTAAGAAAAAAACAAACGTCAGATTTTCCCGCTCCGCGTCGCTTGTTCTACGCATGTCACCTTCAGTATTGAATGAACTGACGACCGGACAGGTCTCTTCCCGAATGACGCAAAATATCGATTTACTTATAAAAAAACCTTAGTGTTGTGCATGTGAATAAATAGTGCCTTTTAGTTAACGCTGAACAAAACTGAGGGGTGAGTTTCGAGTTCTATGTATGAAATGGAATGTCATTAATCTTTTTTTTCGCGGTAAAAGGAGGTTGAATGATAGGTATACGGTCTTAATGGTTGTTTTTGTTTACGGAAAAGGTTGGTATTGATTTTGTCGTGCCTGGCACCAGTGGTGATCTATTGAGGCACTTGTACACCCTTTCGAAGAATAGTCTTGTCAAATCACCGTCTTTAATAAGAAGAAAATCATCAAACTCAATCTCTAAATTCGTTTTATTCATATAGGCTACGATAGAGCACTTTTGCAAGTCAATTACCTATTTCATCTTTTAAATTACGATTCTCTTTTCTTCTCATGTTTTTAGTTGTGTTTATTTAAGTAAATATTTACAAAAATACGTTAATAAGAGTGACAGCCTTATCGCTTAAATATTATAATTTATTTAAATTTCGATTCAGACTCTAGAATCAGAATTTAAAGGGTATTCTATAATTATAGTCTTTTTTTCTACCATTGTAATCGTGTAGCTGAAAATTTACGGGGAAATAAAAAGGTATCATTTTCTGGACTTCCGAAAGATTTTATTTTTTTTACCAAAAAATATAAAAATATCATCAAGATATTATTTTACTGTTGATAAGTATTTATACTTCATTTAATAAAATATATTTTTTAAATTCATTTACCTAAGTCCAGGGTTTTAAAATTCAAATTCTGTAAAAGAATAATATATAGTCAGGTCATAAATTCTGTCACATGTTTAATATAAAATTATTGGAACAAGTTTATTTATTATGTAACCATTTATATACCAAAATGAACTTAACAAAACATAGATTCTTATGACAATAAAGTTTATTCAAAATGACCTCCGTGATTTTGAATACAGGCCTTCAATCTGCGCGGCCAGTCGTCTATCGCAGCACGAACGAGGTCCATGTCAATATCGGCTGCTGCCTTAATCAAGGATGTCTTGAGTGACTCCAAATTGGGATGAGGCTTTGAGCACGCCTTTTCCTCCAAGTGTTGCCATATCTTGTAATCTAACGGACTCAAATCTGGACTGGAGGAGGGCCAGTCTTCGTGCCGGATGAAGTCGATTTCACGCGCCGCCAGCCAGTCTTGTGTGCTCTTCGCTCTATGAGCTGGCGCTGAATCTTGTTGGAATACCCAGTGCCTGTTATTGAACATGGTATGAGAAACAGGTTCCGCAAGGTTCGTCAGGACTGTATTTTGATACACAACTGCATTCGTTTTTACACCTTTCTCACAAAAATGTACCTCTGTTAAGCCCCAATAAGAAACTCCCAACCATACCATGAGCGAGGATGGAAAATGACCTCGTTGGACACGCGGAATACGGTTGCTCGCTTCTTCACTACTGTGTGCGTACACCTTATCATTTTGTTTGTTGTAGCTCTCTTCTACGGTAAAAATTTTTTCATCCGAAAAAAGAATTTCTCGATATTTTTTTCTCGCGTACCGCTTCAACAAAGCGCGGCATCTCTTCAGTCTCAGGTCCATTAGACGAGCATTTAAACGATGTCCTGTTTTTCTTCGATATGCCCAAAGCCCTAAGACTTCATTTAACACCCTTTTCACCGTGGTTCTGCTTAACCCCATCTGAAGGGCCAACAGTTTCTGCTTACGTTTGGGATTTCTTTGAATTCGCGCCTTCACAGCTTTTATCACTGCTGGAGTCCTAACAGACCGAGGGCGACCACTTCTTGACCTGTCATCTACACTAGAGTCTTCATTGTATCGTTTGATGGTACGATAAACGAATCTTTTGGTTATATTCAAATTTTTCAGTATGTCAAAAATTTGAATTGGCGCGTAACCGCAACGATGCAACGCAATAACTGCAACACGGTCTTCTTTAAGCGTCCACTCCATATTTTAAAATGAGTAAAATTCTAAAAAGTATACATTTTTATTTTCATGAACAATTCGAAATTCGAATTCAATAAACTTTTTTGTGGCCAGCATTCTAAAAGAAAAGTTTTTACTGTGTGACAATACTTATGACCTGACTAGGTATATAGCCATTCTATTTAATTAATACAAATAAAATAGAACAAAATAAGAGGCATTATTGTGGGGCAATGAAAAATAGTGAATATTATTTAATTTGTAACATATATTAAATTAAATTATGCGCACGTTTTACATAACAGCTGTATATAAATGTAACTAGGTCATTAGGCGGACTATAAAGGCAGGCATACCGGCGTTCATCCTACTTACCTACATATATTATATTAATAACTATCTCATTCTCGCGGCTTTGCCCGCTCCTCTTAGCGGTCTACGTCATATAACTTATCTGTTCCTAATTGGCAATTTGACGCTGATGATTTGAATTTCTCGCTCGCACTATTTTTGATACATTTTGTAATATAAATTCCTATAATAATTCATAGAATTAACGTTTTGAAAATAGGTACCTCAAGAGACGCCCTGCACAATTTTTAAAAAATATTTTCAGTTTTTAGTAACATAGTTTCTACATAATATAGTAGAGAAAAATTGGTATTTTTCTGTTAGGCTCTACGAAGGGAAAGCCGCGAACATTAGCTAGTGCTAGTAGGTATAAATGTAGGATCTTATTTACAATACAAAACAATAATTAATGCCCTCTTTTTGGACAAAGTCTACTAGTACCTACTTAGCTACTAGCTGTAGGTATGTAAATGTATGAAAAATTAAATATTGTAATTAACACGTTTACTTCCGTCTACTTAGTTCCGTGTTTACGTTATCCTAAACAAATATGTACCTACCCATTTTTACTCTACAACGGTAAAATAGCGATTATATACTACGTTATAGGCATGTCCCACTTAGCGCGGGCATATGGCGCGAAGTATCAAGATCGCAAACAAAACTTAATGTCTTGAATCATTAGCCTTATAGGTATTATTTACTAGCTTATGCTCGCGGCTTTGCCCGCGTGGCCAAATCCTTTGTTAGCGGAGGTCTACGTAATGAAACCAATCTGTATTCCGAATTTCAACCCAATCGGTTCAGCGGTTTAGGCTCCGCATTAACAGATCAGTCAGTCAGTGACTCTTTCCTTTTATATATTTACTAGCTTATGCTCGCGGCTTTGCCCACGTGCAGAAATCCTTTCTTAGCGGATGTCTACACCTTAAAACCTACCTGCATGCCAAATTTTAACTCAAACCATCCAGCGGTTTGGGCTGTGCGTCGATAGATCAGTCAGTCACTCTTTCCTTTTATATATTTAGATATTTTATATATTTTATTATTTAGATTTAGGTATAGAGATATAGATTAGTTTTGATTTTATTTTCATTTAATTTTTTTTTTACGTACCTTCCTAATTTTCTCTTTATTATAATAATTATTATCTCAGCCATGTTTTATTTTATTCACAATCAAAAATAGTTTTTGTCGTTCTCTATATTTTTCTATAGGTAACTACCTGAACTACTTTTAAATTAAAATTACGGACTAATTATTATTTTAAAGTTTTTGACCTTGTTCAGCTCTAACCGCGGGTAGGTAAAACCGCAAAGTGTAGCTTTTTTTTTAATGTGAAGAAGTAAGAAGACGAGCAAGACGCTCTCCTGATGTTAAGAGATAACGCTGCCCATAATCAGTACAGTGCTACTCAGGATTTCTCAATGATGTTAATGTGAAATTCTAGGTGCACTGCACCAACGCTTCTTACTCAAGAGTTATAAGATGTTAACCCTAGAGTACTAATCATCGCCTGAGAGGCCGCACACGGTCAGTTTTTTTCGATTATTTCATAAACGCGACCGCGAATCAATTTCGGCTTTCGGGCCAATTCAGCATACACCGTTCCGAAAACGTGAGCGCGCGGGAGTCCAGCGGGGACGCTTTGTTTTCGAAATATAAGCTACTGGATCGCCTGGGAGGCGATCATTAGTATTAAGCAGTAAGTTTTATTTTTCGTCACTAATTTTGATTTGCGTTTTTTAGCATGTAGCCATGTTATAACTTCGCAATTGTTTATTTTCCTATTAGATTAATCTCAAAGAAGAATAAATAACCACTTTTTTACTAAATGAGAATTCTGACAGCGGAACTGAGGACCATCTGGAAGTCGTCCCTTATGGCACTGACATTAGCGCGGCAGATGCTTTTTTCATGCCATTCCGACTGAAAGACATCTTTGAATCCCTGACATTTTAGTACCACATCAAGCCATAAGTAATTCGTCAGGTTCACCGGTTCCAGAAAACGCGTCAAAAGAAAAACAACCAGCGGAAAAATGTATTATTTTGCCCTGACTTCAAATTAGTTTGTAGACAAAAATTTGATATTACTATAAGTTTGATATATTGTTTTATAAAGCTTATACATATATCGGATAATAATATTAATGCCAAAAAAATAAAAATATATAAAAAAGTTTTTTTTTTACCAGACTTGAAACATTGTTGTGTTCTGATAAAAAATGTTCATAATTGTATGTTTTAAGTCTTATTTTAAAACTAATGTTAATATTAAAGACGAATATTCGTATCAGTTTTTAAAAGGGTAGATGTTTACCTATTAATTTATGTTATTTTATTAACAATATAATAAATAACTAACACAATAAATTGGGTTTATTTAAAAAGTAGCCTCCCAAGCGATCATTAGTATGAAGCGGTGGTAAATTTACATTAGTATACTCTAGGGTTAAGACTCCTTAGCTCAGTAATTTCACTAGCTACAGCTAGTAAGTACCTATAGTTTATTCGCAATAACGCCAGTAAGTAGGTATCCTGTATTCTACTCGTAATTAATTAGAATACCTAACGAGCTTGGAACTACTTAGCAAATTGGATCAGCTGGGCCCATTAACTATGTATACATTATACTTTACTAATTAGCTTTGTTATATACATATTTTTGGACTAGTTGGACTCTACGACTTTACTTACTAAAAGGTGGACGCACATCTATCCGAACGCGCCGAAAGAATTATGTACCTATATGAAATGAAATTATTTATTTGCATTAAATTTTGTTACAAATTAGTTCAGCAGGGCATTCACTTATCGGTTAGGGAACCGAACCGAATACCGAATTGTCAAAAATGTATGAAATGACGTGACATGACATGTTAAGTTGTATCTACATAACTACAGTGACAACCTCTGTGGCGCGGTGGGCTAATACCCGCTTGCAACGCAGAAGGTTGCGGGTTCGATTCCCGCATGGGACAAATGTTTGTGTGATCCACAGGTATTTGATTCTGGTCTGGGTGGTTTAAATATCTATTATAAGTATGTATTTACAAAAGAAAAGTATATAAGTATTATATCGTTACCCTAACCACCATATTACAAGCATTAAGTTGCTTTGTTTGGGGTTAGGTGGCGCTGTGTGAAATATCCTGAAATATTTATTTATTTAATACGTCATTTCATACATTTTGACAATTCGGTATTCGGTTCGGTTCTTTCACGGATAAGTGAATATAACCCTGCAGGTGTAATTGAAAAATATAGGAAATCTTATTCCGATTCGGACGATACGACTCCTGCAAGTGTGCGAGGTACTTTCAGGAGAAATCATATTATAAAGAGTTCAAAATTCGATTATGTCGGCGCGGTCGATGCGGATAGATGTGCATCCACCTCAATACATTCTTCCAACCATCGGTGGTCTGTAAGAGATTGCAATAAGCCCGCGCAATCTGTTCATCGGTTTGGCCTGTACGTTGATAGATCAGTCAGTCAGTCATTCTTTCCTTTTATATATTTAGATTATTTAACTATATTTATTAACGAAGTGAAAAACCGACTTATTATGTAGGTATTGCTTATTATTATATAATAAGCTCACTTTTTATATAGTTTGCTCTGAGTTTCGCCCATGTTTTCACAGTAATGTTATCTGAGCACATAAATTACGATAAATTATTGATATTATTTACAATTTAAATGTTTGATTTAAAGCGAAATTCCCTGTATCAGTGTTGCCAGTGCCCTATCTCCAAAAGTAACGCAGACAGGTTCGAAAAGTAACGCATTTACAATAAAAGTAACGCATTTAAAAAAAAAAAACTATTTTTAATCACAGAAGTAATACACAACTAGAAGTAGCCATTTTATGTGTGAGTGTGATGGCAATAGGGAAAATTCTGTGTGAAGAAAAAGGAGAACCTATTTTTTTTTCCGTCCCTTTCAGCGTGGCCGGTTTATGTTGTTTGTCAAACTGCTTCACTTTGACAATCATACTTATGTGTTTCGTTTTTTCCAAAATTTTAAAGCAATTTGAGACAATAAAATGTTATTCATCTAGTTTAAATATCAATATATCGTTTATTTTCATAAAATAATGAAAATCTGTAAGCTGTTTTTTGTCTCACAGGTGGCCACGATGATGTGACCCCTGTTTTTAATACAATTTATATAAAATGTAATATACTTATCTAAAAAAAATATATATCTTTAGTCTTATGGCTCGTCCACATATACCGGCCAATGACTCGGCGAGTCGTTGGTCCTATGGCTCGTCCACATATACCGGCCAATGATTTGCCGAGTGTGTGTTTTGTCTATGGATGAACAGTTTTTGTCTATAAACGAATGTCTTCGGATATTTACGGTTTTTTCCGGTAAATTTCTGGTATACATTTTGGGCTCCATAGCTGACGACTTTAATTATATTTTGAATATTAATCAATCATGGACCATTTGAAGCCATTTTGTGTGAATAATTACTTTAAACTAGTTAAATTTTCTTGCCAAGTGCATATATACGAGGTGTGTTCAAAAAGTAAGGTGACTTTTCAAATTTCGCGGGCAACGTACTTTCGATTATCGATTTTTTATTTTGTTATATTGGTACACTCTTTCCGAACATCTGTACCAAGTTTCAAGTGTAAAGCATTTTTTGTTTGGTTGTGAGAAGCGTAAAGGTTATAAGTGTTTTGCGTGCTCGGCGATTTCTTGCTATCGAAGAATATGGATCGATTGGACTTTGGTTTCGATATCATAACCATATACCCATGATTCGTCACTAGTTATGACCCTTTTGAGTAAATCTGGGTCGTCGTTGACGTCATTCAACAGTTCTTGAGCGATCCTCATGCGACGGTTCTTTTGGTCAAAATTTAGCAATTTCGGAACAAACTTTGCTGACACACGTCTCATGCCCAAAACGTTAGAAAAATTTCATGGCACGAGCCAAGCGATATACCAACATCCTCAGCAACTTCTCTGATAGTAATTCGACGATTTTTCAAAACAATTTTCTTCACTGCTTGAACATTTTCATCAGTTGTTGACGTGCTTGGGCGTCCTGAGCGAGGCTCGTCATTGGCATCTTCCCGTCCATCTTGGAAGAGTTTGTACCACTTGTAAACATTTTTTTTGCTTAGAATAGTTTCACCTTTGCCACTGTCAACATTTTAAAGTGATTCGGAGCACTTTATTTTATTTTTTACACAAAATTTGATGCAAATCCTTTGATCCATATTTTTCGATAGCAAGAAATCGCCGAGCACTTAAAACACTTATAACCTTTACGCCTCTCACAACCAAACAAAAAATGCTATACACTTGAAACTTGGTACAGATGTTCGGAAAGAGTGTACCAACATAAAAAAAAAAAAAAATCGATAATCGAAAGTACGTTGCCCGCGAAATTTGAAAAGTCACCTTACTTTTTGAACACACCTCATATATATAATCTGTGCGCTCTGGGAACGTTGGGCCAACGACTCGCAGAGTCATTGACTGGCATATGTGGACGAGCGATGACATTGACATATTATTTTCTTTTTTTAAATTTTTGTTTTCCGTTTCGATTGCGTTCCGATTCACTAATTTACTATTTTATATTCTTCCATTGTTAGTTCATTTTAAAAAATCATTACCCCAAAAAGTAACGCAAAAGTAACATTTTAGGACAAGTAACGTAAAAGTAACGCAAAGGGTCAAAAAGTAACGCAAAATGTTACAAAAGTAACGCACTGGCAACGCTGCCCTGTATGTACAGGGTGATAAGAACAATTACGAGTATGTATATAACTACTCGTAGTAACTAGGTTACGCTCGTCGCTTCGCTTACTTGAAGAAAATCTTAGCGGAAGTCTAAGTATAAAACTTACTCGTGTGCAGAATTTCTACCCAATTCGTTTAGCGGTTTGGGTAGATCAGTCATACTTTTTTAACTCCTGACGCAAAAGAGGGGTGTCATAAGTTTGGATAATCTATGTGTGTCCGTAGCCTCGCAGCGTAGCTCTGAACGGGTGAACCGATTTGGATGCGATTTTATTTATTAAAAAACAAATTTTCTAGCGATGGCTCTTTAGTATGTCTCATTAAACAGTTATCAGCTCATTTTGAATCAATCAGTATCAGTCATATGAAACCATTAGTTGTTAATTTTTTTATTCGTTATAATATTGCCTTCATGGTCAAAGGCAATATTATAACGATCTCGCGCGATGTTAAGCGACGATGCGGCCGTAGATGGGCGCAGACTAAACCTAAAAGGTGGGATAAATCCATCCCAGACACAGCTAGTTCTAGTTGTAGCAATAGTCGCTTAGTATGTAAAGTGCATAAAAATTAAGCAAACATCCACACAGACATTTATCTTTATTATAAAGTTAGTATGATGATAAGAAGTAACAATTTAGTGATTGCAAACTGACTCTAGTGTAAATATGAGTAAGATAAGTTGAGAAAGTGACGTGGGTCATCTACCTTTCGTTATAACTATCTAGAAAGACAAAGAAGACATCAGCCCCTCTAGCACAGACGTTTCGCAGACTTGTCTTGCTGTCAAGTCAACTTTCATCCCATACATTCACAAAAGTACAATGTATGGGATGACAGTTCTACTCTTGAAGTTTCTGAGGGATCCCATATGCCATGCTACAGCCACAGCCCCTTTAGCATTATATTATTATAAGGGTGAATCCTGAGAGACAAAATTTTACGTGTCTGGGGAAATAAACTACCCGTAACATAAAAATTCTACCCAAGGGTATTTTTTTTCTGTTAGTTTAAGGTTTAATCTACTTAATGCATTATAGATATAAGGTTAAATTTAGCTGCAAGTATCTGAAAAAAAATGTTAAAGCCCTGAAATTTGATTACCATGGGGTGTCCCTTACACTTTTTTGGAACAAAATATATTTTTTACACCAATTTATAAACGGAATTTTATTAATTGCTGTGATCTAAGCTGTGAAGGGTGAACTGTTATATGATTAAAAAATACGCGAAGACTGTACTCAGCGTAGTTTTAGAAAAAATCACAAATTTAGGTTTGTCCCCGGACAAAAAGTGATTCCCATGGCGCGCGACATAACTACCCACATTTCACAAACCACAAGACTTAGAAGCTTGTACGCACGCTGTTGGCTAACTTCAATTGCGCTCTAAACATCGTGAAGAGAGGTAGCTCCTCTCGTTGTTATAAACTGGATTTACGAAGGCGAGAAATTGATTACCGTGGTTTTGGTTCACTAGATCATTGATTACCATTTCCATGTTTAAAAATAGTTATTTATCTATTACGGTTTTTTGACTAGGGTGTGCAGTTAGGAAAAGGGTATTGTTTATCATATATTTTATTATTATTGGGCTATAATTATGGTATTTAAAAATATTGACAAAAAACTATACAATTTTGATTTCCATGGTATTGATTCTCGTGGCGTTTTACCACGGTGATCAATTTTCCCCTGTGTTTTCTTGCGCATTCTTTCACTTTTTATCCAACTACAGCGAAGCCGCAGGTATGGAAGTGATTTCGACAGTTTATATTTGTTTATTTCATTATTTCAGATTTTTTTTATATTGTATACATCAGATGTTTTTTACATATTGTACTATAGTAGACAGCCGCTCTGGCTTATGCGGCACCATTATATACTTACATTAAAATAAGCCGCTCAGCAAGCTACGGAGAGGGCTATACTCGGGGTTTCTCTACGTGATCGAATCAGGAATGAGGAGATCCGAAGACGAACCAAAGTCACTGACATATCTCCGTGGATCAGGAAGATGAAGTGGTAATGGGCAGGCCACATAGCACGTAGAGCGAATGGCTGATGGGGTCCAAAGTTCTTAAGTGGCTACCACGGACAAGCAAACGCAGCGTAGAACGTCTACCCACAAGTGTGGCAGACGACCTTATTAAGGTCGCTGAAAGACGCTTGAAGCAGGTCGCTTTCAACACCGGTTTTATTTATGGAGGTCTAAAGGAGAGGTTTATGTTCAGCAGTAGACGTCTTATGGCTGAGATGATGTATGATGAAAAAATAAAACAAAATTATGGGCTGACTGCAACTTCAGTCCAGATTAACCTAACTAATGATAAATGTACAATCTGATGACAGCTTCTGGAGTGAATCCTGTCAGTGACTGTGACTGAGAACTTAATTTTATATTCTAGGACTATTTATTCAATATTTTTATATTGTTTAAGACAGCAATACGTTAATTTTATTTAGTTTACATGATTATTATATAGAAAGCCAATATAGACCTTTTTAATACTTATGTTTGGTGTATATTTGTTTGGATCACCGTTTTTAATATTTCTATTTTATATGATTAGTATGTAGAGGTCAATATTTAAATAATAACATAGAATTCAAACAAAATAGTTTTAATTTTGATTCCCATGCCACACTTTATTGATTCCCGTGGCATCAAAAATTTAAATTTAAATATCTTCTGAACAAAACAAGTTATAATGATGCCTATTTGATGGATGTGCTTATAATTATGGGAAATTTGATGTTTTACATGTAAAATTCAATAATACTTTGATTTAAAATCTGACACGGGAATCACTTAAATACGCCCGATCTCAGGATTTACCCATAAGACGCTACTCTTGCTACTCGCGCTGTCATTGCATACAATTTGCAGCTACTCCCAATGACATTGTGCTCTTACAAACATCAATTATCTACTCTTGACAACGGTATGGTTATAATAGAAGACATGGTAATATGCTAATGATACCAAATAAAAAGCTACATATAATGGACAGAAGCCCTCAGTGCAGGTGCATAAGTATATATAATAAACTGCCAAAATCAATAAAAGACGAAGCTGAAGATATCAAATTTAAAAATAACCTCAAGACTTACCTTATAAAAAAATGCTATTATTCTGTGGAGCAATATCTAATGGATAGGAATGATTCAATCTCGCAGTCAAACAAATAGTTAAAATAATATGACATAATTGTAATAAAGAGCTATATTCTAGTGTGACGCAACTATGTAAATATTAATTTTTATAATTATTATCTTTTTGTGTAAATCCTATAATTTTGACTATTTTTGGAATTGACATGTATAATAATTTTGACGAACTTATCTCAGTATCACATTATATTTAATTTAATATAATTGGTATTTATGACTTGTTTTATGTATATAACATCGTATAGTTTCATTATTATTTAGCTGACATTTAAAATTTTATTTTTTAACCAATGTAATCAATATTTTTTTATCAACTTATTTTAATTAATTTTTCGTTGTTTATAAATGCATGTTCGCACTGTCAACAGCGCCCTCACAGGGTATGTAGATGTACAATAAGTTACACTAAGACCTAGATAATACCTACATTGTTGTTATGAATAAATAAATAAATAAGTATGAGAGCCGCTATTTCCACACCAATGTCATTAGCTCTTGTAGCATGCCGTGCGGGAATTAGCGGGACCCCGCAGTACCAATGTCAAGTCTAGAATAACTGCTGTTATCCCATACATTTTACTTTTGAGAGTGTATGGGATGACAGTTACTGTTTTAGTCTTGACTTGGGATAAGAGCTTGCACTCCATACTTGCCCCAAAAATGTAGTGAGAGCACTGAAAATTATAAAAAATATAGGTATACTAGCTGCGCCCAGCGGTTTTACCCGCAGTACTTATGTAGCCTATGTGTTATTCCAGGGTCTGTCTCTATGCCGCGGATGAATGCTTCGGCGTACCCGTTGCCCCGGCATTATGGCGTCCCGCAGGAACACCCCCAGGTTTTTTAGTGGGTATCCCCGCCGCTACCATCTTTGGCGGGGGAGTCCCACATACCGCCCCGCGCCCACCGGCGTGGGGTGATGATGCGTAACGCATTTTTCCTGGGTCAAAAAAAAAAAAAAAAAAAAAAAGGGTCTGTCTCTATGTCATATTTCAGCTCAATCGGTCCACCCGTTTAGGCGTGAAAGAGTAACAAACACACATCCAGACATTCTTACAAACTTTCACGTTAATTATATTAATAAAATTCGCGTCGACTTGTAAAACCTCCTCCGTTTGGTGTTGGTTAAAATATGTAGTAGAATGAGCACGGCCCGCTCTGATTAATGCAATTGAGAGCGATTGATGTATGATGACGCACCTCTATGATAGGGTGACTACAGTAAAAATTGAATGATTTGCCAATTTGAATCACTTGACTGAATCCTGGTCAGTCATATTCAAAAGTTTTTTATTCAATATGGGTTAGTCTTTGAATAAAATCTCGCGTGATGTGTTAGGAAATGATACGGCCGGAGAAGGGAGCAGACTAAACCTAGAAGGTGGGATAAACCAAGCCAGGGAATGGCTTGCTTTCAATACGGCAGTTTACGTAAAGTGATTCAAGTTCAATTAACTATCGGCCTATAAGACAATAGATTGTATGCCGACACTTAATGAACTGCCTAGGCGTACAATTAATTGACTACTTTAATCAGATGGCTTCGACTTTTGCAACGAATTTCAATTTTATTTATTTGTAGGAAGTGTTGAAAACTACAACTTACTTAATATACCAATGTACCTACTGAATCTTCCTCTAAATATATAAAAGGATAGAGTGACTGTCTGATCTATCAGCGCACAGCATAAACTTCTAAGGGATTGGTGAATTTAGATATTATAGGAATTTGGAATTTAGATATAGGTTTTATGACGTACCTACACCTTCGCTAAGAAAGGAGTTGGCCTCGCGAGCATAGCCCAAGCATAAGCTAGTTACACTAATAACCCAGTAGGTATACCTACCTATTTAGTGTTATATTTAAATTTATTGCTAAACATAACGACAGCGTATGTCTTTAAAATCGGCGACGTATATTATAATCTATTGTTAGAATGTTCATGCATAAAACATAGGCCATTGCGAGTGCGACCTAACTGCGTACTTGGTGCATTCACCTCGAATTTATCTTGAGATTTATTTCTTTTATGGTCTTGTGAAATATTTATTGTATTTGACACTCTTTGTACGATTACAGCGTCTGCTACATTAAGCCGGGGTTTCACACGACCCGCGTAGTCACAGGGTAGGCCAGCCGAAAATCTATTTTTTATTAATTATAATTGGGCCCAAAGCTGTTTCTTTACAAAGCGTCCAATGTGTCTTTTTAAGAACCGACTTTTAAGACAGGCACAAAGGCGAGTAGCAACGCAAATCGCAACTCGCTACGCTGCGCACATTTTATATCTAATAAATTAATAGGTGAATTAATAGGCCGATTGGCCATAATAAAAAGTGATTAGTCAATCAGTCACTTTTTATTATTGTTAATTACATATTAGGTGTAATGCGAATCGATGCGGTGCGCTTTTTATAAATCTTTCGTGTATTCATCATCGACCGCTTCTGCACTTTCCATCAGGTGGAATGTCAAAGAGCATTTATATATTATAATGGTAGGATGTGGTTAAACGTAGACCTATATATAGTAGGTAGATATAAAAAGAATGTTCTCAGGCAGGTTTTTGTAATACGATGTGATGTGTTCGCTTCAATATCCCGCATATTTCTATGAAATAATGATTGAGTTTAAAAATGATAATCTGTAACATATAAAATAGTTGGTAAATGATTGTGCGTCACGCGTGTTTACAGACAAAAATATGATCGAGCGCAAGCGCAACTAAAACTGTTTTATCATCTGGAATGTTTAGGGTTGATACGTATGTTACATTATCTGGCTGAGTTTTTTTTATACACAAAGAAGTAAGAAGACGAGCAAGACGCTCTTCTGATGGTAAGAACGCTTCCCATAATTATTAAAGGTGTAGGTCTTCACAATGATGTATTACATTCTACATAGATGCACCGCGCTAACGCTTCTTACTCAAGACAATTCACCCTAGTAATTTCACTAGTTACTGTGCCCTCCTACCGAAGCACAGTAATGTATGCACATTATTGCTCAGGTAAAAATAATCTTCACCTTCGTCATCATCAGCCCATATGTCCAACCACTGCTGGATATAGACCTCCATAGTACGCCATTCAATGCGGTCCTTCGTATTCCTCCTCCAACCGCTCACAGCGATCTTCCGGATGCCGTCGCGCCATCTCGGACTTCAGCTTACTAGATCTAAATCAGAGATTTACCCCCTTTTATGCTAAAGTGAAAGGACTTATAGTAATAATATGATGTTCTTCGCGAATATACTCGAGTCACTCCCAATTCCATAGGAAAATCGGGAGCTAAAGTAGCCCATATGGTCGTCCAGGTTTTTAACTATCTACAAACCGAGTTCCTTCACTATCAGTTTAGTGGATTTTGCGTAAAAGAGCAACAAGCATAGCCTCCTTTATTTGTACAATATATATATGAAATATTAAAAGCTCATTATGTTTATAATCAAAGTATGTACAGGTGTGGATGATGAAGTTGATGATTAAAATTTCTTTGGAATAGCTGAATAAATTTAGTTAGTAACCCCAGTAGCAACCCTGCACTGGTACGAAATGATGCGCAGTCGCAGGAACAACAATATTATCGAAGCGAAATATAAATATCTTTCGGTCAAGGCTCCCGCTTATTGGTGCCCATCTTTGAGATATGTGTGTATTAACTGATAGAGATGTGAAAACATGCGGATTTTAACATAAGTATTTTTATATAAATATTATAAATCCAAAAAAAGCCATGGCCTATTAGCAAACCCTATACCATCCCCATTAAGCATAGCCTATTTTTCAAATAGGCTCCAATGAGTAATTTTGTAAGTTAATTTCGCAATATTTTTTAATCTTTTTAAAGACTCTATCTCTTTTGAAAAGCACCTCTATGAGAAGAACGAGCAACGAACTCAATGGCTATTATATGATAAGTTATTATTAAATTTGCGAATACGATATAGCTGTGCTTTTCTATTCAGTATCTACGAATATGACACGGCTGAGCTAATCTTAACCACAGTTTCGGATAGTTTAGATATCCTTTATCAGAAGTTCACACTTGCAGTACTCGACGTCTCCCTGATGAGAGAGGCGTGAAAGTCCTGCCGTTGCGTTGTAGACGTTCGTCGATGGCGATTGGATATTAAGGCTCTGCCGATTTCCAGTCTTCCGTCACAAAGACGATGCGGTAGTGCTACCGAGTTTTATTGGGTACTAGTTCCGTCCAGCTGTTTTACCCGCTGTACCTACTGTGGCTTATTTATTTTTGTCTTCTTGTCATGCTCTCAAATTGTCTCTTGGTACAGAATCAACAGAACTCTGATTTGTGACCGTGAAGTGTTCTTTCGACTTTGGATTGACCATTCACCTCAAAAGCCTATAAACATTCAAAATAACATGTGAAAGTGATTTATAGTATATTTTATTTGATTCTTATTGTGAAATCGTTTGTTTATCAATCGTACCTACCTATTTTATATTAAGTTTTCATAAACTCTAAACTCGAAGTACTCGTATACCTATCTAACTCTCACCGTGTATTTTAAATGAAAACCACATCAAAATAATATGCGTAGTGCGTAGTTTTAATACCTTATAGGGAAGCAACTTTGTATTTCACCGACTTCAAAAAAGTAGGAAAGGTTATCCATTCGTAAGAATATTGTCATGTATTATTTAATGTACACCGACACACCGACGATTACTTGACTTGAACCTACTTGGATTATTTTTGTATTAAAGGACTTTCCTAGTGAAAATTTTATAGAAATCGGTCGAGCAGTTTTTATGCTACGAATAAAAACATGCGTCTCCGCCTTCACTTATTGATCGGCCGTTTTAGATAACTTTGAACTTTTTGGTCTAAATTTGAACAAGATAGATAGATAGATTAATCCTTTATTGAAACACAAATATGTACAAAAACAACTTAAAACTATAATTTAAAACTAAGTGTTACAATTGGCGGTCTTATCGCTAATAGCGATCTCTACACAACAAACAGCAACAACACACAAGGACAAGGACAAGGTTGTATAATGTGATTTACTAATTTATTACATGGAGGCATATTAGTGGTAATATTTTCTAAATACTTTAACGATCCATGTATTAAATTACTAAACCATTTTTACAACCTCGTCCAAACTTAGACCTAGATTTAAAGTTACCCAAGATGACTGTACATAGGTTAAATCTTACTAATATTATAAACATGAAAGTTTGTAAGAATGGATGTCTGGATGTATGTTTGTTACTCTTTCACGCCTAAACGGGTGGACCGATTGAGCTGAAATTTGGTATATAGAGATAGCTTAGACCCTGAAATAACACATAGGCTACAGTACAGCGGGTAAAACCGCAGGGGGCAGCTAGTATATTTATAAAATTCCCTAGCAATACTTTTGTAAAACCTCGTATATCATACCTAATTAGGTAAATAAGTAAACAGCCATTATCCGAGTACATAGAAGACTACCATAAATATATATCATTGAAGGCAAGTAGAGTTCTATTAATAGACCGGATCGAAGAATACCAACCAATATGTAGGACATTACCCAGACTGAAACTAGAGCCGGTCAAATTATGTACCTAGGTACTAGCTGATCGGACGGAAATTGTCCTGTATTAACTACTAGTGGACCTTTTTTTATTATTTTTTTTATGTGAAGGAGTAGAAGACGACCAAGAGGTTCTCCTGATGTTAAGAGATAACGCTGTCCATAATTAGTACAGTGCTTCCTAGGATTTCACAATGATGTGAAATTCTAGGAGCACTGCAACAACGCTTCTCACTCAAGAGTCATAAGATGTTAAGACTCTTTAGCCCAGTAATTTCACTAGCTACTGTGCCCTCCTACCGGAGCACAGTAATGCTTGCACATCACTGCTCAGGCGATAGAATAACTGGCACCGTTGGGGTCCCACCTAGACGACCTCCTGCAAAGGAAGTCTACCCCTGGTAAAACCTGCGCGCACTTCGTCACGCTTGATATAAAATTTTCAGTGTTATCTAAATATATAAAAATGAAAGGGTGAATGACTGACTGATATATCAACACACAGCTCAAAGCGCTGAACGGATTCGCTTGAAATTTAGAATATAGATTAGTTTTATAAATAAAAAAATAAAAGATCGTTTATTGCCAATTTCCATCTAAAACACAGCATAATAACTTAACTAAAAATTAAGTACTAACTAAAAATTACAATAGGGGAGTCGCATATATACGACTTGCCCTAGTTAAGAGTACAATGCTATATTATAATATTAGTCGGCAAAAGGGATGCATTCAGTAAATACTGGGTGAATACCTAAAGATAGATGCTCACCCAGCGCTGGTTTTCAATGCACCCCTTGCTCGGACTAAGGTTTATGATGTAGACTTCCGCTAAGAACAGATTTTGCCACGCGGGCAAAGCTGCTAGCATAAGCTAGTTCAACTATATTATATCATTGCTACTATTATTTTTTACTATATTATTCAACTATATTTTATCATTTTAACTATACTATATTATTGTAGCGTCCGTGGCCCAGTGGTATTACATCCGGCTTGTGATCCGGAGGCCCTGGGTTCAAATCTCAGTGTGGCAAAAACTTTTCGCCGGACGCTACCGTGTTTCGGAAGGCACGTAAAACTGTGGGTCCCGGCTGTTTCCTATAAGATATGTAGGAGGCAGTCGTTAGGTCATGTTGTAGGCCTTGTAGGAATCTTGGCGACCTGAAACTGCAACGTATAGGTTCGCCACACCACCTATAAATTGTGATTTGACTCTGACAGTGTAAGTAGGGTAACCTGTTCTGTTGGAGTATAAACCCCAATTATTATTTTTTATTATTTTTATGCATGTATTATTCATATAAACCTTCCTCTTGAAATACTCTATCTATTCATGAAAATATCATTGAAATCCGTTGCGTAGTTTTAAATATATAAGCATACATAGGGACAGACGCAGGAAGCAACTTTATAATTTTATACTAGGTATGTAGTGATATTTCCGATATCATATCATGAATCATATCGTGCGGCAAAAGTCGTCAGCTTATATTACTTAGGCTTTAAAAACCAAAAATAACAAAAGCATGCTTCATATCGTGTGAAACGGCCAGGCACTAGTTCGGATAGCAATCGTACTCCATTAGATTTCCCTTTTGATATTGCGAACGTTGTAAACACTAAGGCTATTTTCGTTCGTGGTAATCGCTACTAGAAATATACCTACCTAAAACATTTTTCCAATACAAATCATATCACTATACGCACTCTACTGCGTATTCTAGAGGTTCATACCATAGTGAAATTATAGCAAGTTCGACATCGAACAAGTTACAAACGCGATGAGTAGGAATGCGTGCGTGGCGCATAATGTCATGTATGTTCGTGTGCAAGCGAATCATTTTAAGGATGCACATTTTAAGGATGTTTGCCTGCATATTGCCGCGAGAAAAAATTCTTTAGTAAAAATGTAATGTGTGTCAACCCTATGAGAATTCGAGCGATGCAATGTTTAATTATTTATTTTCCTAAACACCGTCCTACTTCCTATTTCTTTACAATATTATATAATATGTATTATGTACCATACGATCATACATAGAGACGTATGCGAAAAATATGCTAATATGTGCCTAGCATGTGCGCATGTCACCTTTACGTGCGCACTTTCACACGCAAACATGCAAAATTCATACCGTGGAAGTTAGACAGTTCGCAAAATAGGTACTAATACATAAATCGTAATGGTAAAAACGCGATCCACGAAGCAAAAAGAATCACGAAACATTATAAAACTGTCATTCAACCGCAATCGGGCATACATTCGCCAAAATTTTATGCGCATCTTTTATTTAAACGGTGATTCGGATCGATCGGTGGGAGCACGCCACCGCGATACATTTCTTTTGACGCTCCACTCGCGAGCACTCCGCGAGAGACGGAGGAGTGGCTCGGTGCGGCTCACACGGCTCCATGGGCGATCCCGGGCGGCCGCCGCTCCGCCGGTCCATCTCCGCGGCCGTCACCGCCCGCGACCCGCGCTCCGTGTTCCCGCTCCGCGCCCAAAGCGTCTCCCTCTCGGAGAGACCGCGCTCCAAGTATGGCCGCACCGTACGCAGTGCGGACTCCAACCGGCTCCGATTCACCGACAAAAAATTCTTCCCGCGACAAATGTCCGCCGACTCCAAACCCCACCCTAAAAGCAACGTCACGGTCAAACAGGTCAACAGAAAAGTAGTCGAGAAAGTCCCCTTCGCTGTCTCCGTACAAAACCTATCCATACCGATGAAATACGCCGATAATCCGAAACCTAGGCATTCAACCTCCAAACCGGCTCTGAACTTATGCAATCGCCGGATCGATAGTAACAAGACTAAGCTCAGTAATCCTCCCAAACAGGTCAGCAATAAGAGGCTGTGTCAGACCGTCGACGGGAAAGAGACGGAGAACAAGCTGTTGGTGCAGATCAGGGAAGCCGAGCAAGTGTCCGACTTTGAAAGGATTCTTAACTCTAATGCAATACTGTCGGAGCGGTCTCAGGGGCAAGTGTGGCGCGGCTGTGCCTCGAATCACGCCCGCTCCGCGTCTGTAGTGCCGCGCCCTCGCTCCGCGTATTCCCTGTACGCGGTCAGCCAGGCCTACCACTACCTCTTCCACCAGCACGAGGAGTCTCTGCAGCCTCTCATCGACCAGTACCGTCAGGCCAACAAGGAAGACAACGTCTGCCCTACCAACAGTCTGCTCGAGAAGAACTGGTTTGAGAATCTACAAGATTTATCCGAGTTCTACGAGGACGACCAAGCTCTCAAGAAAGAAGTCGAAACTATAACAGATCGTATTATCGCCGAGGAAGTGAAGTCGACCGAGGAAAGCAAAGAACCGAACAAACATCACAAGTACTTCAATGTCAACTTAGCGGATCTGTTCGGCCTTCGAGTGCACGGCGAGGGCTTCTCGCCGGCTTCCTGTCGCGATGACCTCGGACCTTCTCCGGACGTAGACAAGGCCGGCGACTTCGAGGAGGAATGGCGCACACCGAGCATGAGCGCAAACTCCGATGACCGACAGAATAGCCAGAGCGACTCCGGCGTGGACTGTCTCGCACAAAACCTCGACTCGATCCAAATAGACAGCGATGCGAAGGTACCTACGATAACCTTCAGCAATTGTTGCGACGGGCGCGCCAGGAGCGATCAGCCTAACAATAACGACGTCGTCATACATCTGGCCGTGCCTTCCATTGAGAGCGACGAGGCTCGCCCGCCTATGATGTGACCTCGGAACTATTAATCTGGAAAATTACAGGTCGATAACAAACCAGTCATGATCGCATTAGAGTCGGAGTCGCCGATGCCCAAGGAGGAGCGGGTGCCGAAGATAGACCCTCCGACGTCGTCGCAGCGGACGCTGACGCGGTCGAGCGCCGTCAGTCAGAAGTCCGTGGAGATCATGGTGCATCCGGAGGGGTCGAACAATCCTCTTCACAGGTCGAAGCTGGCGCCGGTCCGGTCGTCGTCGGAGACGCAGGCGTCGGGGAAGAAGATGTTGAATTTGCGGAAGACGAAAAACTCTTCGATAGAGTCTACGATGAGCTTGCCGAATCAGAAGTCATTGGAGAAGAAGCACGGGAGCCTGCGGCATCAGAAGTCTGTGGTGGCTCACTCGGACATCACGTTGAGCACGCAGGCTACGATGTCGGACGACCGGAAGGCGCTGCGGGAAGCATTGTATCAGGGTATATTCCACAGGCATAGAAGAACAATATTCGCTGTAGGTTCCTTCCTTAGAATGTTGAGGAGCAAAACGTCCAACTACGACTCGATAAGGTCAGACTCAGACGAGATATAGCAACAGTAGTGCATTAGTGTTATGAAATTTTGTAATATTAAAACATTGGTGCCGACTGATTGTGCTTTTTTTAACGAGAGAGTAACCAAACGTTGTTTAGATGTAAGGATTTGTTTGTTAAAATGTTCCTAATTAGTTGTGACTATGTTTTGTCACCCTGCTTGGTGTCGAGCTAGTAGACGATTGTTATAATATATCGCACTCCAGTATGAATACTGCAGTAACTCAAAAATGAACTTTTTATAACTACAACCTTAATAAATAAATTACACATTTATTTTGTTTGAAGTCACAAATGTCGTTTTATTATAAATTTTACAGTAGAGTTCTATAAAGTATTTTTGTTTTAAATGTAATTATAACGCTCTAGTGTAAAATAACAAAAAAATACTTTTATGATCTGCAGAGAACTATATCTACGATGTAGAGGTAAATTAGTTATTGCAAAAAATACCTTTTTGAGTTAAGCCAGTGTTATATTAGGTGTGCGATATACCTCTATACTGTTAATTATTTATTTCTTATTGAGTAACAGTTTTAACATAAATTTGTGAAAATACTATGTGGTATCTATTTATTACACCTCGATACTTTGAATTAAAAAATCTTATTTGAAAAAACTTTATTTACAAAAAGATTATGTGTTTAATTAGTTTTATGTGCGATCGTATTTGTGATTTTTTTAGAGTTACTCGTATCATTATTTTATTGACATTTAGATGTCGGGTACCTCAAGATAACCTCATTAATATTGTATTATATAATATAACTATGTTCAATGATCTTTGATCCCATCATAAAAATACTGTCATTTTATTGCTTCAAAAACCTCCTATTCAAACAAAATAATATCTCCATAAAAACAAAACAAGAAGAAAAAAAAAGATCCCATATATCATCACCAATAAAAAAAAACCGCTCTATTCCCACTGCAATTGATTTATATCATTTAACTAAAGACAAAACAATCCACTCTTAAAATTTATTGTCACAAAAACAATCAGATTACCTACTAATTGGCTCATTAGGCTTCGACGATCAAAATCTAGGCTACATTCATAAATTAATATAAAAAGGAAGATACGGTACCGCAGTCTCACTAATAGACCGCTCCAATTAGGTTCATGCACACAATTTTATTTCAGCGCGGTAACTGAAACTTTCCGACCCAGCAGTCACAAGTTTGGCTATAGCAACTACTTTAGCGATAGCACGTAAGTACAGCTATTTTGGGTAACTTGGAACTTTTTGGTCTAACTTTGAAGAAGGTTGTTTAATGTGGTTCACTAATTTACTGCATGGATCCATATAGTTGTTTTAACATTGACTGCGGAAAACACAACAGTTGTGTTTTTGTGGACGGAACGCTAGTGCTGAAAAACATAAACACTGTGTTTTGTTACAGGATTTTTTCATACAAAATTAATTTCAGGCCCGGGATAGCTTTATAAAACGACGCCGCGCCAATGTGTTAATAAAAAATCTGTGTATAACGGATCCATAAAATATTTTCTAAATACTTTAACGATCAGTCCATGTAATAAATTACTAAAGCATTTTTACAACCTCGTTCAAAGTTAGACCAAGATTCACCAAGTTACCCAAGATGACTGTACCGTATCCTGCCTTTTTATTTTAATCTAAGCAGATTACCTTTTAATTGGCCCATTAGGCTTCGGCGATCAAATTCTAGGCTACATTTAATTACTGTCCTCAAAGTGTGATCCGATAATGAAACTGTCATTCAAAATCAGAAATGGCACTAGAAAATTACAGACTATGGTACTAAAACAGACACCACTACCCTTAAAATAGATCGTGAAAAAGTGATCGTGATCAAGGAATACCAATTATTACGGCGTAATTATTCAATTGAAATCTACAACTCAATCTAAACTGACTTGATTTTTTTATACGAGTAGGTACCTACTACTGACCTTCATAATATTATAGTATATGACTTATCAAATCAAAAGTTTGCCTTATTTCATTAATTCCGTCTAATGGAATCAACGAATTAGGGAAAAATGGAATGGATATTAATTGGCATCGCACTTACCAATTTCTTATATGGTATTTCTAAAACCTATGTTCACAAGTAAGAAAATCCAGAGAAATGTATTGATCGCTGTAGTAGGAAAGCAAGTCAATTTCGTGATCGCCAAAAATATATTGATTCAGCGAACCAAATTGACTCTCCAACAGAAGAATACGCTACTCCAAACGTGGTGTCTGTCTTTAATTTGAAAGTCTGTGTGGAAAATAATAGGTAAATCATAGCAGCGGCGATAAAGGAGCCGCCTTATAGCCGCATCGCGTGTTAGCCGACAATCATAGGTTCGCTACTTGCCTTGACTTTACGAATTAACTCAAATTCTCACTTGGGATTAGTATTTAACATTACACTGTAACTAGTTTTATACTTGACATTGAAATGCGAGTAAAAACGTAGTCTTAAAAAAAATAAAAATAACCTTTTTTTGTTCTATTTTCATTTAATGACGTCAGCCTTCTCATATCAATTAAAAATTAAAAGAATGAAAATAAAACTAGATTGCGAAAAATATACTACCTAAATTTATTACAAGTACATAAATTATAACGTTCAAAATACAAACAAGGAAATAATGTTATGAAAAAAATGTATAAAATTTGTCAAGTAAGAAGGAAATTCTGGTTCCCTTCTTCCTTACTTGGCTAAAAATCATTAAAATGTCTAATTACTCCATTAGAGTGGACTGCGATAGATCGCGTAAAATATAAAAGTTAAATTACCTTTGAATTCTACCGTTTTATATGTCACTAAGATTTTTTTTTACCCTGTATAAATAAAAATAAATGAAAAAAAAAAGATTTTTTTTTTGGTTTACAGTCAAGTTAATTTTTAGAGTTAACCAGGTCGTAGCTGTTTTTTTAGCGGACCAGTAACCGTCTGCAAAATTGCCCTCTATACCTATTCCTTAAAAAAATCTTATTATGAAGTTTATCCTGTTACAGACAAAATCAAATTTCATTCCCAAAGAGTGAATTTGGTAAACCAATTCCGCCCCGAAAAAGCCTTTAGCACATTTCCGTTCCATTACGAATCATAAAATGGTACCAAAACATTTTGCTAAGCGATTAACCTACTGATTTTTATAAATTGTTACTCAAAAAGAAATATGTAACTTAAGTTGTATAAAAATGCACTTTTAATTAATTTTTGTCAATTTTCTTAAACAAAAAAATAACAAATATTTTTGTCTGCGAACGTCGAGCTCGTCTCGTTCATATAGTAAATGCATAAAAAACCTTATTTTGAGTCCGTTTTACTTCACAGAACATTACTTATCTTTTATCTATTTCTTATCTTTTATTTATTTTTACTTCACAGATTTAGCCTCCTATTAAATATTAAAAGTGCATTTTTATGCAAATCTTCAAATAACCTAAAAGAAATATTGTGACTACCAAATTCTACGATCCTAAGGAATACAGTGGCGCTAACGTCTACGTATCGACAGCGTCTCAGTATGAAGAAAAAATAAGTTCGACATTTATCCGTATTAATTATAGTAGTTTCCCATTTGTCCCACACAGATTGCCTCCAGGTAAGATTTGGGAATAAATACCCAGTTTCGGCTTTTTATAGCGATTTGAAGTGGGAACAATTATTTACTTAAATAATTATTTACTACATATTTTTGTTACAATCAACTATAACTTTAAATTCAATCTCACATCAACTTTTCTTTTGTTTTTTAACTTTATTTTTTTTTTATTAACTTTAATTAGATTTATCTATATACTCGTATATGTATACTGTGTCTGCAAAAAAGATATTTTATTTCCTTTTCGTTGATAATTATATTAATTGAAACCTGAGGGCAATCTATAGGGGGTATTTATTTGGGAATACCTTTATCGTGATCGTAGACAGTAGATGCCCATGCTTCCAATTCCAGTAGTTTAAGTGTTATCGAGTGAATTTACTAGGAGCTACTTTAGAATCAGAATAAATATATATATTCATTTCAATTTTGACATTCAGAATTTAAATTTTTCCGTTGCCTATGCTAGACTATTTAAGGACGCGTTCTTAAATTGTAAAAAATACATTTTACTTTGTAAAGGCAAACTTCCAGAAATTATTGTTTTCAGAAGTGTATGTAAGTGTGTGTGACTTTAGTTAATTATATTTTATGACCTTAATATTAAATTCTATGAGCGTGGAGGGATTTGGTCTCTTTTATATTTTTTACTGTAATTTTTTTTACATAATAATTTGTTTTTGAATTTTTTGCTCGCGTCTCGTTTAGATCGCGACCTTAAGTTAAAATTATAATTTATAGTCTGCTTATATTATTATGTACCTACCTATAAACTAAATTTATTATATTGTTTTAAACTTATTGTCATATAATGAAGAGGCAAAAAAAGAGATGTCCGTTAAGAAAAAATGAAGGACGAAATAATTTGTATTTTTTGCAATAAATTCCCTACTATTCATTTCTCGTTGCAATATTTCTTTAAGATCACCAAATGATGCTTACAAATCTAGAGAGCTTATATACTATACGTAGAAATAAATATAATATATTATATGAATATATTTAGCAATTATTGTTAATTTGCGATTAATATACAAGTAGTTAGCGGAACAATCAATGGGATACACATTTTTGGAACATTTTATGCACTTTTTATATATTTGTACCATACAATTTTTGTAAAAGTTGTTATTGTTCGTAGATGCGAGTGTATACATGGCAATGGCGTATTATATGTATGTATACAATATATATGTGTGTATATTCTTTAAGTTGTTTCTGTGTACCTAGTTATTGATATAATAAAATATGTATATATTATTATTAAAAATCAAAATAAAATAATTTGTATAGGTAATTTATATTTAACAGGCTTTTATATAATTTGAAATAGGAAAATACCCATATTATGAATATTGTATGGCATTATTACTGTTTGTTATCATTATAAATCTTAGCCTCATTAAATATAAAATATTAATTAATTCTTTTTGTTAATACGCCATTTTAAATAAGAAAAAAATTATATGAGCCTTGTAATTTAATTAAAATAAATAGCTTTTTTACATTTTAATTTACGTAGGCAATAGTTGTTTTCAGTTTTATATATAAAATTAATGTAATATGTAAATAGATTCAAAAATGCAGTTGTGAAATATTATGTGAAGTTTACAATTAGAATACATTTAATTGTTAAATACTTGTGTAATTAAAATAATATAAATGTGACAAAAATTATAATATAAAAATTTACTGTTTGTCATTTTTTCTTCTTGATTGTTATTTTTATTTTAATTTAATTTTCATTGTTTAAATTTATGTTCAAGTTATGATTTTGTTGTTATTTCGCAAATATGTGACATCTTATAAAAAGGTATTAAAACATAATATCATTTTACTTACAAAGTTTTTTCATAACACGAGTCAAAAAACCGTGTGAGTGACATAAAAACTGACAGATAGACGAGCAGACAAATCGAAACTATAAGAATTCTGTTGACTACGGAACCCCTTAAAGAAAGGACAATATCTGATAGGAACATCGACTGGAGTCTTTTTGGAGAAATTTGAAGACAGGAAGACAGAATCCTGAAATTTTGTATAATTTGTTTGTTTCTTTTAAAACCCTCTTTTTAAAAATCTAATAAAAGAACTTGAATGTTTTATAGCTGATATAAATAAAAATTTTAATGAATTTACCTGACCATAATACCTTTTTATAGCATTTACTATTTTTCATTGGTTTAATATTTGCAATTATCTTTAACATTATTTTTATTTACTTACCACTAACGTTTAATTTTAATTCATTTAAGAAAACCAACAAAACTAATTGTATGTTTATATAATTTTAGTATATTAATTAATAGGTAATGTTGTTGACATTTTGATATTAATTTTAATATAAACATTCCTTAAAACGTAATACATCTGTCCGAAAATAGCAGGAATTTATATAAGACTGCAAAATTATGAAAAATGCGGAAGATATTCTGTAACGTTTTTAAACTAACACTGATTACAACACTGGCATTATGTACTAGTTTTTTTTATTACCTAACCTTCATTTTTATTTCCAAAATCCTTAATCCTATCATACCAATATTAAAAGTATATTCCCATTCGCCCCATGATCGATTACCCCAACCTGGAATAATACACTCCAAAACAAAAAACATATTGATTGCCCATTACCCCCAGGTAGCAATTAATACTGAATGCGTCATGCGAAAGGAAGTCATTGTTCCCATTTCAAATCAATTTATTCTGCTGTGTAGATCGCCTATCCCTCTCCTAACTCGGTTGTAAATGGAAATTTATTCCCAAATTCTACCTGGGGACGATCGATGAAGGGGCGAATGGGAGTATACCTACTATATATTAAATATGCGAAAGTATGAGTGCGGGCGTCATTTAATCTAACAAATAATTTTAAGATTAGTAACAGCCCTGGTAAAATACTATAATAAACAGTATCTTTTAAGTATTTTTTAATAGTCAATAGTCCCACTTGCCCCACCAGAAAATCAGTGGAGCACGTGACACAACAAGATTTTCAGCGGTCTGACTCACAGACAAATTTCCTACATCTATGGTGACCTACCCCACCAGTGTCAGGCGCTTAGTGGGGCAGATAGGAAGTACTCCAATTTTCCAGTTTGTTACACCAGGAGGACGTGTGACGGAAGAGGAAAAGAACTTTCATCGATAGTAAGTATTTGCAACACTGCACTACTTTTGTCACTGTGTAATAGCAGTGCTTTGTTTGGTAACATGAATTAAGTTTATGAAGTTTATTTTTAAGCATATAATTGTTTACCAGCTAATACTCATATTATAACTTTTCTTAGCGGAGGTCTCCGTCTTATAAGCGGTCTACGAGGCGTTAATAGATCAGTCGGTCAGTCAACCAGTTACTCCTTCCTTTTATATACTAGTAGTTCGCCTCGAACTGTGACCTCGCAGCCCAATTTCCGTGGTAAACCTTAGACTTTAGGTCTCGACTAAATATATCCTAATACAAGAACTTTAACATTAATATTAAAACTCAAAATATAAAAATTCTGAGGAATTAAAACTCAATAAACCTACGTACCGAGATTTTTTGAATATAATCCTTTTTAGAGTTTCGTTCCTCTGAAGGAAAAAACGAAACCCTAATAAATAGGATCACTTGGTCATCCGTATGTCTGTCAAGACCAATTTATACTCTACATCCCGTAGAATTGTATATTTTTACCATAATTCACAGGTCTATAGCCGCTTGGTGCCCGTTAAATTAAACTTCTGAGTTAACGTAGAAAAAAATACACCCGTTTATCCTTCAAAAACGTACCTACATTTTTTTGACCCTCTGAATAAATCAACATTCATAGGGAACTTGCCGTTACCATAATATATTTATGAAATTTGGCAGACTATAAGTACACGGCCCGCGATGCATTATGGTGTGCTCGTGCACCTTTATTGTTGAATGTGCCGGCACAAACAATTACTTTAGGTTTTAAAAAGTTATGCAGACTACTCAAATAACCTTACTGCCACCGAGAGATCTCTCAACTCTAAGAGTTCGCTTTGCTCGGTCGATGATATTTGTAAGTATTCATATAAATTATGTATTTAAATTATATTTTATCATAAAACGATTCAGCGAGTTTTTTTATTCTATCACCACTTCCACAGACATTGTTACCTGCTTATTATTGTTTATGGTCTCCACTTTCGTGTTTTGCCAGTGGCCGTAGCATGCCACACAGAATCCCGACCAAACTTCAAGAGTAGAACTGTCATCCCATACATTCACAAAAATACAATGTATGGTATGACAGTTCTACGCTTGACATTTCAGCGGGATCTCGTTTGGCATGCTACGACCACTATAACATATTATTTTACTTGACAGCGAGTTATAGTCCGGTACATTATGTTCGGGATAATTTATACAAAATTTTAGGCAATGTGACGTAGTTATGTCGTCATAATTATATTATATAATATTATATTATAATTATGCCTATACTACTAAGTCCATCTTTGGTTGCTTGCCATTAGCGTTGGGCGTAAAATAACGCTATTAATAAGGTTTTTTTTAAATACTATATTACTTTATTTTCATACTACTTAAATTAAATATAACATTATATTTTATCGATCGAGCGAAATGAGGTTTATAAAAAGATTAAAAAAACAGCACAAAACGTGTACTTACCTACATGTATGTGACACCTATTTCAATAGCAAACTTTAGGCGGCCGGACTATAATTGACGCAATTATTGGTATTACGCAATGTACTAAAAAATTATATGAAAATAATTAAATATAAGATATATTGAAAATATGATAAATTGCTTGAAATTCTCGAATTATTGGACTTTATCGCTATTAATTCTTTAACTTTATCAACTTGCTTGCTCTTTTTTGCCTGTAGGGTCTTTCTCAAACTTAATGTACCTAACAAATTGTGCAAAACATTATAATTTAATCATCTTTATAACTCTACAACCCTTGGATCGATTTGGCTCATTTTCGAACATGAGAATTCTTTTAGCTTATACTACCTGATCGCAAAGTTTCATTAAGATTGGAACTTTGGTAACGTTGAAATTAAGCATTTTCTAAAACTCTAGAACCCTTCGACCGATTTGGCTCATGTTCGAACTTAAAAATTCTATGGATTAATATTACGCGTTTGCAAAGTTTCATGCAGATCGGACCATTGGTTTTCCAGTTATCGCGTAACAAACATACATACAAACATACACTTTGGCTAATATATTTGTGTCGCTTATAAAAAATGTGTATATGTTAGAAAAAAAATTATCAGCGCTCCAGTTTTGAAATAATTGTCAGACCTATCGTAAATACTTTAAGTCACCTATATCTCTGCAACCCTGTAACCTATTTAGCTAATTTTTTCACTACAATTATTCAATTAACCTTCTTAACTTGTGTGTAAAATTTCATTTAATTTGGATTAACCGTTTTCAAGTAAACGTCAACCAAACTTAAACACCAGAGGTCAACCGTTAAACTGGTCCAAACGCAGGCATTTCGCGGCTTTCGACTCTAAGACCTCGCTTCGCTCGGTCGATAAATAGCTTTTTTACATTTTAATTTACGTAGGCAATAGTTGTTTTCAGTTTTATATATAAAATTAATGTAATATGTAAATAGATTCAAAAATGCAGTTGTGAAATATTATGTGAAGTTTACAATTAGAATACATTTAATTGTTAAATACTTGTGTAATTAAAATAATATAAATGTGACAAAAATTATAATATAAAAATTTACTGTTTGTCATTTTTTCTTCTTGATTGTTATTTTTATTTTAATTTAATTTTCATTGTTTAAATTTATGTTCAAGTTATGATTTTGTTGTTATTTCGCAAATATGTGACATCTTATAAAAAGGTATTAAAACATAATATCATTTTACTTACAAAGTTTTTTCATAACACGAGTCAAAAAACCGTGTGAGTGACATAAAAACTGACAGATAGACGAGCAGACAAATCGAAACTATAAGAATTCTGTTGACTACGGAACCCTAAAAGAAAGGACAATATCTGATAGGAACATCGACTGGAGTCTTTTTGGAGAAATTTGAAGACAGGAAGACAGAATCCTGAAATTTTGTATAATTTGTTTGTTTCTTTTAAAACCCTCTTTTTAAAAATCTAATAAAAGAACTTGAATGTTTTATAGCTGATATAAATAAAAATTTTAATGAATTTACCTGACCATAATACCTTTTTATAGCATTTACTATTTTTCATTGGTTTAATATTTGCAATTATCTTTAACATTATTTTTATTTACTTACCACTAACGTTTAATTTTAATTCATTTAAGAAAACCAACAAAACTAATTGTATGTTTATATAATTTTAGTATATTAATTAATAGGTAATGTTGTTGACATTTTGATATTAATTTTAATATAAACATTCCTTAAAACGTAATACATCTGTCCGAAAATAGCAGGAATTTATATAAGACTGCAAAATTATGAAAAATGCGGAAGATATTCTGTAACGTTTTTAAACTAACACTGATTACAACACTGGCATTATGTACTAGTTTTTTTTATTACCTAACCTTCATTTTTATTTCCAAAATCCTTAATCCTATCATACCAATATTAAAAGTATATTCCCATTCGCCCCATGATCGATTACCCCAACCTGGAATAATACACTCCAAAACAAAAAACATATTGATTGCCCATTACCCCCAGGTAGCAATTAATACTGAATGCGTCATGCGAAAGGAAGTCATTGTTCCCATTTCAAATCAATTTATTCTGCTGTGTAGATCGCCTATCCCTCTCCTAACTCGGTTGTAAATGGAAATTTATTCCCAAATTCTACCTGGGGACGATCGATGAAGGGGCGAATGGGAGTATACCTACTATATATTAAATATGCGAAAGTATGAGTGCGGGCGTCATTTAATCTAACAAATAATTTTAAGATTAGTAACAGCCCTGGTAAAATACTATAATAAACAGTATCTTTTAAGTATTTTTTAATAGTCAATAGTCCCACTTGCCCCACCAGAAAATCAGTGGAGCACGTGACACAACAAGATTTTCAGCGGTCTGACTCACAGACAAATTTCCTACATCTATGGTGACCTACCCCACCAGTGTCAGGCGCTTAGTGGGGCAGATAGGAAGTACTCCAATTTTCCAGTTTGTTACACCAGGAGGACGTGTGACGGAAGAGGAAAAGAACTTTCATCGATAGTAAGTATTTGCAACACTGCACTACTTTTGTCACTGTGTAATAGCAGTGCTTTGTTTGGTAACATGAATTAAGTTTATGAAGTTTATTTTTAAGCATATAATTGTTTACCAGCTAATACTCATATTATAACTTTTCTTAGCGGAGGTCTCCGTCTTATAAGCGGTCTACGAGGCGTTAATAGATCAGTCGGTCAGTCAACCAGTTACTCCTTCCTTTTATATACTAGTAGTTCGCCTCGAACTGTGACCTCGCAGCCCAATTTCCGTGGTAAACCTTAGACTTTAGGTCTCGACTAAATATATCCTAATACAAGAACTTTAACATTAATATTAAAACTCAAAATATAAAAATTCTGAGGAATTAAAACTCAATAAACCTACGTACCGAGATTTTTTGAATATAATCCTTTTTAGAGTTTCGTTCCTCTGAAGGAAAAAACGAAACCCTAATAAATAGGATCACTTGGTCATCCGTATGTCTGTCAAGACCAATTTATACTCTACATCCCGTAGAATTGTATATTTTTACCATAATTCACAGGTCTATAGCCGCTTGGTGCCCGTTAAATTAAACTTCTGAGTTAACGTAGAAAAAAATACACCCGTTTATCCTTCAAAAACGTACCTACATTTTTTTGACCCTCTGAATAAATCAACATTCATAGGGAACTTGCCGTTACCATAATATATTTATGAAATTTGGCAGACTAGGTATAAGTACACGGCCCGCGATGCATTATGGTGTGCTCGTGCACCTTTATTGTTGAATGTGCCGGCACAAACAATTACTTTAGGTTTTAAAAAGTTATGCAGACTACTCAAATAACCTTACTGCCACCGAGAGATCTCTCAACTCTAAGAGTTCGCTTTGCTCGGTCGATGATATTTGTAAGTATTCATATAAATTATGTATTTAAATTATATTTTATCATAAAACGATTCAGCGAGTTTTTTTATTCTATCACCACTTCCACAGACATTGTTACCTGCTTATTATTGTTTATGGTCTCCACTTTCGTGTTTTGCCAGTGGCCGTAGCATGCCACACAGAATCCCGACCAAACTTCAAGAGTAGAACTGTCATCCCATACATTCACAAAAATACAATGTATGGTATGACAGTTCTACGCTTGACATTTCAGCGGGATCTCGTTTGGCATGCTACGACCACTATAACATATTATTTTACTTGACAGCGAGTTATAGTCCGGTACATTATGTTCGGGATAATTTATACAAAATTTTAGGCAATGTGACGTAGTTATGTCGTCATAATTATATTATATAATATTATATTATAATTATGCCTATACTACTAAGTCCATCTTTGGTTGCTTGCCATTAGCGTTGGGCGTAAAATAACGCTATTAATAAGGTTTTTTTTAAATACTATATTACTTTATTTTCATACTACTTAAATTAAATATAACATTATATTTTATCGATCGAGCGAAATGAGGTTTATAAAAAGATTAAAAAAACAGCACAAAACGTGTACTTACCTACATGTATGTGACACCTATTTCAATAGCAAACTTTAGGCGGCCGGACTATAATTGACGCAATTATTGGTATTACGCAATGTACTAAAAAATTATATGAAAATAATTAAATATAAGATATATTGAAAATATGATAAATTGCTTGAAATTCTCGAATTATTGGACTTTATCGCTATTAATTCTTTAACTTTATCAACTTGCTTGCTCTTTTTTGCCTGTAGGGTCTTTCTCAAACTTAATGTACCTAACAAATTGTGCAAAACATTATAATTTAATCATCTTTATAACTCTACAACCCTTGGATCGATTTGGCTCATTTTCGAACATGAGAATTCTTTTAGCTTATACTACCTGATCGCAAAGTTTCATTAAGATTGGAACTTTGGTAACGTTGAAATTAAGCATTTTCTAAAACTCTAGAACCCTTCGACCGATTTGGCTCATGTTCGAACTTAAAAATTCTATGGATTAATATTACGCGTTTGCAAAGTTTCATGCAGATCGGACCATTGGTTTTCCAGTTATCGCGTAACAAACATACATACAAACATACACTTTGGCTAATATATTTGTGTCGCTTATAAAAAATGTGTATATGTTAGAAAAAAAATTATCAGCGCTCCAGTTTTGAAATAATTGTCAGACCTATCGTAAATACTTTAAGTCACCTATATCTCTGCAACCCTGTAACCTATTTAGCTAATTTTTTCACTACAATTATTCAATTAACCTTCTTAACTTGTGTGTAAAATTTCATTTAATTTGGATTAACCGTTTTCAAGTAAACGTCAACCAAACTTAAACACCAGAGGTCAACCGTTAAGGCTCATTCTCATTTTAGCTCAAATTTGATGGTCACACGGTTATATTTCCTAAACGGTTAAAGACAGAGATATGAATTGTGGATAGGTGGATAAAACATATATTAAGCTACAAAATAAATGAAGATTGTCATAATAGACGCAAAAAATAATACTAAAATTTATTATGAAAGGTCAAAATCGGGGCCATTTTTCGTATTCTCATGGTGTCACACTTTGCGTTGCAGTTAAACATTTGGGCACTACTTTAACAAATTTTCATGTATCTGTTAGTAAAATATACCAAAATTATCGCAAACAAATATACTTTAAGGTCTACAGGCTAAAAAAAAGTTTTCAGTATCATTTTTGATTTAAAATAATATAATGCGGCGGTCACACGATTTTAGGTGCTTTAGATTTGCGTAGTTTAACGGCTGCTGTGAAACATAATATAAACAATCCAATGCAGAGTTCGATTCATTTCAATGATGGCCATGTTCTGCAATCGTAGAAGTAGGATCTAGGACTTATCGAGCCGTGGGAAAAAATATAATTGCTAAGTTTCAATTTATTCATGGGTGTACCGATCACTTGCATGGACAACATTTTTATGCATTGTATTTTAGTTATTTAAATTAAAGCTAGCTTTTCGAAACGCCAAAATGTGCGTAATAAAGATGTAGTATTTAATTTTATACATTATGCCTAAACTTTCCAGAATTTCACCAAAAAGGGATATTTTCGTCACCAGCGTGGCATCACCTTCATAGCGTTTTTTACCATGAAGGTGATTTTTGTGCCACGAAAGTGATTTTTATGTATTGTTTTCTTCTGAAAGGGCCTTTTTACCTACTAAAAAGTACTGTATCTGTTATGTTAGGGTTTTAATACATACAAACCAAATTTCTGACTAATAAAAAAGTAAAGTGAATGGTAAAGTAATATCTCAAATTACTCATATTATCTTTTGTAGTGAGGTTTGTTTTTACGTAAAATGACGTTTTATTGTACATTTTTGGTAGATTTAGTCTTTTAAAAGGGTTTTACTTGAAAAAGTTTTAAAAAAATAATGACTGAATCACTTTCGTGGCGTCGAAAATTTCAAAACTGTTTTTCTTCGAAATGAAACGTACGATTTCAATCATTTATATAAAAGTTTACTCGTGTTATCCAGCTCTATACAATATTATCCATAAACATTACAAATAAGCAATAAATAAGAATTGCCATGAAGGTGACGATGAGAATCGATTCCATGAGAATGAGCCTTAAACTGGTCCAAACGCAGGCATTTCGCGGCTTTCGACTCTAAGACCTCGCTTCGCTCGGTCGATTACTTGCGTATGCTCGCGGCTTTGCCCGGATGGCCAAATCCTTGGTTAGCGGAGATCTAGTTCACAAAACCTATCTGTGAACTAGATCTCCGCTAAATATTCCAAATTTCAACCGAATCCGTTCAGCGGTTTAGGCTGTGCGTTGATAGATCAGTCAGTCAATCACTCTTTCCTTTAATATATTTAGACTAGCTTATGGTCGTGCTTTTGCCCGCGTGCAGAAATCAGGATTAAATTAAAAGACATAGGGTAAATAAAATAAACAAATAAAATACTTTAGTGTTTTTATTGATGTAACTTCAATTGCATTTTCAAGCATTATTGGCGTTAACATAATTATATTATATTTTATTATAACTACTACACAACAATTTACAATTCATATATTATTATATTCTATACGCCAAAAATACAAAAAACTTTGGTTACTAGCTTAATAAAATTTTACATTAATTTTTATTTTACATTTATTTATTTTCTATTTTAAATGAAATTTATAATGGTTTTAAAATTTTATATGTAATTTATATGAGTATTTAGAAAATATATTTTACTAGCTAAATCAGTTTCACTCTTTAAAAAGAACATTTGTTTTATTTCAGCATCAATTTACTTGCACACCGAATTACAGCTTAATCAATTCAGCACTTGACGTAAATGGGTAACAAATATTCATACACCTAAAAATTCGATAATTTAATCATCTCTATTTTCAATACTAGTTAGATACTACTGAACCAATTAAGCCGTAATTTGATAAACAGGTAAACTCCCGTATTTTTAATTATGTGAACTACTCAACTTCGAATCGAAACAAGGCGTATTCTCGACCATATTTTTGAATTGAAAAAAAAAATGTTAATTTGAATTTAACACCCTTTCTTCGTAAAAGTATAGAAGGCGAGTACTCAACAAAAAAATACGGGGACAGGACTCTGAAATATCACATTCTTTTTATCGAGTAAAACCGCACGAATAGCTAGTTTTTCAATGGGAGGTCCAAATGTAAGTCCAACAAACATTTAAGAGGACTAGATTGGCGTTTTTGCATGCATTACAGTTTGTACGAAAGGGAAGAGCCGGGTGTGTTCTTTTAGGGTGAGCGTGCCCTGCGACAAAAAATAGATGCGAAAAAATATAGAAAGTTGAAAACACTGAAGTCCGAAAAAATATATAGAAATAAAATTGATTTTGAAATTGAATTAATTGATTGATTTTGAAAATTGTAAAATTATAATAGTTTTATATTTTAGTACACAAATAATAATAAAATAAGAGCGTTTGGGATACAGGTTTTTTCAATAATTATGAAATTTTAGGTTTGATTTTTAACAAAAAATACTTAAATATAAGATTATTATTATCAATGTCTATTGCTCTTCACATTTCGCACACATTTTATAAATAATATTAAAAAGTAAATCAACAACGTATCTATCACAATGAATTCCATCCAAGATGCTACAGCTTAAGGCACGAATACATGAGGCTTTAAGCCTAATCTAACAGGACGCAGTTTTGGCCCCAAAAATAAATTTATACAACCTGAAAAGTTCAAGTGATACTTAGAATACCCATCAAACTGATTATAAAAGAGATAATCAAGTAATTTAAATAAAATTGTGTTTTTTTATAATTATTTATTTTAAGAGGGCAGAGACTTTGGGTCCTTGGGGTCCGGGAGCTCACCACATTTTCCAAAATTTTTCTGAGCGTTTGGTCGAGGCGACGTGTGACCGAAATGCTGGGGTATATTTGGCCCAACGTATAAGTATTGCCATGCAACGATGAAGGGATGAACGACTTTTGATTTAGTTTTTTTTGCTTGAAAGTAGAGTTAGTCGAGAGTGTTCTTAGCCATATTTGGTGGAAATCGGTCCAAGATGGCCGCCGCTACAAAATGGTGGATAACTATTTTGAAAGCGTTGCGTTGGGGGTTTTTTAAATTTTGAATTTAATTCACTTGTAATAAATATTATTCACTTATGTTTTCTTACTTTAAATTAACTGTTATATATATAAGTCTCAAAAAAGCTATATTGATATTTATTTCCCATCATATTGAAAGGTAATTTTAAGTATTACTTCACCTTTTCGTAACACCTACGCTACTACATCACACAAATATATATTTTAATCTACTATATTCCTTTTAAAATATGCAACAAACGAGAATCTTTTGGCTTGAGCAAATTACCTAGCAAATATTTAAGGGTCGATTCACATCTGACGGAAAATACGTCGCATATTAATATTATCTGTATCGTAACGCCAAAACTGACAACAATAATATATAATATACTATCCAACCTTTCACATCTAACCGATGATGCGCTACTGCGTCGAGCAGCGAGTTTCTGTTTTATACGAGTACCCATAGGTGGATTTAGGGTGGGGGGGGGCTGGCAAGTTCCCCCCAGAAGCATTGTAGAGTTACGAATTTCGCAATGGTCAAGATTATATATTTTTCTCGGCACTCGCAGCAAGCTGCTCGCGCACTTATTATTAAGGATGTTTGAACTACCTAACTGATCAGAGCGAGCTAAACACACACTTTTCGTAGTAAAAATTATAATATATTTGCCAGTCTGCACCTTGCAATACAACAAAATTCTAGGTGCACTGCACCAACGCTATTCAACACTGTCGATCCCGTCGACCCATCCACCGTTAGATATGAATCGACCATTAGTTTCAATTTTATTCGCGAGCCAAAAGATCCTTGTCTCGAGCCTCTGCCAGTCTTTCCGTAAAGTACCCATCGCTTTACTATCACAACGCTGGTGTATTTGGACAAATTCATTCATAGTTAAACTTACTAAGATCCAATGTATGGCTGAGGAAACAAATAGGCTGAATAGTGACGTATTTTTATGTCAATGTAGCGTGACATTAATATATTCAGTAATGCTCCACGATTTTTTAAACCAAAAATGTTACTTTTTATGAAAATAAATACAAATGTTGTAATGGTCAGCTTTAACAGTTCACAGTGCATAGCTAAGTATTTTCAGAGTAAACGTTAGTATTCGTCACAACTTTTGTAAAACTATTACGATGTTGAGAATAGAATCAGACTAAACCTAGAAAGCGGAAAAACTATATCTCTTTAGAAAAGGTAGGCTTTGTTTGGTTAAAAAAACTCTTTTCAGTTTTAAAAGATTTTTTACGTTTGTTTTTTTGTCGTGAAATTGGAGAAAAAATCTGGCGACATCATTTTCAGCATTTGTCTCCTCTCCCAGTAAGCATTGAATCTTTGATAAATATATTTTTAATTATTTTATATTAATTTCATACAATCGCTAGTCTCTAGAGATCATAGTATAGAAAAGAAACGCAGAAATAAAGTCTATATTATTAATATACTACTCGTATATACAAGAAAACATTTTATTGTTTTTTTAAATGTTACAAAGAGGTGTAATATTTAAAAAAAAATAGATTAATTATTACAACATAATTTTATTTTTTAGTTCAATTTTTCTTACTGTAATAATATATTATGCTGTTATCGAGCTTTTAACCCTTCAACAAAAAAGTAAAAATTAAAACGAAAGGTAAACGTCTAATAAGCCTCCTGTAGGAACCTTGTATAAAGTCCTTTAAATATTATTTCACCTTTTTGTAACAATTTTTAATTTCAACAGTAGGTACAATTTAATGTATTTTTGCTATACATATAACATTCACTCTTTTACTTTTATGCCACACATCGTTTTCACAGACACACTTATTCACCTTTTAGTATTAGTATTGTAGATTTCATAAGTGTAATTGAAATTTTAAATTATTCAGACATGTCATGACCTATATATACCTATGAACTAGGTGTATACTGCAGTATCTAAATATTTTTGCGCTGTCATTTAACGGACCATTGATACCAACAGTGACACATTTTATTATAAAGAATGTGAAGCCGTGTAATTAAGCCTCAATCGGCTGCATATTTTGTGAGCCTCATTCATCACGCAACTGTTTGCATACTAGCATACAATTTCGGCTTCACAATCTATTACAGTTAGGATGGAACTGAGCTTTTCCGTTAGATATTTGACTAGTTATAGAACTTAGCTTATGGCATTTACATGTTGTCACTGTTTTTAACCAAGGTAAAATACCATACGATAGTTTTACTAACAAAGCAAGCCCAAACACGTCTCAATAATTTAAAACGCCAGAGAAATTCAAAAACTACAAGACGAGAACTAGATTTAACATTAAACAAAGTCTTTCAAGGCCGAGCGGGATAAACCGGATAAATTGAAAGTCACGCTTTCTTCTTACTCTTGTTGTCTTCGAAGATTTCTTTAAATTCGTTGAGTAGTATGTCTACGACGTTGTTTTGTTGGATGCAGTCGACGGCTATGTTGTGAGCTTGTTCTGCGGGCGCCCAGAGGATTGTAGGGCCGAATACTATGGCTAGGTTAGCTGTGTGCATTCGGTTCTGTTCGCTGTAGCTTGTCACCCTGGAAGGTTAATAAATAATCATTAAGTACTTGGAGGAAATGAGACATTCGAGATTATATGTAGTTAAATTGATAAACATTAATAAATAAGTAGTTCCTCGATTTATTATACCTAACTTTGTCTGGATTTAAGTTAGTTTTAACCTTAAAACCACTGTATTTTGGAAAATAAACATTATTATTATTAAATAACTAAGTACTAACGTGTTTTATTTAAGCCATATCATAAATTATGACGTAAAATGTTCATATTGGTTTCATAGAGTTGTTAACCCGCCGTCTGTGAGACACCTACGTCAGCACTTAAAGGTTAATGTCAAGCATCGCAGGTACAGTGGATTAAAACAACTTATAATAACTGACTTCAAGCTCGTTTTAAATTAGGGTGACGCAGACACAGATGAGAAAGCATTCGCGGTGATGGACGGAATTTTTGTAATGTTCGAATTTGTACGTAGCCTGTCACATATAAAATGAACGCGGGCAAAAACAAAATGAAGATAGCGACTGCTTTACCGCTCCGTCCCACCTCTGTCTGTCGTTAGCTTAAGCAATCAGAATCAGAAAATGTTTTAAAAAACATGGTTAACAATGTTAATGTTTCAATCAAGGTTTGTGGAAAGCGTGACACACGTTTAGTTGTAGTGTTGCCAAAAAGGTGTGTACTCACTTTAACAAATGTTCTAGCAAATATTTCAGTGTGTCTCTATTGCATTCAGGGAGGCAGTTGATGATGTCCCGGAACTCTTTGATCTTCGCTTCTCGCGGTTTTAATGCTGGAAATAAGAGAGAAATAGTTATTAAATCAATTTATTTGTTTAGCAAAAATAAAAGTACCTACCTACCTAAGCAATTTTGGTTCTTTTTTGGAAATTCAAAGTAAAAGCGCTGAATAAATAAATTTAAAAATTATGAGGGGTTCCTTTAGTTCCCGCGTGAACTACTTAGCGGGTCGGTAGCACTTGAACATCAAATGTTCTGTATCACACCTAGGTGGTTTAGTACTTACAGCAAGCAGCCAGTATCCTGTCAAACATACTGCAGGGTATGAGTGGTTCCTTCAGTTCCCGCAGGAACAGCTTGAGCGACCCAGTCAGGACGTGGACATCGGAACTGTTTTGTATCACACTCAGGTGGTTTTGGTCGATCTGTAACCAAACAGGTGAAAATTAAGGATTATTTAGACGTAGAGTTTTTGAACGTGAATGAGCTTTATACAAAAAATGATTTCTAGATCAACTTTACGATCAGCTTGTCAACCACTGGCTTACATGCATTTTGAGTTAAGATGCCCGCAATCAGAAATCCTATGTAGCCTTAGCCCTAACCTATCTGTGTGCTAAATTTCAACCCAATCTGTTCAAGTTTGAACCGTACGTTGATAAATCAGTCAGTCAATGAGTCACGTTTTCTTTTGATAATAATTAAAGTCACGTCACACAGACTATTGGGTCAGGGTGCGTATAAATTCCATCATCGCTCATACAAAAACTCAGTTTCGGACCGCGACGCCTTTTCCGCGTGTGTGACCTCGGCTGAAATATTTGTGGTAAGTTAAAAATAGATGCAATACAATAAATCTACAATTCATAATTACAGAATGCCTATAAATAAATCATACAATGACGTCAATGTTATATCTAATGACGTAAATAACTTAATTACCCACCTATAGGATAGGTAGCAGTAAGTATAAAAATACACCAGCATCGAGCATGGTAGCAAGGCTGAAAATCAGGTTAGCCCTAGAGTTAATCTGACGAAACGCTGAGCCTGTTCCCTAGCAAGTACATACAATTTTTAACCACATAATGTAAGTTTAAGCTGTATGATAGAGCCAATAAATTAATATTTTCGTTTTTTTTCATTTCCAAATTAATAGGATCGTACCAAGTGAAGGGAAATAGTCTCTGCCTACCCTAGCGGGAACCAGGCGTGATTATATTATGTATGTATGTATGTATGTAATATGTAAGTATTGGAAGACTAGCCTATTCAATTCAATTCAATTCATTTATTTATTGCAAGAAATATGTGTATAGGTATATATGTATGTACTTAATTAGATGTTCACTGTAATATGATTGGCTCAACATATTTCTGCCATATAGAGCATGCAATTTCTGTATTTACAATTTTAATTCATTATAGATTATAAATAATACAAAATTAAAAAAAATCTATTACTATTCTCGTGGCTTTGTCCGCGATTTTCTTGGTTTAACCCAATGACGTCACAATCTATGTAAAAATTGTAGAGCAAACAATGTGCTACAAATCTTACTAATATTATAAGCGTGAAAGTTTATGAGAATGTATGGATGTACATATGTTTGTTACTCCTTCACGCCTAAACGAGTGGACCGATTGAGCTGAAATTTGGTATAGAGATGGCTTAGACCCTGGAATAACATATAGGCTACACCGTACAGCAGGTAAAACCGCTGGGCGCAGCTAGTTTTATATAAAAATAAATCATCGCTAAACCGTTTCAGCGATAGCACTATGCTTAAATAAAGTTAAAAACTACTGTTTAATTTCTTATTTTTGTACCAAAATTTAATCAAAATAATATTAGATTAATTATCGATTATTTTGGCTCTATATTATAATGATTAATCAATAATAAATCTAAATATATTATAAAGGTCTATGATATAGTTATTATCTTTACTGCATTTGATATAATCTACTTTAAATGCAGATATTTTGATGATACGCATGTATTAAAAACAACATATGCATAATACGAGTGACTAAATAAATCCATTTATTTCAGGCAATAGTACACTGCCAACAATGTACCAGACACCCATATCAATATTTACCTTATAGACATAACATAACATAATATAATGTATTTTACGCAATATTTGAACTATCTTACTAATATTATAAACGTGAAAGTTTGTAGGAATGTATGGATGTCTGTATCATCATCATCTCAGCCGTAAGACGTCCACTGCTGAACATAGGCCTCCCCTTTGGACTTCCATATGTACCGGTTGGAAGCGACCTGCATCCAGCGTCTGCAGGCGACCTTTATAAGGTCGTCTGTCAACCTTGTGGGTGGACGTCCTACGCTTTGTTTCCTAGTCCGTGGTCTCGAGCCCATCGGCCATCGACTCTGCGCTCTATATGGCCTGGTGGTTTGCTATGTGGTGTTTATATCTGTATGAATATTCATTACTCTTTCTTTGGTATAGAGATAGCTTAGACCCGAGATTAACACATAGGTACCAGCTACAGAGCTACCAGTACAGTAGATAAAACCGCTGGGCGCAGCTAGTAAAACCAAATTATTATGACAAAAACGTTTCCCACTCACCTCTAATCGAACCTTCTGCACTTGACTGAGGTTCCCACTCGCCCGGTAGAGGCCGTCCGTGCACATGTTCTCGGCACTGCTCTCTATCTCCCTGATGCAGGCGACGAGGAACTCCGGGACCCTGGGGCTGGTGGGGGGACACACCTCCTCCAGGTTCCGCCCGAAAACTGGCTCATCTGTGAACCGAGTGACGCGTGTTGAGAGGAATAATTAAATGACAATTTAGATGAGCTGTTTTTTATTTACATTGATATAAAATATAATTCTATTACTACTACTAGCAGCTGTAGTATTGTAAGTTTGTTTTTCTTAATAACGGTATTTGCCACACAACAAAATCACAATGAAGTTATAGAGGGTATAGAACGACCTAAATTACATCGAGAAAAGGATGGTACGAACGTGCCGCTTTTTTGCTCGACTTGGCAGGGGTCACTGCTGTGCCTCCAGATATCATGACATTAAAAGTCAATGTATAATTTATTTTAACAAGTCTTAAGTCTACTGTTAAGGTGATGCCACACAGCCGCAGGATCGCGCGGGAAAGCGGAACGGAAGTTTTGTAATGTTCGAATTCGTACGCACCCGACACAAAAACGGCGACCGCTTTTCCGCGCTATCTTACAGCTGTGTGGCGTTAGCTTCCTCCAGAAACGATTGTTACATTTTTATTTTAACATTTTTTATTTGATAACATTTTTTTTTATCCGGTGAGAGAAGAAAACCTCAAAATTATTTTAAACAATTACTAAGTAAAATTCACCTAAGTACTTACGCGTCTTTGTACACAGTTCAGTTTTCAGTTCTGTTAACCCAAAACTACAGTACTTAATATTGTCTACGTTTATACATATCTACATTTGTACAACCATCCACCTTACAACTAGGGATAAGGTTAAAAATAAATAAAACACCTCTATTTACATAAAAATAATATTAATAAAATATTTACAAAAAATAACACACGGAATTAAAAAAACAATCACTTACCTTTACAGGGTTAAACAAAATAAAAACACCAAAATACATTACAACTACCAGATTAAATAATAACCTGTATAAAATTTGAGTATTATTTGTTATTTATTATAAGAAAATAATTAAATGTGTTAAAATAAAAATCACATCAAACCAAAATCTAAAACACTAAGTACGCACACCAAACTATCAATCTACAAGCACTATCAAAACCAAATAACTATCAGATCTAAATCACTATCAGATCTAAACAACTATCAGATCTAAATAACTATCAAATCTAAATTACTATCTGTTACCGAAGCGTGATTATCACCAACTTATTTGAAAGTCGAACCTTTATAGATCCCTTTTTTCATAAGAACTTCGACTGCAGGCCGTCGGGCGAAGAATTTCTTTAGCCTAGTCTTTACATGGGTCTTCTGGACGGAACCCTCCGGCGAATCGCTCAGGTCTTCGTTGCTGCTGCCTGAAACCACCAGATTATGGTAATCATGAAAGAAGAAGGGATAGCGACAGTTTTAGGCAAGGAAATCTGGCTATCAATGAAAAAACCTTTATTTATATATAATTTATAAGTAAACCAATAAAAATAATATAATAAAAAATAAATAAACAAAAATTTTAAAATTAAAAAACTCCTTTTAAAAATATTGAAATTATTTTATCAATTATGTATTAGGTGACTTATAAATTAAAGTAAAATTACTTAGAAATTTATTTAGTTTTGATATTTATTTAATTCTGATATTATTTAATTTTGATAGTCAGATTTCTATGAAATGGACAGAGTAAGAACCCCAGACCAGGATCAGAGAAAAGGTATTTTTAAAGATTTGTTATAGGAAAGATGCAAAGCTTGTGAAGGACAAATATATTTTAGTAAAAGATGTATTTTATCCGCAACCATTTATTAAAAATATATTAATAAAAGATCTTAACATAAAATAATCATTCAATGACTTTTTAAAATAGAGAGTTGATAGATTTTCCAGAAAGAGTTTTGGCACAAAAACTTTTGCCAACTTAAAATCCACATGAATGATCATGATAAGCAATGATAGCGTGGCAATTTTTTGATGCAAGTAATGTTGGGATATACAACTTCTATTTAATTTAAAATGTCATTGAATATTCTTAAATGAAATCCTGAAATAAAAAAAAAATTATAGATAGGTAATTAAACTTTCAACATAATTTTAAAAAAAATATCGAAGACTTCACGAATTATTTCAAACAAATGACGATCTTAAAGATTAACAGACATAAAAGAAAATTGAACAGTAGTTAAAGACGTACACAAAACACGAAATTCATAACAAAATTCATCAATATTTTACCTTAAAATCCCTGCTGTCACTTCAAATATATCAAACACATTTTTACGCGAGCGTGGAAACTGTACATTTTGGTAAGTCAGCCTGTTATCGAGATCCAGAGATAAGTTTATCGAAGTATTGATAATGTATCTAAGCTAATTCTCTACACAAAGACACTTGCGCGTGTGTAGATATCGGCAGTAAAGATGAGCGTGCTTTGTACAGCAATTTGGCATCTAAAACGAGTGTTCTGCTTGAATCAAATGACATGTTATCCGTTCAGAGATGAAATAGATTAATTTTTGGTGTTTTAAACGAGTGTCTTGCCTTAATCAGGTCTCTGCGCGTAAGCCATATATTTCATTTATATGAGCGATCAAATTCATAGTATTATTTGGAGTTTAATACATGTGTCTTGCTGGAATTAGAAATCTCTCCCTTTCATCTGTGACAAGGATCAAGGAACAGATAAAATTTACGTTAAAAATGTCTCACTTCTTATTTTGTCCAATATAAAAAAAATGGGTTCATTAAATAAGTAATGAATCACACCTGCCTTGAGAAAACGTAATATTGGAATAAGAGCTAAAGGGCGCATTCTCACAGGGTACTGCGATGCTGTGCAGTGAACATTTTTACCGGCGGTATGCAGGCGAAAATTTCGGCTTTCTTTAGTACCTATACGATTACAATGAGTCATCACAGACTTCCACCATAACCGCTTAAGACTAATGAATTGTTAAATTGTCTAAAAATTTAAATATCTAGTTAGAAACGGTAATATAGAGGTCGAAACTGACCATTTCAAAGATCAACGAAAACAGATCCCAAAACCAATTCTACGAACGTCAGTACGCTCATTTTAGTGCTACAAACAATCTGTGCTCAACACTGATGTCGCTAGCTATAAACCACTGGTATATAACGGATGTACGGGGCATTGTTTGGAAAACTGCTTTTCCTATTAGGATTGTCTTTCTGACGTAACGCGTGATTCATACGCCGCGTGGTTTTAGCGATAGTATTTTAAGTGGATGGTTGTTTATTCGTTAGATACGTAGATACACCTTTAAATTTCGTCTTTAGTTTATTATAATTATTATACTTTTAATGCAAAGAAGTAAGAAGACGAGCAAGATGCTTTCATGATGGTAACCAATGACGCTGCCCATAATCAGTACAGTCATCAGTACGGATTTCACAATGGTGTATAATTCTAGGTATAGTTCTTAGGCTCCTTACTTAAGAGTAAGCATAAGCCGTTAATATACTCTCCAGCACAGTATTTGTACTAGCTACATTGCCCTCTTACCGAAGTACAGAGTAATGTTTGCACACTGCACATCATTGCTCAGGCGGTAGATTAACTGGCACTGTTGAGGTAAACACATAATCGACCTCCTGCAAAGGAAGCTCTACCCCCAGTGTAAAAGGTAATTTTATTATAATAATTATAATTGTATAAATTTTGATAATTGCTTTTTACCGTAGAGTTATGATATGTAAAGAGAAACAAAGCCGAGGGAATGAAAACAAAATTGATATCGACGAAATAGAATAGAAAGCAAATCTAATGTTACTTTGAGCGTTTTTGGTTGTTTACCTCTTCTTTTGTATATTTATAATAATTTCTTCTAATTTGGTATCTGGTATGCAATAAATAGTTATTCTATTCTACAAGGATACACACCTTAAGTGTTATTAGCTAAGAATATTTATTTATAAAACCTTGAAGTCTATTTTAGAACTTTATGAGGATGACTTCCGAATAAAACGATAAATGATAATTAGGCCTTTTCCAATTAAATATGTGGTTTTCTTATTTGGAACACTATTAAAATATCCACGTGTTGCATTAGGCACCTAGAGGTATTTGCGCCTATATAGATACTGCGCATCAAAATATTATGACTCAAAGTACAATTATAAAACTAGCTACACTCAACGATTTTAAACGCTGAAAAGCAGGAAAAGTAAGTTATTCAAAGGTGTAAGCTACCTATTTACTCAATTTCTGCTCAATTGCTTCAGCCATTTAGACGTAATTAAGTAACAAACACACATACCTATCCATACTTTATAATTATTAGCATATTTATAATTTTAGTAAGAAATAAGTAGGTACGTTTATGATGAGTGAAGAGTGAAGACTGGCTCCCAAATATGTCCTTCAATCTGGAATGATGCTTCTCAGTTGGACTCTTTTCTTTGGGACTCTTTTGACTCTTCTCCTTTGAGTTCTTTCGAGGCAGTTTATCCAACATTTTCACTTTGTCAGCACTTTTGTTTAATTTCTCAGCACTTTTACTCATTTTGTTAATACTTTTGTTTAATTTGTCAGCACTTTTACTTATTTTGTCAGCACTTTTGTTTAATTTGTCAGCACTATTGTTTAATTTGTCAGCACTTTTGTTTTTTTTCATCACTTTTTGTATGTCATCTATAACTAGATTGTTTATATGGTGTACGGGTTCCCCTATGGTCACATAATGTGTAGCTGCTTCTATCATTTGCACTGTCTCCATGGTAAATAGTTCTATATACTTAACATGGGTAAAAGGTTTTTTTTAACTTGATTGAAAATTCTTATTTTTCATTGTGGGAGCAAAACGACACAATGCTTTCGGATTAATGTGAACAGTAATTGAGTGTTATCAGCAACTTTATCTGGTGATAAGGTAGCGTCAGCAGAAGTATTGTCCTGATTCATAATAAACTTCCTTGAACTAAATATTTTATTTCAATATAGAACGAATAGGGAGAGAAGAGGACTTAATTTTTTACCACATTTTAACTACAAAACAGGTTATCTACTATTTACTATTTTATTTTAACTCTAACAGAACATGTTACCCTGATAACTATTAAATTTTGTGTAGCCAAACTATATTACTGCAGTTTTAGGTCGTCAAGCTTACTACAAGGCCTGTAACATGACCTAACGACTGGCCCCGACATATATTATAGGAATCAGTCAAGACCCACAGTTTTACGTGCGATACGAATCACGACAGCGTCCAGGCGAAAATTTTACCACACACTGACTTTTAAACTACGATTTTACAAGCCTAACGACAACTGTGCCACGAACGCTACAAAAATAACAATCTCAAGTTTACCGTCATTTGTTTTCAATATTATTTGCTGATCGTACCATCACGGATCACGATAAGAGCAAGGGCTATCGATATAGATTATTTTTATAATTATCTACCTATTATGCTAGTTATACATAATATTTTAACATGTCGGCAAGGGCACACCCTAGTGGAGGGGGTTTTATGGAAGATGGCTGACAAATGTAAAGATTTATAGGAGCTTTGCACCGTAGCAACTTTTGGAGTAATTGATACTGAAAAAAATTTCTCACGACATTCTGACAATCAACTGATTAATGTATTTTAATGCAATAAGGGAGGATTTTCTCAAAAATTTACCACCACCCTGTGGCCGTAGCATGTATGGGATCCCGACAAAACTTCAAGAGTAGAACTGTCATCCCACATTGTAGTTTCGTGAATGTATGGGATGACAGTTGACTTGACAGCAAGACAAGTCTACGCAGTGTCTGTGTTTGAGGGGCTGGTGCCACTTTGACAGGAGGTCCATCCCATTAAGCGCTGTCATAACCTTCTTTAGTCTCTGCACAGTTTTAGTTTATCTATGATTTCAGTAGGTGTATGGACCTGACGTCACAGTGCTGTCTCCTGGAGGCTGTTACTTCAGAAAACCCTCATTGCATCGAGCTGCTGCTGCTGTAAGCTGCTTGTCAAGCTGTTACCATTAAAGTTTGCAGCGGTCGCGATTTACTGAACAGCTGCTTTTAAGAAATATGCGAGAAAGTTTCTGTGTCAGTTGCTGCAAAAGCTGCTTCGTGTGCAAAGTACTTAACATTGACAACATACACATGTGGCCGTAGCATGACACATGGGATCCCGACGAAACTTCAAGAGTAGAACTGTCATCCCATGCATTGTACTTTTGTGAATGTATGGGATGACAGTTGACTTGACAGCAAGACAAGTCTACGCAGCGTCTGTGCTTGAGGGGCTGCTGCATTGACAGCTCCTCTGTAAGCAAGCCGACTGCTATTGTACCACTCGATAAACGACCATCAGGCCATCCGGCTGCATATGTGTCGATGCGTCTAATAAAAAAAACTTACTACTGATACTGAGGCGTCGAAATTCATCCGAAATACAGCCACAGATGAGCATTTAACACAAAATTTATACCAAAAACTAGATAAATGCACTAAAATCACAAAAACTTTAAAGTCACCCAAACATTAATTAAAATCACTAAAAGTTTTAAAAAACAAAATTTAGAAATGAATTTAAAATCTTATGTTGGTTTTAAATGTCTACGTATGAAAAAAGAATACACGCGGACACAATTTCAGTAATAATCAAAATGACGCTTCGAGAGTTAATGCAAAACTAAACCCAAGGAGGAAAACATGGCCTTTGGTACATTTACCGGGAAGCCGAGGTTCGTCATCGCTTGAAAAACAAGAATTAAAGCCGTTATTATAATTTATAGGAGAGGAATAATAATAATGACTTAATAAGAACATCTAAGGCGTTGTTCTTTTGATGTTAACCACAAGCTACTTTATTAAGTTTTAAGAATTAGAACAGGAGTTTTGGTCTAATGGGTTTCACCGAATTCAAAATATACTATTTTTGTAGGCCTATATTCCAGAGGCCGCCTGGGGAAGTACCACATATTTGCTAGTTATTCATCTGCCTAGCAATAATGTATAAGAATTACTGTGTTCCGAACTGAAGCCACTTTACCAGTGAAATTACTGGGCATTAAATTAACATCTCAGGGTGAATGGTGCAGTGCAGTGCTGCGCAGAATTTTAAATTTTAAAACACCAGGGAGTCCCCAAAAGACTTCCCAGAATACGATTTTATTATAATTTCATTCTAAATGGCCCATTACAGACCTAGAGTAAGAGCGGGTTTTCACTTTAAAAAAACTCATTACACTTGTGATACTGAGAGACATAAGTAGTTTTTTTTGTCAGTACAGTGCCACCCAGGATTTCACGAAGATATAAAATTCTAAGCTATAGATCGTATCGTGACAAGTCAAGACTAACCTATAGGTTAGTCTTGAGTTTAGATCTGACGCGATATCAAGCGACGATGCGGCCGCAGATGGCAGCAGAGTGAACCTAGAAGGCGGGATAAATCCTTGCACTGCACCAACCCTTCTTACTCAAGAATCGCAAGATATTAAGACCCTTCAGTCCAATAAGTTCCCTCATGCCCAGCCTTTGAATTCGATCTGCGACGATGCGGCCATCGATGGTAGCAGACTAAACATAGAAGGCGGGATAAATCCCCCCTGGCTGCACTGACATGATGCCGAAACACGGTAATTGTGCCCCTTGGCGACACGGTTTTGTCCAGTGGGAGGTAACTCGACCGAAGCCTCCAGTAAACAAATCCTGCAATAAAAGCAACAAGTTGCAGCCAACCTTTAGTTTTGTTCCGATGCCTGGCGGGCGGCGTGCGGCCCAGCGACTCCAGGTCCGTGGTGCTGCTCTGGTACTGAGGAGGGGGGGAGTCTGACACTGTGGAGGTCATCTGTAAAGACAAACATAGCTTATCTAGCTATCCAGGATGCTAAGAAGCAATGTAAGGTTCGTGAGTGTAAAAAGTTGTAGGAATTGTAAATGCAAGTGTCAGGCGTTATAGGTCTTTAACACATTGACTGCGGAAAACACGACAGGTGAAGGTTGTAGTTTTTGAGGTCGGAGAGCGAGTGCTGAAAAACACAAACGTTGTGTTTTGGCAAAGGATTTTTCCATTCAAAACTAATTTCAAGCCCCTGGGATAGCTCTATAAAACGCCGCCGCAGCCAATGTGTTAAAAGAAATGTCGAAAATTTTGTGGTGAAGAATTAGCCAGGCGAAAGGGGAGAAAAGTAGAATTAAGGGAATGCCTGTACCTAGCAATAGGCATTATTAATAACCTATTCTGGTCTGGGGGGCAAAAGACTCTCCAAGTCCTTTCATATTATTTTACGATCCCGTAAAAAATAGTAAAGTAAAAAAATATATGAAAATTATTAAGATCCAGAGGAAAAAGTAGAGAAATGCTGATGTAAAATCCTACCTAAACTGTACATAGTCTTAAAAAAAAAGACATAACAAAGTTCACAAACTCTTCTTCTACATTATTATGGTAAGTTATTTTATTCCAATTTTATAACATTTTATATGGGGCTTTCCTCTTTAATCATACCATAGACATTCTTTCAGTATTCAAAAGCAAGCCACGCTTTAGATCTGAATAGATGAAGATTTGACGGATGATCTCTACCATCCGTCAAATCTTCTTTCCATTCTACTCTTAGAATGGAAGAGAAAAACGTGTTGTGCCGATCCTACCGATGGGATCCTACAGATGTCGATGGGATAAGGGCGAGAAGATGATGATGGCCATATTGCTTACCAGTTTCCGTATAACGTTGTCGATAGTCCGCATCCAAGTCTTGGCGATCTCCTCCGTCTCGCACTGGATCAGGTACTGATCGTACTTCACTGACAGCAAGAACGATCGGGTGTGTCTGCAATGACATGATATCTTATAATATGTATACTCCTATAGAAGATTTGGGCTCACTGCTGTTGAAAGACTTGGAAATATTCTTCAGGTTAGATAAACTATAAGGGGACGATTTTTCAACAATTTCGTTCAAGTAAGATAAAATTGCCTGAACTCTGTAATTAAACAACGTAACCCCATCGTATTTGGGCTCGTATGATTCGTCTTGACGAGTACTTTGGTGCTAATAATGATAAAAGCTTGTTTTTGAAAGTTTTTTAAAATGTCACTGTGTTCCGGCATGATGATCAGTGAAGCCAGGAGAGGGTTTATCTCACCTTCTAGGTTTAGTCTGCTACCATCTACGGCCGCATCATGGCTTAAGATCAGGCGAGATCGTGGTCAAAGGCTAACCCATAACGAAGATAAAAAGTAGTTTGTTTCTTCTATAGAGGTTCCAGCAAATTGTTCCTACATACTGACCTCCTAGTATGCATGGGCATACACTGTAGCACTCGCGCGTCAACCATGGGCAGCACGCGCTCGAACCAAGAGGACGTGGGGCTCGGCGGCGTGCCTGATGTCTTCAAACCACGCTGCAAACAAAAGAAAACAATTATTTGGGAAAACAAACAATTTCCGTACAGAATACTAGCAGTATCCAGCGGGTTTCCCCGCTGAATATAGTGTCTATTATACCAATAGGGTGACGGTAACCGCTCACCATCAGGCGGGACATGAGCTTGTTTGCCACCCATGGCATAAAAAACAGAACAAGTAGGGTTTACTTAGTATATTACGTTTAGCTGCTTTAGAGTAAATTCTCAATCATTAGTTGTGTGGCTAACCTAATATGTTATAGGCCACCAAGGCCTTCAACATGACCTAACGTCTGCCATCTACACTACATAGGTAAGGGATGCATCAATGTCTAAAGTATTATATATTCCAATTTTAGGTTAATCGGTTCAGCTGTTTTGGTGTGAAGAGGTACCAGACACCCAACCATTCACACACGAAAGATTATAAGAAGACTATACTCACAGAAGCTAAATAATTCTTCTGGTCCTTGTAGAAGACCAGCTTGGTCGGTGTGAGGGTCATGTAGAAGTCCAACCAGTTCTTCTTGCATTTCTTGTTGTTCTCGAAGAACTTGGTGCGTTTCACTGGACCTTCGAGGATCACTGATGGCTGAAATATAGAACAGAAAAATTCAGGATTAGGTAAAAAAATACCACGTTCTATCGAACGTGGTATTTTTTTATCTAATTTGGTAGGTATCCCTATTTTTATACCTCTATTATACCATTATGATGAAAAAAACCAACAGCTATAATATTATTCTGTGTAAATTTAAACTCTTCGAATACCAGTAATAAACACTTTTGACTCTATGTTCAAAAGTGCTTTTTTGGGTAACTAAGAAGACAAGCATGACAATGCATTACTGGGTAACTAGGAAAACAAGCGAGATGCTATCCTAATGATACAAGATAACGCATAATCAGTGCAGGGCTGCCACCCAGGATTTCACGACAATATTGTCAAATTCTAGATGCTCTACACCATAGCTTCATACTCAAGAGTCTGAAGATGTTAAGAATTTTCATCCCAATAATGTTACTAGCTACAGCGCCCTCATACCGAAGCACGTTAATTTTCTTACACTGCTCAGGCGGTAAAAGGACACTGTGGCTGTGTGTGATGTAAAATATCTGGCACTATTGGGATACCCATCTTAGTACCCCAGCAGTACCAGTTATTCTAGTCGACCTCCTGCAAATGGAATCTTATACCTTAGTAAATCTCTTTTGTATTTTACAAGCTTTTTTATTTAATTTCACCTGTCTGTTTGTCTGTAATCAAATCTTACAAGTTTAATCTCATCCACTGATTGATGTGAAATTTTGCATGCATGTATAAATCGGATGACAATGCTATATTATCATAATCTGTTCAGATCTGATGATGGAGTTAGAAGGTGGCTATAGGAACTCCGTAATTAAACGACACAACCCCATCGAGTTTGGGGTCATTTGATTCCTCTTGACGAGTACTTTGGTATTACATGGTATTATAACAATTAATAGCAGCTTGGTTTTAAAAAGTTTTTTTTTTAATTTCTCTAGTTTTAACCTACCTCAACAATAGGCAGAACATTCCTCGGCGCGGGCATAGGCGACCGTATCCTGTGCTTAGGGGACATCATGGACTTGGACTTCCTGCTCCGCTGGCCGACGTCCCGCCCCATGTCCCTGATCTCCACATCGAGGCTGTCTCCTGATGAGGACGCCGGGATCTGCAGGTGTACCGGCCTGCGGTTACCTAGCAGGTTCTCTGTCGATCCACCTGGAAAATGAAAAGATTTGGTAAGTGGAATCAGTAAGTTTCTTTGCGAGATCTCCTTTTTAAGTTAAACAGGCGTTTCTGGAGTCTGGACTTTCCACTTTTTACTTTATCACTTGTGCTACTTTCAGGCGTTAGAAGGCAGTGAAGTACACAGCAATTCAAGCCTGCTTCTGTTTTTTCGTATCTATCTATCTATTCAGCCCGTATTCGCCCACTGCAGGCCTCCTCATGATAATGCCACACCTTTCGTCTTTCACCATCCTGTGTGAGTCTCATCCAGTTCCTTCCGACATACTTGACAATATCGTTTAACCATCTGGCTAGTGGAGTGGCTCGAGATATTTGTCCTATTGCCTTGGGAACCATTCATATTTCGTATAGTAATAAGTCTGTATCTTACTTTTATGAGCCTTTTGTTGATCCAACCACATGCGGGCTGTTTACTAAGCACCGTATCTTGTAACAGTAACAGTTAAAGCTGTATCTTACCGAGTCTCTTGTTGATCCGTCCAAAGGGCGGGCTGTCGGAGCCAGCCTTGCTGAAGCTGCGCTCGATGTCGGCCCGCGACCGCTCCGAGCTCGGGCTCCAGTTGCCGAGCCTGTCGTACTGCCGCATCGAGGACGCGGCTGAGTCCTGCAACAGGAGGGCACTTCATCAATACGACATCATACTTCACACTGATATGAATGCGAAAAAAGCTTGTGAGTGTATATGTTTGTTACTTCTTTACGCCTAAACGGGTGAACCAATTGAGCTGAAATTTGGTATAGAGATAGCTTAGACCCTGGAATAGCACATAGGTTACAGTACAGCGGGTAAAACCACTGGGTGCAGCTAGTTTTTAATATAAATAGCGGCAAACAACACACACCACTGAACTGAACTTCAGTGAAGCCAGGGAGAGATTCACCCCGCCTTCCAGGTTTATTTTGTTGCCATCTACGGCCGCATCATTGCTTAACATCACGCGAGATCGTTGTTAAAGACTAAACTATAACGGATTAAAAAAGAATAAGCAGTCGGTCATCGGCCACCTGATGATAAGTGATAACCGACTGTCAACATCGGGGGTGTTGATGGGATGTTGCCGGCCTTATATAAAAGATTTTGCAATAAAAACCATTCGTACAATCGTTCAATAGATTTTCCATTTATCGAACATGTAACTTTTAAAACTATAATATTTTACCGACCCACCTATGCCACTTATTCTTCCGCCTAGCAGTATATATTATACAAGGAGGGGGTATGTGAAATTGCTGGGCATGACGAAATTTAATACAAACTACTCTGGGTGCAGTGCAGAATTTTATATTTCAAAGCACTGGGTTAAATTGGCATTGTGTCTGATTTGGGCAATCATGACTGACCTGCACCTCATTTTTGTTCTTCTTGTCACTCATTAGGTATCTTAAAAAATATATTCAAATAGATAACATGGCGGAAGACTAAAACAAGCTAAGATGTGGTACCTACATCCCAGGCAGTCTCTGTAATAAAGGCCTGCCAAAAATAAAGGAATTTCTTATTCAATCACAATAACGCTCACGCGCCCACGTCAGCCGGCCGCGGAAACGCAACGTTATCGCTTCCGAACCGCTTCCGACGAACTTAATCAGACAAAACAGCTGGAATTGTATAACATTTCATACTGTAGTGATTTCATTCGTGAGTAGGCACTGCACTGCCCTTGAATTTGTTTTAAAGAATTTTTAATGGTGGCAAATGCCTTTATTGAGAAACAAGTGAAATAAAAAAAAAGCTTTTATTATTATTACAATCTAGCATCAAAGTACTCGTCAAGACGAATCGAATGAGCCCAAACTCGATGGGGTTGCGTCGTTTAATTATGGAGTTCCTATGACATCAGCTCAATCAGAAACCGGAAAGTGGGTCAAATTAAACTTGCAAGATTTTGATTACAGACAGACAGACAACATACAGGTGAAAGTAAATAAAAAGATTGTAAAAAACAAGCAAACAATACGACAGTTACTACAGCAAATAAGAACACTTGTATAAAGACATATCGGCAACACGCCACACGCCAATCTACAGAAAATCTGCATGCTCCAAAACACTGTCAGAGCATTTTAACTTATTGCAAAAGGGATTCAAAGGGATTCATCGCGCCGTCTAGGTTTAGTCTCCCCTGTCTAGACCATCGTCGCTTAACATCATGCGAGATCGTGGTCACAGGCTAACCGAAGTTTTACTGATCAACGTACCGGAACACGGCACCTAATAAGACCACTTGGTAGCATGGTCTCGAAAAAATCAAAATTGAAACTTTAATAATTTTAATTAAATTTAGATTTTTTCTATTTTGTTCATGAATCTTGGTGCTGAACACTGTATATGCCAACCATCACCATGATAAGCCCATGGTGATGGTTGCAAATTATTTCAAACGTCATTAAATGAGCCAATAATGGTCATAAATGAGATGCCATAAACTAACAAGGAAAATCACAATATTTCAGATTTTGTCAGCATAAGGGAAAATAATAATTTATTTTTGTAGAGTTAATAGATCAAATCAGGTAATTTTGTCTGTATAATATTATAATAATTATTTACGGATACTGCCAAAATTTAACATTTTTATCATACGGAAACTACTTTGAAATTGCACTCCAACGAAGAAACTAGCGCCCCCTTCATCATTTACATATTATGGTACAAAAAACTAGCTATAAATAGTTGGTAGAGTTTGACCAATCTTAACTTGCACATTGTGTCCTTAAATACCAGGTACATTTTGTTCCACTGTCAGGTATAATTAAAAAATGGTTGAACTCCTTATCTATTGTAGTGACACATATATGAATTTGCATGAACTATCGATAACTAAGCCCAATGGGGCATACAATAATAGATGATCAACTTTACCTATAGGTAAAGAAATAATGGATTTCAAAGAATAACTCTTTGAACTCCATTACTTCTTTACCTTTAAAAGACAGTTCAATACACATTTTGTTCAATAAGTGGTAGAAATAAACCATTTTAAAAATGCTTTTGTAAGCCAAACAAAATGTTCGTGAAGTCTGTAGGACTACCATGCAATTTAAAAGTGATCGTATTTATCCAGCTACGGCTGAAACGCTATGCAGAGCAACTATTAAAGCAACTAACATTCTGGCTACCTACTAGTTTCATACATACATCTGAACGCAAAATAGAAAAAAATAACACATCGAACAGGCTTTCAATTATTGGCAAGGTGCACCAATCTAAGCGGGGGCGGTAATAGGTTTATGAAATAGCAAGTTGCTAGAAAGTTGCCAGTAACAGTTGCTGCAATAATTGCTAAGCATATATCACTAAAGTCACTATTGTCCACATAACAGTGGACAAAGTAAACTTTGCAGTCAGTCAGTCTACAGTCAGTATAAGTACAGTCAGTCGGCCTTATTTCCAAGTTCCAGATGACCTAATCAGTACATTACCTCTTTGAACCATGTTTTCCCTCGTTTTAACTTATTAAACATAACTAAATTATCACTTTCTGTCACTTAAAGTCCTAATTAACATGTCTAACACTGAAAACGCACTGAAAACTGTCATGTTACATTACTTTTCACAGAATTATTATTGTTAAATGTTTTATTAGTATTATTTGAGGGGGAAAATAAATAGTTATTCAAATGACTAGCGGTACGGGTGACGCACGCGCAGCACTGGCGCATTGTAAATTGTAATCGAGTTGGACTAGTGATGGGGTAAATGCGATGAAATAATATCGATGACGAAATCTTCAGTATTATTCGAATTATGTAAATTTTTATATTAATGTTTTACATAATGTAACAAATAATAACAAACTGTAAATGGTAGGTGGGTACTTCGCTTACATTCGCGTGAAGTGTTAAAATTCCCAAGTACTTTGAATAAGAGTTTGAACATCGCGCAAACGTTTTGAGAAGTGAAAATTAGAGCACCGGCATAATAATAAGTGCTCCTTTAAATTGAGCTGAAAGCTTGTGCGTTTGGGTGCGAAAATTTGTGATAGTCAACGACGTCAACGTCAACTTTTATGTTTATACGACGATCGACGTTTATACAACTAAACCGATCTAGCAAAAATTCTCACGTTTGGTTACCTAAACCAAAAATACCACTGTTTTTAGCGATTATAATAATACTTTTGTGTCCTATCATCTCTAAATACTAACTACAAAAAATACAAGATATTGTAGAGTTCATAAAAAGTAGTCCAATTATGGTAATATAATATATTCCAAAAATATTCATACTTTTTAACATAATGTCATGCCAACAAAGAACACGTGTTTTTTAGAATTCCAAGCCGTCTCGTTAACCAGAAAAACATTTAAAGGCAAGCTATTAGATCATCCAAAGCCATTTTCCGCATCAAAGTTTCGTTTTTGTTTTGCCGCTACCGGCAATTAATTGAAATGAAATTGGTCATAACAATTCTAAGAGATCGTTGCGTAATGTACAACCTGCTTAGGTTCTCAGATGTTATTGTGAGCTTATTGACCTGTGGTTTCCACAAGAGAGCTCAGTTTACGAGGTTTGACTGAGTTAATTTATCTTTAAAGCGGAATTAAAATACTAAATGTCCAGATTGTCTTTAAGAAATTGCCTAGTGCGATAAGACCACCGATTGTTTACCTAGCATTAAGATATCTAGCTTATTAAGCTTCATTGTAATTGTTTGGTATGCAATAAAGTATTATTCTATTCTATTCTAAATAACTAAAAGTTATTATGGATTTTCGGAATGTTACGCCTAATTCCATTAATTATCTTATAATATTCTTTAATTTTTCTCAAAAACCCTAATCTATAAGATTAGCCAAAAGAACTAGAGTCTATGCTGGCGGTCGTCAAGGCCGCAGAGTAAGAAACTTTTGGAAACCATCTTTATTTGATTAAAATAGAATAACACTTTATTGCATACCAAGTTATAAAACCTGAAGGAACAAGTGATATTTGAAAAAACATTTTAAAAACAAGCTTTATTATTATTACCATCTAGCCCCAAAGTACTTGTCAAGACGAATCAAATGAGCCCAAAATTGACGGGGTTGCGTTGTTTAATTGCGGACCTTTTATGGCCACCTTCCTGCTCCATCGTCAGATTAGCTCCATGTCAAAATAATATTGCATTGTCATCCGATTTATACATGTATGCAAAATTTCAGCTAAATCAGAAACTGGAAAGTGGATCAAATTATACTTACAAGATATGATTACAGAAAGACACCCCAAGCTAAGCAACTTAATGCTTGTGTTATGGTGGTTAGGATAACGGACATAAAGCACCGTATGTGCATTATGTTAACTAACGTAAGTATTACATATTATTCTTACAGAAAAAAACACCCTTATATTATTAATTGAAGCCAGGGAGGGATTTATCCCGCCTTCTAGGTATACTCTGGTGCTATACGGCCGCATCATCGCTTAACATCATGCGAGATCGTAGTCAAAGCATTACCTATGATGAATTAAAAAATGGGTAAATGGTGTGATAAAATTCAGACAGAAAATTTTAGAAAGACGATATTTACCTTTTTCATAGTAAAATAATACATCTCATTTGACAACGCCATTAAAGTTCACCAAACGCAACTTTAATCTACACTACCACGATTTGGAATGCAACAAGGATAATTATTTAATTAAATCGATTTTCCGCCATTTTAATTATGCCCATTTACACCACACCACATCTGTGGGTGTTGGTTGAAAGGAAACTGACAGGAATTGCAGGATATTTTTAACTACGCACTTTATAAATTATCTTTGTTATTACCTAAATAATAAATAATTATTGCAGTTGGAATAAATAACGGATTTTCCCAATTGTATTGGAATAAATCACTTAAGTACATATAATTACTCGTTTTACATATAGGTTATACAGTTTGTCCGTATGTAAAATTGACTGGTCATTGAAGTCCTCAAAAATAAATTCATATTTACTAGTTATCTATTATTGTGCTCAATGAAAACACCGAATTCTTAAAAATAATATAGTGCGAATATGATACAAAAATAGTAGCACCGTAATCAAAAATAAAAAAATGCATAGTTATGCTTTTTTTTTACATAAAGTTTTGCGTATTAATTATTTAATATTCGTAGCAAGATTTAGTAGGTAACACAAATCTTTATTCTTTATCTTTTTTCTTTAGTGTACAGTATACAATAAAAATAAAATAATATGACATAATAATATATTATAATAAATTCATTTTTTAAATTTCTATATTAATTTATCGCAATGGACAACACAATGAAAAAACCCATTAACAAAATGAAATTGAATTCTCCCCAAACATACCGGATTCACAACTAAAAAATCAGGGATTTTCGGGAAAAGTTAATCGACAAGTCCCACCACTATTCGTTATCAAGTGCCAGCACCAGTTAGGAAGCGTAGGGCTGTTATCGGAGTTACTCGCACGTTGATTAGTGACGTAGGGGTCTGAGAGACGTCTGCTTTTGGATGAATAATGGGCTGGGCCCATTAGGATGACGCCGGTTGGACCGTTGGTAAAGAGGTCATTTCACATTAACCATCCGTACAAACACATCCCTCGCTACGCATCCTCGCACATCTCTGGTGGAAACGCAGCCTAATAGGCCAGCTCTACTTTCGACACAGCTGCAGTCTGCAGTGTCAAATCAACAAACAAAATGTCAAAAGGCGATAACTCCTGCCCATTACAATTGCAGTGCGAGGTAGATAACTGGGTGCCTATTAATTCAGTTATTGAACTCATACCTTCAACTGACTGCATTCGTCATCTAGAAACGTGAGTGTCCCTAACCACCTTACCCTTACTTAGCCTTAAAGTGAGCCTCTTTTTCGAGCGGGGCTTTCTTACCAATTAGAAAGAAAGAAAGAAAAAACATTTATTCGACAAAAACACAAGTAACAACAAAAAAAACAAAATTATTCATTACCTATACACCAACACAAAGACAAATAAATTCTAAACGTTAAACTACTTATGACTACATAATATAGAGCTAAAACAATGAAAAAACAAAGAATGTCTAAAACTATAATTGTCCTGGCCTGTGAGGTTGTGCGTCGGTGTACCCATACTATTACATGTGTATCGCCGAATAGGTGCTAACTCAGCATGTGCTGGAGTGAAACACCCAGCGCTGATTTTCAGTTAGCACCCATCGGTAGCGAAGCGTAGTAATTGTCATCATAATTTGTAATTTATAGAGTATATAATTAGAACGATATTTATACGTATATAAGGTGTGTATATAATTTAATTTATATGTAATAAACAAAAATATTTTTAAAGGATTTTATTCAAGTATATTATAATTAATAGATAATCTGTATAATATGTAAGGTAATACTAATAAAACGTATTTAAAAAAATGTTCAATACACCATAAAGTACTCGTTAGTAATATCTGATTTTACACTATTACACATAATAATAATATTAAAGAAATAACTATATGTTAATGAATTAGGGACGTAGGTACTAGTGCCGTAATATAGGTAGGTAGTAGTGATCATATAATTTTATCTAATTTCAAAACTTTTTAAAATGTTTGTTTTATGAAAAATACTTTTAAGCCGCTTAATGATCATGATCATCATGATTTCCATAACTGACGCAATGCCATCCAGAATTCTGCGCGGCACTGTACTGCCACTGACATTTGAGGCATTATACTTGTACCAGTAATTTCTTTAATTAAGAGGGTTTTGCAACTTTTCTTTAGGGGTAAAGGGAATTTACAGGGGATGTTATCTTTAGGATAAACTTTAGCATTTTCCTGCTTCATCACTATAAAATAAAACAAAGTCACTTTCCGCTGTCTGTTCCTATGTATCTTTAAAACTACGCAACGGATTTTGATGCGGTTTATTTTAAAAGTAAGAATATTTCAAGAGGAAGGTTTATATGTATAATACATGCATAATATAGTACAGAAACACTGATAATAAAGCGCGACGAACTTCGCGCGTGTCCATTAGTACCACCTAATGTACTTATTCCTTTTCATTTTAACCCGAGTTCACATTGTTTCCAGCATTCACTTAAATAGCCCTATTTCATTTACTCAATTAAAACTGCACTTGTCATTCAATAACCACTTCTATTTGTATAGTAATAAGTATGATAATTCAATAATTAGTGATCTAAATTAATATGTATGTGGATTGAGACATTCACGGTGATAAGGGCGTGAATCATGGATTGATAAGTGTGTTTATAGTATTAGTTTACCTGGTATTGCTTAATTGTTTAGTATTACTTAAGTCTTCTATAGGATTCATTTTGGAGAGTGTGCGCAGGAATTACACGAACTAATTCCTCCAAGCCCATTCTACCGACGGACGTCGCGGCAGACGGCAAAGCGGCATCCTTACTTAGTGGCGTTACCTACTGCCCGCACCAAGCGTTTTGCTTCTTCGTTCTTAATGAGAACTGGTCGCGTTTGGAACACTTTGCCGTCATCCGTGTTTCCCGAGCGGTACAACTTGGGTATCTTCAAGGCACGAGTGAATAGGTACCTTTCTAGGCATCTTACGTGATCCATCGTCGACCGCATTTTCACTTTCTATCAGGTGGGATGTGGTCAAACGTAGGCCTATCTCGTATAAATATAAATAAAAAAAAAAGTTTTTGTAGTGACCTAGGCCTAGCCCTAAGCCTATATTGCAGAGGTCGCCTGAGGAAATACCACACCTTTTTTATATACAACGAAGTAAGAAGACGAGCAAGAAGCTCTCCTGATGGTAAGAGATAACGCTGCCCATAATTAGCACAGTGCTACCCAGTGCACTGCACCAACGCTTCTTACTTGAGAGTCAGAAGATGTTGAGCCTCTTCAGCCCAGTAATTTCACTAGCTACAGTGCCCTCCTACCGAAGCAGTTATTCTACCACCAGAGCAGTGATGTGCAAACATTACTGCCGTGCTTTGGTAGAAGGCACTGTAGCTAGTGACATTACAGGGCTGAAGAGTCTTATAACATCTAATATAACTTGTAACTATTGAGCAAGAGTAAGTGGTGTGGTCAAACGTAAGCCAATCTACAAAAAAAATCGGACAAGTGCAAGTCGGATTTGCCTCCCAAGGGTTTCGTCCAAAAAATATCAGCAAAAAGTTGAGTTCATCAACCCTTAGATCCATTATATCCGAGAATAAAAAAAAAATCATCTATGGTTCAACCCATCCAAAAACGTAATTGATTCGATAGACAAACGAGTGATCTTATAAGGGTTATCCGTTTTTGATATACGAAATCCTAAAAATCGCCAACGGAGGTGAAAAATATAGTTTTCACGACTAGTATTTTACTAAAAACATTTGAGAAGATATTTCAATTAAAAAAACTGGTACGCTGACGTCACCGGCAGCGCCAAAAGGACCAACTTTCCCAGCATTAAATTGAGATTAATTGGTAGAGGTTAACCAGCGATAACCCGTGGATATTCATTCAGACCCGCTCATTGTGTGGCGGATGAACTTTAGCTTGTAAACTGTATGAGCGTCGTAAAGATAGGCTAAGAAGCCTATAAAAACTATAAATTAGATACATAGGTACGTTTCAACAGAATCTGCTCTATGCCCTTTTGATTTAACCGCCAATATATTGTATCTAACAAAATTTCAATTCGGTGTGTACCTACCTATGTAATGAATAATATACCTATAATGTTGATGGAACTGCGAGAAATATTATGTGACTATTCTTTCGACATTTCCAAATTTTAGAAATTTATTTTTGTCCTCTCATTTTTCCAAAACTGTTATCGGATTTTGACAATTTCCTTTTTTTATTGGCTCACTTTTAGTCTTAATACAGTGCAAGTTGCTTCAAAATCGGTTCAGTTGCGTAGTACTCACTGAGTCTCGCTTGAAGTTGGTTTATCCACTTTTTGTTATTTTATTTGTTCTAAACATAATATAAAATAACAATGTACAATTTTATGACGATTTATTAGTAAGTTAAGGCTGAAATCGAATACCTACTAGGAATTATTCTAATTCGCTCAATAATAACTTTGACCATTTAACAATGTTTACAATATAGAACTTCAAAGTTAGCATGCAATTATAAGACTACAACATTCTACTATAATATCTCAATATATTAGTAGGAAGGACGCATCTTCATAGATAGGTCCATTCAGTATCAGTATCCCACGATAAAACACAAAGCAGAAATGGCACAAGCAAGCCAGATACCAACTCAATGGGCCTCTTTATCGAGACCTCAATTAATGGAGTATGACTCCATTCAATCGACTGCGATGCCGGATGCGGTGAGCGTTGTATTGATACAGACAGTTATTAAGATAGAGCTTTTTAATTAGCCTAAAAAGGCACATATGAAAACAAGCTTTTTTCTTTTTTTATGCATTACGCAGAAGTAAGACAAGCAAGACCCTCTCCTGTTGGTAAGAGATAACGCTGCCCATAATGAGTACAGTGCTACCCAGGATTTGACAATGATGGTACAAGTGAAATAAAATAAACTTACTTCAAGACCGCTTTCAGTAACCAAGAGCGCGACGCACGTATCTTAATTTTGAAGTGTGCCTACAGTATCAAAGAATCTTCCAAATCCAGGCGTCTTTTTTATAATGACTGATAAGACAACCAAATCAGGTGCCCGGCCGCCATTATTATGTTGCCCATATCAGAACACACTCAGTGTTTTGTATTAAAAAAATCTGAACTGCGCCTGTCACCCTTAGATACACTAATTTCGCTGGGAACATTGCCTTTCAGTCTGGAACACAGCAATGCCAAGAAGTAAAACTACTTAACGGATGAATATCTGGCAAAGGTATGTGGTACACAACCTCTGCATTAAGGGCATATCAACAAATACACAAATCATTGGTAAACTCTGTTGATAAACAATTTGTCACAACATTGGACTCTGTCTCTCAATCCAGTACCGTGCCATCTTGCTCCAACAGCACATTGTATGCAATAATTAAGCATACAATTAGGTGTACGAGTATGGTATGCTGTATGCTTGACTCATGGGCTCAGTCTACAGGACACTGCCTTTCAATTAGGGCTTGTATTTTAATCTTTCTGTCTTTAAATTGACGTACATTAAAAATTGGTGCTATTAGGTTTCAAATCTCTTTTTTTTAACTATAAGTATTTTTCAGGACATTGGTGTGTTTTTAGTCCATGTTTTTCTCTCCGGTAACAAAAAAAACCGTAGTCGCAATTTCAAAGGCGCTTTCCACAGAGAGCAACTATTGCAGCAACTTTCTCGCAACTAAACGTTTCATATAATCAAAGACTTATAGAAATCGTTGCATATAATATCATATCATGTTGCAACATCCAACAACAGTTCATAAAATGGCAAGCTACACCAACATAAAAAACAACTACTACAACCAATTAAAGTTCGCAGCTATAATAATTGGGGGTTTATACTCCAACAGAACAGGTTACCCTACTTACACTGTCAGAGTCTAATCACAATTTATATGTTGTGTGGCTAACCTATATGTTGCAGTTTCAGGTCGCCGAGATTACTACAGGGCCTGCAACATGACCTAACGACTGCCTCCTACATATCTTATAGGAAACAGCCGGGACCCACAGTTTTACGTGCCTTCCGAAACACGGTAGCGTCCAGGCGAAAATCTTTGCCACACTGAGATTTGAACCCAAGACCTCCGGCTTACAAGCCGGTCGTATGACCACTGGGCCACAGACGCTACAAAGCTATATATAATTGATATAATATGAAACAGCTAGATGTCAGAAACTTGGCAGCCCTCGTTGCTTGGTAGTTTTTTGGTCAACACCGAGAATCGAGGTGTACCTACGGGACGGTTTTGTGGGACCCTTATGAGCATGGGTATTCCCACTAAAACTAATCGGCGGCACTCCCGGCTTCTGTGATGGAGGACTGGGAATCGGATCTTGACATACCTACTCTCTCCGCGATTATGGTATAACTATATACCCGTGCGCACTTCGTTGCGCCTTACTGTAAATTATTATCAATGTTTCTCTGCCATATTATGCATGTATTGTACATAATATAATATAAACCTTCCACTTGAAAACTGCATCAAAATCCTTTGCGTTGTTTTTAAGATTTAAGCATACGCACACAAGACGCGGGGTGCGACTTTCTCTTATACTATGTAGTTATAGTAAGGTATGCTGACTTCCTTACCTCATTGTATGGAGTATGGTTGGGCGGGCGCACCCTCGCTCGGTACTGAGTGATGCGCGGGATGACGAGCGGTGGCCTCTGTTCTCTGCTGTATACTGCGCATTCTTCTGGAGTGATCCACTGTGGACAAATAGAAACAGGTTATTTTAATAGCTCTTATTATTTCGAGCCCCACTTGAGAAGAGCCCATTCTGCGTATATGGAAACGGGCTCTATAACGTCATAGAGCGAAACAGGTTAGTTTTATAAAGGTAGAACTAGCTCTTGTCATGTCGAGCCACATTTGTGGGAGAACGAGTCTTTCGAATGCCCACCCTGCATTTGGGAAAAGGGCTCTACAATGTCTTCGAGTCCGCCCATAACGGTATACGGTCTGTACGCCGAGAGGTACATAGGAAACCATGGAGAGGTGCAGAACCTAAAATGGAGGAAATAGAAATAAAATTGTAAATGTTTTCCGCTTCGATTACTACTACAAGGTTGTTTGGAAGAGATCGCTGTTAGTGATAAGACCGCCAATTGTAACGCTTCTATTATTTGTAAACTTTTGTCGAAGTGTTAAGTTCTGTATATATTGTGATGTTACAATAATTAAAGAGTTATCATTCATTCAAATAGCTCTGATATTTGGGAAAAGTTTTCAAGAAGCAGGTGAAACAGTCGTAAACATTGGTAATATATTATATTTTTTATTTTAACTATGTAAATATACCGACTAAACTCATGGATATAAAAGTCCGGAACCCAGAACCGGATGAAGGACCGGATGAAGGACTTTGTAATAGTCCGAAACCCAGGGTCGAGCCTAGTTTCGACTTTTATATCCGTGAGTTTAGTCGGTATATTTACATAGTTAATATGGATAACGCTCGCGTTAGTTTTCAAAATCGTATTTTTTGTTTTACCGACAAGTTATTTTATTCAGTATATTGTGTTTTAGTTTTAAGTTTTTACATCTTTTTAGTGTTTCAATAAATTGTTATCTAAATATAATATCTGTCTAGTATTTGAATCTTCTAAAACCGTCGTAAAGTCTGATGACGTAATCCATGTAATAATCCAACCTATAGGTTACCACAGGTCATGCAGAAAGTGAAATGATGTGGCCATCTATCGTAATGCAGAGATTTCCTTTCACGATCATGTTTCGTACAGCTGAGCGATTCGCAAACAGTGGTGGCTTGTTGCACATCCTGTTGCCATGTGGACTTCATTCAGATTATTATAATTAATGTTATTTATCGAGGAAGAAATGTTTGTAGCGAAGGCTCATATATACATATGTCGCAGTCTTCTGGTTGAATCCGCTATTTGATTGTATGATAATGTCGTCATTCTATTATGGCGCTGGTCATACAATTAAATAGCGGATTGAACCAGATGACTGCGACATCATCATCATCATCATCCACAGCCTTCTATATCCCACTGCTGGGCATAGGCCTCCTTCATGTTATGCCATTAACCCTGTCTTGTGTCAATCTCTTCCATGTGCGACCCGCTACTTTGACTATATCGTCCACCCACATATGCATAAGTATTTATTTTGTAGCGTCCGTGGCCCAGTGGTCATACGTCCGACTTGTAAGCCAGAGGCCCTGGGTTCAGATCTCAGTGTGGTAAAGATTTTCGCCTGGACGCTACCGTGTTTCGGAAGGCACGTAAAACTGTGGGTCCCGGCTGTTTCCAATAAGATATGTAGGAGGCAGTCGTTAGGTCATGTTGCAGGCCCTGTAGTAATCTCGGTGACTTGAAACTGCAACATATAGGTTGGCCACACAACCTATAAATTGTGATTTGACTCTGACAGTGTAAGTAGGGTAACCTGTTCTGTTGGAGTATAAACCCCAATTATTTTATTTTTATTTTTTTATGACAGATTATATAGAGAAGAATGGAGGAGGAAAACGTGACTCTACATAATGTGGGATAAGGGAGGAAGATGGATGAGCCTTCGCTTCAAAAATTTCTTCATGTATAATATTCTTCCTATTTTAAGGCCGTCCACACATTGGTCGGCGCATCACCCGAAAGTCGCATTGTTACCCAATCAATGTGGGATTGGCCTAACCTTCAACGTTCACTGCTCAAATCGAAGTATCGCCTCAGGATTGACCATAGAGCAATATCGTAGATTTTTGTAAAACAGAACATATTGATCAAAGAGAAAATAGATAAAGCGCTCAAAAATCAAATATTGACTAATTTGAAGTTGTCTAGAAGGTCTATCGACCAATAAAACAAATGTGAGTGTTTCACAATAAAACAGCAATTAGTATTTCGCTTTTTCTGAAATAGGTGCTTTTTTGATGTTATCTCAATTTAGATCTACGTAGATGTGCGATATAAATAATGGGATGGGTAAAAATGGGCATAACGGTCATCAAGACAACTCCCACGCAAAAGTGAAAAACCTTTTACAAATTACATGAGACGAAAACGTACTTATGCCACATCTACAGCCTAAAACTAAAAAGGCATAGGTAAAAGTTGTCGAATCATTACCACGTTCATTAAAGTTTATGTAATGTATGGTATGCAATGATATTTCCTGATGCGATTGTAATATCTCGTAGAAATGTCCGATGTGAGCTTGACGACCATACATCACTGTAATGTTTTATAATTGGTGCCTTCAACGGGTTTGACTCGTTTAAGATGCAAGTCAGTTCTTATTGAGATTTCTCTTTGATTTTTGTTTGAATCAAAAAGTGGTACGTACAAGACGAGCACGAATTTTGTCTACGATACCACAGATAAAAGAATACTAAACGATACGTATATTATTATTGGAATTAAGATCAAGTGGTTTTTGCCGCTTAGACCATTGCTGATCTATTATGTGACGCCCTCTTGAGCTAAACCTGCTGTTCACTCCCTAAACCCGTAGCTTCTAAGAACTTCGACTACGATACGTAGGTAAAGCACGTAACTTTCACAGTAAGAACAAGATATTCCTACCAGTATTTTGTCTAAGTTGTATCGATAATTATTTGTCGAAAATTCATTTTGCTATCGTACTGCAAATGTAAACGTATGCTTATTGCTTAGTACACATTAACTGCTAAGCTAACCTTGAGTTACCGACATTTCCGAAAGTCGACAAAAACACGGATGCATCAATAGTTGTGCCACTTACAATCCTAATTGAAATTATTACCAAATTAATTCATATTATACTAACACACCACTGGATGCTAAGGCTCTGCCGATTCCCAGGCCACCGTCACAAAGACGATGCGGGAGTGCCGCCGGGTTGTTTTAGTGGGTATACCGTGCAGTCGTCCTGCACGGGGAGTCCCACATAACCCTCCCATACGGAAGAGTACGCGTAACGCGTCTTGACGATAAGAAATAAGAAAAAAAACAAACACACAAAATATTTTTTTAATAAATAACGTTAAGACCTAATCGGAAAACCCCTCAAAATTAACCGACAGGAAACCCAATCTTTGTAAAAAATGACACATCCTCAAAAAGGTCCGAAAGTACAAATCAAAGACCCAAAACCCTGCAAATGAGAGAAAGGGGATTTCCCACATCAAAAATGAATAATGACTAATCATGACTAATATTATAACTGGTTTTGACTTCCGAAATAATGATGTAGTTCCGCTGTAAAGATAGGCGTTGAGAGGTCAGTGTAGTCATAAAATGAAGTCATAAGATCTTTATCAAACATTAGAGAAGCTCTTTTGCGATAAAAACATATGAAGTATAAAATATAAAAAACAAAGAAAAACATAAAAAGGCAAAAACATATCCAATGCTTCGTTTTGTTCATCGATTAGGCACTCTAATGCCTGAATCGATTTGGAAATGTCCTTTGGTATTATTTATTGTTTAATAGTTACATTTCGCTAATTTTCATTGTTTCGATACAGTTTCGGTTGAACAGTCAGGTCAGTCAGGTATGAATTGAAGAATGTGTCTCCCTTCGCTTTTAAAAGGTTTTTTAAATTTCCTTTTATTTTAACAACCTTTAAATCTAACCACTTTAGAAAACGCTATAGAGTAATGATAACTTATGACAGTAACCGTCAATGGTTGATTCACAGATTACGCAGGCACAGAGCAATTAGGATGTGGCCTGCAACCGGTTCTGCCGCCTTGACCTCCATCAGAGTAACGGCTGATGACGCTTGACGCTTCTCATTCATGAATTCGTCATACATCATCGCTGATCAACTGAATGATTTTATTTGTTTCCTTATGATTTATGTATCGTATACAATATTTTCGTGACTAGATGTTTTGTTTTTACCTCTAAATCGAAACACATACCTACGTTGAAGATAACTGCGAAATTTGCAATTCTTTCTTTTTAGATATTTTGTGATTTTTCCATTGGAACGCGACCCAAAAGTATGTTAATTTACTCTAGGTTCTACGCTTTACCTATGTAATACATTTCATCTCGATCCGTTCAGCAGTTTAGGCGTCAGGAGGTAACAAGTACACAAACACACACAAACTTTCGCAATTATAATAGAAATACGAGTAAAAGAAAAGGGTTTAGATTTTAGATAATTCTCATGACAGTTACATACGATAAAGGTTCAAAGTACCAAACACAGCTGACGAAAGACGAAAATATGAATGAATGGTCATATCCATTTGGCCATCTAATTGTGCTCGTCTTCCATCCTGCTCTACCACACCAATATACTTCAAGTTAGACAGAGATACTTGACTCTAAGGTCAAAGAGGCGATTGAACTTTAGATAGGGCCTTCTTAATTTATTGGCATGATATGACACACATAGTATTAGATTTTTTTTGATAATTTTTTTAGTGGATTTTAATGGAACAGGAAGTGCTTGAAAGGTAAATAAGCAATTTTGCTGGATCTCGCCTCATTTTACGAGATTAAGAGATGGGATCTCGGGGAGATTCTAGATTGAACTGAGCTGCGGTTGCTTACTGGCGCAGTAGGTATACAAATCCTTCTATCGGAGTCTTAAAACATATTTTCAAATGCCATAAAATACGACGATGACGACGACCTCTGTGACGTGGTGGGCTAATACCCGCCTGCAACGCAAAAGCGGGTTCGATTCCCGCATGGGACAAATGTTTGTGTGATCCACACATATTTGTTTCTGGTCTGGGTAGCTTTCTGTATCTATTATAAGTATGTATTTACAAAAGAAAAGTATATAAGTATTACATCCGTTTTCCTAACGACTATAACACAAGCATTAAGTTGCTTAGCTTGGGGTTAGATAGCGCTGTGTGAAATGTCCTGGATTATTTATTTATTTATTTTAATAGGTAATGTTTTCAGTATTTTAGTCATTTAGTCGAAAAAAATGTTATTATATACGTATACTTATTAAACAGCTATTTCAAACCATTTACTAGGTAGAATTATTTATAAAAAACATTTTTGTAACACCTTGACCAAACCGCAGAGAAGTAAATAAGGTAAATTTTACTTAATTAACTGCTATATTTAGCTGAAGGCCAATAAAGTCAGTTTGTAGTGTGTTTGTCGTGGCCTGATTAAAGAATTACCCACATGGAATGCTAGATTTTTCACCTGTATAGTTTTTTGTTGTTGTATGTAATGTGGTGTTTCTATTTTTCTAAGTTATATATTCTATTATTTAACCAAAACAACAAAAACGGCACAACTCACGTCTAATATTGTCAAGAATATTTCGACCACGGTTTCGGACAATTACGATGTCCTTCATCAGGAGTACACGAACGAGTACAAGACCCCGACTCACATAAAAAAACGTTTTAAAAATCGTATTCTATTTCTTGTTATTTACATTTAAAGTCTCTAGATCTATTCATTAGTCACATTGAATTTTTTTCAGTATCCATTTATTATATTTTTGTCAGCTTCCATTATGGTGGCAGAGCGTTAAAACAATTTTTTTTTACCTAGGAAAAATGCGTTACGCATCATCACCCCACGCCGGGGGGCGCGGGGCGGTATGTGAGACTCCCCCGCCGAAGATGGAAGCGGCGGGGATACCCACTAAAAAAACTGGGGGTGGTCCTGCGGGACGTCATAATGCCGGTGCAGCGAGTACGCCGAAGCACTTATCCGCGGCCTAGAGCGATAAACCAACTATAACTGTGTCCAGTGCCCAGGCGTTTTTGCCCTCCGAAAAGCTTCAAAAGATTAGTCGTAAACTACGAATAAATAATAAGTCGTCGTAAATATGTAATGAACACACACATCCATACTTCGCATTTATATGTATATCTAAATATATAAAAGGAAAGCGTGACTGACTGATCTATCAACACATAGTCCAAACCGCTGAACGGATTTGGTTGAAATTTTGAACACAGATAGGTCTTATGGCGTAGACCTCCGCTAAGAAAGGAATTCTGTACGCGGGCAAAGCTGCGAGCGTAAGCTAGTATTTTATATATTAGTAGGAAGAAAATAAATTATTTGCGGAAGCTATAAGTCTCACACATAGAAATAATTACCCAAGAATATCGATCACCACCTCAGAACGACAAGAAAATTAGCACTCGTCTTCGCTACTTACGAATAAAACTACGCAAGAAAAAACGAATAAAATAAATAGACTAATGGCAAACGTGCACGAACTGAAATGGTTATAAACAATAGGGATGACAAATAATGTAGGAACATGAGTAATTAAAATTTTAGACGCTGGCTCTTACCTCGGCCAACGTACGAGCATAAGTTTGGCCATTCAGATTTCAGATAGATAAGAAAGAAACACGTTAATTCGACGGTTTATTAAAAACAGATTTTAAAAAATAAACAATTATTACAAAAATGCACATCCACTAAGCCGCCGAATGGGAACTGCCTCAGCGTTGTGCTGCGTGTGATACCAGCATATACTCGTAGATAGATGGTAGATGTAATGTTACCAGCTTATTAGGCACCTTAACAGCAAGACCTCAATGAAGTTTTATTTGAGGATAATAATTTTAGGTTAAAAGTAGGGTTTTAATTTTGTATTTATTGGCATGTTATAAGTTTTTCATTAAAAAAAGTTGTATAATAAATAATATGGCATAGGTACGAGAACATACATTTTTAATTGCATTAAATCTCAATTCATACAGAGTTTTAACATAAATAATTAGCTTTTATATCACAGTTTGAACCCACGGTTCCAGTAAAAGTCACCGAGTTGACCGACAGTGATATTTTAACCCATTTTAGTGTATTTATAACCGAATTCGTCGCATTCTCCCGCCCGAACTAATAAAGACTGTTATAAAACTTTACGATTTCCGATTTGAAGACTTCCATATTGACATTAACATAAATAAAAGGTCGCGAACGGCGCCACTGACTTTGCTTTATCGTAAATTTTCCTTTGAATTATGTTTAGTTCCGGAATTAATCACTTTGTCGTGCGAGTAGATTGATAAACTCTAGGAATAAACTAGTTATAGGGATAATTTCCCATCTTAACATATAGACCTATCTATGTATTCTCCCTGCACGGTTGTCTGGAAGAGATCGCTATTAGCGATAAGACCGCCGATTGTAACACTTATATTTCCTACTTATTGGGTACTAGCTGCGCCCAGCGGTTTTACCCGCAGTATTTATGTAACCTATGTGTTATTCCAGGGTCTAAGCTATCTCTATACAAAATTTCAGCTCAATCGGTCCACCCGTTTAGGCGTGAAAGAGTAACAAACACACATCCAGACATCCATTCTTACAAACTTTCACGTTTATAATATTAGTAAGATTGAATTTTTTTTAAAGTAGTGGTTTTTCAGACGTGACTTTATTTAACGGTAGAAATGCTGAAACGATTACACAAAAAAAAAGTTAGTAAATTCTTTAGTGCAGTTTCTAATAAGACATTTTTCCATCTGAGTGTACCTCACACTGTTACCTACAAGCGCTAATGAGTTCTTACCAACATCTATCATAAACAGCCGGTCAACATTGTATGTTTGTATGATTCACGGGCCCTTCTGTTTACGTTAGAGAGCAATAACCCAGTTGGGCTGACCTTTGGCCTTACTACGCGAACTCGATCGGAGTGAGAAGTGAGAAAATGGTGAGAAAATGTATACAAAAAAAAAATGAATGTCATATTTTTGTTGTCTTAGCGAAACTTTAGAAATAATCAATTTCATAATAACCATTTTATAATTATTATGTTTAAAAAAATGGGACTTGAAATTTAAATATTAGCGAGGAAAAATTATTGACTAAAAGCACGACTTGATAATTTTAGTACAAAAATTATTACTCTACCTAGACCTAGAGTCTAGGCAGAGTATTATTTTTATAAATAGTTAATCTTTATGTATATGTTGCAAATAGGTTTTTGTGTAACATTTACTATATTTGGAAATTATGTTCACGATTTATTTTTTAAAGTACATCAAAAAAATATTTTTTACTATGTCTATGAACTATGTATTATTCCAAATTCTATGCTACCTACTCGTATATACGAGTACAAAATTTCAGCGCAATCAGTTCAGCTCTGAAAAGGTAACAAAGACACTTACGTTAGGTTATCTGGAAGAGATCGTCTTTAGCGATAAAACCGCGAATTTTTACACTTAAGTTACGTAAATGTATTTTAGTTTTAAGTTTTTCTGTATATTTGCAGTGTTACAATAAAGAGTTTTCGATTCTATTCTTTTTTATTCTATTCTACTCTACGTTCTCGTATCATCGAATTTATACTTTTGTTTTCGTAATATTAGTAGAAATCTTTTAAAAAAATCCCAATTTGAAATTAGGTTCGCGTTCCAGTAGTTAGGTGTTTCAATACAGGAAGTTACGGTATTTTTATTTAACTACGGCAGCATAGGAAGGACGACGCACATTATAATATTAAACTACATACTGGCGAGATATTGGACTTGGAGAACTATTATGGAGGGGATTTATAAACATATCTCTTGAAAAATTCCCACCCGACAACCGAGATACCTACACATTTTTGCAACTTAAAATACTATACAAATTAAAATACCCTCAAATATCCCCCAAAATCAACTATTTCCAGTGCAGATTTTTTTGGGATTTAGTCGTCTTTGCGTTTATAATACCTCCTCTATATTTTAAAACATTGTAAAAGTACCTAGAGGTGTAGCCCCGCTTTTAAAGGTTAAGCTTTGACATCAACATTAATAAAATAAATAAAATAAAGAAACATTTTTTTTATATTATACTAAGTATATTATACCACCTTTTGTTTGTAGTTGTTGTTTGTTTTTGTAGTTATATAATATTTATTTGTAATCATTTTATCTTAATAGTTAGTTACGGAGACTGTCATATAAGAAGTGAATCGTCAAGTCTTTGCCAGTAGGAACAAATATATTACATTACATAACAAAAAGAAAATGAAATGATTCCATTGTCTCAAGTATTAAAGTTAGACAATGTTGCACACAATTCACAATGGATGATCGCAGCGAAAGTTGGCTTTACTTAGATGTTACTTGGTTACTATTACGGAGAAGTTATGTGATTTTATGATGGCTTACTCGTATAAATTGTAGAGTTTAATGTTGAATGATAAATATAGTCGTAAGAAGTCATTGGAAGTGGTTGGAGGAGGAAGATAGTGGACCGAGTTGTGTGGCGTGCCATAGTAGAAGGCTTATGTCCAGCAGTGGACGAACTAATGATTATAAACAAAAGAATAATAAAAATAGCCATCATAAATTAAAAGGAATCCATAATTGAATTGATGCTCCAAAGCGAAACAAGAATCGAGTACAGCATGTCGATTCTGTACGAAGATAACTTCAGAGAGAAGGAAGATGAGAGCGAATTATGGGTGATTCCTGAGAGTCAAAATTTTACGTGTCTGGGGGAATAAACTACCCGTAACATAAAAATTCTACCCAAAGGTATTTTTTTCCTGTTAGTTTAAGGTTCAATCTACTTAATGCATGATAGACATCAGGTTATATTTAGCTGCAAGTATCTAAAAAAAAATGTAAAAGCCCTAAAATTTGATTACCGTGGGCTGTCCCTTACACATTTTCGAAACAAAATATATTTTTTACACTAATTTATAAAAGGAATTTAATTAATTCCTGTGATCAAAGCTGTAAAGGGTGAACTGTTATATGATCAAAAAAATACGCGAAGGCTGTACTCAGCGTAGTTTTAGAAAAAATAACAAATTTAGGTTTGTCCCCGGACAAAAAGTGATTCCCATGGCGCGCGACATAACTACCCACATTTCACAAACCACAATACTTAGAAGCTTGTACGCACGCTATTGGCCAACTTCGATTGCGCTCTAAACATAGTGAAGAGAGGCTCCTCCTCTCGTTGTTATAAACTGGATTTACGAAGTTGAGAAATTGATTACCGTGGTTTTGGTTCACTAGATCATTGATTACCTTTTCCATGTTTAAAAATATTTTTTTATCCATTACGGTTTTTTGACTAGGGTGTGCAGTTAGGAAAAGGGTATTGTTTATCATATATTTTATTAATTTTGGTCTATAATTATGGTATTTAAAAATATTGACAAAAAACTATACAATTTTGATTTCCATGGTATTGATTCTCATGGCATTTTACCACGGTGATCAATTTTCCCCTGAATTTTCTAGCGCATTCTTTCACTTTTTACCCAACTACAGCGAAGCCGCAGGTATGGAACTGATTTTGACAGTTTATATTTGTATATTTCATTATTTCAGATATTTTTTTTATATTGTACTATAGTAGACAGCCGCTCTGGCTTATGCGGCACCATTATATCCCCACATTAAAAAGTCGCTCAGCGAGCTATGGAGAGGGCTATACTCGGGGTTTCTCTACGTGATCGAATCAGGAATGAGGAGATCCTAACACGAACCAAAGTCACTGACATATCACCGCGGATCAGGAAGCTGAAGTGGTAATGGGCAGGCCACATAGCACGTAGAGCGAATGGCTGATGGGGTCAAAAAGTGTTCAAGTGGCTACTACAGGCAAGCAAACGCAGCGTAGAACGTCTACCCACAAGTGTGGCAGACGACCTTATTTAGGTCGCTGAAAGACGCTTGAAGCAGGTCGCTTCCAACACCGGTGTTATATATGGAGGTCTAAAGGGGAGGTTTATGTTCAGCAGTAGACGTCTTATGGCTGAGATGATGTATGATGAAAAAATAAAGCGAAACTATGGGCTGACTGCAACTTTCAGTCCAGATTAACCTAACTAATGATAAATGTACAATCTGATGACAGCTTCTGGAGTGAATCCTGTCAGTGACTGTGACTGAGAACTTAATCTCATATTCTAGGACTATATATTCAATATTTTTACATTGTTTAAGACTGCAATACGTTGATTTTATTTAGTTTACATGATTATTATATAGAAAGCCAATATAGACCTTTTTAATACTTTATGTTTGGTGTATATCTGTTTGAATCACCGTTTTTAATCATTTCTATTTTATATGATTAGTATATAGAAGTCAATGTTTAAATAATAACATAGAATTCAAATAAAATTGTTTTAATTTTGATTCCCATGCCACACTTTATTGATTCCCGTGGCACCAAAAATTTAAATTTAAATATCTTCTGAACAAAACAAGTTATAATGATGCCTATTTGATTGATGTGCTTATAATTATGGGAAATTTGATGTTTTACATGTAAAATGTAATAATACTTTGATTTAAAATCTGCCACGGAAATCACTTAAATACGCCCGATCTCAGGATTTACCCTTATATATTATTTTTTATTAAAAAAAAACAACACATGGTTTACTATAATAAATATAATTGAAAATGTCAAAATTGGTGGCCAACCCCACCAATTTTAAAAGTTTGTTTTTTTTTTCAACATTTTGTTAAAATTTGAGAGTAAGCGATTACGAGACGAGAGTTGAATTAGTTTAGGTTGTGAATAACACCCCAGTCACCCTGTATAGAGGTACCATAGACAATAAATCATTAGGGAAGACCCAAGCACTGAGTATAGACAAGGAAACAGCATTAGTAGTGCATTGTAATACAAAGCAATTTGCATAGCTCCCGGGACTTAGTATTCAAGCTATTGTTAAACCTAGGGTTAGGTGATAAGTTATAGGATGAGAGCGAGTGATGGAATGACAAAAAAGTTATCACACACACTCGTTTGTGAGTATGTATGTATGTTACTTCTTCACGCCTAAACGGGTGGACCGATTGAGCTGAAATTTGATATAGAGATAGCTTAGACCCTGGAATTACACATAGGTTACAGTACAACGGGTAAAACCGCTGGCGCAACTAGTGCTATCTAATTCCTATTATTATTTTAATAAGACACTTCGTGCTAACATTTGCGCAAGAGATTTTTATTGTTTTTTTTTTTTTTTTTATGTTATTAAGTAGAAGACGAGCAAGACGCTCTCCTGATGTTAAGAGATAACGGCTGCCCATAATCAGTACAGTGTTACCTAGGACTTCACAATTATGTGAAACTCTAGGAGCACTGCACCAACGCTTCTTACTCAAGAGTCATAAGATGTTAAGACTCTTTAGCCCAGTAATTTCACTAGCTACAGTGCCCTCCTACCGGAGCACAGTGATGTTTGTACATCACTGCTCAGGCGGTAGAATAACTGGCACTGTTGGGGTACCCACCTAGACGACCTCCTGCAAAGGAAGTCTACCCCCGGTAAAATATATTGTGTAGTAAACAAGGATTTTATCAACTAAACTAAAGTAGATATTTGACACAAATTATACTATATTTATTGCATATCTTGTGACGTACTTTGATCCAGGAAACACTTCCGGTTCAAATCAAAATTGACATCTATTATTTCTAGCATCTTTAAAATAAGGTTCAAATTCGTGAGCGATCGTGCGGCCCGATCGAGCCGCTCGGGGACTTACGGGTTTAAAAATAGTTATTAATTCTACTAAGAAAATAGCCACGTAACAATCACGACTAAAGGCCTGTTCAAACCTGGGCGATATTCGCCTGCGATAGCGAAACAAAACTTCAAAGAAATGTACTTAACGCGGTATTTTTAGATACCCAGAGCAGTAACAGAGCCTACATTCTGCACAAAATAGAGACAAAATGATGGCGCAGCAAAACGTAACCATAAAATAACTTGCCTTTTATAACGCTCTTGTTATAGTAATGGTTAAATAAATAAATTGAAATTAACCTATAAAACACAGTTTTATTATCAACGTTACTTTGAGACGACCAAAAGATGTTATAAATTAAAAAAAAATGAAATCGCATTTGATTTTGTACTGGTATCGTAAGAATTTTCAAGATTTTTTCAAAATTTTGTTGAAATTTGTCAGTGGACAGTGGACGTTAGCAAAACGAGAGGCGATTTCGGTTCGGAATAACCCCGCAGGTTTAAAACTTGTACCACACAAACAATGGATCTTCATTCACCTTACAGACACACGCTGGCTGCCTTATGCGTTGTTGGCAGGCGTCCGTGTGTCTGCTTACGTGACTGGAGGCAGGGTAGAATAGATTCATAATAATATATTTATTTATTTATATTATTTTCATCAGCCATAGGATAGATAGATAGATAATAAATAAAATAATAAATAAATATTTCAGGACAATTCACACAGCGCCACCTAATCCCACACTAAGCAACTTAATGCTTGTATTATGGTGATTAGGATAACGAATATAATACTTATATATACTTTTCTTTTGTAAATACATACTTATAATAGATATTGAAAACCACCCAGACCAGAAACAAATATCTGTGGATCACACATTTATTTGCCTCATGCGGGAATCGAACCCACAACCTTCTGCGTCGCAAGCGGGTATTAGCCCACCGCGCCACAGAGGTCGTCAAGAGGTCTTTATTGAAACACAGAAAAAATAAACAAAAATATATACAAACACAATATTATAATCTCTGTGCTACAATTAGCGGTCTTATCGCTAAAAGCGATCTCTTCCAGACTACCGTGCAGGGAGAGGAGAAAATTGCTATTTACACAGATTTGTGATAAGATAGGATAATAATAATAATCTACCTAGCCGTTTTCGGCTACAGTGACTTGGCTTGTCTATAAAGTATTGTAGGTACTTATTTAAAATAAGGTAAAATTATTGGCTTGGATGTTTCGCCCTGATATGACACCCCGATATAGCCCCGGCCCTGATATAGGTTCCGGAGTCAACTGAGGAAAATTTTATGATTATTTTTTCTTTTCAAATTAACACACAATAATACATTCTTAGACTAAGATATTTAGCACCTAAGATTTCTATGTAGTAGATTCTTATTCCATAATAATTGTTCTGCTAATTTGAACAATGTACTGAATCATTTAGTATGTAAAGCTAGCAATTTTGTATATTTTTGTTCTAACGTTTTTAGGGACACATATTTTTGGTTTGTGATTCGGATCCATACTTTTAAGCTTATTATTCTAATGTGTATTTGATTACAAACTGCTTTGTGTTCTATTAATAAATAAATAAATGTACCCGATTTTTGCGGTAAAAATACGCCCGCAAGTAGGACATGTTAGAGTACCATTAGTGTAGTTAGGATTTACTTATTATATTATTTTTGTATTTAGGACCATTACCATTAGGATAATAATGTGTGGTAGAATAGATGATTATAATATATTTATTGATTTATTTGTGTTATTCATCATCATCTCAGCCATAGGACGTCCATTGCTCAACATAGGCCTCCCCTTTGGACTTCCATATATACCAGTTGGAAGTTACCTGCATCCAGCGTCTTCCGGGGACCTTTATAAGGTCGTCAGGATTAGTTATCCATTCGTGGATTTAAAAATGTTTAGTACAAGTAAAATTTGCCCTACCCGCCTGATGGGCTTTTTTACAAGCTTTTATTTACTGTCACCTGTCTGTTGTCTGTCTGGCTGTAAACAAATCTTGGAAGTTTAATTTGATCCACTTCCCGTTTTCTGATTGAGCTGAAATTTGGCGTGCAAGTATAAATCGGATGACAATGCAATATTATTATGACATGGAGCTTATCTGATGGTGGAGCAGGAAGGTGGCTATAAGAACTTCGTAATTAAACGACGCAACCCCATCGAGTTTGGGTTCATGTGATTCGTCTTGACGAATACCTTTTTTTTTTTTTTCCCGGGGAAATTCTTTACGCATAGGTACTACCACCCTGAGCCGTTGTAACGCTAGTCCAGGGTGGTTATGTGGGACTCCCCGCCGGAGAAACCGGCGGATATACCCAGTAAAACCCCGGGGTCCTTCCAGCCGCTGTTCTGCGGGGACGACGAAGGTACGCTCTCGCATTCTTCTCCGTCGTAAAGGCATCCATCAGACCAGGTTTCGAACACGCGCACTTCGGAACGTCAGTCCAAGCCTATAACCACTTGGCCATTCGACTGTTGTCTTGACGAGTACCTACTTTGGTGCTATATAATGCAGATGGTAATAATAATAAAAGCTTGTTTTTAAAAAGTTTTTTTTTTAATTTCACTTGTTTTTAACCCCCGACGCAAAAACGACGGGGTGTTATAAGTTTGACGTGTCTGTCTGTCTGTCTGTCTGTCTGTCTGTCTGTGTGTGTGTGTGTGTGTGTGTGTATGTGTCTGTCTGTGGCATCGTAGCGCCCAAACGGATGAACGGATTTTGATTTCGTTTTTTTTGTTTGAAAGTAGAGTTAGTCGAGAGTGTTCTTAGCCATGTTTGGTGAAAATCGGTCCAAGATGGCCGCCGCTACAAAATGGCGGATTACTTTTTTCTTCCACGACCCCCTCAATATGGGTATCAAATGAAAGGGCTTAACGAGTAGATTACAGCCCACTATATAAAATTTAAAATCCAAGATGGCCGCCATCAAAAAATGGTGAATTACGTATTGCGTTGGGGGTTTTTTTAAATTTTTAATTTAATTCACTTGTTTCTAGAAGTCTTCAAATCCTCCACGTAATCACACTAATTTTATAAAGGCGAAAGTTTCTGGGTAAGTGTGTTTATTTGTTACTTCTTCACGCCTAAACGAGTGGACCGATTGAGCTGAAATTTGGTATAGAGATAGCTTAGACCCTGGAATAACATATAGGCTTCAGTACAGTGGGCTACAGTAAAACTGCTGGGTGCAGCTTGTTTATTAATAAGCTAACACTATTTCTCTGAATTCACCAACGCATTTCAGAATTTACCCAAAGTAAATGTTGGCAAAGATTTCTCGTGATAGATTGTGTTGGTATAGATAAGGAACCCTTTGAATAATGGCCGTGCTTGTGCAATAAGAGATAGTTAATGTACCTATGTATATCATTGTAGCTCCGATTAACGATTTCACTTAAAATTAGTTAAATAATATTATGAAGTCGAAAAGTCAGCGTGACAGTCAAAATTTAAATTTTTCACGTTTTGATATACCCTTGTGTTTCTAAAAATATAAAGAAATAAAAGTAAAAAATAATAAACTAATGTAATTTTGAGTCGGCGCCAAACAAGCAAAAAGCAAGTAAGAAAATGGCGGGAGCGTTCACGAAACGCTTTTTATTCTAACTTAATATTTTTTTAAACTCAAAATGATTTTCTGGCGGTTTAATTTTCTGCTAAAAAGTAATATTTATTTATATTTTATTACTTTATGTTGCTGACTTAAAATCTTATTATGCAAATTTTTCTCAAAAACTATATTATTTGCCCCAAAAACCGCACACGCTCTGTTTGCAAGTCCATAAAAACAGGTCGACAGCTAACGTGGTAATGTTATTTTTAAGTTAAATGAAATTAAAGAATCAGAAAAAATATATTTATGAAGAAATTGGATTATTAGAATAGTTAGTATTAAAATAATAAGTTAGCTTCGCTCTCATTAGGAAATCCGTTCTACATCAGCATTTCTACAAAATCTCTGTGCTAAATTTCGATCCAAGCCGTTAAGTTAAAGGCCTGATTAACTAAATTTCTCTCACATGATAGATGTTACGTCATAACAACCTATCTATGTACAAAGTTCAACTAAATCTGTTTAGCAGTTTGAACTATAATTAGATTGTTGATAGATCAGTCAGTCAATCAATCCTTTCTCATCAATCCGTTTTAATATTTATTTGTTAACCAAAGGAGATTTTATTATAGTAAAAATCGTCACTAATTAAACCTAAAAAAAATATATATATGATAATACGCCCGTTTTTAAATTGCACCTGTCAACCAAACAAAATGTTACTGATGTGTATGAACATAAAATGCAATATTAAAGAGTGGTTGATCTGTAGGTACCTACTTTGTAGAAGTGATTAATGAGTGCACATCTGCTGTGCAAATGTGACACTTAATCCTTTTTTGCTTATTTACATACTTTTAATTAAAATTTGAGGTCATTGACAAATTATAACAATCACTCGTGTTAACAATAATGTAGTAATCTCGGCGACCTGAAACTGTAACATATAGGTTGGCCACACGGCCACACAGCCGCTGCCTATAATTGTGATTTGACTCTGATAGTGTAAGTAGGGTTACCTGTTCTGTTGGAGTATAAGCCCCAATTATTATTTAATAATGATTTTGTTTTATTGAGTCGTTTTGTTCCCTGTGTTCGGTACAAATCAGCATTATTCAACCTTTTAAATTTAGAGTCAAAATCCCACCTACTCTTTTCGATTTATCGATTCGATTTCCGAACGCATCTTTTTGGGTCTGTGAATCACACGCAGATCCTTTCCTTCATTCATTTGCATTCATTCCCTCACCCTTCCTCACCCTTCCCATCTCTCTGTTTGACGTACGCCACCGCAGCGAATGGGTCGAGTTCTCGCAAAGTCTCCCCATAAAATACGCCAAATCAGAAAATCATCAGCAAATCAGCCGCGGCCGCGATACGCGTCGCGCAAATCATCTTTCAAGATAATCAGCTATAAATTACGAAACCAAACATCATCGGCGAATGCCGGAAAAGGCAAGGCGGCAGCGCAAGCGTCCAAACCAACAAGCACGCGGGACCTACAAGAACCAGCCAGGTACCCCCTTACCTTCCTTTATCTTTTCCTGACATTTCCTGGTCCTTCGACCCATATTTCACTCAATTCTTCAACTTTTCTCAAAAATCTCTTAAATTTCGAGTCATCCCTTTTTGTTGCATCCATTTTTAATGTCCGCCATATTTTGGATATATTACCGCCAACTTAATTATTAATTTGCATCTAATAAATACCGGGTTCATTCAATCAATTGCAATCAATCAACTTTCATTCTTTTCCAGCCTTCATTCATAATTCATTAATCCATCAATTTAACATTGTGACTCTGTATTAGGCTTACTTTACACGGTCAAGATCATCAATCTCATTCACTTTTCGTCTGTGGTTTTGCAACATCTGTGGTACATTTATTATCTGTGAGCTGAAGAAAAAAGTTACGTCAGTGTCATTATTTTCTTGTTTACATTTTCAGATTTATCAATTTTATTGATTTTGTCACATAATCTCACGTTTTTTGGTAAAATTAATCAAAATGTCTGAAACCATTAGAAATAGTATCACCAAGTGCGATATGGCCGTAAAGTGGTTGGCAAAAACGCACGAAATCGCCGCGAATTTGGACTTTGAAGCATCCACCAAGGAAAATGCATTGTTTATAAGCCGGTATTCTGATATGGCGAAATACAAAACGCTATTCGAAGATGCGTTTCCAGTCGTAGCGAGTAGTAAAAGCAGAGCTATACTTCTAGAAGAGAATAGGTCCTCCGCGGAGTTTGAAAAACTTTACGACGATTTCATGGAAATGTACTATTCTGTACAAGTGGTGTATCAAACTATGGAAGTGCAACAGAAGCCCAAAAATGAAAATCATCCTCTACCATCGCAACCCACCCAACAAAATGAATTTCGCTTGCCAAAAATTAATCTCCACAGATTCAATGGCAATCATTCCGAGTGGACTAACTTTAACTCATTATTTAAGAGTCTCATCCATGAAAATCAGGGACTGACAAACGTCCAAAAAATGTATTACCTTATAGGCGTTCTAGATAAAGAGCCCTTAACCTTGATAAAGCACCTACCTGTAGTGGAAGAAAATTATGACGTAGCTTACAATCTATTAGTGGAGCGCTACGAGAACAAGAGGATCATTGCAGACAAGCACCTCGAAGCAATCTTAAACTTGTCCAATTTAAATCATATAAATGCCAAGGCAGTGAACAAGTTCATCAATACATTGAAAGAAAACACCCATGCTTTAGCTGCGCTGGGATTCAATATAGAGAAATGGAGCTTTATTCTACTTCACATCACACTCAAGAAATTAAGTTTAGAAATGAGAAGCAAGTTTGAGGCCAGTCTTTCCGATCCATTGGAGTTACCAACTTTCAGCCAACTCATGAAGTTTCTCGAAGGCAGACTGCGCATTTTGGAAAACATTAATAGCTCATCAACCAAACATAACAGCCCAACTATGGTGAGTACTGCACAGTATTCCAATACTCAACGATGTGTGTGTTGTAGGGAGGATCATGCCATTTACTATTGCCCTAAATTCAACTCCATGACTCCTGAACAGAGAAGAGAGCTTGTCACTTCAAACAAACTTTGTTTTAACTGCCTGCGAACTCATAATGTAAGCAAATGCTTATCCAAAAGTGTGTGTCAAGTATGTAGGGGACGGCATCACACAAAACTACACACCGTAGCACTCCATCCGAAATCTAATTCTGAATCAGAAGCTGCCCTTGCTACTACCTCTATTCAGTCCGCGCACAGTGTAGAAGTAGAGACAACCATGGTCTTGGGCACAGCCTGGGTCAACGTACAGGATGTCAATGGGCACTCTCATCTTGCTCGTGCTCTCATTGACAGTGGTGCTCAAGTCTCCATTATCACTGAAAATCTAGCTCAAAAATTAAAACTTCCACGCTCACCTTCCAGGCCCATCATGGGAGTGGGTGGTGCTACAGATCATCAAACGCATGGCGTCATCTCGTGTGTCGTCACGCCGACGAGTGGTTCTACCGAATCCCTGTCTACCCAGTGCATCATCCTTAAGCGGATCACAGGTAACCTCCCGTCGGTAAATGTTGCAACTTCAACACTTCATCTTTGCAAAAACTTAGTCCTAGCTGACAAACACTTCAATGTTCCGGGACAGATTGACCTGTTACTAGGCATTGAAGTCTACGATCAAATATTTGATGGCAGAAAGTTCAGTCTTGGCACTGGCATGCCAACTGCCTACTCTTCTGTCTTCGGATGGATTATCATGGGTAAAGCTCCCGCATCACCTGCAAGATCACTATCCAGCCATAACGCTGTAGTGATGGCTTGCAACACAGACCTCGATCGGGCACTCACGCGGTTCTGGGAAGTTGAAGAGACCCCCAGTCAACCTATACCTGATCCCGAGGGCATCATTTGTGAAAAACACTTCAGCGATACGCACAAAAGGGACGATACCGGTCGCTTTATTGTGCGCCTCCCATTCAAGGTTGACCATAAGCCTTTAGGTCATACTCACGTCTCCGCTCTCAAGCGATTCTACAATCTAGAGCGACGTCTGCTCAAGGACGAGCCATTACGTGAACTCTACATCGCGTTCATGCGCGACTACGAGGCCGCCGGTCATATGCGCGAGATTCACACGCCAGTATCGAACGACCGCTACTACATACCGCACCACGGCGTGCTTCGTGCGCACAGCAGCACCACCAAGCTTCGGACGGTGTTCGACGCGTCGTCGGCGAGTTCTACAGGCGTCTCGCTCAATCAGGTCCTCATGCCTGGACCAAAGCTTCAGCAACATATTGAAGACATCATTCTCCGGTTTAGAGTCCACGAAATTGTTTTCACCTGCGACATCAAACAGCACTATCGCCAGGTGCGCATGGCTGATGAAGACTGCAAATTCCAGACTATATTCTGGCGTGAATCGCCCGAAGAGCCCATAAAGCAGTATGAGCTCACCACCGTCACCTATGGTGTTACCAGTTCTGCATTTCAAGCGATTCGTGTCATTCATGAACTTGCTTATCTGAATACAGCTCAACATCCTGCCGCCGCTCGGGTATTGCTGGAGGACTCCTTCGTGGACGACATCTGCAGCGGAGCATCCGATCTGCTCTCCGCTCTCAACCTGCAACATCAGCTGGTGGCCATCCTCGCTCAGGGAGGCCTTGAGCTGCGCAAGTGGTCCAGTAACTCTAAAGAATTTCTCAATTCGCTTTCTGCCGACCACTGCGAGGTGCCTTACCGGTTCGAGGAGGATGGTAACAATATTTTCAAAGTTTTGGGACTGGAGTGGAGCGCAGGCAATGACAGCTTCGTTTATCGCACATCATCTATGAACAAAGTCACCACTAAACGTGGCATCCTCTCCAACATTGCGAAGATCTATGATCCATGCGGGTTTCTCGCCCCACTCACCTTTTTCGCCAAGTATCTAATGCAAACAATATGGGCTTCGCAACTTGGATGGGATGATACACTACCAACGGCAATCATCCAGGTTTGGGACAGCTTCAATGCTGAACTCCCTCAACTCAGCAACCTTTCTATACCCAGATGGCTGCTCACTGATCAACCAGAGGAAATTCAGCTACATGGTTTCAGTGACGCCTCAGAACGCGGGTACGCTGCGTGCGTCTACCTGCGCGTTCTAGAGCCCCACGGCAGCGCTTCGGTCAGGCTTCTGCTGGCCAAGTCACGTGTGGCTCCCCTCAAACAAAAGCTTACAATTCCCAAGCTGGAATTGTGTGGCGCTCATCTTCTCGCACGTCTTCTCCACCACGTTCTTGGCATTCTAAGGCCCAAGGTGAATGTCAGCAGCACAATGGCATGGTGCGACTCCAACATTGTACTGGCCTGGCTAAATGTCTCTCCTCACAGACTTCAGACCTTCGAGGGCAACCGAGTGTCACAGATCCAAGCTCTCGTGCCGAACGCGGTGTGGAACTACGTGCCTTCAGCTAAGAACCCTGCCGACTCGGCCAGTCGAGGACTCACTCCTGCCGAGTTAGCGGCTCATTCCATGTGGTGGTGCCCGCCATGGTTAACGGAAGGCTCTACCTGGGTCGATGAGATGACTCTCCCCAGTGAAGACGAGTTACCTGGCTTCAAGTCCGCTGCGCCCATCGCTCATGTCGCATCTGTCGCCGAAGAGCTCCCTGTCCTCGCAAAATTCAGCTCGTTTCCCAAGCTCCAATCCGTGGTAGCTTGGTGCAAACGCTTTATCCACAATTCGCGTAACCCTCGTCAACGTCGTACTGGACCTCTTAGTGTTTCAGAGCTAATCAGCAGTCAGCTAGCGATCGTCAAGCTCGTCCAGTCGACGGAGTTTCCAGAAACTTTACGATTGTTACGTGAATCGAAATCCTTGAAGGGCAGCATTCGGCGACTAAACCCTTTCGTAGACTCTATGGGCTACTTGAGAGTGGGCGGCAGACTTGTCAAGTCAAAACTCACTTACAGCTCGCGGCATCCACTGCTATTACCCAAGTCGCATCACGTGACAAAACTCATCGTTGACCATTACCATCGAATGTTTCTGCATCCTGGTCTAATGGCCCTCAACTCTTTACTTCAACGTAAATTTTGGATCCCGTCAGCCAGACGGGTCATTCGAAAACAAATCTTCAATTGCATGCGCTGCTACCGCCTCCGTCCCAAAACTTTGGAACCCTACATGGGCGACTTACCAGCTGATCGCGTCCAGTCGTGTCGTCCGTTTCAGAAGACCGGCGCGGATTTCGCCGGGCCCTTCTCGTGTAAAACGTCACGCCTTCGCAATGCTAAAACCACCAAGGCCTACTTGTGCATCTTCGTGTGCTTCACCACCAAGTGCGTACATCTGGAAGCCGTTTCAGATCTGTCAACCGAAGCTTTCTTGGCCTGCCTAGATCGTTTCGTGGCGCGCCGCGGGCTCCCCAGCGACATCTTTAGCGACTGCGGCACAAACTTCGTCGGCACACGAAACTACCTCCAACAACTGGCCCTGCATTCCAAGGATGCCCACGCTGACATCCAAAGGACGTTGGCAAGTCGTCAAATCAACTGGCACCTGAACCCGCCTTCCGGCCCACACATGGGTGGATTATGGGAGAGCGCGGTACGCTCCGCGAAACTCATCTTGGGACGTGTCGTCGGCGAGCGCGCATTAACCTTCGAAGAACTCAGCACAGTTTTTTCAAAAGTCGAGGCAGCTTTAAACTCCAGGCCGCTGTGTCCTGTCTCCAACGATCCAAATGATCTCGAAGCGCTCACACCCGGACATTTCATCATCGGACACCCACTTCAGGCTCTACCTGAAAACAACATCATCGAGTCCAACTCAAACCTGTTGAAGCGTTGGCAACTCCTTCGTCAAATCACCCAGCATTTCTGGAACCGCTGGCACTCTGAATACCTGCACACTATGCAGCAGCGTCCGAAATGGCTCTCCAAATCTTCAAATCTAGAGGTCGGCGATTTAGTTTTAATCAAGGACTCAAATTTGCCACCACTTCAATGGAAAATGGGAAGAGTCACTCGCGTCTGTCCGGGTACTGATGGTACGGTTAGGGTGGTAGAGCTGAAAACCTCTAACGGGCTGTTGTTGCGTCCTGTAGTAAAGCTCTGCCCTTTGCTGCAAAATCTTTAACTTCCTTTTTGTAAACATTGTTCTTGAAAATTAACTTAACCTTTTTAGCTCATCATCTTAGAAACTCAACTTATGGAAAATCATCTTCGAAACTCAATTTATAGAAAATCATCTTAGAAACTCAACTTATAGAAAATCATCTCTTAGAACATCAACTTAACCTTTTTCTCAGTTTAACTTCAACTATACGTAATATGTACCTCAGCGTTATAACAACCACATTATTCCATTATTTAAATCTTTCACGCTAAAGAGCCAAGCAGCTCTTTGGGGGCCGGCATGTTCGGTACAAATCAGCATTATTCAACCTTTTAAATTTAGAGTCAAAATCCCACCTACTCTTTTCGATTTATCGATTCGATTTCCGAACGCATCTTTTTGGGTCTGTGAATCACACGCAGATCCTTTCCTTCATTCATTTGCATTCATTCCCTCACCCTTCCTCACCCTTCCCATCTCTCTGTTTGACGTACGCCACCGCAGCGAATGGGTCGAGTTCTCGCAAAGTCTCCCCATAAAATACGCCAAATCAGAAAATCATCAGCAAATCAGCCGCGGCCGCGATACGCGTCGCGCAAATCATCTTTCAAGATAATCAGCTATAAATTACGAAACCAAACATCATCGGCGAATGCCGGAAAAGGCAAGGCGGCAGCGCAAGCGTCCAAACCAACAAGCACGCGGGACCTACAAGAACCAGCCAGGTACCCCCTTACCTTCCTTTATCTTTTCCTGACACCCTGAATCACTAAAACTTTTCATTTTTTATGGAAGTACGTAAACATGACGATTTTGACGCTCTATAAAAGACAGCCAAAGAACGTAGCAAAACGAAGACAATAGAGAAACTATATAGGGTTGTTAAACATTTTTTTTTTATTTTGAAAAAACTTCAATCGATGCGATATATATCAAAAAATTAAGTTGCGTTTTAATTACGTTACAGAAAGAAAGGGTTGTCCAAGATGTTTTTGGAAAATTTTGTTAATATATTTACGAATGCAAAATAAATCATGAATCCCCCCTTGGTCATTTATTAATTAAAATTCAAGTAAGAATAGTGCTTTCAATATAACAACTAAAAAAAAAGTTATGTTAAACGTAGTATTTAATAACAATTATTTCTTATTTAATCACCGCATGACTAAAATATAATAATTATTTATTTATTACGAAACGAGTAAGATCTACAAAGGAACTGGTCATCAGTCATCAATAAATGACGTAAATGTGGTCGATTAATTAACAAAGCAAAATAACATAACACTCACCTACTTTTCTCAAGCCCATTTGTCATAGAAATGTTTTTCAGTTGTGGTTAAATAAGTATTTTTAATATAGAAATAACACTAAAAAATTATAATTGGGTTTTTTATACCCCGACAAAACAGGTTACCCTTCTTACACTGTTAGAGTCAAATCTCGATTTATAGGTAACACTAAGGCTCCTTTTTACAAGCTTTATATTACTTTCACCTGTCTGTTGTCTGTCTGTCTGTCTGTCTGTCTGTAATCAAATCTTGCAAGTTTAATTTGACCCACTTCCCGGTTTCCAATTGAGCTGAAAATTTGCATGCGTGTGTAAATCGGATGACAATGCAATATTTTTATGACATCGAGCTGATCTGATGATGGAGCTGGAAGGTGGCCATAGGAACTCTGTCATAAAACAACGCAACCCCATCGAGTTTGGGCTCATTTGATTCGTCTTGACGAGTACTTTATGATGCAAGATGATAACAATAATTAAAGCTTGTTTTTAAAAAGTATTTTTTAAATTTCACTTGTTCAAGTTGGTAAATGTTTGTGTCGCACATCTAGATCTAAAGGAAGTCAACTCAAAAAATAACGTTTTGTCAAAAACTGATTACAGTGTCGTAGATGATTTAGACTGAGAAGTTTTGTGGATACAAATTATGTGCTTTTATATACATTTTAGCAACATATTTTTATGTCTGTTTTATTTGGTCAACAGGCCTTCGGTTTGGGAATTTGATTATGTGCAGTGTGCATATAACACAAACTACTTAGTACATTTTTGTGATGATTCCTTTAAAACCAAGATTTGCTCTATGTAACTTATTTTAGGAATCTACCGCCCATTCGCGAAAAAGACCTCAATGAGAAAAATGGCAAGGATTAGGTATTATTACATTCCTTATACATAATATTGTATAACAATCATGTTTTAAAGTTATAAATTATTAGAAAATAGAATCGCACGCAGCAATAGTAACGTATCCTATTTCGCTTATCAGCCATTTGGGTCGACGCCTAGCCATCTGGAGTTCTGGCTGCACCCAATGTGTTACCATTAAACATTTATTATCAGAAACTATTGGATTCTGTAATAAAGTACCTACTAAGTGTGCATTGCAATGATAGACCATCGATCCTTGGAAGATCGAGAATTCATTCGATCATATTATATTGAATTTTGCCAGAATTCAAATTTATATAACCACAATTTATATTTAAGACCGCCGATTATTAACCTACTTATAACATATAGTAATAAGTTCTATTGTATATTTTTGGTTTGCAATAAAGTATTATTCTATTCTATTTACTATCTGCGTCTAGAACTTTTACCCACATAAAATCGAGGGCTTCTAAGCTACCAGTCGCGGACGAGTACTTGGGCATACCTGCTGCCTCGGCACCAAGGCGTCCCGAAGAAAAACCTCCGGATTTTTAGGGGGTATCCCCACTGCGCCCATCTTCGGGGAGGGATTCCCACATACCGCACTAAAAGGGTCTAAGCCAGGGATGCACAGACTTTTAAGACTAGGGGCCACTCGGGCAAATCATGAACTGATGGCGGGCCGCCAGAAGTAAAGGTAATTAAAGACAATAAAGAATTGATAATAATGTATTAAAATTGAAAAAAAAAAATTTTTGAAGTGTGGTACTGCAAACCTAGTGCTTACAATCTTTTTTATATTTGGCTCAAATTTACTTGTAGCAACACGTAAAACTGCTCCCAAACTTTCATTTGCAAGGCGGTTTCGATTTTTTGTTTTATTATTATTTAGTATTGAAAAAGTTTGTTCACATATATAGGCAGAACCAAATAAGCTGGCACATTTCAGAGCGTTTATGGGCAACTCTTTGTACATATTTTTATCAATGCAGTGATAAAAGTTCAGCAAATCTCATTCGTTGAATTTATTGCGTAAATCTTGGTCGTTTTGAATGTCGATAATTTCTAACAGCATTGGCGCATTTTCAACTGAAATCGTGAAAGGATTGCTGAATATGTCCAACAGAGGTTTCACTTTTTTAAAGTCCGAAAATCTGTCTTGAAAAGATTGAATCAAAATATCTAGCTTTTCTACAATTCAATATGTTTCGGATGTACGAGAGTATTATTTTTGCTGTCGGCGAGCCACCAGTATTCCACCGGCGGGCCGCGGTCTGTGCATCCCTGGTCTAAGCCCTTGTGATCCTTTTGCCCTAAAAACGTAAGTACTTTTCTGCGAGTAAAGCCGCTGGCTACAGCTAATGCTAAATAAATCATTCACCTATCTGACACCAACTTAATAACAGTGACATAAAAGGTAACCATTTTGACTACAATAATTATTAGAAGTCAATACGTGTGACGTCACATCCGGTCCTTGGACGTGTCCATCCAAACGGAACTAACCAATAGTGTAGACATTATTTGCATTCGATTATTCTGCGAACTTTGTGAGCATTGGTTTAGCAAACACGTCTTAATAACATTATAATAGAGAGTTATAATAAATAGAATAATTAAAATAAACAAAATCAAATAGGTAGGTACCCTACCTATTAATTTTTAAAATATTTTTCATTTTAAAGTATAATATAAAAAACACAGATATCTATTTTGGTTCGTTATTTTTAGTATTTTTATGATTCTATGGCAAAGTTTATTTTATATTTTAATAAAATATACCATAAACCCATATTACTGCAATAAAAATAATGTTCCAATAAAAAATATTCTTTTTAAAATAATAATAAAATGTTGGTATTTAAATTATAACAAAATATTTATTTAAATTAACGTAGAGCATATTTTTCTATCATCACTTGCTAAAAATATGACCTCCAATACCTATACATTTCTATATGCAAAATACTTGGAGATATGAATACTTACGCAAATATGGTAATAAAAATAACTGATTAAAAGCTAGAGGTCATTGGATGAACCTAACATTTGATAAGCCTTAATATATCAGCTGGTGATTTTAAAATAAAGAAAATAACATAAACTTGTGCAATAATATGTTTTAATTTAATAAAATTATAGAAGTGCAAACTATGTTACGGTATTTAGGAATAAACTACGCAAAATGAATTTATAAAAAAAAAACCGATGAAATTAATTGTTAATTTATGGGGTTTGTTCAATTTTGTTTATTTTTGATTTGCAGTAACTAAAAATTACATCAATTCTTTTAAAAAAACTGCTCGCAACCCTTACAACCTATAGATACAAAGAGATAAATAAATTAATATTTTTTGTTATTGAATACTTGGTGTGCGGTATGGAAAGTGTGACAAAAATAATAGTTTGCATGCATTTGAAGAAGATTTTTTAAACATTATAACTGTTTTTACAATTCTTCATTGTACTATAAAATATGAACATAAAAACTAGATGAATCTTCAAACACCATCAATTTTTATTAAAGATTTTTGATGAAAAATAGTCCATAAATATACTTTAAACTTTCGCGATTTGAATGCATCTTTATTTTTATTTGATTATTTTTTAATGATTTTGTGAAACTAACATAAAATTAATTACGCGAAGAAATCCGAATAATGAAATTAACATGGTCCTTTAAATTTTCTTAAATACAAATTCCTTTCACCTTGTTTAATAAAACAACTATTAAAAGTAATTACAATTAATTATTAGCTTGTGATTACAATTCATCGCAAGGTACATTACCAGGCTCCTGACCGGCAATTAGAATTTACATTGGAGATCAGATAGAAAATGCTTGGTAATGCTCCAATGAGTTTTTTCTTTGGAAAATTATGGTAAAAACATTAATAAATACTGCGTTGGAACACGCACTGTGAATGAACGGCTGTTGTTTTGGTTCCGCGTATCTAATTTATTGTTTTTTTCTAATAATTATTTTTTGTTTGTTTTTTGTTTTGCGCTGCGCAGTGGTTCCTCCCTGTGCCGCACAAAGCTGAGTCTATCCCATTTGACAATAGAATTGTTCAAACTGTGTATGCTTTTTTCATGTGTATTTTGTTTTTTCTGTTTTACTGTCAATAAATTGCTTTTTTCTTTTTTTAATTTATTTTATTTGGAATATCAACAGCTCGAAGTATAGATTTAAAAGTAAATATACAAAATGTGCTTAGCCAACCACGATTTCCAATTATTATGGTACTCATTAGCTCAATGATGGGTCATTAAGTGGTATTTATTAGATGACCTTACTGAGTTGATAAAGATTATCATAATATGGCGCATAAAATCTAATGTTCTTAGAGACATAACAAAATAAGTAAATAATAATAACAATAGGGGTTTATACTCCAACAGAACAGGTCACCCTACTTACACTGTCAGAGTCAAATCACAATTTATAGGATGTAAAGTTACTGTTCTGTACATTTTGATTCGTATTTTTTATTATTTCTTTAAAAGTTGGCAACCTTACTTAGCTATTATTAATATCTTTTGCATTAAATTAGCAATAACTTTCAAACTGAAAATAGCTTATTGGTTTTTGTAGCGTAAAAGTTCTTAAATATAATAAAATATGTGTATTATTGAAACTATGTCAACCATAAACAACGAGGAACCATCATCCTTATAAATAAAAAAATAATTTAATAAAGCTGAGAATAACATAATCCACGATAAGGAATAAATTAAAAATTAAAACACAACCTTTAAAAAGTGTAGTTTTCGTAACATTCAGCATGCAATAATGCAAATCCGATCGCCACGGATGATCGGTTCGTTGGTCAACTGGTGTATGATTTGTTTGGCGTTTTGTTAGGACATCGTTGATATACATGATTCTTGATTTAAATACTGTGCAACAATTTATATTATACCTATTTATAACTATATTTAAAAAAAACATTAGCTGCACGATTTTTAAAAAGTGTTCTCCATAACTAACACCGAAACCGCGGTTATCTCAACTTAACAACTTTTTCTAAAAAATAAATGTTAAATCACAAAATGTAAAAGCACTTTTTTGATGAGTTTGAATGACATTTTGTTAGAGTTCAGGAGTCAGTAAAAAGTAACAAAATATGCAGACATTTTATTTCCTTTACAATATTAAAAGCATTTATATAATTTAATAGTTTAAGTTAAGTGATAATTATTTTAAGGGTAAGGTGGAGAAACAACTTAGTACCTATGTTCGCAAAAAACAATTAAATTTTTGATCATTTTGTAATAAAATGTCTGATGAAAGCTGATGTCGGCCATATTGCCTCTAGACACGGAATTATCTAAAAGTGAAATTGTTTTGGTTTTGTAATGGACATTGGATATCATGTTGGATCACGTAATTTTACGAATATTATACAATTCGAGAGAAATTGCACAATTGTCGAATAACTTACTTTTAACTACTTCTAAAAAATTACTCATATTTTGTAGGTTATTTCGTTGAATAAATCGCACACACTAAATAAAATACCTACTTATAGTAAACTAAAAACTTAGTCTTTACAATCAAAAAAATATAATCATATTGGTTAAAAACTAAAAAAGTAAATTCTCATTCATTTCAGTTGCTTTTCAGTATTTCTTTTTTGAAATTATAAAAAGTTCATTTCTGAGTTATGTCAGTATTTCAATATGCGTGAGAAATATTATTTGATAGCAATATCCCTACCTACAAAGTCTCCAGTGGGAATTTTGGGAATATCTCTGATTTTAAGCAAGTGCAAAATGTAATATGTAGAGGTAAAAAAATCTCTAAATAATTTCAAAATTCATAAATTAATTCTCAGGTAACAAAAAAAAATTCACCGAATTGACAACCTCCATTTTGTCAATATTTTTATTTTTACAAGCTTTATATTACTTTCACCTGTCTGTTGTCTGTCTGTCTGTCTGTCTGTCTGTCTGTAATCAAATCTTGCAAGTTTGATTTGACCCACTTCCCGGTTTCCAATTGAGCTGAAAATTTGCATGCGTGTGTAAATCGGATGACAATGCAATATTATTATGACATGGAGCTGATCTGATGATGGAGCTGGAAGGTGGCTATAGGAACTCTGTCATTAAACAACGCAACTCCATCAAGTTTGGGCTCATTTGATTCGTCTTGACGAGTACTATATGATGCAAGATGGTAATGATAATTAAAGCTTGTTTTTAAAAAGTATTTTTAAAATTTCACTTGTATTATTTTAGCAATTATCACCTACACAGGAAAAATTTAAATAATAATTTATTATTCTTGAACCAATGTGTAATTTACCTAAAACAAAATGTGAAAAAAGTTTAATTAATTAATGCACGTGAAATAAACCGTATAATAGCATGTCCAAACGTGATTTATCTACTACCTAACACATTTTTCAGGCCACAGACTAATGTTTAGTGTAGTGTAACACTTACCTACTGGTCAATTGTAAGTTACATCATATTGAGATTTTTTATTGTGTTTATTGGGTAATCTATCTTGGTATTACAAGATTATTGTAAACAAAAAGAAGTTCTAAAACATATTTAAAATTATATGAGGCCAAAGGAATATGTCCCTCCTAAATTTAAATCAAATTCAAGAGGTAGGTAATCGAATAAAGAATAGAACCTCCTTTTTCGGAGTGGGGCCGACTACAATAGAATAGAATACCTAACATTTTATTGCTATGATGTTTGAAAGACTAGGAAAGTGCGGTCTTATTGCACTTTTCAGATACTACTTAGAAAAAATACGTTTTTATAGTTATTATATAAGTACCACAAACTAATAAAAAAATTACTATCTGATGGTAGAGTGTTAAAATAGAAAAATGTAAAATTTTGATAAATGAACTTTGAGTTTGAAGCTTGGTTTAAAAGCCACTACATTAAAATTTTAGTTAGCTATAATAACAATAATACTACAACTATAACAATAATACTTTAAGAACTATTCCAAGTGGGTTAACGGATTCCTCATTTTATTGTCAAATAAAAACTGAACTATTCCACAAAAGTATTTGTAATAACTCTTAAAATAAGTATCGGTTAGAAGCAAAGGGTTTGAAAAACACACTTTGTTTAAGGTATAAAAATAGAGGTGTAAAGCTAAGCTTTTTGTTTTCAGTAATACAAAAATATTTGTTTAGAAATAATGTTTTTTTTAAATAAAAACTTTGTTTAAAATAAAGATAAGTGGGATGCCTAGAAATGTATGTATTTAATACACACATTTCTCATTCAACATCATCACATCATCATCGTCATCTCATTTCTCATTTTTTTCTTTTCATTTTTTATAGTCTATAGGTAGAGCTTAGGTATTAATTAAGTATTTAGGTACGTTTTTAAGTCGTAAAATGTAAGATAATAGGGATAAATAAAGGTATTTTTATAGGTAGAGCAAAGTTTAACATAAAAAAAAGGTTTGTTTACCTCTTATAAATTATGAAATGGCACCAAAGTACGTATTATTTTAATGTGAAAGAACCGAGATATCTCGAAAATCTTGAGAACAGAGTGATCGGAAATTATGTTTTAATATTTAACAATGAATGTTGTGAATATTATAACAATATTTTGTTTAATTGTGCATGAAACTACTCTGCTACTTGAGATCTTTGTCAGATTATAATAGGTATAGTCTTTTTTCTTTGTAAGTTTTTGTCTTTTTTGTATTGAATTTAATATTATTATGAGGTTTTACACTGAACAGATATTAAGGGTTTTTTGACTGAATGGATTATTATTTTATGATATCTATTATTTAGTGTATTTCTTTTTTATGATATATTTTTTTATGATCAATAAGACTTAATTTATGAGTTCATTCATTCATTAGTTAATTTCGATGTAAATAATGTATAAGAACTGAATGAAAGCAATTAATTAAAATGATGTATGCTAATGGTTTAATTCAGCTTAGAGTACATAATATGTATATAAATTATTATGATAATTTATATATGCATTTAGGAATATTATATGAACTAGCTTGTGCTCGCGACTTTACCCGGTAAAATCCTCTCTTAGCGGAACTATTTATTATAAAAGCTATGGACTATGTGTTCCAAATTTCAAGCTAATCAGTTCATCTGTTTGGGCTGTGCGTTGATAGATCAATCAGTCACTATTTCCTTTTATACATTTAGATGTTAGGAACATCTTTTAAATCGATGTATTTATTCCAAAATATAAAAGTCTTGTCCTATTAAAAATGACCTAGAATCGGGTGACGTCCGAACCGTAAAGACGAAAGTCTTATCAGTTCGGACAGTCGAACTAATATCCGAACTATTGATATAGGCCTTAAAAAAGTAATTGTAGCGCATTTAGACATTGAGATAAGAATAGCAACTCCCGTTCCACTGTCAAGAGTATCTAATTGACGTTTGTAAGAGCATAATGACATTGGAAGTAGAGGGAGTAGAGAGTATTACCATTAGCAAGATATAAGTAGATAATAGAAAAAGAACAGAAATAAAGAAAGCCCTACCTGAACCCTAAACCCATCCCCAAAAATAATAGTAGTTAGTATAGTACATAGCAAAAAAGTATAAAAGATGATGTTTGAAAGGAACGGATGAAGCGCGGAAGTACGAGAAGCATACAAGATAGAACTGGAATTAATGCGTAGAGAAAATAGACTCTGCCCATGTCAGAGGTTCGTAAAAAAAAAAAAAATTCTATGGCTACAAATTGTATGCAATGACAGCGCGAGTAGCAAGAGTAGCGTCTTGATTTATGTCAGTTTACTCTTGACAGTGGGACAGGAATTGCTACTCTTATGTCAATATCTTACTACGCTAAAGGGGCTGGTACTATGACTGAACAAACTGCAATATAATTATAATTCAGAATAACATTTAAACTGGCATATGGCAAATCTTAACAACTGTTAAAAATAACTACGTTTTCACAAAGAACGCGCTTTTGTTTATCTTTTTAATTTTTTTAAGATTTCAACGGATTTCTTTTAACTCAGACACTGATGGATTTATATCTAAATTTATAAAAGCTAAGTATAGGAACTCTTTAGTTATTTGTGCGTAGTTAAAATGTATCTGATTAAAAATATCTTACAAGAGGTAATTCTTATTTTCAGAGCTCAAACTGAAAAAGCCTTTTAAACAAAAAGGTTATATTAACAATGCTGCACTTACGCAGGTACCTATTTTTTTTGTTTGTTTTGTGTGATTATCTGCGATCAGTCTTGCGACTATAAGCGGATGTGTTGCAGTCAGTGTTACGCAGGTACCTAGATCATTTTTTTACTAAGTTTATTCTATTTTTATACATTACAGCTCATTCGGAAAGTACCTATAGATAGAGGAGCCTATAGAGGTTCTCATAGGAGAAGAACGGTCAAGAAAGTTACATAAAGAATTTTGTTTGGAGGCAAAACATTCGTAATTGTCTCTGATTCTCACGAGAAAAAGTTTGTGATGTTATATGTTACCAACATTGCATTACACTCATAACTTTAGCTTTTTCTTCTCGTAATTTTTATTAAACCAGGTAAGGTCGTCACATTTTGAAAATTTTCCATATTGAAAAATCCTTTCTTAATGGTTGTCTTCGTAACAAACCTAATATTAAAAACGTGAAAGTTTGTAAGAATGTATGGATGTATGTTTGTTACTCTATCACGCCTAAACGGGTGGACCAATTGGGCTAAAATTTGGTAAAGAGATAGCTTAGACCTTGGCATAACATTTAGACTATTGTACAGGGTGAGCCCGTTGGGCACAGCTAGTATCTTACTAATATTATAAACGTGAAAGTTTGTGAGAATGTCTGGATGTATGTTTGTTACTCTTTTACGCCTAAATGGGTGGACCGATTGAGCTGAAATTTGATATAGAGACTTAGACACTGGAATAACATATAGCGGCTACTGTGCAATGTGCAGTGTATAAAACCGCTGCGCTGGTCGTATATAAATATAAACTTTAGATTTAGGTTTTTACTTTTTAAGTTATTTTAACCACATATTGTAAATTTCATGACGACCTCTGTGGCGCGGTGGGCTAATACCCGCCTGCAACGCAGAAGGTTGCGGGTTGAATTCCCACATGGGACAAATGTTTGTGTGATCCACAGGTATTTGTTTCTGGTCTGGGTGGTTTTTCAATATCTATTATAAGTATGTATTTACAAAAGAAAAGTATATAAGTATTATATCCGTTCTCCTAACCACCATAACACAAGCATTAAATTGCTTAGTTTGGGGTTAGGTGGCGCTGTGTGAAACGTCCTGAAATATTTATTTATTTATAAAGTTTTACTCTATCCGTGCATTAATATAGGTACCTACTTACTTTCAGTTTAATTATTGTTTGTATAAACCATGAATGAGTCAGGGCATGGCTAAAGGTCCAACAAAAACATAATAATAATATGATTAATTAAATTACTCATCATAAGACACAAATTACACATGAAGTGACATGTTTGTTTACATATTTTCATCCTTTTAGGACACAGGAAGCTGTATTATGCGTAATTTAACATTTTCTTTATTATGCGAAATTATGACTAGTTCGTTTTGCGAATTGATAAGCGAGACGAGACTAATCGTCTAATGTTCTAACGATACAAGTTACGTTGTTTTTTTTTTTTTAATCTTGTGTTATTCCCACGCAAGACTTCATTGTGGTGGAAATACTGTTATAGAGGACTTTAAGTTTCGGAAGAAATACAACATCTTTAAAATATATAAAAATGTTAGTGATTAAACAACTGATCAATTAACCCTCATCTCAAACTGCTGAACGAATCGAGTTAAAGTTTGACACAGCAATAGATATAATTATGACCTACAGACAAGAAAGGATTTCTTAGGCAGTGAATCCACGGGCATAAGCTAGTAATAAATAAATAGGTTGATCTAAATGGACTATATTGACTTTTCGTTGAAACCCAATGCCCTCCTTACATTTATTTAGATTCTAGACAGCCTGGCCCCAATTTATCGTTTTGAAATGTATCGTTCATAGTTCATTCTTTTGTTCATTCAATATCCTGTTCACTGTTCTATATTCAAAATGAATTGTGACAGTTTTGACATTGATGCCTGTTTGTTTTTGTTTTTTATCCCAGTTAGAATTACTGCACAGCGTAGTGCTAAAAGAGCATTTGCCAGTGTTAAGAATGTTTCTTTTGTCTTTATCGAAGAATAAAACATTGATTGATCTACTATTCATACTAGATACACAAATAAACATTCGTCATCGCATTTAGTTGCAGTTAGTCTGCACAACGCATTTTAATTCCAAGGCAAAACTGTTTAAGGCGACAGCAGAATACTTTGTGCACACAAGTCACGAATGCTTACGTACGCAGGCTAGCATCACCATAATTAGTAGGGTCGTTAACATTCTGTCATTATAACCATTACAATATTGACTTAAGCATCATTAACTCAATCACTTAAGTGGCTTTAAAGATAAACACTCACCTCGTCTTCTTCATCGTCGTTGTAATAAGGGTCTTGGAGAAGATTCTTCCAAAATATAACGTCTGGTGTGACGGCGTACGCGTCGTGGTCCCTTAGATTGGCGTATAAGGGACTCTCGCGGCCGACACCCTCGGAGCTGGCGCTGATGGAGCAGGTCTCGACTTCGACGCTGGTGCCGCAGGAGCATCCCTCGTCCGTGTAACTGTATCCGTAGTCGATCTCCTCGTAGATATTGTCGTCAGTGAGCGCGTCGCGCACGGGCTCGTAGCCGGCGTCGTCGCACGGCCGCTCCGGCGACATGGCGGCGACTGGCGCGACCTCGCACCTGTCCCGCCGGTCTCCCACCTCCTCCAGCGCGTACACGCAGTACTCCGGCGGCTCGAACTCGCTCGCGGTGTCGAAACTCACCCGCGACACCGTCGCGCGGTTCAGCGACAGCACGCGCCGCAGGATCTCGTCCGAGTTGTGAAAGCCGCTCGACTGCGACCACACGGCCGCGTACGTGTTTCTGTTTACGTTCAGTTCCGCGTCCGAACATTCCTTGTAGCTCCAGCACGTGCTCTCCGAGTCGCTCGACGACTCCAACAGCTTGGTCCACTCTTGTGATGATTCATCTATTTCGAAATTGTCATATATAGACGACGAGCTAGACGACGTTTTTAACCTCGTCCTGGTCGGTTCACTGTCCACTTCACTCACTTTCACACACTTGGGAGTACTGGTCACAAACGATTCCGATAGAGTCGCTCCACTCTCACTGCACACTCCGTTCGTTAGCGTCATCTCGGGTTTCTTATCACTCATCTGGCCCAAGCATTCGTCGAAGATGTTCAGGATGCTGAGCGAGACTTCCTTCTCCTCGGGGCCGAAGTTCTGTTGATATTGGTCTAGTTTGAAGATCTCCTTGCCGAGCTGCGAGAGGATCTCGTCGAAGGCGCTGTCCGGGGAGGTGGTAGAGGTGTCGGAGTCCGGGGAGGAGGGTCGCACCACGATCAGAGGGTCGTACTCCTCGATGGAGGCGCGTATGTTGGCGAGCCAGGCGACGATCGGCTGCGCGGTGCGATCGGCGAGCAGTGTCGCCGCCACGACGTTCGGGATCCAAGTTGCGAGCGACATTGAGCCGGCGGCGGTCGACGGTGCCAGCGATAACCGGTGTGTGATTCAACGCGGGATTCCGCGAAGGGAGCGACTGTGACGCTACCGTCGCATCGTCCGCTCGGTGCAGCCTCTGCGCGCGACTTCTGATATCGGCGACATTTGCACTCGACCGCGATTGCTTATCGCTACCTCTTCCTAAATATATACATCATCTTTGGCCTTTGATATCTCGGTTAAACACACGAGTTACGTTCTCGGCATTGTAAAAAATGAACGAAAATGTTTTGTTATTAATTTCCCGCGCGCGAGATAAGTCTGTGTTCCCCGATATAAGATCGGGTGCGGATGCGTGCGCGCGCGCCGGCCACTCGACGCTTGTGAGCCAATTACGCTCATTCGTTCACTGTGACCGATATTCTGTTTATTTCTAGTTAGCCGGCGTGGCGCAACATCTAAAAACTAAAAGCAAATGCACATTGCATTAGATAAATTAGGTTGATTGGCATCGGTGCGAGATATAAAATCATTAAAGATGTTTCGCTATATAACCGTTTGGCGGAACTAAACCTGTTACGGCTATATAATGCAGCAGACGTTTAGTTTCCGCAAGTACCGAATGTGGGAAAATCCATGAAATTCATTACAAATGCGAGTATATAAATATAATATCTTATTGTTGTTTCCTTGATAAATTCAGCTATACTCGAGAAAAATGTTTCTATTATAGAGTTTTAATTATATTATGAAGGTACTTTTTACTGCAGGTATATTTTCAATAAGTACTTATACATTTAAATAAAAAAAATGTTACAAACAGATTTCAAGCTCAATAGTAATAAGCGAGAACGAGATGCACAATTTGAAAACTGCTCGACCGATTTCGATAAAATTTAAATGAGATTTTGCACCCTTTGAAAAAGGTATTTTAAAATCGGTTCATGCATCTTGGAATTACAAAGAAAAGGTCCAAAAAAAAATTTAAAAAAAATCCTCGCAGTTTTAAATAAAAAAAGACGTGTCTACTCTCTACAAGTGAATCCGTCTGGCGTATCATGTACTAACAATAATAATTAAGACTTCAAAACGGAAGCCATTTGCAAAAAATAACAAAAAAGATGCGTAAATGAGGCATTTCTCTCGTATTAATTAACATCCCACTAATTAAGGCTATTCTCAGTAGCGTTTGATGTTGCTCATGTTATCATATTTGTTAAAGCAATGTTGACTCTACCATTCAATTAATATTTGTTTTTCCTGTACATGTACGTTATTTGATTTGTATACTTATAATTGTGTCATATTCAGACAATAAAGACCAGGCGGGCGTAATTCACAAGAAAATATTTCACTTCTCGCCATTCCCTACAAATTTTAACAATATTTTGAAAAACAACTAATAATCCCGAAATGTTATTATTACATTAGTCATTTTGAGATCCTATTTTTCCTGTTTATAGGGTTCATTACACTTAGCTGAATTTGGTCATGCTCACAAACTCACAAAAAGCTTCATTAGCAGCAAATTATGAAGTAAGTACCTACCTATTACCTATGGCTCCAATTTATTATAATAATAATTGGGGGTTTATACTCCAACAGAACAGGATACCCTACTTACACTGTCAGAGTCAAATCACTTTTTTTTTCTTTTAAAACAGAACAGGTTACCCTACTTACACTGTCAGAGTCAAAACACAAATTATAGGTCGTGGGGCCAACCTATATGTTGCAGTTTCAGGTCGCCGAGATTCCTACAAGGCTTACAACATGACCTGACGACTACCTCCTACATATCTTATAGGAAACAGCCGGGACCCACAGTTTTACGGTCCTTCCGAAACACGGTAGCGTCCAGGCGAAAATCTTTGTCACACTGAGATTTGAACCCAGGACCTCTGGCTTACAAGTCGGAGGTATGCCCACTGGGCCACGGACGCTACATTATGTCGATTATGTCATCGTGTGCATCATTCCACAAAAAGACCTAAATTCAGTCGTTACTGAATTAAGTCAAGTATAATCACATTTCTCGTTCTGACTGACTAAATCTGAATTTAGCGTCTGATTTTAGGAACTAAATTCAGCCAAGTCAAGCCTTTATGATAGAAGATTTTTGTATCACTTTTGTAGGGCATCTTTGTTTGTGTTTCATTATAGGTAAACACGCAGGCAAGCTTTCCAAATTAGCACATATTGAGAAAGGGCTTTTACCTCTGTTTTGAACTAGTTTTACCAAATACAGTAGTCAAACCCAAAATTCATTCACTCAAATAGGCACATTTTAATAATAGTGCTCTATTAACAAATGTGCCTATTTAGGTACAAGTAATTTTTTTTTCTATTTAAGACTCTACCGCTCGTTCGCAGAGCACCTTTATGAGAAGAACGAGCAAGAAACTCATAAGGATTGTTTTTAAGCTATTGCATAGCTTCTATCGCGGGCCATGAGCGTGGGGACCGAATCCAGAAATTCCGTAACGAAAACACCTAACACCCCCCACTCCGACCGGCACAACGGTGATACTATAATTACATAAGTTGATAAAAAATGCTATGCAATAGCTTTACCGCGGCAGTCTCCGAGTGCCACACGTCTTTTTTTTATTATGTTTTTATAATGTTTACCTTGGTTACCTACATAATATTTTATTGTTCAAATGTATATTACTCTATAGAGCAATCGAAGATTATTATCTTTAAAAAAAAAAAAATAACACACACTAATATCATAAATGCGAAAGTTTGTGAGTGAGTGTGTATGTTTGTTACTTCTTCACGCCTAAATGGGTGGACCGATTGAGATGAAATTTGGTATAGAGATAGCTGAGAGACCCTGAAATAACACATAGGCTCCAGTACAGCGGGTAGAGAACCGCTGGGCGCAGCTAGTAATATATAAATTCAAATCCATTTAAAATCTATATATTTTTGGTGCTTATTACTGGCAAATGTAAGTCATGTCCGTCGCCCACATATTAGGCATCCTATAAAAAAGTAACGTAATTGTTTTAATTAGTGTTAAAGTGAGCAATTGCTTCAATTGCTACGAGTTGACCGAACTGACATGACACCGGTTACGACTCTAAAGAATAATAAAATAGTGTAGTGATATATAGAACTTTCGAGTTAGTAGTGGTGTGATACTGCACGATAGGCTATTGCATTAATTAACACCACACATTATGTAGTCGTGCCCAAAAAATGTCACTTTGAAAATGAGTAACAGCCCTCTCTGTGGCTTTAGCATGCACACGGGATCCCGCTGAAATGTCAAGAGTAGAACTGTCATCCCATACATCGTACTTTTGTGAATGGCAGTTCAGGGATGACAGTTCTACTCTTGAAGTTTTGTCGGGATTCCGTATGGTATGCTTAAGCCACTGACGTCTTGCACAGACGTTTCGTAGACTTGTCTTGCTGTCAAGTCAAACTGTCATCCCATACATTGAACTTTTGTGAATGTATAGTTCAGCAGTAAAATGCTGAAATTTCTCTCCATTTTTTAGTCTTTAAGAAATAACTCAAAAGCTCTTAGGTCAGTTAAAAAATACTACAAATGCTAACTTTACTTTCTCGTTGATACGGGCGATCCCTCAAAATAGATGTTCCAACGGTAAAATGTTTAAAAAGTCAAATGAACGGTGTGACGTACAATCGCCCGCATCATAATATTTACACTCGCTGATACGCTCACCATCTGCTATCACGTTATTGGACGATGGATTCGTATGGATATGCCAATACCATAGAGCATAGAGGACTCAATTATTGAGTGCGCATTACCCGAGCGCGGATGTGTGCTGTCGACATATACAAGAGAGATATATACCGCGCTTAGGTCATTTTTTGTATGAAAACAAAGTCACCAAAACATGGTGGGGTGCGGGGGATGGGTGGCTAGATTTGATTGGCTCGTTCAAGGTGACGTCACAGTTACGCCACAGATTAGGTAATAGTTAGAGGCATCACATGACTTTCTAGTGATGTGGTAAAGTCGCTATATCGTATCGATAAGAAAATATAAGTTACTGTTATTCTTAAGTTTAATGAGAAAGTTCGTTGTATTGTATACGAGAGATATTTTAATATAACTTCAATTATTGTTTTATTATAGCTTAAATTTTTTCTCATCTCTATTACCTCCCAAAGTACCCGAATAAACATTTGATATGGTTTCACTAAGATATAAATAGGTCCATCGCTCGCATAAAATTTTTAGCCCTAATTTTAAAAAATTATGCGTGCGAATACGCACCATATAAGAATAAACAATAAATGTTAGATAGCGAATTATTTTTTTTTAAATTAGTGACAAATTTAACATTATGTATTTTAAAAGCTTCGTTACACTTCTCTTATTATAAGCTTCATAATAACCATTCATGAATTAAATACCAGTAACCCTGTATAATATTAAACCTCGATAATTTTGGTACTTTAATACACCTAATGCCTACCTACTTCAAAAATCTCAATAACATTTTTGTCGATAAAATTTGCGGTGTAAATTTAAATTTGTGTCTCATCACTAGTTCATCCGTACATAAGAGAGAACGAGATAATGTTATACAAATTTACCAAGAAAGAATGAGACGAAAAGAAACTTGGCCATTTTTATATTGCATTTTATGTTAAACATTTTTCAATGATTATTATCGGAATAATAACTTGCCTGTGTAATAAGATTTCGTCTTTTGCGTAACTGAATGTAGCGCTAGTCTTTCCGCGCCTTTTTATTGAACAATACGGCATTTTTATTAATTATTTTTCATTAAGTATGTGAATGTCACGCTGTCAATGTCGGCCGTGGAATGAACACGAAAAAGAGGCGGAGCTACGAGCTTATGTTGATTCAGGCATATGACTTGGCGACTGTTACCTCATTTTAGCTTCCATCTCTAGCTTTATGATCTGTGGCTGTCGATGTCGAAAGGTTACGCTGTATAACAACACATGTGTGTGTGTGTTTTATTTTGACACATGTTAAATGTCTTTGAATCAAAAAGTTTCCACTTTGAACGAGCCTATCAAAACTAGCCCAGCGCTCATCGATATATATCGGCAATTTTGTTTTCATACAAAAAATCACGAAAGCGGATTTTTGGTTCTCTTGTCTATGACCAATACCAAATTTGAAAACAATGCTCGAGGTTTGTCAGCGAGATAAAAACCGGAATGAGGAAATCCGCAGAAGAATTAGTCTTCGTACTATTAGATATTTTGATATTGCATTTTCTCCTCACACACATTAACATATCATATTTCCTCTCTCTCTCTCTCATCCTTTCTTCTCTCTCTCTCTTATAATTTTCTCTATCTCTCTCTCTCATGTCACTATAATCCAATGGGGAGTGAGGGGTGGCTTCAAAAGTAAAGATTTTTCGAAAACATTTTTAGTTGTCTTATCCACAATATTCTCCCGATCCCACTTTTTAAGCGCATCAATTTATCAAGTCGATACAATATAAAAGTTTTATTAATACAAATATATGCGGTCTTAGTTTAAACATTAAAATATATACCATTTAAGAGGGTGATACTCAATGCAAACGTTGTCCGCTATTTAACCTCTAAAAAGAGGAATGATTCATATTTTTTCAATTTTTACCGATTACACGAAGTAGCCTGAACCGATTTGGATTTTAGTTTTTGTTTTTAAGGTTAAATGGGGGAAAATTCAAACTATGATTAAGATTCTCAACAATATAAGACATGAGCTCTACCGTTTTGTTAAATTAAGAAAATATTAAAACCAATAGAAAATTAGATTATCCTTGAACGCGAAAATTACTAAAACTTTAACACTAAATTTTGATATTAAAAAGAGTTACAATCAATATTATTGGTGGTCTTATAGCTTCATTTTAGCAATAGAAAAAAATCATAGAAATGTAAAACTAAATTTTGCTTAAGGTAGATAAAACAAACAAATTTAGTAATTTCTACGTCTAGGTACATTCTACTAGTTAAAATATTATTACAAGTTATTAATATTATAATTTAAGTTTCTATTAAAGACGATGCTACTAGATCGCCCTCTTAAATTTTAAAATTATATCCACCGGAATCTGAATTAAAGTTATTTTGGTCTAAAGTAGCGGATGCCCGAAACTAACATAAAATGAATTGGGCTTTATTAATTAGTTTTAGTTTATTGAAACTTGTGGTTATGTTATTAAACACTACACTACCTATTAGCTACCTACTAGTTTTGCCTCATAACATCACTCGCGTTAGAAAGAAAAGTCAATAAAAAGTTTCTACATAATATTATGAGATATGCCAGGATATCTACCTACACCCCCAGGTTTTTTAGTGGGTATCCCCGCCGCTCCCATCTTTGGCGGGGGAGTCCCACATACCGCCCCGCGCCCCCGGCGTGGGGTGATGATGCGTAACGCATTTTTCCTGGGATAAAAAAATAAAACGGTCAAGTACGAGTAGGACTCGAGCACCGAGGGTTCCGTATAAACCTACGGCTTTCTACGGAACCCTAAGGAAAAGTGGGTATAATGTTATATACTGTAGGTTTTGATTCCCTTGCGAGTACTTGCGAGTTTGAATGCAGCTAAAATTGCTGTTTCTTTTGATTGCGTTGACATAGATGTTTGATTTTTTTACAGCTTAAAGTTATTATAAAGCTGAGTATTTGGTATGAATTTCAATTTAATACCTGTACGCGTTCTTGAGGAAAGGGATAGTAAATACAAAATTATTAAAAATATTTTTTATATGATGTAACTAAAAATTTACAGTTTTCGCAATTTTTCCTGTGCCTGTGATTTAAGACGTTGCTGCGAACCAAATTTCAAGATTCTGAATTAAGAGCGTATATGGGTAAATCCTGAGATCGGGCGTATTTAAGTGATTTCCGTGGCAGATTTTAAATCAAAGTATTATTGCATTTTACATGTAAAACATCAAATTTCCCATAATTATTTCCTATAATTACATCAATCAAATAGGCATCATTATAACTTGTTTTGTTCAGAAGATATTTAAATTTAAATTTTTGGTGCCACGGGAATCAATAAAGTGTGGCATGGGAATCAAAATTAAAACTATTTTGTTTGAATTGTATGTTATTATTTAAATATTGACCTCTACATACTAATCATCCATATCCATACATATAATAAGAATGGAAATTTCTCCCCATTCATTGTGATCCTTTACTAAGGTGAACTGTGAAAATACGCATATGAACAAAACGACGCGAAAAAGTCGCTTGCGCGATCTAATTCGTAAAACATTTTGTCAATTTTTCCTAGGGAAACGTAAAATAAAATAAAAAAATAAATAATAATCATTTATATCAGACACATCGCCCCTAATTTACATCAAAAATTCGAAATAAAAGTAATAGAATATAAAGTAAATTCAATTCAAAAAAAAAATAGTGCCAAAAACGCTACAGACGCCATCTATCGGTATGGGTGTAAACTTGTGGTTGACCTTTAGTTTAATTTGGGCTAAATTTGTAAATAGTTTGTGTCACTGGTGTGGTTAAACAACACCACCGATTTGAATAAAATTTTCACTAATACGTTGCAGTTTTCTCTACTTGAACCTTAGTCTTGGTTTTAGTCAAATCGGTTCATAAATAAAAGAGTTATATCAATCTAAAGATTCGCATATAAAATGCTAATAAACAAGAAAGGTAGTCATAGGAACCGCGTAATCAAAAGACAAAACCTCATCGAGTTTGGGCTCATTTGATTCGTCTTGACGAGTACTTTGATACTATATAGTAACCAGGGTCCGAAACGGAGCTGGAAGGTGGCCATAGGAACTCCGTGATTAAAAGAAAAAACCCCATCGAGTTTGGGCTCATTTGATTCGTCTTGACGAGTACTTTGATGCTATATAGTAGCCAAACAAATTAGAATTCATTTAAATTAGTAAATGTAACTTATTTCTCAAATGAATCAGCGCCAGCGGAAAATAATCTAATGTGCGCATGATGCGTGTAAATATCAGTAATAAATATCTTTTTGCTGCTTATTTTTAATTTCTGAACATGTAAAATCATCTGAAGATAAATAGAAAAATTCATTTACAGTTCATTGTAAAAGTAAATTATTTTTCATACAAGCTAGCGCCACGGAAAATAATGGAACTAATGTCCTAAGAAAAAGAAATATCGTTTATTCTGCAAACAGTTTTAGAAAAGAAGTCCCGCGTAACCTAGCGGAACTAAATAATAGATTTATAATTACTGTGAATACTTCATTTATTATATATTTTTTATTTGTTAGATTAATTAAATATTATGTACCTATTTAATTGAGAAATTAAATATGAGAAATTATGAATTGTTAAAAATCTGTAGATATTTTAACTTAAAATCACGCGATTGTGGCGCTCCATCTAGGGGGATCTTTTGTAAAAATCACTGGTTATCCGGAGACACACAGACATAAAATCTGTTCACACCCATTTAGGCATACATCCAGACACAAACTGTCACGTTTATAATGTTAGTAAAATTTTGCAATGATTATTATAGAACCTTTTATCTGTGTTATAGATAATCATAGGCGGATTTAGGGAGGGGGGGCAAGGGGCCAAGCCGCCCCCCCCCCCCCGAGTCATTAAGCTAACTGCTCGCGCACATATTATAAAGGATGTTTAAGCTTTAGGGGGGGGGGGGGGGCAGGGGGCCAAGGTACCCCCAGAAGCATTGTAGAGTTACGAATTTCGCACATATTTCTGAAATAAATTTTTTTTTTCGGCGCTCGCAGCTAGCTGCTCGCGCACTTATTGTAATGGATGTTTAAACTTCCTAACCGCTCAGAGCGAGCTAAACATACACTTTTCGTAATAAAAATTATAATATTTTTGCCCGTCTGCACCTTGCCCCCCCCCCCCCCCCAAACCAAATCCTGGATCCGCCTATGATTTTAGGTATACACCTCAGTGGTAGAGTCCTTCTCACGAATGAGGTCCCGCGGAATTTTGCGGAACTAAATTACATTTTTTCGATAAATTCTGGACTTCATGCCATAAATAATTTTTCACCACTCTCGCACGAAAATAGTGTCTTTGGTCATCGATTTCAGTGAGCAAAAGCCGTTTTTGCTCTCTAGAGAGTAGAGAGGCAAAGTGATTTGAATTTCGAACACAATTTTATTGGCTATGAAGATGTTGGTGTGTTCTGAAACTTATTTGTGTACAATTTTTATTTAACTGAGATGCACATAATTTTTAATGTTATTTATTGAATTTTAACTTTATAAATTGTATTTTTTCAATAATATTTTAAATAAAATACTATTATAGAATAATAAGTCGTAAGTGAGTTTTTTTTTTTAAAAATATTATTACAATTTGTTTTTCATAAATATGTCACACACACAAATTTCGAACGCAACTCTTTTAATAAAAATAAAAAAATACAAAATGGCGGGATGTAGAAGTTTAGAGTTTACAGTCAAATGGAGAATGCGTTGTGGGTTGGAGTGTACGAAAGGGGGCACTGAGGAAAAAGACTTAGTTTATTTTTCGATGTCAGTGGTGTTCTATTGACACCCCTTTTTTATGTTGGGAATGGGTAGAGGGGCGGCTCAGGACCAAGGTTGCCATAGACCATTTTTCATGAAAATGATTTTCCACGAAAATATTCACGATTTTTACAGGGAAAAAAGACTTTGTTTATTTTTCGATGTCAGTGGTGTTCTATTGACACCCCTTTTATGTGTTGGAAATGGGTAGAGGGGCGGCTCAGGATCAAGGTTGCCATAGACCATTTTGACCTCCGGTTAGTCCTTCATTTTTTTTTCGGTGCTTGAGTAGGTAAGGGGGCGCGATTATATAGGACAAAAGACTTTGATTATTTTTCGATGTCAGTGGTGTTCTATTGACACCCCTTTTTTATGTTGGGAATGGGTAGAGGGGCGGCTCAGGACCAAGGTTGCCATAGGCCATTTTTCATGAAAATGATTTTCCACGAAAATATTCACGATTTTTACAGGGAAAAAAGACTGATTATTTTTCGATGTCAGTGGTGTTCTATTGACACCCCTTTTTTATGTTGGGAATGGGTAAAGGGGTGGCTCAGGACCAAGGTTGCCATAGACCATTTTTCATGAAAATGATTTTCCACGAAAATATTCACGATTTTTACAGGGAAAAAAGACTGTTTATATTTCGCTGTCAGTGGTGTTCTATTGACATCGAAATTCTTTTGGGTCAAGTTCAGTCACATTATAATATAGGTACGACGACGAGCGAAGCGAGGAGGAGTGTTAGGTTTTACATATAAGCAACGCGCGAGCCGAGCGAGCGAAGCGAGCGTGCCGCGGCAGCGGCCGGCGAAGCGCCAGATACGAGTTGATTTTGATAGCTGAATGATTTTTATCTGTAGATGTGCAGACAGCTTATTATGCCGCGATCCAATGATGATGACGAAAAAAAACAAAAAAAAAATTTTTTTGTACATGATTTTTTTTATTTTTTCCTAAATAATTTCAGTGTTTAGAAACTATTATAAATTCCATGATTTTATAAAAAAAAATTTTTTTTTTGAACACGTAATTTTTTTTAATTTTTCCAAAATATTTTCAAAGTGTTTTGAAACTACTATATATTTGATGATTTATAAAAAAAAAAAAAAAAAAATCCCTCAGTGCCCCCTTTGGTATCCTCTGACCGCTAATTTATTTCAAAGAAAACCTATCTAACTGTACCTATCTAAAAATAAGTAAACTAAATTATTGTTATTTTTTACAGGTTGTATTAATTATTGGCATAAATGGTGCCTACACAGCCGGAAACGTGGTCTAAAAATACGTGAACTGTCCGTTAGTTCGGTCAAAAATAGGCAAATCGTCCAATAGTTTAATCAACCATAGCTCAATCGACCGTAGCTGAGTTAACCGTAGGCGAATCGTCCAATATTGATTTCAACCAATAGTTATTATGAACGTAGGCGAAACGTCCAATAGACATTTTGAATAGTAGGTGATTCGATCGTAGTTACATATTGGCAAGGTTTGCCAGCCTTTACTAATTCTACGCCCATTAAGTCGCAGAAAACCCGTGAATTGAATCCCTCTTTTCCGTGGAATTGGAAATCGAATTAAATGGTCTGTATCAAATTCATTAATATATGAATAATTTACTGTCACGCGCTACGAAGTGCGCGCGGGTCAGCTAGTATAAAATAGAAATGATTAAAAACGGTGATCCAAACAGATATACACCAAACATAAAGTATTAAAAAGGTCTATATTGGCTCTCTATATAATAATCATGTAAACTAAATAAAATCAACGTATTGCAGTCTTAAACAATGTAAAAATATTACAGTCACAGTCACTGACAGGATTCACTCCAGAAGCTGTCATCAGATTGTACATTTATCATTAGTTAGGTTAATCTGGACTGAAAGTTGCAGTCAGTCCATAGTTTCGTTTTATTTTTTCATCATACATCATCTCAGCCATAAGACGTCTACTGCTGAACATAAACCTCCCCTTTAGACCTCCATATATAACACTGCTGTTGAAAGCGACCTGCTTCAAACGTCTTTCAGCGACCTAAATAAGGTCGTCTGCCACACTTGTGGGTAGACGTTCTACGCTGCGTTTGCTTGCCTGTAGTAGCCACTTGAACACTTTTCGACCCCATCAGCCATTCGCTCTACGTGCTATGTGGCCTGCCCATTACTACTTCAGCTTCCTGATCCGCGGAGATATGTCAGTGACTTTGGTTCATCTCCTCATTCCTGATTTGATCACGTAGAGAAACCCTGAGTATAGCCCTCTCCATAGCTCGCTGAGCGACTTTTTAATGTGGTCTGTCTACTATAGTACAATATAAAAAAATCTGATGTATACAATATAAAAAAAATATCTAAAATAATTAAATATACAAATATAAACTGTCAAAATCACTTCCATACCTGCGGCTTCGCTGTAGTTGGGTAAAAAGTGAAAGAATGCGCAAGAAAACTCAGGGGAAAATTGATCACCGTGGTAAAATACCATGAGAATCAATACCATGTAAATCAAAATTGTATAGTTTTTTGTCAATATTTTTAAATACCATAATTATAGACCAAAATTAATAAAATATATGATAAACAATACCCTTTTACTAACTGCACACCCTAGTCAAAAAATCGTAATGGATAAAAAAATATTTCTAAACATGGAAAAGGTAATCAATGATCTAGTGAACCAAAACCACGGTAATCAATTTCTCACCTTCGTAAATCCAGTTTATAACAACGAGAGGAGGAGCCTCTCTTCACTATGTTTAGAGCGCAATCGAAGTTAGCCAATAGCGTGCGTACAAGCTTCTAAGTATTGTGGTTTGTGAAATGTGGGTAGTTATGTCGCGCGCCATGGGAATCACTTTTTGTCCGGGGACAAACCTAAATTTGTTATTTTTTCTAAAACTACGCTGAGTACAGCCTTCGCGTATTTTTTTGATCATATAACAGTTCACCCTTTACAGCTTTGATCACAGGAATTAATTAAATTCCTTTTATAAATTAGTGTAAAAAATATATTTTGTTCCGAAAACGTGTAAGGGACAGCCCACGGTAATCAAATTTCAGGGCTTTTACATTTTTTTTTAGATACTTGCAGCTAAATATAACCTGATGTCTATCATGCATTAAGTAGATTGAACCTTAGACTAACAGGAAAAAAATACCTTTGGGTAGAATTTTTATGTTACGGGTAGTTTATTCCCCCAGACACGTAAAATTTTGACTCTCAGGAATCACCCATATATCGAGTGACGACTCTCTCGCTCGCACAATTTGACAAATTTTGAAATATAAATTCAACGAATTAATTTATTGAAAATTCCTCTATACAAGTCCTGCATAATATTATTGCACACATTTTAAAAGTGTTTTCAGGGAGATATATTAAAAAATGGAATAATGAGATTTTTTGAAAGTAAAAAACTTTTCGACATCGCTCCTCATCCCATTTTTTTATATATCTCACTGAAAACACTTTTAAAATGTGTGCAATAATATTATGCAGGAAACGTATAGAGGAATTTTCAATAAATTAATTCGTTGAATTTATATTTCAAAATTTGTCAAATTGTGCGAGCGAGAGAGTCGTCACTCGATATATACGCTCTTTAACGGCAAGTACCCTGTAGGTTTTGATTCCCTTGAGAGTAGTCGCGAGTTAAAAAATACGGCTAAAATTGCTATTTCTTTTGAATGCGTTGAGATAGAGGTTTGATTTTATTACAATTTAAAGGTATTATAGACCTTAGTATTTGATATGAATTTCAGTTTGATACCTGCAAGCGTTCATGAGAAATAAGGTAGAAAGTATGAAATTATTAAAAATATTTTTTTATATGATGTAACTAAAATGTACAATTTTCGGAATTTTCCCTTTATCTGTGCTCTAAGGGATTGCTTTTTACCAAATTTCAAGATTCTACGTTCACGGCAAGTACCCTGTAGGTTTTGGTTTTTTGAGAGTAGTTGCGTGTTTAAAATTTCGGCTAAAATTGCTGTTTCTTGTGAATGCGTTAACATGGAGGTTTGATTTTATTACAGTTTAAAGGTATTATAGACTTGAGTATTTGATATGAATTTCAATTTAATACGTTTACGCGTTCATGAGAAAAGGGGTAGTAAGTATAAAATTTTTCAAAATATATTTTTCATATGATGAAATTAAAAATTTATGGTTTTCGCAATTTTTCCTTCATCTGTGCTCTAATGAGTTGCTTCGTGCCAAATTTCAAGATTCTGAGTTCACGGGAAGTGCCCCGTAGGTTTTGATTTATTTGGTAATGTCGAAAATTTGCTGAAATTTGCAACATATTCGACTATATCTTTTGATTGCGTTGGCCTAGAAGTTTGAATTTTTCACAGCTCTAAGAAGCAATGGACCTTAGTATTTCCTATAAATTTCAGCTTGTTACCTTCACGCGTTCCTGAGAAAAAGGGTCTTGACAGACAGACGGACGGACGGACGGACGGACAACAAAGTGATCCTATAAGGGTTGCGTTTTTTCCTTTTGAGGTACGGAACCCTAAAAAGGATATCTACCTACATAGTTTCATCGCAATCGGTACAGTGGTTTTAGTTTTATCAAGTTTTATCCCAACTCCGGGGTAGCTATATGTAGAAACTGCAAGTTAGGTACTTACTACTTACATCAAAATTGTTCGGTTTTAAGTAATTTTTTAAGAGAATTAGAATAGTTTAGATAACTAGGTACATATTATAAAAACGTGCGTATTATGATTTAGTGCTTAAGATTTTTAGAACGTTTGCTTTTGGTGTTCCCCCTTTCAGGCACGTTTTTAGGCTTTAAAACGACTTATAATATTTTAAGTATTTCTTTTTTTAGCCTTTCCATTTTTAGTATTGTTAACACCACGGTACAAAAGATAAGAGATTGCCACCTGTCTGTTGATGTTTAGAAATCGTAAAATAATAAATCATGCATGGAGGGGACCACCATGAAACAGATCATATCAATTAATGATGCATCAAGCATTTATATACATATTTATGGTGCTTTTAATGGTACGGTAATGGCCAAGGGGTATTTCACTAGAAATTTACTTACCTACGTCAACCGTAAGCGATTCTATTCTATCGACCGATCCCATCGCATCGCATTTTGTCGGATTTCAATTTTCCCAAAAGCTGCTTAGATAAGTAGAGTTTTTTTTTATATTTTAACTTAAGTTATAGGTAGGTATAGGTATAGGAGGCTACCTAAAAAGTGGCGAACTTTTAAGAACTAAGTAAGTAAAGGGTAGGTATTTATTTAATTTAAAAATACATAAGAACTTTAAATAACTTTAACTTACAATCCTGATTTGTGACAAAACCCATACTTACTCTTCCTTTTTTTTTTACTTCATAAAAACGAATATCCTCCAAACTTACCTGAAAATAAACAAAAAAAACAAATATTAATTCTTTAATTTTTTTCAATATTTTCTCAGAGTTTTCATCCATTTCATACAAATAATAACAGCCAAAATAATTGTATAGGTAAGTACTCGTATTATAATAATAATTAATTACGACATTATAATAAAAATCATCTAATTATTGCTTTTCACCAGATATTTTAATACACCATCATATCCACCATCACCATCATATTTTAATATGCCATCTAGCGGTGAGCGGTCGAACTTCTTTCAAACGCGTGTTGTTACTTAATTAAATGAGTTAACGCTATCCTCAGCTACCACTTGATTTAATGACTCGCCGCTAGATGGCAGCAGTGAATCGTAATAAACACTAGTTTGTATATAATTATTTATCCATTTTAGATCCAAATAAGTGCATTATAATAATATTAATACAGAATATTTTCTTATAATAATTTTGTCTTATTTGTAAATTCGCAAATAATTATAATATTATCCGTGTTTATCCCTAATTAATATAGGTAAGTAGTAAGTTGGTCTAATATATTTTTAAAATAAAATGTAATTCAAAGAACTATAGATAGATTATAAATAAATATTATTTATTTATGCTAAGTTGCGTCTCTATGTAAGCAAGGATGCTGAAAGGTCAGCTGCATCAGCCTACATGAAAATGATAATTTGCTGATAAATATGTATTTAGCATATAAATAAAAATGTTCTTATTATATTAAAAGTAAGTAGGTACTCAATGGAAAGGATATCTACTTTATTGTAACTAAATTTTCAGTTTTCATGATATGAGTGAAATGTTCATACATACTCGTACATGGACCCACTGACCCACACGTTAATGTATTTGCCTATATTAAAATCTCATTGAGAGGGCTTATTATGTTGGACGCTCCCTCGCTCGCTCTATTTGATATACATTTTCAAAATTCAAACTCAAACTAAAAATTCATTTATTCAAATAGGCTACATTGGAGCACTTTTTAAAGCAAATTTTACTTTTTTTATTAAATTTTAATACACCTACTCTACCGCTCGTTCACAAAACACCTCTATTAGAGAAGAACGCGCAAGAATTAATTAACTTTTTGAAATTTCTTCAAGAGAAGCCTTGCATAATATTATTGCACACATTTTAAAAGTGTTTTTAGTTTTTAGGTTGATATATTTTGTGTCTATATTAATCCCTCTCAACTAATAAAGTTCTGAGCTATCTTTTTTACTCAAATGCCTTCTGTTACCAAATTAAAAAAGTCATCTAAATCGGTCACCTACCTGAGTTCATAGCACTGTGAAATGAGCTGTCTATTTCAGAGCATATTTTAGGCCAGTTAGTTATTTACAAACGCTTGAACCGGCGCCAATCCGTCTGCCCTACATACTACATACTTTTTGTTACTTACTAAATATACGCTTTTGTTACTGTGTTTCAGACGTCAAAAATAGATATATGCATACGATTTTTAAAACTATCGCGAGTGTTCTCCATAACTAAAAACAAAAACGGCACAACTCACGTCTAATATTGTCGAGAATATCTCGACCACGGTTTCGGACAATTACGATGTCCTTCATCAGGAGTTCATGCCTGCAGCAACCGACGCTCACTGCCCGAAACCGTGGTCGAGATATATTAGACGTGAGTTGTGCCGTTTTTGTTTTTAGATAGGTATATGCATAATGCATATTTAAATTATTACAATAGTAATGACTATTCGAAGTCATTGTTGCACGCCGCCGCTATAGGTATATTTTACCATAAATTATCTTCCAACCAGGTTGTCTGTAAGAGATTTCTTTATGCGATAAGACCGCCGATTATTTACCTCTAGTTTTATGTTAGTCATATTATGTTCATAACTATTTCTTGTATTTTGGAATGCAATAAAGTATCATTCTATTGTATTATATAGATAACTAGTTGCGCCCAGCGGTTTTACCCGCTGTTATATAGCCTATAATACTATGTATTATTCAGGCTCTAAGCTAGCCGTTGCGTCGGGGCTGCGGACGAAATAAAAAAAAATACAGTTGCATTTGAGTGTGTACCGCCATCATAAGAATTTTCAAGATTTTTTTCAAAATTTTGTTAAAATTTGATAGTGGGCGCTAGCAAAACAAGAAGCTATTTTGGACCGGAATAATGCTGATCCCTTTAGACAAAGAAAAGCTCTTGCCACGAAAATTGGCACCCTTGTCACGTATAACACGCATGACATTCGTACCTACCTACTATGGGCACTTCTTTTTGTTTAACTTTTTTATGTGAAGAAGTGAGAAGAAACGCAAGATGCTCTCCTAATGTTTAGAGATAACGCTGCCCATTATAATCAGTACCTACAGTGCTACCTAGGATTTCACAATGACGTGAAATTCTAGGTGCACTGCACCAACGCTTCTTACTCAAGAGTCATAAGTTAAGACTCTTTAGTCCAGTAATTTCACTAGCTACAGTGTCTTCCCACCTTTGCACAGTAATGTTTGCACATCACTGCTCTGGCGGTAGAATAACAGGTACTGTTGGGGTTCCCACCTACTTAGACGACCTACTGCAAAAGAAGTCTACCTCCGACCTAGAAGGCGGGCTAAATCCCCCCTGTTTTCACTGGACACTGTGCCATATTATCTAAGGTCCTAAGATAATGGGTAATGGACCAATAAATCTATCCATCCTAAGGGCCGAAACACATAAGGGCGTTGCGGCGCCGCGCCGCTGAAATCGGCAGTTTTGCGTTGCGGCGTCGCGAAAAAGAGCGTTTTACTATTGTTTGCTAGGGTACCAGTTCTTCTGATTTTTTTATTGTGAATGGACGTGTCTCTGGCATGGATCAGTCGATCAGTCGAATAAAAAAATCAAAAAACTGGTACCCTAGCAAACGATAGTAAAACGCTCTTTTTCGCGACGCCGCAACGCAAAACTGCCGATTTCAGCGGCGCGGCGCCGCAACGCGGTTGTGTTTCGACCCAAAGAGTTAGGATGTTGTATCATAGAATAATGACGAGTACAAGGTCTAATCTCGGTCTAAATGGTCCCGTTAGTCGAACAGCTACCTAATCTGTAAACACCTAATTGGTACTGGTGCATAAACTGTGGCCTGTAGGTCATTCCGGCTGGCCGCTTTCTCTCGTGGCGTCTTCGATGCGCCGCGATCGATTTGTGGATCAAAAATTCAAGTGGCTGATGAATTAAAACCATTGTAAACCATTGTCTTTGTGAATATTGAATTCATAGAGTAATAATAGGTAAAGAGAAACAAAGCCTCAAGACCGAAAAAAAACTCTTACGGAAATAAGATGAATACACCAGTTTGCCGACCATTTCTCAGTAAAATAGCGAAATTTGAACTCGAGAAAAGTAACTTTTGTTTATGAACGAAAGTTTAGTTTGTGCTCTAGCCCCACACAAAATTTGATTGGTCTACGCCAGTTATAGGTAGATATAAACCTATGTGATAATAAACAACAGAATCTGCGCACGCGTGACGTGTAAAGAAAAGTCATTGATTAAGTTTTTAAAATGTTGGCTTAGAAAAGGCATGTGAGTCGTTTGCTAAAAGATATGAATGGAATAGGATTGTGCGGGGGATTTGATACTTGATACCCTATAACCTCTCCTGTATCTACCTCCGTTACTCTGTACCTACTTAGGTACCTGGTACCTACGTAAAAAGATTATACAGCCACAGAATACCAGCCAGTAGAAATGATGTCTCCACACTCTACAGATTAAGTAGCAGTAAGTCTAACGGGATGGGTACAGGTTCCACTTGAACGATTAAACTTACCTTTAGAAGGTATAGGTGGACAAGTAGCTTCGCGTTTATAGGTTAGTTATGGTTATGGTAGTGATATTAAAAAAGCCTGGTTGTCTCAAGAGTACGGATATGTGTTAATCACCTCTTGACACATTATAAACTGCTGAATCGTATATTATAATATCATATTAAACTGTAGCAAAGCAACAGAAAGCCATAATCCATGCTCTGACTAAAAATACAAAATATTTAAATGCTCATACTTAGAAACATTTAGGTACGCCAAGTGGGTCTGGCCGCTGGCCTATTTAGGTGTAAGTGATAGATGGGATTCTAAATAATTAAATTCTTTAATTTTTAATAAATCCTAAGCAGGTGAAGCCGTGTGACACAAACCAATGAACGGATGACGTTGTGAAATATGGCACTAAGATATTGTATCGTACCATCTTCTAAAACAGTGGTTCTTAAAATTTCTGTCTTTCCAGGGACCACCTAATGAAAATAAATTTTAAAGTTCTTCAAAGTTAATTCCTGATACAATTGTATTTTTACGAGTAGGTTAGATATTGTCATGTCGCATTTTAATAATATTTATTACGATTTCTTTGTGGACCACTTGGAATTTGGAATAGTACGAACCACTGCTTTAACTGTCCTGCTTTACTGCTGTTTTTAGTGCACTGCTTAAACTTTTAATGTGAGTAAATCCGCAAGCATAAGCTAGTTCGCCGATAAAAGTAAAAGTTGAAGTCCAGCTTATCCAAAAGTTACAGTATAATTTGTGTATCTCAAAATAGAATTAAAAAGAAAGTGATGTCATTTCATTAATCGAATCTAACAGTAATTAATTGCACGATTTCTATTTAGAATAAATTACATTTTGTTATCCATTCTCCTTATAATATTAAAATAGATTTAAACAATCAGGGTTATGTAATACCCTGATCATTGGCGAGCGTTGCGAATATATAATTAAGAATAAAGTAAATATTAAATATATTTTAATAAAATAATAATAATGAGAGCGGAACAAAATAGTTTAAATTATGGCACTTATAGTTTATGCGTTAATGACAAACAAGTCCTGAATGGAATAAAATTTATTTCATAGCAATAAATCCCTCCTTTTAGGGTTTCGTACCTCTAGAGAAAAAAAAACGAAACTTTTAGGATCACTTGTTTATCCGTCTGTCTGTCTGTCAAGACCCTTCCATCGAGAACGCAGAGTTAACGAGAAGAATATTTTTACCATTATACTTAGGTTTGATTAGGTACACAAATTTCTTAAAAAAATAAATAGTAATAATTGGGGTTTATACTCCAATAACAGAACAGGTTACCCTACTTACACTGTCAGAGTAAAATCACAATTTAGAGGTTGTGTGGCTAACCTATATGTTGCAGTTTCAGGTCGCCGAGATTACTACTGTCCCTGCAACATGACCTAACGACTGCCTCCTACATAACTTATAGGAAACAGCCGGGACCCACAGTTAAAATTATATATAAGTATTTATCTTAAATGCTGGGTAACACACTAAAAATATCTTTTCTTTAGAAAACTCAATCAAAATTATCTCGTATTTGTTGTATTTCTTTGATCTTTGACATTTATATAAATTACTAGCTTACCCGGCAAACGTTGTTTTGCCATATAAATAATTTCCTAGTAATTTCTAGTGTAGACAAAAAATAGCTTACTTATTGGAAGTATGTATGTATGTTAGAATGTGTATATTGTATGTATGTAAGAATGTGGTATATGAGTAAAATAAGCATTATTTTATGGAAAAATTTTTCAAACAAAAGTAAAAAATTAAATTTTTGAAAACATTGTCTCTTATAATTTTTTCATACAACCAATATTTCCATTGACATTTCAAAATAAAGATTCATAATGATTGATTTTTTGGAAACTATGAAAATCTTAATTGTTCAATTACATTTTTTTAATAAAATTAAATTAAAATTACATTTTTATAAGATCAACAACATTTTCGATATAAATAAAAAAAAGTATACTTACAACACAAAATCCGTTGTTATTGGAAGCTCGTGTCACGTGTTGAGTACTTTTGAGGTTATAAAATCACTTGATTAACTAATCGTGCAAAATACACTCAAAATTGATAATTTAATTATTATTGATAAAATAGGAATGATTAAAAGTTAATATGAGAGTTACACTGAGATAGCAAAATAATAATTGTCAACGTTACTACTACACTTGATGCATAAACAATAATGATGGCTGACAACTGTGTAGGGAGTGAGAAAGAAAGGAGACCGTTCTCATCCCTACTCCGTGCTGTTTACTGAGTCAGAAGTGACACCTGTAGACATCTGGCGGGGACAACTAATTAAATGACGATTGATCAGTTTTCGATCGGAGAGGAAAAAATATTAAATTATTAAAATGGCTATTAAAAAATAAGGGTTGATTGTAGAAGAGTGAATATTGAGTATTGTATTTATTTTTGTATGTTTTATCATAAAAAAATAGAAATTAAAAATTTTGTTTAAAAAATAAAATAAAAAATTTAGGGGTGGAATACCCCTAACATTTAGGGGGATGAAAAATAGATGTTGGCCGATTCTCATAGATACCGGATAAGCACAAAAAATTTCATCAAAATCGGTCAAGCCGTTTCGGAGGAGTATGGCAACAAAAACTGTGACACGAGAATTTTATATATTAGATTTGGATTTTGGACATATTTATTTATTTGGAAAGTTTGTGATTCTTGACAGCTTTTCCTTGATATTATATATTGTGCTTATTATGTATTATTGAATTATGTCGGATATGATTTTTATGGAAATAAATGCTTTAAATTTGAATTGAATTTGAATTTCTTCAGTAAAATACCTAGCCGGTCAGTTCCTACAGATAACACAAATATAATAATACCTACAGAACGGTACTCTATCTTTCGAGCCGCTCCAATTAGTGAGAGCAAAGGTCAGGTTAGAGCAATACCTTGACACAGTTACAGAATACTCTTTGGAAAGTCTTTTATTGTAAATACTGACTCGCTTCTTTTGCGATTGTTGAAAAATAATTTATGAATAAAATTAAATATTGTAAAAATCGATGAGACCGCCAATAGTAACACTTTTTTTTATCTGATGTATAATTTTTAAAATTATTCACTAGCTTATGCTCGCGGCTTTGCCCGCGTGTCAATATCCTTTCTTGGCGGAGGTCTACATCATAAAACCTATTAAATTACATATTTCAAGCGAATCCGTTCAGCAGTTTGAGCTGTGCGTTGATAGATTAGTAGTCACTCTTTCCTTTTATATATTTAGAAGATATTGATGGTGTTCACAATAAATAGGTTTCTATTATGTTCTACTACAGTTACTATTCTTATATTTATTATTCACACAAAAATAGAAACAAACACACTAACAATAACTATAAAGCCCGCTCTCCACTTCGAGTAAATCGCACGCACTGTCAAACCCTCATTCAAAAACTGCATTAGATTTCTTATTTTGCTAGAGAATTTGATACTTCGATACAGTGTGGATCGCAAGTATTTTATACAAGATTTGTGTGCCTCAACGCCTCCAGTTATTTTTATTTATGACTATTTATTTCTTTTACGCATACTTTTTTACCAGTTTTTGGCAGCGTCCTCGATATTTGCCACTAATTTCGCCTACTCACTGTTTTCGTGAAGCGTCGAAAAGATATAGCAGTAAATGTATAGATATAGTGAGATGGAGAAAGGGTGGGTCGTTTACTACACCCACTGAACAAATAGGCAGTGGAATGGTCATAACAGTAAGCTATCAAACCAGAAATGTGAACAAATAGAGTCACACTTCGATATCTCAAATAATAATAATAATTGGGGTTTATACTCCAACAGAACAGGTTACCCTACTTACACTGTCAGAGTCAAATCACAATTTATAGGTTGTGTGGCGAACCTATATGTTGCAGTTTCAGGTCGCCGAGATTACTACAGGGCCTGCAACATGACCTAACGACTGCCTCCTACATATCTTATAGGAAACAGCCGAGACCCACAGTTTTGCGTGCCTTCCGAAACACGGTAGCGTCCAGGCGAACTTTTTGCCACACACTGAGATTTGAACCCAGGGTCTCCGGATTAAAAGCCAGACGTATGACCACTGGGCCACGGACGCTACAAACAAAAGTTCGTTCGTGCTCTGTGGTTCCATGAATTCCAATCCCATTGAATAATCGGGATAAAAGCCTTTATTTTCAAATTTTCGTCATAATATTATCTATTCTCTAAACTACATTCAACCTCTACATGTACTGAGTTTCATCGCAATTGGTTAGATAGTTTTTCGAGAAAGATCAACCCACATACACACTCGATCTCTACTCCAAATCATAGATATTTCTTATCTTGATTATGCTGGCATGTAGCTGGCATGGCATATTATGTAGCATTTAATTTTCACCTAACAAAGCCTGCCAGAAAATAAATCGCGACTGTTATATAAAATCCTATATGATCCATTTACTAGCTGATCCATTTTTTAACTAATCAGTGATTCCACCCCACTGACTTCCCGTGGGGCTGCCAGCGCAGGAAATTGAAGTGCATTTGGGCTGTAAGCACTTATATTTTTAGCCTTATCTGATTTTAGATGTTCCGTGGTGATAACCGCATAGTCGTGTCGGTATCTTTTTAAATTTCAACCACTTAGGTTGATGTTGTCCAGATTTTAGACGTCTAGTTTTAAAGACTTTAAATTACAAATCCAAAATTTTTTAATACTATGCATTTGTAATTTAATATAGGTACACATTTTAACGGACGAAAAAACCGAGGAGGTTAACAAGTAGATGTGTATATTTTTGAAAACCAATTATAATAATAAATAATATTAATTTTTAACCCCCGACGCAAAAACGACGGGGTGTTATAAGTTTGACGAGTCTGTCTGTCTGTCTGTCTATGTGTGTGTGTGTGTGTGTGTGTGTGTATGTGTCTGTCTAATGCATCGTAGCTCCCAAACGGATGAACAGATTTTGATTTAGTTTTTTTTGTTTGAAAGTAGAGTTAGTCGAGAGTGTTCTTAGCCATGTTTGGTGAAAATAGGTTCAAGATGGCCGCCGCTTAAAAATGCCGGATTACTTTTTTCTTCCACGACCCCCTCAATATGGGTATCAAATGAAAGGGCTTAACGAGTAGAATACAGTCCACTATATAAAATTTAAAATCCAAGATGGCCGCCATAAAAAATGTGAATTACGTATTGCGTTGGGGGTTTTTTAAATTTTTAATTTAATTACTTGTTTTAGTCTTATGTTTGCGACTAGTTCAGAAAAAGTTTCTTAACAAATAAATATTGCAGGACATTACACAAAAGTTTAATCATTATTCAAAATACTGTTTCTCATGTAACTGAATTGTTAATTATATTGTATTTTTGAGATTTTTTTTTATGACTGCCATTTATTGTTACTTATGTTGATTTTTTCACTTATTATTGTGTATTTTTCAATTTTATTTACTTCTTTATTGTTGGATATTGATTGTTTTTGTAACTTTGGTGAAATAAAAAAATAAATAAATAAAAATATTTCAGGACATTCTATTCTATTCTAACCTCTGTCTCGCTCGCACGATATAACTTATTGTCAAATAACAATTTGTAAAATTTACTTTATGAAAATGTGTTAAATTGAAAATTTAGCTCATATTTTATACTATTTTTATAAGTATTCCCAGTTTGCTACCTTAAATAACAACAATGGCATTCTCAATTATATGAAAAATATATATCTTTAAACATGCCTCAAACGTTTTATAAAGTATCAAACTGGTTATACTTTAAAAAATAGTATAAAAATATGAGCTAAATTTTCAATTTAACACATTTGTAACTATTAGCCGCTTAATGTTTGTGTTATGGTGGTTAGGATAACGAATATAATCACACTAATATCAAATCAAATCAAATCATTTATTCGCTCACATGGGTGAATACAAGTTTACAGATGTTATTGTTACTAAAATTATAAGTGCTCCATGTGTCACCTTCAGGCATGCAAATTTTATAAAAAGTTAATTATTGTTAAACATATTACTTTAAAAGGAACAATAAAGTCTCACATTTTAAATTGTCGGATTTACAAATTTTGACAAATATTAGCATATTATATAGCATATGACAGTTCCAAATAATAATACTTTAATTATAATTATATATTTCTAACATTAAAAAACTTATTAATAGTATATACCTATATAGTCTTAACTTCGATCAAAATTATAATTTGTCCTCCAAAAACTCCTTGACGTCATAATATCCCTTTTCCAACAGTAATTTTCTCAGATTATACTTGAATAAATTTATTTCATCACAGTTAACAATTGTTTTTGGCAATTGTAAATGCGAAAGTTTGTGAGTGATTCTGTATGTTTGTTACTTCTTCACGCCTAAACGGGTGGACCGATTGAGCTAAAATTTAGTATAGAGTTAGCTTAGACTCTGGAATAACACATAGGCCACAGTACAGCGGGTAAAGGGCGCAGCTAGTACATACTTATATAAAACTTTTATTTTGTAAAAATATACTTTTAATTTATAATAACACGTACAATAAAGGGTTATTCATCTATCTATCTTTACGGAATTATTTGATCTTTTTCTTTAACCCGAACGTCATTTAACCCCAAGTTTATCAGCTGAATGCTTGTTTTTATTTGTACACCGTGTACTGGCAACCTTGTGGGGTGGCACCCCTCTGAGGGGATGCTGCAGTGTACCAAGGCCGCGACCTTGACATTTAGGATCACCTACTGTGTTCCAACTCCAACTCGAGCCAAATGCTGGAATAATAACAAGAATATAACAAAACTGGAGAAAATAATATTGGGATGTTGACAAGCTCTAAATTGTTAAAATACAATTAGTCCGTAATTTTTTTTTTCTTTATGTATTATGCTGCTTGGCAATCTGTCTGTATGACAATAATAATAATATAATAATGTTAAAAAACTTTATTGACCATATTGGCAAATGTTTACAGAATTGGACTTATTAATTAGCATGCAGTTACTAACATACAGCATTCTTTTATCTACCAAAAGACAAAGAATAGTTAATATCATTAAGTACATTTTAATTATGGGTGTACCATATTATTAGTGATTAAAGTAATAGGACTGTTGATGGCCATACTAGTATTTAAACTGTGTTACAGCCATCAACGCCTATATCCAATACAGACAATAGTCCATGACTGATTTTTCTTCTGAGGTATGTCGTTGTTTGAGGGACGTGTCCAGTGAATAGTCTCTCATTCATTGTCCACGAATCTTGCTACTAGTCCTTGGATACTGTGGCGTTTCAGCCGGGCCGTAATTTTAATAATAAAAAAATATTCGATACGTATTTTTTTTCTTGTAAATAAAATAAAAATGGTTGAAATATAACCCTTATAAGATTCTGTGTAGGGACGCGTGACGTCGCACCACGTAAGCGTCTTGCTCGTCTTCTTACTTCTTTGCATAAAATACAACCTACTAGAAACAATTTTAGTTTAGGCTTGAAAAGGTAGTAAACATACACGCACACACAAACTTTCGCATCTATGAGATTAGTGTTTACTTGTATAACATCACACCGCATCGTTAAATTTGATTGATAGATCCATTTAGTCTTACACCACCTTTGTGCAACACCTTGTAAAATTTTAGCAATTTAGACGTTATGGATCGTTAATTACTTTCAATAACTCTTCCGCGAACGTTGCGTTGCTTTACTTTGACAAAGTACTAAAATTTATGTGAAATCGTGTACGAGAAAACTACTGGACTGAGTTTGGATGAAACTGAATGAGGCACCCGTAGTCGCTTGTATAGTGTATAGTCCGCCACGCGAAAGTTAAACAATGGCGTAAATTGCGTAACTGACAAGTGAAATTTTTTAAAAATCTTTTTAACCCCCGACGCAAAAACAACGGGGTGCTATATGTTTGACGTGTCTGTCTGTCTGTGTTGTAGAATACAACGCATTATGCTAAATTAAATATCTAACATGGCCGCCACCACAAAACGGCGCCTTGAAATATTTTGAAATCGTTGCGTTAGCGGTTTTTTAAATTATATAATTTAATTCCCTTGTTTACTGCCGTTATCACAAAAAAAATTTTTTTTCTTTAGCTAATATAATATGCAGTTTTTTTTATAAATATTTATTTTTCCCTAAACTTTTTTCGGGTCCTGAATAAAGTGCGGCGCTGGGGCGCAGGGAGAACTAATACCTATAGCAGGACTCAGAACCTTCACGTTAATTCTATACCAAGTCACTTGAGAACAGAGTAAGAAGACAAGCAACTTGTAGGTTAGGTATAGGACATAATATTTTTTATTTTTAATATTGAAGTTTAACTTAAAACAGTTTGTAATTCACATTCTTGTTAACTGTGTTGTAAGCACAGTAGACAAATTCCTAAATCTATAGTTTTAAGGCCCCAGATACTTTTTAAAATTTTATCATGTGTATTGTATGTTTATTATTATGGACAAATAAATATTCTTATATTCTTATACTTTGATAGCAAGCTAGGTACACCAAAACAGCAGCGTTTCTAAGTGATTGTTGATAGGTACATCATTTATCTTCTTCTTTGGTTGCCATCTTCTAACGAAGGTTGGCGATCATCATAGCAATTTGAACCCTCGACACAGCTGCTTTCACACATCATTTATGTGTTAATATAACTACTTCTAGTGCTACTTCTCTTCTTTGAATGTGATACTCTATTGTGTAACAGTGTGTGATTAAAACAGGTCGGAACAAAAGAGGATAATAACCTGACTTCCTGGTGTCAATGGCATTTGCAGTATTTAGCACCTTTTTATGCGAGAACCTTTTTTGTGTGTGAATTTAGCTGAAGCGCAGGCCACACCGCGGGCCTAATCGGTCAAACCTGTATTAATGCAAAACGACAATGAAAAATCGGTTTTTTTTATTATATCATTGGTTAGCCTTTGACCACAATTTCGCGTGATGTTAAGTGACGTTGCGGCCGTTGATGGTAGGAGACTAAACCTAGAAGGCGGAATAAATCCCTCCCTGGCTTCACTGAACATCATGCCGGAACACTGTCATAATGACCGCTTGGTGACACGGTTTTGTCCAGTAAGTGGTAGGTAACTAGTACCCACACACACACACATACCCACAAGAGTTTTTACGGATAAATGCATGATTATTATTTTATATACGTAATACATAAATGTACAACAAATCTTATAACAAAACTTGTCAAAATGTCCTTACCAGTGGCTTTAGCATGCCAACGGAATCCCGACAAAACTTCAAGAGTAGAACTGTCATCCCATACATTCACAAAAGTACAATGTATGGGATGACAGTTCTACTCTTGAAGTTTTGTCGGGATTCCGTTGGCATGCTAAAGCCACAGGGCCCGTAGCATGCCATACGGGATCCCGCTGAAATGTCAATAGTAGAACTGTCATCCCATACATTGTACTTTTGTGAATGTATGAGATGACAGTTCTACTCTTGAAGTTTTGTCGAGATTCCGTGTGGCATGCTACGGCCACAGGATCCTAGATCGCGAATATGAATTTTCGCTGACGTTTTGCATTCAGCTTCAATAGAAGAGTTAATTATAACAAAAGTAAGATTAAATGTATTATCTTCGGTTATATATAATCATGGTTAATATAACCTTGACAATTTCTAGTTCAAATAACAATTGCAAAACCAGTTTTCTGTTATCAATTAACGTGACCAATTAAATTACCAGTTAGAAAACGGGTTTATTATGAACAGTAGACCAAGGTTTTCAATGAAACCTTTATCATTTCTTAGATATTAAAGCCCGCGTCAAAGAAGGCCCGGACATGCGGGAGAGGTTTTTGTGGTTATTAGAAGCTTTTATTACAAGCTTTTATTTACTTTCATCTGTCTGTTGTCTGTCTGTCGGTTTGTCTGTCTGTCTGTAAACAAATCTTGCAAGTTTAATTTGTCAACTTCCCGGTTTCGGATTGAGCTGAGATTTTGTATGAATGTATAAATCGGATGACAATGCAATATTACTATGAAATCGAGCTGATTGGATGATGGAGCTGGAAGGTGGCCATTGGAACTCTGTAATTAATTGACCCCGTCGAGTTTAGGCTCATTTGATATATCTTGACAAGTACTTTGGTGTTAGATTGTAGCAATTTAGGGTGTACTGACTGAAATTTCCGACTAGCAAAATTGTACACCAGCATGAGAGCCAGGGTCATGGATGGTTTCAGCCTAGAGAGGAGAAAGATCAGAAGAATTTAGAATAAGGGCGCCACTGATCTCCCTCCTACAAACGAGAAGCGGGGTTGGTACAAAATAAAAATCATTAACAAAGTTATATAGGTTATTTTATTCCTTGGTTCCACATCATTGGTTACAAAAACAACATGCATTAAATTATCAAAATAAATATATAAGCAAGTTGAGGTACTGGTGAAATTAATTTATAGTACATACAATTCCGACTTATTACTAGCCGCTTAAACAAACTAGGTTCTTATGGCGCGTGGCCTAAAATGGAACTAATTTACGACAAAGACCGTTTTATGTACTTACGGTAAATTTACATGAGATTAATATACAATAGGGTACCTAAGAATGGCTTAGGGCCCAAAATAAAAGGTACGTTACGATCGAAATTAAATTAGCAAATTAGGTTAAATAAAAAAAGTTATTTAAGTAAGTCCCGTATTATTTATCACACGGGGTGATGTCACAGGGAGCTGCTGATGGCCCTTCGACCGTGACCAGGAATCACCCACGTGGACAGAACAAAAGTTACAATAAATCTATTAAAAATCTTGCGTTATCGGCAGAGATTATATGGGGGGAGTACTATATTCCTCACACGAATACTACAACAGGAGCTCTAGGGTCCTGCGGCACGCACGTGGCTATACCACAAAATGGCGGCGACGGCGCGGCTTGTAAATCGGGAATTAAACCACGTAGAACGCAGCTGGGCAGCTACACTAGCGCCACCCGCTGGAATATGCTCGGCGGCAGCCTCGCCTGCGACGGGCGGCGGCCAAAGCTTGAAGAGGGCGGAGCCCTAACCCTGTGAACAATTCACAGGTCTTAGGCCCGTTCCTATCAACCTACGGGAACATGGCGTTCCAGAGTAGAACAATCCTACCCACTCAAATAAAAAATAAACTCACCACTTAAAAGTGGGTATGCAGACACGTGTTCGCTCCGGCGGACGCGCGGGATGACCGGCACACGCAGCTCGGGTGTCGAAACAGTGCTATAGGAAAAGAACAAGATTAACATCAAGAAACCTCTAGAGATACCGACGTGGGAGGTCGGTCGGTGATGAAAAATTAACCGAGGTTACTCACCGGTGATTAAACAAAACACTGATTTTACTATATTTCTATTAAAACTTTTACTGGAGGCTGGGGAACTTGTCCCTATAAAAGAATAAAACACTCATGGGCGAGGGACGCCTCGGCAGAGCCTTGGCCTTCCCCCGCCCTAACCGTGACTTCACACTTGTGCTCTCGATGCAAAAAGAACGAACAATGGGCGTGTTTTGCCTTATAAAGGATTTCATGGCGTCGTATGGCCTGGAGGGGAAAAAACATGGACGGCTGGGCTACCAGCGCATAAATCCCAAATACTACTCAACAGACTTGACACGACTACCCTTTTCATCAAAAGATTAATCCGACCCGATAAGTGAAATATATCGAATCGGCCTTACATATGATCAAAGGCGATTCCCTCACTATAAACCCTACCTGTAGTTGGTAGTGCCTACTATTTAATTGTTATTTATTGGAGAGGAAACCGATATAAATTAGTATTTAACTATTTTTAACAATTTTATTATTTTAGAATTTATTATCATTTATTTGTCTTGGGAGATAAAAATTTCCTACCATTGAGTGGATTTTTATCTCCCTGGCAACTATTTATTTTTATTTGGCACATGATTTGCGCTTGTGACATTCATTAAAAAAACTAAATGTCGAACTGACAGCTGATATTTTGACAGCTGACAATCAAACTTATTCATCCACCCACCTTTTTATAGAAAAAATCAAGATATTTTTATTTGTTTGTTTAAATTACGGAGGGTGAATGAAAAACTTAATTATTTACTTTAAAACATTGAAAATCTACAGTGAAGATATGCTAATATGATGTGGTATGTGTGTGAAGGTAAAATTAACATTATTTTTCTAGGACCTAGTAGCTTATTTTGCTACAGTACAATTTTTGGTGAGTAGATTTTTTTTTATTTTAAACTAGTTTAAAATAAAAAAAAATCGTAAAGTAAAAACTACGTCTTACTAAATGAAAACTATTTTCCCTATACCAACTACTAAGGGTCCAATACCTAATACAACACTACTGAATGATAGATTTTATCAACCTAAAACAAATCAATAGCCAAGGACTCCTGAAACAAAATTAAGAATTTCAGAAAACTACAAATGTTACATAATATTGGTGGTTGCCAAGTGTAAATTAAGAACAATAGATTGGCTGAATACAAATGAAGGATTACAATCCTATCACCAACATCTAGTTCATAAAACAATGTTACTAACCAACCTTTGAAAACCCGTACAACCTAAAACATCCTAAGTGCCCAAGGTTTAGACCTTTGTTTAATGGCCAAAAACGCCAAACACTTGGCTGCCTATAAGAAAACTAGTTATCAAAAAGTCAGTCGAACAAACAAGTAAGTTAAGCCAAAACACAAAATGCTAACTACAACCATAAAAATTATCAATATTACTAATATCCTTAGGGATTCTAAGTACAAACAAACGATGATAAAAGAACAAAGTTTTACAACCTCAGATTAATGGCTAAAACTCCGTCCAAATTAAACCGCTCACTCAACACCTAGTTCACAAAAGGTCAGTTAAAACAAAAAACTAAGCAATGCCTTGGCTATAACAAAATACAACCTACAACCCTAAATAAAGTGAACCATCCTACTAATAAACTTGTGGCAGCTAGTAAAACCTAAAAAAAATACTTGAGGAACAAAGTCTAGACCGCTGATTAATGGCCTACAACTCCATCCCACTAAGCTTCTTACTCAAAAACTGGTCGACTTGTCAGTCAAATTAGGATTACTAAATCACAAACTTACATTATACCCTTCCATTCATCATTTCTACATTCCCCTCTTCTTTCACACATTCACAATAATGCAATGTTTATAAATCAGTAACCCTAAACCTAATTTTATGTCAGTGTCAAAGTATGTCAGTCAAACAGAATCATCATTGTAAAAATCTGGAAACACTAGCTAACCTATTAGTCTATGAAACAACACAGGGTAGGCAATACAATATGGGGATGAGTTCGATCCAATAGAACTCACACAGCCCAAAACCTAACACCAAGTGAGTTCATGGAAAAACTTTCTAAGTACACTGCTATATGATATAGATATTTTGACAGGCCGAAAGTGAGGGTAACAGATGTATATACCTTTAACACTTCCTAGAGACTGCTAGGAGTCAGCGGACCGGAGGTGGGGAACACACCAAACACCTCCCAGAGCCCTATATAAAACACCTCTCCTAGGATACTGCCTTCAAATGGGTCAGTACCTCATACCTATATACAGTGTTATTTAAAACAGAGGGAAAGCTTTCTTAAATAAATTTTAACTGAACGGTATCACGTTCAAGTTAAATAAAAGGATGTATAACTATTACAGGTTGTAAGTATTATTATATCAAATCTAGGTATTGGTATATTAATTTAAGTAGTTATAATAAGTTGGTAATCTTAAGGGTAATATTTTATTTTAAGAGCTAGGTATTTCACCAGGTCGTACAATATCTTTTATATGGAAGATGCCTAGATCCTCCCCACTTAAGGATTTTAGGTTACATACCAGGGACCTAGCTTCCTATTAATGATCCTATAACTCAATGGGACGCCTTCTGATATTATAGTATTTAGCGTTCCTAGAGTGGGCATTTAATAAATATTTCTGAACTTTATTACAAATCAATCTTAAGTCTCTCAGTGAGTCAGTAAAGCTAAAACCAATGTCTTCTATAACATTCCTATCCTCAGGGTGGTCTGAGTCATCTAACTGATACTTCTAACAATTTCCCTGTTTACTCGAGGATTATAGAACAGATGAGGTAAATTATATTTGAGAAACAATCCCCAAAATTCTTTGGAAATGAACTGGGGTCCGTTATCTACATATAAATACTTCGGGGTTCCATGTACTAGGAATATACTTTTCTAAAGACCCTTAATTATAGTATTCGAAGTTACTTTCTTCAATGGAGACAAAGTGATATATTTATTGAAACAATCTGAGCACACAAATAAATACTGGGTCCTACAGTAAGATATTTATTACTTTTAATTTCAAGTTTAGATAAAGTGTTGGACTAGTCGAAACTTTTTTAAAGATCTTTATTCTATGTTGAAATAGTGTCAGGGATAATAATTACGTTCTTAACCTATGTATCAGTTCAAATTCAAATTGCCTTAGCGACATGTCCATCGGTTCAAGTGGCCTGTTGGATTTTTAAATTTAGAACCACTGAAGCGAGGCATGCTCAGTAATAAAATAACATTACTTGCCTTCTACATAAGCTTGTTTACAAAGAAAGAGCAAAGAAAATGCAGGTATGTTAAATAAAAATAAGTTTTCAAATCAAAGTTTAAAGTTCAAGTTCATTGTTATAAAATAAAGCTAAGTTATAAAGCAATATTAAAAGACCAAATCAAAATGTTGAGTAATGAAAGAACTACAAAATTAAATTATTAAAGTCAACTAAATTTGGAAAAGGAAAAGTTAAATTAAAATTCCTATGAATATTTAAATAGGTATATATAAGTTAGGTAGGTACCTATCTAATCAGTACACACTGTACCTACTAACAAAAAAAATAAAATTTAAAATCAAAGTTAAAGTATGTCTGTAAGTGAAGTGATATTATTTCAAAACAAAAACTATGTCTACACGCCTACTAACACGTATAAAACACAAGATTAAATTCAGACTAAGTTACGTAATAATCAGTATGTTAAGTTAGGAATTTGAAATTAAAGGTGAGTGAGGTAGGTATGAGTAGGTATGTCCTACTATAATAAAATCTCCCAGATAAAAAGTATGTTTACAAACAAAAACTAAAATTGAAAATCAAACGGCATTTAAAATTTAAAGAAGCAACGTTCAAAAGAAATTCAGTTTCAAAAAAAAAATTCAAAGTTTCAAAAAGAATTCCAAAGTTACCAAAAAAATTCGAAGTTCAAAAAAAAATTACAAGTTTAGAAAGAATCAAAGTATCAATAAAAAATCTAAGTTTAAAAATATCCATTGGTTTACTTCCATTGGTTGTCTGGAAGAAATAGCTTATTAACGATAAGACCGCCGTTTGTAAATTTATATTATTGACAACTATAAGTTTAATAAGAATTAAAAGTTTAAAGAAATTCAAAGTTCTACTCAACTAAGTTTCTAAACAAACTACTCATAAAATCAAAGTTCAAACACGACAAAGTTTAAAAAAAATCTAGATTCTAAAACAAAGTACTAAAAGAAGTCTAAGTCTACTAAAACTGAAAAGTAAATGTTTAAAAATGTTTATTGAATCAAAGTGTTTACTAAATATTATCCAATAGAATCTCCATGCCAGTCAATAATAAAATACCGTAAGGTTTGCTTCGATTTAGTGCAAATATTTTACACTAGATGGCGTTACTGGTTTTGAAATGAGCCTGAATGCCAGAAATAAATTTATAGTTTCTACAGAATTAAAAGCATTAAGTTACCTTTAAATAAGAAAGGTAAACCAGTTAAGAATAACAAGTTCCTGAATCTAAGTTAAATATTAAAAGTTAATTATATGTTTACTTGCATTTAAATAATAAAAGTTAAAAGTAAACAAGTAAAAATAAAAGATAAATGATTATTTACGTGTGAATTACTCAGGTGTTACCTTGAACAACCTTGAACATACAAGAGAAATATATAAACAAAACAACAAGAATACTACAGGTAAATAAGTTACCTATTGGCAAACGATATAATTTAATAAAAGGTCTAAACAATGAGAATGTAGTTTACATTCCAAAGCATTATGTCATAAAAAGTTTTTCGATCACCCGCGGTTCTATCTACGCGCTTGTATTTAAATTAAAAATATTATTAATGTGCCTTCACTAATTATCAGAAACAAAACCAACTGGAATTTATTGATATACCTACGTATATTAAGATTACAAAAAATATTATACACGAAAGACTCGACAAAAAAAATCAATCAAGTAATTTCATTTATGTACGTGTTAATGAGTGTAGGTATAGTGTAGTAGTAATATTCGTTCAGTTATGGTAATAAAACGAGAGCTAAATTCATGAGCTATTGAAATCCTAAGATCATAAAAACAAAAAAGATCAAAGTCCACAACAAAATAATTTCATAAAAACATAACAGTCCTACTAAATGCATACATAAAACAACTGATAAGAACAACAAAGAATCCTACTGCACAAATCCAACAAAAAATCAAGGTCAAATAAAAGTCACCAAAAATTATTAACTCACGCGTAACTGCAAGACTCGTTCGATCCTCCTGTGAATTACACACAAGAAATTCACGGCTTATATGCCGGATAAAACATACGAACAAAAAATATTAGGTTATGCAACAAGACAATATTAAATAACAACAATCTGAAAAACAAGATTATTATGCCTTGGTAAATAAATCAAAACCACAAAAACAGTGCGAGTTACGACTATAAGATATATCAGCCTAAATTAAATTCATTAAGCCGTATGCTGAAAAAAAAAACATTTTGTCAGCTAAAAAATAAACATTCATAAAAAGTATTTACGAAGGTGATATTTGTACGATCCTGTGAATAAAAATGACCTAGTCAACACAAGATAAATATCGAGTAAATTAAAATGAGGGTAGTTTCAAAACTATTTGAGTTATAGTGTAAGACAGTATCTAAAGTTAAAGTTATGTCGTTTAATCTTAAACGGACTTACTGAAATAAAATTGTTATGAGTTTACAACAATTTAACAAAATACAAAGTTATTACAATTTCACACACATAATAATTTTGTACCAAACGCTTCTCTCTAGGCTTCACGTTGGGTACGCCACTGTAGCAATTTAGGGTGTACTGACTGAAATTTCCGACTAGCAAAATTGTACACCAGCATGAGAGCCAGGGTCATGGATGGTTTCAGCCTAGAGAGGAGAAAGATCAGAAGAATTTAGAATAAGGGCGCCACTGATCTCCCTCCTACAAACGAGAAGCGGGGTTGGTACAAAATAAAAATCATTAACAAAGTTATATAGGTTATTTTATTCCTTGGTTCCACATCATTGGTTACAAAAACAACATGCATTAAATTATCAAAATAAATATATAAGCAAGTTGAGGTACTGGTGAAATTAATTTATAGTACATACAATTCCGACTTATTACTAGCCGCTTAAACAAACTAGGTTCTTATGGCGCGTGGCCTAAAATGGAACTAATTTACGACAAAGACCGTTTTATGTACTTACGGTAAATTTACATGAGATTAATATACAATAGGGTACCTAAGAATGGCTTAGGGCCCAAAATAAAAGGTACGTTACGATCGAAATTAAATTAGCAAATTAGGTTAAATAAAAAAAGTTATTTAAGTAAGTCCCGTATTATTTATCACACGGGGTGATGTCACAGGGAGCTGCTGATGGCCCTTCGACCGTGACCAGGAATCACCCACGTGGACAGAACAAAAGTTACAATAAATCTATTAAAAATCTTGCGTTATCGGCAGAGATTATATGGGGGGAGTACTATATTCCTCACACGAATACTACAACAGGAGCTCTAGGGTCCTGCGGCACGCACGTGGCTATACCACAAAATGGCGGCGACGGCGCGGCTTGTAAATCGGGAATTAAACCACGTAGAACGCAGCTGGGCAGCTACACTAGCGCCACCCGCTGGAATATGCTCGGCGGCAGCCTCGCCTGCGACGGGCGGCGGCCAAAGCTTGAAGAGGGCGGAGCCCTAACCCGGGACCCTGTGAACAATTCACAGGTCTTAGGCCCGTTCCTATCAACCTACGGGAACATGGCGTTCCAGAGTAGAACAATCCTACCCACTCAAATAAAAAATAAACTCACCACTTAAAAGTGGGTATGCAGACACGTGTTCGCTCCGGCGGACGCGCGGGATGACCGGCACACGCAGCTCGGGTGTCGAAACAGTGCTATAGGAAAAGAACAAGATTAACATCAAGAAACCTCTAGAGATACCGACGTGGGAGGTCGGTCGGTGATGAAAAATTAACCGAGGTTACTCACCGGTGATTAAACAAAACACTGATTTTACTATATTTCTATTAAAACTTTTACTGGAGGCTGGGGAACTTGTCCCTATAAAAGAATAAAACACTCATGGGCGAGGGACGCCTCGGCAGAGCCTTGGCCTTCCCCCGCCCTAACCGTGACTTCACACTTGTGCTCTCGATGCAAAAAGAACGAACAATGGGCGTGTTTTGCCTTATAAAGGATTTCATGGCGTCGTATGGCCTGGAGGGGAAAAAACATGGACGGCTGGGCTACCAGCGCATAAATCCCAAATACTACTCAACAGACTTGACACGACTACCCTTTTCATCAAAAGATTAATCCGACCCGATAAGTGAAATATATCGAATCGGCCTTACATATGATCAAAGGCGATTCCCTCACTATAAACCCTACCTGTAGTTGGTAGTGCCTACTATTTAATTGTTATTTATTGGAGAGGAAACCGATATAAATTAGTATTTAACTATTTTTAACAATTTTATTATTTTAGAATTTATTATCATTTATTTGTCTTGGGAGATAAAAATTTCCTACCATTGAGTGGATTTTTATCTCCCTGGCAACTATTTATTTTTATTTGGCACATGATTTGCGCTTGTGACATTCATTAAAAAAACTAAATGTCGAACTGACAGCTGATATTTTGACAGCTGACAATCAAACTTATTCATCCACCCACCTTTTTATAGAAAAAATCAAGATATTTTTATTTGTTTGTTTAAATTACGGAGGGTGAATGAAAAACTTAATTATTTACTTTAAAACATTGAAAATCTACAGTGAAGATATGCTAATATGATGTGGTATGTGTGTGAAGGTAAAATTAACATTATTTTTCTAGGACCTAGTAGCTTATTTTGCTACAGTACAATTTTTGGTGAGTAGATTTTTTTTTATTTTAAACTAGTTTAAAATAAAAAAAAATCGTAAAGTAAAAACTACGTCTTACTAAATGAAAACTATTTTCCCTATACCAACTACTAAGGGTCCAATACCTAATACAACACTACTGAATGATAGATTTTATCAACCTAAAACAAATCAATAGCCAAGGACTCCTGAAACAAAATTAAGAATTTCAGAAAACTACAAATGTTACATAATATTGGTGGTTGCCAAGTGTAAATTAAGAACAATAGATTGGCTGAATACAAATGAAGGATTACAATCCTATCACCAACATCTAGTTCATAAAACAATGTTACTAACCAACCTTTGAAAACCCGTACAACCTAAAACATCCTAAGTGCCCAAGGTTTAGACCTTTGTTTAATGGCCAAAAACGCCAAACACTTGGCTGCCTATAAGAAAACTAGTTATCAAAAAGTCAGTCGAACAAACAAGTAAGTTAAGCCAAAACACAAAATGCTAACTACAACCATAAAAATTATCAATATTACTAATATCCTTAGGGATTCTAAGTACAAACAAACGATGATAAAAGAACAAAGTTTTACAACCTCAGATTAATGGCTAAAACTCCGTCCAAATTAAACCGCTCACTCAACACCTAGTTCACAAAAGGTCAGTTAAAACAAAAAACTAAGCAATGCCTTGGCTATAACAAAATACAACCTACAACCCTAAATAAAGTGAACCATCCTACTAATAAACTTGTGGCAGCTAGTAAAACCTAAAAAAAATACTTGAGGAACAAAGTCTAGACCGCTGATTAATGGCCTACAACTCCATCCCACTAAGCTTCTTACTCAAAAACTGGTCGACTTGTCAGTCAAATTAGGATTACTAAATCACAAACTTACATTATACCCTTCCATTCATCATTTCTACATTCCCCTCTTCTTTCACACATTCACAATAATGCAATGTTTATAAATCAGTAACCCTAAACCTAATTTTATGTCAGTGTCAAAGTATGTCAGTCAAACAGAATCATCATTGTAAAAATCTGGAAACACTAGCTAACCTATTAGTCTATGAAACAACACAGGGTAGGCAATACAATATGGGGATGAGTTCGATCCAATAGAACTCACACAGCCCAAAACCTAACACCAAGTGAGTTCATGGAAAAACTTTCTAAGTACACTGCTATATGATATAGATATTTTGACAGGCCGAAAGTGAGGGTAACAGATGTATATACCTTTAACACTTCCTAGAGACTGCTAGGAGTCAGCGGACCGGAGGTGGGGAACACACCAAACACCTCCCAGAGCCCTATATAAAACACCTCTCCTAGGATACTGCCTTCAAATGGGTCAGTACCTCATACCTATATACAGTGTTATTTAAAACAGAGGGAAAGCTTTCTTAAATAAATTTTAACTGAACGGTATCACGTTCAAGTTAAATAAAAGGATGTATAACTATTACAGGTTGTAAGTATTATTATATCAAATCTAGGTATTGGTATATTAATTTAAGTAGTTATAATAAGTTGGTAATCTTAAGGGTAATATTTTATTTTAAGAGCTAGGTATTTCACCAGGTCGTACAATATCTTTTATATGGAAGATGCCTAGATCCTCCCCACTTAAGGATTTTAGGTTACATACCAGGGACCTAGCTTCCTATTAATGATCCTATAACTCAATGGGACGCCTTCTGATATTATAGTATTTAGCGTTCCTAGAGTGGGCATTTAATAAATATTTCTGAACTTTATTACAAATCAATCTTAAGTCTCTCAGTGAGTCAGTAAAGCTAAAACCAATGTCTTCTATAACATTCCTATCCTCAGGGTGGTCTGAGTCATCTAACTGATACTTCTAACAATTTCCCTGTTTACTCGAGGATTATAGAACAGATGAGGTAAATTATATTTGAGAAACAATCCCCAAAATTCTTTGGAAATGAACTGGGGTCCGTTATCTACATATAAATACTTCGGGGTTCCATGTACTAGGAATATACTTTTCTAAAGACCCTTAATTATAGTATTCGAAGTTACTTTCTTCAATGGAGACAAAGTGATATATTTATTGAAACAATCTGAGCACACAAATAAATACTGGGTCCTACAGTAAGATATTTATTACTTTTAATTTCAAGTTTAGATAAAGTGTTGGACTAGTCGAAACTTTTTTAAAGATCTTTATTCTATGTTGAAATAGTGTCAGGGATAATAATTACGTTCTTAACCTATGTATCAGTTCAAATTCAAATTGCCTTAGCGACATGTCCATCGGTTCAAGTGGCCTGTTGGATTTTTAAATTTAGAACCACTGAAGCGAGGCATGCTCAGTAATAAAATAACATTACTTGCCTTCTACATAAGCTTGTTTACAAAGAAAGAGCAAAGAAAATGCAGGTATGTTAAATAAAAATAAGTTTTCAAATCAAAGTTTAAAGTTCAAGTTCATTGTTATAAAATAAAGCTAAGTTATAAAGCAATATTAAAAGACCAAATCAAAATGTTGAGTAATGAAAGAACTACAAAATTAAATTATTAAAGTCAACTAAATTTGGAAAAGGAAAAGTTAAATTAAAATTCCTATGAATATTTAAATAGGTATATATAAGTTAGGTAGGTACCTATCTAATCAGTACACACTGTACCTACTAACAAAAAAAATAAAATTTAAAATCAAAGTTAAAGTATGTCTGTAAGTGAAGTGATATTATTTCAAAACAAAAACTATGTCTACACGCCTACTAACACGTATAAAACACAAGATTAAATTCAGACTAAGTTACGTAATAATCAGTATGTTAAGTTAGGAATTTGAAATTAAAGGTGAGTGAGGTAGGTATGAGTAGGTATGTCCTACTATAATAAAATCTCCCAGATAAAAAGTATGTTTACAAACAAAAACTAAAATTGAAAATCAAACGGCATTTAAAATTTAAAGAAGCAACGTTCAAAAGAAATTCAGTTTCAAAAAAAAAATTCAAAGTTTCAAAAAGAATTCCAAAGTTACCAAAAAAATTCGAAGTTCAAAAAAAAATTACAAGTTTAGAAAGAATCAAAGTATCAATAAAAAATCTAAGTTTAAAAATATCCATTGGTTTACTTCCATTGGTTGTCTGGAAGAAATAGCTTATTAACGATAAGACCGCCGTTTGTAAATTTATATTATTGACAACTATAAGTTTAATAAGAATTAAAAGTTTAAAGAAATTCAAAGTTCTACTCAACTAAGTTTCTAAACAAACTACTCATAAAATCAAAGTTCAAACACGACAAAGTTTAAAAAAAATCTAGATTCTAAAACAAAGTACTAAAAGAAGTCTAAGTCTACTAAAACTGAAAAGTAAATGTTTAAAAATGTTTATTGAATCAAAGTGTTTACTAAATATTATCCAATAGAATCTCCATGCCAGTCAATAATAAAATACCGTAAGGTTTGCTTCGATTTAGTGCAAATATTTTACACTAGATGGCGTTACTGGTTTTGAAATGAGCCTGAATGCCAGAAATAAATTTATAGTTTCTACAGAATTAAAAGCATTAAGTTACCTTTAAATAAGAAAGGTAAACCAGTTAAGAATAACAAGTTCCTGAATCTAAGTTAAATATTAAAAGTTAATTATATGTTTACTTGCATTTAAATAATAAAAGTTAAAAGTAAACAAGTAAAAATAAAAGATAAATGATTATTTACGTGTGAATTACTCAGGTGTTACCTTGAACAACCTTGAACATACAAGAGAAATATATAAACAAAACAACAAGAATACTACAGGTAAATAAGTTACCTATTGGCAAACGATATAATTTAATAAAAGGTCTAAACAATGAGAATGTAGTTTACATTCCAAAGCATTATGTCATAAAAAGTTTTTCGATCACCCGCGGTTCTATCTACGCGCTTGTATTTAAATTAAAAATATTATTAATGTGCCTTCACTAATTATCAGAAACAAAACCAACTGGAATTTATTGATATACCTACGTATATTAAGATTACAAAAAATATTATACACGAAAGACTCGACAAAAAAAATCAATCAAGTAATTTCATTTATGTACGTGTTAATGAGTGTAGGTATAGTGTAGTAGTAATATTCGTTCAGTTATGGTAATAAAACGAGAGCTAAATTCATGAGCTATTGAAATCCTAAGATCATAAAAACAAAAAAGATCAAAGTCCACAACAAAATAATTTCATAAAAACATAACAGTCCTACTAAATGCATACATAAAACAACTGATAAGAACAACAAAGAATCCTACTGCACAAATCCAACAAAAAATCAAGGTCAAATAAAAGTCACCAAAAATTATTAACTCACGCGTAACTGCAAGACTCGTTCGATCCTCCTGTGAATTACACACAAGAAATTCACGGCTTATATGCCGGATAAAACATACGAACAAAAAATATTAGGTTATGCAACAAGACAATATTAAATAACAACAATCTGAAAAACAAGATTATTATGCCTTGGTAAATAAATCAAAACCACAAAAACAGTGCGAGTTACGACTATAAGATATATCAGCCTAAATTAAATTCATTAAGCCGTATGCTGAAAAAAAAAACATTTTGTCAGCTAAAAAATAAACATTCATAAAAAGTATTTACGAAGGTGATATTTGTACGATCCTGTGAATAAAAATGACCTAGTCAACACAAGATAAATATCGAGTAAATTAAAATGAGGGTAGTTTCAAAACTATTTGAGTTATAGTGTAAGACAGTATCTAAAGTTAAAGTTATGTCGTTTAATCTTAAACGGACTTACTGAAATAAAATTGTTATGAGTTTACAACAATTTAACAAAATACAAAGTTATTACAATTTCACACACATAATAATTTTGTACCAAACGCTTCTCTCTAGGCTTCACGTTGGGTACGCCACTGTAGCAATTTAGGGTGTACTGACTGAAATTTCCGACTAGCAAAATTGTACACCAGCATGAGAGCCAGGGTCATGGATGGTTTCAGCCTAGAGAGGAGAAAGATCAGAAGAATTTAGAATAAGGGCGCCACTGATCTCCCTCCTACAAACGAGAAGCGGGGTTGGTACAAAATAAAAATCATTAACAAAGTTATATAGGTTATTTTATTCCTTGGTTCCACATCATTGGTTACAAAAACAACATGCATTAAATTATCAAAATAAATATATAAGCAAGTTGAGGTACTGGTGAAATTAATTTATAGTACATACAATTCCGACTTATTACTAGCCGCTTAAACAAACTAGGTTCTTATGGCGCGTGGCCTAAAATGGAACTAATTTACGACAAAGACCGTTTTATGTACTTACGGTAAATTTACATGAGATTAATATACAATAGGGTACCTAAGAATGGCTTAGGGCCCAAAATAAAAGGTACGTTACGATCGAAATTAAATTAGCAAATTAGGTTAAATAAAAAAAGTTATTTAAGTAAGTCCCGTATTATTTATCACACGGGGTGATGTCACAGGGAGCTGCTGATGGCCCTTCGACCGTGACCAGGAATCACCCACGTGGACAGAACAAAAGTTACAATAAATCTATTAAAAATCTTGCGTTATCGGCAGAGATTATATGGGGGGAGTACTATATTCCTCACACGAATACTACAACAGGAGCTCTAGGGTCCTGCGGCACGCACGTGGCTATACCACAAAATGGCGGCGACGGCGCGGCTTGTAAATCGGGAATTAAACCACGTAGAACGCAGCTGGGCAGCTACACTAGCGCCACCCGCTGGAATATGCTCGGCGGCAGCCTCGCCTGCGACGGGCGGCGGCCAAAGCTTGAAGAGGGCGGAGCCCTAACCCGGGACCCTGTGAACAATTCACAGGTCTTAGGCCCGTTCCTATCAACCTACGGGAACATGGCGTTCCAGAGTAGAACAATCCTACCCACTCAAATAAAAAATAAACTCACCACTTAAAAGTGGGTATGCAGACACGTGTTCGCTCCGGCGGACGCGCGGGATGACCGGCACACGCAGCTCGGGTGTCGAAACAGTGCTATAGGAAAAGAACAAGATTAACATCAAGAAACCTCTAGAGATACCGACGTGGGAGGTCGGTCGGTGATGAAAAATTAACCGAGGTTACTCACCGGTGATTAAACAAAACACTGATTTTACTATATTTCTATTAAAACTTTTACTGGAGGCTGGGGAACTTGTCCCTATAAAAGAATAAAACACTCATGGGCGAGGGACGCCTCGGCAGAGCCTTGGCCTTCCCCCGCCCTAACCGTGACTTCACACTTGTGCTCTCGATGCAAAAAGAACGAACAATGGGCGTGTTTTGCCTTATAAAGGATTTCATGGCGTCGTATGGCCTGGAGGGGAAAAAACATGGACGGCTGGGCTACCAGCGCATAAATCCCAAATACTACTCAACAGACTTGACACGACTACCCTTTTCATCAAAAGATTAATCCGACCCGATAAGTGAAATATATCGAATCGGCCTTACATATGATCAAAGGCGATTCCCTCACTATAAACCCTACCTGTAGTTGGTAGTGCCTACTATTTAATTGTTATTTATTGGAGAGGAAACCGATATAAATTAGTATTTAACTATTTTTAACAATTTTATTATTTTAGAATTTATTATCATTTATTTGTCTTGGGAGATAAAAATTTCCTACCATTGAGTGGATTTTTATCTCCCTGGCAACTATTTATTTTTATTTGGCACATGATTTGCGCTTGTGACATTCATTAAAAAAACTAAATGTCGAACTGACAGCTGATATTTTGACAGCTGACAATCAAACTTATTCATCCACCCACCTTTTTATAGAAAAAATCAAGATATTTTTATTTGTTTGTTTAAATTACGGAGGGTGAATGAAAAACTTAATTATTTACTTTAAAACATTGAAAATCTACAGTGAAGATATGCTAATATGATGTGGTATGTGTGTGAAGGTAAAATTAACATTATTTTTCTAGGACCTAGTAGCTTATTTTGCTACAAGATGGTAACAATAATAAAAGCTTGTTTTAATAAATAATAGCTAGAAATAGCTGGAACAACATTATATAGGCTACAGTTCCTTCAACGGGTGAAACCGTTGGACGTTGCTTTTTTTTTTTATGTGGTGAAGTAGAAGACGAGCAAGACGCTCTCCTGATGTAAAGAGATAACGGCTGCCCATAATCAGTACAGTGCTCCTTAGGATTTCACAATTATGTGAAATTCTAGGAGCACTGCACCAACGCTTCTTACTCAAGAGTCATAAGATGTTAAGACTCTTTAGCCCAGTAATTTCACTAGCTACAGTGCTCTCCTACCGGAGCACAGTAATGTTTGCACATCACTGCTCAGGCGGTAGAATAACTGGCACTGTTGGGGTACCCCCCTAGACGACCTCCTGCAAAGGAAGTCTACCCCCGGTACTTGTAGTTAATAAAGGTTTTTACTTTTAACTGGAAAAGTTTCCCAAAAGAAATCAAATGAAACTCGCTCAAGTGTAAAAAGGCTTCGCAAAAGTTATAATGAAGTTATAAAACAGAATGTCTAGGGGAAATGAAATGTCAAGACCCTGGACTGAATAGGGTATGATGAAACTAGATTGTTTGGTAGGCCGATTTCAATATTGTTAGGACAGAGGATCTCTCGTAATACACTCATATGATACGCTAGATGTTGCTAATTCACATTTTTCGTTGTGCTAAATGAGTTTTTTTACAACCTTTTACTTACATTCACCTGTCTGTTGTCGGTCTGTCTGTTTGTAATCAAATCGTGCAAGTTAAATTTAGCCCACTTCCCGGTTTCCGATTAGGTAGAAATTTTGCATGTATAAATCGGATGACAATGCAATATTATTATGACATGGAGCTGATCTGATGATGAAGCTGGAAGGTGGCCATAGGAACTCCGTAATTAAACGACGCAAACCCATCGAGTTTGGGCTCATTTGATTCGTCTTGACGAGTACTTTGGTGCTAGATGGTAATAATAATAGCTTGTTATTAAAAAGTTTTTTTTAATTTTCACTTGTTATTTATTGTTGTAAAATCGTTGTAGACAGTTTTAAGTTGTATGTTGCGATTAGCTAAACAGTTTTTGCCCAATGTTACCAATGTCAAAACCGTGCTCTTCAATTTCTCCATCATTTTAACAATTCAATTTACTCCCTATTTCAAAACTATAAGATCCACAATGGTTTGTGCAATTTTACTCATAAATAAACATTTTAATGCTAATTCTCAAGTTAATTCGCGTGTTATTGCAAAATTATGTTAAACCTAACGAATTTGATTTCATTGTATCGGTGTCGAGTTCAAGAATGCATTATAAATGTTTGCATTCAACTTTCTCGGAAACGAACAAATTTTTAACTTGACACTGGCAAATTGATAAACAGTGTGGCGCTGTATTAAATAAATATAAAACCGGACAAAGGCAAGTCGAACTTGCTCACTGAGGATGTCATACGTATGTATTTTATTGCAAACTTTGCAAAAAAATAAATAGGCCAAGCGCGAGTCGGGCCACGCACAATGTAGGGTTCCGTAGTTCTAGTAGATTGAATACACTGCACAACAGCATTTTGGATGATTTTTGACGACGATTTCAAATTTGTGACTGAAATTTCTGTACCAGCTCTAGTTAAAAAGATATGACACATATTATGTTGTTTTCGTAATAAAACGCAATAAATGTAGAGATCATCATCATCATCATCTCAGCCGTAAGACGTCCACTGCTGAACATAGGCCTCCCCTTTGGACTTCCATATGTACCGGTTGGAAGCGACCTGCATCCAGCGTCTTCCGGCGACCTTTATAAGGTCGTCTGTCCACCTTGTGGGTGGTCAATGTAGAGATGATCCTAATTAATTTAAGTTTAAGTTGAAAAACTCTTTATGTTATTTGATTTTCTTGCTGAAACTGAAGGCAGAGCTATTCTAAATGCTATTCTTATTCTAAGGGCTATTCTAAATGCTCTAACAATATTCAGCCATCATATGTGCGTTCCAGAAGCCTTGATAGCGTTACTTCATCGAACAAAAGTTCGGGTGGAATTGCTTGCCCAATTCTTCACTTAGTACCCCAAGATTGTCATGAATATAGTCTAGGTGGTCGTGGAGAGAGTGTAACTTGATGGTTATGTCACATTCGAGCCTTTGAAAGTGACGCATTAGTTTTTGGACGTGTTGAGAAAAGTCCAAATAATTCTTACTTTACAAAAAAAAAATATAACCACCATTGGCCTAAAACAAAGTAAACCATTTTTAAATGAACACATTATGAGCCAGTTATGTTCCGCATACTTAATTTTTAATAAAATCAAAACAATAGTTTTATGTTTACACTAAGCAAAAATAAGTCATCGTGATGGTTCCCGAGTCCTTTCCACATTATAGCGATTTCGTACCAAAATCTATTTATTTTCTAATTTGTCCACAAACGTAGATACTCAACACACGTTTTGCATAACTTTTGGGGAATCCAAGGCTTGTCGTTAATTTCCAGGGAGTATCCAAAGTAATTTTTGTAAGCCTAAATTATGAACGTTGTCACATTCAAACGGAATTCTTTGAGCATAATATTCTCCGCAAATTAAAAAAAATATATCCGGATCATTCACACAAGTAGCCTTGACCATGCTATATCAAATTATAATAAAAAAACTTAAGTTAGAAATTATGAGCTAAGTAACACTGTAATATGGTGATTTATTTGTGATAGCTATAACTCGTAAACAATACAACCATGAAAAATTCGCTTGCGCGATCTAATTTTGCTACTAGCGCCATCTAGTTATGCATTAATAAACTATAGGCTAGGTTAGCTTTAGGTATTCTTATTTTGCTGATTTTACCGAAACTAATAATTTTATCTTAACCGCTATAGTTTTCCTGGAAAGTTCATGGTTGAAAGCATACCTCTGATTTTTTTCAGAATTTTAAAGCTAGTAGTTCAGATTTTAGAGGGGGGGGGACGCTCAATTTTTTTTTTAAAACTTGAATATCTTTCAAACAGAACATGAAATCGAAAAAGTTTCTTAGCAAACCGTCCTTCATTTTAAAATACCTATTCAACGATACCCCACACGATGGTATCAGCCAGAAAAAAAAAATCATCCCCATCTTACGTGTACGAGAGGTAGCCTAAATTAATTAATTAAAAATTATTTTTTGTCACCGTTCTCTTACCCTTATTATTACTTACCTGTATACAAAATTACACTTTTCTAGGACTTATTGTTTCTCCGCAATGCCGCGGACAGACAGACGGACGGACGGACGGACGGACAAAGCGAAACTATAAGGGTTCCTTGTTGACTACGGAACCCTAAAAACAGCGAAAAGTTGGGAGAAAAATTACCCATCCAAATACGTTGCATTGCTTAACTTCGATGTTTGTTTGAAACAAAGACATTTTTATCATGATTTTTTAATTTTATGGGACATTGAATGAATGAATAATAACTCTATATTGTACACAAAAGTAGAAAAGCTTAAATACTATGCCAAAGTTTTAATATTATAATCTAAGTCTCTAATTTTTCCGCTACCCGGAGCGGTGCGAATATCGCCCAAGCGAGCGAAACCACCGTATTATCTCTAGCGTGAAATAAAATATGAGGGACAATGCATTCTCCGCTCCGAGGCCGGCACATTCACTTTCAAGATCCAGCGTTACTGCGTGTCATATTATAACCGCTGAGATTGAAACCGAATGTTTACACATTTTATAGTTATCAGCACGAATATCCTACTAATTATATTTAAGCCGCGAGCATAAGCTAGTGCTCGCGGCTTTGCTCGCATGGCGAAATCCTTTCTTAGTGGAGGTCTAAGTCATAAAACCTATCTGTTCTAAATTTCAACCCAATCGGTCCAGCTGTTTAAACTGTCCGTTGATAGATCAGTCAGTCAGTCAGTCACTCTTTCCTTTTATATATTTAGAAGATTGCTTCTAATGATGAACCGAAAAAGTTTGTATGGATTTATGTTACCCTTTCACGCCTAAAGTCTACACGGCCAGGCTGTAACTACCGATTGGGCTAAAATTTAATATGAAGCTAAGACCTTTATTTGCACTCGGAAAAATTAGTCACCCATCATCGGTGGTATACCCCACCGAGAATGTCTGCCCACAAAAAACCTCGGGGTGATCCGGGGCTGCGCCATAATTTCAGAACTGCTGGCACGCCGAAGCATTCATCCGCGGTATCTCAACCAACTACCAACTTAACTTTTAAATAAACATAACTATGACTATAATTATTGAACTACAGACGTATAGATTCACAGTTAGAGCGTGCATAGTAGTTACTAGGTACAATAGGTGGGAATGTACTGTAAGGTAATTGTACCTCACGGTGCATGGTTGCCGTGCTTTGAATCTTGATCGAGCTGTGATTACCTGATTTTACTGCAACTTTATTACTTAAGGCTATCGTCAGCTGCAACGGGCCATCTTTTACCCAGAAAAATGCGTTACTCATCATCACCCCACGCCGAGGGGCGCGGGGCAGTATGTAGGAAAATGCAAAAGTCCGTCACATAACACCGCGTCGAGCGGTATGTGGGACCCCCGAATATGAGCGCGGCGGGGATACCCACTAAAAACCTGTTAGTGTTCCTGCGGGACGCCATAATACCGGGGCTCAAACACAAAATCAATTTGTCAAAATTGGCTACAATGGAGCACCTTTGCAAATCAATCTTTAGCTCTATTATAAGACTCTACCGCTCGTTAGAAAAACATCTCTATAGGAGGAGGTTATGCGATTATCTATATACATTTTCTATATAAAAGCTGAATTATCGTATGTAAGAAAGGGTGTCATTGAGTTTTTTTTTATAATTCGTCATGGGTTAGGCTTTTGGCCAAGATCTTGCGGGCCGTAGATGGTAGCAGACTAAACCTAGAAGACGGGATAAATCCCTCCCTATTTTCAACGTTTTTACCAATGTCGTAACTAGCAAAGCCGCGTCTCTAGCGCGTTTTTTGGTTCAAACATTCAACATAAACATGACAACATTAAAAAAAATCTCGGCGATTTTGATGAATATTCAACGACAACATAGAAAGATAAAAAATAAAAAAATATTGATATTATGTTTTGTTGTACGTGCTTTCCATCGGGTATGGAAAGCAAAAACATTTTTACACTAAACGATTCGTGAGTATTTAGATTCATCTTTGTAAACAAACGGCATAAACTTACTTACGTATATTTACAAAGATGAAGCAAAAACATTGTTGGAGTAAACAAAACTTTTTGTTTGACAATGTTTGGTGGAAGATGTTGTGATGTTTTTGTTGAATGTTTGAACTAAAATACGAGCTAAAGACGCGGGTTAAGCTGTAGATAATGTATCACTGGCACAATTAGAAAGCAGAAAGCAGGAATAGAGCATGCAATTATGCAAGCCTGACAATGTGACTCGGATTCCTTCACGTCGCATATAATTGGAGAAATTAGTTTATTGGTCAATGTTGGACGTTATTTTTGTTATAATTCTCTAACGAAACGTGTTGTGTGGTCATTTGATTTTTTTATTGTAGTTATAATATTTTACATGCACTTTTTATTTTTAATATCAGCTATTTATTTGTATATTTTATTGTTCAGCACAACCCTACGATTAACTTTTCTACCAGTTGACCTTTAACTGGAGAGGATCTACGAGAAATTGGGCATTGAAACTATTAGTTACTATTAAGCGACAAAAAGAAAATGTTCTTAGAGTCATATAGAGCCACAGTTAAAAGACGTTTCTTAAATATTGTGGTGTAACTTACTGATTGAGGACCTGCGACAAAGTTGAAAATGGCTTTATAATATAACCCCAAATTTAGGCACGAACGGTTTAGCCAATTAGGCATGAAAAGATGAAAAGACAAACAACCAAACATACCTACTTTACATATTTTAAGTAGCATTATACAGCCATATTATAATATTTAATGCGTCATACATTATAATGTTTATTGTGTAAGTTTAATGACATTAAACAATAAAAAACTTAGTTTTCAACACCTTTTCCCACACCACATAATTTTTAGACTATAACGGGCATACATTTAGATATTTAAATGACAAGAAAACACAAAATAAATAGGGACAGAAGTCTGGATTCATTAAAAGAATTTCTGGAGTGTTTCAGCGTAACACTGAAAGTCTCTCTCGTTTGTTTCCTATAATATATACCTAATACTAGCTGTACTGTAGCCTGTGTGTATTCCAGGGTCTAAGCTATCTCTATACCAAACTTCAGTTCTATCGGTCCACCAGTTTAGGCGTAAAAGGGTATCAAACTTGTATCCAGACATCTAGACATTCTTACAAACTTTCGCGTTTATAATATTAGTAAGATTATATTTCATGTTCGCCTATAATATATCCCATATATTAGGCGACAGAAGCCCTAGCGTCTGACAACGTCAACGGCTGATTCCTACGAGACATGCAACATGATAGGTCATCAACCTTGGTGACCTGAAACTGCAACATAAAAGGTTGCCCACACAACCTATAACAATTATAATTATTAGAATGACTTTGATAGTGTAATCAGTGACCTGGTTAACCTCAATTTCCATTTTACGAATATGAACGCACATAGACGCGCAAACTTTCAGGTAAACTCACTGCAATTTAAAGCACTTAACGCGCAGTGGCGATTGCACGATTCAGAAAGTACGAGTACTTGATATAATATAAATGTAATAAAATGAATGTATTCATAGGCGTACCCAGGGGGGGGCAGGGGGGGGCAGCTGCCCCCCCCTGGAAATCGATTTTCTTGAATTATATATGGAGAACAAAAAAAATTTCTTGGCGCTCGCAATAAGCCGATCGCACACTCTTCATAATCAAGATTTTGAAATGTTCTAGGCTCTTTGCAAAATACTCGTTGTTTTATTAGTAAGCACGGTCAAGTTTTTTGCAGCTCGGAACAAAGAAGCTCACTTTTCGTAGTCAGAAAATTAAAAGTACTAGGCGCTCGCAGCAAGCTGAACGCGCTTTTACAAGTGATATTTAAATTTCTAACTGCGCAGAGAAAGATTACCGCACTTTTTTCGTTGTCCAAAATATAAAATTTTCTCAGCGCTCGCAGCAAGCTGCTCGCGCTCTTTTAAATAAGAATATTTTAGTTTTCCTACCGCTCAGAGAAAGATAACCACACTCTTTTCGTTATCAGAAATATAAAATTTTCTTGGCGCGCGCAGCAAGCTGCTCCCGTTATTTTAAGGCAGATTTTTTTTACTATTTTTCGAAGCAAGGCTCTGTTTTCGTTGTCAAATATAAAATTTTCTCGGCGCTCGCAGCAGGCTGCTCGCGCTATTTTAAGGAAGAATATTTTAAATTTCCTACCGCTCGGAGCAAGTTAATCGCACTTTTTTCTTTGTCAATAATATAAAATTTTCTCGGCGCTCGCAGCAAGCTCCTCACGCTATTTAAGGCAGATTTTTTTATTTTACTACCGCTCGAAGCAAGTTAACTGCACTCTTTTCGTAGTCAAAAATATAATTTTTTTCTTGGCGCTCGCAGCACGCTATTTTAAGGAAGAATATTTTAACTTTCCTACCGCTCGGAGCAAGTCGCGTTATTATTATTAGGAAGTATATTTCTGTGTGAGCTGAAAGCAAAGCATGGCGCACCTTTTAAATGGCTCATTCTCATTTTAGCTCAAATTTGATGGTCACACGGTTATATTTCCTAAACGGTTAAAGACAGAGATATGAATTGTGGATAGGTGGATAAAACATATATTAAGCTACAAAATAAATGAAGATTGTCATAATAGACGCAAAAAATAATACTAAAATTTTACATGAAAGGTCAAAATCGGGGCCATTTTTCGTATTCTCATGGTGTCACACTTTGCGTTTCAGTTAAACATTTGGGCACTACTTTAACAAATTTTCATGTATCTGTTTGTAAAATATACCAAAATTATCGCAAATAAATATACTTTAAGGTCTACAGGCTAAAAAAAAGTTTTCAGTATTATTTTGAATTTAAAATAATATAATGCGGCGGTCACACGATTTTAGGTGCTTTAGATTTGCGTAGTTTAACGGCTGCTGTGAAACATAAGATCAACAATCCAATGCAGAGTTCGATTCATTTCAATGATGGCCATGTTCTGCAATCGTAGAAGTAGGATTTAGGACTTATCGAGCCGTGGAAAAAAATATATTTGCTAAGTTTCAATTTATTCATGGGTGTACCAATCACTTGCATAGCAACATTTTTATGCATTGTATTTTAGTTATTTAATTAAAAGCTAGCTTTTCTAAACGCCAAAATGTGCGAAATAAAGATGTAGTATTTAATTTTATACATTATACCTAAACTTTCCAGAATTTCACCAAAAAGGGATATTTTCGTCACCAGCGTGGCATCACCTTCATAGCGTTTTTTACCATGAAGGTGATTTTTGAGCCACGAAAGTGATTTTTATGTATTGTTTTCTTTTGAAAGGGCCTTTTAACCTACTTAAAAGTACTGTATCTGTTATGTTAGGGTTTTAATACATACAAACTAAATTTCTGACTAATAAAAAAGTAAAGTGAATGGTAAAGTAATATCTCAAATTACGCATATTTTCTTTTGTAGTGAGGTTTGTTTTTACGTTAAATGTCGTTTTATTGTACATATTTGGTAGATTTATCCTATAAAAAGGGTTTTACTTGAAAAAGTTGTAAAAAAATAATGACTGAATCACTTTCGTGGCGTCGAAAATTTCAAAACAGTTTTTCTTCGAAATGAAACGTACGATTTAAATCATTTATATAAAAGTTTACTCGTGTTATCCAGCTCTATACAATATTATACATAAACATTACAAATAAGCAATAAATAAGAATTGCCATGAAGGTGACGATGAGAATCGATTCCATGAGAATGAGCCAAATAGGGTACCTTTGCTCGGTCAGTAAAAAAAGTTCAGTCAAAAAAATTTGAAACCGTCCTTGCTTGCCCCCCCCCTGGACCAGAAGCTAGGTACGCCCATGAATGTATTGTTACATTTATTGTTTAGTGTCGCAAACTACGCTGCAAGTATGATTGCAGGTACCTGCTGGTACCTAGTTATTTAATCGACCAAGGATAACGGACAATAAAAGTTTTTGAAATAAAGCGCAAAACTAATAATATAATACATTAATGTGGGTATAATGTACAATTGTATGTTTACTTATGTGTGTATATTACAAAAGTTTATATTTATTACATCTACTAGTATAAGAACTTACTTGCTCGTGCTGTGCCCAGAATGTCCCCAGGCTCGGTACTTTAAGGGCCAGAGGGGGCTAAAAATTCATAGGGCCAAATGTCATAACGCAAACCAAATTACACTTTCGGTCCCTGTACAAAATTGCACTGATCCTGGCTTGCCGAGCTCACAAGGTACTCCCCAACCGTTTTGGGGAGTAATAAGCTCCTTCAAAAATAACACACCAATTTTGAAACGCATCCCGCGTGGTGCTCGCCCCACAGTGGCCCAAACACTATCTTTGGCTATCAGACACGTTGTGTCTCAAAACTCAGTTCAAGCCTGGGAACATTTACTACTGTTTCCTTACCGCGTTCTTTATGTACCTTTTGACCCCAACAACAAAAACTCGCTCACCTCTAGGGTGAAACAAAATTTTGTATTGTATAGAGATATGACCCACATCCAAAACCACAATATTGTTGCGCCTATCTTTAGACGAAACAATAAACAAAATTCCAATCAAATTTCCAACAATTCGGCTTCTTTAAAACTGGTTGAGAACAAAATTAGTGACGGAGACATAAGTGGCGCAGCACGAGTTTTATTTTCTAGCGACTTAGTAGCTCCAAACAGCCCTGAAACAGTACAGTCCCTGATAGAAAAGCATCCACTGGCAGCGGTCGACCTTACCATGCCCGATCCACCACAACCCGGTGACGTCACTGTTCAAGCGACCGTCAGCGAGGTTTCTAAAGCCGTTATGTCCTTTCAAAATGGTTCCGCCGGTGGCCTTGATGGCCTTACACCTCAACACTTAAAAGATCTTTTATGCGCTATTTCGGGCGAGGTTGGCGCAACCTTCTTGAAGGATTTAACTGATTTAGTTAACCTGATGTTGGCTGGTCGAGTTAACAGTGAAATCACTGACATTTTATACGGCGCCAACTTGTGCGCACTTGCAAAAAAAGATGGTGGCATTAGGCCAATTGCGGTCGGTATGACTTACCGTCGCCTGGCGGCCAAGGTTTGTTGCAAGAAAAAAGTCGCTCCTTTGAGCGATCTTTTTCAACCAACACAGCTTGGTTTCGGCTCGCCAGGTGGCTGTGAGGCAGCTGTTCATTCTCTTCGCACTTTTCTCGATCAAAATTGTGGTGAGGTTCTGCTAAAGATGGATGTAAAGAACGCCTTTAATTCGGTGGACAGAGGGACCCTGTTGACGCAAGTGAAAGATAAAGTCCCGGATATCTACAATTTTCTTTGGCAATGTTATGGGAATCCTTCGAAATTAGTTTACAAAAATAATCTTATTTTGTCTTCTGTTGGTTGTCAACAGAGTGATCCACTCGGACCGGCCATTTTCAGCCTGGCCATCCATCCGATTATTCAGCGTCTAAAGTCCAAACTTAATGTTTGCTACTTAGATGACGGAACTTTAGGAGGTGATGCGGGAACTGTACTTGACGATTTAAAAACTCTTATAGACGAATTTCGTCTCATTGGCCTAGAACTAAATTTATCAAAATGTGAAATTTTTATTTCAGATACATGTTTGGACAAAGATTTGGTACTTGATCAATTCCTTCGTTTGGCACCCAGCATAAAAATTGTCGATAAGTGCTCACTTCGCCTCCTTGGTTCGCCGATCCTAGACGAATCCTTCCCACCTTTTGTTGAGGAAAAAATTCAAAATTTTATGATGGCCTCGGACAGATTGATCAAAATTAATGCCCACATGGCATTTACTATTATCAGGTATTGTTTGTTTGTACCAAAATTTACATACGTTTTACGATGTTGTCCATTGTGGAAACACAATGAGCTTCTTGTAAGCTTAGACAACGTCATAAAAAATACCCTGATGTCGGTCCTGAATTTGAGCTTGGATGACAGGGCTTGGTCTCAAGCCTCCTTACCTATCAGGTTTGGGGGCCTGGGGGTCCGTAAAATTTCTAGTGTCGCTCTCCCGGCTTTTTTGTCCTCAGTGCATAGTTCGGACAATCTCATTCAAAAAATACTCGCTCCCTCGCGAGACCCCGCATTATCATCTTTGGTTATAGCTAATTCAGCTGAGGCAAAAAATGCTTGGGTTGCAGCTTGCCCCAATACCGATTTACCTAAAGTACCATCTTCACAGAGACTGTGGGATGGGCCTCTTTGCGAGTTGGCACGGAATAGTCTAATACAAACGTGTCCCAACTCGTCAGACCGTGCCCGACTTCTAGCAGTCTCTGTTAGGGAATCTGGTTTTTGGTTGCAAGCCATCCCTTCCATTAATACTGGTAATCTTTTAGATTCATCTGCTTTTCGTGTAGCTGTTTGTTTGCGCCTGGGTGCAGCATGTTATGTAGGTCACCGCTGTCAGTGTGGTAATGCAGTCGACGAACTCGGTCACCATGGTCTCTCATGTTCTCGGAGCGCTGGCCGAATCTCCCGCCACTCCAGTCTCAACGACATCATTCGCCGGGCTTTTACCAGCGCCAATGTAGCAGCCATTCTCGAACCGAATGGTCTGATGCGTGACGATGGTAAAAGACCTGACGGTATGACTTTGATTCCCTGGAAGTTAGGTCGGTCGTTAGTGTGGGACGCGACTTGCGTTGATACACTGGCGCCCTCACATCTTCCAGAGACTCAAATTGCGGCTGGTGCGGCGGCAGTTTCTGCTGAGCGGCTCAAGCGGCGTAAATATGCTAACCTCGATAGCGGTTACATTTTTGAGCCGTTTGGGGTAGAGACTTTGGGTCCTTGGGGTCCGGGAGCTCACCGCATTTTCCAAAATTTGTCTGAGCGCTTGGTCGAGGCGACGTGTGACCAAAATGCTGGGGTATATTTGGCCCAACGTATAAGTATTGCCATTCAACGTGGCAATGCTGCCAGCATTCTGGGCACTCTGCCAACTGACAGTGGTTTGGAGCACTTGGATTTTCTGTAGATCGGCTTGTGGCCGATCTGTGGTTAATAAAAGTGTTCTTTACTGCTGTAGTAGCTGTAGTATTGTTAGTTTGTTTTTCTCAATAAAGGCATTTGCCACTTAAAAAAAAAAAGAACTTACCCAGAACTTTTTATTTATAAACCTTTCTTTAGAATTATGATTCCTATTTTAGGAATTTTATCAAATTGCTTAGGCGACGCAATCTTACTGCTGTCGTTTTATTTTCAAAATTTCAATGAAATTTTACGGCGAGCGACTCAAAAGCAACCAGCTTTGACATGAATTCAATCGTACATGTATTACCTACAACAACAATTAAAAATATTCGCCCAAAGACTCCAATTAAAACAAAATGGTAATATCACTTTTTCCATGAGGAATTGACACTTGGCTTTGTACTAAAACTATGTAGAGTTTACTCATAGATTTAGGATTTTTGTCTATGACAAAAGTTTACTGACCTTCTGCCATTAATTATTTAGTGACGAGACAATTTAAAGCCAAACAAGTCGTAAGCAGCATGTTGCAAGTGTCACCACACAATGCTTTTGTTACCTGAGAACGTCAAACTCGTATGGCATAGTTTAAACTGCACTGCGCTGCGCTAGTTGCTTTAACTGTATGACGAGTTACTGAACTTTGTATAACGTTTTCCACACATGTTGGAAATGTGTTGTTGAAAATGTTTTCCAGTAGGGTATATTTTGATACATCTAATTTGTGTTTTTCTAGTAAGGCGTGTATGTTGTAGCGTCCGTAGCCCAGTGGTCATACGTCCGGCTTTTAATCCGGAGACCCTGGGTTCAAATTTCAGTGTGTGGCAAAAAGTTCGCCTGGACGCTGCCGTGTTTCGGAAGGCACGCAAAACTGTGGGTACCGGCTGTTTCCTATATGATATGTAGGAGGCAGTCGTTAGGTCATGTTGCAGGCCCTGTAGTAATCTCGGCGACCTAAAACTGCAACATATAGGTTCGCCACACAACCTATAAATTGTGATTTGACTCTGGAAGTGTAAGTAGGGTAACCTGTTCTGTTGGAGTATAAACCCTAATTATTATTTATTAATTATGTTTATCTCTAACAGGTTAGCATCACTTAGTAAATTTTCGTCTGAGTGTCATACTCTTATATTAGGTAGGAATACTTCTACTTATAATGATTCAAAATAGAGAATGTAAGTAGGAAGCCATAATTACTAGACTGTGTAACTGAGCAAAGGTTGGGCGTAGCAAAGACAACCCTTAACAATTCAATAGTTATTTCATATAACTTTGCCGAAGTTTAATTGGTGTTGGTGCAAAGACCTATTCGATGTAGCTACTGTATCAAGCCCCCAAAAATGCTATCGTCCAGTCAAAGTTTCATTTATCCAAAAAGCTTTCACGGAATAAAGACTGTCGTAAGTCGTAAAAAAAACGCAAAAATCAATTTTATCAAAGCCTTCTGTCAGCGAGGTCGCTTATACATACCTACAAACTTTCACCTCTACAACATAGTGATAATCTAGAATTTTGTTTAAAAACTCGATTATTTAGCAACATTAAGGAAACAATAAATCCGACAATGAAGCTTTAATTGTCTCTTTACCGGCACACTTACCTAGATTACCTAACGTTGTGTAATAAACTTTTATATGCAGATTTAACTACTGTAATAATATTATACGCGCGTTATTGTTGCCCCGTTTTTGAAAAAAATGCAAATAATTACATGTGAAATAAAAAAAAACGACTTCAAGTTAGTCTTGTACCAAAAAGACAAGTGAGTGTTTTTTTTTAAATTATAGGTACATATATAAACCTTCCTCTTAAATCACTCTATCTATTATTAAAACAACCGCAGCAAAATCCAATGCGTAGTTTTAATGATTTCAGTATACATACTATGCAAAGATTTAACTACTGTAATAATATTGTATACACGCGTTATTGTTGCCCGGTTTTTGAAAAAGATGCAATAAGTGAAATTAACAAAAAATATAACGCCAGCGAGCAATCAATAAGCGTTGGCCCACGTGAACGCGAGGGCGCGGGCGCGGGCGAAGGCGCGAAATATCAAACATATGACGTGCTATGAAGGTGTTCACGTACAAACGCACGTGCGGTTCTAGCAAAGTCTGTCGCGCCCGCGCCCGCGCGTTCACGTGAACAAGCACTAAGACGTAAAGAAAATTATTACAATAAAATATTCTTTATTGACGTTGAGTTTGGAAGCTTCAAAGGAAATAAAAAAATTAATGGAGATTAGCAGGGGCAATGCCACCTGTAAGCCTAGATATGGACCAGTGCCATAAGAAGCTAAGTAAAACCTATAGAAATTTCTATATGGGTATGGTTTTACATTGAAAATGCTCTGACACATGCGGGGACCACCCAGACACAGTAAAGAGTACCTATAACATCTCTTACCCAGAGAATAGATGTCAAATTTAAAAGATTGTTACCACGGTAAAGAGATTACAGTAGTTTGACTCCCTAGAAGCGCTTGAACTCAAGTTGCGCGCGTTTGCAACAATTTGGGTAGGGTTCGGTAGGCAGCGAGGTGCCGAATAGGCGTTATTATTGTGAATTAGTCAAAATATCAAAAATAATTAAATACTTTGTGATATTTTTAATAATTCACAACCATTATTCGGAAGCTTACTGCATAAAAACGTCTATTCGGCACCTCGCTCCCAACCGCACCCTACCCAAATCGTTGCAAACTCGCGCGACCTTGAGTTTAACCGCTTCTAAGGAGTCAAACTACTGTATATCTCTTTACCGTATTGTTACTAAGCTTAAGGTTTTTTTTGACGATAAATATTTTTATTTTAGTTGTTTTTACAAAATATATTGATAAGGAAGTATATTAATGAAATAATAGGTATATGTTTAACGAATTACCAGATTTTTAACATGTTAGGAAAAAAACACTTTATATATTACGAAAAATGGTAGGTACAATATCTATTTTAATCATTTCTGGCGCTTCGCCAGTCGATGTTGCGGCAATTTTCTCCTATAATAATATTGTTGATATTAATTCAAATTGTTAAATAGTCTTATTATCAGGTCACAAAATACTGTATTATATAATTTTAATATTTGTCATTATAAATTACCGAATAGTACAAGTAAACATTTTGTATATTTTTCAGTTCCTTATTATGTGAAATAAAGTTTTAATTAGTAAGTAAACATTTAGTATTATATATTATAATTACATCAAAAGGTTTATCTAATGCATTTCGGTGTTAGTGAACCATATCAGTGCCTATTAAATCAATGAACTAGATGTTTACTTCTTAAAATTAACCACTAATTAGTCGCCGACATTATAAATACTCAAACAAAAGATAAACCTGCAACATATAAAACTTAACGTGGCCAAAAATGGAACTAATACATCGCCATACTAATCCGCTGTAAAAACGAATTGGCACATAGACACCAGCGCCCTCAACGTCTACATTTTGACTATGCATTGGCTAATAACAACAGCTGGTTGACAGACATAGCCCACTCTTAATTTGCACATCGTCTCTTTAGACGTTACAAGGTTTTGTTAGGATGACAGGTGCAAATTAAAATTGGTTGTTAGTTCAGTTTAAACAAAGCAACATAGTTCATAGAGTTACTTATTTTATTTACATATATTATTATCTATTGTATGGAAAAAACCGCATTAACCGCAAACTGTGTATTGTTAAGCCGGCTACACACATTTGTAGGTCAATGGCATGGACGGTCATAAGACTGTACACATAACGCACTCCCATATCAAAACAGCACCAACTCAAAATAATATTTTTTTATAATTTCAAACTTAAACAAGTATAAATAAAGTTGCAATTGCTTTAAAAATACTTTTTGAGTTGACCCGGTATTGTACTAGGTGTGCGATAATATGTAAACTTACACTTGGATTTCATATTAAACCGAATCTAAAGCCGGTACTCTACTTCGCAAATGCTTTGCTTCACGCGAAGTATCAAAACTCATAAATTGTTTTTGGCAATGTTTGAAAATTTAATATTTTAGGTGCGCATATTTAAGCCAGATCTACTTTGCGCTTTTTACATATTTTTGCACAAAAACGAACAATCAGTTTATGTCTTGAAAAATGTCCACAAATGACACAAGGTTTTTTTTATATGTATTATGTATAATAATTAGTCCGTAATTTAAGTAATAAAATTCGCCAAGTGTCCTTACAAAATTCCTTCAAAGACATTGACTACAAATTTCATCTAGAATTTATTTTAAATAATAACTCGACATCATCATTTGGTGTGTCATCACCTTTACAATTATACAATACCTACCTACTACCTACATATACCGGAAACCCAAGATACTGGTTTACGATAAAATTATTTTACCTACATTACATGGTTTAAAATAAAAATAAAAAAACTGTAACTGCTGCTTTTTTAACACTTTTCAAAAAAATTAAGAATTTATAACTCCTTGAAATAGGTGTAACTTATATCTTTGCTACGCAACGGATTTTAACGAGATTTTAAACAGATAGAGTGATTCAAGAGGAAGGTTTATAGAGGTATGTACAATATATGCATAATATGTACAGTCAACTACAAAGAGATGTATCTATGTTAGGCTTACAAAATGAAGTAAATTTTCATTTGCCACAATGAACTACCCTTGGTTCGTGACATTTCTAGTGGCAATCAAACTTATATTATCATCGACTCGTTTAATATGCAACAATGATGTATCCCACTACTTTTCCTTAGGTGATACATAATAATAGCATTTAAAATGAATCGAATATAGTATAAGATTTGGTGGATACTGAAAATGTAACGAAGTAAGGGTAAATAATTTTTGCATACTAAAAGTTCCTTCATTTTGTAAGACTAACATGGATACATCTCTTTGTAGCTGACTGTACCTACCTACTTATATTTGTATCAAGTATAGCTTGTAGTAGTGGTGCTTACAATTTGTAATCGTATGTTAAAATTTTAAGATTGCTTCATTCCCTTAACTTTGTCTGCACTCCTCCCATTGTCCGGTACATTTTTTTCCAGAGCCATGACAAATGGCAGAAAATAATGGCAGAAAATAATATTATAATTGGGATTTATACTCCAACAGAACAGGTTACCTTACTTACACTGTCAGAGTCAAATCACAATTTATAGGTTGTGTGGCGAACCTATATGTTGCAGTTTCAGGTCGCCGAGATTACCACAGGGCCTGCAACATGACCTAACGACTGCCTCCTACATATCTTATAGGAAACAACCGGGACCCACAGTTTTGCGTGCCTTCCGAAACACGGTAGCGTCCAGGCGAACTTTTTGTCACACGCTGAGATTTGAACCCAGGGTCTCCGTATTAAAAGCCGGACGTATGACCACTGCAACTGAGCCACGGACGCTACAATTAAATAAATAAATATGTATAGTAGAGAAACACTGATAATTTTCTGTTAGAAGCTACGAAGAGAGCGCGGGTCCTCTAGTTCTATCAGACAAAATCCAACCCAGAACAAAAACTGTTTTTATTTCAATTAGGTACATATAACGGTTTATTTTTAAACTCCATCCTATTTAAAGAAAATACGATACCGACATTTCAAACGGATTAAGACCAAATGCGCATTGACATGCGCAGTAATGCATAACAAAAACAAAGACGAACCAAAACGAGCCATTTCACCCCTTAAATCTACAAAGATAAGGTTCAAAATGGTAAAATCAGCTTGTTTAGAGGTCGCAGAACAGGATGATCAAAGCAAGGGCAATTGCTGGCATCCTGGCTGTCCCCCACTTCCTATAATACAGGAGCTTATGAACATTGGAATAAGGGTCATGTTACTGTGGCAAATTGACTCGTAAATCACGGAGGATGCGCCATTGATCGATAAAAAAACTACTCTTGGGTTTGTGTGCTCAAGTTGTATTTTTTCAATTATTTTTAAAGGCAAAAAAAGGATTCAAAAGTAAGGACATTTGTCGGAATCTTTTGCTATGTGTGTTCAAAGATTACTCGCAGATGCCTGAACTGATTTAAAAAATGGTATTCCAAACGGTATTGACACCTTTGGAAGACCATATTATTATTTAGAGATGCCCCGGGTACATTGGGAGGAGGGTTACTTGTTAACGATTAGATTTAGGTTATAGTTAGCTTAGTTTGTATTGTAAATAAGATCGTTTTTATATTAGTTAAGATTTAGATTTTAAGTTATTTTGTGTATCTCATACTATGAAGAAATAAATTAATTATAGCCTTAAAAAAAAGAGAACAAAATACCTATACATTTTAGTAATCAGGAAAATTAACGCATATCCGCTCAACCATTAAAATTTATAAAAAAATCTGACGACTTGAGTTTTTGATATTTGAGTTTTGTTATTGATTAAATCGTTAATTTTGGTGATTAAAAGTACATAGTTTTTAAAATTTCTCATTTGTTGTGGCCTGCCTGTGGTTACGCAGGACTTCCTATGTCCACTTAGACTTAAGGCCCACCCCACGAAACCGAAGAAACGTCGGCGACGAAAGTCGTCATAGAGTCGCAACAACGCAACGCCGAATTGCCGCGATGTCACACGCCGCGCCGGTTGCCGGAGAGTCGCAACAAAACTGAGATATGTCGGCTATGTGGTCGAAAGTCGATGTTGCTAACCAAAATACATATCAAATATAGTATTATATTTTAAAAATTGCGAACTATTTATATTATTTTTACCTTATCAAAACCAACATCCTATTATAGCCATACAAACCGTGGCTTGACTATTAACCAGAATATTTAGTAAATTTTCCCTTTAACCAGTATTAAAACCCACCAGTATTTAACACCTCGTATCTTGTAAATTTGAACACACCACCTAACCCATGTGAATAACAATTGTTCTCCTCTCGCTGCACGGTTGTCTGGAAGAGATCGCTATTAGCGATAACACCGCCAATTTTAACACTTAGTTATATATTATAGTTTTAAGTTGTTTTTGTACATTTTCTTTTGTGTTTCAATAAAGGGTTTTCTATCTATCTATCTAAAAGGAAAATTTACTAAATATTCTCTCTCATCAAGCAACCGTTCAACTGATAAATCTCATTCATAATTCATTAATGCCGAATAGATATGATGTTCCTGAAGATTTCCGCTTCATAAAACAGTAATGTGCGGCCATCTTGTGACGTCACGATGGAAGGTCAGCGTGGACTATATCTGGCATTTACGAGAGACGTTATTTTGATGTATTTCATGATATTACCAGTTATGATATTATTGTATGTTTGCGGAGTAATCTCGTGTGACCTAACTTGCTGACTTGGCTTACTTTACTTGATTGCATTACTCTCCTTGATTTATTTTATCTAGGTACCTATGATAAGTAGCCCATTTGTTATACCCTCCGTGATTATTCCAGATAAACTTTCAGCTTACATTTAATAAATTCATTCATTTAGGAGTGAAGAGGTAAAATAACCCACACACAACCATACTTTTCAATTTACCTATTAAAAGGATCAAATTAAAAGTGGAGAGATATAAGTTATGGGTCGTTCCTGGTGCAAAGAATGTCCATCGCCATACAACGCGCAAAAGTAGCAAGTTTTATGGGCACCTTTCCACCGGAAACGGCGCGGAGCGGTCTTTATGACAATTTATAATATTAAATTTAACCTATTTTTGACAATTATATTGTAGGATATTCTATTCACCTATAAGTAATACTAGTAGAAAGTAGTAAGGATAATACTATAAAAGCTTAAAGCCTGGCTTAATCCTACAAAATATATTTCTGTTACTACCAAACTCCAAAGTGCGTCACTCAAATCCCAATTATTTTATTTGTGTTAGTTACTGTAAAATATAGCATGATATACAGCAATTGGAATTATCATTTCCTGTAGAGATTATAATCAGAACGGAATTTAATTACAAGGATTGCCGGTTCCTCGTGCAAATTAAAATTTAGATAGCATAATTTATTAGAGCAGTATAGTGCATGCTTCGCTTTAACGCGTAAACAACGCTTGCTACGTGCGAACTGCGCCTGCTACGCTAAGCTATATTTAATACGTGCTATGCTAGCTACGCCAAACCAAATATACTACGCGCTACGCCAAGCGACGAGTGCTACGCGCTACGCCAAGCCACAAATGCTACGTGCTACGCTTTCTACGCTCAAGAATAAGAATAAGAATTTGTTTATTCATAGATTTCAGGTACATAAAGATCTTAATGTAATGCATTGTTCTGCCGAAACCTGTCTTTTCCAGACGTATGAATAATACATAAATACAATAATGACTTATAGCTAAGACTAATACCTAGTTACATTGTATGAAGTATGCATGACTATTTATATTTTGTATTCAAAAAAATCATTTATGCTATAAAAACATTGCTCCGCCAACCATTGCGTCAATTTATATTTAAACACATTTAGTGTTAAATTCGATTCCCTAAAATGATTTGGAATTTTGTTATAAACTTTTATACACATAATAAAACAATTATTAGAAGTCAATGCAAGTCTAGTTGGAGGTTCAATTAAATTATTCTTATATTGGGAACGTAAATTTACTTTAATTGAGCTGGCTTGCTGAAAAATGTCTCTATTATTATATACAAATAGACACACATCTAGAATATATAAAGAAGTTACAGTCAGGATTTTAAAAGTTCTAAAGAGTGGTCTACAGGAGTCTATTTGTTTTAAGCCAAATATTGCACGTATACATCTTTTTTGTATTATAAAACATTGCTCACTATGGGCACATTTACCCCATATTACAATTCCATATCTTAATATAGAGTTTACAAATCCATAATATGCCGTGGTCGCTTCTTTCTTTGATACAGTTTGTGCAATTCGTCTTAATGGATAAACAAAGCTATTTAGACGGGAGCAGACATACTCGACATGTTGTTTCCATGAGCACATGCTATCAAGAAAGAGTCCTAAAATTTTTATTGTAGTCACTTCTTCAATGGCTGTACCTTCATAACTTATATTTAAGGCAGATTTCAAACTATTTTTTGTGTACATTTGCAAGATTTTAGTTTTATCTACATTTACTTTTAAATTATTTGCCGAGAGCCATTGAATAGTGTTTACAATAGAGTTATTTATATCTTGTTCATACATTTCTTGGTCTTTTCCTTCTATCACAATTGTGGTGTCATCAGCAAACAAAATACATTTTTGATTAATTACATTTGGTAAATCATTTATATATAATAAGAATAGTAGCGGACCCAGGATGCTGCCTTGTGGCACTCCAAAATTATTTGGGAGATAAGGAGAGCAGGAGTTTTCAACAGTTTTAGTTTGTACATCAAGCTTTGAGACTTTTACACACTGAGTCCTGTTACATAAGTATGTTTGAATCCAGCTGTAAGCAGGTCCCCGTATACCATATCTATACAATTTTTCTAGTAAAATATCATGGCATACAAAATCAAAAGCTTTACTCATATCCATAAATACAATAGCAATTTGCAATTTTTTATCAAGACATTCTGTTACATATTTAATAAGTTTGAATGCTGCCAATGTTGTATTCTTATTTTTGCGGAAACCATTTTGCTCATCTTTTAGTATTTTATGTTTTTCAATAAACGCTATTATTCTCTGGTACATTACTTTCTCCAATACTTTCGAAAAAATAGGTATTAAAGTTACTGGTCGATAGTTATCCATTTTACAAGTATCTCCCTTCTTATGCAATGGTTTAACTATAGACTTTTTCAAAGCTGTTGGAAAGAGCCCTTGTTCCATTGTTAAATTTATAATATGGATCAATACAGGTGCTAAAAAGTCAATTGACAACTTTACAATATCAGTTCTTATATCGTCATATCCAACTGCTTTGGTATTATTCAAAGATTTTACAATTTTCTTGATTTCATTTGTTCCTATCGGATTAAGAAATATACTTTTTTCATTAGAGTCAATAAGGTTATTGATCTGAGTTTTACCTGAATCCATCTTAAAATCATTGTTATTTGTCAAGTTTATAAAAAAGTTATTAAAATGTGAACAAATTAAATTTGGATCAGTAATCTCAGAATTTCCAATAACAATTCGGTCAATAGAATTGCTATTGGATTTATTACAAGTATATTTCTTAATAACCTGCCATACAGCTTTACATTTATTTTTCATATTATTAATATACTGTATGTTACAATTTCTCTGTGATTCATTAATACATTGCGCAATAATTGTGTATACTTTACATATTTCGGTCTACAATTATTGTTTTTATTCTTATTTAATTTCAAATTATGATACAATATCCTCTTTGTTTTACAGCTCTTTCTTAATCCTAATGTAAGCCACCGGGCTTTTCTATTATTATTACTAAACCTTTTTACTCTAATGATTGGAAAACATAAATTATAATACAATGAGAACTCTTTTAAAAACTTATCATATGCCTGGTCTACGTCTGTCTCTAATAAAACATCTTCAAAATGTAAACATGACATACATTCAATAAATTTTCTACGGTTATCTACATCATAGTCTCTTGTATACTCGTACCACCAAGTCGCTGGAGTTGTTCTTCGACGTTGCACCGGCCAGTGAAATGATTGGGCAGTATGATCAGAAAGGCCCAAATCATGTGTAGCTGATTTTCCATTTTCTAAATTAGTATTAACTTGATCAATGCATGTCTGAGTTGTAGCAGTTATTCGTGTTGGTGTTTGTATCAGCTGTTTTATATTACAGCTCTCCAGGATTTGCTTGTAATATTTGGCTTCAGGAGTTTGTTTTAGTGTGTCTATGTTAAAATCACCGCACACTACTATCTTTTTGCGAGTTCTTCGTGTTGTTGTCATCAATAGGTCTTCCAATTGTTTTAAGAATAGTTTTACATTAGATGATGGTGTTCTATATATGCAGATCAGTATAACATTATATTTGATGAGTTCTATGCTACAACATTCAAAAGTGCATGCCTCACTGCGGGTGTTTATATCATTTAACACTTTGTATTCTAAATCATTTCTAATTAATATACCAACACCGCCTCTTTTTGACTTTTTTCTTGAATAGAAAGTTGCATTTACAAAGCCTTTAATTTTAAGATTTTGTTCAGTTCCCTCTTGAAGGAAAGTCTCACTAAGACAAATGGCATCTATTGGCACACCATTTTCTGTGAGGTTCATAACAGCTTCATATAAATGCTCTTGTTTATTTAGAACTCCAGCTATGTTCTGATGAATTATTCCAATATGAATTATTCAAGCGACGAGTGCTACGCTTGCTACGCTCAAGCAACGAGTGCTACGCGCTGCACTTGCTACGCCAAGCCACGAGAGGTACGTGCTACGCTTGCTATGCCAGCGAATGAGAGCTACGCTTGCTACGCTGTGCCACGTGTGCTACGCGCTACGCATGCTACGCTCGAGCGTCGAGTGCTACGCGCTACGCTTGCTACGCCAAGCCACGAGAGCTACGCGCTACGCTTGCTATGCCAGCGAATGAGAGCTACGCTTGCTACGCCGTGCCACGTGTGCTACGCGCTACGCTTGCTACGCTCGACGACATAATATGCTATGTCTTTCCTACGAGTGCTACGCCCGTGATACGCTTGCTATGCGCTTTGGTCTAAACTTATCGAGGTTTATATCGATCAGTGGAAAGATGGGTACGGGCCGATAGGTAGGTGTATATTTATGTATGAGTAAGTACATAAATATATTTTCATAACGCCATTTTAGAAGAAAAACAAACTTGATAATATTTTATCAGGCTTAATATAGTCTCATCACTCAATATACATAGGTAGTTATTATTCATTAATAAGTTCTCTACATAATAATATTATTTATTTTATTATTTGAAATTTGCATTACATCTGTTAAAATAAATCCAATGATTCACACTTCTAACAACAACCTCTATTTATATTATTGGTAATTGGTAAATCATATTAAAATTAATAATTTAATGTTTAAAATGATATTATACCTACCTACATAATATAGGTTATCCTACAGATTGCGTCTTGGCAATACGTACTTGTAGTTTAGGGCGCTAAGGGGCGAGAAATAGTAATTATATATCCGCTGAGAACTGACAGTAAAATAATAAGCTACAGTCTACAGTATAATATTTATAGATTCTAGATTCGAGACAGTACGTAGATAAATGCATATTAATTCAAATTCTTTCTAATACTAACTTTCTCTAATAAATTATTTAAAACTATTTTTGTTAATTTTTATTGATTTAAGCATTATGCTGGCGATCTACTTTTCGCAAATGTTTGCTAAAAGTATCAAATTCTCATTCAAAAAGTGTAATTGTTAAAGATTTTGATACTTCACGGGAAATTTTGCGTGAAGTAGGGCCTGGCAGGTCAATGACCTAACAAGTCTTAAATAAAGATGAACATAAAAATATGAAAATAATATAAAAGGCGACCTTAACCAAACGGCCTACAAAAACTAACGAATTAGGAAGTACTTCCTAAAACAGTCTGCCATAAAACATTGCTTTTTAGTTTTTGATTGAGAGCTAACTCCTACGGAAGGAGACAATCTATAATAATAATTATTTAGTTTTATAAATATTTTTATTTTACCTAGTGGTCTCTATTGAAGAGGCTACCTAGGTAAGTTTTTTTATATACACAACGAAGTTAGAAGACGAGCAAGACGCTCTCCTGAGAGATAACGCTGTCTATTATAATCAGACTACTGACTACTGATATTATGTTACACCTTAAAGTTCCGCGATTTGAACTCGTGTTAATTTTATTATTCGGGACTTATCGCGTTTTTTAGGGTTCCGTAGTCAAATGGCAAAAAACGGAACCCTTATAGATTCGTCAAGTCTGTCCGTCCGTATGTCACAGCCACTTTTATCCGAAACTATAAAGATCTAATACTGTTGAAACTTGGTATATAGAACCGCATTAAGATTTTCACACAAAAATAGAAAAAAAAAACAATTAATTTTTGGGGCTCCCCATACTTAGAACTGCAACTCAAATTTTTTTTTCATCAAACCCATACGTGTGGATTATCTATGGATAGGTCTTCAAAAATGATATTGATGTTTCTAATTTCATTTTTTTTCTAAACTGAATAGTTTGCGCGAGAGACGCTTCCAAAGTGGAAAAATGTGTGTAACTTCTAAAATACGGAATGAGAAATGTAAAAATAATATATGATGTACATTACCATGCAAACTTCCACCGAAAAATTGGTTTGAACGAGATCTAATAATTAGTTTTTTGATACATTATAAATCGTACACCGCATTTTACCTTTCATTCAATCAACTCAAATATAAAAATAAAATGTAACATGCTGCTACGGAACCCTTCATGGGCGAGTTCGACTCGCACTTGGCCGCTTTTATTTTAAGACTAGCATTAAAATAATTACGCGATAAGTCTCGACCAATGAGTATCGTTAGCTCTTTGGTCCCGACTAATAAAATTTACATGAATACTGATGTGTATTGTAGACATCTAGAGTCGTGACTAATCAGGGAAGTACATTCAACTATTCGATATTGTAATATGATACGTAGTCATGATGAAACTGCATTACGTTTTAATCACTAATCAGTTAATAACTCGGTTATCTCTTACTTAACAATCTTTATCTACTCTAACATCGTAGAATTCGAATTTTAAATGTTATATCGTATATCTCCTTGCACGGTTGTCTGGAAGAGATCGCTATTAGCGATAAGACCGTTAATTGTAACACTTAGTTTTATATTATAGTTTTAAGTTGTTTTTTTACATTTTTGTGTTTCAATAAAGGATTATTATCTATATAGACAAACTTGTTAATTTTTTTTTTATTTAACCTTTAACTATCATCTCGTGACGATACGGTTGAAGATGGAAGCAGGCTAAACCTAGAAAGTGTGATAAATGTCTCACTGGCATTTATCATCGTGCCAAAACACAGTCACAGTGTTTAATAAACTTTTAAAAAATGCTCACATTTAAGTTTATGTTTCCAAGTTTAAAATGCACCTAAATTAAGTATATTAAGATGTGTCGTCGACGGTTAAAACCCACAAATGCAAAGCAAGCCAACCAAAAAAGATCCATTGTCATAAACGAGGTTTAGAGCGAAAAGGTCGCAACCTCAATACGCTATTTCTGGTTTCGCAGCTTCCTTTCACGTGGAAATGATTTTAACGAGTCGAAATGTTAGATTTTATTACATTGATGCATTACACTCATAGAATGATAGTTTTATGAATACTTATGTGCGAAAATGAAGAGTCGTATAAGTAGAGAGCGTTCATAATCATTGATAGATTATTTTACAAGTGTTATTTACTGCATCAGAAATGTGTTTTGTCTCAAAACGATATGAAAAGTTTCTCATTTATTGGGAAGAGCTTTAAAAGTTATATTCCTTAGTACCTACAGGAAATGCTTCTGGCATCCTTTATAGAGTAAGTGAAATAGCGCTTTAAACAAGTAAAAAAATGTTTAGTTACTTTAAGCCGGCCCCAGATTTAGCTTTATTTGTTTGATTGCTATGTGTGGCAAGATACGACACACTATTCAAACTCTCGTGCCACACAAAGCAATCCAACAAACTAAACGTTCAAATAGAAGATATACACATATCTGACGCCGGCTCTAGAATAATCCATCACTTTGAGTTTAGTTTGATAGCGGCAGTGACGGATCTAGAATTTTTGTTTAGGGGCTTGAAAGGCACATTTCTAACCAATGTGTCAAAGAATACAAAGAAGTAAATTAGAACGGGAACAACAAAAATGCTCATAATGCATGTAGTTTCTGTACCAAGATAACGAGAGCGCAGTATGAATTACATATTATGTATATTGAAAATCCTCACTTGGGATTTAGGTACTAAAATAATATTATCTATGTGAAATACAAAAAATACGCGATTAAGTAAATAAGATTTTTAAGTTTTTTCAGTGGCCGTAGCATGACACATGGGATTCCGACAAAACTTCAGAGTAGCACTGTCATCCCATGCATCCCATACATCTGTGCATACATTGTCAGTTGACTTGACAGCAAGACCGGACTACGCAGCGTCTGTGCTTGAGGCTTGAGGGGCTGAAAGTTGGGATTTTAAATGTTTCTACATAATATGACAGCGAGCGACTCAAACGACTCAAAAACAAGTCAGCATGATTTCAATTATGAATAACCGCCAAGCCTCTTTTGTTTTCGCACAGGCTACAATAGAAGATGCGTATCAACCAGTAGTGTTATATCGTAATATGCGCTAACGATCGCGGAAGTGGATCTTTGATGAAATACTAATTAAACAATGCTAACTATTGTTATTAGATTTTCTCTATTCTTGACCAACATTTTGGAGGTTGTGATTTTGTCTGAACAAGATACTGGTATGCGATAACTACGAAGATTTGGAGTTATTTTAACACGACGAATAAAAAGGAAGAAGTTTTTCAATTCTATCGTATGTACCTATTATTTTTTTTTTTACCAAATTAGTTTATGTATATGTATATATTATCATCTAAAGTTTATATTCATTTTAACGAATAATGCTCCAAATTAGCTTTACATTTAAATATTTTTACAAGCTTTTATTTACTTTCACCTATCTGTTGTCTGTCTGTATCAAATCTTGCAAGTTTTATTTGACCCACTTCCCGGTGTCCGATAGAGCTGAAATTTTGCATGCATGTATAAATCGGATGACAATGCAATATTATTATGGCATCAAGCTGATCTGATGATGGAGCTGGAAGGTGGACATAGGAACTCCGTGATTAAATGACTCAACCCCATCGAGTTTGGGCTCATTTGATTCTCCTAGACAAGTACTTTGGTGTTGAATGGTAATAATAATAAAAGTTTGTTTTTAAAAAGTTTTTTTTTAAGTTCACTTGTTTGATGCCTGTATCTAGGAAAAGTAATCCAAATAAACATAGATAGCCTGAGCGACCTGAAACTTCAGAATATAATATGTAGGTTTGGCCACACAACCTTTAATATATAGGTACCTAATAATTGTAATTTTCAAAAGTGCTCCATTGTTTTTTTTTTTTTTTTTTTGTTACGCCGGGAAAAAATGCTTTACGAGCCTATTTGAATAAAATGCATTTTCATTTTACTACCAGTGTTAATAATATTATTGAGTGACCCAAAAATGTTTTATTTTTAATTTTCTTGCTCTACTAACACTACTCTCCAGAAATCTTGAAAGTATAAAAACCGTGGGTAGACCTCTTACAAAACTGAAACGTAAAATCCACGATTCGTCGCTCACGATTTTTCTTTGAATTTGAGCAACATTTTCTTTGCTCTACACTTCTACACTCTACAGTTAGTTTCATAAATTCAATGTTTATAAATTTTATATATAGTTGTTTTAATATTAAAATAATGTATTTATCTATTGTTTTTATAACGTTATACCTTTATTTTTTTGTATAACGTTATAAAAGCAATAATGATAGCATACATTAGCATAAACTCAATGAGAGACATACGTTAACAAATGCATCACAACAGTTACCTTCTTTTGAAGTAGGTTAAAAGTTAATAATCATAAACAAAACAAACCAAGAAGTATCTACATTCCTACATTCTCTATGGTTCACATCAAATCAGTGTCAAAATACGAAAAGAAATCACTTTCCGTTCTTTTCATCAAATTACTACACATTAGATGTTTGAGCTCAAAATCCTAAATGTTTTCATTCAGTGATCCAAAATTTTAGCACGCACTTTCACAAGTTACAAAAACAGTAAAGAGTTCTGATGGAAATTGCATCGTAAATCGTATCAAAACCTACCGGCGGGTACCGCTCATCCTCAGGGTTAAGCAGATCCCCTACGGAAGATGCCTTCGCCTGACTGGCAAGGTGCCGCCGGCTGTTCAGCACGAACGACAACTCATCCAGGTAACGTAGGGTTAGGTTAGCCATGGTCACTGCACTTCACTGAACGTAACTTCACTGATCACTGGGCGATGACGCGAAACGTGTGGCCGCGGCCATAGTTGAGACTCGACTAAAACTTGCCAAGCGCCAAGCGGTGAGCGGCTGCGCGGCGCGGTCACAGATGTGGGTGCAGATGGGATGTCAATTGTGCACTGATTTACTCGTAGTATGATTAGATAAGCCAACTAAGGATTTTGTTGAATGTTGATGTGTTTTTGTTGATTGTGTAGACTAAAAACTAGTTAGAGACCGGGCTTTAGAATTTCATTCTGTACGAAGACAACTTGAATGGGTAGCAAGACAACAGCGACTCATAGGCTCTAAAACATTCGTAAATTACCCCCACCGGCCATTTTGGCTAATACGCACTGGTGTCAGTCACCGTAGTAAGAGCACAAAAATAAACATAGGACTGTAAAACGCGTTTCCTGTTTATTTTATAAAACACGATTTGTAGTTTTTTTTACGATCTTTTTTATTTACGATTTCCAGACTTCCAGAGAATATTGTTCACATCACAAGAAAATGTCGTAAAAATCGTTCAAGCCGTTTTGGAAGTTCGATAAAAACACTGCAAAACGAGATTTTTTTTCATCCAACCTTATTTTTTAGGTCATTCCCACAGATGCCAAGAACATAGTGTTTGTTAGATAGGGTCAATTTAAAAATTAAGTCAAGAAGGTGGAAGATCTGTTCAGGCTTACCCTGAAGGAGAAATTTAAGATGACTGCCGACCTCCAGTAGTGGAGAGACTAAAAGAAGAAGAATTAAAAAAAAAAAAATACTTTTTTCTACCTCGCGACAAGTTTCATATCTGCGCTATCGATCTTTGGTATAATTGCATCTGCTGAGTTTCGCGTTCCATTTTGTTCGGTTGTGATTGTGCGGCGTCTGTACATTTCACGTTTCCTTCATGTTACGTAAACACCACAGCTCTGCATTAACGCAACGTGGATCATCTGCGAAAGCATATTCTACTATTGTCATGGATGCTAGAGGCTCTGCTGGCTGCCGATTCCCAGACCTCCATCAAAGACGGTAGTTGCTGCCGAGTTTTTTTAATGGGTATAAAAAATAAAAAATAATAATTGTGGTTTATACTCCAACAGAACAGGTTTCCCTACTTACACTGTCAGAGTCAAATTACAATTTATAGGTTGTGTGGCGAACCTATATGTTACAGTTTCAGGTCGCCGAGATTACTACAGGGCCTGCAACATGACCTAACGACTGCCTCCTAAATATCTTATAGGAAACAGCCGGGACCCACAGTTTTACGTGCCTTCCGAAACACGGTAGCGTCCTGGCGAAAATCTTTGCCACACTGAGATCCACGGACCACGGACGCTACAATAGTTGTACCACGGTAAAATTATGTAAAGTTTATTATATTACTAGCTGTGCCCAGCAGTTTAACCCGCTGTTCTATAGCCTATGTGTTATTCCATGGTCTAAGCTATCTCTATACAGTTAGCTCAATCGGTCCACCCGTTTAGGCGTGAAAAAGTAACAAACATCCAGACATCCAGCCATCCAGTCTTACAAACTTTCACGTTTATCCTAATATTAGTAAGATTATAGGTTAGCCTTTGACCACAATCTCGGCGGCGATGCTGTCAAAGATGGTAGTAGAAAAAACTACCAGAACTACTTGAAGGCGAGATAGATTCCTTTCCTGGCTTTTTTTTTTTTTTAAATTTATTTAGGTAAACCAACAATGACAGTATGTAGTAATTATGTACTTATAAATAATAAAGAAACTTAAATTACTATGCCACCCACATCGTCTACCTTCACTGAACATTTATTTATTTATCATATCACATTGCAGGTATTTCTAGATCTTATATATAAAGCTTAGGTTCTACTACAACCCCGTAATGGCACTTGTGATTACATTATTTTAATTGATTTTTTATATATTATTATGTCTCATGCAATATCCAATAGTATAGAGTATATAGTATAATTGTAAATTGAAAAATTATGTTTTGATTCATACAAAAATTTTAGTCAGGAATGTCAATTAATGTTAGAATACATCATGCCGGAACACGGTCATAATAAGTAAATTCGTTTCAATAGTAAGAAAAAGCGAGCGAGAAGGTTGCGCGAGTCAACTGGAGCCTTAAGCGTTGGCCCACGTGAACGCGCAGGCGCGGGCGCGGGCGCGGGCGCGGGCGCGGGCGCGAAATATCAAACATATGACGTGCTATGAAGGTGTTCACGTACAAACGCACGTGCGGTGCAAGCAAAGTCTGTCGCGCCCGCGCCCGCGCCCGCGCCCTCGCGTTCACGTAAACAAACCCTAATAAGGCTCTGCCGATTAACAGTCCACGATTACAAAGAAGGGAGTAGTCAATGTGTTGATTTAGTAGGTGTACCCATGCAGTCGTCCTGCACGGACAGTTCCACATAACCCTTCCTGTATTCCCGATGAGAGGGTACGCAAAAGCTTTTAGGGTTCCGTACCTCCAAAGGAAAAAACGGAACCCTTATAGGATCACTGTTGTTGTTGTGTGTGTTGTTGTCCGTCCGTCCGTCCGTCTGTCTGTCAAGACCCTTTTTTTCATCTTATTGTTTTTCATGCCTATCTCTGACAACGTTGGCGCGAGAACCCAAAGTGAGTTTTGGCCTCCGACAATAAGAGCCTCCAGCTGATTCTGTCCTGTGCCACCTCCTGCCAGAGGACAGACGGTGGAAAAGGTTTTTTTTTTTATGTGATGAAGTAGAAGACGAGCAAGACGCTCTCCTGATGTTAAGAGATAACGCTGCCCATAATCAGTACAGTGCTATTTAGGATTTCACAATGATGTGAAATTCTAGAAGCACTGCACCAACGCTTCTTACTCAAGAGTCATAAGATGTTAAAAGACTCTTTAGCCCAGTAATTTCACTAGCTACAGTGCCCTCCCTGCAAGTTTTTTTTACTCGTTATATAAATTAGCCCTTGACCACGATCTCGCCTAATCTTAAGCGACGATGTGGCCATAGATGGTAGAAGACTACACCTAGAACGCGGGATAAATCCCCCCTGGCTTTACAACGTCATGCCGGAACACGGCCACAATGACCGCTTGGCGACACAGTTTTGTCCAGTGGGTGGTAACTAGCCACGGCCGAAGCCTGCCACCAGTACAGCGCGTGGTAAAACCGCACATAACTAATTAGCCATTGCTTGGGGGGTGGGGATTCGAACTCGATGGTCCAGATTTGCATCCGTACCACAACCATCAACCATGCCCATCCAACTATCTTTTCTTCGTCCATAATTTATTATTATAAGTTAATTCGTATTATAATCTTAGGCCCATTAATTTCGGCCAAACGCAACGCCCTACTTATCCGGCACGACGTCACGACATACTGTGACGTAACGTGACGTCACTAATTAATTGCGGTGAAAGCGACGGAAACAATAGCCCCGTCGTATGCACGTTTTATTTAAATGTTAGCTTGAGCATTTGGATTCACTTGAAGTTATTTTCTATAGACTAGATTATGCTTGCAGCTTCCCCCGTGAAACCTTTTTAGTAAATATCTATTACCTATCTGCGTCATACAAACTATATATGTGCCAAATTTACACCCAATTTGTCCAGTGGTTGAAATTGTGCGTATTTTCCTTGTTGTGTGATCGTGTGCTCATTAAAATGGATTATTGATATTTGAACAATAAATAATCAAATAGGTACTTTATATAATATAGTACAATAATATACTCGTATTTCGTTTAATTTAGCGCGTAGTATTTTTAAAGCATTGTCAATGTTAGGCCTATATTTCAACAAAATAACAGACAGTAATCACACAGTTCTGTACATAGGTAGCAATGATTAGAATAATGCATTGTGATTGGCATATAAGGCATAGGAGATAGTTTGCTAAGTATGGAGCGCTTATGAAATGTTACATTGAAAGTGAAACCAAGCCGTAAAAAGATAATTACATATTAGAATTGTCAATATAATTTATTATGCAAGTTATTTTATTTATTCAAAGAATGAGGAAGCAAGACGCTCTCCTGATGTTAAGAGGTAACGCTGCACACTATCCATCCATATCCATACAATATAATAAGAATGGAAATTTCTCCCCATTCATTGTGATCCTTTACTAAGGTGAACTGTGAAAATACGCATATGAACAAAACGACGCGAAAAAGTCGCTTGCGTGATCTAATTCGTAAAACATTTTGTCAATTTTTCCTAGGGAAACGTAAAATAAAATAATAAAATAAATAATAATCATTTATATCAGACACATCGCCCCTAATTTACATCAAAAATTCGAAATAAAAGTAATAGAATATAAAGTAAATTCAATTCAAAAAAAAATAGTGCCAAAAACGCTACAGACGCCATCTATCGGTGTGGCTGTAAACTTGTGGTTGACCTTTAGTTTAATTTGGGCTAAATTTGTAAATAGTTTGTGTCACTGGTGTGGTTAAACAACACCACCGATTTGAATAAAATTTTCACTAATACGTTGCAGTTTTCTCTACTTGAACCTTAGTCTTGGTTTTAGTCAAATCGGTTCATAAATAAAAGAGTTATATCAATCTAAAGATTCGCATATAAAATGCTAATAAACAAGAAAGGTAGTCATAGGAACCGCGTAATCAAAAGACAAAACCTCATCGAGTTTGGGCTCATTTGATTCGTCTTGACGAGTACTTTGATACTATATAGTAACCAGGGTCCGAAACGGAGCTGGAAGGTGGCCATAGGAACTCCGTGATTAAAAGAAAAAACCCCATCGAGTTTGGGCTCATTTGATTCGTCTTGACGAGTACTTTGATGCTATATAGTAGCCAAACAAATTAGAATTCATTTAAATTAGTAAATGTAACTTATTTCTCAAATGAATCAGCGCCAGCGGAAAATAATCTAATGTGCGCATGATGCGTGTAAATATCAGTAATAAATATCTTTTTGCTGCTTATTTTTAATTTCTAAAACATGTAAAATCATCTGAAGATAAATAGAAAAATTCATTTACAGTTCATTGTAAAAGTAAATTATTTTTCATACAAGCTAGCGCCACGGAAAATAATGGAACTAATGTCCTAAGAAAAAGAAATATCGTTTATTCTGCAAACAGTTTTAGAAAAGAAGTCCCGCGTAACCTAGCGGAACTAAATAATAGATTTATAATTACTGTGAATACTTCATTTATTATATATTTTTTATTTGTTAGATTAATTAAATATTATGTACCTATTTAATTGAGAAATTAAATATGAGAAATTATGAATTGTTAAAAATCTGTAGATATTTTAACTTAAAATCACGCGATTGTGGCGCTCCATCTAGGGGGATCTTTTGTAAAAATCACTGGTTATCCGGAGACACACAGACATAAAATCTGTTCACACCCATTTAGGCATACATCCAGACACAAACTGTCACGTTTATAATGTTAGTAAAATTTTGCAATGATTATTATAGAACCTTTTATCTGTGTTATAGATAATCATAGGCGGATTTAGGGAGGGGGGGCAAGGGGCCAAGCCGCCCCCCCCCCCCCCCCCCGAGTCATTAAGCAAGCTGCTCGCGCACATATTATAAAGGATGTTTAAGCTTTAGGGGGGGGGGGGCAGGGGGCCAAGGTACCCCCAGAAGCATTGTAGAGTTACGAATTTCGCACATATTTCTGAAATAATTTTTTTTTTTCGGCGCTCGCAGCTAGCTGCTCGCGCACTTATTGTAATGGATGTTTAAACTTCCTAACCGCTCAGAGCTCCTTCTCACGAATGAGGTCCCGCGGAATTTTGCGGAACTAAATTACATTTTTTCGATAAATTCTGGACTTCATGCCATAAATAATTTTTCACCACTCTCGCACGAAAATAGTGTCTTTGGTCATCGATTTCAGTGAGCAAAAGCCGTTTTTGCTCTCTAGAGAGTAGAGAGGCAAAGTGATTTGAATTTCGAACACAATTTTATTGGCTATGAAGAAGTTGGTGTGTTCTGAAACTTATTTGTGTACAATTTTTATTTAACTGAGATGCACATAATTTTTAATGTTATTTATTGAATTTTAACTTTATAAATTGTATTTTTTCAATAATATTTTAAATAAAATACTATTATAGAATAATAAGTCGTAAGTGTTTTTTTTTTTAAATATTATTACAATTTGTTTTTCATAAATATGTCACACACACAAATTTCGAACGCAACTCTTTTAATAAAAATAAAAAAATACAAAATGGCGGGATGTAGAAGTTTAGAGTTTACAGTCAAATGGAGAATGCGTTGTGACGTCATCGATAAATGCCATCTTTGTCTCTCTCTTTTGTATGAGGTAAGTGAGATGGCACTTATAGTTGTCATTTTTCTTGCGACAGTGGTGTTCACAACACATTTTCCATTTGGTTCTAAACCTCTTGGTAAAGATTCAACTAAATATTTTCAACTTAAGTTGTAAACTTTTGCAAATTTCTATTTGTGATCTAATAGTCTGTTTAATTACAAAGAAATGAGTGACCCCAGTGATGAAGGTAGTTGTCTTACGCCAAAAAAGTTGAAAGAACAAGTTTCGAATGCCGAGTTCAGCTATTTGCCTGAAAAATCTAAAGTGAAATATGTAAAGGCGTACGAATCCTTCAATAATTGGCGCCTCTCAAAAAATGCAAAAACATATTCCGAGACCGTGATACTATCATATTTCATGGAACTATCTAAAACAAGAAAATCCAGTACATTATGGAGCATTTTTTCTATGATAAAAGCTGTCTTGAAAACGAAACGTGACCTTGAAATAGAAAAATTTCTGAATGAAGCACCAGACAGTAAATACCTCGCTTTAAAAGTAAGTAAATTGATACAAAAGCTAATTTATTTCAAAGAAAACCTATCTAACTGTACCTATCTAAAAATAAGTAAACTAAATTATTGTTATTTTTTACAGGTTGTATTAATTATTGGCATAAATGGTGCGTGCCGCTCAAATGAATTGTTGAATCTTAAGGTAAACGACGTTGAAAAGCATTCGGACAAATTAATATTAGTAAAATTATTGAATACAAAGACTAAAATCGACAGATCATTCGTCATTAGTGAAGAATATGTGAATGTGGTGGACAAGTATATGGCATTACGACCCGCTAATACAAAAACTTCAAGATTTTTCTTACATTATGATAATGGAAAAAGTAAAAAACAGCCCATAGGCATCAATAAAATCGGTGATATGCCAAAAACGATTGCTAAATTTCTTCAGCTTCCGGACTCCCATCTTTACACTGGGCATTGCCTGAGGCGGACGTCAGCAACACTCTTAGCTGACTCAGGCGCTGATATTACAGTTCTTAAACGCCATGGTGGCTAGAAGTGTAACAAGATTGCAGAAGGATACATCGAAGATTCTAAAGTTATTTAATATGCTAACTTTTAAAATTTGCGATAGTGGCGCCCCGCGAAAAGAACTCCTTTTGTGAAAAGCACTCTACCTATCAGTCACAGTTTCCGATTGAGCAGAAATTTTGCATACCGGGAATCGGATGACAATGCAATAATTTTATGACATGGAAGTAATCTGAAGTCTGATGATGGAGCTGAAAGGTGAAATTTGATAGATATATTATAATAAATAGTTTGAGTACGTAGGTATATGATAGTTTCATTTCAGAAAATTTCATTTTAGTTTTTTTTATACAACGATGTAAGAAGATGAGCAAGATGCTCTCCTGATGGTAAGAGATAACGCTGGGATTTAACGAAGGTTAAATTCTGGGTGCACTGCTGAGTCATAAAATGTTAAGATTCTTCAGCCCAGTAATTTCACTAGCTACAGTGCCCTCCTACCGAAGCACAGTAATGTCTGCACATCACTGTTCAGGCGGCAGAATAACTGACACTGTTGGGGTACTAGCCGATCTCCTGCAGAGGAAGTCTACCCACGGTAAAGAGATCACCATTAAATGACGCGGAAAAAAGTCAAGAGTAACTGTACGGAATCAAGCTGTTATTATTCCGTATTTTTATTAGTTTTTCTGATTTAAATGATAATTTGATATATTTTTGTTTACTGTATTTAATCTTGATGTACTATATGTGTAAGTGGTAATTTATTGCCGTTCTAATTTGTACTGTGGTATAGGTATAACGATAGTTCTGGGACTTATCCCAGGACGTCTCTGAAATCTAAGTATTATTCACAAAAAATGTTTCATAATATTATTTACTAGCTTATGCTCGCGGCTTTGCCCGCACGGCAAAATCCTTTCTTAGCAGTGGTCTACGTCATGAAACCTTTCTATGTTCCAAATTTCAACCCAATCCATCTAGCGGTTGAGGCTGTACGTTATACAGATACATCAGTCACTAGCTTATTCTCATGGCTTTGCCCGCATGGACGGGTTACGTTTCATAATACCTACGGTCGTTTCAACTACGGTCGATATAACTCTAAAAACGGTCGATTCGAATAAGTTTATTTCACATATTGGACGACTCGCTTACAGTGCAACTCGCCTGCGGTTGATTAAACTATGGGCATGTGAACTAATGGGCGATTCGGCCAATGTTCATTTGATATATTGGTTAATTCAACTATGGACGACTCACCTACGGTTTATAAAATCTTTGCTACGCGTGTTTTTAGTACAGTATTCAGGGCAAACCGAAATCTGTTGGTTAGGTTAGGTTTGAACAGTGACCACAATGCGCGAGCCGAGCGAGCGAAGCGAGCGTGCCGCGGCAGCGGCCGGCGAAGCGCCAGATATTTTTCTTATTACTGAATTATTTATCCTGTGTCATGGCATCTTCAGGCATTTTGGCATCTTCTTTCATCTACCTCATCATGGCAAAGTGGCATAATAAAAACAACACGTTTCTGAATTCTGTACTATAAACAAGTATTTTTTAGCTGTCATACCTGACTAGCAGCCGGAAACGTGGTCTAAAAATACGTGAACGGTCCGTTAGTTCGGTCAAAAATAGGCAAATCGTCCAATAGTTTAATCAACCATAGCTCAATCGACCGTAGCTGAGTTAACCGTAGGCGAATCGTCCAATATTGATTTCAACCAATAGTTATTATGAACGTAGGCGAAACGTCCAATAGACATTTTGAATAGTAGGTGATTCGATCGTAGTTACATATTGGCAAGGTTTGCCAGCCTTTACTAATTCTACGCCCATTAAGTCGCAGAAAACCCGTGAATTGAATCCCTCTTTTCCGTGGAATTGGAAATCGAATTAAATGGTCTGTATCAAATTCATTAATATATGAATAATTTACTGTCACGCGCTACGAAGTGCGCGCGGGTCAGCTAGTAATCAATAAATACAGTGCCACCCAGAATTTTACAATAACGTTTATACTAAGAGCACTGTTTTTTTATATACAACGAAGTAAGAAGACGAACAAGACGCTCTCCTGATGGTAAGAGATAAGGCTGCCCATAATCAGTACAGTGCCACCCAGAATTTTACAATAACGTTAAATTCTAAGTGCACTGTATCAACGCTTCTTACTCAAGAGTCATAAGATGTTAAGACTCTTCAGCCCAGTAATTACACTAGCTACAGTGCTCTCCTACCGAAGCACAGTAATGTTTGCACACTCAGGCGGTAGGCAGAATAACTGGCACTGTTGGGGTACCCACCTAGTCGATCTCCTGTAAAGGAAGTCTACCCTCGGTAAAATATAGCCTTCTCTCTCCCACCCAAAGACATTGAAACTAAGATAATAGTGCGAAACTTGAAATAAAACGGTCAAGTACGAGTAGGACTCGAGCACCGAGGGTTCCGTATAAACCTACGGCATTCTACGGAACCCTAAGGAAAAGTGGGTATAATATTATATACTAGGTTTTGATTCCCTTGCGAGTACCTGCGAGTTTTAATACCTGTACGCGTTCTTGAGGAAAGGGATAATAAATACAAAATTATTAAAAATATTTTTTATATGATGTAACTAAAAATTTACAGTTTTCGCAATTTTTCCTGTGCCTGTGATTTAAGACATTGCTGCGAACCAAATTTCAAGATTCTACGTTAACGGCAAGTACCCTATAGGTTTTGATTCCCTTGAGAGTAGTCGCGAGTTAAAAAATACGGCTAAAATTGCTGTTTCTTTTGAATGCGTTGAGATAGAGGTTTGATTTTATTACAGCTTAAAGGGATTATAGACCTTAGTATTTGATATGAATTTCAGTTTAATACCTGCACGCGTTCATGAGAAATAAGGTAGTAAGTATGAAATTATTAAAAATATTTTTTTATATGATGTAACTAAAAATGTACAATTTTCGGAATTTTCCCTTTATCTGTGTTCTAAGGAATTGCTTTTTACCAAATTTCAAGATTCTACGTTCACGGCAAGTACCCTGTAGGTTTTGGTTTTTTGAGAGTAGTTGCGTGTTTAAAATTTCGGCTAAAATTGCTATTTCTTTTGAATGCGTTGAGATACAGGTTTGATTTTATTACAGTTTAAAGGTATTATAGGCCTTAGTATTTGATATGAATTTCAATTTAATACGTTTACGGGTTCATGAGAAAAGGGGTAATAAGTATAAAATTATTCAAAATATTTTTTTTATATGATGAAATTAAAAAATTTATAGTTTTCGCAATTTTTCCTTTATCTGTGCTCTAAGGAGTTGCTTGGTGCCAAATTTCAAGATTCTGAGTTTACGGGAAGTGCCCCGTAGGTTTTGATTTATTTGGTCATGTCGAAAATTTGCTGAAATTTGCGACATATTCGACTATATCTTTTGATTGCGTTGGCCTAGAACTTTGAATTTTTCACAGCTCTAAGAAGCAATGGACCTTAGTATTTCCTATAAATTTCAGCTTGTTACCTCCACGCGTTCCTGAGAAAAAGGGTCTTGACAGACAGACGGACGGACGGACGGACGGATAACAAAGTGATCCTATAAGGGTTCCGTTTTTTCCTTTTGAGGTACAGAACCCTAAAAACCAAGAATGTTGATTACAAAGAATGAATGAATTGTCAGTGTAATTTTATTGCCCAATTTGAACACGCCGATACGCGTTACAAGAAAAGTTTTCAACACACGAAATATGTGTGTAATCTGCACTTCATTAATATAATTTAAACCAATTAAAAATTAGGTACAATGACAAGTCTACATATGTAATAAATATTTATGTATAGGGAAAACGAATAAATAAAGATGTGTATCAAATAGTATATTCGATCAATCTGCCAATAAAAGATGAAATAAATTTAATAAAAAAAATTGCACGTCAATTAAAACCGTATAGTAAATTAGAAAATATGTACTCAAAAAACATAAAAACTCTACATGTCGATCCTGCACCAAGATTCCTAACTTATTATTATTTAGCCGTAGCCGTAAGTTTTCCATAATAACTTTTATTATTAATCAATCATTAAATCTTTCTAATTTCAATTCATTAACTCTAAGAATCACGTAATACCGACATATTATACCACTGGCAAATATTTTTTAAACGTACCAAACCAAATTGTTGTTTACGAAGAGAAAAAACAAATTTACATTCAAATTCAGAATTTAATCATCTTTTTTTACTTCCGCTAATTCTATACCACCAAACAGTTTGCTATGCCCAATTTATTGTTAAAATCGACCTTCGTAGTTAAATTTGAATAACGCCAAATTCAACCATAATGCTTGGACATAATGGTGTATTAGAATCCTATTGAAAAGTTAATTTGGATTACAATGCACAGGATGCGAGCAATGGAGAGGATCGTGTTGACATGGTGGTTTACGGTACAAAGGTTGTTTTTTTAGAAGCCATGTGTGGCAAACGATGGGATATTGTGGTACATAAAAACTGATTCATCAATAGATCAAGGAAAATAGGTACCTATATGTTTTTACTTGACACTGGCAAATATTACGTGTGGGTACATATAATATCCCATGCAAGCTGCTGGCTACTTATAAAATATAGTCTGTGTAAGCGGTGCGGTGAATTAAAAAAAAATGTTTTTTTTAAATAATTTTTATATTTTACACACTATTTTATATTTTACACTGGAGGAGTGCCCAGCTTGGGTCAGTGAGCGCCGTACCCTCGTCGCTGTTATGGGGGCGAACTCTCGCTGGCAACCATGGTAAGATACCGGGGGTAGACTTCCTTTGCAGGAGGTCGTCTAGGTGGGTATCCCAACAGTGCCAGTTATTCTACCGCCTGAGCAGTGATGTGGTTTCGTTCTGCGAGAGTGTCATCTCGCAGAAGGAGATCGCCGAACGCGAACGGGAGGTCACCACCGACCTCCCGATGCGTGCCCGGAGAAGGGGGCGTCGAAGGCGTATCTTCCACGCCCTTCTCCAGCCCCCATAACCTGGGTCTAGGCGGCGAGTACGGGGGTATTCGTCGCCGCAAGAACAGACTCACGAGAATTTTATATCAAATGGATTAAAGAAATAAATGTCCCTTTTGAAGATTTGTTTTGGAATATTAATAAAAGTCTCAAGTCTATAAAATTGCCGCAGCTGCAACAATATGACATCAATTCAAAATGTATTTATTCAAAAAGGCTACAATCGAGCTTTTTTCAAAGTTAATTTAGGTCTATTTTAAGACTAATCCATCCTATACTCTTATTGCCTACAACGAATTGATAATTTCCTTTTTCGAAGTCGATAAAAGCTACATAAAACTAAGCGAATATAACGGATAGTTCGGCCAAAATTTACCGACAAGTCATCCATTCCTAAAAGCTCTAAGAGCTTCGCCGTAAAAGCTGATCATTAAACGAAATGATATATCTTAGTTTAACCTCTTTGGTAAGCAGGTCAGCATCGGCGCCATCTTAAGATGTTCCGGAAACCTAGAATTACAATATTATATACTTTATATTATCATATATATCATAGGTTTGTTGACCTTTTGACCTTCATACATTAACTTGAATATTATGTACTACATAATAATAATTAACGTATCGTCTTCTAAACATAGAGGTATTATTTTGGTTACTAGTTTAATAACTTATGGTTTTTCCACTCGCTGTACTGGTGGTAGGCTTCGGCCGTGGCTAGTTACTACCCACCGGACAAAACCGTGTCACTAAGCTGTCATTGTGACCGTTTAGACTTCCATATGTACCGGTTGGAAGCGACCTGCATCCAGCGTCTTCCGGCGACCTTTATAAGGTCGTCTGTCCACCTTGTGGGTGGACGTTCTACGCTGCGTTTGCTAGTCCGTCGTCTCCACTCGAGCACTTTTCGACCCCATCGGCCATCCGCTCTACGCGCTATGTGGCCTCTGCCCTTTGCCACTTCATCTTGCTAATACGCTGGGGTATGTCGGTGACTTTAGTTCACCTACGGATCTCTTCATTCCTGATTCGATCGCGTAGACAACCCCGAGCATAGCCCTTTCCATAGCTCGCTGTGCGAATTTGAGCTTCGAGATCAGGCCAATTGTGAAGGACCACGTTTCGGTGCCGTAAGTCATCACCGGTAAAACACAAATAAAGAGTATTGCACTATATTTTGAACAGTCTTCGTGCCTCCATCGATCCCAGTCGTTCACCCTTCGCCCTTGCTCGTAACTCGTTAATGGCCGTAGAAACCATACTAAATACCGGATCGACCTTCACCTTTCAATGGAAACCTTGCAACCGATTGATTGGTTACGGTTGCTGTAACACTATAGCTAATTGGCTTATTAAACTATCATAAGATTTACTGTAATTTAGATTTTAGCCGACTTCAGGGCAGCAGTTTTGAAGCGGTGGTAGCCAAGAGCATAGGTGGATCCAGGATTTATTTCTCGGAGGGCCAAGATGAAGACGAAAATATTATATAATTCTTACTATGAAAAGTGTGCGTTTAGCTCGCTCCAGATGGTAAGAAAATTCAAATATTGTCATTTAATAAGTACGCGAGCAGATTGCTGCGAGCACCGAGATAACAAGTGAATTAAATTAAAAATTTAAAAAACCCCCAACGCAATACGTAATTTACCTTTTTTTTGATGGCGGCCATCTTGGATTTTAAATTTTATATAGTGGGATGTATTCTACTCGTTAAGCCCTTTCATTTGATACCCATATTGAGGGGGTCGTGGAAGAAAAAAGTAATCCGCCATTTTGTAGCGGCGGCCATCTTGGACCGATTTCCACCAAACATGGCTAAGAACACTCTCGACTTACTCTACTTTCAAACAAAAAAAACAAAATCAAAATCCGTTCATCCGTTTGGGAGCTACGATGCCACAGACAGACACATACACACACACACAGACAGACAGACAGACAGACAGACAGACAGACAGACAGACAGACAGACACGTCAAACTTATAACACCCCGTCGTTTTTGCGTCGGGGGTTAAAAATTGTTATCTTGACTATTAAGTATGTACCTATACGATCGGCTTTTATTCCCAGCGCCAAAAATTCGAAACTTTGCAATGCTTCTGAAGCATACAATTTTGAACTCGCTTTATAAAATTTACTAAATTAATTTATTTTGTGGTCACACGCCTGAAGCCTTATTGACTAATTTACACTATCGTGACAATTACATGAACCGACAAAAAAGAAAGTGTTAATATAACCAAAGAACGGCTAAGACAATAGGTCTTTCTCAACTTTGTCGCATAGATTGGGGTCTTAAATCATATTCTTAAACTCGTCACGCGCGCGCAGTAGCTCATTGCCTATAAGGGTTTGGTTTTGGTAGGTGAGACAACGATTTAAGGAATAATACTTCCAAATCCACTCGTAACAAGTGAAATTTTAAAAATACTTTTTAAAAACAAGCTTTATTTATTATTATTATCTTGTATCATAAAGTACTAGACAAGACGAATCAAATGAGCCCAAACTCGATGGGGTTGCGTTGTTTTATGACAAAGTTCCTATGGCCACCTTCCAGCTCCATCATCAGATCAGCTCGATGTCATAAAAATATTGCATTGTCATCCGATTTACACACGCATGCAAATTTTCAGCTCAATTGGAAACCGGGAAGTGGGTCAAATTAAACTCGCAAGATTTGATTACAGACAGACAGACAGACAGACAGACAGACAGACAACAGACAGGTGAAAGTAATATAAAGCTTGTAAAAATAGAGGTAATATATAGAAATTACGAAAAATATCACAAAAAAAAACTACGTTACGCAGAACTCATCTATCTTTTTAACTTTGAAAATTGTACAGTTTCCATAGAACATTTGGAATGTGTATTTATTAGTGTAAAATAATGTGAAATATCAAAAATGAAAGTTGTATTTGATTTCGTAGTAGAAAAGATTATATCAAGGCTTTTTTTTTAATTTTGTGAAATTTTACGGCTAGCTACTCGAAGGCTTGATGCGAATAGTATAAATAAAAGGGTATTATAAATAAATAAAAGCTTTTATTTTCATAAAGAACTTACAGAAGGTTGGATTATAATAATAATACTATACTAAATTTAACACTAGTTGCAACAAAGACATTTCAGTAGTAGCCCAGTCAATGAGTGCCCAAAAAGGGTATGTGGATCGAAAAGTCGAAAGCAGAAAAACTAACTTAGTAACTTTGTTTGGACTAGTTAGGAGATAAACATACTAAAAGTCCCCACCCCTCCGAGGTGAGCCCAAGGGGGGGAGGCCGAAGAAGGTCCCATTTTTAGGTTTTTTGCTTATATGTCAAAAACTGTGCATTATACGATAATTTGTTGTACTACATTATTAAACCTCATAAAATTTTCTACAACTTCGGCCTTGACACTTTTTATCTATCTCCAATCGTTGTCCAAACATGGTCTATTTTGAAGACACTTAAATTAGTTTTCCATACAAAGTCGGTATAAAAATCTTAGAAATCAAATTTGACAAACTTCTGGTTATCGTATCATAATGAAACTTTGCAAATGTCTAGAAATCTGATGACAGTTTAATAATCTGGTACAACTGAGCTGATCTGATGATGGAGCCAGGAGGTGTCTAATGAAACTCTTCAATGGCTATCGGTAAACCCGTCGAGTTTGGGCACATTACATTCGAATCGATGAGACTTTTTCATAACACTTGCTGTCGAGGGTCTGATAATGGACCAGGAGGTGCCTACGTCTCATCAATCCGAATGTAATGAGCCTAAAGTCGCCGATTTTACTAGTAGCCATTGAAGAGTTTCAGTAGACACCTCCTGGCTCCATCATCAGATCAGCTCAGTGGTACCAGATTATTAAACTGTCATCAGATTTCTAGACATTTGCAAAGTTTCATTATGATACGACAACCAGAAGTTGGTCAAATTTTATTTGTAAGATTTTTTTACCGACTTTGTATGGAAAACTAATTTAAGCGTCTTCAAAATAGACCATGTTTGGAAGCTCATAGCTGGACAACGATTGGAGATAGATAAAAAGTGTCAAGGCCAAAGTTGTAGAAAATTTTATGAGGTTTAATAATGTAGTACAACAAAATATCGTATAACGCACAGTTTTTGACATATAAGCAAAAAACCTAAAAATGGGACCTTCTTCGGCCTCCCCCCCCTCAGGCTCACCTCGGAGGGATGGGGACTTTTAGTATGTTTATCTCCTAACTAGTCCAAACAATGTTACTTAGTTAGTTTTTCTGCTTTCGACTTTTCGATCCACATTTCTTCTTTTACTGGACTATAGTAGCCGGACTGTGGACATTCATCCCCGAACTAAGTAAAGGTGTGTGTGAAATGACCAATGCTTTAAACTTTAAGTGACTCGCTTCGCCTATCACCCGGTGTACAAAGCTGCGCACGACCCACGTGTGCCCCCATATCCCGGACACACGTGTCGTGTCCTACACGACTGGAGTGCACTCGTAATGCACGACTGCGATTACATAATATAATCAATAGGAGTAGATACTTTTTAAATATCGGAACAAAGTGCTGCGTTGTAGTGGTAGATCTCTATTGCAGAGGTCGTTTGAGGAAGTACCACAACTTCGCACGTTATTCTTGCGCCTAAAGTAATTGTCAGGTGTTACTTGCGGACTAAAGAACAATGTTACCAGCGAAATTACTGGTTTCATAAATCAATGACTGTTGTCGAATTGTCTGTACCTATATACTGGTGACAGGCTTTGTCCGAGGCTAGTTACCACCCACAGGACAAAACTGCGTAGCCAAGCGGTTATTATAACCGAGGAATTTATCCCGCCTTCTAGGTTTAGTCTGCTACAATTTACGGCTGCATCATCTTAAAGTCAGGCTTGATCGTGGTCACAGACTAACCTATACTCTGTCAGCAAAGCGAGGTAGGTATAACAGTTAACGGGACGACGGAGAAGAATGCAAGAGCGTACCTACGTCGTCCCCGCTAAACAGCGGCTGGAAGGACCCCGGGGTTTTAGTGGGTATATCCGCCGGTTTCCCACATAACCACCCTTTTTTTACCCAGAAAAAATGAGTTACGCATCATCACCCCACGCGAGGCGGTATGTGGGACTCCCCTGCCGAAGATGGACGCGGCGGGGATACCCACTAAAAAACCTGCGGGTGTTCCTGCGGGACGCCATAATGCCGGGGCAGCGGGTACGCCGAAGCACTCATCCGCGGCCCGCGGCCCACATAACCACCCTGTGCGTTGCTCATTGCTGCTCAGGGTTGCTCACTGCTGCTCAGGGTTGGTATACGTAATGCATTTCCCCGGGGGGAAAAGGTATATAACAGTAATACCTAGATATATAAAACAGAGACAAGTAAGTGCACATCCATTCGTCACAGTCACAGTTGACACATTTGCTATGGTTCGCGAGCCGCTAATCGCCGCGTTTCCACTAATTATGGCCATGCGACAACTGTGCCGTGTGCCTTCATTATTGCCTACACGTTATAATGTCAATCGATTTCTTCCTAGCTTTAATGACGTTGAAATATGGATCTGAATCACAGAAAGTGCGCACCAAAAAATAGGTAGGATTGTTGGTGGCTTGAAACTTGGCTTAAAAAAGCAGTAGAATCTCAACTGTGTCTTTCTTTTTGTGTGTTTTTAGTCATAAATTACTCGTAGTTATTTTTTAATTCATTAAAAAAACATATAATAATGAAAACACATAATTGATGTATAGATCTCCTCCCGCCATGAAAAGAAATCTCATGGTAGGCAAAACCGCGAGTTCATAAAAATTAAAAAAAAAATCCGCTCATATATAAAGTTGATATGAACTCATAATAAGTATTTTTACTCTAGGATTAATTTATTACTTTAAATTAGTATTTTTTTTGTGGAACAAATGTTCATTATTAATCTGAACAAACGTCTAACCTATTTGTTTTCAGTTTATCGTGTTCTTACAACAAATGCGCCACTTCACGTAAAAAATGTGTATTACTTTAAAAGATTAACGATTTTAGCGTGTTCGTTATAAATATTCGCTACAGTGAGGCGTGAATGACCAAAAAACTGAACGTGATAATAAATCGAGCGGTAATTAACAAAACGATTTTAACTAGACATATGAACGCGAAAGTGAAAGTGCCTACGATATTGCAGGAAGTGGCCAAATAACGAACTAAAGTCGCTCTTAAACACGGGCTAAGCCCGGGCTTTTTATAGGCGTGCACGGAGACAAAAAAGTCCAACGCGCAGAGGCCCTTTTGAGCTTTTAATATAAATGTAATGGGTGACACTTATTGGAGTCTATCTGTGAGTTCATTCTATACAAAATGGGCTCAAAGACAGTTATTATTAACACGGGCTAAGCCCGGGCCTTTTTATAGGCGTCCAACGCGCAGAGGCCCCGTTTAAGCCCCGTTTTAATTTTTTATATGAAAATACACTTATCGGAGTCTTTCTGTGAGTCCATCTTTAGAAAATGGGCTCCGTCGAGCGTGTCAGGATTTATTATTATATTTAGCCTATATTGTGCCACTGCTGGGCACAAGTCATTTTTTGTGAACAGTCCTCCGCCGAACTGGGTGGGTCGCCATTCGCCATAGCATTCACCATCTCACCCCAGCAGTAGACTCTACTACTAGGCCTCAGTACCCGTTGGGGGACTGATCTTGTCCACAAAGACCAATCTCCAGACATGTGTGAATCGTACAAGCCGGCAGAGACCCACGACTTCATCGGCGACCCACCTTAACAAGGTAGGAAAATCTCCTCAGCCTCACCCCCGTTCTACGCCGGAAGAGCTCAGCAAAAACGTGCTATTCTTTGTCCATTGGGCACAGGCCTTTCCCAAATTCCTCCATTCCTTGCGATCTAGCGCTGCCTCTGATCCGTGATTAAGCCTTTCTCCTGATTCAATTCATTTAATCATTGCAAGATGTGTGATCAAGTCGTGCCGCCATCTACTAAAGTTGTATAAATAGATACCATATTTTAATATATCTTCTGCCTTCTTACATAAAATAGTGTCCGTAGTTGTCCGTGAAATTGTCTGCACTCCTCCCATTTTCTTGTGAATTCTCTCCAGTCACAGGACAACTGGTAGAAGATGCTACTTTAACATTAAGTTAGTCCTAGCGTTGTGATGAAAAATAATATAAATAAATACTAGCCGCCCTCACCCACAGAATAAATTACCAGTGTTAAACATTTTGTACAAAATGTCTTACGATGAAACAATAACTTCTGATTCATCTGCAGAGCGGAGAAATGTAAGAAAGTTTGGTAATGAGAATGTTATGATAATCCGTCCGACCATTAACTTTAATTTGACAGCGTGTACTTAATAAAACGGGTTTTTATGATAATGATTTTATTGACAAGAAGAACAAAGGGTAAGCATCATGTTTGCCCATATCAAACACAAAATTTAAGAGGGGGCCCCGCTTAAATTTTCTGTGTCTGAAACAACCGCACTTTTTTTTATCACAATGGGAAGGTGATCAGACAACCGTGTCTTGTTGCACCCGCAACCCAGTGCTTTGAAATTCGAAATACTGCGCCTGTTTGTGGCGAGCACAGTGACCTTGAAATGCTTATTGTTGGATCTCGTCATGTACAGTAATTTAGCTGGTAACATATTGCCTTTCAGTCCGGAACACTAATACATATAATGTCTGCTCATTACTGCTTGGCGGATGGATAACTTAAACATGCAAAGGTGTGTGATACTTCTTCGTAACATTTCATCCCGTTTATCTTCGTATTACAATTTACACACACCACTCTAATAAAATTATAATATTTGAATATGTGTATGTATGAAGTATACATAATATTATGCTATTTTTCTGTCATTGATTGTGCGCCGACTACTTCTCACGAATGTTTTACACTTTCAAAATGTAATATCGTACTCGATATTATTGCGTATGCGTTCATTGTACTTTTAACTATAAATATTGCCTACGTACATGTGATTAAAAAAAATTGAATTAAGAGACTTTCAGCTATATCATAAAACTCATGTTAGTAAGAAGGCTTACTGCATGTCTATTCTGTACGAAGACAACTTGAAAGCGTAGCAAGACGACAGCGGCTTGATAGGTTACAAATCATACGTATTTAATATTATTTTGACTAAGCCCACGTGGCGTGGGATAGGAAATACGAAATATAACATTTTTCAAAGTTCTGTTTTAATTTGACAGTAACTTTTAGGCGATGAATCTGGGGGCACGGCAGTGCCCCCGCCAAGTCGAGCAAAAAAAGCGGCACGGCCGTACCATCCTTTTCTGGAAGCAGTTCAGACCATTTTCGACCCCCTATAACTTCGTTGTGGAAAAAACTAGAAGCTTCAATTTTTAATCGCTTTTACATGAAATAAAACTTTTTTGATAAAATATGCACAGCGGGGTTATTCCGGTATCAAAATCGCCTCTCTTTTTGCTAACGTCCACTGTCAAATTTTAACAAAACTTTGAAAAAAATGTTAAATTCTTACGATGCCTGATGCCAGCAAAAGTCAAATGCAACTTCAATTTTTTTTTCCATCTTTTGGTCGCTTCAATGTGGCGTTTTTGAAAATAAATATGAGTTTTATAGGTTACTAGCTGCGCCCAGCTGTTTTACCTGCTTTACAGTAGCCGCTATGTGTTATTCCAGGGTCTATACCAAATTTCAGCTCAATTGGTCCACCTGTTTAGGCGTGAAAGAGTAACAAACATCCAGACATCCATTCTTACAAACTTTCACGTTTATAATGTTAGTAAGATACGTTTTGCTGCGCCTTCGTCTCTTTTTCGTGCAGAATCTACATATGCTGTTCTCTAAGTATAATGCCAACAGCTAATCTCCATTGGTAGCTAGGTATGAAACACATCAAATCGGTGTAAAAGCGAAACTGCATCTACAATAGATGCGGCGGATTCAGCGCGGAACGCTGCCTTTCACTGCCCGATGCGTTAGGGCTCGTTTAGTGCTCATTGTGCCACCAACTTATCTCAGCGGTGGCAGAAAATGGAAGTAGGGGTTCGTATCCACGGATCTTATTAGAAATTATTACCACATATTTGTATCCAGTATCCATCGTTTCCTCGTTTCCAGTATCCGAGATCCGTTTTCGCAAAAAAATATGTAAGTATAAAAAAAATTTGAAACGGATTCCAGTTACTTAAATCATCATCATCATCTTCCTGCCCTTATACCACACTACATTGGGTCCACTTTCTTAAATAAAACCATTATATATATCGTAAATTATTATGAAATACATATCTTTGGTATTTGATCTCCTGGATGTGTCAGCATAAAATTCATACGTGTGTCCTCTTACCTCTTGTAAAATTAAATAACACTTAAAGATTTAACACAGCATACAGCCAATACAGGGGCAGCCCTTCTATGCCATAGAACACACCTAATAATAATCATAGAAAAATGAACTGGGATAACAATATAATAGTTATGGCAACATTTATTTAGCGTTAGCAACAAGCGCTTGGCGCTTACGGGGGCATCAGTTAAGTTGGTGGTACTATAGCGGTAACTGATATTTTAATGTCTGTTTTAAACACTAGACTAGCTAGTGTTTGTAGTTGTAGTGTGCACACATAGTGCGTCAAAACAAAAATATAAAATGTTAATTGAGTAAAGAAAAGGTAAAAATAAAAATACATTTGCCAACTTTGTCGCGTAATCCCAGAACATGTTGCACAACATATTTAAGAAATATCTTCTAACTTGAGTGCTCTATGACTCTAGGAACATTTAATTTTTATCGGTTAATAGTGATAGACATCAGTCTTCGATAGCCTCTGAAATACAGGTTACCCTTAAAAAACACATACATAGGTACTTTCCAGCGAAACCGTAGCTGTAGCTAGATAATACTTAGGTTATACTGACTCCTCTACAAAATTACCCCCTACTCTTTAGTTACGAATTACGAACACTCCAAGCAAAGCTGGTTGCCTGGACTGGTAGAGATCGCTTTAAACGAAAAGGCCGCCTATTGTAGACGTTTGTATAGTTTAGTTTTAAGTCGTTTTTTGTTATCTTTTGGTTGCAATAAAGAGTATTGTATTGTAATATACTTGATATGCCGCTGGGCACGGCAATTACCCTTTTATAATCATCAGGATGTTGCTCCACGATTAGCCCACACCAAATGCTGGCCTTTAACAGATCAAACTCGGCAAGATTACACGTATTTCCTTTATAAACAATCGAAAGGAACTGGATACTTTGGGTGCGGTTACTGTTGCCGTTTACCGTTCCCCAACTAAATGCCAAGTGATCTGATCTTTGAACTCAAGATTGTGGCAAGTGGTGTACTTTAGTAATGGTCAAAGGGCATTGGGTTAGAGCTAAATTTAGATTAACTTAATATACATATACCTCTACATCTTCGAATAATGAATATTCGTAGCTCTACATAGATTTAAACCTATCTAGAGATTTGTATTTACACAAAGATGAAATACGAATTAATTGATTGGAATCAATGCGAAAGAAATCGAAAATAAAACATAATATAAAAATCGCAAGCACTTACCTAATTCTTTAATGCATTTCAAATTGGTACAAAAAATACTTAGTTACTTATGAACAAACAATCAATTTAAAAATATAAAACCGGCTTCGGGCACACTTTTAATAAGCGAGTGTAAGGCGCACGATCTGCTTGTAAACTGCTCGACCGACTTTGATTTTCTTGAACGGTCTATAACTTCCCTAGGTCGCCTCAACAGTGGGCGACAGTGACTCTCGACGACATCGCAGCGGCTCCCTGACGACTAGCGTGTGTCTTTAAGTGATTACCGCGACATCACGATGTTGTCGTTGCGACTCTCCGACAACTTTCGTCACCCGCTCGAAAACAGAGATTATCGTCGACTGTGCAAACACGAATCCTTAAATATTTCGGCCACGTTGTTCGAAACGAACACTCCATGGAGAGACTCGTTGTCCAGGGAAATGTAGAGGGCAAGCGGTCACGCGGGCGATCACCTACGCGTTGGACAGACCTCATCAAAACTGCGACACAAACCTCCGTAGTACAGAGTCTCGAAACGCTGGAGTCCGTGACAAGTGGAAGCGCATCGCGAGGGCTGTTTGCTAAAACTTTGTATTTGCTAAAATACTGAAAATGCAGAGCATCACCATCCACGACCACTCTGTCAAGAGTGAACGACTAAGGAGGTGGAGTCATAAAGAAGCCTTATTACAGTTAATATTCGATTTGTTGAATAGCGCTTCGCCTATTTATTATTGTAATCGTAGTATACACCTATCTAACTGCTGGACTGATGGTGATGAAGCATTATCCTCTTAAAACACAGCGAGATAACTCACAACTTACAAGATGTTATGTCACGACCCAGCAACTACAATAATACATCTCAGATAGAGCACAGTATCTCGGAAGCATATCGCTGATAACGGTGTATGTGGTCAAGTGAATGTAAAACAACTATCGGATCGTTCTGAGAAATATCAGAATACATCTGAGATATGTAATTTCTCTACATTGTTTATATTTTAATGCAAGTAAACGAATTTCCACGTACAACCATTTCCCTGTAGACCTCTAGAACAGCGTAAAAAGGTACTCTCGCATCGGGGGTAGAGGAGGGTTATGTCGGACTCTCCGTGCAGTCGTCCTGTCCTGGGTATACCCACTAATGGTGGTCGCGCATCTATCGGCATCGACCGCGCCGCATTCCCCGTCTATCTTTGGGACTGGGAATCGGCAGACCCTTAGCGGCGACAAAGCTTTAGCTGCTTTAAAAAAGTGGTAGTAAAGATAGCTAAATAATATATGGGTTGTTGCCAGCTCTCCTACCAGATTTCAGATTGGTTTCCACGGTTCCGCTTGATCATGACATGTAGGTAGAGTCACCCATACCCACGGTCGAATTGAGAAACCTCCTCCGTGTTTTAGTCGGTTAAAAAATAAAAAAGAATATAATATTTTCATGATCAGGATTACTAACAAAATTAAAATTAAAACTAACCTACGATATTAGGTTAGGTACAGGTATTTATACCAAGTCATATAACTGAGTTTATTAGTATTGTTATCGGCACAGTCATTCACTTATCAGACGGGAGCCGATACCGATAACGGACACATTTTCGTCTCAATATGTCCTAATAATATTAATATTTGGTACGTTTCAACAAAAACATGAAACCACATTTGGAATAACAACATATTATGTATATTCAGGAGATCTCACAAATGTAGAAGATTATCACTTGTACTTTTCGAATGGGAGGTAGAGTTTTTAAATAAATTACTATGTAAAAAAATACTTGAAAGTGCTCCATTGCACTGAAGCTTCACTACATAGTATAAATTTAAGTTAAAAAAATTAAAGTTAAATAAAGAAAATAAAGTTTATTAAAGTTGCTACCTACGTCTGTCTGTCCCTATGTATACTTATATCTTTAAAACTACGCAACGGATTTTGATGCGTCGTTTTCATTAATAGATAGAGTGATTCAAGAGGAAGTTTCATATGTATAAAACATTCATAATATAGGTAGAGAAACACTGACAACTTTCTATTAAGTGCGTCGAAGTCCGCGCGGGTCCACTAGTATTCAAATAAATGCTTTTTAGGGTTCCGTACCCAAAGGTTAAAAACGGGACCCTATTACTAAGACTACGCTGTCCGTCCGTCCGCTTTTTTCATTTTTGTATTGTATACTCAGGGATTTTCGAGTCAAGGTGTACCATATGATACAATGACCAACATTACATCAGAGCTAATTCCATTGTCTACATTATAAAGACTACACTAGGTTGACTGATAAACTGAGATATAAAGTAATCCACTCTTCCTGCGCGTGTGGCCTGCGTAAGCCTTTCATGTAATGTTAGGTAGTTGTCCCACCGAAGGCGAGAAAACGAGTAGCTGTCGGCGATTTTCTCGCTCAAGAAACGTACAAAAGACATAAAACATTCTGTGCAAACAAAAGAGATGCATATATACAAATAGTTGATCGCTGACTGTTCACACTGTCGGCAATGAATAGAAACTAGCTGCCGGCGAGAGCTTGTTTCACTAGCTTGTCGCTGAGCGACAAAAACTATGAAAGATAACACTCGCTCAGCGATACTCGTGCTTTATCAGAACTGACGCTGAGCAAGCAACCAGCGGTCATTTTTCTACAGTGGGAGTAATCGCTTGTCTCACTAGCACACTCGCTTATAGGCGAGCTAGACAACTATCGTAACTACGCACTCGCTCCTCGCCGCTCGCCAACTTGTTTTACATTCTAGCTCTCGCTCATCGTTGCCATCTGTGTCGCGTCGGTGGGACATCTGCCTTATGTGTGTTTTTTGTAATGATGCCCGAGAGTTTGATTGCTGATATCTTCGTTTAATGAGTTTAATCGTGAAAGAACGTCTATACGCATCGACCGCGCCAAAGGAATCGCATTTTGAATTCTTTATATGAAATGTCATGAAACCTTGCATACTTGCCGGAGTCGAATTTCCTATGCAAAAATTCTTTAGGCGCGGTCGATGGGGATAGATGTGCGAGCACCATAAAGGAAGGTTCATAATACGTCAGTATCTTTATTTTTCTTTTTGTGTATGTTCACCATTAGTGCAATACGTCTGAATCGCTATCAAAAATTTCAGCGGCAAATTTGTAGCGATAAATCGGGAGACCATCGGGTGCATCAGCCAGACAGTCCTTTCTAAAATCAATACATATTTAAGCATCAACCAATATATCTCATAAATTATGTATTGGCTAATTGAATAATTACCTCAACATTAAATGTACCTAAATTAGATCTCAAGACTCAAGAGCAATGTCTAGACTCAAGATTAAATTCAACAAATATGGCAACACTGCCATTTCCTAGACCTAAATCCAGTCACTTGATATTTAAACATTATTTTGAAAGCGTTACATTAAACGTAATTTGTATTATAAATAAGTAATAATACAAATATGATGTTTCCTTTAATAAATAAACACTTAATTAGAGCACGTGTGATAACACACGATGCTTTATCTAAAAACAATAACATCTAGGAGGTATTAGAATAGGAAATAAGATAGCAATTCCTTGTTGCATTTTCTGAAAAACATTTGTGAAATTTCTTTGCTTCATAATAGCAGTTCTTTCAGTACAAATCGCCAAATATAGCTAAACAAATTTTATGCGGTGGTTTCAATGTCTAGAATATGTGTAATTAAAAAAATAGCATTAACAAATGTAATTTTTCAAGATGGCCCTGAAATCTCTTCTTCCCTCACAATACACAGATCTTTGGTTCCCTTTCTACGCAAACGCAAATCAACATTCTAACGAATGCCAATGTAATGTTCTAATGTCCTTGGAATTACATGTGCACTAGATAAACAACATGCGTCATCAACTCAATATTGCACAAAACAAATCACACCATCTGTCAATATAAAGATAATACTCACATATTTAGTAGAGCTCATCCTCCTGACTCGATTCATCGGCTTCTTCTGTCCCCTTCTGTATTTATTCATCTCGTTAGCACTACGTTTCACTTCACCACCAGCCTGGTCTTCTAGAACGAACCAATCCGTCACTGAACCACGTCTAGGTCTCGGCAGACCAGGCGCACGTTTCACTACCAACGCTTTACTCAACTCCTGTTTAAACTCTTCACTTATTTCACTCACTTTATTCACTTGTAGCACCTTTGCTGTGGGTAGGAAGCTGAACGAAGAGCTCTTCCTCTTTTCCTTAACGGGATCTTGGTTAGACTTGGTGTAGGGTTCACAATCACTAAGGTACGTTTCACTGAACATGTCCACCGCTTTATTGAACTCCTCCAAAAGGTCCTGCACTGAATTTCGAGTAAATATGTTAGCAGCGTTAGCACTTGATGCTGACGTCGCTGTTGACATACTCGAGTTGGCTCCTGAAGATTCTGAAGGGAATTCCTTAATGCTCTTAAGAAAAACCCCATCTTCATTATCGTAGTAGACGTTCGATATGTATTCTAAACTCTCGTTAGAAGTCCACGCGTCTCCCATTGATTCATTTTCATAGTAAGACTGACTGTTTGTCAGCTGTCTTTTAGGTTTACAAGGAACCTCTTCTTCTTCCTCTATTGCTCGTGGAAGGAACTCAAAGCTCTTACTCCTCTGGTAGATAGGAGAATGTGATTTAGGTCTTTCATTCAACTCTTTATTTCGAAAGAACCAAAATCTTTTCTGGTTTTTGTAGTCGTATTCGGCTTTGCTTTCGCGCTTCAGATCTATCGATGGTTTCGTAATTTTTTCGTCTTCGACTCCTTCTACTATCTTTGCTCTGGCTCTATCTTTGCCGAAGAAGCCTATTCGAGAGAATTTGTCGCGGAAACTGAAGGATTTCTTCAGTGGGGAAACTCCGTCTTCGTCTGAGGAAGGTGTTAGTTTTCCTGAGCCAGGTGAATCTGGGACGACGGGGAGACATGATGAAAGAAATCCGGATGGTTTTGCAATTTCTAGGTTTGTTGGTCTTGCTCTGGATATGAAGGGTTGTGGTTTGAGTTTTTCTGGTAGGTCTCCGAGAAGACCGCGCTCGATCATGAACAGGCTCTCAGTGTTGAGCTTCCTCAGGACTTCAGGCCTCCTTACAACAGGTCTCTTGTCTTTGTCCATCGCGGCGTGCGTCATCACCGCGCCAAGACGTGGATCCAACTGGATATCTGATAACTGATAAGTGTTGATAACGTTATCTCTTGCTTATTTGATGTTACTGTTTAGCTACGAAGTCATATGTATAAATATTTGGATGTATTGAGAACATACAAATATTTTTAGAAAAATGTGTAGTATTCTTTGAGCTAAGGTAGGTAAACACATAATAATGGTAAACCTAAGTCCATTCCGTATTTCAAAAACATCATGTACCTATCAAAAATTTCGCTAAGTAGCAAAGTGGTAGCAAGACTTTTTCGAATTATAACTTCTTCTCTACATTCATATTTTTACCTACCCAATATTTACCGTCCACATGTGGTGGAACGGTATCCTATGGGTTTCTAACCTTGATACGAAAGTTTAATCGATATTGTACTAGTTCTTAGTCGTGATAAACATGAGCGTTTGATAAAATGTGGTAATCGTATAAAAAGTACGATGTGAAATGTAATATAGGATTTAGACGATTGTTAAAAAAGGTGTAATAAATTTTGATATAAACAGTGTAAATGTCCACAAAATATTTTTAAGTTTAATCACGCTATAAAATAAAATAATAATTATGCAGTAAATTGCTAAGTCCTAGTCTATCTTAGTTTTAAATAAATTAAACTTGTTTTATTGTAGTGTGTAATTAGAGGTACCTATAAATATTTTATTTATTTATCGACCTATTACAAGTTATTTCGAGCTCCAGCCATTTAATACCACCTAATTCTGTCTTAAAACGTTTTTCTTTCATTCGGCCAGTACTTTCAAGCTACTAATATCTAAATTTTAATGTTTATGACGTCTGCAAGAAAGGATTTTAAGTTAAAATTAATAAATAATGGTATTTTGTTACAAAGTCGTAACAGACACCCCTAGAAGGTCAGGTTCAGGATGCGCGTCGCCTAGAAAAAGGTCACCGATCCGGAAACTTCAAAATGGTAAGAATTAAGAAGTTAGAAGATAATATTTATGCTAAAACTAGCTGCGCCCAGCGGTTTGACTCGCTATAGTGTAAGCCTATGTGTTATTCCAGGGTCTAAGCTATCTTTATATCTATACCTACCACATTTCAGCTCAATCGGTCCACCCGTTTACAGCGCCCGCGCCGTGCTGTAAACGGGTTCTGCATCCGCGTGCAGAAGTAGGTAACTCACAAACGTTCGCATTTATAATATTAGTGTAAAAAATAGAAAAGGGAGAAGTTTACCTTATAGTAGAACGATACGGGCTAAATAATAAAAATATGTAAAATAGTGTCTAGCGGTGTGGTTCCTTAATAGATTTCTAACGCCTGATAAATTTAATACTAGTCACTGTTATCGCTACAAGTTTTAATGTAGGCACTTGTAGATTTAATTTTTCTATTCTTAAATTTGATAATATTATGAAATGACGTTATTACTGTTTACCACTTGCCTGTTGACTGAAAAAAAATATTTGGAATGTTTAGCGCGTCCCCACAAAGAATCTTAGAACCGTTAGGTATAAACTTATATCAGCCATTTTGGTTATTATTTAGGTAGGTACCTATAAACCAAAAATACACAAGCCAAGTATCTAAATATATAAAAGGAAAGAGTGACTGACTGATCTATCAACGCACAGCCCTAACCGCTAGACGGATTAAGTTGAAATTTGGCATACAGGTCGGTTTTAGGGCGTAGACCTCCGCTAAGAAAGGATTTTGCCACGCGGGCAAAGCCGCGAGAATAAGCTTGTTTACCTATATATAGTGTCAAAAATCTACTCAACTCTATTCTCCCCCTATTTCAGTGCCAAGCTCCCTATCCCAGCTAATAGGGAAGGTAGACTACGAGAATGAGAGCGTCCTCTCGTCGATCCCGGAGAGGGAGTGGCGCCTCCTCGCCGCCCTCGCCAGGAAGAGGGAGGAAGATGTCGAGCGGGAGAAACTGGCCGACCAGTTCCGGCGGCTGTGGCAGCGGGAGAAGGAGGAGAGGGAGTTGGTGAGCTTGCCTGATAATGATACAAGTGAATTAAATTAAAAATTAAAAAAAACCCCAAAGCAATATTATGTAATTCGCCATTTTGTGATGGCGGCCATCTTGGATTTTAAATTTGTTATAGTGCGTTGTATTCTACAAGTCAAGCCCTTTCATTTGATACCCATATTGATGGGGTCGTGGAGAAAAAAAGTTATCCGCCATTTTGTAGCGGCGGTTATCTTAGACCGATTTCCACCAAACATGGCTAAGAACACTCTCGACTAACTCTACTTTCAAACAAAAAAACTAAATCAAAATCCGTTCATCCGTTCGGGAGCTACGATGCCACAGACAGACACACACACAGACAGACACGTCAAACTTATAACACCCCTTCATTTTTGCGTAGGGGGTTAAAAATAAAAAAAATGGTTTTTATACTCCAATAGAAATGTTACTCACGAAGAGTAGGCTCTGTAGGAACGTAGCGGTATCCTGGCCCTATTTACACTGTCACGAGTCTAATAAAATTCAGAATAATATTAAAATTATTTTTTTAAAGAACCACCTATTACCCTGTTGTCAGAGTTATACCAAAATCAAAATTACCTCACTCTGTTGTATGGTCAACCGATACGTAGCAATTCAGGGTCACCAAAATCACTAAGTACTACTATAAGGCCTGCAAAATGACCTAACTGCTATCTCGCTTATTATCGTATATAGGACACAGCCGGGACCCACAATTTTATGTGCTATTCGATACACCATATCGTCCAGGCGAAAAGCGTTGTGGTTTGAATCCAGAGTCTCCAAATCTCATGACTTGCGATATAAATTTGAAAAAGACGTTGTGACATCTTGGTTTCTCACTATATTTTGATCTTTTATTCCAGGTGGAAGCAGAAACCTCCCACCAGTACAAGCAGTACCTAGCCCACAAGCGTCAGCAGGAACGTTCCCTGTTAGAACACAAGCGGCTCCAGCAGTCAGCGTTACAGCAAATGAGGCGCGGTCAGCTGCTCGATTGTATCAGACACAAGGACCGGAGAAGCAGGGATTTGTTGGCTTGGAAGGAGGATCAAAAGGTATTTGACTGTATCCTACAGTCGAACAAGTAACCCAACAGGGACATTCTTAACTTAGAAAAGATAAGTACCACTTTCTCTTGTCCTGTCAATCTACCCATGGGCGTACCCACATTCCTCGTTAGGCCAAGCGGTGGAACAGCTTCGATAGGTGCCCCAGCCTTTTTTCTAACCGGAATCTTTTAGTCAGAATGTATGTTTCTCTCTGCTCTCGCAGACATCTGTTTTCAAAGTAAAAATTTTACGCCAGAAAAAGACCATAACTAACCTAACTAAGGAACCTTCGTGGAAAAATATTTCGGTTGCAAGAGTTACGAAAATTCGCTAAATTAGTCTTTCTAACCGTTTAGTAGAAGACTGAGAAATTGAACAAGACTGAGCCTACTTATAATGATTCTAACATTAAACGAAGATCTTGGCCGTCATAAACATAAGTTTAAATCGCGAAAATCTGAAGTGTTATAATGTAAAAAAAAACCTCAAAATTAATGGAAATAAATGTTTTCTTCTTCCGCAGAACACAGAATTAATAGACAAGGCTCTTGACGAGGAAGCTCGCGCGATCCTGGCCGCGGACCGCCGCTGTCGACAGGGCCAGGAGGAGCAGTGGCGCAAGTATCTCGACCTCGCTCACTCGAAGAAGAAGGCGAAAGAAGCCAAGAATAAACGGAGCAACATGCTGAGGGATGCTGCTCAGGTAAGAGTTTGGTTAAGTCAACACATACTGCATTTAAGCAAAAAAAAATTCCTGAATTTTTTAAGACGCTGGATGCAGGTCGCTTCCAACCGGTACATATGGAAGTCCAAAGGCGAGGCCTATGTTCAGCAGTGGACATCTTACGACTGAGATGATGATACTGAATTTCCTTTTGCCTATTAAGGTACCTACTTAAAAATTTCTCTAAGGCGTCGTTCCTGTGCGGCTCTCCTCTTAATCTTATTTTAAATTTTCTATTTAGAATATTCTTAGCATTGAATGATGTGCCTATTGATTATGATTCATTTATTTCAGGCGCTTTGCCAACTGATATTGCAACAACACGGACTAGCAACTTTTTTTGCAACTTTCTAGCTACTAGTTGTCTCATAAATAATCGCTGCGGACTTTTGCAGCTTGCCAATTTAAGGCCAGCTGCATTTTTTAACGACTTTTTAACAAAAAGGAGATTTTTTTTTTGTTTCATGGGGTTTAGGTATATCTACTTACTCCGTTACTTCAATTTTATTGAAATAGCTCGAATGGTTTATTGAAGCAAATGTTTCGCTTGGAGTTGTTTTAATCGTCTTATTTTTACTCACCCCTCTACTAAAATAACCAATCTGCTTGTAGACAAGTATCTATAATCTATTTTTTTTTCCAGCGTGTAGCTATAAACAACGCGTTAAACACATGGGAGACGACTCTCCTCCGTCAAGAGGTGACAGCGCTTGACGCTGCCAAACGAGCGCATCACGCGCTTCATGCAGCGCTGACTGAAGAACGAAGCGCTAGTTTAGCTTTAGAAAGGGAGAGGAAACAGAAACGAGCGAGAAAAATGGCTGAATTGACCGCTCAAATGCGACAGGACCTTAAAAGGGGACAATTTATTTAGATACCGACTATTTGTCAGACATAATAGGTATACAATTTCACATATTTCAAAATGATAGAAATTCCATGCCATTCTTAGATGAAAAGAAAATGGGAAGATGCGCCATCATAGCGCTACCGTTGCTATGCCAAACTTGCGCCTGTTCATATTATACTCGTACATAGTACTCTGTGCGCCTGTTGGATCGGAAAGTGTCAGTTGCAGCGTCAACTCGCGCTCAATACACAAGTAAAATTACGCCAGGCACAATTTTCCCACTCTAAAATTAGGCCCATGGGCCTAATTAAAGCGGTCCATGTCAGGAACGTCATTACCGCATCTTTCTATTTTTTTTATCTATGATGCCATTTCATATCTAAGCATGTCAAAGTACCGTAAGCGAGAAATTAAGCTTTAGAACGGAAACAAAAATTACTAGTAGTTCATTAAAAGGGAAATGAAGCACTCATAGTAAGCCGGCGTTGCATGTAGAGTACTCGCATCAATCTAAACTCTTGTATTCCAGTGTATGTGTGTTAGTCTGAATTAGTCTCTAAGTTAAAACTACCTCATTCTTATTTATTTTCATGTAGGTACTTTAATAAATTTCAATTTTATATCAGAACATTGTTTTATTAACATTCACACTCAAAAGCTCTAAACGGCTTGCAGTGACAGACTCAGGGCGTGGGGCTAGGGGGCCATATCATTTCCCCAAAATTATTTATTACTCTGTGTAAAAACAGAAAACAACAACGTAAGTAGAAACCTAACTTAGATAATTTTTTTATTTGTTGATAACATATTATTCAGTGACCGTTGCTGAAAATAGCTTCGAGTAGCTAGCTAGATTTAAAAAAAATCAACCTAACAATATTACGTACCTAATTTAATTCACTTTTTTTTTGGAAATAAGAAACTAGACGCACGCTCAAACTATGTCTAATTTATGCATGTCTTCTCCTATAATGTATACAACGTTTCGGTGGTATATAGCATAAAATGTTTGGAAAAAAACATTTTTCATTTCATTCATTTTCATTTCAACTCCAGTTTATATTTCAATCAGTGGTAGTGGCAGCGGCAAGTCTGTCCCTCGCCTTGTTATATTTCCTGAGCGCAGCGTCGGCTCGCACGAGCAAGGTGTCGGCGGTGTGGGGCCGCACAGGGCCGGCTGCAGGCGCGCCCCGCCCCCGCTGCACGCAGCATGAATGCCGCACTGACACCGACCCTGTTGCGGTATATGTGTAGTTCCCTGGCTATAAGAGGAAAAAAACAACTCTGTAACTCTACGCGTTCTCAAGTTAAAATGTCTTCATAGACAGACAGACGGGCGGACAAACAAGTGAATGTATAAGGGTTTCGTTTTCCCTTTAGAGGTACCAAACCCTGAAAAACAAAAATTAACTATCCTTAGAAGTTAACTTAGGAAAATAAAATTTTTAAATGCATTTTCAAGTTTGTTGAGTAACATGTTCATTTTAGAACAGATTTAAAAAAAACTTCTTTTGACTCTAGCGCTCAAGACTCTCAAGAACATTTATTTATTTTTGTTGGTTGTAAAGAATAGTGGTTATTTCTTTCAGGGACGACCCTCACGGATTTATTCACTTAACATTGCACTTGTTTTAACTAAATGAGGAAAGTAAAAAAAATATTTCTCACCTGCAATTCAGCATTAGAAAGCACCTCCAAATCGCTAATCAAATGACACCCCCCAACATAAAATCTCCTCTCTTCCCCCCTCCGTTCATCCGGCCTCACACATCTCAACTCCTGAGTACGTCCCCCGGGGCTAAAGGGTAATGTAAAATAGCAATATCCTTCCGTTCTATGACGATGCCATGTGTCTATGGATATTATTTCTAGGTATATTTTTAGGGGGGTTGGATCTGAAAATAAATTAAAAACAAGAATTATTTTAATAACAAAAATTAAGTTTGTATCATTGTGTCCTCCTATTTAATTTTAATATTACAATTCTTATTTTATGACTTAAATTTATTCAAATGTATTTAAGTAACTCTAGTTATTTGGTGTTTATAATAATGGTGTTAGGTGTAACGAGTAACCTCTGAGCTGATTGGGGTAAAATATGGTACCTACATAATATGAACCTTAAAACTGTAACATTTTTATTTTACTGAAAGAAAAATCACGCGACGCCGCTAGTTTTTTAATCTAGTTATTATATGTTTGTTACCTCCTTAGACTAGACCGATTAAGATGAAACTATGTTGACAGTTAGTTCATAGTATTAATCAGTTCTCACCAAAATTAGACTCAGTTTCCAAGCACAGTTCAACCAAATGTCCAAAATGGCATACATCAGCGCCATCTATCGACGTAGCTGCCGAAACATGCGTGCGACCGAGTAACGTATCTTTGGATTGTACACCTTCTGGTAACTGAAATAGAGTGCATTATTGGTTATTATTCTTCTTAAAGATTATTTTTCTCATTAACTTGAAAAGATTACAGGCGCTTGTACCCCCTTTCCTTAATCCGACACTGTCTTTTTACATATAAAGAAAAAAACAGCAGATCTAAATATATAAAAGGAAAGAGCGACTGATTGACTGACTGATCTATCAACCTACAGCTCAACCGCTGAACGGAATGGGTTGAAATTTGGATCACAGATAGGTTTTATTAAGCAGACCTACGCTAAGAAAGGATTTCACCACGCGGGCAAAGCCGCGAGCATAATCTAGTTTGTATATAATTAGGTTCTCTCTATTAGTAGGATAATATTAAATAGTACCTATGGATAATAACAATAACCAAAAGTTCTTTAAAATAGTATAAAAGTCATCAGTAAAATAGACTTTTAACTAAATTAAAATGCTTTAGGGGCCACAATGGGCGGCCTTATCGCTTAAGCAATAATAATAATATTATATTGTAAAATTATCTATACAAATAAGTAGGTACTTACTAAGCATGATGTGTTCACCGTAAGATTTTGCATTAAGCATTAAACTACCTTTAGTATATTCAGTGGCGGATTTGCCCTAAGGCCCAGTAGGCCCGGGCCTAGAGCGGCCAGATATTAGGGGCGGCCAATCGTGACAAAAAAATCACTGATGACAAGAAATAACTAAAAGTACGTAAATATTTTAAAGGCTTCAAGGGGCCATGGGTTTTTCTCGGCGGCTCTGCTCTATAATAAGAATATTTATTTTCTCACCGCTCAGAACACAACTTTTGTAGCCTGAAATATAAAATTTTCTCGGCACTCGCAGCTAGCTGCTCGCGCAATTATAAATAGAATATTATGTATTTTGCTCACCACTCAGAACGAGCTATTGCACAGAGTACCGGCGTTAGGGTGGGGTGCGGTTGGGCGACCGCCCAGGGCGCCGGATAAAAGGGGCGCCACAGGCTCTATAATGGGGCGCCCGTGGCGCCCCATTCGTTCTGAAAAATTCAATATTCTCGGTGCTCGTAGCAAGCTGCTCGCGCTTTTATAAGAACATTTAGTTTCTTTGCCACTCGAAGGAAGATAAACGAACATCATTCGTGCTGAAAAATTCAAAATTTTCTCGGCGCTCGCAGCGAGCTGCTCGCGCTTTTATAAATGAGAAAATTTACTTTCTTTGCCATTCGAAGCAAGATAAACGCACATCATTCGTGCTGAAAATTCAAATTTTTTTTGGCGCTCGCAGCGAGTTACTCGCGCTTTTATAAATAAGGACATTTAGTTTCTTTGCCACTCGAAGTTAGCTAAACGCACATCATTCGTGCTGTAAAATATCTAAATTTTCTCGGCGCTCGCAGCGAGCTGCTCGCGCTTTTATAAATAAGAATACTTATTTAGTTTCTTTGCCGCTCGGAGTAAGCTAAACGCACAACATTCGTGCTGAAAAATTCAAAATTTTCTCGGCGCTCGCAGCGAGCTGCTCGCGCTTTTATAAATGAGAACATTTACTTTCTTTGCCACTCGAAGCAAGCTTAACGCACATCATTCGTGCTGAAAAATTCAAATTTTTCTCGGCGCTCGCGCTTTTATAAATAAGGACATTTAGTTTCATTGCTACTCGAAGCAAGCTAAACGCACATCATTCGTGTTGAACAAATCTAAATTTTCGCGGCGCCCGCAGTGAGCTGCTCGCGCTTTTATAAATAAGAATACTTATTTAGTTTCTTTGCCGCTCGGAGCAAGCTAAACGCTCATCATTCGTGCTGAAAAATTCAAAATTTTCTCGGAACTCGCAGCAACTGGAAAGATGGATTTTTTCTAGATACGCCCATGATTTTGCCCATCGGAATCGGCCCAGAAAAAAATCCTGGAATTTTTTCCTTTTTAGTATGGGTTTGAATTGCTTTTTAGGGGGCGCCGTAGAAATCTCGCCCAGGGCGCTGGTAATGTTAAAACCGGCTCTGATTGCACATCTTTTGTAGTCTGAAACGTAAAATTTTCTCGGCGCTCGCAGCAAGCTGCTCGCGCATTACAAGGTTTTTAAAATTTATTCTATTCGGAACGAGTTTAACGCACACGTTCTTGTCAGAGATATAACATTTCCTATTTTAGAGATTCAAATTGTAGGTAAACATTGAAATGTTTTGTACATTTCAATGTTTACCTTGTTCACAAGAAAAAAAATTTTGGATCCGCCACTGTTTAAGGAGTAACTAGGAGTAGACATGTTATATACGACGTAGGTGCAGGTATTACATGGACTGGGGCCTAGGGCGGCCTAGACTGTAAATCCGCCACTGAGTATATTATGTATATGAAATGATGTAAAAATCGTGTATGAACCATAAATAAATAAAAAATAAATAAATACCTTAATATTGTATTCCACATACAAGTCATCCATGTCAAATCCCACCGCTGATGTGATATCCAAGTTAATATAGTAATGCTTTTTGCCAAGAGATGGCGTCACAAAGTTCACTAGGTTCTTGTGTTTCTTCTCCCATTTCTTGTACAGCTTTGATAACTAGAAATTAACAAAAACAATGTTGTCTTCATTTTTCTGTTTCTATTATAAACATGTATTTATTATATGTATCTATCTATATCCGAGAAAAGTGTATTTTTAATTTTTTTAAATCGTTTGAGAACATGCCTTTTTTATTAGACTTCAAGGTTGGGTAGATATAAAGGTAATGACTAAAATTAGGGGGGTAGTATACGATGGACAAGTGCTTTGGCGCACCCGTAGGCACCTCCAGACTTTTAGTGGGTACTGGGTACCCCCGCCACACCTGTCTTCAGAGGGGAATGCCACAGACCGCTCTACGCACCTCGGCGCAGAGCCGCAGAGTGACGATGCGTAACGCATTTTTTTATGTCATGAAGTAGAAGACGAGCAAGACGCTCTCCTGATGTTAAGAGATAACGCTGCCCATAATCAGTACAGTGCTACTTAGGATTTCACAATGATGTGAAATTCTAAGAGCACTGCACCAACGCTTCTTACTCAAGAGTCATAAGATGTTAAGACTCTTTAGCCCAGTAATTTCACTAGCTACAGTGCGTTATGTTTGCACAATACTGCAAACATTACATCATTTGTTTAATTTATTCTAGATCAAAAAATATGGCTTCCTTGTACACTACAGAAACCTAAAAATGTGCCTGATCATTTTGATTTTTTGATGATCATTCAGGGAAAAAATATTATTAAACTTACCAAAGTACTCAGTTCTTCATCATCACTACCTCCAAAATCGACATGAACCTCATACTGATATCCGAGGGTGTCCAAGTCATATTGATTAGCCTCATTATTGATATCCGGAGATATTATTATATAATTGTGTACTATATTGTGATAGAATGATACTAATGTTGATTCTTGTCTTAGTGGGGTGTCTCTGGAAAAAGAAATTATAACATGACATATTTAAGTAACTATACTTCGTTTCAAAAACAAAGATAATTTTTGCGGGGTTCGAAGGTTATACATATATGTATGAAAATATCATAGATATATTCACAAAAACTGTTTTATCCGATATATCTTATGACATAATATCAGATATATTATTAAAAATATCCGATATATATCCAATTTATTAAGATATTGATCCTTTGAACCCTGCAAATTAGCTAAAAAATTATCTTTGTTTTTAAAACGTAGTATAGCTTATGCTAGGCTATATCTATGCCAATTGAAAATCGTGTCCGTGTTTTTGCCGAAAAATAAATCAAAACCCGCGTAAAACACCGCGAAAGTGCGAAAATCCTAAAATTCGGAGTGCAGTGCTAGTGCAAACATGTAGCCAACCACTAGGATAACGATTTGTGCGAAATCTGATGGTGAAAAGTGATAGTCATCTTCAGTTAACGAGAAAAGTATTGCCAGAATAAACTAATAAAACTACCATAATCTACCAAAAATACGTAGAACGAAACGTGATTTGTGAGCCAAGTGTCAACTGTCACAAACAACAAATGTCAAAATGACAGAAACTACGCAAAACACAAGAAAAACTGTTCAACAAATATTTCATCCAAGCTTTTTCCAAAAAAAGAACACAAATGAAGCCGGAGAAGTCGAGATGGCGGCCGGTGAAACGCCAAAACAAGATGCCAATCAACTGGACTGGCAAAGAGTACCAATTTCACGTCAAAATAAGAAACGGAAGGCGAACTCTCCGCCTGTAGAAACTCTCGACATTTCCAACAGCTTCAGTGAACTATCGGTCGACCAAACCGAAGGAAAAGGGAAACCAAGAACAAAAAATCCTTATAAACCACCACCAATAGTACTGTATGGCATTGAAGATGTAAACAAACTAACAGAATTGCTGGAAACAGTTGCAGAATGTTCTAAATTTGCTTACAAAATCGTAAACAAGAACCAATTGCGGATAATCTCCGAAAATGCGGAAACATATAAACAAATCATCACTTTGGTTAGAGATAAGGGCCTTGTAGGTGCACTACACTACATACCTACAAGTACCTTACCTTACCACGTACCTCAAGAACATTACCTGCGATGTACCTCACCATGTCCACAATACCCGGACATGGCTACAATATACCTTGCAACACAGCACCAATACCTACAGTAAACAGAAGAAAGAAAACACAACACTCAAGCACTTCACTTCATTTATTTCACAACGTTCGTGTATGCAGATCTTCAAGAAACAATAGAAAACCATCGCCTTGAAAAGGGCGGTTTTTCTGCTGTTCAAACTAGAAACAAGACGCCTTGAAAAGGGCGGTTTTGTTGTTTGTTCAATGAAGAAACAAGTCACACGCGTCGCTGCAGTCCAGACTTCACACACGTCGCTGCAGTCCAGACTTCACACACGTCGCTGCAGTCCAGACTTCACACACGTCGCTCCAGTCTAGACTTCACACTTGTCACTACAGTCTAGACTTCACACTTGTCACTACAGTCTAGAATCTAGACTTCTTCACAACACTTCGATGAGCTGGGGCGCACACGTGAACACGTGTGAGCGGCGAGGCGACGTCCGGGCGAATGAAGAGGCCAACTCCCGCGCGCTGTATTTACGAGAGCCGCAACATATATACCCTGCGCACATCGATCTGCGCATCAGTTTTATATCACTATTTCTATCTCTTTCATGTAAATATTTCTTCTCTTTCTAATTTCTCATAAAACTTTCTTTTGTGTACGCTAGTTGTAAGGTATTTATTTTGTATATAGGTAGGCTCATTTTTGTAAATAAACATTCCATATTTTACCTTCTGATTTAGTGTTTCACTTACACTACCTACTTCAGTTAGGCACCAATAAACGCCTAAAGTGGTGACCCTCGCCGTTGAATACTGTTCACCGCCGCTACCTGAACTCAAGAAATCAAGAACGAAGCTCTGCCCGACGACCACGCAGAAAATCCACCATGGAGACCACTGCCGCAGCCGCCGCCGCTTCGACCTCCTCAGCGTCCACCACCTCGCAAGAGCTCACCGCCATAGCTCTCACCATGCGCATCCCGAAATTTTGGCGCGACAAGCCACGCCTATGGTTTCTCCAATTTGAGGCCGCCACCGCCGACTCGCACCGCAGCCAGACGCAGCTAGCCCAAATGGTCGTCGCACAACTAGACAAAGGCGACATCGAGCAAATCAGCGATCTTCTGTACAACCCGCCAGACGAGAAGATATATGAAGCTCTCAAAAATCGTCTCATCGCCGTCTACGAAGAATCCGACAACAAGCAGTTCCAAAAATTGCTCTCCGAGATGGAACTCGGGGACCAGAAGCCATCACAACTGCTGCGCAAAATGAGAAGCTTGGCGCGAGATAAGGTTCCTGACACTACTCTGCGACTTATGTGGACCAACCATCTACCAGCCCACGTACGATCCGTCCTTGCCGTTAGCGAAACGTTCCAGACGAAGACAGCGCTCGACGAACTCGCGCTACTCGCTGACAAGATGATCGAGACGAGCAGTTCACAAATCGCAGCTGTAAGCACGCCGCCGCCAACGCAATCGCAAGAAAACTCCGACACACGCTACCTCATCGAAGAAATCCGCAAGCTTACATTTGAAATTGCCGCCATAAAATCCGAGCAACAGCGATTCAACAATAATTTCAACAATTACCGCGGAAGATCGACGAGCCGCAATAATAACAACAATAACAACAGATCAAGAAGTTCCAGTAACACATCTTCGCCGCACTGTTATTACCACCGTCGATTTGGCGCACAAGCGCGCCGCTGCACTACGCCATGTACCTACAAAAAAGAAAATGAGAAGTCGGAAAACTAGAAAATACGTTGGCCGAGGCGGAACCCAGCGTAGAAGAAAATTCTTACCGCCTATTCGTCGTTGACAAGAATTCTCAACACAAGTTCCTCATCGACACCGGCGCCAATATTTCCGTTTTACCGCGACCAAAAGGAGCGCAACCTAAACCGCTCGATTTTCAACTGTACGCTGCAAATAACACCGTCATACCTACATACGGGGAGAAGACAATCACGCTCGACCTCAGTCTACGAAGACCGTTCCAGTGGACTTTCATCGTCGCTGACGTGGGAAAGCCAATAATCGGCGCTGATTTCCTGCGACACCATCAGTTAATCGTTGATCTACCTAAACGACGATTAATCGACGGTAAAACCAGCCTCACTGCGATCTCCACGATTCAAGCCTGCAACATGCCTACAATCAAGACGATCGACGACACACAGAGCTACCACGCGATACTCGCCGAGTTCCCCGGTATCACCCGTCTCACTCCCACACCGAACGCAATCGAGCCGAACGTTGAACACTACATCGAAACGAGCGGACCGCCTGTACATTGCCGCGCACGTCCAATCGCACCGCATCGCTACGAAGCCGTTCGCAAAGAGTTCCAGCACATGATCGAACAGGGAATATGCCGTCCAAGCAAAAGTCCCTGGGCATCACCGCTACACATCGTACCTAAAAAAGACGGAAGCATTCGTGTATGTGGCGACTACAGAAGACTTAACGCCTGCACGAAACCCGATCGCTACCCGATTCCACGAGTGAAAGATTTCACATTTCAACTCACCGACAAGAAAATATTCAGCGTGATCGACTTAAACCGCGCATACTCACAACTGCGAACGCGCGAACAAGACATCGAGAAGACAGCAATCATCACACCGATGGGTCTATTCGAGTTCCCACGAATGGTACCCGGACTCAAGAACGCCGGCCAAACGTTTCAACGTTTCATTCACGAAGTACTACGCGGACTCGACTACGTATTCCCATTCGTCGACGATGTAATGATCGCTTCTACAGACGAAACTACGCATCAACAACACCTTCGCACTGTACTACAAAGACTTGAAGACAACGGCATCACTATTAATCCCGCCAAATGTGTCCTAGGCCAGCCGCAAGTAAAATTCCTAGGATACACAGTTTCAAGAGAAGGAATCTTACCGCCTGCTGAAAAAGTGACAGCAATCACGAACTACACAAAGCCGAACACAATTGAAGAATTAAGGCGCTTTCTCGGAATGATGAATTTCTATCGAGATCACCTTTCGAACGCCGCTACAATTCAAGCACCACTCAATGCCTATCTGCACTCCGTGAAAAAGCGAGACAAGACTGAAATACATTGGACCGACGAAGCGACATCTGCATTTGAAGCCTGCAAAAATGCGATTAAAAACGCAGCTTTGCTCGCTCATCCATCGCACACCGCACCGATCGCTATTTTCACCGACGCCTCAGACAAATCCGCCGGAGCAGTACTACAACAATACATCGATGAAAAATGGCAACCTCTCGGCTATTTTTCAAAGAAATTCAGCGACGCACAACGACAGTACAGCACATTCGACAGAGAGTTACTGGCTATCTACATGTCAGTAAAACACTTCCGCAAAATGTTCGAAGGCCGAAACATCATCATCTTCACCGATCACAAGCCGCTAACCTACGTACTGCAGAAGCCGCCATCACCATCTGAGACACCACGCCGTGCAAGACAGCTGATTTTCATTAGCGAATTTACTACTGATATTCGCCACATCAGCGGCAAAGACAACATTGTAGCCGACGCACTCAGCAGAGTCGAAACAATCGCATGTCCTACAACACTCGACTACAACAAGATCGCAGCCGCGCAAGAAAGAGACAGCACTACAATACACAGGCTCAGCCAACAAAGTAATTTGGCGCTCAAACCAATTACTTTGCCTGGAACGTCAAAGCCTGTGTACTGCGAGACATCTACACCGTCCATCCGACCATACCTACCAGAAGAATTTCGCCGCGACGCATTCGACGCCGTACACAACATCAGTCACCCTGGCATACGCACCACACGCAAGCTGATCACTGAAAAATTCTTCTGGCCTTCAATCAACGCAGACGTCGCTGCCTGGGCGAGACAATGTATTCGATGTCAACAATGCAAAATCACACGACATACTTGGAGCGAAATTTCAAAATTCCCGCCAACCGACCGCTTCCAACACATACACGTCGATATAGTCGGACCACTGCCTACATCATCGCACGGACATCGATATTTAGTCACTATGATCGACCGAGTGACTAGATGGCCCGAAGCTATACCTACCGAAGATATCTCAGCCGAATCCGTCGCAAAAATAGTCTACGAAAATTGGATTACTCGATTTGGGTGCCCAATGTACCTAACGAGTGACCAAGGCCGCCAGTTCGAGAGTCAGCTGTTCACCAAACTACTCGCCGCAATGGGGATCAAACGCAACCGCACGACGCCGTATCACCCACAATCAAACGGCATGGTCGAACGCTGGCATCGCACACTCAAGACTGCGCTCAAGACACGACTTCAAAACTCTACGTGGATCGACGAGCTACCTACAGTCCTTATGGGTCTACGCGCCGCCGCTCGAAGCGATACGGGCGTAAGCGCCGCCGAGGTTACCTACGGCCAAAACCTACGCCTACCGAGCGATTTTTTGGCCGCGCCGTCCGTCACATCATCCTGCGACATGGACTACGACTTCGTTGATCGCCTGCGCAACTCCATCGCCGCCGTGAAGCCTGCGCAACCTACAACGCCGCATAGCAACAGCCGACCCATATTCGTCAACCAAGATCTCAAGACCTGCGAGTACGTTTTCGTACGCACGGACGCAGTTAAGAAGCCGCTGCAACCTGCGTACGAAGGGCCGTACAAAGTCGTCGAGCGGAACGATAAAACGTTCCTACTAAAAGTTCCTGACAATCGATCGCCCACTATATCGATCGATCGCCTGAAACCTGCCTACATGATCAACCTCGACACTGACGTCGATGCACCCGCTAATACCACAGACAGCGCAGCTACTCCGTCATCGAGTGATCTACATATACCTACAGCATCCGTACCTGCCACGAAGCAATCAAGATCCGGCCGCAATATAAAACTGCCGGTACGCTTCGCTTGAGGGGGAGTACTGTAGGTGCACTACACTACATACCTACAAGTACCTTACCTTACCACGTACCTCAAGAACATTACCTGCGATGTACCTCACCATGTCCACAATACCCGGACATGGCTACAATATACCTTGCAACACAGCACCAATACCTACAGTAAACAGAAGAAAGAAAACACAACACTCAAGCACTTCACTTCATTTATTTCACAACGTTCGTGTATGCAGATCTTCAAGAAACAATAGAAAACCATCGCCTTGAAAAGGGCGGTTTTTCTGCTGTTCAAACTAGAAACAAGACGCCTTGAAAAGGGCGGTTTTGTTGTTTGTTCAATGAAGAAACAAGTCACACGCGTCGCTGCAGTCCAGACTTCACACACGTCGCTGCAGTCCAGACTTCACACACGTCGCTGCAGTCCAGACTTCACACACGTCGCTCCAGTCTAGACTTCACACTTGTCACTACAGTCTAGACTTCACACTTGTCACTACAGTCTAGAATCTAGACTTCTTCACAACACTTCGATGAGCTGGGGCGCACACGTGAACACGTGTGAGCGGCGAGGCGACGTCCGGGCGAATGAAGAGGCCAACTCCCGCGCGCTGTATTTACGAGAGCCGCAACATATATACCCTGCGCACATCGATCTGCGCATCAGTTTTATATCACTATTTCTATCTCTTTCATGTAAATATTTCTTCTCTTTCTAATTTCTCATAAAACTTTCTTTTGTGTACGCTAGTTGTAAGGTATTTATTTTGTATATAGGTAGGCTCATTTTTGTAAATAAACATTCCATATTTTACCTTCTGATTTAGTGTTTCACTTACACTACCTACTTCAGTTAGGCACCAATAAACGCCTAAAGCCTCATTGGTCACACTTTTAACTTGAAAGGTCAGAGATGTTATCGCATAGTTGTTAAAAATTTGCACCACACCACACCTCATGAAGCCATCAAAGAGGCAGTAGAAGCCACTGATAATACAGTCTCTGGGGAGATCATAAATGCCAGATCTGGGCCAGAAAAAAAGCCTACATCAACCTTCTTTGTAAACATTACTCCTGGACCAAACAACAAATCTGTGAAGGATATCAAGGTAATACACCATCAGGTAGTAACCATAGAGGACCCAAAGAAAAGGAAGACTGTAGTGCAGTGCCAACGCTGCCAACAATATGGTCACTCAAAGAATTACTGCTTGAGACCCTATAGGTGTGTTAAATGTGGACAGTCACATAAAACCTCTGAGTGCACCAAAGTAGATAAAAATACCCCGGCAACATGCGCGTTATGCCTTGGCCCCCACCCTGCAAACTATAAGGGGTGTCAGGTATATAAAGAAATCTTGGCAAGGAAGACTTTCCATAGAAAACCAGTGTATGACAAAGAGAAAGCTAAAGAGCATCAACCTGATAGTGCTACCGCTAGCGAACATAAATACACTAGAAACGACTACACAGAAAACATCACACAAAACTCTAGGCAGGGTGTCACACAAAGAACCTATGCAGGAATTATAAAACCACAACACACAGGACCCCCCCCTTCAGTGGACCCCCCTAATAAGAACACAGATAACACATGTGGTGCTTCAAACACCTCCGTGCTAGAAAAACTTTTATCATCACAATCAGCAAAATTTGACTTTCTTCTTCAACAAATGAGTGCACTAATGAGCCTCATAACACAACTGATCAACAAACTCAAATGACTGCCTTAAAAATAGGAGCATGGAACACAAATGGGCTAGCACCAAATAAAAATGAAGTTGAGCAACTTATAAACATGCATAAACTTGACATCTTGCTTGTATCCGAAACCCATTTCACAAACAACAGCCTAGTAAGGATTCACAACTATAATATATATAGAACAGATCATCCTGATGGTACTGCACATGGAGGTAGTGCAGTAATAATAAAAGCATCCATAAAGCAACATGAACTCCCAGGATACAAAACCAACCATATACAAGCAACAACAGTACTGGTAGAAGGGAACTCAGGTGATATTGTAATTTCATCAGTATATTGCCCTCCTAAGCACACAATCACTGAAGAACATTTCAGCCACTACTTGAATACCCTAGGCACACGATTCATAGCTGGCGGGGATTGGAATGCGAAGCATGTGCACTGGGGCTCAAGGTTAATAACCACTAGAGGAAGAGAACTGAAAAAAAGCCAAGAACGTCTTCATCTAAAGTCGATCTCCACTGCAGAACCCACTTTCTGGCCAACTAATAAAGATAAGCTGCCCGACGTACTAGACTTCTTTCTCACAAAAGGACTAGGAGGAATATATTGTGCAATAGAACCTTGCCTTGATGGTTCTTCAGACCACACTCCAGTCATCTTAACAGTTAGCACCACAATCCTCACAGTAGACAAACGCCCAACTCTATACAATAATCAGACCGATTGGGACTCAGTTAAGGATATGATAGAAAGAGACCTAGAGCTGAAAGTAGCCCTTAAAACAGAAAATGATGTAGATGCTGCAACTTGGATGTTCACTACCACAGTACAAAACAGTTGTTGGAATTGCACTCCGGAGAAAACTGATAAAGGAATGAGGACAATATCAGTGCCACAGGATATCAGAAATAAAATCTTAGATAAAAGAAGACTACGTAGAGTGTGGCATAACAGCCGTCATCCTGAAGACAAACGAGCTTTTAATGTGGCAACTAGAGAACTGAAAGATATGCTCGCCGAAGCTGAAGCTGAAACAATGGCGGCTCAAATTGAATCCTTAACCGCTACCAGGGCTACGAACTATTCTCTATGGAAAACATGTAAAACTATAGACAAACCCATTCTACCAAAACCACCATTAAAGGCAACTCAAAATAGGTGGGAAAGAACCTCAACAGAAAAGGCGGATCTATTTGCTAGCCACCTGTCTAGGATCTTTATCCCAAATGAACCAGATCCTGAGACAGATGAGTCAGACATAGATGAGGTCCTCAACCAATGCCTACAACTGGATATTCCAATAAAACCCACCTCGCCACAGGAAATAATGTCCACCATCCGCAAAATGAAAAATGGCAAGACCCCGGGATACGACCTAATAGATAAAAAGGTTCTCACAGAGCTACCAAGAAAAGCCATCATGTTCCTCACCATACTCTTCAACGGGATTATGAGAACAGGCCATTTCCCTGAACTGTGGAAGGTCTCACAGATAATAATGATCAACAAACCAGGAAAACCTCCAAACGAATTAGCTTCTTATAGACCAATAAGCCTTCTGCCGATTACTTCAAAACTATTCGAAAAGATTCTCCTGACAAGACTTATGCACACATTGACAGTAAACTCCACCATACCTGATCACCAGTTCGGATTCAGAGTAGAGCATGCTACAATCGAACAGATACATAGAGTGTGCCAAACAATCAGAACTTCCCTAGAGAAAAAAGAATACTGTTCCGCTGCCTTTCTGGATGTGCAACAGGCTTTCGACCGGGTGTGGCATAAGGGACTGCTCTATAAAATAAAAAAATTATTGCCCCATAGCTACTACAGAGTACTTCAATCATACCTGTCCAATCGACTGTTCCAAGTAAGGGAAGGAGAAAACACGTCACCATTCTATGAAATACTTGCTGGAGTGCCGCAGGGCTCAGTGCTTGGCCCGGTGTTGTACACAATATTCACATCAGACTTTCCACAAACTCAAGACGCGACCGTGGCCACTTTTGCCGATGACACGGCCATACTGGCAAGTAATAAAGATCCAATAGAAGCATCTCAAACTCTACAACTCTGCCTAAATAAAGTCAATGACTGGCTCAAGAAATGGAGAATTAAAGCGAGTGCATCTAAGTCTGTGCACATTACTTTTACTTTGAGAAAAGAAGATTGCCCTCCTGTGAGACTATCCAGCGATATACTTCCACACAGTGATTCTGTTAAGTACTTAGGAATGCATCTCGACCGTAAACTTCTATGGAGAAAACATATACAAAAGAAAAGAGACGAACTCAATTTCAGATTTAAAGGACTATACTGGCTACTTGGCAGAAATAGTAGACTGTCAACTGATAACAAGCTGCTCATTTATAAGACAGTTCTCAAACCCATATGGACATATGGAGTACAACTATGGGGATCAGCCTGTGACACAAATATAAAAATTATTCAGAGAGCAGAGGATTATATACTAAAGCAACTAAGCAATGCTCCATGGTATATCAGGAACACAGAACTCCACCAACATCTTGCAATTGGCACAGTAAAGGAGGAAATAAACTCATTTACAAAAAGCTACAAGTCACGACTAAACTACCATCCTAACAAATTGGCTGTGCAGCTCACAATTCCTAGTACACTCAGGCGCCTAAAGAGACGTAGAATCCTTGACTCCACAAATGATACAAAATAGTGAAAGAAGGGGCTACTCCTGATGGGGAGACGACTCCTATAAAAGACCAGAAGCATACAACCCATCTGCTCATAGTCAACAGACTGATCGCAAGATAAAAAAGGAAAAAAAAAAAAAAAAAAAAAATATCTATGCCTGGGTATCTTCAAGGCATGAGTGAATAGGTACCTTTTTAGGCATCCTAAGTGATTTTACACTTTCCATCAGGTGGAATGTGGTCAAACATAGGCCTACGGCCTATGGCTTATATAGTATAAGAAAATGCCAATATTGATAAATCCTTTCTTAGCAGAGGTCTACATCAAAACCAATAAAAATTTCATCTCTATTGTATCAGTTGTTTGAGCTGTGCATATAGATCAGCCAGTCAGACAGTCAATCAGTGACTCTTTCCTCTTATATATTTCTTCTTTGCCTTATTTACACATTTTTTTTAAAGTTATTGATCCAACAATTTTTTTAATGTTAGAATTTAGGCAAAGGAGAAAAATAATGTTAGAAACAGACATTCACGAGCAGACAGCTTACCACATAGTGGGACTGGCCACATTGTATGAAATTGCTTTATGTAATAAGACTGTGATAAAGAGTTATTCTTCTAAATATTAAAAGTTTATTAGTCACGGGTGGTGACCTGCCCTGGATAACCTAAGAGCCTAAGATAACCGGGTCAGGTGGGGTTTCTCTGGGAGCGACAAGTGTTACTGTGGTGCTGTCCAGACAATGGAGCACCTTTTTAAATGTCCGAACTGTCCCACAACCTGTACAGTTGAAGACCTTTTTGAAGCCAACGAAAAAGCCGTAGAACTGGCTCAATACTGGCTCAAACAACTATGAGTCCTAAATTTAAAAAAAAACCATAACAAGCCATACAACTCGAATAGAAGAAGATTAGACACTTACTCATTACTATCCGACATATCAAAAACAATGTGCATAGTAGTCCATTGCTCCTCTTCATCAGAAATATCCTCTTGACTCTTAAATAAATGCTTTTCTGAGCCTGATTTCCCTTCTAAAACCTCCCCAAGTCTACCAACCGCACCATCCAAAAAGTTTGGATCTATTTTTCTTTTTTCTTGAGGCAGTGGCATATAATAATCATCATGGATGTAAGAAAACACTGTCTTAGGCACAATTTCACTATTTTTTAACAACTCGTGATACCTAAATTCATTTTCTGTGAGGCAATTATGAACATCAGAGTAATGTTGAAGTTCGTAAGCTGAAAATGATTTTTCTTGCCATCTAAAGCTAAATTCTTCTGTGTTTTCTTCCAAGTTCAGATTGCTCGTTTCATTTATATAGTCCTCGAATTTTGGGAGGGATATGATGTCGTCTGGAAGCTTTAGTTTTACTCTGGAAAAGGGATTTTAGTATGTATTGTTTTAAATTTTTTACAAATCACAGATCCTTAGGTGCGCTAAAAACTTACTTTATGATTAATTGATCTACAGGTCTTTTTAGCCAATGGATCCCTGCAATCTTATTACAACGAACAAAATCGTGCATATTAAATATTTAATTCAATAATTACAATAAAATACAGAGATAAAAAACATTTAATTATTGTGTTTGCGTTTACATGGAACTCTGTTTCTATGGCAACCAAATTTTGACAGTTGGTTTATGTTTTTTTAAATAATTCACTCTTAAATCATTGATACGGTTTATTCATTTGCCAATTAAGATTTATTGTTGCATTCCTTTACGAGGGAACTTTCTTACCTCTATAATTTCTTTTTTAAATACTACCTCTCATTTTATTCACGCTAATCCTTGGGGTTTTTACGTAGATATAGAAAAATTGTCCATGTCAGTGGGTTTTTATGTGTTTTGTTAAGAAATTGAAAACATTATATAAATCACACCATTGTTCAAAAAGTATATTTTCAAAGTCAGTTTGTTTTGTGTGTCAAAGTCATTTATGTCAAATTATCAGTAGTCAACGTCAAACGAATACGCAGCGGTGGTCGGTTGGTCGGTGGGGAATTTTCTATTTTCTCAAATTTATGCCCGGACCAGTTTATAACGGTACCTTGGTTTGGTTTGTCGCTTTTCGTTCGTCCAACACGGATATAAACTTAATAATAATCAGTGGACGTACCTTTTGTATACACAATCTTATCGCGTGCAAGGAATGAATGTATCATGATTCAGAGTAGTGGATTAACTTTCTAAAAAAATCGGGAAGTGTTAATTTTTCGTAGTTTTCTCTTGTTTACACTCGAAAAAAATGCCTTTGAGGCAAGATGAGACCGCGGTGTCGATGCCGTTGAGGCAAATCGGCACTGACTCATATTGGCGAGGAATTTTCAATAAGGTAAATATTTATGAATATTTCATGTTTTGTTACGTATTTATTCAATTTTATATGATAAACTCCGGCTGGAAAGTTCACCTTGAACTTCTAAGCATTTCAGATGAGATGTATTTCTGTCTTAGACATTCCTTAAAATTTTTAAAAATTCTAAAAGTACTTATTAATTTATTATATCTACATAACTTAGTTTACGGTTGTCTACCCCAGATTGCTTGACAGTTTATTAAACCATGAAAATAAAAACAACCTACTTAGCATTTAATGCCAGCTCTTTAATTTTTTTAATTTTTTTTTACCAAAGAATTGGCAGCTATTGCATGTGGGCCATCTGCTTGTGTGCCAGTATGTTATATATTCAAAAAGTATTATTCTATTTTATTACTATGCTTTTTTGCTTTGGCAGCAGTAATCTACATTTATTTAGCTGATACTCGGCTAAATAAATATCTCCCTAAGGTCACTTAACTTCACATTAACCAAAAACATTTTCCTAGCATTATTATGGTGAAAGCACATCTATCAACTGCACCGAAGAAATCAAATTTTGAATTCTTTAATGAAATGTCGTGAAACCTCCACACTTGCCGCAGTCAAACGGAATCGGAAGGAGTTTTCCTATACAAAAATTCTTTCATCACAGTTGATGCAGTTTGATGTGCAAGCACCATTACACAACATTAGCTAGCTACCTATACCTGCTTTCAACTCTATAGACTATTATGTCTATGATGTGTAATGGACAATGATTTATGGTAATTTACTTCTCACTGGATGCAAAATGCTAATTTCTGTTACATTGTGAAATTAGTGTTAATGCATGGAATTTCCATGAAATGAATGAAAAGAGTATGTACCTTACCTACATCACATTATGCCAGCGTTGCCAGTGCGTTACTTTTGTAACGTTTTGCGTTACTTTTTGACCCTTTGCGTTACTTTTACGTTACTTGTCCTAAAATGTAACTTTTGCGTAACTTTTTGGGTGATTTTTTTAAATGAACTTACAATGGAAGAATATAAAATAATAACTTAGTGAAACGGAACGCAATCGAAACGGAAAACAAAAATTTTAAAAAAAGTAAATGATATGTCAATATCATGGCATGTCCACATATGCCGATCAATGACTCTGCGAGTCGTTGGCCCAACATTCGCCCGAGCGCACAGATTTTATATATGCACTTAGTTAGGGCATAGATTATATAAATAAAAAAATAAAGAAAAAGTTACTAGTTTAAAGTAATTATTCACACAAAATGGCTTCAAATGGTCCATGATTAATTAATATTCAAAATATAATTAAAGTCGTCAGCTATGGAGCCCAAAATGTATACCAGAAATTTACCGGAAAAAACCGTAAATATCCGAAGACATTCGTCTATAGACAAAAACTGTTCATCTATAGACAAAACTCACACTCAGCAAATCATTGGCCGGTATATGTGGACGAGCCATAGGACCAACGACTCGCCGAGTCATTGGCCGGTACATGTGGACGAGCCATAAGGCGATATATTATGTTTTTTTTTTGTTTGCAAAATTACAACTTCTTATTAAAATACTTATTTCTTCTATTAAAAAAATACTTATTATGCTAGTTCAAACATGAGGAAATAATATTATTATTACTTACTGAAATCTATGAATAAAAAAGTATAAGTACTTAGATTTAAATTGAGTAAGTATATTACATTGTATATAATTTTTTTTTTAAAGTGGCAAATGCCTTTATTGAGAAAAACAAACTAACAATACTACAGCTACTACAGCAGTAAAGAACACTTTTATTAACCATTTATCGTATATAAATCGTATTAAAAATCGTGTTTTTTTTTAAATGCGTTACTTTTATTGTAAATGCGTTACTTTTCGAACCTGTCTGCGTTACTTTTGAAGATAGGGCACTGGCAACACTGCATTATGCAGAATTTTCTAAACCTACCTACAATATTTCTACTAAATTTCAGCCTTAGAAATAGGTACCTATATAATAATATAGGTAAATGCAATTCTGAGAAATACATAAATTTATTATATGACTCTTAAACACCTAGTTAGATAAGGTGTGAGATAATAATGCAATTAATCATCAAATTGATTATTCACATTGATATACACATAGGTATAATAATTAAATAATTCTCAGTTAGTCCCAACTTTTCATAGTTGTAACTTGTAACTTTTCCAATCTTTTCCAACAAGCTATTTGCACACCTCCATACTATATAGTCAAAATATTCTCAGCTCTTGAAATAACCTGCTTGTGTTTTTAGGCACTTGTTGCAAAGGCTGCATTTGATTAGAATTTTATTATTTTTTAATTACACATTATTTTTATTTTCCTACAGCAAGCATTTTTAATTTCCTGTTATATATACCCACTGAATTTAACTCCGAATAAAATAGCTAGATCTATAGTATTGGTATGCCCATACAAGTGAATCATTTAGAAATACATATTTTTATGTAGGTAGATACCTAAAGATCAAAAAGATTTGTATTATTTAAATTACCATAATTCATTCATAAATAATTTAAAATGTCTCAAGTCTCAAGATGACTCACTTATTATATTATGTATTTCTTACTAGCAGTTGTGCCTCTACAATTTGATTATGAATACCAACTTCCTTCCAATTTAATGTAGGCTATGACTAAAGGCAATATTAGGTGATTTGTGGTGCTAAATTATGAATGGTGTGTGTCATCGTCGCGTGAATTAAAAAATGGGTTTTGGGAATAGACGCGTCATCGTAATACGGAGTATGGTTCTAATTTACTGAAGTGAAACTTTGGGGAATGTCTGTTTTATTACCTACCAGCTGCGCCCAGCGGTTTTGCCCGCTTTACTGTACCGCTGTGGCCTATATGTTAACCTAGGATCTAAGCTATCTCTATACCAAATTTCAGCTCAATCGGTCTACCCGTTTAGGTGTGAAAGAGTAACAAACATACATCGAGACATCCATATATTCTAAGAAACTTTTGCGTTTTTAATATTAGTAAGATGATACAATATAGCTCCAGCTCCAACCAACGGCTCCACCACGTTTACATGCTTAAAAGTATTTTTTTTAAAGATGCCGCGTCAAGAATTTCGCGTGATGTTAAGCGATAGATGACGCCGTCCATTACAGTTGCAAGTCGTACTTATGTGTAATTACAAGATCTAAGTCTACATTCTAGTTCGTCGGGCCGATTTTTATATAAATACATACCACCACCTTACCATAATTCATAATTTATTGTTGGATTCGAATCAATCTTCAATCGGATGGAGCGCGGAAGCGTCTTAAATTTAAGGGAAAGACCCACTCCACTTTAGACAGCTACTCGCAAGCGGGAGAGGAAAGAGACCGCTGGAAAGTTCCAGAGGTGTTGTGGTGATGTCGAGAGTTGCTGTCGCCCAACGGCCAACGAGATTCACCACATTCCACCACAATTACCGAGATTTATCCACAATTCACAATAGCATATTTAGCATATTTATCCATATAGCTCATTGCTTCAACACAGTGAGAAGATAGAACTGGAACGGCTCTGAACTCTCATTCAACCGCTGTCCTGTGCAGACACGGACTCCCCAAAATTTATGACTTGTCATCTTAGTTTTAGCCATTAACTTCTCATTACTTATCTTGAACAAATGTTTGCTCCTGCGTTCACACCTCGCCTCGTGTGGGTGTGATCTAATCAATTACTAATAGAGCAGATAAGTACTATCATAATGGGATGTGTATACAGTAATCTATTTATGCGTCAGAGGTATTTGAAGCACTTGCTGTGATGTGAATGTGCCTTATTTTGAAGAGCTAACGACCTACTGATGCGCATTGTTAATAGAATTATAGACGTCATGTTACGACGTCATCGTCATCGGCACATTATGGCTCTCTCCAAAGGCACACCAATCTTGGCCCGTCAGTTTACTACAAACATTCCTAGAGACTTAGCTCGATCTTACTCAGGGACACAAGTTATTAGTCGGGCTACCTATAGCTATTAATCCACTGCCGGGCACTGCACATATATCCCATGTCTTTCCCTGCTGTCTTGAATAGATCGCATCCAGGATTCTTTGCGATCATTGGGCAGGCGGTCCAGCAAACGCAGACTACGTAAACCTAAATCCTCCAAAATGAGTTTCGGACTCCCAACAATAGCGAAATCCAGTCCAGGCGAAAAACTCACTACACACAGATTTTAACCCAGTAATTCGGAGGTCACAAACCGGACGCTTGACTGAGCCGTGGATCCTACAAAATATACCATGTCCAAAAACATTCTTTTCTTTTTCCAGTACGACCAAGACAACGACGGCAAGATATCCTACGTGGAGCTAAAAGCCATCATAGAGTCCCGCGAATACGACAAGGACCTGCCGGATAATGTCGTCGAGAAGATCATGGCCCTGGCCGATAGCGATAACTCCGGCTATCTCGACTTCAGAGAGTTTATCGAGATGATGCACAACCCTAACCTGAAGGCGGTGTTTGGACACTTTATGGCGAGATATGTCCACTCTATCATACCGCATCGGAACCCTGTGGATACTACAGGTATGTGTAAACTAATTAAAGGCCTGTTCAAACCTGAACTCCGAGCGATCTTCGCTTCTGACAGAGGTAGCGAATATCGCCCAGATGTGAATAGGCCTTAATTTAAGTAAAATGTCACAAAATAAATGGGTACAGAAGAAAGGTCATGTAATGGGCAAAAATACGCACGATGAGTAGACGCACAGCATTTTCAGGGTTTAGGGAGAAGTTTCAGGTATTCTCACTGCAAGCTGTTGCACATTCGATCTAACAATTGAGCTTACTATTAAAACTTCTTTTATAAAACGCGATGTTCAAATTCAATGCTTTCTTTTTATACCTACTTACCCAATGGTAGGATATGAGGTGAAGTTAAGAATAAGTATATTTTTTATTTAAAAAATATCTACTGCTTTTAAAGAATCAAGGATTACTACAACTTTGACAAATTAACTAACTCATTGTTAGACTATAACTGAAAAAATAACAGGAAAAGTGCGAGAGGCTGGCCTTCTGTATCACATTTTGTGACAGTATTCAAAACTAGGCTAAATGCCTAAGCGTCTTGGTATTTAAACATCTCAAGTATTTTAGTGCTCATTCAATTGTCACTATAGGCCTTGAGATGTATGTCCCAAAATTGACTGAATTGATTTTGATTGAGACTTTAAATAGTAATTACCTCATCTTTTTACATACTAGACATCTATGTAGTATAATATAGCATGTCAAATGACAATATACATGGTGATTCAGAGATATGTGTATCTACATGTAATAGTTAATTTTTAAATAGAATTGTTTGAATTAGACTGATTAAAGGTTAACGCCATGTTGTGTATTCTGGAAAATAAATATTCTGATTTCTAATTTCAAAATAATACTAAACTACTATTCTCTATGTTGTATAAAACATATAGGTTATTTATTTATGTGATGAAGTAGAAGACGAGCAAGACGCTCTCCTGATGTTAAGAGATAACGGCTGCCCATAATCAGTACAGTGTCACCTAGGATTTCACAATTATGTGAATTCTAGGAGCACTGCACCAACGCTTCTTACTCAAGAGTCATAAGATGTTAAGACTCTTTAGCCCAGTAATTTCACTAGCTACAGTGCCCTCCTACCGGAGCACAGTAATGTTTGCACATCACTGCTCAGGCGGTAGAATAACTGGCACTGTTGGAGTACCCACCTAGACAACCTCCTGCAAAGGAAGTCTACCCCCGGTAAATTTAGGTAATACAAATCAATAAATTTTGCAATTTGTGAAATTGCGCGGTACTGCTTTTTTAATTAGTGTGTTGCAATTCAAATTGAGCATCAATAAACTCGTAAAAGGTTTTCTTTATTACTGGGGCATAGTTTTACTTGAATTTTGGTTGTAATTATGCCATAATATTTTTTATTCATTAATTTTAGCCTTTTACTACGTTCCAACGTGGTGTCAAGTAAATTCACTACAATATGTAATACTAGCTGCGCCCAGCGGTTTTACCCACTTCTATAGCCTATGTGTTATTCCAGGGTCTAAGCTATCTTTATACCAAATTTCAGCTCAATCGGTCCACCCGTTTAGACGTGAAAGAGTAACAAACATACATCCAGATATCCATACATTCTTACAAACTTTCACGATTATAAAATTAGTTTGATATCTTACCTGAATCACCCTGTATATTTGTTTTGTACAAAAGCATGTGTTAGCCTTGTTCTCTGCAAATCTTAACTCAGTTTGTAAATATGCCTGCTGTTTTTAATATTTTGCGTGTTTTAACTAAAATAACTAGATTTTGTTTGATTGAGCTTTGTTTTTGGTTAGGGAACACAGATACATACAAGTTGGTACCTATATATTTATTTCATTTAAGATTTTTTTTGTAACAATTGCCTTTATTACTACAGCTAGGGAATTACTAGCTAATGATACTTGCAACTACTATAAAGATTGCTTGTATTTTAGTATTCACAGATCAGCTACATGCCAATCACCAAAAAATCCAAGTATTAGATTTACGTATTCGTAATTCGTACTATCTACTTGATTGATTTGAAGTGAATTTTGGAGACCAGTAAAATCGGCTCATTGACAGAATTATTATTTTTTATAATAAAATAATAATTTAATGGGGGATGCCTATGTCCAGTGGACGAGCACAGGCTGATGATGATGATAATAAAATATGTTATTTGTGTTCCTTAATTTGTAGTTTTATATAGGCAGTAGATGAAAGTATTTTTTTTATTTGAACCCTAACATTGAGAAATGTACTGTAATGACAACCTACCAATTTTTTTTCCATACTTTATTCAGTACATTTTTTAGCATTAAAGTTTGAAGATAAAGCTTGTGCACTATTCAGCAGATGTACCTATGTTATTGTAATTCACGATCTCACATTAAAGAGAATAAATATTTGAATATCGTTCATCTTTCCTTGTAGAGTCATTATATACATCGTGAATTGCAATAACTAGTATAGTTCAACCATTTTTAAATTGCGACTGCCAGCTACACAATATTCCTGATGTAAATTGAAATGGATTGCAATTTAATATTGGTCGGACAAGATAATGGTATTAATTAACAGCAATTAATGTAGATACCTAACACGTTTGTTTTAGAGCAATGGACAGGCTTCCGAGCTGTGCCTACGTACGACATATCCAGCGGTACAATATATTTAATTACAGTCATATACGTGTCATTATATTGCTATGTCATATTCATGATTGTTTTGTGAATCTTTGTTGTGATACCAATAATAATAATAATTGAGGTTTATACTCCAACAGAACAGGTTACCCTACTTACACTGCCAGAGTCAAATCACAATTTATAGGTTGTGTGGCGAACCTATATGTTGCAGTTTCAGGTCGCCGAGATTACTACAGGGCCTGCAACATGACCTAACGACTGCCTCCTACATATCTTATAGGAAACAGCCGGGACCCACTGTTTTACGTGCCATCCGAAACACGGTAGCGTCCAGGCGAAAATCTTTGCCACACTGAGATTTGAACCAAGGACCTCCGGCTTACAAGCCGAACCAATGACCACTGGGCCACGGACGCTACGCCAATCTTATGCCCATTCTACGTTTGCGACAGTGACTCTCGACCGAGTGACGAAAGTCGTCGAATAGTCGGTATGATAACTCCGACGTATTGTGCCGATGCGTTGTCGTCGAGAGTCGTTGTCGTCCAATGTGGGGCGAGCTTGGCCGTGGGTCGGCGAGAATAGTATAGGTCCTGGGGCCCTTGACAAGCGCCGATCGTTTGTCGCTATCGATAAAAAATGTACTGGAATGACAGTCGCTGTGGAAAAGCAAACGAAAACGACTGTCATCTCAGTACATTTTTTAGCGATAGCGACAAACGATTGGCGCTTGTCATAACCCCCTGAACGTTGGTTTCGAGTTTTGACTCATATTTAGGGTCAGTGAGTATTGGTCACGAGCCCTGGGTACGACTACGAACCCCATTAGAACATGATTTTCAGTTATATCAGTGCTTCAAAAGATACCTTAAAATAGTTTACTATGTATTTAAATCTTGGATGTCTTCTATTAAAAATGTACCCTACATTTTTTCAGTCGTTAATATGGAGGACTTTTTCGAAATGTAACATTATACTTTAATTATATCAGCGTTTTAAAATAAGATACCTTAAAATACTAAACTGTGATTGTAGTCCCGGATGTCTTTAATACATGTAGGGGGCAGTCGTTAAGTTATGTTGGACGACTTTTGGGAATTTTGAGACACTTCACGAGCTAAGAAGCTATAAATATGTATGAGGATGAGGTAATCTAACTACTTGTCTGAAAAAGAAATAGATCGAGGAAACACATTTTTATAAACAGGTTTAAACAATGCTTATTTAATACATCATAGCCATAGGTTTTCTGAAATCACGATGCATTATTTTTTATGTTTCTTTTTGCTTTATCGCATAATACGTGACTCGAGTACAATGATGTCACAAAATGATTAGGAACTCAGTCTTTAAATAACTTTAAATATGACCAAGTCAAGGAAAAATAAGGGATTTTACTTTTTGAGATTGTGTTTGATGACTCAACGTGTTAGTAGATTTTCCTTTGATAAACCTTGAGGTTTTTGATGGAATAAATAATAAATTGCCATGAACTTTTAAAAGAATATCTTTGAAAAATGTCGTTACACACGACCCAAGTAAAATGACGACCAGTAAGAAAAATGACGAGTGTTCACGAAGCGCCGACTCAAAATTACTTAGGTATATTTGTGCTCCGGCGGTTTAATTTTTTGCTAAAAAGTTTTATTTAGAGATACGATAAGGCGCTTTTCTGTTAAAAATGTTTTTTTTTTTCAATGGGCAATCTGCGAAAGAGGCATTTGCGGAAAGCGATATTGTGAGAAATATACCATATTACACCAAAACCTCTTTTACTAACATCAATGCACAGTCACAGGATCTATATTTTTATTACAGTTGTAAACTGCGCCCTTGGCTGAATTATTGACAAGTAGATAATTCTGATACCGTTTGCGATAGATAAACGCTATCGATGTTATCTAATACACAAATATTGCGATAATATTTAACGGTTTTTGGAATATATACCTTTATATATTTCCTGGTAGTTAGAGATCAGATATAAAGTTAACAGAGAGGCATTGTCAAGTAAACCGCCTTGCTATGACTATACGCCTTTCAGAAAGATTATGGCCTTAGTGAAAATTTAAACTGAAAAAAAGGTTTACTTGTTATTTTCGTATCAGAAATGATTATTTTCTTTCCCATTCTTTTTTGTTCGGTTGAAGGACTCCCTAGAATAGTGAAATTACTGGGTTAAAGAGTCTTAACATCTTATAACTCTTGAGTAAGGTCCTGGGTAGCACTACTAATTATGGCCAGAGTTATCTTACCATAAGGAGAGCGTCTTGCTCGTCTTTTAACTTCTTTACAAAAAAGAATTTTTTTTTTGTAGGCCCACTTATAATACATTTTCCCGTGTGTTAAATTCTCAAACAAAACGTCATAAACTTTTTGCATGAGAATTTGACACACATTATTCTACTTTCTTTCTTAGGTATATTTTTTTTACAGTAACAAATTGTTTATTGTACCTACAGGCTTTCTAAAATTCATAAGAAGTATGCGACGGTTCCGTGCAACAGTACATGTTGTTATTATATCAATAGATGGATATCCTCATACATTGAACCGGCCACACGGCACTCATCAGCCGGGTAATAAAATGGCTAATTTATAGACGTAGATTATAGTGTGGTAGACACAAAACTGACTAGTCGTGTAATAAAATGGCTGAGTTATAGAGTTAGATGTAAATGTGTTAGACACAAAACTGACCAGACGGGTAATATAATGGCTAAGTCATAGATGTAGATGTGAATTTGGTAGACACAGAACTCACCAGCTGGGTTATGAAATAGCTAAGTTATAGAAGTAGATTTTAGTGTGTTAGGCTCAACACTGTCCAGCCAAGTAATTAGATGGCTAAGTTATAGAGGTGGATGTGTGTTAGACACAGAAATGACCAGCCGGGTAGTTTAAATGTGAGTGTAGTATCTAGGAGTAACTAGAATACCTAAGTAAGAAAAGAATAACTATTTTAGCAGACAAATTGTGGAAGATACATTAGTCAAGTTGCTCTTATTGCATTAAAACTATTCGTAGAAACTACGCGTAGAAATAGTTATTTGGAGTAGTACCCGTTAGTTGTACTTCGTTTTGGTAAAAATATTTTTTTACATTAGTCATCTTGAGTAACTTTAAACTTTTTGGTCAAATTTTGAACAAGGTTGTTTAATGTGGTTTACTTATTTATTGTATGAAGACATATAGTTGTTTTAATCAAAATATCTGTGTATAACGGATCTTTGAAATATTTTCTAAATACTTTATCGATCCATCCATGTAATAAATTACTAAACCATTCGTTCAAAGTAAGACCAAGGACCAAGATTCAAAGTTACTTAAGATGACTGCATGTAAATAGTTGTAGTTATACTGCCTAACAAAGCAAAACGACATGCCTGAGCAGTGATGTGCAAACATTACTGTGCTTCGGTAGAAGGGCACTGTAGCTAGTGAAATTACTGGGCTGAGGAGTCTTAACATCTTATGACTCTCAAGTAAGACGCGTTGGCGCAGTGCACCCAGAATTGTACCTTTGTAAAATACTGGGTAGCACTGTACTAATAATGGGCAGCGTTATCTCTTACCACCAGGAGAGCGTCTAGCTCGTCTTCTTACTTCGTTGTATAAAAAAAATATATATTTTTCGTCGGCTTATAGCACAGAATAACTAATAAATAATAGTTATAGTAATTGCCACCAGAGTAAATTAGTTAAACATAACTTGATTTTATGCGACAAGCTTATATTGCTCTTGCGATTCTCGTAGGCGTATTTTCCTCTAATTAATCGAAATAAATTTATTTATGAAATGGTGCGTGTACTTCGGTTTTTAAGACATGTTACACTGTGTTCCTTTAAAATTTATTTATAATTTTAATTTGTAAAAAATAGGGGAGACTGGGCAAAACAGGCCATCTTAAAAAACAATATAAAACAAAATTATAAGTGTATTTTATTAACACTAATAATGAGTACATAGTTATGAATTTGATGATAAATAGTATTTGACTGTTAATAAACAAATAATTTTTATTGATTTCATTGCGTGTCGTTGATCTAAACAACACATTGCCAGCAATGATGAATGTGACAATAACAGAACAAGAAGAATAAACAAAAATAAAAGACTATAAAGAATAATATTTATCTAGCTATTAAGTAAGGTGAAGAAAAGTAAAAAAAAAAAACAGTAACAAATAGTAAATTACATTCTAATGCATGCATAAGGTTCTTCAACTAAAATATATTATTTATTATTATTATCAGAATAGATATTAATTATTTCATACGTCCATGATTTGTATTTCTCTCTATACAAATAGGTACTTCATTATTTTATAAACATTTAATTAAAATTAATGAATATTATTTATCGTGGTATAACATTTAATAATATAAATCTTTATTAATTATACGATTTTTAAAACTATCGCGAGTGTTCTCCATAACTACAACAATAAAAACGGCACAACTCACGTGGTCGAGATATTCTCGGCAGTATTAGACGTGAGTTGTGCCGTTTTTATTGTTGTAGTTTATTAATTATGAATATTAATTATTTAAAATTGTAAAAAATATAGCAAATCACTTGCTCTAATTAAATTATAAATGTATTATGTGATTTTTAGACATTAATCTTATAAGTACTGTACTTATGACATCTGGCTATCTCTAGATAACTGACGAATCTCACCGGCAATCAAATTGTTACCGAGAAAATAAATTATGGCTTGAATCATGCAGGACAGAACCAGGGTTACATTACTAACTTAACAAATATATTTTTTAAGAATTTTTATTATAGATACATGAAATTAAGTATGTATTATACCTATTGTTTAGGAACAAAAATAAAAATGCATAGATGTTGAAATTAACAAAGCATAATAAATACTATAAAGAATTTAATTGAGGAAATGATCTTGTAATATGATTTTAATGGATTTCTGTATTAATTACATACCGACAAATAAAATATATTTTCTATTGTTTGTTAATAAAATATTTGTATACCTATAATGTATGTGCTATCGTGCATATAAACATGATTAAATTTACTATTTGTACATAGTAACCACTAAATTCTTAAATTCAAATGCCTAGCACAAGAAATAGTACTCCCACGAAATTTCAATACTTACGCACAGTATATTTTTAAATTGCATTTGGCAAGTGACCAGAACAAATTGTATTTTATGTTGACAATTACACGATTGCTTTACATTTTAAAAATAACAATGAGTTAGTAATTGAGTAATCCATATTTGAATATTAGACGTTTGGCCTTCCAAGAACGTTGTACTCTTTAAAAACTTTAGTTTTAATTTTTAGAGAAAATAATATAACAACAAAAGGCTTAGATAGTATAATGTTTCCGTCGTCAGTCTTAGACTACATATTAATATCTTGCTACTCTTAGAAAACGATGATTAGAGGCTATGAAAAACCTGTTTAAAAGATTACATTTAATAAACCAATTACAAAATAATAACTTAATAACTTTATTCATGTCAACCGCTTAGACATGTTTCCTTTCCTCATCACTTGCGGTCGTTATAATGCATCAAACGACGTTTCATTCACATAGAAATGATCGCGATAACACAATTAAAAGTGCTCAAAGGTCCGGTGACGTCACTGCGCTCATCCGTGCATAACGACATCCATAAAGGCTTTCCATAGTATCTCGATCTGTGTCGATCTAACTGCACGCGCCCTGACCTCAGGTGGACCTCGATAACAAAATATGTGAGAGAAGGGACACTGGGGAATTCAAGGCCACATAGGTTTTATTGTGTGAAAATTTTAAAAAGGAGAAAACCATGTTTTGAAAATGAGCGCGAGCGTCATTTGTTTTTTTTTGTTGATAAAATGTAACTGATGTTTTTTTAACGAGGTACAGTGCTAACTTCAAGATGTGGTCAAAAACCAATAAAAAACAGATAAGGTGTAAATATAGAGTGTTAAACGAGCGAACGTTTAGTTTTATGGTGTTAAGTAGGACATGGGACAAAACACGATGTTATGTTGCAGAGATTATTAAATATTTAGGTATGTTTACATAAAAATAAAATTACTAACCTTAAGTTTATTATATACTTCTAGGATTAACAAACATGTTACTCAAGTAAGTTTCTACCTGTCATGTCTTACGGTATTATTTGTAAAAAATAAACTCGCGATAATTTTTTCATCTTTTCCTACAGAACGAATCAGCTGATTGGTATGAGCATAAAGTTACTTACAAACTATTTGTTTTGCCTTACTTCTTTACTACACATTTTAAACGCGATGAGTTTTTTAAAATTATATGATTCGTTCAAGGTATTTCAATAAAATAATTCCCTGAAATGTGAGTAGGTAATAAAATACATCCATTTATGATTTTAAACCGCTAGAACTTATCTTTAGTTGTCTTTACGAGAAATATGTATGGACTACACTAACGAGATCTTTTGGCTCTTATTCAACAATTCGACAAACGATTCCATTCTGGAATTCCAACGCTATATTAGGGCAAAATTGGTATCACAACATGAAAACTACCATAACGTTATCTCTCATGTCAAGGTGATGGTACGGATGCATGGGCATCTTCAATGTATTGTGTAGAAATAAGGATAAATGGGCTTATTACGACGCTTTGTATTATTTTCCCTGATCATACGATAGCGTATGAGAAAATAAAATAATTGCTAATTTGGAATGCGCGATCATATTTTTGATAATAACGTGAAGCGACTTAATTTCGTCAATTTACTTATTAAAAATTATACAACACTTTTTGCAACAAATTTGGCAACGCTTGCATTCCATTTGTTTTTGTATGATAACTTGCATTTGCTTTCACGTTTTAACAGGTGTTGGTATATTGTATTTTTTAAGCATATGACTAACTTGGTGTTTTCTCTTTTTCTCCTATTGTTTGTGTTTTGACCATCCTTCCTCCGAAAACCAAAAATATGAAATTTGCTATTTCTTTCGGTTAATGATTTTTTAATTACATTTTGGGACATATTTCTATCCTATGCCATTAAATATAATTTTCGGACGTGTTCTTATGGCATAATAAACTTGTCGCGATCTGTCTAAATTACCTCAATTCTGTCCTTTTCAACGCTGCGACTTAATTGATTAATACGCCATTGTGGCGCAACGCACGGGCTACCGTATTGCTATCATTCGGCCGACGCGTGTTCTATTTATGAATGACCGTTCACATGGCGTGCCTGGCTATTTTTGTATTTGCTAAAATGATTTTGTAATATGTCTTGTATACCGTACTTACTGGCATATTTTTATCATAATATTATCATTGGTTGTTGAATGAACAAATTATTCGAAAAAATTTCAACAAAAATATTTTATTCAAATTTTTTTTGTGATTGTATCACCAAACCAAATAACCAATTTTGTGTGAATTACTGATCTATTCTGACATAAAATGTAAATTCTACGCGAACTCCCAAAAAAACCGAAATCAAATCCGTTCAATCCAATTCACCCCATCCTCCCCCTTTAACGTATACTTTAAAAATTTAATCCTAAAAATATAACAAAAACAATCTATAAACCTTCCTAAAACCTCTCCCCATATCCTCCGTTTGTGTTGTCACCCCTAAAAACAGGGTCACCACAAGCTCGTAGCAAAAGCGTGTTCACCTACTCAGATGGCACCTACGAAGAGGAGTACAGTTGCTGGCCACCGGCCGTCTCCATGATCCTCATATCCTTGGTGGAGATCGTACTGTTCGTTTATGATGCTGCCCAGGGAAACACTCAGGCCAACGGACCGATGGCCAAGATCTTCATATACAACCCCCATCTCAGGCAGGAGTGGTGGCGATTCGTCACTTACATGATGGTCCATGTTGGGTAAGTCTACTAGGATATTATTTAAATATAATATAGCATCTGTCCCGTCGGCTTTATCTGCTTGAAAGTAACCTATGTGTTTAAGGGTCTAAACTACCTTTTTACCAGATTTTAGGTCAATCAGTTCAGCCTTTTTGGCGTGAAGAGGTAACAAACACTTACACACATCCATACTTTCTCATTTATAATATTAGTAGGGTAGTAAGCAAACTTACCTATCTGATGGTAAACAGGTACATGGTCCTGCTATTCCTGGACATTATACTATGTTTGTAATAAATCTTGTGAATGTTGATTTAGCTGTAAGTAGTATTATTTTTTTATGCATGAGAAACCCCGCTGGCACTACTTTTGTAACTCTACTCGACTAACACCGGCGCTCGAGTATGGGATAGACTGAAAACCAGCGCGGCACGGTGGTTCCTCCCTGTGCCGCACAAAGCTGAGTCTATCCCATTTGACCATTGAATTGTTAAAATTGTATGCTTTTTTTTTCATGTGTATCTTTTTTCGGTTTTTTTAATGTCAATAAATTACTTTTTCATTTCATTTGTCTTATAGCTCGTTGGAGCACTGTATAAATGTCCAGCTATGATACAGCAACCGCATATATAAATGGTTAAAGCCATCAAACAAAACGAGAAACTACATTGTAATTGTAATTCACGCGCATAATAATATCATCGGACCCATGATGATCGTATTTTCTTCCAGAGTGGTCCACTTACTAGTAAACCTGCTAGTCCAGCTGTTCCTCGGGGTTCCACTAGAGATGGTACATCGCTGGTGGCGCGTCACACTAGTCTACCTAGCGGGGGTAGCGGCGGGGTCTCTAGCGACCAGCCTAGCTGACCCCGTGGTGTACCTCGCTGGGGCGTCTGGCGGGGTGTATGCGTTGATCGCTGCGCATATAGCTACTATTATTATGGTAAGTGTATAGGCCGGAGTGACGGCGGTTTCTCTAGCGACCAGTCTCGCTGACCCCGTAGTTTACCTCGCTGGGGCGTCAGGCGGGGCGTATGCGTTGATCGCTGCTCATATAGCTACTATTATTATGGTAAGTGTATAGGCCGGAGTGACGGCGGGTTCTCTAGCGACCAGCCTCGCTGACCCCGTGGTGTACCTCGCTGACCCAGTGGTGTATCTCTCTGAACCAGTGGTGTATCTCGCTGACCCAGTGGTGTACCTCGCTGACCCCGTGGTGTACCTCGCTGACCCCGTGGTGTACCTCGCTGACCCCGTGGTGTACCTCGCTGACCCCGTGGTGTACCTCGCTGACCCCGTGGTGCACCTCGCTGACCCGTGGTGTACCTCGCTGACCCCGTGGTGCACCTCGCTGACCCCGTGGTGTACCTCGCTGACCCCGTGGTGTACCTCGCTGACCCCGTGGTGTACCTCGCTGGAGCGTCAGGCGGGGTGTAGGCGTTGATCGCTGCGCATATAGCTACTATTATAATGGTTAGATTCACCGCTACGGATGTTAATGGATAAATAGCTTATTGTGATGATCTCCTTCATTGATCTAGAAACAATAAATAATTAAATTTTAAACTCAACTGTTAGCAGAAATAGTAAATAGTACATTGCTTTGGTCAGTACATTGTGATTAGTGTAGCGAAAAGGTGTGTCGAAAAGTCGTCAAGGCCAAGGCTTAACGTCTTAAAGGAAATTGCAAGCAATCTACCCATCTAGCCAAACGTTTTTGGCTACTTTAAAATGTACTGGGATGACAGTATAATGTGTGGACATTCTAGAACATTCTTCAGCGTTAGCCACCTTAGATTGAAAGAAAATGGGAAGATGTGGCATAGCGCTACCGTTGCGTTTCTATGCCAAACTTGGGCCTGTTTGATCGGAAAGTGTCGGTAAAATTGTGCCCCGGGCCTATTATTGAAGCAGACCATGTCAGAAAAGTTATTACCGCAACTTCCTATTTTTAAATCTACGTTAGCCACAAGTGTTCGGCGGGTTACTAGAGTAGAAAAATCTTCAATTTTAATAAATATCATGTATTTTTGTCAATGTTTAATCATAATGTATACTCATATTACTCACGTTATTTTCCAGAACTGGTCACAAATGGAGTTCGCGATCATCCAGCTGCTTGTGTTCTTACTCCTGGCTGCCATGGACGTCGGTACAGCTGTGTACGATAGGTACTGGAAGAACTTAGACAAGAATATTGGATATGTCGCGCATTTGGCCGGCGCTATTGCTGGTAAGTTGACCTCATTGTTTTACTTATATCAGGACTGTTCGGACATTGGAGAAGGTGGTCCATCGATTGAATGGGCAAACGATGATGATCATAGAGCATGTATACGCTTATATACACGTATGTACATATGTGTATACGCTTTTTATTTATAAAATATATTATTATCCCCTTGATCCAGGAAACACTTCCGGTTCAAATCAAAATTAACATCTGTCATTTCTAACTTCTTTATGGGACTTCGGGTTATAAGAAAAATATAATCTGGTAAATAATTTCGTGGTAGGCTTCGGCCGTGACTAGTTGACAAAACCGTAAACCATCCACTGAACAAAACCGTGTCGCCAAGTGGTCATCATGACCGTGTTCCGGCATGTTGTTCAGTGAAGTCAAGGGGGATTTATCCCGCCTTCTAGGCTTAGTCTACTTCCATCTACGGCTACATCGTCGCTTACCATCACGAGATAGCAATCAATGGCTAACCTATAAAGAATAAAAAACAATTAAAAAACTCCTTCCAGGTTTACTAGTCGGTATAGGCGTGCTCCGGAACCTAGAGAAGCGTCCATGGGAGAAGCGGTTATGGTGGGCGGCGATGGTCCTCTACTTCAGCTTGATGATAGCTGGCATCATGGCCAACATCTTCTGGACTGATCACTTCGCGCCGACCAAGACGTGAGGTGACTATACCACGTCTCAATTAACACGTGGGGTGACAATACCACGTCTCAATTAACACGTAAGGTGACAATACCACGTCTCAACACGTGAGGTGACAATACCACGTCTTAATTAACTATGTAAAAATACCGACTAAACTCACGGATATAAAAGCATTTAAAAGATTTTATATCTGTGAGTTTAGCCGGCATGAAGCTCGCGTTAGTTTTCAAAATCGTATAATTACACTTCTGACGTTGGAACGTGCCTTTATCACACTTCTGAGGTCTTTGCGAAAATTTGCGTTGAACCTCTTTGTTTAGTAATTATTATAAGCTTTTTAAACAAAATTACTTTATTTTTGACTTGTTTAATTTTTGATGGGACCAAACCAGGAACAATTTTTTTAAACAATGGAGTGATAAAGCATCGAAAATTCATTTTTTTGTGTATAACAATAATTTGGTGCTTTTTATGGATAAATGTAACAAATTCTGACAGTTCGACGCAATATTTCGTGCTAGACCTTTATATTTAGTCTTAATAATGGAGTTCTGCCATTTTTAAATCGGGTTGTAGACAAAAAAATGACCGAAAATTCAATTTTTGATAAATAATATTGGTCATTGGTATATACTCGTTTCTTTGTTAATGTCATCCAAAACACCTGAGATATGCGCAAAAAAGTTATTTAAAAAAATATATGGTCATGACGTCACTTTAACACATGAAATACTGGCGTGTGACGTAGTGCGTCCCCATCAATAACTTATAAGCGTTATATCTCTGCAATTTAACAAACTTGAAGGACTTGAAATTGTCGATAAAGTTTTAGCATATGTCTACAATATTATTCAAGGGAATTATGTATAGTTTAAAAATGGTTGAACTCTACGTTAATGTTTTGTTTCTTTCTTCAAACTGAACTGACTTTTTAGCATAATTTTATTCAAGTTTAAAGCGGTGTTATATTTATGTAATGTCAATTTATGACATATTTTAAGGTAAATAGAGTTGAAATATGTTTTAAGTGTGAATTCCAAAGTAAATTAAGGTGCTACGATATCTATACAAATTTAATTTTCACATTTTTTTTTGAAGGGGAAAGATTTTATTAAAATTGTTTATCTTATCATCCGCAAATATAACGCTAATTTTTTTTGCATTTTTAGCTCTTAACGGCTGAACCGATACAGCTGAAATTTCATATTTTATCCTGAAATAATATAATATAGGCTATCTTTCAGTGGGTAAAACTGCTGAGCTAGTTTTATATAAATTTCGTAGCACCTCTAAGTAAATATTCTTAAAATGTATTACCTCGAAAAATATGTTTTTTTTCTTCTATATATACGTACCTACGTAAGGGTGTATTTAAATGTTAAGGCAGACTATTTTTACCCACCTTTGATGAAAAACAACATCACAAAAAAGCAAATCTATTTATTATATTCTTATTACCTATGCAATTTAAATTGACAGCTTTATTAAATGTACCTAAACTAGTGCCTTTTAAATGTAGAACTACAAGATTTAATCTTTCTTATGCTCAAACTTTTATTTTATTTTTAAAGAAAATGTTTAAAGTTTCATAATAGATGACGAATAATAGCAAATTGCAGGCATCGTCCCTCACACCTTGGTCAATGTAAAAATAATAAAATAGTAATAAAAGACCAGATTAATTTCATAAATTACTTAAAAAAAATTGTAATGAATAAAAGTCGCCGGAAGACGCTGGATGCAGGTCGCTTCCAACCGGTATGTATGGAGGTCCAAAGGGGAGGCGTATGTTTAGCAGTGGACGTCCTACGGCTGAGATGATGATGAATGAATGTAACTCTTAGCTATCTTAAAAGATAACCTAATGTAATTTTGAAAAATATACCATGACATTTTGTTTATAGGACAATAATGGAGCCCCGTACACTGACTTATTTTTTGCAAATGAAAACGTATTTTTTTTTTACATTTTTGTATTTTTCTAAACATAAATATACATATGTATGTTTTCACACTTTCGTGTATTTGCCAGTTTTGGGTAGGTAAAAAATAATATTGACAGTATTTTTTAATCAGGCAGTATAGTATTTTAAAATTCATAATTAGAATTTAATAATAAGTATTATTACGTACCGTCCCAAGTAATGAAATAAATATCAAATTGTGATACATTTCAGTATATAATATTATAATATACATACTTGTATTCTTCGCCTTATTAAATTAGAATTATTGTAATATCGACTTACTACGCACAAAACATATTTTGGAATGTTATAGCTTTAAAAAAATGTGTAATCTGTGCCTTAAACAATTAAATTATATTAGATATATTTTACAACACTATTTTCGGGGCAAGACAAGATATAACTTAGGCTCTAGAATAAGGCCGACCCCTCATTGGGAACAAGACTGGAAAAAGTTCGGAGTGTCGACAACGACGCGATGTCGTTAAGAGTCGTTGTCTGCCAATGTAGGTGCGGCCTAACTTTGTAAATGGTTTATTCCTTCCAAAATGACATGCCTACTACCTATATAATGAGATATATTGGTAATGTGTTCATTTATATGTGCTTTATTAATGTATAAGATCATTTTTAAGTAGGTATTTACAGTGTAATACCGATTATCCGAACATCGGTTATCCGAATGTCCGCGTATTAGATAATTATCCGAACTCATTCTTCACTGCTCTTATTACGGATTTAGAAACAAATTGGCGCAACAAGTCAAGAAGGCATGTAACGTAAAGTTTATTCCCTATATTCCCATCAAAATTTAGGCAGGTTAATCGATTTTACAAAAAGAATAGGTTTTTTTTAAAACTTTTTCTTATGTTCACCCATTATTCGAAGGCGCCTAAAACATTAACTATTTGATTTATCTTTGAAAGCGGTAATTCGGATTTTCGATTCGGATTACCGCATATTTGATTCGGATAATCGTGGATTCTACTGTACTAGAAATAAGTGAGATTGTACGAACCACGCATAATTTTCAATTATATTTTAAGTTATGTTAATTTGTAAAACTGGATATGGTAATGTTAGTAATTTATTAATGTTTAGGTATTGTATATTATGTTCCTGTGTTGAATATTTTACGCACGAATAGTATTGCCATGTTGTGATAGAAAGAAATAAATATCATTTATTTTTTAATGTTGCCTTTTTATTATAAATCTTGCACCTTTAGATAGATACAAATCAATAGGTACAATGAATCTACATAATATTATTTTATAAATCGGGACTTATTGCGTACATATTTTAACCTTTTGAACGCCACGGCACAAACGCATTTTCGTGCCCTGTGCGCCAAGGCACAATTTAAAAAAAAATACCTACGAAAGAACTAGTGTTGCCAAGAGTCGATAAATATTTTTATTTCATTTTATTAAGACTGGGTTTTTTGTCGTCTATAGACGTCGTTGGCGTACAGGACCCGCAAGTACTTGTCAAGTATAGGTGACTTTGGCGGTCAAAAGGTTAATCTACATTTACATGACGTCGTGGTTGGTTTTATAACTCTTATAAGTCCCGATTAATAAAATTAACAAGAGTTCAAATTGCGAAATTTCAATGAAGTGTTATTGGTACCTATTAACTCAGTCACTCGTTCCTTTTATATCTATATTTAGGAGACTTTCTATTCGATACGAAAATAAAAGTGAGTGAGAGTTTCAAATAGGATCATTTTGCTATGACCTTTTTTAGATACTTATCCAAAAATAACCTACATGATTTTATTATTTTTTCGACTTGGACGTTGGAATAAAATCTGACTTATGACTAATGTATGAACAAATCCAGTCTTTATAGATTCTCACTTGGCCAATAGACTATATTTATAATACTTAAGTAATATTTCCTTAATAAGTAGGTATAGAAGAAATGGTAAACAAGGAAAACTTAGTACCTATTAACAGTGCGTAGACACTCGACAAACAAAACCATAGTTTTGTATATTTTTTTTTATTATTATGTGCGTGAATTAGTATAAATAGTCTCTACGGTTAACTAAACAAACAAGTGTGCCTATATAGTTATATTAAAATGTCTACGGTTGAGGACGGTACTTCTATTACGAATCAATCCACTCATCACAAAGAAGTTCGCTGTGATACGACATATTGGCGGGAAATTTTTGATAAGGTAAGCAATTTTTGGCTTTATTTAAAACTTGTGTCCTTAACTTGAGGACAAAAAATGAACTCATTACATCAGCTTACGGTACCAGGTACCGGCGAGGACTCGTTTCACTAGCTTGTCGCTGAGCGACAAAAGCTATGAAAGCAGCCCTGGATTTACACTAGGGGCATTCGGGGCGAGTGCCCAGGGCGGCAAATTTAGGGGGGGTGGCAAATTAACTTAACTGGGGGCGGCAAATTTCTAATCTAATGTAATCGCGCACCTCCATAACCCCCTCGCCGCGGTGGAGGGGGCGGCATTTTGGCTAAATCCGGGCCTGTATGAAAGATAACACTCGCTCAGCGATACTCGAGTTAAATCAGAACTCACGCCGAGCGAGCAACCAGCGGTCATTTCTCTACATTGCGAGTAATCGCTCGTCTCAGTCACTTATAGCCGAGGTACACAACTATCGGAACTAAGCACTCGCTCCTCGCCGCTCGCCAACTCGTTTCTATATTATAGCTCTACTCGTTCCTCGCTCATCGTTGCCGGTGGGACATCTGCCTAACAGCTTCGTCCTTTCGTACGATTCCCTCGCTCACACCTCACACCATGATATGGCGAATTTCGAAACCAACATTCATAGAACTTAATTTTTGAAATGTTGTCCCAACCGAAAAGAGTAACAATAGATTTTAATATACGAGTAGATACGTACACGTAAGAGATTTTAATTTTCGGTCTCAAGTCTTATCTCTACACCAAATCATAACTCTACACCAAACCGCATAATATTTTTGGTTTCAGTACGATCGAGACGACGACGGCAAAATATCGTACGCGCAGCTGAAAACCGTCATCAAGTCTCGCAACTACGCTAAGGATCTACCACACAATGTCGTCGAGAAGATCATGGCTCTCGCGGATAAAGACCTCTCCGGTGACCTCGACTTTAAAACCTTTATGGACATTGTAATTCATGACGAAATACATCCGCTGTGTTGTACCCCCGAGGAATCCATCTATTAATTTGGGTAAGGATACCAACCTACTTATTTAGACGCACGAGTTTGCCATTGGGTATCTGAAGGTACCTTGATACCTTTTGATAACAGTATATGTGGGACTGTGGGACCGAAGATGGGCGCGGATATTAAAAACCTCGAGGTGTTCCTGTGGTACGCCGTACGCCGAAGCACTCGTCCGCGGCCCCGATGCCAAGGAAAATAGTAGTATATTTTGTTTAATTACTATGAGCTTTTTTTAGATGCCACGATGATGAGTACCAATTTGACGTCACTTAAGCATATTACCATCACCTTAACCAATATTTAAGCCTCGGTTTCTTTGTCTAAGTAATATTTTCTCTTTCTAGGGGAATGGAGAGGACGACCTTTGTATGATGGAGCGGGTGGTAAGTTTTTAATTTTGTATCTAATCATCGTTTTTTCATGTACTTTATTTATCAACTTCGATTCAGTAAACGTGACATGCTATACGCTGGGTTTATAGAAATCAAATTAGAAGGAAAGGGAGTCTAGTAGGACGCGGATAAAAATGTGGAAATGTCCCCAAGTCGGGGGAGACTTCAGAGTCTCCCCCGACAACAGAGAACCAGGACGAGGACAGGAGTCGAGAAACAGGACTATTGGCTAGTAACAAAGTATTTTTGGAAGGCCTTACCCCATCTACTTAATTGACTTAAATGCTGGGCTTATATCTGGCCTAACATTTAAGTATTGCCATCCTACGTATATTCTGGGCACGCTGCCATCTGACAGTGGTTTAGAGCTCTTGGATTTTCTGTGTGACTTATCTGTAGTAAATAAGTACAAGTGTTCTTTATTGCTGTGGCAGCTGTAGAAAAATACTATAGGTACCTATATCTACATTTGCTTGTTTTTTTTAATAGGCATTTGCAACCTTAAAATTAAATTATTATTTTATTCAGATGGCACATACGAAGAAGAATACAGTTGCTGGCCACCTGCCACGTTCATGCTCGTTCAGTCCGTAACATTTATTATCCTGTTCTTCTTCGATCAACAAAGTAGTAACATATTATCTGAAAGACCGTTCACCAGTATGCTGTTGTACAACCCTTACCGCCGACACGAGTGGTGGCGGTTCCTTACTTATATGATGGTCCACGTCGAGTGAGTCTTTTCTCATTTATTAATTACCCTACTAAATGTTAATTCTAGTGGGCCAGAGGAGAGAAAGAATTGTTTTTTACATTAACTTGGTTTTATTCATAGAGAAAACTATTAAATTACGTTTTATAATTAGAAGCACGTTTTTTTATTTATATTGACTTTTTGACATTAGTTATGGCGGCAGGAGCAGTGATGCGACACTTCTTTTAGGGATGTGCACATACTAACACTAAACCCTAGTACTATAGCATTTTATGCTATTTACCCTAAATAAAATTGACAGACCCACAAGGAGGCGCGCCCACAGGGGCGCGTGATGAAATGTCCAGATCATTGTAGATCCAGGGGTGGTCAAGGGGGTCATAACCCTCCCCCCCCCCCTAATGCTAGTCAGAAAAAATCCGATTATCTCGACTGGTTTTACACTTCTGTCATAGTAAGAATTAGAATTTTTCTTAGCAGCAAGCTTTACGTAAATGTTCATACAATTGTTTCGCGGTTGATAGCATTTAGTAATTATAATTTATTGTACCTACCTACTTAATTTTTGTTTTTCGGTCCTCATCTATGGATATGTCGTAGGTTTTCGTAGCAAGCTGCACAGTATCTTCTTCACAGTTAGGATTAATTGAATTATAAATATTAACTATTATAACTCGCGCTCGCAGCGAGCTGCTCGCGCTTTTATAGATATGAATATTTAGTGTCCTTGCCACTCGGAGCAAGCTAAACGCTCATCGTTCGTGCTGAAAATTTCGAAATTTTCTCGGCGCTCGCAGCAAACTGCTCGCGCTTTTATAAATATGAATACATAGTTTTCTTGCCACTCGGAGCAAGCTAAACGCACTCTTTAGTGTTGAAAAAATTCAAAATTTTCTTGACGCTCGCCACTTCTTTTATCTGTACCGCTGCTCGCTATCTGCTCGCGCTCCTATAAATAAGGACACTTAGTTTTCTCAATTGTTTAATGGAAAAAGGTGTAAAGTATACAACATTGTAAGATAAAGCTTGTGTCCCCAAAAAAATCTTAGTTTGAAAAAAAAATACTAGCCGATGAGCCCAAAATCATGGTCTGGATCCGCGCCTGGGTGTTCCTCTAGAGTTGGTGCACCGCTGATTGGCCTCGCAACTCACAACCTATGTTTAATTGTGATTTGACTCTGACAGTGTTACCTATTAACCTATTTGTTGGAGTATGATCCTATTTGTATCCTATTCCAGCGTGATCCATTTATTGGCCAACCTAGGGGTCCAGATCATCGTGGGTGTGCCCCTAGAGTTGGTGCACCGGTGGTGGCGCGTGGGGCTGGTGTACCTGTCCGGGGTGGTGGCAGGCTCGCTGGCCATGTCGCTCGCCAACCCCAGCGTCTACCTCATGGGCTGTTCCGCGGGGATTTACGCACTTGTTTCTGCGCATCTTGCTACTATTATTATTGTAAGACATTTTCATATAACACTTTAGTGCTTGTTCACGCTATAACGCGACAGACTTTGCTCACACCGCACGTGCGTTGTACGTGAACACCTTCATAGGACGTCATATGTTTGATATTTCGCGCCCGCGCCCGCGCGTTCACGTGAACAAGCCCTTAAACTTTCTCGATTTGAAATTTTATTAATCGGGACCTTTCGCGTAGTTAATTTATGTTACTTTTACAAAAACCGACTAACTTTTAAATAACACTGACTTTTATATAAAACCGACCTCGATGTTTCGGCACAATTACATGCACCGTGGTCACGAGCAGACAAAAAAATAATGACGTGATAGATCCCGATTCCCGATTAATAAAATTTTACGTTTTCATATTATATGTATTTATAATACGGTCTTGGATTTCTTGAAGGGGACGCTGTTAGCAATAAAACCGTCAATAGTAACAGTTTTTAATATGAAATGTTTACAAAGTTGCATTATTTTTTATGTTGAATGTTTTTTTCTAACAAAAAAGTTATCCAATCCAGAGCTTACCTATAGTATATTGTTTTAGCAGATTTTGCTTATGAAAGTTTAGGTGTAGCAATCAAACTTTATATTATCATCGACTCGTTTAATATGAAACAATGATGTATCCCACTACTTTTCCTTAGGTGATACATAATAATAGCATTTAAAATGAATCGAATCTAAATATATAAAAGGAAAGAGTGACTGATTGACTGACTGACTGATCTATCAACGCACTGCCCAAACCACTGAACGGTTTGGTTTGAAAATTGGAACACGGAAAGGTCTTATGACGTAGACCTCCGCTAAGAAAGGATTTGTCCACGCGGGCAAAGCCGTGAGCGTAAGCTAGTATAGTATAAGATTTAGTGGATACTGAAAATGTCACGAAGTAAGGGTAAATAATTTTTGCATATTAAAAGTTCCTTCATTTTGTAAGACTAACATGGATACATCTCTTTGTAGTTGACTGTACACTGTACGCCCCAAGTCCCAATACTTATTAAGATACGATAATTATATTATTATGCTTCCTTTTTACCTCATTTCTATTTCAGAACTGGCGTCAAATGGAGTTCGCGTTCATCCAGCTGCTGATATTCTTGGTGCTCATTTGTGTGGACTTTGTGTCAGTCCACACCAACGAGCACCAAGCCATGCGGGGGGTCATGCGGGATGGTTATACCAACATAAAATCCTTCGCGCCGCGTATTGCTGGATTTGTCGCTGGTTGTTTGCTGTTGCACATACATATATTTTATATTTAGCCCCACATACTGGTGCAGGATGACGATGCATAACGCACTTTTCAATAAGGAGTCGATATCTTACTCTCCACAGTACGTGTATTTCCTATTGTAAAAAGAAGGGTACTCTGTGACCATAGGCGTACCCAGGGGGGGGGCAGGGGGGGGCAGCTGCCCCCCCCTGGAAAACGAATGTCTTATATAAATATCTGTAGAACGAGAAAAAAAATTTCTTGGCGCTCACAGCAAGCTGCTCGCGCTATTTTAAGGAAGAATATTATAATTTTTCTACCGCTCGGAGCAAGTTAACCGCACTTTTTCTCTTGCCAAAAATGTAAAATTTTCTTGGCGCTCGCAGCAAGCTGCTCGCGCTTTTTAATAGAAGTTTATGTTAATTTTCTACCTCTCGCAGCAAATTAACTGCAGTATTTTCGCTACCAAAAATATAAAATTTTCTCGGGGCTCGCAGCAAGCTGCTCGCGCTATTTTAAGGAAGAATATTATAATTTTTCTACCGCTCGGAGCAAGTTAACCGCACTTTTTTCCTTGCCAAAAATATAAAATTTTCTTGGCGCTCGCAGCAAGCTGCTCGCGCTTTTTAATAGAAGTTTATGTTAATTTTCTACCTCTCGCAGCAAATTAACTGCAGTATTTTCGCTACCAAAAATATAAAATTTTCTCGGGGCTCGCAGCAAGCTGCTCGCGCTATTTTAAGGAAGAATATTATAATTTTTCTACCGCTCGGAGCAAGTTAACCGCACTTTTTTCCTTGCCAAAAATATAAAATTTTCTTGGCGCTCGCAGCAAGCTGCTCGCGCTTTTCAATGGAAGTATATTTTTATTTTTCTACTGCTCGCAGCAAATTAACTGCAGTATTTTCGTTACCAAAAATATAAAATTTTCTCGGGGCGAATATTTCAATAAAAAAAAGGAAGAATATTTCAATTTTCTTACGCTATGTGCGAGCCGAAATCAAAGTATGGAGTACCTTTAAATAGGTCCTACCTGCTCAACGTTAGAACATAATATGGCACATAGCACAGGCACAAAGTTCAAGTTCAGTAAAAAAAATCTGAATCCGCCCATGCCTGCCCCCCCCCCTAGACCAGAAGCTGGGTACGCCTATGTCTGTGACGTGTACCTGTATTTCCCATTTGCCCTCAAATCGATTGACCGTTGTGGCAATTACCACTGAATAGCGACAGGGGAAGTTATTGTTTATAACCTAAAATTGCTCTAAAGTGCTGTGTAGATTTTTTTACATAGAATAGGACTGCGTTTGACCACAGTCTCACCTGTTGGTAAGTGAAGACGTGGTCGAAGCTGTTACGCACAGGCCTAGCAAATACCTATTAACCCTCGACTTGAAGACACACAAGTTGTAATTTTCGGGAAACACTCATTTGGGAGGTAGGTAGGGATCCTGGGGTGTAGATCCTGTGTAATCCTTAACGCTGAAGCAATTCCCATTCGGCGGCTTTGTGGATGTGGATGCTCATTATCGTCATGTTTTTTATTTTCATTAGCCGTCGAATAAATGACTTTATTTTTATACAACACAGTAAGAAGACGAGCAAATACGCTCTCTTGATGGTAAGAGACGCTGCCCATAATTAGTACAGTGCTACCCAGTATTTTACAAAGGTAAACATTTCTGTGTGCACTGCACCAACGCTACTTGAGAGTCGATGTTAAGTCTCTTCAGCCCAGTAAATTTCACTTGCTACAGTGCCCGCCTACCGAAGTACAGCAATGTTTGCACATTACTGCTCAGGCGGTAGAATTTGGCACTGTTGGGGTACCCACTACTCTAGTCGACCTGCAAAAGAAGTCTACCCCCGGTTAAATGAGTAATGATATGATAAATGATTCTGATGCGATTTATTATTCTGATGGGTAGTTTTTAATGCTTTTTTAATATAATCCTTTTCAATTTGTCCTTTAAATAAGTAATTTTAGTGTGGTTTCCCAGGTTTACTAGTTGGTATAGGCGCCCTGCGGAACCTAGAGAAGCGTCCCTGGGAGAAACGGCTGTGGTGGGCTGCCATTTCGGTCTACTTCACTCTGATGATAGCTGCTATCATGATCCATATCTTCTGGTCTGAATACTTTCCGCTTCCGAAGAATAAAAGATGACAACCATTTTTTTTTGTATTCGTTGTAATATAATATCAATTTAAGAACAGAATTAGAACTTTTTTCTTTCTTCAGCAAGTTGCTTTTCCATTATATATAGAAGAGCCCCCCCTAGAAGCATTTTGGAGTTACGAATTTTGCACATATTTCATGGTCAAGATTATAATTTTTTTCTCGGCACTCGCAGCAAGCTGCTCGCGCACTTATTATATTTGAACTTTCTAACTGTTCAGAGCGAGCTAAACACACACTTTTCGTAGGTAGTAAAAATTTAAATGTTTTTGCCCGTCTGCACCTTGCCCCCCCCCCCCCCCCCCCCCAGGACCAAATCCTGGATCCGCCCTTGCTTATGTGTATGAACAAATCAAGCCTGTATAGATTCTCAGTTTGTCAATAGGTACTTAAGTAATATATCCTTACCTAGTATATCCTTAATTAAAGTAAAATATTATTATAAGTAAAATATTGCCGAAGTAGTAAACAAGGAAAACTGAGTATACCTATATTAACAATGCGTCGAGATGCGACAAACAAAACAATTCGTAGTTATGTATTAAATTAGTTTATTTTTATGTACGAGAATTAGTAAATTCTACGGTTAACTAAACAAACAAGTGTGCCTATATAGAGTCAGGCGCGGATCCAGGGGGGGGGTCAAGGGGGTCATGACCCCCCCCAAAATCCTAGTCGGAAAAAAAATCCGATCTTGTCGACTGGTTTTACGCTACTTTCATAGTTAGAATTAGGAGATTTTCTCTTAGCAGCAAGCAACAACGTACGTACGTACGTTTCATGAACGTACAAGTTCATAAAATTGTTTCGCTGTTTTAATTATTTTTTTACATATTTTTTTCGGCCCTCGCCTACGAATTATCCGTAGATTCTCGTAGCAAGCTGCACTGCATCTTTCATATTTAGGATTAATTGGATTATATTAACTGCTGCAAGCTGTTCGCGTCTTTGCGCTTGCAGCAAGCTGCTCGCGCATGTATAATAATCTTTTTTTTTGGCATTTGGATTAAGTAAGTTGCGCGCCTTTCATATAATTTGAATTACGTACCAGTACAATTTATGAGCGTTCACAAAACTTCTAGGATTGTAGTCGACGACTAAATCGCTTCTTTTCGAGGTCAGAGTTATAAAAAAAAACTGGCTTTATTGATCAAAATATTTTATTTTCTTGCTTCTCGGAGCGAGCTAAACGTACATTTTTACTCAGGTCAGGCATTATTATTTTTCTTTGCGATAGCAGAAAACTGCTCGCCCTCTTATAAGAAATAATATTAAAATTTTCTTAACGCTCGCGTTCTGATAACAAACTGATCACGTACCTTTCGTGGTTAGGATTATATTTGTTTTTCTTGGTACTTGGTGCGAAATCAGTGGATAGCACATAGGTTTTAACTTTTTCTCGACGCTAATTGCTTGCGCTCTAATAAAAATGACTATGATTTTGTGTGAACGAGCTAATAAACGTACATCTTTTGCTCTTAAAAATACAAAATGGTCTCTAGTTGGCTCTTACGTCATTGGCTCGTGCTAAAAAGTTCAAAATTATCTCGGCGCTCGCAGCGAGCTGCTCGCGCTCCATAATATAAGAATATTTAGTTTCATTGCCACTCGGAGCAAACTAAACGCACATCATTCGTGCTGAAAAGTTCAAAATTTTCTCGGCGCTCGCAGCGAGCTGCTCGCGCTCTATAAATAAGAATATTTAGGTACCATGCCATTTGGAGCAAGCTAACCGCACATCATTCGTGCTGAAAAATTCAAAAATTTCTCGGCGCTCGCAGCAAGCTGCTCGCGCTCTTAAATAAGAATATTTGGTTTCATTGCCGTTCGGAGCAAGATAAAAGCACATCATTCATGTTGAAAATTTTGAAATTTTCTCGGCGTTCGCAGCGAGCTGCCCCCGTTCTATAAATAATAATAATATTTAGTTTCATTGCCGTTCGGAGCAAGATAAACGCACATCATTCATGCTGCAAAATTCAAAATTTTCTCGGCGCTCGCAGCAAGCTGCTCGCGCTCTTAAATAAGAATATTTAGTTTCATTGCCACTCGGAGCAAGCTAAACGCATCTCATTCGTGCTGAAAAATTCAAAATTTTCATGGCGCTCGCAGCTAGCTGCTCGCGCTCTTTAAATAAAAATATTTAGTTTCATTGCCGTTCGGAGCAAGATAAACGCACATCATTCGAGCTGAAAAGTCCAAAATTTTCTCGGCGCTCGCAGCGAGCTGCTCGCGCTCTATAAACAAGAATATTTAGGAATCTTGCCACTTGGAGCAAGCTTAACGCACATCATTCGTGCTGAAAAATTCAAAATTTTCTCGGCGCTCGCAGCAAGCTACTCGCGCTCTTAAATAAGAATATTTAGTTTCATTGCCACTCGATGAAAACTAAACGCGCATCGTTCGTTCTGAATAATGTAAGATTTTCAAGACTACGCTTAAAAAAATCTCCAAAAAAATTCTAGCCGATGACCCCCCCCAAAATCATGGTCTGGATCCGCGCCTGTATAGAGTTATATTAAAATGTCTTCGGCTGAGGACGGTACTTCTATTTCGAATCAATCCACTCATCACAAAGAAATTTGCTGTGATACGACTTATTGGCGGGAAATTTTTGATAAGGTAAGCAATTTTTTTGTTTTTATGTAAAACTTCTGCGTCTTTGAGTATCAAACCAATGTGCACCAATGTAACTTGAGGAATAAAAATTTAACTCATATTACATTTCAGCTTAGGAGCTTCGTCCTTACATGCGATTTCCTAATAACTCCCATAATATAATAATATGATGAAGTTCGAAACCAAAATTCGTAGATTTTACATGTTAAAATGTTCCTCGGTGTAGCTGTAACCCAACCAAAAACGGTAACAATAACAATAGATTCACATTTCTTTTCCATCTTGTTATCCCTCTTGTTATCTTGTATATAATCCGTAAGAGATTTTTGTTTTCAGTCTCACGACTCACGGCCCGCGGCTTTATTCCTTACATATCATAACTCTATGGTCGCAACACGCATAAATTATTTGTTTAAGTACGACCGAGACGACGACGGCAAAATATCGTACGCGCAGCTGAAAACCATCATCAAGTCTCGTGACTACGCTAAGGACCTACCACACAATGTCGTCGAGAAAATCATGGCTTTCGCGGATAAAGACCTCTCCGGTTACCTCGACTTTAAAACCTTTATGGACATTGTAATGCGTGACCCGAAGATCAACTCTTTGTTTGCTCATTTCATGACGAAATACATCCGCTGTGTTGTCCCGCCGAGGAATCCATCTATTAGTTTGGGTAAGGATACCACCTCCACCTACTTATCTAGACGCACGAGTTGATTGCCATTGGGTCTCTGTGGGTACCTTGATACCTTTTTATGACAGTATGTGGGACCGAAGATGGGCGCAGTGGGGATATTAAAAACCTGGGGGTGGGGGTGTACGCCGTACGCCAAAGCACTCGTGCTTTGGCGCGGTTTTTTGCCCCGATGGCAAGGAAAATAGTAGTATATTTCGTATAAATTCCGATGAGCTGTTTTAGATGCCACACTGAAGAGTCCCGATTTGACGACGAAAAATACGGACACTTAACTTAAGCATCATATATGTATGCTATCCACCTTAACCATTATTTTAACCTCAGTTCCTTTGGTACCTAATACTTTCTCTTTCTAGGGGAATGGAGAGGACGACCTTTGTACGATGGTGCGGGTGGTGAGTTTTTAATGTTGTACCTATCTATCTAATCATCGTTCTTCTTTTATGACCAACATTATTTATCAGCTTCGGTTTAGTAAACGTGATATTTTTTACTTATATGTGCTTAATGGATCACGTAGGTACGAAGGAGAGGGGTCTGGGAGGAGGCGGAGAATGAAAAATGTGGAAATGTCCCCAAGTCGGGGAAGACTCTGACGAGCAATATAACTATTGGCTAGTTACATAGGCGGATTTATGGGGGGGGCCAGGAGGCCAAGCCCCCCCAGAATCATTGTAGAGTTACGAATTTTTCACATATTTCATGGTAAAGATTATAATTTTTTTCTCGGCGCTCGCAGCAAGCTGCTCGCGTACATATAATTAAGGATGTTTAAACTTTCTAACTGCTCAGAGCGAGCTAAACACACACTTTTCGTAGTAAAAATTATAATATTTTTGCCCGTCTGCACCTTGCCCCCCCCCCCAGAACCAAATCCTGGATCCGCCTATGGCTAGTTATAATATTATTTTTGGAGGAACTTTCCCCGCCCAAATTGACCAAAATGCTGGCCTTATATCTGGCCTAATATTTAAATATTGCCATCCTACGTGGCAGGGTGGAGTCGCTTGCGTCCGTAGGAATCTCCAACTATCCACAGTAGCACCCTACACGTGCCCCCTGGGTGGTGCTAAACAAGCGACAACGCCGAGTAACAGGCGGCGGTTAAGTATCCTGTACATAACATGGCGTTCACACGCCCCGAGGGACTAAATCCCCTCCAAAATTGTGACGTTAGTGACCGTGGATGGCACTAATAGTATTTCCTTAGGGGAATGAACCCCGAATATAAAATAAATCTCGACCATGGCAGCAAAATTTAAAGAGATGTTACCCCAGGAGGGTACCAGCGACTATGTCGCTGGAGAATCCCTCCCTGAGCTTAGCTCAGGCTGCCCCTCGTATTCTGGGGGGGGCAAAATTTTGCCTCAAATGGAATGTTCCAAAAGCTGTGAAGAAATAATAACTAAGCCAGCACCCACTAAAAAAGTTTTAACCCAACAAATCTTCCACAAAGGAATGCTGGAAGTACGACAACGCAGTCAATCACTTAGTGACAATCCCGCTAAAGATAAAACTACTCTGCCAACTGAAGGACCAGACCTTAACCATCGAAATCCGGCTCCTCCGTCTTGGCAAAGAGCCCCATCCCCTCGCTATAATAAAAAGAGGAAGATAAGTGAATCTCCTCCACAACTGGAAAAGACCACAACAAGCAATAGATTTGAAATCCTTCCACTTGATTCACCAGATAAAAATACAGATTCTACTAATTTCACTAAAAAACCAAACAAACCACCACCTATTGTACTGTATGGAATCCAAGATATCAAGGAGCTCACAAAACTAATCGAAACTGTGTGCAATAAGGATAATTTCACCCTTAAAATCCTAAATAAAAGAGTCTTGCATGTACTTTCGACTACTGCTGAAGATTATAAGAAAGTAATAACCATCATCAGAGAGAATGGGCTGATTGGTTATACATTTACCCCAAAGGACAAGAAAAGCTACCGTATAGTGATTAAAAATTTGCATCACACTACTCCTCATGACGCCATAATCAGTGCTATTGAGGCTACAGGCAACCAGGTGACAGGAGAAATAATAAATGCTCGATATGGACCAGAAAAGAAGCCCACATCTACATTCTTTGTGAATCTAGAACGAAGTCATGAAAATCCCGCGGTAAGGAAGATAACATTCATCTATCATCAAAAAGTGAAAATAGAAGATCCCCGCAAATCAAAAACAATTGTACAATGTCAACGGTGCCAAGAATATGGACATTCCAAGAACAACTGTATGCGACCATACAGATGTGTAAAATGTGGACAAAACCATAAAACTTCCGATTGCACGAAAAAAGATAGAAACACCCCAGCAAGATGTGCCTTATGCTCATGCGATCACCCAGCAAATTACAAAGGCTGTCAGGTCTATAAAGAGCTTCTTGCCCGGAGGCTTAACAATTCCAAACCCAGAAAACAACCTGTTAACCACCGTCAACAAGTTAGTTATAGTCAGCAGAGTATCACTACACCTAATGCCGAACCTTTAATGTCTCTTCCTCATGAAGAGAAAGGCCAAGCCCAAATACAGAAATCCTATGCACGAATAGCTGCCGAAATCCAATCATCCTTCAACAATGCCCCTACACCACAGAGGGCTGAGAACCCACCTTCTTTCAACATTGAAAATATTCTCCTTAAACAAAGCGAAAAGATTGACCTACTACTCCAACAAATAAGCTCAATGTTAGGGCTTATCATGACTCTCGTTCAAAAATTATCAAAATGAATAAGACAACTTGCGGCATGCTACATGTAGCTACATGGAACATTAATGGTCTTGCGCCCAATACCTGTGAGCTGGAAACATTTCTTAAGACCAATAAGCTTGATGTGTGTCTCATCTCCGAAGCCCATACTACTTCTAAAAGCAGAATATGTATCCCAGGGTATAACACATATTTTACATGTCATCCTGATGGCGGTGCTCACGGTGGTTCAGCAATTGTTATTAGAAATAATGTGAAGCATTGTCTTCTGGATCAATACTCTACTGACCATTTACAGGCAACCACGGTGCGTATAAAAGATAGCTGCGGCCATATAAACCTTTCTGCAGTTTATTGCCCTCCACGCCACACAATAAAGGAAGCAATGTTTACTGAGTTCTTCCGTACTCTGGGAAACCGTTTCATAGCTGGAGGAGATTGGAACGCAAAACATTCCTGCTGGGGTTCCAGGACCACTGTTACCAGAGGACGAGAACTGAAAAAGAGTGTAGATGCCTATAAATTGACTCCTTATTCTTCTGGTGAACCAAGCTATTGGCCCACTGACAGTCGAAAAATACCGGATCTCTTAGACTTTTTCATCACTAAAAACGTCAACAACCTTCACATAAAGGTGGAGTCAAGTCTTGATGGATCGTCTGACCATACTCCAGTACTGATGCTGCTAAGTACTACAGTAATTTACCGCGAGACCAACAGTGATTACCTGCACAATGCTAAAACGGATTGGGTCAGTTTCAGGGAATACCTTGAGTCGAACATAAATCTCAATATGTCAATGAAATCGCCTGAAGATATTGATGATGCCTGCATCTTTATCACCAATTTGATACAGGTTGCAGCGTGGGTAAACTCCCCTGAAATGCTTCCCGCATGCCCTAATCCAGTTCCAGTTGAGATCCGTAATAAAATAACTGAAAAACGCAGACTACGCAGAGTGTGGCAGCTCTCCCGAAATAGAGAAGACAAAACTCGGTTGAACCATGCGATTGTGGAACTTAAATCTGTATTAACTGATTCAGCCAATGAGTCCCTCAAACGAAGACTTGAGTCATTGTCTCCATATAACAATGGCCCCTATTCACTTTGGAAAGCTACCAAGTCGTTGGCTCAACCTCAACAATGTCTGCCGCCACTGAGATCTGGGCAGTCATGGGCACGCACTGATTCCGAAAAATCAGAACTTTTCGCTGCTCACTTGGCTGATGTATTTAAGCCGAACGATTCAGACTGTTCCGAGGACTCCGAAATAGATGCAGTTCTCAACCAAGACTTCCAGCTCAGCCCTCCATTAAAACCGACGTCGCCAGGAGAGTTGCGTAAAGAAATTCTAGGCCTCAATCTGAACAAAGCCCCCGGATATGACCTGATCACCCCAAAGATACTGAAAGAAATTCCTAAAAAGTGCATCGTCTTTCTAACAAACTTGTTCAATGCTACCTTAAGAACCTGTCATTTCCCTACTGCTTGGAAAATCTCACAAATAGTTATGATCCACAAACCTGGTAAAGCGGCCCACGAAGTAACATCATATAGGCCTATCAGCCTGACGCCCCTTCTGTCCAAACTCTGGGAAAGGATAATTCTTATCAGGTTAAAGCCACACTTAGACAGCAACAAGGTCATACCTGATCACCAATTCGGCTTCCGCAAAAGTCACTCTACCGTGGAGCAAGTGCACAGGGTCTACAACACCATTAGACAGAGCCTTGAGAAAAAAGAATACTGCTCTGCGGCCTTTCTGGACATTCAACAGGCCTTTGATCGAGTATGGCATAAGGGTTTACTGAGCAAAATAAAGAAGTCTCTCCCGTATCAATTTTACCACCTAATTTCCTCATACCTCGACCATAGGATGTTTCAAGTGAAATATCAAAGTGCCAGATCGTCCTTCCATACATGCAGAGCTGGAGTACCTCAGGGCTCAGTGCTCGGGCCAGTCTTGTACAACATCTTCACCCATGACCTACCGCAAGCTCCCAATGTGACGGTAGCTACTTATGCAGACGATGCTGCATTTCTTTCGTCTAACAGTGACCCTAATGAAGCCAGCAAAGCATTACAACACCAACTAGACCTAACTTATGATTGGTTACAAAAGTGGCGTGTCAGAGCAAGTGCCCCTAAATCTCACCACATTACTTTCACCCTTAGAAAAAAGCTTTGCCCTACCACCAAACTAGGCGAGAATGCTCTACCACAGTCTACATGCGTAAAATATCTTGGGTTCCATCTTGACCAGCGCATGACTTGGAAAAACCACATAAAACAAAAACGGGATGATGTTAATTTCCGTTTTAAGAACCTTCTGTGGCTTCTCGGTAAACAGTCTACTTTGTCACTTAGCAACAAACTCAAGGTGTACTGTTCAGTTATAAAACCAATCTGGACCTACGGAATCCAATTGTGGTCTACCGCCAGCAAATCCAACATCCTTTGCTTACAACGTGCACAAAACAGCATTCTGAGAACTATTAGTGGTGCAACTTGGTATACTCGCAACGATGAAATTCATGATTACTTGAAAATGAAAACTGTGGAAGAAGAAGCTCAGTTGTACTCAAAAAAATATAAAAATAGACTGGAGCTACACCCTAACCCCCTAGCCGGCAACCTGCTGCAGCAATCTACAATTAAACGCCTTAAGAGAGCCCACGTGCTTCATTCTAGAGATGGGTCAGCAACGGGATCGTGACCTTGCTAAGCCCATTCCACGCCATATGCAAATCCCTCAACACATCTGATGAAAGTCGTTCGCAGACTGATGGCAGATATAACAGAAGAGAAAAAAAAAATAAAAAAAATCCTACGTGGCAATGCTGCCAGTATTCTCGTCACGCTGCCATCTGACAGTGGTTTGGAGCACTTGGATTTTCTGTAAATTGACGTGTGACTGATCTGTGGTTAAAACAAGTGTTCTTGACTGCTGTAGTAGCTGTAGAAACATGCTATAGGTATATCTACATTTGCTTGTTTTTTTAAAGGCATTTGCAACCTTAAAATTAAATTATTATTTTATTCAGATGGCACATACGAAGAAGAATACAGTTGCTGGCCACCTGCCATGTTCATGCTCGTTCAGTCCGTAACATTTATTATCCTGTTCATCGTCGACCAACAAAGTAGTGACATATTATCTGAAAGACCGTTCACCAGTATGCTGTTGTACAACCCTTACCGCCGACACGAGTGGTGGCGGTTCGTCACTTATATGATGGTCCACGTCGAGTGAGTCCTTTCTCATTTATTTTTTACCTTTTCAGCCCTACTATTTATAGCTATAGGCATAGGCGGATTTAGGGGGGGGGGGGGGGGGCATTGTAGATTGTGTACGAATTTTGCCCATATTTCATGGTCAAGATTATATTTTTTTATTCAAGCTGCTCGCGCACTTATTATTAAGAATATTTGAACTTTCTAACTGTTCAGAGCGAGCTAAACACACACTTTTCGTAGTAAAAATTATAATATTTTTGCCTTTCTGCACCTTGCCCTTTGAATTTTACAATTTTCTCGGCGTTCGTTGCATGCTCTCGCGCATCATTCTTTCGACATTATATTTTGAAGCGGATGCGAGCTATAAGCACTTTTCGTTATCAAAAATACTTTTTAAATTTTCACGGCCCCATTAATATCTGACACACAAAAGAAGGATGTAAAATTTTGGTGGTGGGGCGGCATTTTCTTCGGTGCCCAGGGCGGCGCCACGGCTAAATCCGGCCCTGGGTACTATAGCATTTTATGCCATTTGCCCTAAGGCTGGCTGGTGAAAATTTACAGACCCACAAGGAGGTGCGCGCGCAAAGAGGCGCGTAATGTCCAAATCATCGTAGGTGTTCCTCTGGAAATGTTGCACCGCTGATTGGCCTCACAACCTATGTATAATTGTGATTAGACTCTGACAGATCTATGAACACATACTCGTATTTTGTTGGAGTATGATCCTATGGTATCCTATTCCAGCGTGCTCCATTTATTGGCCAACCTTGGGGTCCAGATCATCGTAGGTGTTCCTCTGGAGTTGGTGCACCGGTGGTGGCGCGTGGGGCTGGTGTACCTGTCCGGGGTAGTGGCAGGCTCGCTGGCCATATCGTTCGCCAATCCTAGGGTCTACCTCATGGGCTGTTCCGCGGGGATTTACGCACTTATTTCTGCGCATCTGGCTACTATTATTATTGTAAGACATTTTCATATAACACATTTAACTTCCGCGATTTAAATTCATGTTAATTTTATCAATCGGGACTTATCGCGTAAATATTTTATGCTAGTTTTACAAAAACATTATAAAACCGACCTCAACGTTTCGGCATGCTACATGCACCGTGGTCACGAGCAGATAAAAAAATAATAACGCGATAAGTCCCGAGTCCCGATTAATAAAATTAACATTTTCATATATTTATAATACGGTCTTGGATTTCTTGAAGGGGTCGCTGTTAGCGATAAAACCGCCAAAAGTACAAATGTTTACCTTTTATATCGTAGGCAGACCTCCGCTAAGAAAGTTTGAGAAACTTTTTTAACATGTCAAAATAATTCCATTTCAGAACTGGCATCAAATGGAGTTCGCGTTAATCCAGCTGCTGGTGTTCCTGGTGTTTATTGGTGCTGACTGTGTGTCAGTGATGCGGGCTGATTATTCCAAAATAGAAGCCGTCGCGCCGCATGTTGCGGGATTCGTCGCCGGTTGGATGCTCTTTATTCATTCATTCACAAACGCTGAATGCGGTCCGACGTAGACAAATGACAGCGAGCTAAAACAGTCTGATTATACAGGGTTTTTGGTTATTCAGTACATTGGTGTATAGGGCCGCGGGCCTTATTGGGGAGGTCATTGGCCAAGTTTAAAGCGCAATATAAATGTTCCGTAAAAATTTACGGTTTACGAGATATTTCAATTTTTTCGAAAAATCGAGGTGACAATTTGAAAAAATCATAAAAAAAATAATCCTGTATAAGTAACGCGCATTTGCGCCTTAACTTGGAGTGTGTTAATGCTTTATAATAATATTATGATCCTTTCCAAGAAATAATGCTTTTGACCTTATAAAGAAGTAATTCAAGTGTGGTTTCCCAGGTTTGCTAGTCGGTATAGGCGTCCTGCGGAACCTAGAGAAGCGTCCCTGGGAGAAACGGTTGTGGTGGGCTGCCATGTCGGTCTACTTCACTCTGATGATGGCTGCCATCATGATCCATGTCTTCTGGACTGACTACTTTCCGCTTCCGAAGAATAAAAGATGAGAACCATTTTTTGTATGCGCTGTAATATATCAATTTAAGAATAGAATTATAACTTTTTTCTTCCTTCAGCAAGCTGCCTTTCCATTATAATGTATACTCGTATATGTATAGGTATATAGAATACTAGCTTATGCTCGCGGCAAATCTTACTTATGTAATATGTATGAACAAATCCAGCCCTTATAGATTCTCAGTCCGTCAATAGGTACTCGTACTTAAGGCGCTATGGTAAGTGAAATGTATGTTTTTCAAAGCCTTATATAGCAAACTTTTAAGAAGATCTACTACTTTATATTTTAGTATGTGTAACTTCAATCTTTGAACAAGAGATCTTTATTAACAGAAACATGATTATTGTTTTTTTTCTCGATAGTTTTTTTTTTTTTTTTAAATGCCTAATTTTCTTCCTTTCATTTAAATATTTGTAAAACTAGGACGAAAATAAACATTTAGAGTACTTTATTTGATACATAACATTCAAACGGATGGCTATGCATGGTATTTTATCGATAAGTTTATTTAATGATTTTTAATTGAATTTTAATTCCCACGGAGCATTACCGCACGCACTCAGAACGCCGGTGACCACTGTCAGCGTCGGACCTGTGCACTTCGATCTCACCTCCACTACGGTTACACACGCGCGTTTGAATTATTTAGGAGTACTTACATATATTGTGAATTTCCAAATCTCAGAAGCGTGTAGGGGGTTTAATTTATTTGTAATTAGATAATAAATATTATAATCTTTATTTTGTCCTTCGAGTCGATTATTAAAAAATATAACACACACGTACTATATAAAATAAATTAGATTAAATTAATTTAAATGAAATATTATTATAAGTTAATAATTTAATTAGATTAAATTAATTTAAATTAAATATTAATATGAATTAATTATTAAATACGATTAAATTAATTTACATTAAATATTAATATAAACTAATTATTAAATTAGATTGAACTAATTTAAAATAAAATCAGATAAATTCGAAAAAATATCAGATAAATTCTGAAAAATTCTGATAAATTCGAAATAATCAGATAAATTCGAAAAAAAATTAGAAAAATTCTGATAAATTCAGATAAATTCGAAAAAATCAGATAAATTCGAAAATTCATCAGATAAATTCTGATAAATTCAGATAAAATCAGATAAATTCGAAAAAATCAAATAAATAAAAAAAAATCAGATAAATTCTGATAAAATCAGATAAATTCTGATAAAATCAGATAAATTAGAAAAAAAATCTGATAAATTCTGATAAAATCAGATAAATTCGAAAAAAAAAATAGAAAAATTCTGATAAATTCAGATAAATTCGAAAAAGTCAGATAAATTCGAAAATTCATCAGATAAATTCTGAAAAAATCTGATAAATTCAGATAAAATCCGATAAATTCGAAAAAATCAAATAAATTCGAAAAAAAATTCTGATAAATTCTGAAAAATTCTGATAAATTCGAAAAAATCAAATAAATTTAAAAAATCAGATAAATTAGAAAAAAAAAACAGATAAATTCTGAAAAAATCTGATAAATTCAGATTAATTCAGATAAAATCAGATAAATTCTAATAAATTCAGATAAAATCAGATAAAAACAAAAAAATCAGATAAATTCGAAAAAAAATCAGATAAATTCTGAAAAAATCTGATAAATTCAGATTAATTCGAAAAAATCAAATAAACTAGAAAAAAATTCAGATAAATTCTGAAAAATTCTGATAAAATCAGATAAATTCGAAAAAATCAGATAAATTCGAAAAAATCAGATAAATTCGTAAAAAATCTGATTAATTATGAAAAAATCTGGTATATTCAGATAAATTAAAAAATCAGATAAATTCGAAAAAATCAGATAAATTCGAAAATAAATCAAATAAATTCTTAAAAAATCTGGTTAATTCTGATAAATTCAGATAAAATCAGATAAATTCGAAAAAATCAGATAAGTTCGAAAAAAAATTAGAAAAATTCAGATAAATTCAGATAAATTCGAAAAATCAAATAAATTCGAAAAAAAATTAGAAAAATCAGATAAATTCGAAAATAAATCAAATAAATTCTGAAGAAATCTGGTTAATTTTGATAAATTCAGATAAAACAGATCCCATCAAAAACATAAATGTGAAAAGAGAGCCAAGTTCAATATTACGATATATGTACTCATAGTTATCTATGATTTGGTAGTTGACTTCAACGACAAAAGAAGTGAGATCTAAATGGGTGCCAAGTTCAATGGTCAGTCCTAAAAAATATATACACGAACATAAAAAAAATTATTACGACTTAAAAGATTATTTCTTCTTATCACTTAGAATTAATATTATTTTGAAGCCCAAAGTTTGACTTGGCCAGTTCTCATAATATACTAGGTAGGTACTCTCTTAACTTTAGCTTGATCACTATTAAACGCACTTAATGCTAATTAGTGCGCCACCGTCTTTTATCGTGTAAATTAGTCCCCTCCATCCATTGGTTGTCTGGAAGAAATCGCTCTTTGACGATAAGACGGCCACTTGTACATTGTAATTTTTAATTTTAATTATGTACTTATGTATTTTCTGTAACATTATGTGGTGTACAATAAAGTATCTATTGGCTTATCTTAATGATACTTCGTCGTATGGTACCCATGAGAACTAGCCAAGTCAAACTTTGGGCTTCAAAATAATATTAATTCTAGGTGATAAGAAGAAATAATCTTTTAAGTTGTAATAATTTTTTTTATGTTCGTGTATATATTTTTTAGGACTGACCATTGAACTTGGCACCCATTTAGATCTCACTTCTTTTGTCGTTGAAGTCAACTACCAAATCATAGATAACTATGAGTACATATATCGTAATATTGAACTTGGCTCTCTTTTCACATTTATGTTTTTGATGGGATATCATTGCTTTTTGTACAGTACTTTTTAGTATGTAATAGGTTTAATACTGTACCTAATCAATTGATTTTTAAACAATACTAGTTACTGATAAATTTATCTATATTCACCCAGCTATCTTATACCTACCGCCTACCTGGATGGAAATTTAACTTTTTAGATCATCTGGAACTGGATTAGAATTTCGATCAAAAGAAACCTAAGCCGACAAGACTTGTAATGACGACGACTTGGCGGGGGCACTGCCGTGCCCCCAGATACCGCCACATACCTATAATATTATGACTATACGTTACAGGTACGTAGGTATCTAAAATGTTTACACCAACTAGCACCTAAGGCGATATACATACATTATTTTTATTGTAAACAATATTAATATTATTACCTCTATGTTACTGAGCCGCCTTGTGCTGGTGAGTCGATATATTGATTAGGTATTTACATAGGATATTCAATTGTTACGTAGGTACCAGGAACCTATTTTTATTAGTGACTAGCTGTGCCTAGCTGTTTTACCCGCTATACAGTTTGGTACAGTAGTGTATATTATGTTATTCCAGGGGTCTAAGCTATATTTTTTATTATACCAAATTTAAAGTCAATCGGCCCACCCGTTTAGGCGTGAAAAAGTAAAAAACATAATATCCATACGTACAGTAGTTATAAAGTTTGTATTTATATTTATATTAGTAGGAATAGTGGACTCGCGCACACTTCGTAGTATCTAACAGAAAATAGCCGCCTACACAAAAATTATAGCAACATGCAACATGTATTGCTCTATGCGTTCCTAGGCGTCCCAAACTTTAATATCATACATTTTTTAAAAATTAATAATAATTTAAAATGATAAAAAAATACTAGTTTCTGATTTTTCCCTTTGTTACTACGACATTACCTATCGGGATGCCAAATTTCAGCTTTCTAAGTCATCTGGAACTGGGATATTACTTTTGATCTATCCCTCAGTATGTATTAACTTCACCAATTACTGGATGTTTATATTTAAATAACCGTTTGAGCTGTGTTATTGGAATTTGGAACAGATATATAGTTCGTATATTTAAGTATATGTGCCAAATTTGACTTGTCTATGTGTAATAGTTTTTGTATAACGAGGGTGTAAAAAGTCGTCAAAACGCGCTTTGGACGGTTCGTGTAATATAACACACGGCGCGGTCGCCAGTTCCTTTGCTTGAACTTGGCTTGACTCGCTGCCGCGTGTCTAGATAAATTCTGAAAAATTCTGATAAATTCGAAAAAATCAGATAAATTCGAAAAAAAATTAGAAAAATCAGATAAATTCGAAAATAAATCAAATAAATTCTGAAGAAATCTGGTTAATTCTGATAAATTCAGATAATATCCAATTTTATCTGAATTTATCAGAATTTTTCAGAATTTATCTGTTATTTTTTTGAATTTATCTGATTTATTCGAATTTATCTGATTTTATCTGAATTTATCTGAATTTATCTGATTTTATCTGAATTTATCAGAATTAACCAGATTTTTTCAGAATTTATTTGATTTATTTTCGAATTTATCTGATTTTTTTTTCGAATTTATCTGATTTTTTTTAATTTATCTAAATTTACCAGATTTTTTCTGGATTTATCAGACTTTTTTTAGAATTTATTTGAATTTATCAGATTTTTCTCAATTTATCTGAATTTATTTGAATTTATCTGATTTTATCTGAATTTTTCAGAATTTATCTGATTTTATCTGAATTTATCAGAATTAACCAGATATTTTCAGAAATTAATTGATTTATTTTCGAATTTATCTGGTTTTTTTCAATTTATCTGATTTTTTTAAATTTATCTGAATTTACCAGATTTTTTCAGAATTAATCAGATTTTTTTCGAATTTATCAGAATTTTTCTAATTTTTTTCAAATTTATCTGATTTTTTCGAATTTATATGATTTTATCTGAATTTATCAGAATTTATCTGTTTTTTTTTTCGAATTTATCTGATTTTTCGAATTTATCTGAATTTATCAGAATTTTTCTTATTTTTTTTCCAATTTATCTGTTTTTTTTGTATTTATCTGATTTTATTTGAATTTATCAGAATTTTTCAGAATTTATCTGATTTTTTTTTAATTTATCTGATTTATTCGAATTTATATGATTTTATCTGAATTTATCAGAATTAAACAGATTTTTTCAGAATTTATTTGATTTATTTTAGAATTTATCTGATTTTTTTCGAATTTATCAGATTTTTTTTTAATTTATCAGAATTAACCAGATTTTTTCAGAATTTATCAGACTTTTTTTAGAATTTATTTGAATTTATCAGATTTTTCTCAATTTATCTGAATTTATTTGAATTTATCAGATTTTTTCTGAATTTATCTGAATTATTGTTTTAATTTAATTTAATTAATTGGTCCAATTTAATTAATCTAATCTAATCAATTAAATGTAATCTAATATTGTTATTTTTTTTTTCAACAAAAAATACGTAAGTAAGGTAGTAATTTATTCAAGTAAGTAGTACATGGTAACATAAAAATAATATATAAAACAAAGATTGCTTAACTAAGTAACACATTACCAAAAGTGTCCACTAGCCCCACACTAGGATACCCTGTGTTGTAGTGGCTAGTTTCCCTTCCCTGGTGTTTAATAATTTAGATAGGTGATAGGTTACACAAAAACGTGTATCTATAATATTTATCTCGTGTCTCATTTTTTCGATCTTGTCCAAAAATTTTAGCACATTGTAACCCCCGACGCAAAATCGACGGGGTTTTATAAGTTTGACGTGTTTGTGAATGTGTGTGTGCTAAGAAAAAAGAATGTATGCAAAGAATCACCAAGGCTTGTTTACCACTTCGGTACCTAATCTTTTACTTATTAAGGCACACTCTTACACTTAGTAATATATCCTTAATAAGTAAAAGATTAGGTACCGAAGTGGTAAACAAGGAAAACTTAGTATTAACATTGCGTCGAAACACGACTAACAAAACAATTCGTAGTTATGTATTAAATAAGTTATTTAAATTAAATTATTATGTACGCGAATTAGTATATTCTACGGTTAACTACGAGACACAAGTGTGCCTATATACATAGGTAGTTATATTAAAATGTCTTCGGTTGACGGTACTTCTATTTCGAATCAATCCACTCACAAAGAAGTTCGCTGTGATACGACATATTGGCGGGACATTTTTGATAAGGCAAGCAATTTTGTTTTTATCTAAAACTTCTGCATATTTGATAGTGTCCGACCGAAATTTCGGTTTCGGTTTCGGCCGAGTTTCGGCCAAAAATCAAGTTTCGGCGAAAGTTTCGGTTTCGACCAAAATTGGCAGAAACTTTTGCCGAAACCGAAACTCCTTTCGGAAGTTGTTGTGCACGCTCGCCTAGCTTCGTTTCTCGCGACAACGCTTAGGTGGACGACTAATAATTGTAATATAGGTTTGTTAATTTTAAATTTGTGATTTGATATCTTTGTTGAGACTGGAACTAAGCGTGTAATAGCAATTTTAGTAATTACTAGCTTACCCGGCAAACGTTGTTTTGCCATATAAATAATTTCCTATAGTAATTTCTAGTGTAGACAAAAAATAGCTTACTTATTGGAAGTATGTATGTATGTTAGAATGTGTATATTGTATGTATGTATAACTAGCTGACCCGCGCGCACTTCGTAGCGCGTGACAGTAAATTATTCATATATTAATGAATTTGATACAGACCATTTAATTCGATTTCCAATTCCACGGAAAAGAGGGATTCAATTCACGGGTTTTCTGCGACTTAATGGGCGTAGAATTAGTAAAGGCTGGCAAACCTTGCCAATATGTAACTACGATCGAATCACCTACTATTCAAAATGTCTATTGGACGTTTCGCCTACGTTCATAATAACTATTGGTTGAAATCAATATTGGACGATTCGCCTACGGTTAACTCAGCTACGGTCGATTGAGCTATGGTTGATTAAACTATTGGACGATTTGCCTATTTTTGACCGAACTAACGGACCGTTCACGTATTTTTAGACCACGTTTCCGGCTGCTAGTCAGGTATGACAGCTAAAAAATACTTGTTTATAGTACAGAATTCAGAAACGTGTTGTTTTTATTATGCCACTTTGCCATGATGAGGTAGATGAAAGAAGATGCCAAAATGCCTGAAGATGCCATGACACAGGATAAATAATTCAGTAATAAGAAAAATATCTGGCGCTTCGCCGGCCGCTGCCGCGGCACGCTCGCTTCGCTCGCTCGGCTCGCGCATTGTGGTCACTGTTCAAACCTAACCTAACCAACAGATTTCGGTTTGCCCTGAATACTGTACTAAAAACACGCGTAGCAAAGAATTTATAAACCGTAGGTGAGTCGTCCATAGTTGAATTAACCAATATATCAAATGAACATTGGCCGAATCGCCCATTAGTTCACATGCCCATAATTTAATCAACCGCAGGCGAGTTGCACTGTAAGCGAGTCGTCCAATATGTGAAATGAACTTATGCGAATCGACCGTAGTTATATCGACCGTAGTTGAAACGACCGTAGGTATTATGAAACGTAACCCGTCCATGCGGGCAAAGCCATGAGAATAAGCTAGTGACTGATGTATCTGTATAACGTACAGCCTCAACCGCTAGATGGATTGGGTTGGAATTTGGAACATAGAAAGGTTTCATGACGTAGACCACTGCTAAGAAAGGATTTTGCCGTGCGGGCAAAGCCGCGAGCATAAGCTAGTAAATAATATTATGAAACATTTTTTGTGAATAATACTTAGATTTCAGAGACGTCCTGGGATAAGTCCCAGAACTATCGTTATACCTATACCACAGTACAAATTAGAACGGCAATAAATTACCACTTACACATATAGTACATCAAGATTAAATACAGTAAACAAAAATATATCAAATTATCATTTAAATCAGAAAAACTAATAAAAATACGGAATAATAACAGCTTGATTCCGTACAGTTACTCTTGACTTTTTTCCGCGTCATTTAATGGTGATCTCTTTACCGTGGGTAGACTTCCTCTGCAGGAGATCGGCTAGTACCCCAACAGTGTCAGTTATTCTGCCGCCTGAACAGTGATGTGCAGACATTACTGTGCTTCGGTAGGAGGGCACTGTGGCTAGTGAAATTACTGGGCTGAAGAATCTTAACATTTTATGACTCAGCAGTGCACCCAGAATTTAACCTTCGTTAAATCCCAGCGTTATCTCTTACCATCAGGAGAGCATCTTGCTCATCTTCTTACATCGTTGTATAAAAAAAACTAAAATGAAATTTTCTGAAATGAAACTATCATATACCTACGTACTCAAACTATTTATTATAATATATCTATCAAATTTCACCTTTCAGCTCCATCATCAGACTTCAGATCACTTCCATGTCATAAAATTATTGCATTGTCATCTGATTCCCGGTATGCAAAATTTCTGCTCAATCGGGAACTGTGACTGATAGGTAGAGTGCTTTTCACAAAAGGAGTTCTTTTTGCGGGGCGCCACTATCGCAAATTTTAAAAGTTAGCATATTAAATAACTTTAGAATCTTCGATGTATCCTTCTGCAATCTTGTTACACTTCTAGCCACCATGGCGTTTAAGAACTGTAATATCAGCGCCTGAGTCAGCTAAGAGTGTTGCTGACGTCCGCCTCAGGCAATGCCCAGTGTAAAGATGGGAGTCCGGAAGCTGAAGAAATTTAGCAATCGTTTTTGGCATATCACCGATTTTATTGATGCCTATGGGCTGTTTTTTACTTTTTCCATTATCATAATGTAAGAAAAATCTTGAAGTTTTTGTGTTAGCGGGTCGTAATGCCATATACTTGTCCACCACATTCACATATTCTTCACTAATGACGAATGATCTGTCGATTTTAGTCTTTGTATTCAATAATTTTACTAATATTAATTTGTCCGAATGCTTTTCAACGTCGTTTACCTTAAGATTCAACAATTCATTTGAGCGGCACGCACCATTTATGCCAATAATTAATACAACCTGTAAAAAATAACAATAATTTAAGATAAGATAAGATAAGAAACACTTTATTGATCCACATATAAAGTATAAATTTTACAAATACAACAACTTAAACTAAAGGTGTATCAATTGGCGGTCTTATCGCTCAGAGCGATCTCTTCCAGACAACCGTGCAGGGAGAGGAAATATACAACACTGGAAGGACGGTGGTTTCAAAACGTCAGCAGAAATCATAAATTAATTAAAATAATTTACACAAATACATAAAAACATTTTACATAAACATAAACATACAAATAAAATAAATACCTATACATAAGTAAATATACAAATACGTAAATACATACATACATTTATATAATAAAGATAATATAAAAATAATATGCTAGATAATAGGTATCATGAAAAGAAAAACGGCATAGATATTAAATAGGCAAAACACAAGACTGAACTACAGTGAAAGATAATAGGCTTTGACTCGAAGTTTAAAACTTGCAAGAGATGGCGCTTGTCTAATAACAACAGGGAGACGTTCCACAGACGCACGGCTTCAACCGTGAAAGAATCACCATAAAAGCCGGTGCTGTGGGCAGGACACTTTAACATTAGATTCTCCGATGATCTCAGCGTACGAGAATGTGAAGTATGGAGAAAATTAAAACGTTCTCGAAGGTAGCGCGGGGAGGAGAGATTGAACAGAACACTGTAAAGGAGAGACAAGATATGAGTATTCCGGCGAAGGCGAATAGGCAGCCACTTGAGCTTGGAGCGAAATTCGGAGACGTGGTCATATTTACGAAGACCAAATATGAACCTGATGCAAACATTTTGGAGACGCTCAAGTTTATTCAGCTGATCTTCCCTAAGATCAAGATAGCAGACGTCCGCATAGTCAAGAACGGGGAGAAGAAGAGATTGTGCAAGCGCAACCTTAGTGGCAGTAGGCAAAAAGTTTCGAAGTCTACGAAGGGAACTGGCTGAGGCATACAGTTTTCGGCTAATTGCCGTTAATTGTGGATCCCAGGATAGGCAATTGTCAAAGGTAATCCCAAGATTTTTGACAGTCTTACTAAAAGGAATGTGCACTCCATCAAACATCACTTTCGGGAGGGAGTCCCAGCCAACTTTACAGATTGTCCGAGAACTACCTATAATAATGACTTGAGTTTTTGTTGGATTAACTTTCAGGCCATATGATGTACTCCAATTGGAAATTTTACTCAAGTCACTATTAACAGTGCTAATAGCTTCAGCCAGTCCGCTAAGAGGTGCTTGATGATAAAGCTGAAGATCATCAGCATAAAGATGATAAGAAGATGTAAGATTATTTGAAATAGAGTTAATAAAGATGGCAAACAGAAGAGGGGAAAGAACACCGCCTTGAGGTACACCAGCAGCAGTGCCACACCACGAAGAAAAAGACTCTCCAAGGCGAACCCGCTGCCGGCGACCGTACAGGTAGTTACGAAACCAGTCTATTACCATTGACGACATGTTAAGAGAGCGAAGAACGGCGAGAAGAATGTCAAAGTCTACAGTGTTAAAGGCGTTACTAAAATCTAGGAGTGTCAGCACAGTCAACTGTCCTGTTTCCATACCTAGACGAATATCGTCAGTTATTTTAACAAGTGCAGTGACCGTGCTATGTCCTGGCCGAAAACCAGATTGGAAACTATTGAGAAGGTTATTTGAGGTAAGATAAGAGCTAATTTGATTATGAATAAGGCGTTCAAGAACTTTTGACAAAAAAGGAAGGATAGAGATAGGACGGTAATCTGAGAACGATTTAGGGTTGTTCTTTTTGGGAAGAGGAATAATTTGAGCTTCTTTCCACAGAGAAGGAAAGACACAATTAGAGATGGAAAAGTTAAAGATATGACAAAGGACAGGAAGAATGCTATCAAGAATAGGAATGAGCATGTTGCGGCTGATACTATCAACACCAACAGCATTAGAGGAAATAGAGAGAATGCTCTTCTTAACATCATCAACAGCAACAGGACGAAAAGAGAAAGAAGTCAAATTAGACATGGCCATAGAAGAAAGAAAATTTAGGGTGTTAGATTTAGAGAATATGTCAATATTGACAGATGAAGAGAAATGCGAGTTAAGGGAGTCGATGTCCAGGTTATTGGGGACAGTATCAAAGCGAGACTTGCCAACACCTAGTGTCCTGAGGAAACGCCAAACTTTAGCCGGATCATCATCTTGCACAGACTCATAGATATGACGACGTTGTGCATCTCTGCATGCTACGTTGCAGCGATTACGTGCTTTAGCGTAACGTGACTTGCTCATATCGTTTGGTCGAATCTTGTACTTCGTCTTAGCAACAGCTTTCTTATGCTTGAGCGATCGAATTTCGTTTGTGAGCCATGGCGCAGGTACATGTTTTACCTTGATTCGTCTATAAGGTGCATGGACGTCATACAGTTGTGTGATGAAAGTGTTAAATATTGCAACTTGGTCATCAAGAGTCGCTGCATTAGATACATGTGTCCAATCAATATTCCTGGCATCATTAAGAAACTTTTCTTGATCCATACCGCCAAAGTTACGCTGCAGAATGATAGTGGGCTTGGGCTTAGGAGGTCGAATCTTATAAGAAAGAAAAATTAAGTCGTGATAGGAAAAGGCATCAGCTGGGCATTGGCCGTGCTTAGCAACATGTTGAAGGGATGAAACCATAATTAAATCAAGAAGAGATGGCAGAGAATTTGGAAAATGATGAGTAGCGCTAAGGGGGAGTATTGTCATGTTGCTAGAATTTATTGTATTGTACAAAGAGGAAGATCGATTATCTTGTTTAAGTAGACATGTATTAAAGTCACCCATAACTATGGTATGACTGTAAGAGGGTGTAAGGTTATCTAAAATAGTTTCAAAAGAAGAGAAAAAAGTATTATTGGAGGAAGGACTATAATAGACTCCGAGTAAAAGTTTAGAGTGAGAGAATAGAATTTCAAGGAATAAGTGTTCACCGGCATTAGATGGAGGTGGCTGGGCAGATGTGCTTATAACAGTGTAAGGTAAGTGGGAACGGAGATATATAGCAACACCCCCACCACGACCACTAGTTCGATCATTGCGAATAAGATTATAGCCGGGAAGAGTATAGGAAACTGACGGAAGATTTGGCTTAAGCCAGGACTCGGAGACTAGAATAGCGTGAATATTTTTGTTGTCAAAAGACGTCAGCATGTCAGTGAAATGAGCCGGAATACTCTGCGCATTAATATGGACAATATTCAAGTTTTTGGAAACATCGGAGAATTGAGCACCAACATTTTCAGAAAGAGTGGGGATACTTAAGTAACTATCTTCGCTAGAGGAAGACGAGAAAGATAAAAAATTTTCACTATTTTCATCATCAGATGATGACATAATACCTTTGAAAAAAAATATAATACCAACAATATATAATTATACGATATAAATACTTATTAAAATATAATATATATAGATATTGAGCTAACTATAAATAAACAAATATTCTACACCTGCCGGGGTCAAAAGAACACACAAAAACTCATAAACATAACAGTAACTAATAGGTACATTTAACTAGATGCACGACATTATTGTTCGTGAATTGCCCTGTATAATAAATAGTATTAAAATAGGAATCGCAAATCTAATAACATTCATAACATTACAAACAATATACATACAATTGACAAAGAACAGTTTTATAAATTTTAGTTTTAAGCATAGTGAATTATATAAAAAAGCATGCTATTTTTTTGGAATGGTTTTACCGTAAAACGGAACGCTGCGGAACGTTTATTTGACATAAAAGCAAACTGTCACTGTCAATGAACAAAAAATAAATATGAGTTTTTGGCGGCAAGCCTTGATCATATCATTAGCTCCACGTCTTTTGCTTAATAATCGTGTAGAATTTGATTGTTAGCGTGTAATAATGGTGGAATATTGCGTGTTAAGTGTTTTTGAATGTGCACAGATGTAGGCAAGTGATATGGTGCTGAAATATGAATTTTGGTGCCCCCTCCAAAACTCCTCCGAACTTTCAGTAAAATTCCACCCATTTTACTGGAAGACTCACGTGACTAGACGAGCTATTAAGCTCACTCTGACTCTGACCTGACTAACTAACTTATTACTTAAAAAATAACATTTAACTTGACACTGGCAAAACACGAAAGTGGAGACCATAATTTAATATCTCGTGAACATTCACGAATTTTACTCGACACTGGCAAAATGCACATGTTGCCATATTATTAAAAAGAAAAAAAAAAAAAAAAAAAAAATAAATATAACAATTGTCGGTATTTGGAAAAGTGACAAGAAAAGGTGAAAAAGAACGATATTAATAAGAAGTACCTCCACATCAGTAAAAGAAGAAAAAAAAAAGTTTAAAACAGGGCAATCACTGACAAAAATAACATAAGACATGAAATGTTTTCTACCAAACAAAAAGAATCACAACAGAGCTACTTTTTGCCAGCAACGGCCGCCGCACGCTTGGTCCTTACGGCAGCAGCGGGTTCCTTTACCACCACCATCGGCTTGGGATCTGTAGTCGCTTGTCCTCCGAGCTTATCCAACTCCACCACTGAGCTCACCCGGTGCCTCACGCCACCCGCATCCAGCAAGAATACGAAGCCATCTCGAGTCCAGCACTTTGTAACACCATAGCGCTGACGTGCGGCCATAAAGGCGTCATGCCTCGCCTTCGTTAAGAACTCGGACATGGTTATGCCTGTTCCTTTTAGGCTGGTCTTGGCGCCCCAAATTTTAGCACGAACATTTACATCGCGTACCTTAAAAAGGATGGGCCTCGGTCGGTCGGAAGTCACTCTTCCCATTCGATGACAGCGGCTGATGTCAGATGGCTGGAAATTGGATAGCTTGAGCTTCTCAACAACCATCTTTACAATCACTGCGGCCGTATTTTCATCCTTATGGTCAGGAACACCATGCAGCAACAGGATTTTGCGACGGCTGTGCATCTCCATGTTGTCACTGTCTCGCCTCAGGAGCTCAACTTGAGTCTGGAGAATCCGTAAGGCATTCAATGTAAATGCCTTAAAAGCTGCAAAATCTGCCTCCAAGCGGGATGCACCAGAAGTTGACGGGGACAACAATTTCTGCTGGCGATCTTCAAACTCTGTGAGCTTCAGCAGGAACGTTTGGCTCAATTCAGCTACAGAGTCCTTTAAAGCCTCCATTTTGTGCAGTGATACAGTGAGTTGTGGATAATAGAGCTTTAAAGTTAGTGATTGTGAAGAAAACACTCCCGGCAGGTATTTGGACTATTTAATTAATAGTGCATGTATTATTTGTTTTAATTAAAGACTTTTGAATATTATTTTAAATAAATACAAAATGAGCAAAATTTTAGGTGTTTTCTTTGCACCTACCCTCCAAAGAAAAAAGTAATTTAGTTTACTTATTTTTAGATAGGTACAGTTAGATAGGTTTTCTTTGAAATAAACTAGCTTTTGTATCAATTTACTTACTTTTAAAGCGAGGTATTTACTGTCTGGTGCTTCATTCAGAAATTTTTCTATTTCAAGGTCACGTTTCGTTTTCAAGACAGCTTTTATCATAAAAAAAATGCTCCATAATGTACTGGATTTTCTTGTTTTAGATAGTTCCATGAAATATGATAGTATCACGGTCTCGGAATATGTTTTTGCATTTTTTGAGAGGCGCCAATTATTGAAGGATTCGTACGCCTTTACATATTTCACTTTAGATTTTTCAGGCAAATAGCTGAACTCGGCATTCGAAACTTGTTCTTTCAACTTTTTTGGCGTAAGACAACTACCTTCATCACTGGGGTCACTCATTTCTTTGTAATTAAACAGACTATTAGATCACAAATAGAAATTTGCAAAAGTTTACAACTTAAGTTGAAAATATTTAGTTGAATCTTTACCAAGAGGTTTAGAACCAAATGGAAAATGTGTTGTGAACACCACTGTCGCAAGAAAAATGACAACTATAAGTGCCATCTCACTTACCTCATACAAAAGAGAGAGACAAAGATGGCATTTATCGATGACGTCACAACGCATTCTCCATTTGACTGTAAACTCTAAACTTCTACATCCCGCCATTTTGTATTTTTTTATTTTTATTAAAAGAGTTGCGTTCGAAATTTGTGTGTGTGACATATTTATGAAAAACAAATTGTAATAATATTTAAAAAAAAAAAAACTCACTTACGACTTATTATTCTATAATAGTATTTTATTTAAAATATTATTGAAAAAATACAATTTATAAATTTAAAATTCAATAAATAACATTAAAAATTATGTGCATCTCAGTTAAATAAAAATTGTACACAAATAATTTTCAGAACACACCAACTTCTTCATAGCCAATAAAATTGTGTTCGAAATTCAAATCACTTTGCCTCTCTACTCTCTAGAGAGCAAAAACGGCTTTTGCTCACTGAAATCGATGACCAAAGACACTATTTTCGTGCGAGAGTGGTGAAAAATTATTTATGGCATGAAGTCCAGAATTTATCGAAAAAATGTAATTTAGTTCCGCAAAATTCCGCGGGACCTCATTCGTGAGAAGGACTCTACCACTGAGGTGTATACCTAAAATCATAGGCGGATCCAGGATTTGGTTTGGGGGGGGGGGCAAGGTGCAGACGGGCAAAAATATTATAATTTTTATTACGAAAAGTGTATGTTTAGCTCGCTCTGAGCGGTTAGGAAGTTTAAACATCCATTACAATAAGTGCGCGAGCAGCTAGCTGCGAGCGCCGAAAAAAATATTTTATTTCAGAAATATGTGCGAAATTCGTAACTCTACAATGCTTCTGGGGGTACCTTGGCCCCCTGCCCCCCCCCCCTAAAGCTTAAACATCCTTTATAATATGTGCGCGAGCAGCTTGCTTAATGACTCGGGGGGGGGGGGGGGGCGGCTTGGCCCCTTGCCCCCCCTCCCTAAATCCGCCTATGATTATCTATAACACAGATAAAAGGTTCTATAATAATCATTGCAAAATTTTACTAACATTATAAACGTGACAGTTTGTGTCTGGATGTATGCCTAAATGGGTGTGAACAGATTTTATGTCTGTGTGTCTCCGGATAACCAGTGATTTTTACAAAAGATCCCCCTAGATGGAGCGCCACAATCGCGTGATTTTAAGTTAAAATATCTACAGATTTTTAACAATTCATAATTTCTCATATTTAATTTCTCAATTAAATAGGTACATAATATTTAATTAATCTAACAAATAAAAAATATATAATAAATGAAGTATTCACAGTAATTATAAATCTATTATTTAGTTCCGCTAGGTTACGCGGGACTTCTTTTCTAAAACTGTTTGCAGAATAAACGATATTTCTTTTTCTTAGGACATTAGTTCCATTATTTTCCGTGGCGCTAGCTTGTATGAAAAATAATTTACTTTTACAATGAACTGTAAATGAATTTTTCTATTTATCTTCAGATGATTTTACATGTTTTAGAAATTAAAAATAAGCAGCAAAAAGATATTTATTACTGATATTTACACGCATCATGCGCACATTAGATTATTTTCCGCTGGCGCTGATTCATTTGAGAAATAAGTTACATTTACTAATTTAAATGAATTCTAATTTGTTTGGCTACTATATAGCATCAAAGTACTCGTCAAGACGAATCAAATGAGCCCAAACTCGATGGGGTTTTTTCTTTTAATCACGGAGTTCCTATGGCCACCTTCCAGCTCCGTTTCGGACCCTGGTTACTATATAGTATCAAAGTACTCGTCAAGACGAATCAAATGAGCCCAAACTCGATGAGGTTTTGTCTTTTGATTACGCGGTTCCTATGACTACCTTTCTTGTTTATTAGCATTTTATATGCGAATCTTTAGATTGATATAACTCTTTTATTTATGAACCGATTTGACTAAAACCAACACTAAGTTTCAAGTAGAGAAAACTGCAACGTATTAGTGAAAATTTTATTCAAATCGGTGGTGTTGTTTAACCACACCAGTGACACAAACTATTTACAAATTTAGCCCAAATTAAACTAAAGGTCAACCACAAGTTTACAGCCACACCGATAGATGGCGTCTGTAGCGTTTTTGGCACTATTTTTTTTGAATTGAATTTACTTTATATTCTATTACTTTTATTTCGAATTTTTGATGTAAATTAGGGGCGATGTGTCTGATATAAATGATTATTATTTATTTTATTATTTTATTTTACGTTTCCCTAGGAAAAATTGACAAAATGTTTTACGAATTAGATCGCGCAAGCGACTTTTTCGCGTCGTTTTGTTCATATGCGTATTTTCACAGTTCACCTTAGTAAAGGATCACAATGAATGGGGAGAAATTTCCATTCTTATTATATGTATGGATATGGATATGGATGGATGGATATGGATATGGATGGATGGATATGGATATGGATTATTTTTATGTAACCTAAAAGAGATTGATGATTCTGCTAAGTACAAATAGGTACAAATCAAAGTATTAATTAGTAAGATTTTAAAATACCATAATACTTATTATTTTACCCGTATTTCCCCGAACGGCACAATCGAGCCGCACCTGCGCATGCGAATTTGAACCTTATAGAACCTAGAAATAATAGATGTCAATTTTGATTTGAACTGGAAGTTTTCCTGGATCAAGGGGATAATGAAGCAGTATCAATAAGTCATTTGAGTATAATTGATAACTGATAAACATTTTGCTATAAGAACTTAATTTAAATAAATAGGCCAAGCGCTATTCAAACTAGGCGCAATGTAGGCTTCCGTAGAACTGGCAAGTCGTATATACCTAGTCAGGTCATAAGTATTGTCACACAGTAAAAACTTTTCTTTTAGAATGCTGGCCACAAAAAAAGTTTATTGAATTCGAATTTCGAATTGTTCATGAAAATAAAAATGTATACTTTTTAGAATTTTACTCATTTTTAAATATGGAGTGGACGCTTAAAGAAGACCGTGTTGCAGTTATTGCGTTGCATCGTTGCGGTTACGCGCCAATTCAAATTTTTGACATACTGAAAAATTTGAATATAACCAAAAGATTCGTTTATCGTACCATCAAACGATACAATGAAGACTCTAGTGTAGATGACAGGTCAAGAAGTGGTCGCCCTCGGTCTGTTAGGACTCCAGCAGTGATAAAAGCTGTGAAGGCGCGAATTCAAAGAAATCCCAAACGTAAGCAGAAACTGTTGGCCCTTCAGATGGGGTTAAGCAGAACCACGGTGAAAAGGGTGTTAAATGAAGACTTAGGGCTTCGGGCATATCGAAGAAAAACAGGACATCGTTTAAATGCTCGTCTAATGGACCTGAGACTGAAGAGATGCCGCGCTTTGTTGAAGCGGTACGCGAGAAAAAAATATCGAGAAATTCTTTTTTCGGATGAAAAATTTTTTACCGTAGAAGAGAGCTACAACAAACAAAATGATAAGGTGTACGCACACAGTAGTGAAGAAGCGAGCAACCGTATTCCGCGTGTCCAACGAGGTCATTTTCCATCCTCGCTCATGGTATGGTTTGGAGTTTCTTATTGGGGCTTAACAGAGGTACATTTTTGTGAGAAAGGTGTAAAAACGAATGCAGTTGTGTATCAAAATACAGTCCTGACGAACCTTGTGGAACCTGTTTCTCATACCATGTTCAATAACAGGCATTGGGTATTCCAACAAGATTCGGCGCCAGCTCATAGAGCGAAGAGCACACAAGACTGGCTGGCGGCGCGTGAAATCGACTTCATCCGGCACGAAGACTGGCCCTCCTCCAGTCCAGATTTGAGTCCGTTAGATTACAAGATATGGCAACACTTGGAGGAAAAGGCGTGCTCAAGGCCTCATCCCAATTTGGAGTCACTCAAGACATCCTTGATTAAGGCAGCAGCCGATATTGACATGGACCTCGTTCGTGCTGCGATAGACGACTGGCCGCGCAGATTGAAGGCCTGTATTCAAAATCACGGAGGTCCTTTTGAATAAACTTTATTGTCATAAGAATCTATGTTTTGTTAAGTTCATTTTGGTATATAAATGGTTACATAATAAATAAACTTGTTCCAATAATTTTATATTAAACATGTGACAGAATTTATGACCTGACTAGGTATATCTACTGCCTTAATTTTTATCAACGAGATCTTTAAAACTTATAAAACTACCGCTATGGTTTTCCTTTAAAGTTCATGCTTGACACTTTATTCGTGATTTTTAACAGTGTTTGAAAGCCAGTAGTTTAGATGGCGGGGGACGCCCAAAAAATTAAACTTCAATATCTTTCAACGGCCATTCTCCGAGCAGTAAATTTTATGTGTCCTGGCTCAATAAATCCATAATAATAACAAATGTAATCATGCACATATTTTTATACGGTAGTAAACACCCATATCTATCTGTACACAAAACCTTTGACTTCTGCTGTAATTAGTTAACGTGTAATTAATTAATCTTTGTTCAAAAAGCACCTGTTTTCTAATTTCCGTAACGTGTCCTGACACCAACTTCATGTGAAAATATGCCTATATTTTTTATCGTGGACAGTTTTAATATATGTTATTATTTTTAAAAAATAGTTCAATGTTAGGTGTATTACCTAGCAAAATATCTACGTGATAGAACCAGTCTGTAAATAATTATAAAAAAGTAAACGTTTGTCCGTGTCAAAGTTATAATTTCCATGATATTTTGTGTTCTTGGGCGTACATCCCTAAATAACAGTATTTCGTACATCAACATCGCATCCCTAGCGAGCCCTGAGTGTGTACCGCGGCCCATCAGCTGTTGCAGGTCATTAGCCTTAGTGTACTACCAATAAAGCAAATGAGAATCTAATTTCCGTACCCGTGGTTTCGAAATTTTATAATTTCCATTTTACTGGTTTTAACACCTAATTATTTATGTTAGAAAGTAGGTCGTATTTTAAATAGATCCAGTTCTTTAGTCTCTCTACGTTATAATAAGCCAGTATTTGCTCTTTGTAAAAGTTTTTAAAATTTTGAAGAAAACCTGTTATATTCTAATTACCGTATACTAATTTCCATATTTTTATAAGTACCGTTGTATGAAAATTTCCTAGTAAAATGAACCAATTTGCTATTGTGAAGGTCCGAGTAGAGAGTTTTCCCATGGTTTATATGGTATGATATACTCACAATACTTTTTTCTTCCTTTCGCTCTACAACCCTTTGCGGGTCTTGGCTTCTTACACAATATTTTCTCAGTTGTAGCGAACCCTGGCGACCTCTTCCAGTGCAGTGGTGAGTTTACCCACTACACAAACCTTCTTTCGACATCCTTATGTATGCCATGCCTATCTTATTCTCTGAAACTCATAGGACTTGAAGATGAGCTCTTGTTTGATGCGTGATTCTTCTTCGTCAGCTAGTGCTTATGCACTTATGAACGAGTAAATATGGCTTCCAGACAACTTCCAGTGACCTTCCGGATATCGTCACCCTTCACGTTCGCACGTTCTCTACGTTCTCTCGTCGTCTACGTTTGCCGAGACGCTGACTCCACTCTAGAACACAACTACCCCGTCGGTTATCGGTTCAGCCGCAAATGTGACCAGCCATTGCCACTTCAGCTTCCTAATCTTTTCGGCTATGTGGGTAACTTTGGTTCCCTGCCGAATCAACTTACTCCTGATGCAATCCTTTTACGAGACGCCGACTATATCCTGCTCCATAACTCGCTGAGCAACTTTGAACTTGTGGATCAGTCTTACCTTAAGTATCCACATTTCACATCCTGGCTTTGTGCGTCATAACAGGTAAGATGCACTAGTCTTCACTCAAAGTAACTTTTCAATAAATGTCGGCCATCCCAGCTGAAACCTCCGATTGGCCTCTCTCTCGAAGTTGTTCCTACCTAATTGCACTGTTTGCTCAAGGTATAACATCATCAATACACATATTTCTGAACAATTTCAATAAAGAGTCAATTTTTATCGATTAATATGAGCATTTGTTGCAAGTCCTGCAGTGATTCTGCTATGATGACTATGTTGTCCCCTAATCTCAGGTGTGAAAATGTACTCGCCGTTAATATTGATGCCCTCTCCTCTGTCCATTCCAGCGTCTCAAATACATCCTCTTGAGTCTAGAGCGTTTGAAAACAATTTGGGGGAAATAACGTCCCCTTGTTTCACACCTCGTTTTGTTGGGCTGTGTTTTGTTTGCAGGTTTTAGACTTTGTGGCGGTATCCTGTATAATATTAACAAACCTTTTAATACCTATATTACCAATCAACTTGGTATCGCTGCAAAGACTCCAGCACAGACCAGGTTTTCAAAGGCCTTCTCATAGTCTTTGAACACTAAGCACATGCGCTGTTATATTTTCCGTCTTCTGCATAAAATACCACACTGTCTTTATGTGGTCTATAGTGTCATAGCCTGCTCGAAATCCAGCCTGTTCCGGTGGCTGGAACTCGTCAAATCTTCTTTTTGCGAGATGATTTGTGATAACCTTTGAGAAAAACATAGACATGGTTCAAAAACGTACCTAACATTTATATCACTTTTTTGGAAAAATATGACTACGACGATTTTGCTCCACGCCTTTGGAGATCTCCCAGAAAAAAAGGGGAAGAGTTGATGAATATTCGCTGGAGTTGTCGCAATATAGGTGCACCTACAGCCTTCAAGAGATCGACACTTCACTAACGCTGACATCCGGGAGGCCTTTGGTAAAGTGGCTTTTGAATTATCATTTTCATCATCATCACGTATATAATATGAAGATTCATTTTATTCTGGTTTTAGGCTCAGTCGCCTGCGAGGCATACAGCTGGTAATAAAGATCTTCCAACTCTGCAAGAATCTCAGACTGAAAGGTGACGAAGTTAACACTCGATGTAGTCAACTTCGTCAGCAGGCTCCTTCCCAATTTATTCACGAAGATCTGGTTCCTAAATGGTGCGTGTGTTGGAACTTGGAACTCCGGAGTACACGAGAGTAAGACGAGACGTCTTACTCTCGTGGATATTGTTTTATTCGGTGCTTGTTTCGTGTGTGTTTCTTCTCGCTAAATTAAGCGTCTTCTTCCCGTAAGACTTCCATCACTCTATTTAGATCCTGGTCTACGTCAACGACAATAGTGGTCCATTTAGAATCAAAATTAAATATATTATTTGCAGCTGCAAAATTCTCATTTCCGTTGCAGTAATTATTTTTACTTTTCTCATTTCCATAACCATGTAATTTTCAAATCTCAATAACTTTAAAACCACTATGACGGGACAAAAACCAAATAAATTATTAAATTTGTACATTTGATGTCTTTCATATTTTAATGCATTGGAGTCAATCCAATTAAAAATCAAAAAAGGCATGGGAATTAGGCAAAGAATGCTTAATTGGAGAAAGGCCGTCAAATAGATCATTAAATCGAAAAATTTCCTAGAAATATGTCCTTCTTTAAATTACATATTCAACAATACCCCAAATGATGGGATCAGCCAGAAAAAATATCATCCCCATTTTACAAGTTTGGGAGGTATCCTAAATTAATTGATTTAAATTTAATAATTTTGGTAACCGTTCTCTTACCCTAATCATTGCCCTCCTCTATACAAATTACAGTTTTGTAGGACTTATAGTTTCTCCGTAAAGCCGCGGACAGACGGACGGAAAGACAAAGCGAAACTATAAGGCTTCCTTGTTGACCACGGAAGGCTAAAAACAATACAAATTTACCGCAGGGCAGCTTATGGCGAGCTGTTGGGGAGTAGCGACCCCACGGACCCGAGTGCTCCCGGGGGAGGATTCTGTTCCTCATCTCCGGCTTGCCTTCACCGGCCGGCCGGAGTGAACACTGACGAGGAACAGTGTGCTTGCCTTTATTGGCCGGCCAGAGTGGAGTCGCGATAGCTTTTCGCTCGGAGGGAGGATGTAAAGCATAAGTGGCGAGTTGGCCTATGTGTTTAAAGTCCAGGGACGCATCTCCCCTCCAGCCACTTGCACCAACGTTGCCCTTCTCGTCGGCTATGTAATGCCGGCCTTTATGGGGGCCCGTTTAGTGAGTGGCGAGTCATCACCTGCCTATATATTTCCTAGTGGGACGGAAATGGCAGGTGCCGTAGTCCTTGAAATAGCCTCATTAACCATTCATTTAGAATACACATCCATGGCCTAGTTCAAGTAGTTTCCATTAATTAGCAATAGTCCTGTCACTTGGCGAAGACTGTCTTTGAGCCCATTTTCTATGGATGGACTCACAGACAGACTCCAATAAGTCCTGTGTCAACCATTACATTTATATTAAAAGCTCAAAGTCTGAAAGGGGCCTCTGCGCGTTGGAATTTTTTAGTCTCCGTGTACGCCTATAAAAAGGCCCGGGTTCGATCCGTGTTTATGAGCGACATAACATTTTTATTGATATATTTTTTAGATTACAATTGATACAACAAACTTAATATTATGCTGTGCTTCCATTTCATTTCCTAATTAATGCAGAATAATGGGTAAAATGCACCAAATTTCAGTATTTTAAAGATTTTTTTTACTTGACCACGTGAGTTCCGGTTTCGGTTTCGGCCGAAACTAAAGCCTTGGCCGAACATTCGGTTTCGGTTTCGGCCGTAAAACCAGTTTCGGTCGGACTCTAATATTTGAGTATCAAACTAATGTGCACCAATGGTAACTTGAGGAACAAAAATTTAACTCATTACATCTCAGCTTAGGAGCTGCGTCCTTACCGTGCGATTTCCAATCTCCATACCATACCTTATAATAATATGATGAATTTCGAAACCAAAATTCGTAGAATTTACATTTTAAAATGTTCCTCGGTGTAGCTGTAACCCAACCAAAAACGGTAACAGTAACAATAGATTCACATTTCTTTTCCATCTTGTTATATAATATCCGTAAGAGATTTTTGTTTTCAGTCTCACGGCCCGCGGCTTTATTCCTTACATATCATAACTCTATGGTCGCAACACGCATATTATTTGTTTCAGTACGACCGAGACGACGACGGCAAAATATCCTACGCGCAGCTGAAAAACATCATCAAGTCTCCCAACTACGCTAAGGACCTACCACACAATGTCGTCGAGAAGATCATGGCTCTCGCGGATAAGGACCTCTCCGGTGACCTCGACTTTAAAACATTTATGGACATTGTAATGCGTGACCCGAAGATAAACTCTTTGTTTGCTCATTTCATGACAAAATACATCCGCTGTGTTGTCCCGCCGAGGAACCCATCTATTAATTTGGGTAAGGATACCAACCTACTTATCTAGACGCACGAGTTTGCCATTGGGTATCTGAGGGTACCGTGGAAGGTACCTTGATACTTTTTTATAACAGTATGTGGGACCGAAGATGGGCGCAGTGGGGCTATAAAAACCTGGGGGTGTTTCCGGCACTCGGCCGCGGCCCCGATGGCAAGGAAAATAGTAGTAAAATTCGTATAAATACCAATGAGCTATTTTTAGATGCCACACTGATGAGTCCCGATAATTGACGTCACTTTACTTAAGCATATTACCATCAGCTTAACCAATATAATTTAAGCCTCGGTTTCTTTGTCTAAGTAACATTTTCTCTTTCTAGGGGAATGGAGAGGACGGCCTTTGTATGATGGAGCGGGTGGTAAGTTTTAATTAGTTTAGTTTAATTTTGTATCTAATCATCGTTATTTTTTCATGATCAGCTTTATTTATCAGCTTCGGTTCAGTAAACGTGATATGCTATGCGCTGGGTTTATAAAAATCAATTTTATTTTATTACTGCTTACTGGATCACGTAGGTACTAAGGAGAGCGGGTCTGGGAGGAGGCGGAGAACGAAAAATGTGGAAATGTCCCAAACGGGGAAGACTCTGTCGAGCAATATGAATATTGGCTAATTATCTTAGTTCTAAGCTTATATTATTATTGTATTTGTGTGTGCAATATAGATTTTTCTATTGTATTATATTATTTTTGGAGAGACTTATCTCGCCAAAATTGACCAAAATGCTGGCCTAAATATCTTGCCTAATATTTAAATATTACCATCCTACGTGGCAATGCTGCCAGTATTCTGGGCACGCTGCCATATGACAGTAGTTTGGAGCACTTGGATTTTCTGCAAATTGACGTGTGACTGATCTGTGGTTAAAACAAGTGTTCTTAACTGCTGTAGTAGCTGTAGAAAAATACTATAGGTATATCTACATTTGCTTGTTTTTTTAAAAGGCATTTGTAACCTTAAAATTAAATGATTATTGTATTCAGATGGCACATATGAAGAAGAATACAGTTGCTGGCCACCTGCCATGTTCATGCTCGTTCAGTCCGTAACATTTATAATCCTGTTCATCTTCGACCAACATAGTAACGGACCGTTCACTAGTATGCTGTTGTACAACCCTTACCGACGACACGAGTGCTGGCGGTTCGTCACTTATATGATGGTCCATGTCAAGTGAGTCTTTTCTCATTTATTTATTATCTATCCCTCTAAGAAAAAGGGTTTAGAGTCTAAACCCTTCTAGCCTTCTAAGACTACTTTAAAGCTATAGGTACTGTAACATTTTATGCCAAATGGCATTTAGGGCAAATGCTCTAAATACTCTTAGTTTCTATTTTTCGCAGGTGAAAATTGACGCTTAGAACGAGCTAACGTAACGTTTTTCTTCCGCACTCAAAAATACTAAATTTTCTTTGGTTGCGCTCTTATTACATAGAATATTTAATTATTATACTGCTCAGAGCGAACGAAACCGCACTCGTGCTTTTATAAATAAGAAAATATAGTTTCCTTGCCACTAGGAGCAAGCTAAACGCTCATCATTCGTGCTGAAAATTTCAAAATTTTCTCGGCGCTCACAGCCAGCTGCTCGCGTTTTTACAAATAAGAATATTCAGTTTTATTGCCATTCGGGGCAAGCTAAAATCACACCATTGGTGCTGAAGAAATTCAAAATTTTCTCGGCGCTCGCAGCGAGCTGCTAGAGCTTTTTTATAAATAAGAATATTTGGTTGCCTTGCCACTCGGAGCAAGCTAAACGCACATCATTCGTGCTGAAAAAATAAAAAAAATTCTTGGCGCTCGCAGCGAGCTCCTCGCGCTTTAATAAAAAGAATATTTAGTTGCCTTGCCACTCGGAGCAAGTTAAACGCACATCATTGGTGCTGAAAAAATTCAAAATTTTCTCGGCGCTAGCAGTAAGCTGCTCGCGCTTTTATAAATAAGAATACTTAGTTTTCTTGCCACTCGGAGCAAGCTAAACGCACATTTTTCGTGTTGAAAAAATTCAAAATTTTCTTGACGCTTGCCGCTGCTCGCTAGCTGCTCGCGCTCCTATAAATAAGGACACTTAGTTGTCTCAATCGTTTAGTGAAAAAAGGTGTAAGGTATACAAAATTGTAAGACAAAGCTTTTTGAAAAAATAATACTAGCCGATGACCCCCCAAAATCATGGTCTGGATCCGCACCTGAGTGATGAGTGTACCTCAAGAGTTGGTGCACCGCTGATTGGCCTCACAACTCACAACCTATAAAGATAAAGATTATAATTTATTAGCATAAAACATGGTACAATTGTATATAATGCATGCACAATATGATGGTAAAAAATAAATCCAGGTCCAGCATGTTTTGCCTTGATAGGCGTGCTAAAATAAGTCCAATGGTAGCCTATCTAAACATTGATCATGAACTGTAGATAAATATTAATTAATACATTTATAAATATTTATTCTAAATAATGTATGTATAATTTTAATTGAATTTCAGTTACTTAGTTTATTAATAATAATTCATATTATAAAAAATAATTATTAGATTTAAATAAATTTGGTATGTCATGAAAATAAAAATAAACTATAAATAAAGCATATGTCAAAACTTATCATTTAAAAATTCATTAATATTATAATAACATTTGTCAATTAACATTTTTTTTAGATTTTATTTAAAATTTTCTATATTATATAATCTCAAATATTTGGGTAATTTATTATAAATAATTGGCGACATGCATACAACACTTTTCCGCATGAGTGCTGTTTTTGCCGAATGATTGCAAACTCTATCATTATCTCTACGAATTCGTTGCACTACATCTGCCACACGTGGAAACAATTCACGATTACACTTTACGAATACGGCTACTTCAAAAATATATAGCGAAGGAAGTGTAAGTATTTTATGCTTAATATAAAATGGCCTACAACTCTCTGTGGTTTGTAGTCCAAACATTGCGAGCAAACAACGTTTTTGCGTTTCCTTGTCAGTAGACTTGCCCCAAAATTGAACACCGTATCTGAGGAGAGGTTCAACTAGTCCGTGGTAAGCAATTAGTAGAGCTTCAAGATTCACTATGGATGCGATTTTATACAGGGCGTACGCTTGGCTCCTCACTCTCTTACTCAGTTCTTTTATATGTGGTTTCCAATTTAGTTTTTTATCCAATTTTAAACCTAAAAATTTACAGTTTTCTACATCTTTCACTGTGTGATTGTAATGAGTCAATTTTAAGTCGGTTGATTTTTGTCTTTGACTAAAATGCATGATGTTTGTTTAATTACTACTATATATGTATGTATAATTGTGATTTGACTCTGACAGTGTAACTGATGAAAATAACTAGTTTATTATATTATTCCGTGGAAGTAAAACGAACATTACGTTGGTCCAATTCAATGTAATTTTCTCAATAAGACATAAACAAAACATATTCCATATTCAAACATATAAAACGAGTAAATTAATATAAAGGTTAGTTTGAACTACAACAGAGGTCTAACACTGGCCCTCAAACTAAACTTACTATATATCAAACATTAACCAACTACATTACTATTTAACCCAAGTTGGTTAACACATTTACGCGTTTTATCCCCGCTAAGAGGTTTAGTTAATACGTCCGCCATCATATCATTCGTACACATATATTGCAGATCAACAAACCCTTGCTTAACAATGTCTTGTACGAAATGATGACGAATGTCTATTAACCTATTTGTTGGAGTATGATCCTATTTGTATCCTATTCCAGCGTGATCCATTTATTGGTCAACCTAGGGGTCCAGATTATCGTGGGTGTGCCCCTAGAGTTGGTGCACCGGTGGTGGCGCGTGGGGCTGGTGTACCTGTCCGGGGTAGTGGCAGGCTCGCTGGCCATGTCGCTCGCCAACCCCAGCGTCTACCTCGCGGGCTGTTCCGCGGGGATTTACGCACTTGTTTCTGCGCATCTAGCTACTATTATTATTGTAAGACATTTTCATATAACACTTTAGGCTTTCTCGATTTGAAATTTTATTAATCGGGACTTATCGCGTAATTAATTTGTCTCGCGATTTGTTTTTTTTTTCTTGGTTACTTGTATATAAACATTTCAATCAAGTTCAAAATTCAGCAATTTAACTCTGTATAATTGTTATCCCGCTACTTGCATAGCTTTTGAACTCGCTGAACATCTTAGTCGAGCATGGGGTAGGCTGAAAATCAGCGCCGCGCAGGACCTGCCTGCCCGGTATATGCTGAGCCTATCCCAATTATCAGTGGATTGTCTGTTGTTTTTTTTTCTTTTATGTAATTTTCCTTTTTACTGATAATAAATACTTTTTTATCTTTATCTTTTATCTTTAGTTTTACAAAAACATTATAAAAAACCGACCTCGATGTTTCGGCACAGTCATAGGCGGATCCAGGAATTGGTTCTGGGGGGGGCCAAGGTGGAGACGGGCAAAAATATTTTAATTTTTACTACGAAAAGTATGTGTTTAGCTCGCGCTGAGCCGTTAGAAAGTTTAAACATCCTTAACAATAAGTGCGCGAGCAGCTTGCTGCGAGCGCCGAGAAAAAAATGATAATCTTTACCATGAAATATGTGCAAAATTCGTAACTCTACAAAATGCTTCTGGGGGGGGCCTTGGCCTTTAAATAACACTGACTTTTATATAAAACCGACCTCGATGTTTCGGCACAATTACATGCACCGTGGTCACGAGCAGACAAAAAAATAATAATGCGAAAAGTCCCGATTAATAAAATTAATATTTTCATATATTTATAATACGATCTTGGATTTCTTGAAGGGGTAGCTGTTAGCGATAAAACCGCCAATAGTACAAATGTTTACCTCTTATTTCGTAGGCAGACTTCCGCTAAGAAAGTTTGAGAAACTTTTTAACATGTCAAAATAATTCCATTTCAGAACTGGCATCAAATGGAGTTCGCGTTAATCCAGCTGCTGGTGTTCCTGGTGCTTATTGGTGTAGACTGTGTGTCAGTGATGCGGGCTGACTATTCCAACACACACGCACTCGCGTCGCATGTTGCGGGATTTATCGCTGGTTGGTTGCTCTTTATTACAAGCTTTTATTTACTGTAACCTGTCGTTGTCATGTCTGTCTGTAATCAAATCTTGCAAAGTTAAATTTGATCCACTTCCCGGTTTCTGATTGATCTGAAATTTTGTATCCATGTCTAAATCGGATGACAATGCAATATTATGAAATTAAGTTGATCTGACGATGGAGCTGGAAGGTGGCCATAGGGACTCCGTTTTTAAACGACGCAACCGCATCGAGTTTGGGCTCATTTGATTCGTCTTGACGAGTACTTTGATGCTAGATGGTAATGATAGTAAAAGCTTGTTATAAAAAAGTTTTTTTTTAAATTGCACTTGTTCATTCATTTACAAGCGCTGAATGCGATCCGACGTAAACAAATGACAGTCGGATTTATCTATTTTGCCGTTAAGTAGCAGGCAATAGTGAGTAAGTAACGCGCATTTACGCCGTAACTTGAGTGTGTTAATGCTTTATAATATGATCCTTTTCAATAAATAAGGCTTTTGACCTTATAAAGAAGTAATTCAAGTGTGGTTTCCCAGGTTTGCTAGTCGGTATAGGCGTCCTGCGGAACCTAGAGAAGCGTCCCTGGGAGAAACGGTTGTGGTGGGCTGCCATGTCGGTCTACTTCACTCTGATGATGGCTGCCATCATGATCCATGTCTTCTGGACTGACTACTTTCCGAAGAAAAGAAGAGCATAAAAGAAGAGAACCATTTTTTTTGTATTCACATAATATATCAATTTAAGATCATAATTGGTTTCTTTCTTCAGCAAGCTGCCTTTCCGTTATATACAAAACTAGCTGACCCGCGCGCACTTCGTAGCGCGTGACAGTAAATTTTTCATATATTAATGAATTTGATACAGACCATTTAATTCGATTTCCAATTCCACGGAAAAGAGGGATTCAATTCACGGGTTTTCTGCGACTTAATGGGCGTAGAATTAGTAAAGGCTGGCAAACCTTGCCAATATGTAACTACGATCGAATCACCTACTATTCAAAATGTCTATTGGACGTTTCGCCTACGTTCATAATAACTATTGGTTGAAATCAATATTGGACGATTCGCCTACGGTTAACTCAGCTACGGTCGATTGAGCTATGGTTGATTAAACTATTGGACGATTTGCCTATTTTTGACCGAACTAACGGACCGTTCACGTATTTTTAGACCACGTTTCCGGCTGCTAGTCAGGTATGACAGCTAAAAAATACTTGTTTATAGTACAGAATTCAGAAACGTGTTGTTTTTATTATGCCACTTTGCCATGATGAGGTAGATGAAAGAAGATGCCAAAATGCCTGAAGATGCCATGACACAGGATAAATAATTCAGTAATAAGAAAAATATCTGGCGCTTCGCCGGCCGCTGCCGCGGCACGCTCGCTTCGCTCGCTCGGCTCGCGCATTGTGGTCACTGTTCAAACCTAACCTAACCAACAGATTTCGGTTTGCCCTGAATACTGTACTAAAAACACGCGTAGCAAAGAATTTATAAACCGTAGGTGAGTCGTCCATAGTTGAATTAACCAATATATCAAATGAACATTGGCCGAATCGCCCATTAGTTCACATGCCCATAGTTTAATCAACCGCAGGCGAGTTGCACTGTAAGCGAGTCGTCCAATATGTGAAATGAACTTATGCGAATCGACCGTAGTTATATCGACCGTAGTTGAAACGACCGTAGGTATTATGAAACGTAACCCGTCCATGCGGGCAAAGCCATGAGAATAAGCTAGTGACTGATGTATCTGTATAACGTACAGCCTCAACCGCTAGATGGATTGGGTTGAAATTTGGAACATAAAAAGGTTTCATGACGTAGACCACTGCTAAGAAAGGATTTTGCCGAGCGGGCAAAGCCGCGAGCATAAGCTAGTAAATAATATTATGAAACATTTTTTGTGAATAATACTTAGATTTCAGAGACGTCCTGGGATAAGTCCCAGAACTATCGTTATACCTATACCACAGTACAAATTAGAACGGCAATAAATTACCACTTACACATATAGTACATCAAGATTAAATACAGTAAACAAAAATATATCAAATTATCATTTAAATCAGAAAAACTAATAAAAATACGGAATAATAACAGCTTGATTCCGTACAGTTACTCTTGACTTTTTTCCGCGTCATTTAATGGTGATCTCTTTACCGTGGGTAGACTTCCTCTGCAGGAGATCGGCTAGTACCCCAACAGTGTCAGTTATTCTGCCGCCTGAACAGTGATGTGCAGACATACTGTGCTTCGGTAGGAGGGCACTGTGGCTAGTGAAATTACTGGGCTGAAGAATCTTAACATTTTATGACTCAGCAGTGCACCCAGAATTTAACCTTCGTTAAATCCCAGCGTTATCTCTTACCATCAGGAGAGCATCTTGCTCATCTTCTTACATCGTTGTATAAAAAAAACTAAAATGAAATTTTCTGAAATGAAACTATCATATACCTACGTACTCAAACTATTTATTATAATATATCTATCAAATTTCACCTTTCAGCTCCATCATCAGACTTCAGATCACTTCCATGTCATAAAATTATTGCATTGTCATCCGATTCCCGGTATGCAAAATTTCTGCTCAGTCGAGAACTGTGACTGATAGGTAGAGTGCTTTTCACAAAAGGAGTTATTTTTGCGGGGCGCCACTATCGCAAATTTTAAAAGTTAGCATATTAAATAACTTTAGAATCTTCAATGTATCCTTCTGCAATCTTGTTACACTTCTAGCCACCATGGCGTTTAAGAACTGTAATATCAGCGCCTGAGTCAGCTAAGAGTGTTGCTGACGTCCGCCTCAGGCAATGCCCAGTGTAAAGATGGGAGTCCAGAAGCTGAAGAAATTTAGCAATCGTTTTTGGCATATCACCGATTTTATTGATGCCTATGGGCTGTTTTTTACTTTTTCCATTATCATAATGTAAGAAAAATCTTGAAGTTTTTGTATTAGCGGGTCGTAATGCCGTATACTTGTCCACCACATTCACATATTCTTCACTAATGACGAATGATCTGTCGATTTTAGTCTTTGTATTCATTAATTTTACTAATATTAATTTGTCCGAATGCTTTTCAACGTCGTTTACCTTAAGATTCAACAATTCATTTGAGCGGCACGCACCATTTATGCCAATAATTAATAGGTACAACCTGTAAAAAATAACAATAATTTAGTTTACTTATTTTTAGATAGGTACAGTTAGATAGGTTTTCTTTGAAATAAATTAGCTTTTGTATCAATTTACTTACTTTTAAAGCGAGGTATTTACTGTCTGGTGCTTCATTCAGAAATTTTTCTATTTCAAGGTCACGTTTCGTTTTCAAGACAGCTTTTATCATAGAAAAAATGCTCCATAATGTACTGGATTTTCTTGTTTTAGATAGTTCCATGAAATATGATAGTATCACGGTCTCGGAATATGTTTTTGCATTTTTTGAGAGGCGCCAATTATTGAAGGATTCGTACGCCTTTACATATTTCACTTTAGATTTTTCAGGCAAATAGCTGAACTCGGCATTCGAAACTTGTTCTTTCAACTTTTTTGGCGTAAGACAACTACCTTCATCACTGGGGTCACTCATTTCTTTGTAATTAAACAGACTATTAGATCACAAATAGAAATTTGCAAAAGTTTACAACTTAAGTTGAAAATATTTAGTTGAATCTTTACCAAGAGGTTTAGAACCAAATGGAAAATGTGTTGTGAACACCACTGTCGCAAGAAAAATGACAACTATAAGTGCCATCTCACTTACCTCATACAAAAGAGAGAGACAAAGATGGCATTTATCGATGACGTCACAACGCATTCTCCATTTGACTGTAAACTCTAAACTTCTACATCCCGCCATTTTGTATTTTTTTATTTTTATTAAAAGAGTTGCGTTCGAAATTTGTGTGTGTGACATATTTATGAAAAACAAATTGTAATAATATTAAAAAAAAAAAAACTCACTTACGACTTATTATTCTATAATAGTATTTTATTTAAAATATTATTGAAAAAATACAATTTATAAAGTTAAAATTCAATAAATAACATTAAAAATTATGTGCATCTCAGTTAAATAAAAATTGTACACAAATAATTTTCAGAACACACCAACTTCTTCATAGCCAATAAAATTGTGTTCGAAATTCAAATCACTTTGCCTCTCTACTCTCTAGAGAGCAAAAACGGCTTTTGCTCACTGAAATCGATGACCAAAGACACTATTTTCGTGCGAGAGTGGTGAAAAATTATTTATGGCATGAAGTCCAGAATTTATCGAAAAAATGTAATTTAGTTCCGCAAAATTCCGCGGGACCTCATTCGTGAGAAGGACTCTACCACTGAGGTGTATACCTAAAATCATAGGCGGATCCAGGATTTGGTTTGGGGGGGGGGGGGGAGGGGCAAGGTGCAGACGGGCAAAAATATTATAATTTTTATTACGAAAAGTGTATGTTTAGCTCGCTCTGAGCGGTTAGGAAGTTTAAACATCCATTACAATAAGTGCGCGAGCAGCTAGCTGCGAGCGCCGAAAAAAAAATTTTATTTCAGAAATATGTGCGAAATTCGTAACTCTACAATGCTTCTGGGGGTACCTTGGCCCCCTGCCCCCCCCCCCCTAAAGCTTAAACATCCTTTATAATATGTGCGCGAGCAGCTTGCTTAATGACTCGGGGGGGGGGGGCGGCTTGGCCCCTTGCCCCCCCTCCCTAAATCCGCCTATGATTATCTATAACACAGATAAAAGGTTCTATAATAATCATTGCAAAATTTTACTAACATTATAAACGTGACAGTTTGTGTCTGGATGTATGCCTAAATGCAGGTGGTTCACCACTGCGTGCCCGCCTATGCGACAGCAATAGTTTCTCCTAATGTTGTTCACTACGGCTTTTACAGCCCAAAACTGCACATCCTACCATTTCACTACCACTATGAGTACACATAAACCATTAATTATTCCCTGAAAGCACTTAAAATCTTAAAAAATAAAAGATAATGATGGTATATTTGTCACAAAGAAATCATTTGAACCATAGTTTGAACTTGTGACAAACAAATAAACCAGCCACGCTGAAAGGGACGGAAGAAAAATAGGTTCTCCTTTTTCTTCACATAGAATTTTCCCTATTGCCGTCACGCTCACACATAATATGGGTACTTCTAGTTGTATTAGTTCTTAGCCTAAATGGGTGTGAACAGATTTTATGTCTGTGTGTCTCCGGATAACCAGTGATTTTTACAAAAGATCCCCCTAGATGGAGCGCCACAATCGCGTGATTTTAAGTTAAAATATCTACAGATTTTTAACAATTCATAATTTCTCATATTTAATTTCTCAATTAAATAGGTACATAATATTTAATTAATCTAACAAATAAAAAATATATAATAAATGAAGTATTCACAGTAATTATAAATCTATTATTTAGTTCCGCTAGGTTACGCGGGACTTCTTTTCTAAAACTGTTTGCAGAATAAACGATATTTCTTTTTCTTAGGACATTAGTTCCATTATTTTCCGTGGCGCTAGCTTGTATGAAAAATAATTTACTTTTACAATGAACTGTAAATGAATTTTTCTATTTATCTTCAGATGATTTTACATGTTTTAGAAATTAAAAATAAGCAGCAAAAAGATATTTATTACTGATATTTACACGCATCATGCGCACATTAGATTATTTTCCGCTGGCGCTGATTCATTTGAGAAATAAGTTACATTTACTAATTTAAATGAATTCTAATTTGTTTGGCTACTATATAGCATCAAAGTACTCGTCAAGACGAATCAAATGAGCCCAAACTCGATGGGGTTTTTTCTTTTAATCACGGAGTTCCTATGGCCACCTTCCAGCTCCGTTTCGGACCCTGGTTACTATATAGTATCAAAGTACTCGTCAAGACGAATCAAATGAGCCCAAACTCGATGAGGTTTTGTCTTTTGATTACGCGGTTCCTATGACTACCTTTCTTGTTTATTAGCATTTTATATGCGAATCTTTAGATTGATATAACTCTTTTATTTATGAACCGATTTGACTAAAACCAAGACTAAGGTTCAAGTAGAGAAAACTGCAACGTATTAGTGAAAATTTTATTCAAATCGGTGGTGTTGTTTAACCACACCAGTGACACAAACTATTTACAAATTTAGCCCAAATTAAACTAAAGGTCAACCACAAGTTTACAGCCATACCGATAGATGGCGTCTGTAGCGTTTTTGGCACTATTTTTTTTTTAATTGAATTTACTTTATATTCTATTACTTTTATTTCGAATTTTTGATGTAAATTAGGGGCGATGTGTCTGATATAAATGATTATTATTTATTTTATTATTTTATTTTACGTTTCCCTAGGAAAAATTGACAAAATGTTTTACGAATTAGATCGCGCAAGCGACTTTTTCGCGTCGTTTTGTTCATATGCGTATTTTCACAGTTCACCTTAGTAAAGGATCACAATGAATGGGGAGAAATTTCCATTCTTATTATATGTATGGATGTATGGATATGGATATGGATATTAGCTTATGCTCGCTGCTTTCCTCGTGTGGACAAATCCTTTCATAGCGGAAGTCTAAAGCATAAAACCTATCTATGTTCCAAATTTCAAACCAAATCTGTTCAAGGGTTTGGGCTTCTCATATATCTTCTCATATCATTCAATCTATCAGTCTTCCCTTTATATATTTAGAAGATAAGTAAACAAAATCTTACGAAAAAAATGCAAGTTTGTAACTACTACGATATAGTACGATCACATCTCTAGCGATATTGTCCACATTGCGATTCGATTATTATATTATTATGAACGAACGCTTCACACACCCGCTGTACAATTCAATAAAATGCTCTTTATTGGGACAAAAAATAATAAAATAGACTTAAAACTAAATTATAGTAGGTACTAATATTAATGTCCACAATGGGCGGTGTTATCGCTTAGAGCGATCTCTTCCAGGCAACCAACAAATTGCTTAATCCAAATTGCTTTGGTGTTGCTGTTGTACTGCCGTCATTCTTTTTAAATTTCTAAAGCCGCGTCTCCAGCTACATTTCAAACATTCGACAAAATTCTCGGCAATGTTGATATTGCCTACGTGCTTTCCATCGGGTATTGAAAGCAAAAACATTGTAGGAGCAAACAAAAAGTGCAGTTTAATAATGTTTTGCGAAAAATTTTGTGTTTTTTATTTAATGTTTAAACCAAAACACGCTGGAGACGCGGCTTATGAAAGACAGACGAGTTGGACTGAAAGGTGATGAAATACGTAAATCATAATTCTGGTAATACTTGACAATCTCGTCGCAATGTCGCTGCGTAAACCTTAGGTTACTGGGTCAATAACCCTGTATTAGTGTTTTCCTTGATAAGTAGTAATTACCTATATTGAAAAACAAGCACAGATGAGTCATAACTTCGAGACTAGTTTTGAACAAATTATACCGGGGGTAGACTTCCTTTGCAGAAGGTTGTCTAGGTGGGTACCCCAACATTGCCAGTTATTCTACCGCCTGAGCAGTGATGTGCAAACATTACTGTGCTCCAGTAGGAGGGCACTGTAGCTAGTAAAATTACTGGGCTAAAGAGTCTTAACATCTTATGACTCTTGAGTAAGAAGCGTTGGTGCAGTGCTCCTATAATTTCACATAATTGTGAAATCCTAGGTAACACTGTACTGATTATGGGCAGCCGTTATCTCTTAACATCAGGAGAGCGTCTTGCTCGTCTTCTACTTCATCACATAAAAAAAAAAAAAAAAAAGAACAAATAATGAATAAGTGATTACTTATATAAACGGCTGAACTGATGGAGCTGAAGTTTGAAATATAAGTAGCTTAGACTTTGGAAAACACCAACACTTCATGTAGGCTGAACCTATTGAGCTGAGTTTGGTATGTAAGTACCTTAACCCCTGGAAAAACACAGTCTATACTTTTCAGTAACACACACACTACTACAAAAAAACCACACATACACACACACTAACACTACCTCACACATACACCACACACCACCACCACCTCACATATACTATCAAAAAACCTAAAAAAAACCTTAAAATAAAACAAAAAAAAATACAGCAATATATTTATTAACAAAAATAATCACTACAATAATTAATATTATAATGTTACTAATATTATCACTCTATCACATTGAAAATATACATCTTTAGGGCATTCGTTACGTCAATCAGGCGCACGAGGCGATGACATCTCTTTGCTTTTTGTATTGAAAAATGGTATAAACAGAGTCAAAAAGCGCGCTCGAAGGGATCTGTAGTTATTATTTATTTATTTATTCGATTCACAAATTGGGTGTAGCCTACACGATTTACAACAATTATTACCAAATCAAATCAAATAATTTTATTGCTAGAATGTCGTATGTACAACATGTTCTTCAACTTATAATGAGAATCGATTACATTCTACCATATAATTTGGTGTGCAATATACTAACAATAATAAAAAATAGTCAAATTAATTTACATTAATTATAATAATTATCTAATAATACCATATATAAAGTAAAGGCTCATCCTACGTACAGTGAACACAGTACTTGGGTTATAGTTATAGCGGATCTCCACCCGCTTTCACCCGCTCCGTGCGACTGCTTGATGTATCAAACTCTTAGAGCACCGTTTAACACTTCGTTGATATTACCAAGATGGCCATAATAATATATTTAACACTGTTCAATAGCCGGGTACTGATTGGATGAATGTTTAGACCACTTCGGATTTTAAATCAATAGCCAGCTTTGAGCTCGGTCGGTTAGTACAAGCCTTGAATGTTTATCTTCGTGATCAAGTTCGCTGACCATTCGGCCAAGTATTTCAGATAGCTACGTCAGCACGGTCGGTTACGACCTACCACTAGTCTAGCAAAGATGTCACGTTGCTTCGCTCAGTCATCTGACTATTGATTTAAAATCTTAAGTCAAATTAAAGACAACACTATAAACTTTGTATAATAAAAATCTTTGAAAAAGTGGCGCTGTTGTTGCGAATTAGTCATGAATTAAATGTAAATAGCTCCAATTTAGGCCACGTGCCAATAAAGCAATAAATTAGATTCCAGTGTTCCAATAGGCCTAGGATTTGCGCATTGTTATTCATAATCGAGATGTTATTCGATTCGTAATATCTTTAAAACATGAGCAGAATGTATATGTTGTCACTTTCGTGTATGAGCAGAATGTATTTTTCTCTTTCGTGTATGAGCAAAATGTATTTGCTCTTTCGTGTATGAGCAGAATGTATTTTATCACTTTCGTGCACAAGCAAAACATGATATCTTCTACCTCTTTCCCCCAGGCAAAATGTATTGATTGTTTTATCTCTTTCTTTCTCCGAGTAGTTGTATTATAGTTGCGCAACCCAGACCCATTAGAGTACCTGTTACTATAATTAGGTACCTATTTTTTATTTCATATTTAAAACTTAAGAGATTCCTAACTTATATTAATTTACAAAATAAACATCGAATAAATACTCTAAGAACGCGACCTCAAAGCAACATAATCTCAAGAAAATTCTTTACATACCTACATCAATATTGTCTTTTGTAAGAACTGTAATAAGAAATAAATTATTGATTATATTGTTATAAATAATAATTTTAAATTTATATTATCGAGTAAAAACTCAAATCTGGTTAAAATAGGAATGTCTCAAAGATCGCGTTTTTAATTTATTTTACATTTAAATATTGATGTATATAATTAATAATGAAGAAAAAAATAGAAGAAGGAATGTGCACAGAGATAGTTAACGGAGATGTAAAAAAATGTGTGATAACATGTATTGGAATGATTTTTAATACTTGTTTTATTAATATGATATCTATTTCATTATTTTTTCCATTCAAAATAAAATATCAACATTTTTTTAAGATATAAATAAAGTAAAAAGGAATGCATAAAATAATACGAGAAATTTAGAAAGATTTCTTCACAACATAGCCCTAATACTGATATTTCCATCTACTTTATACCCCAAATAGACGCAAAAGATAAGGAGAACAAATACAGTTATCGAATTAGGTAAATAAATCTGATCATCTGTGGCGTCTACTGAGATACGAAATCAATGGATTTTTTTATTTGAATATCAATACACTGTAGTTACAGGAACATTTAACCAAATTATAAAATTTAAAAAAATAGGGAAAAAATTTAAATGACATAGAAAATTAATTTCATTAGGTCAATTAATTGTATTAACTATTCTTTATGAATTTTAATTTTTAAACATTTTAGTGCTCTCAATTTAAAAAAAAAACCTTTAAATTATATTCGAAGTAAAATAAATAAATAACCTCTTTATAAAAAACTGTTCATGCCACTACATATTAGAGATCTAATTACCTAAAATACAAATTATACATCTAAATTAATAGTTAAATTCATTAATTTATCATTAACCTATTCATAATATCATATTCTTTTTTATAATAAATAATATTTTAACTATAGACGTGATTTAATTATTCCAAATCAAAAAAAATTGACTCGTCTTAAACATTGTTGATTTTTTAGCTTTAAATTTTCTGACAAGAAATTATATTTTAAAACGTTAATAACCAGTGGTTTTAAACCGAAAGAAGTGACTTGACGATCTTTTTACGAGTATTCATAAATGATTTTGACAATACACCAAGAATCTTAAAGTCAATGGATCCTACGGCGTGAACACCAAACTGAAGCAAGAAAAATGACGTCACGGTTGAGTGCCATCTCTCATCTCACTTACTCATACTATATGGGCATTTTCAGTTTTAAGTGTACCTGCCAATTTGAGCATGTCGCCGGTGTTTAACATTTTTTTGCGAGTTTAATAATGGACATTTTGTTTAAAGTTTAATATAAAAAGGTAAAACATATATTAAGTTAGCGAATTAGACTGCAGGTTTAGTAAAACACCTTTTAATTATTATTTTATGAGTATTTTAAATATCCAGAGTAGCTGTTTTTGGCATGTCGCCGCCGTCACAAGATTATATTGGCTCAAATTACTAAAATAATATTATACATATATATTCACTGTTTTGATGCAAGCATAGCTTGTTATTTTTACTTTCACATATATTAAATTTGTAATATAAATGCTAATAAAACATACTAAAATACATTTTTAAACAAATGTCTAAAACTTGAACCGTTTGGACATGTCAATTTAGTGACAGTATTTTATGGTTAAAAAGAATTACTAAAGAAACTTATATTGCCTAAAATGGCACCATCTGTGAAGAAGATCACGGCCAGTAATTTAATTTAAAACATTAGTAATTAAAACAGTTTCTCAAGCGAAATGGTGTTTTGTTTTGGTCAGCAGCTGATGCCATTTTTATTGTCAGGTTAGTGATGTTATTTCCTTGCTAAATATAGACGTTAAGCATCCTAGAATTATTTCAAACCATTCAGGTATAACTTAGAATTATTTCCGCTAACTTTATTCTTACTAAATATCATATTGGAATTTAAAAACATTTTTCTTTCACTCTTGCCTGAGAATGTGACGTCAATTTAGTGACATTTTTATTTCGTCACATATAGGACTGACTTCAAATGTCACTAAATTTACACATAAGGCTAGAGTTACATCGACAATTTGAAAATATATTTATAATATAATTTTACAGGTAAATTGATATTAAAATATATATAAATACACTTCACTATGCCTCTTAGTGGCGCGGAAAGGACTAAACGTTACAGAGAAAGGCTAAAACTAGAACGTTCATAAAATCTGTATCATTTTCGATTCATGTAACCTCAGCTTAAGGATATTCAATGAGTCAGTTTCGTGACTGTCTCCATTTTTAGATGAACAAAATATTTATTTATAAATTATGTATTGTTAGTTTACTTAAAAGCATTTTAAATATTGTTTGCGCCGGTTGAAATGTTGAACTCAACACAATTCATTAAAAAACTAACCGCTCTGTTTAAGAAATAAAATAAAAAAATCAATCTTATTGGCATCACTTTTGGCAAAACCGATGTTAAAAATTCATTATAAAAAATCTGATTGAAATTCAAAGTTACTATCTATTTTTTTCGATGGATTATAATATCAAGCTGCAATAGAAAATAGAATTTAAGTTATAATCCCTTTAATATTAATACAGGGCGATTTTTATGTAGTCACTAAACTGACCTCTATTTTACTACAATGTCCATTTAGTTATCGTTATCGTCAGCTCTACCGCGCTCAGTGATGGTCGCATACTATCATTTTTGCGTTGACACAAATTAATATTCAATAATTTGCGGTTTCTGCGCGGCTCCGCCGTTGCACGAAAGTATCGCCATGAGTTCCGAAAAACTCATCGCGAATGAGCTTCTGGCGTTCATACAGCACGCCATCGACACCATGGACGAGATCAGCATCTTGCAGATCTGCAAAACCAACTTTAAGGAGGAGGAAATTTGCAGTGGCAAGGTGCTGCTCTACCAGACTCTCGGTATGGCCGACAGGATGCCGACACGAAGGAGGGACGATAAAGGAGAAAGAAGTCTCCAGGACATCATCAACCTGTTGAAGGAGACCGACCCGGACGACGTGCCCGCTTTCGTGGCGAAGCAGCTGCACAAGCTGCCACCCGTCACCTTCGACCACGTCGACGTCACCAGGCTGCTGAAAGACATCACCACCTTGAAAGCGAGCCTGGCCGAAGTGCAGTTTAGGTTAGGGGTTTCCGAAACCACAATAGGTGAATTGCGTACCGAATTATCTACATTAAAACGTAATGATTCGGTAAGTAGGTCGCCTGCTGAAACCTCTAACATAAACACACGTCGCGGGGCGCAAAATACATCCATCAGCAGTTTACCGTCGCCACAGCCTACAGTCGCTGCGTGTGCCGACCGCCGTACTTTCGTCGCCGCTCCCGTTCTCCCGTCTAATAAGGGGAGAAAGCAGACTCGTAGGCAAGCTGACGCCGCGCCGTGTAGTAAGGATGAAGAGGGTTTCACCGTGGTGCAGAGGAAAAAGCAGAAGCCCTCTCGTCGTAACTTTTGTGGCTCGGCGACGCCGGGATGTAACGATTCGCTGCGTCCCGAGGTACCTGTCACGCTTCTCTACGTGTCCCGACTGATGTGGTCTACGAAAGCCGTGGACGTCATAGACTACGTCCGAAAGAGGACCTCTTTCACTTTGAGGGTCGAACGGCTAGAATCTCGCCACAAAACGAATTTTAATTCCTTCGTGGTGAGGGTGCCGACCAGCCGTTTGCCGACCTTCATGAAGGAGGACTTCTGGCCGCAGGGAGTCGTGTTTCGGAAATTTCGAGGTCGACTTCCTGCTGACTCTGCGCGCAACACGTCGCCGGCGCTACGTGTCACCTAGTTTTTAAGTTTATAAAATTTTTATGTATGTTAGTCTGTAAGGTATATATGATATGGGCCTCTGGTACACTGCGTCTGTGGCAGTGTACTATTGCCTGAAATAAATGATTTATTATTATATTATTATTTAATAAGGAAAACATGGTATTTGTAATAAATAAAATAGTTATTTAAGTCCGCCAGATTACATAGTACAGCTTAGGTCCATTAAACATCTTAAAAACACAACTTTGAAAAAATACGTGTATTTTGATCAGGGTACACTTAAAAATGAAAATGCCCATATACTTAAGTTGAAGATAAACATTGTAAACACATATTTAAAAAAAAACAATCCCTATGAGTTTCTTGCTCGTTCTTCTCATAGAGGTGCCTTGCGAATGAGAGGTAGAATGTTAAAAAATGTAAAATTGACTTGCAAAAGTGCTCCTTTGTAGCCTACTTGAATAAATGAATTTTGAGTTTGAGATAGTATTTTGTTTGCAATTTGTATGAGGTAAAAGAGATGGCACTGTACCAATCAACCGTGACGTTTTTCTTGTTTCAGTTTGGTGATCACGTTGCAAACTCCATTGAATAAGACCTTGATGTTAATAGGTAAATAATTTTGATAATACTCTTACCTTTGTCAAACAAATGCAAAAAATTTTTTAAAGCTGACGTTAAAAAGGCTACAAAAATACCGTTCCGGATCACGACCGTTTTCCTATTTCCTGTCTCTGTGTGACACCGGTTTTAAGTTGACGTCACAACGACCCGGAACGCGCGGATAAGCGGTCACGATTTTTGTTTTGTCCTGACCGCGCCCGCTTTATATTCATCAGGGTGTATACAAATTCGAACATAACAAAAATCGAAACGGAAGGGAAGAAAGATGCAATTTAAGAGCGGACGTAGTTTACTGCGATATTTAAAATCGGATCGCGACCGCTTTCCTTCGTCTGTATGATATCGGCTGAAGGGAAGATGCAATTTAAGTGCGGTCGTAGTTTACTGAGATATTTTCCACTCGTTCTCACCACTCCTGAGTAGAACCACTTCATCATCAGAGTCGCTGGTCTCCGACGGAGGAAGTTCCTCCTCGTCGAAGTACGGTTTGCGGAGGATTTCTGAAAAAACATGTATATATTAAAACAAAATATAAAATATATCTTAATAAAATATCTAAATAATTTCCATTATAAAAAATGGCATGGCTTTTTAATTTTGCGCCCCTTTATTTAATACTATGAAATAAATTTAAATCCAATAATATTGTGCAGGGCATCTCTTCAGGAATTTTCAAAAAGTTAATTTTTTTTTATGTGATGAAGTAGAAGACGAGCAAGACGCTCTTCTGATGTTAAGAGATAACGCTGCCCATAATCAGTACAGTGCTACTTAGGATTTCACAATTATGTGAAATTCTAGGAGCACTGCACCAACGCTTCTTACTCAAGAGTCATAAGATTTTAAGACTCTTTAGCCCAGTAACTTCCCTAGCTACAGTGCCCTCCTACCGGAGCACAGTAATGTTGGCACATCACTGCTCAGGCGGTAGAATAACTGGCACTGTTGGGGTACCCACCTGGACGACCTCCTGCAAAGGAAGTCTACCCCCGGTAAAATAATAATTCTAGGAATTTATATTTCAAAATGTGTTAAATAGTGCGAGCGAGTGAGCGTCCCACGGACAAAGCGCTCTTAATGTCAAGTAATTTACGTAAAGAGATCACAGAAGTAATACGACTAGAAGTACCCATTTTAAGTGTGAGTGCGATGGCAATACGGAAAATTCTGTGTGAAGAAAAAGGAGAACCTATTTTTTTCCGTCCCTTTCAGCGTAGCCGGTTTATGTTGTTTGTCAAACTCTGTCAAACTGCTTCATTGTGACAATAATACCTATGTGTTTGGTTTTTTTCCAAAATTTTAAAGCAATTTGAGACGATACAATGTTATTCAACTAGTTTATGACCTAAAATATCAATAAATCGCGTATTTTCATAAAATAATGTAAATCCGTAAGCTGTTTTTTGTCTCACAGGTGGCCACGATGATGTGACCCCCCTGAAAGAGATAAAACGTCGTATGGAATGTATCGCCAACCACCATTTTTGTAGTCAATTTAATGCAAAAGAAATTGAATCTTATTCCACTCACCATAAGAGTTATCTTCGCAGAGCGGTCGTTTATCATCGGACGGCAGTTGAGTAAAGAGATAGTCCTTTCTCGTTCTCTCGCGGCAGTTGTAACACCATCCAGCTATAACTACCACGCATACACCTACCACTCCTGCAAATAAAAACAATTAACTGGGGTTAGACATTTTTATATTTTATTACATTATTAAATTCAATTATTATTTATTTCAGCCGGAATCCATAATATTCTCAATTACAATTTGCAATTATTACAAATTATTCTCCCTCTCTTCTAAACTTATGCAATGCCCGACCACCCATACCTACCTGCCATACCTACTGTTACCTACTATATTTTTTTTAAAAGGAGTAAAGGTTCCATGGTGGACGCCAGAACTAAAAAAGAAAAGACAGACTACTCGCCAAGTCTTCAATGAGGCAAAGTCTAAAAAGTGCTTCAAAGAATATTCACGAGCGCTAACTAAATACAATCTGGCGGTACGCAAGGCATACAGAAAATCGTGGCAATCTCATTGTCAGGACATTAATACAGTCCCTGAAAGCTCGAGATTAGTTAAGGCAATATCTGCAAGCAAGAGCATAACTCTAAACGCTGTTAGGACCAAGGATGGGAAACTAACGGAAACAGGTATAGAAACGCTAAGGATCATGACAGAGACGCATTTCCCAGACTGCAGAATTCATGATACTACGGATACAGATGATCACATGCCTGCATCAGAACAGAATCTGAGAACAGTGAAAGCAGACTGGGACACTGCTAAAAAGGTAGTAGAAGAACGAAAACTTAATTGGGTTGTGCAAAATTTCCAACCGTTCAAAGCACCGGGACCAGATGGCATTATACCCAATACTACTACAACGGGGTCTTCCCACAATAGGCCCGCATCTCATGCGGCTCTTTAAGACCTGCATAGCCTTTGGGTTTATTCCAAAGATATGGAGAGAAGTAAAGGTAACATACATTCCTAAGCCAGGTAAAGAAAGCTATGAAGAGGCTAAGGCTTTTCGTCCAATAAGTCTCTCATCTTTTCTACTAAAAACCCTGGAGAAACTTGTAGATGAATACATAAGGGATGGTCCTCTGACAAAGAAACCATTTCATAAGCTACAATGTGCCTACCAATCCGGGAAGTCTACTGAAACCGCATTGCATTACGTAGTCACTAGAGCAGAACAAGCTATTGACGGTCAAGAGATTTGCGCGGCGGCATTCCTAGATATTGAGGGAGCATTTGACCGCACAACTTTTGAATCGATTATGAAGGCCGCCAATGAACACGGCATTAACCGTACCCTATGCAAATGGATTGATTTCATGCTGAGGGGAAGGAGAATAGGATCCTCTTTACTAGGGGATGAAATTTATGCGACAACTACTAAAGGCTGTCCTCAGGGAGGGGTATTGTCACCAACACTTTGGTGTCTGGTGGTAAACTCCCTTCTTACGAAATTAAACAGAGGAGCATGCTATGCTGTAGGATATGCAGATGATGTAGTAGTAATGATCAATGGCAAATTTCCGGAAATAGTATCGGAACTTTTGCAAAAGGCTTTAAAGATAGTGGAAGAATGGTGTGATATTAACCATCTTTCCATAAATACGAGCAAAACTACGATTCTTCCTTTTACAAGGAAGAGGAAGCTAGGTAATTTGAAAAAGTTACGTTTATTTGGCACAGAGCTAAAATGGGCTACCGAAGTAAAATATCTCGGTATGACCTTAGACAAGGAGCTCACATGGAATCTGCACGCCAAAAAGGTGACAGAAAAAGCTATGAGAGTTTTCAATATGTGTAGATCAGCATATGGCAAGACCTGGGGACTTAAGCCCAAGGTACTTAACTTCATCTACACTTCAATGGTGCGCCCAATACTAACATACGGCAGCGTAGTATGGTGGCCTAGAACCGAACTTACGGTTTGTAAAAGGGAACTAGGCAAAATTCAAAGGATGGCCACTGTGGCTATCACAGGAGCGTTTAAGACTACGCCCAGTAAGGCGCTAGATAGAATCCTAAACCTTAAACCTCTTCATCTAATCATTCAACAGGAGGCAATCAAAGCCTTATACAGACTCCAAGCTACAGGAGTTCATGACTTTAATAGGCCAACAACAAGGCACACAAAAATGAAGCTCAATGAAGAGCTACAAAGGAAGATGAGTATGATCAGCGACGTAATGCCGCACATTAAAATCTTCAAAAGGAATTTCAAAATACATGTTCCCTCAAGGGAAGACTGGAAGCAGCAACTACGCACACAAGACGCAGAATGCTGCATATGGTACACGGATGGTTCAAAAACCGGATCCGGTACAGGGGCAGGTATATACTCGGAAACTATCCAACTCTGGAACAGTCTGGGTCAATACACTACCGTCTTTCAGACAGAGATGTATGCTATTATAGCATGCGCTAAAGAAAACATACGGAGGAATGTAAAAGATAAGATCATCTACATTCTCAGTGACAGTCAAGCGTCACTAAAGGCCCTAAATTCCTGCAGAGTCAGCTCGAAGCTGGTCCTGGATGCTGTGAAGGCCCTTAATAAATTAGGCCGCAGCAACACAGTACGACTAGTTTGGGTACCTGGCCATGTAGGTATAGAAGGGAATGAGAAGGCTGATGAGCTTGCTAGAAGGGGATCAGCAAATGCTATGCATGGACCTGAACCTAGTATGGGCTTGCCTACATGCACCATCAATATGGCCATAAAGGAATATGCTGATTTAAGACACACGCAAGAGTGGGAAAACAGTCAAGGGCTGAGACATTCGAAGAAATTCCTAGGTAACAGCTACAAAGGTGCTTCTAAATTCATTCTGAATAATGGAAGAAACAAAGGAAGAGCAATCATTGGTGCCTTAACTGGGCATTATGAAACCAACGACATGCTGTTCAAAATGAGGCTCACTACAACAAACGATTGTAGAGCCTGTGGCGAGGGTACAGAAACCATGGAGCATATTTTATGCGAATGCGACGTACTAGCTACGAAACGCATGAGCCTCCTTGGGACAGCGTACCCCAAACCGGAGGAGTACAGGTTTCTTTCCCTTAGTGGGATCACCACTCTAATAAACCACTTCTTCGAGGAGTAAGAAACGGTAGGCAAGGGGTGAACACAATAGATCCCAATGGGTCGATGTGTTGCTGACTTCGTCAGCCCCCTATATAAGATAAGATAAGATAAGAAGATATTTTTTTTAACATCTTAAGTTATACCTATGTATGGAACGCAATAAATGAATATATTTATACTTTACTAGCTGCGCCCAGCAGTTTTACCCGCTGTTTTATAGCCTATGTGTTATTCCAGGGTCTAAGCTATCTGTATACCAAATTTCAGCTCAATCGGTCCACCCGTTTAGGCGTGAAAGAGTAACAAACATCCAGACATCCATTCTTACAAACTTTCACGTTTATAGTATTAGTAAGATTAGTAAGATACTCCAACAGAACAAGTTACCCTACTTACACTGTCAGAGTCAAATCACATTTTATAGGTTGTGTATAACCTATATGTTGCAGTTTCAGGTCGCCGAGATTACTACAAGGCCTGCAACATGACCTAACGACTGCTTCTTACATCTATCTAATATATAAAATTCTCGTGTCACAGTTTTCGTTGCCATACTCCTCCGAAACGGCTTGACCGATTTTGATGAAATTTTTTGTGCTTATCCGGTATCTATGAGAATCGGCCAACATCTATTTTTCATCGCCCTAAATGTTAGGGGTAGTCCACCCCTAAATTTTTTTATTTATTTTTTAGGCAAAATTTTTAATTTCTATTTTTTTATGATACAACATACAAAAATACATACAATCCTCAATTTTCACCCTTCTACGATCAACCCTTATTTTTTAATAGCCATTTTAGTAATTTAATCATTTTTCCTCTCCGGTCGAAAACTGATCAATCGTCATTTAATTAGTTATCCCCGCCAGATGTCTACAGGTGTCACTTCTGACCCAGTAAACAGCACGGAGTAGGGATGAGAACGAAGCCGGTCTCCTTTCTTTCTCACTCCCTACACAGTTGTCGGCCATCATTATTGTTTATGCATCAAGTGTAGTAGTAACGTTGACAATTATTATTTTGCTATCTCAGTGTAACTCTCATATTAACTTTTAATCATTCCTATTATATCAATAATAATTAAATTATCAATTTTGAGTGTATTTTGCACGATTAGTTAATCAAGTGATTTTATAACCTCAAAAGTACTCAACACGTGACAAGAGGTTTCAATAACAACGGATTTTGTGTTGTAAGTATACTTTTTTTATTTATATCGAAAATGTTGTTGATCTTATAAAAATGTAATTTTAATTTAATTTTATTAAAAAAATGTAATTGAACAATTAAGATTTTCATAGTTTCCAATAAATCAATCATTATGAATCTTTATTTTGAAATGTCAATGGAAATATTGGTTGTATGAAAAAATTATAAGAGACAATGTTTTCATAAAATTTAATTTTTTACTTTTGTTTGAAATTTTTTTCCATAAAATAATGCTTATTTCACGCATATACCACATTCTTACATACATAAAATATACACATTCTAAAATACATACATACTTCCAATAAGTAAGCTATTTTTTGTCTACACTAGAAATTACTAGGAAATTATTTATATGGCAAAACAACGTTTGCCGGGTAAGCTAGTATATTATAGGAAACAGCCGGGACCCACAGTTTTACACCCCATCTTAAGCACGGTCATGAGATGGAAGGCTTTATCCCAGTAATTTCACTACTATGTCAATTCGATTAATTCTGATTTAATCAATCAATCATCTTTATTGAGAATAAATAACAAGGTTCACAAAACATTGCAGTGACGTTGATGTCTGCATTAGTTAAAAACTGAGTCGCAGAAATCAACGCCCACCTCCAGAGAATTTATATTATGAAATTATTGGAATAACAAAAGTTTTAGGTAAATATTTTCATTTTGATTGAGCTCGTAACGGATGTAGTAGCGGAACCGCTGAAATCAATAATATCACAACGGATAAAGCTAAAGGGACAACTTTCGGCGGTCAAGTGCTTCGGCGTACCCGCTGCCCCGGCATTATGGCGTCCCGCAGGAAAACCCACAGATTTTTAATGGGTATCACCGCCCCGCCCATTTTCGGCGGGGAGTCCCACCTACCGCCCCGCGCCCCCCGGCTCAGGGTGATGATGCGTAACGCATTGTTTCAAGGTCAAAATAAGAGGTACAACTTACCCGCTAACATAACGAAGACAAGACGCGGCATCCCGAGCACGTAGTCGTCGTGTTCCAACTTGAACAGCACGTTTGGTGTTAAGCTCTCTTTGCTGTTCAACTGGAAATTTAAAACACATTTATTTAATAATAATATAGCATCATTTCATCATTATCGTCCGACCATCGGACTGGTGATCGAGCTTTTTGCTCTCTTTAATCGAGATCTAAAATTGCAACTTAAAATATATATTATGACATCCATACGACGGACTCTCAGTAAGTCCAGTAAGTTGAGTCACGTAATGGGCCCAACAGTTTATAATAAACCTGAAGACATTTTTTTTTTTTTTTTATGTAATTGGTGACAAACAAGCAGACGGCCCACCTGATGGTGAGTGGCTACCGTCGCCTATGGACATTGTAGCCGCTCCTAGTCTGACGTGTTTTAAAATGAAATTAAAGCGTTGGTTGATCGAGCGGACGTTCTACTCGCTCAATGAATTTATGGAATGTAAGAAATAATGACAATGAAATGATGATTTATTTATTATGATGTACAATTCTCATTGTATTTAATTTTTATTTTGACATTTTAATTTATTTTTATTATGTACCATCTGATTTATTTTTATTTAATAGAATTTGTGACATGTAAATATTTTTACCAATAAATTGAGTATGAGTATTATTATAAAAGTATGATCTGAATATGAAATATGTAACTCACCACAATATGCCTCTCCTTAGTGACATATCCGTCGACCGCCACAGACAGTAACAGTTCCCTCCCTCTATACTCGGCGGGCAGCGTTAGTCGGAAGCGTCCCGTGACGTCACTACAATATGTAACTCACCACAATATGCCTCTCCTTAGTGACATATCCGTCGACCGCCACAGACAGTAACAGTTCCCTCCCTCTATACTCGGCGGGCAGCGTTAGTCGGAAGCGTCCCGTGACGTCACTACAATATGTAACTCACCACAATATGCCTCTCCTTAGTGACATATCCGTCGACCGCCACAGACAGTAACAGTTCCCTCCCTCTATACTCGGCGGGCAGCGTTAGTCGGAAGCGTCCCGTGACGTCACTACAATATGTAACTCACCACAATATGCCTCTCCTTAGTGACATATCCGTCGACCGCCACAGACAGTAACAGTTCCCTCCCTCTATACTCGGCGGGCAGCGTTAGTCGGAAGCGTCCCGTGACGTCACTACAATATGTAACTCACCACAATATGCCTCTCCTTAGTGACATATCCGTCGACCGCCACAGACAGTAACAGTTCCCTCCCTCTATACTCGGCGGGCAGCGTTAGTCGGAAGCGTCCCGTGACGTCACTACAATATGTAACTCACCACAATATGCCTCTCCTTAGTGACATATCCGTCGACCGCCACAGACAGTAACAGTTCCCTCCCTCTATACTCGGCGGGCAGCGTTAGTCGGAAGCGTCCCGTGACGTCACTACAATATGTAACTCACCACAATATGCCTCTCCTTAGTGACATATCCGTCGACCGCCACAGACAGTAACAGTTCCCTCCCTCTATACTCGGCGGGCAGCGTTAGTCGGAAGCGTCCCGTGACGTCACTACAATATGTAACTCACCACAATATGCCTCTCCTTAGTGACATATCCGTCGACCGCCACAGACAGTAACAGTTCCCTTCCTCTATACTCGGCGGGCAGCGTTAGTCGGAAGCGTCCCGTGACGTCACTACAATATGTAACTCACCACAATATGCCTCTCCTTAGTGACATATCCGTCGACCGCCACAGACAGTAACAGTTCCCTCCCTCTATACTCGGCGGGCAGCGTTAGTCGGAAGCGTCCCGTGACGTCACTCCGGTTGGATAGTTTCTCGGTCGAGTGCGGCGCCTTTACCGATACTAGAGCCGAGCTTAGAGGACCGCTGTTGTGGTCGAGGGTTAAACCTAAAAAAGAAGATAAATCGATGTTATTCTAGGAGTCTAGAAAAGAAATCATTATTAGCGAAAGAACCGCCAACGTAACACTTTTTTCTCTGATTTGTATTTTTAAGCTTTTGATTTATTGGTTAGCTTAGCTATTTATTGGTGACCAATAGTAAAAAACTCTTTATTAAAAATCTCAAACACAATACAAAAACAGTAAATTCATTTTAGATTTTTTTTTATTCTCAATGCGGTGGAAAGTTTAGATGCAGTCGACGATGAATCACGTAAGAGTAAAAGGTAGATAAACCTATTCGTGTCTTGAAGATGTCCAAGTTGTAACGCTCGGGAAACAAGGATAACGGAAATTAAATAATTAAATTAAACTAGGTGTTATAATGGTTGCATTTACACCAAGATTTTATACTAAGGATATGAATATTGAATGTTACCAGTTACCAGTAATATAAACATGGTCGGGATCTTTCTCAAGGTTGGCGGTGTCGATAGCATACGTATCAACGCTCTCAGCGTTGATCCTCTTCAATACCACGTCCTTGTGTTTCAATACGCCATCTTCTACTCGCCACGAAAACATCTGTGGATTGATATATAAATTAATCTAAATTAATCTGTAGATCACACATCATACACATCTTATGACTCTTAAGTAAGAAGCGTTGGTGCAGTGCACCTAGAATTGCACATCATTGTGAAATTCTGGGTAGCACTGTACTGATTATGGGCAGCGTTATCTCTTAACATCAGGAGAGCGTCTTGCTCGTCTTCTTACTTCTCCACATAAAAAAAAAAAGATGTTGACTTGTGGCCGATCTGTGGTTAATTAAAGTGTTCTTTACTGCTGTAGTATTGTTAGTTTTTTTTTCTCAATAAAGGCATTTGCCACGATAAAAAAAAAATCTAAATATATAAAAGGAAAGAGTGACTGATCTATCAACGCACAGCTCAAACCGCTGAACGGATTCGCTTGAAATTTGGAATGTAGATAGGTATTATGATGTAGACCTCCGCTAACAAGTGAATTAAATTAAAATTTTAAAAAACCCCCAACGCAATACGTATTTCACCATTTTTTGTATGGCGGCCATCTTGGATTTTAAATTTTATATAGGGGACTGTAATCTACTCGTTAAGCCCTTTCATTTGATACCCATATTGAGGGGGTCGTGGAAGAAAAAAGTAATCCGCCATTTTGTAGCGGCGGCCATCTTGGACCGATTTCCACCAAACATGGCTAAGAACACTCTCGACTAACTCTACTTTCAAACAAAAAAAACAAAATCAAAATCCGTTCATCCGTTTGGGAGCTACGATGCCACAGACAGACACATACACACACACACAGACAGACAGACAGACAGACAGACAGACAGACAGACAGACAGACACGTCAAACTTATAACACCCCGTCGTTTTTGCGTCGGGGGTTAAAAAAGGATTTTAGCACGCGGGCAAAGCCGCGAGCACAAGCTAGACACTTATATATTTTTTAATGTAAAGTAGCACGAAGACGAGCAAGACGTTCTCGTGGTGGTAAGAGATAACGCCGCCCATTATTTGCAGTATAGTGCCCAGGATTTCACAATGATTAGAAAAAGTAAAATTCTAGGTACACAGCACCAACGCTTCTTACTCAAGAATCATAATAATATGGAGTCCAGTATTTTTACCAGCTTCAGTACCTACCATTATAATGAAGCACAGTAATGCGGTACAGTAATGCGGTACAGTAATGCGGTACAGTAATGCGGTACAGTAATGCGGTACAGTAATGCGGTACAGTAATGCGGTACAGTAATGCGGTACAGTAATGCGGTACAGTAATGCGGTACAGTAATGCGGCACAGTAATGCGGTACAGTAATGCGGTACAGTAATGCGGTACAGTAATGCGGCACAGTAATGCGGCACAGTAATGCGGTACAGTAATGCGGTACAGTAATGCGGCACAGTAATGCGGTACAGTAATGCGGTACAGTAATGCGGTACAGTAATGCGGTACAGTAATGCGGTACAGTAATGCGGCACAGTAATGCGGCACAGTAATGCGGTACAGTAATGCGGTACAGTAATGCGGTACAGTAATGCGGCACAGTAATGCGGCACAGTAATGCGGTACAGTAATGCGGCACAGTAATGCAGTTGTCTGGAAGAGACCGCTCTGAGCGATAAGTCTGCCAATTGGTACTATAACCTACTGTTAGCTTTACGTTTTGTGTTTGTAGATTTTACTTTTGTACCAATAAAGAGTTATTCATCTTTATCTTTTAATGTCTACCCGCGGTAATTCACCTGTAATACACTAGCTTATGCTCTCGGCTTTGCCCGCATGAACATTTTCTTTCTTCTTTCTAAGCGGAGGGATTTATCCCGCCTTCTAGGTTTAGTCTGTACCATCAACGGTCACATCGTCGCTTAACATCACGAGGGATCGTGGTCAAAGGCTAATCTATAATGAACATAAAGAATTTTGAGAATCGGATTTGCTTAACAAACATGCAAAAATATACAGTGAATTATGTACCGGGGGTAGATTTCCTTTGTAGGAGGTTAGACATGTGCGCCGATTATAAAACGACCGGCGGCGGCGTCTGGTCGAAAAATGACCGGCGGCGGCGGCGTAATCGGCGTGAAATCGGCGTGGGGGTAAAATTCATCAAAAATCAAAATAACGCGTGCTGAATGACGTTTCTTAAATAATATTTGTTATATTTCATGAAATTACGCGTTAAGTTGCGGAAATCGATGCTAATTATTAATTAAATATCAATATGTCAATTCATAATTCCGCACCAATTTGACGCTAAAGAGCTGGCGAGGAATTTAAACGATACACTATGTAATAGTGAGCATTAATTACACCATCTAATGCACTACCCAACAATTCGCATATGCCTGCATTAAGAGGTTAATAATTAATAACTAATTGCTCGTTAGTTACGTCATCATCTCAGCCATAGGACATTCACTTGCTGAGCATAGGCCTTCCCTTTGGACTGCCATATATACCAGCGTCTTCTTCCGGCGACCTTTAGAAGATCGTCTGTCCACCTTGTGGGTGGACGCCCTACGCTGCTTTTGCTAGTCCGTAGTCTCCACTCGAGCACTTTTAGACCCCATCTGCCATCCGCTCTACGTGCTATGTGGCCTGTCCATTGGCACTTCATTTGCTTATCCGCTGGGCTATGTCAGTTGTCTTTAGTACGTCTACGGATCTCCTCATTCCTGATTCGAGTAGAGAAACCCCGAGTATAGCCCTCTCCATAGCTCACTGAGTGACTTTGAGCATTAAGATGAGGCCAATAGTGAAGGATCACATTTCAGTGCCGTAAGTCATCACGGTAACACACTAACACACATTGATTGAAGACTTTCATCTTGAGGGTTTGTTGAAACTTAGACTAGACTCTTACAGGGGCTTACAACGACGAAGATGATGAAAACTGCTGCAGGTATTGCTACGATAAAAATAGTATACAACGAGAGAGCTGACATGTCTTTTGCTTCTACCCGAGGGATCCTCAGAGACTTGACTGTGGGTTTCCTTCGTTAATGATAGGTACGGCGGGGATACCCACTAAAAACTGAGGGTTTTCCTGTGGACTCCATAGTACCGGGGTAGCGGGAACGCCAAAGCCCTTTTCCAGGACTCCGACGGCGTTTGGTCCAAATTGACAGGAGGACCAAGGCCTCAGTGAAGTCAAGAGAAGTTTAGCCCCACCCTCCAAAGCGCACCACCTTATGGGTCGGTTTGTCAGCGACGAGTAGCCCCGTACTCGGTCTTGACTCTAGACCCAGGTAGAGGGATGGGAAGGACGGGGAAGATGCACCTCGGATGCCTTCTTTTCCGGGCACGCATAGGGGGGTCGGTGGTGAACTTCCGTTCGCATTTCGCGATCCTCTTCTGCGATAGTGTCCTCTTGCAAAATGAGTGTAGTGAAAACTATCAACCATGGAAAGAGCCATGGTTTCAAGCGAGGAATCGTGGCAGGCCGCGGTCCCATAACTGCGATGAGGGTACGGTGCTCACTGACCCATGCTGGGCACGCGTATCCAATTCGCAACCACGGAGGTGGCAAACAGGGGTCGGTTCTCTGCCGGCTACGTGGTGCATGCAAGTACTTTCCGAAGCATCTGTACCCGGAAAACACCTGCACGAGCCGGAAGGTCAAGGACCCGTGCACCGCTGGAGTAGCGGACGGATCAGGCGGGGAGACAACCGGGCGACTTTGCCCGGGAGCACTTGCTTCCGGATATTCCACCACCCGTCGAGGACGAGTCCAAAATATTTCATCGAGGGCTCGACCGTGATGTTATATGACCCCGGCGTTATGTTGGCCTTTGCTAAGTCCACACAGCGCCAACGATTGCCAACGAACCCCATCTTTGGCATTCGCTTGTTTGATGTGGAACAAAATGGTGGAAAGTGGAAATCATACCTCCGTACAAACATCACGCTTTTAATTTCACAAAATGTTAGTCATTTACTACACGGGTAGCAATATCAACAGGTAGTGACAGTTGCGTGTCGAGCCGCCGACTAGTTTCATTCTTTTCTATTCTTTCTACCTCTTTCAAGACGTTTAAATTTATGTGAGACCTTTCTTGTGTTTTATTTGGATAATAATGATGATTAAAATATTATAATTACGTTAATAAAATAAAAAATATATCACGCCGATTTCACGCCGATAATATGACCGGCGGCGGCGGCGTGGCCAAAATGACCGGCGGCGGCGGCGCGGCGGCGCGGCGCACACATCTATAGGAGGTCGACTAGGCGGGTACCCCAACAGTGCCAGTTATTCTACCGCCTGAGCAGTGATGTGTAAACATTACTGTGCTTCGGTAGGGGGGCACTGCAGCTAGTGAAATACGGGCTGAAGAGTCTCAACATCTTATGACTCTCAAGTAAGAAGTGTTGGGGCTATGCACCCAGAATTTTACCTTTGTAAAATACTGGGTAGCACTAAATACGGGCAGCGTTATTTCTTACCATCAAGAGAGCGTCTTGCTCGTCTACTTACTTCTCCAAATAAAAATAAAAAAAAGACACAGACAGACACGTCAAACTTATAACACCCCGTCGTTTTTGCGTCAAAATAATAATAAAAAAAGTGCCTATAAAATTTGTGAGTTTCCCTGACTATGCTTGGATTCCATCAACAGATCCTGACAGAAACAAGGGGATCTAAAACATCTGTTTCGATTAAAAAAAAAAAAAAAATTGGCCCAAAATTAATAGAGAAATGGCGTTACAAACATGCAAAAAATACAGTTGAATTAATAATCTCCTTCTTTAAAGTAGAAATAAATGAAGCTAAGGAAGGTTAAATAAATGTATAATTACCTGATCATGATAATTGTGCGCCCTCACAATGACCTTATAATCCCCGGGCGGCAGTAACAGGTGGTAATGTGCTGAGTTCTTGGTAACATGGTATTGTTTCTCCAACCCCGCTACTGCTATCACCGCGTCACGGATCGGAGTGCTTTGCTCCGTCTTTATGTAGCCTACGATACCTATTACAAATGTATGAATAGAATTAGAAAACTCTGTCAAAACACCAGAAATAAAACAAGTAGTGAATTAGGAAACATTAACTTAAGGGGTTAATAGTCGCTGGGCCTCTGTCTCGCTCGCACGATATAACTTATTGTCAAATAACAATTGATAAAATTTACTTTTTGGAAATGTGTTAAATTGAAAATTTTGCTCATATTTTTATACTATCTTTATAAGTATTCCCAGTTTGCTACCTTAAATAACAACAATGGCATTCTCAATTATATGAAAAATATCTATCTTTAAACATGCCTTAACCATTTTGTAAAGTATCAAACTGGTTATACTTTAAAAAATTGTATAAAAATATGAGCAAAATTTTCAATTTAACACATTTCCAAAAAGTAAATTTATCAATTGTTTTTTGACAATTTGTTATAATCGTGCGAGCGAGACAGAGGTTCAGCGACCGCTAAACATTAATTTTCAATAGACTGTTCGCATGTTTTAATTTATAACGTCAAAATCGTTCGACAGATTTCGATTAAATTTTAGATGGAACCTTTATAACCAAAAACATCCAAATCAGATTACGCGTCGATTGAGGGGAGTTGCTTAGTTTGGGGTTAGGTGGCGCTGTGTGAAATGTCCTGAAATATTTATTTATTTCAAAGCATAAACTTTGAACTTTGGGTTTTTTTGTGTTCTGATAAACTATTATCAATCAATCAATTAACTTTTCAGGTTTTCCAATTTTATTTACATTGGAATCGGTCGAACGCATTTTTCCATATTGTATGTCAAAAATTTAGCGTTGTCCTCAAATATTGTAAAAGTGATGTTGAATATTTATTACCTTTGATCCTATCCTAGCTGCATGCAAATTAAACATTTAAATCATGAATATTTCTAATAATTATTTGTTAACATTTTACTGTTATTGAATAGGCATGTCGTAGCTTGTTAGTTTAAAATGGCTCCTAATAGAAAATTGGAGTTTTTCCCCCTAAATAAACTGATTTTCAGTTCAATGTATTCAGATCAATTTGTATTTGTGAAATATATTGTTGATGACTTATGACAAGCAGTTTTATCCGTTGAAAAGTAGCCTATGTTATATTCCAATATATTATACTCACCAGTATTGACCTGTTCCACAAACTTCATAATCCCTCTAAGATTGTTCCTCCAAACATCAGCAATATCCGCCTCTACGGGCATCTTACAACAACTGAGACCAACAGACACTATCGGCGTATTATACCTCTCATTCAACAGATCTATCAAATCACCGTGAACCGCATCAATTTTGGCATTACAAGGGTACTTCTCACTCGGAACTCTGTGCTCCTGGTACGTCTGAGCGAATTTCTCGCACAAATTCTTCGACAACTCAGGAAAATATACATCTTCCGTTCCACTGGCCAACTCCAAAACCAAATCGTACTTTTCCGATTGAAGCATCTTTATGAAGGACTTTTCTCTAGTGTAGTTAGATAACGGGTTGATATCTTTGTTGGTTATGTAGCTGTATAAACTAGAGCCGAATTCTTCTTCTAAAGGTTGGATGTCGCATTTTTCTGTGTCATCAAGTTGTTTTAGTATTTTGGGGGATAGTGGGTCTAAATTGGGTATGAAATGTAAGACGGTGTTCTGTAGGAGGCGTTTGTGTCTTGGTTCGCCGATGGAGTAGGCGGTGGCGAGGTGTCGGGCGAAGTTAATAATCATCTCTTGGCCTAGAGGCTGCGAGGCGAACAAGCTGCTCATTAGAGCTATGTGGAACTTGGTCTCTTCTGGTGAACCGATCTGGAAATATTATAAAATATGAATCTAGAAAGTTTCTGAACAATGAAGGGTTATTTTCAAAGATCCAATTATATAATAAATTAATATTAATTCGCGATTTGCCATTATTATTAAATTAAAAATTTCAGGGAGCATCTGCGTAAGTTATTTTTTACTTTAAAGTCTAAAGAGTTTATTTAATTGTGTTTGGATAGACTTCGTTACATGTATTCATTTTACAAGAGGGAGACCCAGGTAACTCCGGCGCAGGATGACAATGGGTAACGCATCTTAAATTGGTTAAAAAAAGTTATTTTTTTAAAGGAACATACCGTATCAGTCATCTTGAGTTGTTTGAACTGCGTGGTAACAGTGGACTCCCCGCTCCGGAACTCCGCTATGTCTGAGTATCGGTTCTCTATGTCGGCTAGCAACGCATAGATCATACAAACACACATACATACAAACAATCTTACCGTATCAGTCATCTTGAGTTGTTTGAACTGCGTGGTAACAGTGGACTCCCCGCTCCGGAACTCCGCTATGTCTGAGTATCGGTTCTCTATGTCGGCTAGCAACGCATAGATCTCTAGGGGCTTGTGGTAACGAGTGCCTATTATGTTCTCTAATACTCTGCAATAAACAAATCAAAATCTTAATCTAAATATATAAAAGGAAAGAGTGACTGATTGACTGACTGACTGATCCATCAACGCACAGCCCTAAACCACTGAACGGATTCGGTTGAAATTTAGAATACAGATAGGTTTCATGGCGTAGACCTCCGCTAAGAAAGGGTTTCTGCACGCGAGCAAGGCCGCGAGCATAAGCTAGTAATATATAAATGGAAAGAGTGACTGACTGATCTATCAATGCAAAGCCCAAACCACTAAACGGATTGGTTTGAAATTTGGAACACAGATAGGTCTTATGACGTAGACCTCCGCTAAGAAAGGATTTTGTCACGCGGGCAAAGCTGCGAGCGTAAGCTAGTATTATATAAAAAAAAAGCGTGAGTGATTTATTATATTCAAACGTACATTTAAACTGGTTACAATTATATAATTATAAAGCACTTTTGCGAGTAAATTTTTACTGAGTAATATAAGAAGGAAGGTTTACAACGAAAACCTGTTAAAAGCATGTTTTAAAACAGTACATTTCTAAAGTGCCTATGTCACTTGCGAATCCTTTAATATACATAATATAATGTATTTTATAATATTTAAATAACAATACATTAATACAATGATTAAGTTTCTGGAAAAAATGGAAAATATCCCGAATTCTTTGTATGCTAGTGGCGAATTATTTGCTCACCTGAAGTCATAAGCCGAGGACCAATGTTGTGGGTCATCCGCCATCAACGTGAAGTTCAGACTCACTGACCCACTCTCCGGGATTGTTACTTGTTCCGTCACACTTTCATATCTGAAATTAAAACGTTATTTATAACTTCTCTGTTTAGACTTCTGATATTCCTACAAAATTAGATATAATCGAAAACATCCTTCAAAACAAAAACTGCAAGTAAACTTCCTTAGTTGGTTGGGTCTTGTAATACGCAGAGATGAAAGCCACTTATGACCAAGTTCGTTTTACATTATGGAAGGCAAAAGTGGAATCCGTTCACAGAATACGATATGCTGACGGTTGTCATAATGAACAAAAAAATGGTAGGCTTAACGCCTGTAATGACCCAAAATCGCCAAGAAATAAGGGTCGAGTACAAGGCCAGGGGATTAATTATATTGAGGGATTGTGATTTGACTCTGACAGTCTGGCAGTGTAAATAGGGTAATCTGTTCTGTTAGAGTATAAACCGCAATTACAATTATTGTTATTTCTTATTATGATTTAGGCTTATTTGTGTTCACAGGTTTTCAATAAAATAAATTTACCACGATACAAGATTGGCTACAATATCTCTTTAGTTGCACAGTACTGACCCTAGTTTAGAAGCAGTCACATTATAAGTCCCGGGTGGTAGCAGTCGCCAGTAGTCGCCGTCCCCGCTAGCGTGGACCGCGTGACGGATGCCGTGTACTGATATACTGATATATATATAGTTGAACAGTACTGACCCCTGTCTAGAAGCAGTCACATTATAAGTCCCGGGTGGTAGCAGTCGCCAGTAGTCGCCGTCCCCGCTAGCGTGCACCGCGTGATGTATACCGTGCACTGATATAGTGGCGCCGTCTAGCGGGTGTCCTATGTGACTGTGGACGAAACCGTGCAGACCGGTGTGGACCTGGGAAATTAGAAGAAATCATTTAAAACGCTCCACGGTTAGTTCCGCCATCACCCTTTTACTACCGAACGTCTAGTCAGACGGCACTGCGCCACCAATATCTGGTGAATATACCAACAGCTCGGACGAAGCGATTTGCTTCGTCTTTCAATACAATACAATACAATACTCTTTACTGGGACAAAAAATAACAAAATAGACTTAAAACTAAATAAAAGTACTAATATTAATGTCCACAATGGGCGGCCTTATCGCTTAGAGCGATCTCTTCCAGGCAACCCACTTTGCACGGAAAGTTAAAAATTAAAGATGATTTCATTATGAGAACGGCGAAGTTATGGAACTCGCTACCACTCTCAGTGTTTCCCGAATGCTATACGAGTAACGTGGGTTTGTTCCAATCAAGAGTGAATAGATTCTTACCGAACAAGCGTGCTACAACTGAGACTGCATCGTCACTTACCAACAAGTGAGATTGCGGTCAATTCCATTGAAATTATACATACATTATACACTCGAAAACATTACCCTCCTCCAGGCGCAGTCGAGTAATAACTATTGTACACAAACTACAAAAAAAAACAATGTTCAGCCGTTTTTTTTCCAGAGAAGTAAGAAGACTCTTCAGCCAGTAATTTCACTTTCACACACACTCATCCATACTTTCGTATTAATAATATTAATAGGAAGCTGTATTATATAGGTACATACCTGCTCAATATAAGTGAGAAGCGCTTCCTTATTATCGTTCCAGTACTCAGGTATGTCAGATTTGGGCGGGAACTTGAAGCAGCCCAGCTCCAAGGTCAACTCCATGTCGCTGGTGTGAAGGTAGTTCCAGTCTTGCATACCACCCGACAACGCGTACCTTAGAGGAAACGAAGATTTGATTAGATAAGAATACTTTATTGTACAGTCAACTACAAAGAGATGTATCCATGTTAGGCTTACAAAATGAAGTAAATTTTCATTTGCCTCAATGAACTACCCTTGGTTCGTGACATTTCTAGTAGTAATCAAACTTTATATTCTCATCGACTCGTTTAATATGCAACAATGATGTATCCCACTACTTTTTCTTAGTAGACCAGGATAGATCAAGTTTTTTTTTTTGCATTTTCTGAGAAGATTTACTGTAGTAACATATTTTTTTTTACCATCGGAAAGAAGAGATTTTAACGAACAGAAACCATACCAACTTTTTGAAAAATGCTGATATTTTGACGGGTGAATTTTCGATTGAAAATTAGGTTGTTTTTTCGATATTAATTCAAAATAAGGTGAAAAAATTAATATTTTTAATCAAATAAATTACAGCGTATTTGGGAGATAAAAAGGTAAGTTTTCACCAAATTTCGTTAAAAAAAAAAATTTTTGTAAAAGAAAAAAATAAAAAACCAAAAACTTGGTTTTTTGAATTTTTCACATAAATTTTGAGGTTATGTGAAAAAAGTGTATATACAAAAGTTTTAGATCTTTTTATTACCTACAACTTTGCCATTTGACTTTTTTCGATAGGATTTTAAGTTTTGCCGGAAATCGAGAAAAACCGTTTTTTACCCTTAAAAACTCACCCCCATCCCCTTCCCGACCTCAGATCGCCCGTAAATTATTTTTCCTTTTATTTTTATAATATTCCCCTCCTTTTCTAATGGATTTCATCCTACTATTATTTTTTTTTGTTTTAAAAATTATCGACCCTGGTCTATAGGTGATACATAATAATAGCATTTAAAATAAATCGAATATGGTATAAGATTTGGTGGATACTGAAAATGTCACGAAGTAAGGGTAAATAATTTTTACATACTAAACGTTCCTTCATTTTGTAAGACCAACATAGATACATCTCTTTGTAGTTGACTGTACATCACACAAAAAAAAATTACAATCAGATAATTGACAATTTATAAATGTACAAGCGGCCGTTTTCGCTAAAAAGCTATTTCTCCCAGAACATTACTATATATCTAAAGCCTGAGAAGTCTCCACGTGGTTAAATGTGAAGTTTGCGCAGGACAGACTGAGTTGGAGAAACTTGTTATCAGAGGCCAAAGCCAAAACTCTCTTTGGGTTCTTGTGCCAACCCAATAAAACAAAGCCTCAAAAACTAATAATGCTATTTGTATATAAAAAATGTATATGTATCTAAATATTCTAATGTATATGTATCTAATGTATGTAAATGTATATTTGGTTCGCATTAAGAAACCCTCTTACTTTTAAAACAAACAAACAAAAACAATAAGGGGTTAATAGTCGCTGAGTTGCTCTGTATCGCTCGCACGATATAACTTAGTCAAATAACAATTGATAAAACCTTTTTTTGGAAATGTGTTAAATTAAAAATTTAGCTCATATTTTTATACAATTTTTAAAAGTATTCCCAGTTTGCTACCTTAAATAACAACAATGGCATTCTCAATTATATGAAAAATATCTATCTTTAAACATGCCTCAACCATCTTATTAAGTATCAAACTAGATATACTTTTAAAAATTGTATAAAAATATGAGCTAAATTTTCAATTTAACACATTTCCAAATAAAAGGATTTATCAATTGTTATTTGACTAAGTTATATCGTGCGAGCGAGACAGAGCAACTCAGCGACTATTAACCCCTTAACATTTTTAGTCATACCATTTAGCACCATTTGTGATGCCATCGTGGAATTTCTCCTTAGGAAAATTCTTGCAGGGCAATCCTAGGTGCATCTTTAGGTGAGTCTGAAATATAACCAACAAAGTTTATCGATAATAAATGTATCAATGGATAATGGATATGAATATTTTACAGTTATTTTATTCTTTTCAGACATAAAGGAGCATTCTTCTTTATAATATTAGTGTAAAATAGATATTATCTTCTAAAAGTATAAAAATCTCGTATCATTATTTTGTCATCGAAGTCTTCCGAAAGGAATTGAACGATTTTTCAATTATGAATTAGTGTCATTGGTGCTGGGCCGAGATTCGAACTCGGTGATCCGCTTCAAAAAACTATGACCGATTGTGTCCTTATAAGTAAAGTTTCTCCTTTTTACAGTTAATCGTTTTATTATTTCAAAGAATTACAAATTTCATTAAGAATTTTACATTCGAAAAAATACCTAATGATAAAAGTTAATATTACAATAGGTTTAAATAGGTAATATTATTATAGGTTTTAAAAGTAAATAACAACTCACATCAGCGTAAACATGTGCCAAATGTACAAATACATCGTTATCCGGGCTAAGGTTCTCCCCGCTTTCCATGTCAGAATTGCCATCATAAGGGTAGTTAGCCACCAGCGCGCCGCCGTGCAAGTTGGCCGATAGGACGAACGGTAAGGACAGTGACCAGTTCATCACCGCTTGGGTCTCTGGTTCTTGGACCATGTTGAACTGGGAAAAAATAACAAGTGAAATAAAAAATAATAAAAAAAGTAAAAAAATGTTTTTAAGTTAAACGGTTTTATTTTAAACATGTACTAAAAGCTAAAAAATAAAATCGTGAGGCACGTCAAATATCTACAATTGTCAGAGAAAATGTTCATTAGAGATTTAGATATTTGACGTGCCTCACGATTTTCTTTTTTAGCTTTTAGTACATGTTTAAAATAAAACCGTTTAACTTAAAAACATTTTTTTACTTTTTTTATTTTAAGGCTTTTTAGTACTATTATGTATTCTACTTGTCAAGCCCTTTCATTTGATACCCATATTGATGAAATTGAAAAAAAAAAATAGGTTATCCGCCATTTTGTAGCGGCGGCCATCTTGGATTTTAATTTTGTATAGTGCACTGTATTCTACTTATCAAGCCCTTTCATTTGATACCCATATTGATATGATTAAAAAAAAATACGTTATCCGCCATTTTGTAGCGGCGGCCATCTTGGATTCACAATAATATTGAATATACATAATTGTATTGTCACCAGAACCAAAGGCGTATACCAAATTTCAAATCAATCGGTTGACAGGAAGAGGGTGAAATTTCATTTACTAAATTTGACCCAAGAAAAAAGAATAAAGAATAATAATAAAACAAACAGAGTAAGCTAAATAAAACCGTTTAAAAACTATACTTCGTTTCAAAAACAAAGATAATTTTTGCGGGGTTCGAAGGTTGTATATCTATGAAAATATCATAGATATATTCACAAAAACTGTTATATCCGATATATCTTATGATATATATCAGATATATTATGAAAAATATCCGATATATATCCAATTTATTAAGATATTGATCCTTTAAACCCTGCAAATTAGCTAAAAAATTATCTTTGTTTTTGAAACGTAGTATAGCTTTTATTATTATTACCATCTAGCTCCAAAGTACTCGTCAAGACGAATCAAACGAGCCCAAACTCAATGGGATTGCGTTAATTAAGGAGTGTTTATGGCCACCTTTCAGCTCCACCATCAGATCAACTTGGTGTCATAATAATATTGCATTGTCATCCAATTTATACATGCATGCAAGATTTTAGCTCAGTCGGAAACTGGGAAGTGGATCAGATTAAACTTGCAAGATTCAATTACAGACAGACAGACAAAGGACAGGTGAAAGTAAATAAAAGGTTGTAAAAATTAGAAACTCAATTTTGTTTTACTGTAATAAGGCCTATGTTTGACCACATCCCACCAAATGGAAAGAGCAGATCCGGTCGTCGATGAATCATGTAAGATGCCTAGAATGGTACAAATATGCACTCGTGTCTTGCAGATGTCCAATTTGTAACACTCGGGAAACACGGATGACGGCAAAATGTTCCAAATGCGACCAGTTCTTAGTAAAAATTTGAAGCGTAACGCTTGGTATGGGAAGTACCAATATATGATACAGAATATGTTACGTTAAATCCTACCGACTGCGCCAAAGTACATAAAACTCTTCATCATAATACGTAGTATACTGTATATGTATTCAAAGTTGAAATACTCATTTTAATGAGATTTTATTACGACAGAATTATTGCGACTTAAAAAGAAATACTAATAGTATTTCTTGTAATTGTAATAGTATTTGTAATTTACCTTGGTAGGGCCGTATTGATCTGGGAAATTCCTGTTTAAATCTTTATGGTGTGCGTTATCCCGCCCCTTTAAACTACTGAAGTCCCCTGCAATGAGAGAAAATTAATACAACCTTGAGTAATGACAAAAGATAATAGAAAATATAATTTTCAAAAAATAATGCAATTATACATTATACACACATAAATCTCGTACGTTAGAGAGTTAGAGCCATAGGGTTGGATGTCCGATTGCTTCAACAATCCACATGAGACCTTATGTGTGACCCATAAGGTCTGAAAATGATACCCGAAAATTCGGACAGCTGACCCAATGGCTCTAACGTTGAGAAATATACATTATATGTGTAATTTATGATTTAAAACTTTACCTTCTGTGCTCTTTTCATATCCGTCAGGGTTCATGCTCGGCATAATGTGAACCCTGGTTGTGTTTAGAATTTTCTGGATTCTGCCGTCACCCTGAAACAAAAACATGACTTATAACCCATTACCTATGTAAAAATTGGCAATAAATGCATATTTTTCTGTCTTTCAAAAGACATGTTTCAAATGACATATTGCCGCCTGAGCAGTGATGTGCAAACATTGCTGTGTTTCGGTAGGAGGGCACTGTAGCTAGTGAAATTACTGGGCTGAAGAGTCTTAACATCTTATGACTCTCAAGTAAGAAGCGTTGGCGCAGTGCACTGGGTAGCACTGTACTGATTATGGGCGGCGTTGTCTCTTAACATCAGAAGTTTCTAGATAGCTGCAAACCTTTATTCAAAAAATGTAACGTTCTCACTCTTCCATGCATGTATATTAGAGATGTTTGTGTGTTTGTTAAAACCCACCCCAATTATTTCAAAAATCGTAGTGAAGTCTACACCAGACAGAAAAGAGCAAAGTTCGCTAATCTACTGTATCAGCCTCCTTGTCGCAAAGTAATTTATAAGAAAAATGTTGTCAATATGTGTATTTTAATTTATAATAGGTTACCTGAAAAAATTAAGTTATTAAAAGGCAATATTTTCAACAAAAACTTAAGTGACTGGCTAATATGCAAATGTTTTTATACCGTAAAAGATTTTTTAGATTATAATGATAATAATATGTAAAGCCTATATATGTAATGTTTGCTATAAATTTAATATTTGCACGTCTGCTTGCAGGCTGAATGCAATGACTTAGTTTTAAGCAATGTAAAACAACCATTGTAAATTATGCATTCTAGCAAATAAATGATTGATTTGATTTGATTTTGATTTGAAGAGCGTCTTGCTCATCTTCTTACTTCGTTGTATTGTTACATTGACTGCGGAAAACACAACTGCTGTGTTTTTAACCCCCGACGCAAAACGACGGGGTGTTATAAGTTTGACGTGTCTGTCTGTGTGTGTGTCTGTCTGTGGCATCGTAGCTCCCGAACGGATGAACTGATTTTGATTTAGTTTTTTTTTTGTTTGAAATTAGAGTTAGTCGAGAGAGTTCTTAGCCATGTTTGGTAGAAATCGGTCCAAGGTGGCCGCCGCTACAAAATGGCGGATTACTTTTTTCTTCCACGACCCCGTCAATATGGGTATCAAATGAAAGGGCTTAACTAGTGGAATACAACCCACTGTATAAAATTTAAAATCCAAGATGGCCGCCACCACAAAATGGTGAATTACGTATTGCGTTGGGGGTTTTTTTAATTTTTAATTTAATTCACTTGTTAAGGTTGAATCGCGTGTGCTGCATCACAAACGTAGTGTTTTATGAAATTATTTTTCCATTCTAATTAAATTTCCGGTCCTGTGGATAGTACTAAAAAACGCCACCGCATTCAAAGTGTTAAACTCCCCTTACAACTTTAAGCTCGCCTTAAATAACTGAGATTCAGTAAAAGTAAAGTTTAATTAGTAAAAGTACCTTATAATATTCCTCGCAGAGATACTTGGACAGAAGTAAAAGCATTTCACGTCCGACAACCTCGTTTCCGTGCATGTTCGCTATGTATTTGAACTCCGGTTTACCTGTAACATTTATATTTTTATTTTTTATTATAATTAAGGGATTATACTCCAATAGAAAACGTAATTACACTGTCAGAGTACAATTACAATTTATAGGTTGTGTGGCTAACTTATACGTTTTAGGTAGCCAATAGCCAATGTTACCAAAAGGCCAGCAACATGACTTAAGAACTGCTTCGTACATATCTAATAGGAAATAATCGCCGGGACCCACAGTATTACGTGACTTCCGAAACACGGCAGTGTCCAGGCAAAAAACTCTACTCTATCAGTCTCTATCATTCTACTCTATCAACCGTCATCCCATAATAGCCATAGATTAAAAAAAAAACATTTTCTCTAAGCCTCTAGCACACATCCTCTTTCACACAGTTCATCCAAAGCACTTTCCGACGCTCTCTTCCTGAATAGGGGATAGGACAAAAAATTTTTTTTATAATGGAGTTTATTGAAAAATATTGAACACGTATTTTTTAATTTGTAAATCTGATAAAAAGCGTGGGAGATACAACGCACTTAAGTTATATGGAAAGGGTCGTGACGTCATATTATGTGTGCGCTCGAGTCGATACAAAATGCACACACATATGACGTCAAGCGTCATTATCAAAAACTTATAAGCGCTATATCTCAGTCATTTTTTATTTTATTCTCAAACAAAAAATTCATATCGAATATTTTTTTATTATAAAAATTACGGACTTATCATATTTCAATATTTTTCACCTTGTCTGATCCCCTATTCTCATCTATCACCATACTCATGGACTTAATGGTCACATAAAAAAACTAAAAATAAAATTTAACACACTCACCAGGTATATGCCGTCCAGGATCCTTAGTAATCTCCAGCACATACAAATCCCTTCCTTCGACAGACTTGCCAATGCTGGTCAACCTGGTGATGTCAGGGTACGTCTCCGCCAGGTCCTGCAGGAAGCTCTCCATCATGGTGTAGTTGTGGTGGACGAACTCCGCTGGAGAAAGACCGTCGATGGTGTGACGAGGGGCCCTGTTTTGCGCTGAAGATTTGCCCGTTTTGTTATTACAAGTTTGATAAAAATGGGGTATATTGCTCCATAGATTGATTTTGTCATCCGTATTTTTTAATTTTCTGATGCACATTTTTTTATACTATTGCAATGAGGAATAGAATAACATTAATTATTTTTGTGGACCATAGTTTTTATTTTTCTAATGCAAAATATTTATTTTATGTTATTTTTGCACGAAATATAGAAATTTTGAGTTGGTTACAAAATTTTTAAAACACAATTTTTTTCTGGTATTTGAAATACATCTAAAACTACATATCAGATTAATTGTAGTTTATGCTGATCAGAAAAGGATTTTCACTAGAAAATTATTGTGTGGAAAACGTAAACATTTGAATCATCATGAAACCCCATACGTAAAAAAGATTTCACAATGGCCATGTTGAAATTCTTTGACAATGCACTTAAAACACACCATGCATAAAACTAATATGTCACGCATTACACACAAAAATATATGTGACGAGCACGGGCATAGATTCAAAACCAGCAGTCAGGTTAAATCAAGAATCTAACAATATGTACAGTCAACTACAAAGAGATGTATCCATGTTAGTCTTACAAAATGAAGGCACTTTTAGTATGCAAAAATTATTTACCCTTACTTCGTGACATTTTCAGTATCCACCAAATTTTATACTATATTCGATTCATTTTAAATGCTATTATTATGTATCACCTAAGGAATTAATTGTTGCATATTAAACGAGTCGATGATAATATAAAGTTTGATTGCTACTAGAAATGTCACGAACCAAGGGTAGTTCATTGTGGCAAATGAAAATTTACTTCATTTTGTAAGCCTAACATGGATACATCTCTTTGTAGTTGACTGTACACTGAGTGCAGCTTTAAAAAAGCTTTTATTTTAGTTATTAATATGAGATACCGTTAAAATCTACACTATTCTAAACAATTTTTGAATAGTAATAGGTATATAAGTCCCTTTTAAGACTAGTCCTATGTAGCCTCTCGCTCGCCTATGTACTTTAAGAAACTCAGGTCAAGTGATTCAGGTTAGATATTATCTAAACAGTCACTTAAGACGTACCTAGCTCCTCCTTACAAAATGCTTATTGTCATTAAAAAAAAACATTAACTTAATTTGTGTAGGAAAAGAAAATGTGTGAAAAAGGATAGGACAGGCATAGAACGAAATGGGCAAATCAACAGTGCAAAACAGAATTAAAATAAAAAAGATACCAACACCACATAAATTTAAATAAACAGTAAAAGTGATACTACAACACCGATAGATTTAAGGTATGGTCATGGAGTTTCATTATAATATTTTTAACTTCATATAGAGCTGGTATTTTTAAAAAGGTTTTTTTATATATTACGCGAGTAAGGTTATAGGAATCTAATGCATAATCTCTTATAGGCAGCATAGTACCATGTGAATGAACTTTTGTTCGATGAATTTTGAAAAACCGCAAAGAAAATCAACTCTTCCATACCTATAACATTATGTTAAGAGTCGTTGAATTTTTTTTATGAAACAGGTGTTTTTTATTCGTAATTTTTCAAACATCGTAGAACAAAAGGTATTAGTTTTGAACAACCAGAAGTTGATTCCTACGACCCTAAAAAAATAATGAGGATATACCAGCTTTGGATAAAACATTCTACTTACAGGAGTCGGAATGACACTATAGGTATAAATATGGCATATATAATATTTGAAATAATGGATATTGTAATGAAATCCCATGTATAGTGTTAAATGAAATTCGTCTATGTACTTAATATTTATTTGTTATTCACAATTATTCTAAAAGGTGATTTAGAAACTTTACAAAAGTCTTTTTGTTGATAGTATAAGTCTAGTACAATAATACAATGACTAATTTTCTTAAATTACTTAATTTATATAAATGCATGTTTCTTAATGATTAAAAAAACTTATTTTATTTGCAGCAATTATACACAACCGAGCATTGCTTATTAATTAATTATACTTAACTTTAATTATATTATTCCTTATATGGCAAATAAAAAAAATAATTGGAATAAATTTTGAGATCGAATTAATACAGCTTTAACAGTCGACAGTAATTGATTTTGGCACAAATCTAATACTTTTAATTAATAAATATTTTTTTCAAAAATATAATCATTTTAAAACATATTTTCACAATGTGTATTGGCAATTTTAATAATTTAAGTTACGATATCATGAGTTTGGTAAATTGCAAACACCTTAAAATAAATGTCATGTCAGTTTTACCTTAATAATATTGCTTTATATTGCACAATTACTAGAAATGTCTTATTTTCATTACTTATTCATTAATATCATCAAGATTTTTTTTATCCATTACTTTCTTAGATTCTATACTAATTTAGGAGGGTTTTTGGGGAGCTCTTCCGCGCTAAGTTCGATGCTAAGTCGAATCCGAATGTGATCCGTCATGACGGATTACGGATATAAATCGGAAGACTGTAGGCTTAGTGTGTAAACTACCATTCAATTCCTTCTACGAATACGAAAAATCGTCACATGACAGATTCGGATCGGATTCGGATTTGACGTAGTCCGGAATCGTTCCCATAATATTTAATAGTGGATACTTATTTACACGTCCTAATGAGCCATAAGGCTTATAGCACATCTCCGAAAAATATATTAAAACTTCAGTATTTCCAGTAGGTACTTAAGTATTTTATCCTTTGTAATAACAATATATTACGAGTATAATACACAAACACGCTATTTTTTTCTATAGTGTAATACGCAGGTTCATGAGTGACTTGCGTCAACTAAACATTATTAAAACCAAATACAAGGATCTCAATAGTTTTACGTTAGAGCCAAAATAACTGTATTTTATAATTTGTGTCTTTTGGCAAATTATAGTGCAGTATAAAATTTCAAAGTGGAGATGTACTAAAGCCTTAATATTTTTTTCCATGAGGACAGCATTCCACTGAGATCGACAGCGTTATTTTTGTTTTAACTCTATTTTCACATATAATTTTGGCTTCAAATGAATACCATCTCAAAACTTAAAATATCCTCATGCCCCAAAAATCGATTATACCACCTCTAAGGGAAGAAAGTGACAGCTGGGTTATGCCTAATTAGAAAGTAAATTGCTCACTGTAATGTACTGGTAGTGAATCAAAATTTCATAAAAACATTGTTTATAATGCGGAAATATTCTACTAAATTTATACTAGGGGGATATTTCACAAAATTTACCATATTGTGGATATATTTCATAAAATTTAACATACCGGGGGGTAATTTTACCAAAGAGCAGTGTGGTAACTGCGAATATATTTCACAAAATATAACACACGAGGGCGGGGATATTTCACCAAATTTACCACACTCAAAGTCTGCAGCGGGGAATTTTTTTACTGGAAGTTGGGGGTATTTTTTTAATGGAGTTTGGGGGTAATTTTTACGGGGGGGGGGGGGGTTTATTTTCACTGGGGGCGGGGGTATTTTTCCTGGGGGGCAATTTAAGTGAAGTTCCCCTCAAAAATGACAACTAGCATTAGATTGACAACGAGCACAGAGTAATGCGTGAATGAGGTGGGACATAGTTGGTCATAATTTACAAAAAGTATCATACTGTCGGGATTTGGGGGTATTTTTGGTGAGATAGCGGTTAATTTTTACTGGGAGAGGGGGGAATTTTGCTGGGGAAGGCGGTATTTTAACTGGGGGGAGGATTTATGTAAAATCCCCCTCAACAATGACAACTAGCAGTAGATTGACAGCGAGCACAGAGTAATGCGTGAGCGAGGTGACGGCAGAGTTGTCGTGCAGTTTCAACGACTTACCGTCCGAGAGGGGGCGCGGCCGACGATGAACGGTCAGGGTTACCACGACTGGCGTGCTTTGATTCGCTGGGATGGTGACTTCGGTGGAGTTTGAGGGGTTATATCTGAAAACAAAAAATCTATATAAACACTGGACTAAATTGTGTCGCCAAGCGGCCATTACGACTGTGTTTCGGCATGGTGTTCTATAGAGCCAGGGAAGGACTTATCCTGCCTTCTAGATATGTATAGTCTACTAACAACTTCGACCGCATCATCTGATGACTTCTGTGGTACGGTGGGCTAATACCCGCCTGCAACGCAGAAGGTTGCGGGTTCGATTGCCGCATGGGACAAATGTTTGTGTGATCCACAGGTATTTGTTTCTATAAGTATGTATTTACAAAAGAAAAAGTATATAAGTATTATATCCGTTATCCTAGCCACCATAACACAAGCATCAAGTTGCTTAGTTTGGGGTTAGGTGGCGCTGTGTGAAATGTCCTGAAATATTTATTTATTTATCATCACATACAACGTCGTGGAACAACGAGATCTCTATTTGACAAACCTTCCCACCGTTTTTCATACATATAGTCACGCTGGTTCCCGTTGGGGTTGGCAGAGACCATTTCCCTCCATTTCGTACGATCCTGACACACCTCTTTCTTCAGAATGTGATGAAAGTTGAGGAAGCGAAAAATTTTTGGTACTCTTTCTTGACCTAGCCTTTCCTTGACCACCGTTTTACCAACATCAAGAATAAGTTTTCTCACCCCTGAGCTTTAGCAGTTACGCTGTAATCTCCAGGCAGTAGAAGTCTCCAGAAATATCCATCTGCAGTCGTTCGCACTGTATGATTTACGCCTTGCACGATTATTTCAGCATCCTGGGAACAAATTATTTATTCTATACTAGGGAGAGTGAAAAGTGGCTAAGCTTGAATAAATATGTCAGAGTATTTTGATCAGTTAATCTAAATTCAAAGACTAATGTCATCGATGCCCATTCGAATCATTCAACGTTTGTTTTTCCGTAGTCAGGTGCACACCAGTCACCAGACACCAACCAAACGAAGATCATGTTGATGATCATGAAGATGTTGGTGCTGTGTGGATTGGCGAAGGCCATAATTACCAATGAGCGTGCGGAGCGAACGCTAATTTGTCATTCGTTTTAGATTTCACTTTAGATAAGAAAAACTTTCAGCTGTGGATTTACATTACACGTTCTTGCAAAGACCTTGGCATTTCTATTTTCTTAAGTGGTATAAACCTTTAACCACCTCATACCGAAAAACGAGCAAAGTGGAGTAGAAGGAGCCAGAACGCTAGGAGTGTTCTGGATACTTCCTTACCTTAACAGGCGTCCCGTCATCTTCCACAACGGTCCCTTGAAGGCCAATCTGCGTGAGCTCCATAAAGGCCAACAACGGTTCTTTATTCATCTCCCAGTATTGAGGCAGCTCGTGTGCTGAAGGATACTTGCAGCAGGACAGCTCGAATGTTACTTCGTAGCAGTTCGAGTGGAGATAGTTGAAGTCTTGCATACCACCTGGAAATTTTTTTTTTCTATTAGTTATAAAGGGAAGATATGAAGGGAATCTAAATATATTAATAGGCAACATAGGAAGTTGGAGAACTAGTGGCCCAGTCAAATATCATCGTCAAAATAAAAATCCTACAAACTTCGTTGGCTCGGCCCAATAGAGCGAATGGGGGAGGATCGGTAGTGAAAAGGGTGTACCTACTCGTAAGATGTGCTTTTAGCGAGCGTCTTGTATGTGTGCACTGGTGCATATAAATGTGTGGCCAGTGGTTTTACCCGCAGGCATACAGTTAAAGTTTGCCTGCGGGTAAAACCACTGGCCACACATGTATTTTTTCAGGGTCTAAGTCTCGATTTAGCCGTTTAGCGTAACGTCAAGAGGTAACGATCATTACTCGTAGTTACACTAACGCATTCTAACCCATATACACACATTCATACTTCACATTTGTGTAAAGATGGACACCATCAATAATACATAATATATGTGCATAAATAAAGCTACGCGTAATCGTAAATTGCACGAACTTTATCTATTTTAAGGTGAAGTCATAAATTTAATGAATCGCATTCGATGAGTCGCGACACTAGTCAATGGCCCGCGGACCGGTTCTCGCGGAAATCAATTATTATACAGTTATTGCATCCAGTCACGAGAGCAAAGGTTATTGTACCTCAGAGATTCTCAATAACATTCTAATAATATGGATGTTGAGAAGGTCAAAAAAATTAAAATGTAATTAGTGCCTCATTTAAATAATAAGAAAATATGAAGTTCTTTTGTAAATAAAAATAGCCGAGATGTTATAACGCTTACAATTTTTTGGGTGGAGATGCGCTACGTCACTCAACGCTCAGAATTTTTTAACGCTGGGATGTCATGGCATGTTTATAAACAATCAGCTATCCCTGCGGTATCACCCGCGTGAAGTCCCCATCGCATGGGAAAACAAGTGAAATTTTAAAAATACTTTTTAAAAACAAGCTTTAATTATTATTATCGTCTTGTATCATAAAGTACTCGTCAACACGAATCAAATGAGCCCAAACTCGATGGGGTTGCGTTGTTTTATGACGGAGTTCCTATGGCCACCTTCCAGCTCCATCGTCAGATCAGCTCGATGTCATAAAAATATTGCATCCGATTTACACACGCATGCAAATTTTCAGCTCAATTGGAAACCGGGAAGTGGGTCAAATTAAACTTGCAAGATTTGATTACAGACAGACAGACAGACAGACAGACAAACAGACAGACAGACAGACAGACAGACAACAGACAGGTGAAAGTAATATAAAGCTTGTAAAAAGAAGCCTATATATTCTTCCCTGTTTTAGTTGTCATAAAAAGTTTCATCGTAATCAGTTCAGAGGTTTTTGCTTTTACTCGACACTGGCAAAATGCACATGTTGCCATATTATTAAAAAGAAAAAAAAAAAAAAAAAAAAAAAGAGGTTTTTGCGTGAAAAGGAAAACACTTTCTTTTACATATCTTATAGGACACAACCGGAACCCAGTTTTACGTGTCTTCTGAAACAAGGCAGCGTAAATCGTCTCACCCGAGATATTAGATGTTGAATTATGTCCAGTAATTTCGCTGGTAACATTACCATGGTTGTCTGGAAGCGATCGCTATTAGCGATAAGACCACCAATTGTAACACTTAGTTTTTATATTGTTTTAGTTCTTGTTTGTATATTTTTTGTGTTCCAATAAAGTGTTATATCTATCTATTTATCTATTACCCTTCAGTCAGGAACACTGTAATGCCTGCACGTTACTGCTTGACGAATGAACAACTGGCTCAAGTGTGGTACTTTTATTTTATGCAAAGAAGTAAGAATACGAACAAGACGCTCTCCAGTTGATAAGAGATAACGCTGCCCACAGCACCAACGCTTCTTACTTAAGAGTCATAAGATGTTAAGACTCTTCAGCCCAGTAATTTCACTAGCTACTTCCACGACCTCTGCCTTAAGATAAGACTCACCTTGCACAGAATACCATTTGGCTCCGTTAGTCAACCCCCCGTCAAACAGTTCGGGTGGACACTTGTTGCCGGCGCGCATATCTACATGTTTCGACGCGTAAGTGTTCGCCATGTACTTGAACAGTTCATTGTCTGGTGTTAGGCTTTCTTCGCAGCATTCTTTACCGGATCTGCAACATAAAGATAATTTGTTTAAAGATGGCTCTTTATTGATGACACATAGAAATTAAAAACTTACAACTATAAATCTAGTCGTAGTTCATTGTCGTTGATCAATTTGTCGTGAGATCGAGCGAAGTGGAAACAAGAGCCGAAAAGCAGACCCTTTTTAATCCAGTATGGTCCCAAATGCGTTACCTACGTATCAACAACTACCTTACAGCGGGTTAGGCGCAGGGAGGTAAGTGGGACTCTTCACTATATAATGACATATTCCTACTCACTTTAAAATCTTGGGGGTGTTCTTGGTATATATACCCCCAAGTGACGAGTTGCTGACGCGCTGAAGTTATCATTCGCGACAAAAAAACAGACCCTGTTTTTTAATAATAATATGGTACGGTACCTACAATGCGCGATATGCTCTTCGCGATGGATTTTTTTGTCTCCATGTACGTCTACAAAAACCCCGGGCTTAGCCCGCGTTTAAGAGCGACATAATTTGATAATAATGGAAAATAAAAAAAGCGTGTCAATTAAAAAGCTACATCCTATTGAATAACAGCTTAACAAACCGTGAAGTCACGTTTTACAAGTAATAATTATTATTATATCATAACAGACAATAATAGCCATGAAATTAAAAACCACGCGATTGCATCAAACGGACATTTCCTACACAGTAGCGGGAGAGGCGAATATTCTATTATAACACAACATAACATTATAACATTATGCAACCTATATAATGTCATTTATTTTATTTATCATCCCACTGGAGGGCAATAAAGGCCTCCCTGCCCTCCTTCCATTCCTCATGTGCTAGGGCCTTGGTTTAGGAATTGGCGTGTTTTTCTATTCTTTAAATGCTGTGTCCACTTGCAATTTCATTCTGCTATTTAAGTGTAAAGAGGTTACAAACCAATTACAAACACACATCCACAGACATATACCCACATCCACACAAACTTTCGCATTTAATATATTAAATTAGTTATTACTTTATTGGTAAGTTAGTTTACGTGTGCATCCAATGCTAACTTGCGGTATTTGACCACGTTTGTCAAAAATTACAGATTTATTTTTAGAGGATATCGGCCTATGCTATTTCTCCCAGTCTATTATCACTTCATGTACAATAACTCTAAAGATCAGACAATTAAAATGAAACTTCACACATTCCCATCAACAGTTGTAGGTACGCCATTTGAACTCTACTCACTTGTTATCATCATAAGGGTAGCTGGCCACAATGGCGCCACCGTGCAGGTTCCCTGACAGGACGAAGGGCCTCTTCATGACCCACCGCATGAGAGCCGTAGTCTCCGGCTGCCTCCCACCGAACATATACTCCTCATCATTGGACCTGTGCTTGTCGAACTGGTCGGGAAAGTCTCGGTTTAAGTCGACGCCGTTTGCGTTGTTGCGACCAGCGAAGTCGGCGAGGGATTCGCAGCTGCCTTCCTGAAAGATGATGGAACTGGTGAAGATTGTACGAGTGTTTTGGAAAGTACATATCTGTCAATTTGTATGGGAATTCGTAATTAAACGACACAACCCCATCGACTTTGGGCTTATTTGATTTGTCTTGATGAGTACTTTGGTGCTAGATGGTAATAATAATAAAAACTTGTTTTTAAAAAGTATTTTTTAATTTCACTTGTTTTACATAATAATATGTAGTACACCTGCATGTATAAACCTAATTAGTCATACAATTATGTCTCTAACGGGTAAAGTTAGTCATGGCTGTGAGCTGTAGGTAATAACTATAATTAACTATGAAACCTTTTCATGGATGGCAATGTAGCGTGAGGATGTAGGTCAAAATTCAAAACCACTGAATAGTTACATTATAATTATTTTAGTATAATTGGTTATGCTCATTATAAAAACAAACAAAGCTAAATGCATTGATTTAAGTATGGATGCGTTATGTTAATGCAAGAATTAAATTTGGATATTACAATTTTAGTAGTGTCGTGCCATGGGGAAGGCCTACGTCGAGCAGTGGACGAACATAGGCTGATGATGATGATGATTAGAATTTTAGCTCTTTGAAGCAGTGGTGGCTTAGGGGTTTTTCATCAGCATCATCACTTATGATCAGGCAAGATTGTTTAAGATCAATGGCAAGATGAGTGATGGTGGCTTACATGAGTATAGGTACCTACTGAATTAAAAAACAATACCTACCACTTTACTAAATATTAATCTTAAAATCACTCTGGTTTAAAGATAAAGAGTGAAATTATAAGGGAGGTGCAATGGTCCAATCCACTCAATCATTTCTATAGCCACACACAACTCTATGAGAAATTAAATCACTCTATGAGTTATTCCAGGGTCTAAGCTATCTCTATAACAAATTTCAGCTTAATCAGTCCACCTGTTTAGGCGTGAAAAAGTAAAAACATACACACTCACTCACAAACTTTCGCATATATACTAGCTGCGTCCAGCGGTTTTTCCCACAGTACTTATGTAGCCTATGTGTTATTCCAGGTTCTAAGCTATGTCTATTCAAAATTTCAGCTCAATCGATCCACCCGTTTAGACGTGAAAGAATAACAGACATCCATTCTGACAAATATACACGTTTATAATATTAGTAAGATTAGTGTGATCAAATCAAGTCCATAAATAAGTAATTATGTACCTATAGGGAATTTCCTCTGTACCAAAATTATAAACTTAAAGAATGATAAGGCATGTTATTGTAATTATAATATTTATCTGAATGGGGAATGCCCCCAGTGACTTATCTTGTTAAAAAAAATTGACCTTGTTTTTATATTGATCTGATTAAATTATGCTGTGATGATTCACATTGACTAGAAAGTGGACTGTGAATAGTGGTATAATCATTATATATTATAACGTAGGTGCAGATGCCTGCCTAACAATCTTGATGACAGTAAAATAATTAAAAAAATATATGTAATAAAAGGATAAATTATATACAATAGAGATTCAATTTTTAATAATCTCTAACTTTGGATGACAGCATAGGCAGATTTAGGGGGGGGGGGGGGGGGGGGGGGCAACCATTGTAGAGTTACGAATTTTGCACATATTTCATGTTCAAGATTATTTTTTTTTTCTCGAGGCTCGCAGCAAGCTGCTCGCGCACTTATTATTAAGGTAATCTGAATTTTCTAACTGTTCAGAGCAAGCTAAACACACACTTTTCATAGTAAAATTATAATATTTATGCCCGTCTGCACTTTGGCCCCAGAAACAAATCCTGGATCCGCCCTTGGATGACAGTGCGACAGCTCAAAAATCGTTATTTTACAGAAAAATACTCTTCGTAAAAAGTTCAAAGTACCTACTTTAAAAATTGAAAAAACGCTTTTTGAGGTGTCACACTTTCACCATAGGTACCTAGACGATATATTATAGACCTATCTATCTCTGAAGAAGTTAGTAACAGGCACATATTTGCATTAAGGTCAGTGACACTACAGTGCAGTGATAACAGTACGGTCCAACCATTGACCCGAGGTCAGGATGTGATAAGATATGTATGCAATAACAACATTAAGTGTGCAATGACATTCTCGCAATATTGTGCACTGTAATCAGGTGCTTTGAATATTCAATTAGGTGTAGAACAAGCTGATAGGCAATAACCCACTTTGGTATAGAATTGAATAGAGATAAGCAAATTAGTAAACAAAACAACTTTGTGTACACATATACCCATAGGCGGATTTTCAGGGGGGCCAAGGCCCCGTAGCAAGCATCGTAGAGTTACGATTTTGCACATATTTCATGGTCAAGAGTATAAGTTTTTTGGCGCACTTATTATGGATATTTGAATTTTCTAACTGTTCAGAGCGAGCTAAACACACACACTTTTCGTAGTAAAAATGATAATATTTTTGCCCGTCTGCACCTTGCCCCCCGAGAAACAAAAATCCTGGATTAGCCCCTGCATATACCTACCTACCTAAAATATTATATAATCTATACAATAGAAATACTAATATTATAAATGTGAAAGTTTGTAAGACTGTACCTAAGGATGTCTCCATGTCTGCATGAATGTATGTTTGTATGTTACACTTTCACACCTAAACGGGTGGACCAATTGAGCTGAAATTTGGTATTGTGTTATAGATAGCTTAGACCCTGGAATAACACATAGGCTTATAGTTCTTGGAGGAACATTTAAAAGAATTTATCCCTTGGTATCAACAATAAAATACCTTCAACATTTAAAACTTGTTAAACCAGATTCCAAACAGTCTAACTACAAAATAGCAGGTGTATTTGTGTACATATTTGCATATTGTAAGGTAGGTAGGTGGGTATATTATTTAGTCATATGACAATCTTTCAAGTAGGCTACTACTACAGGTAGAGAATTGTACATTATCTACATTTACTTGACACTTGATCCAACTTAATATTCTTCTTCTTCCTGCCCTTATCCCACACTAGGTAGGGTCAGCACAACACGTTTTTCTCCTCCAACTTAATATTATGAGTAAAAAACTTAATGTTATAAATAAAAAAAGCCAGTAGTAATAAGTGAAGAGAAATAGTCTCTGTCCTCTGTCTACGCTAACAGGAATCAGCCGTGATTATATAATATAGATGTAAAGATAACTGGATATGTGTGTTTGTGAACTCTTCATTCTTGATATTTAGGCTAATAGCACTTCAATTGTTCTGAAGCAGGGGTGGATTGAATTAGTTTCTAGCATCCTTAAATTAAAGCTTAAATTAATTCAAAATCATCCTTAAATTAATTCAAATGGGGTGATTGCGGCCTGACCGAGCTGCTTGGGAGTTTAGGGTTAAATAGCTGATCCAATAAGGCTGGAATTTAGTATAAAGGTAGCTTAGACCCAAGACACAAGGGCTACTTTCAGCAGGTAAAACCACTAGGCACAGCAAGTATCAGTAGGTACCTATATTATTTGGTCTTATGACAAGTTTTATAGTAAGCAACTGCTGACAGGAAGTGAATTGTAGACAAGTGTAAGTAACATTTACTTGGCCTTGGAACTGCACTGATAAGTTAAACTCAGTTCATAAAAAGTAAGTAGGTACCAACGTAAGTATACCTACCTATTTCTCCCACATAAATTTTAATTGAAATATGAGTTTTAGCTGATCATCATAGAAATTTCTTGAAAGTTTTTAAATGTTTGTTATTCAAATAGTTTTATTAGATTCTTATTGGAATAATAAACTATTACCTAATGTGTCTATGGGACCTAATATTTTTATTATTATATTTAGGTAATAAAATAAGTTTCATAAATTCTAAAATGCATAATATTACTGAAGATAAAACAGTGGGCTTAGCTTTTTTAAATACAAGGTGTAGGCAAGGTGTGGGCTAAGACTTATATCTACAAGAAAATATTGTATTAGTTCTTTCTTACCTCACTCTTTTCAAATCCATCAGGATTGAGCGACGGCATCAAGTGAATATCCGTGCCATTGACCAGTTTAGTAACTCGGTCATCCTTCCCATAGTTGTGAAGCAAGTATTCAGCTAGGTAAACCATAAGTTGTCTACCCACACTCTCATCTCCGTGCATATTAGCCACGTATTTAAACGCTGGACGGTCTGCATGATGCTTCTTCACACCTTCACTTATCTCCAGCACCAATAAATCCCTCCCTTCCACTGACTTCCCTATTGAATACACCTTCGCCAAATCCGGATACAGCGTCTCATAATTACCCAATAACTTCACTAATTCCTCATGTTTCGTGTACTTTGGGGCGTTGAGGAAGGACTCGTCATCTTCCTCTACGGAACGCAACGCACACTCGCTAATAAATAAAGAAAACACCAGTATACACGTGTGAAAGTACAGGCCCATGTTTGGTGGTACAATCATAAGCTAGAGTATTTACTAACTCTAAACTGGGGTAGAAACGTAAACACTACACTTTATCCGTATCGTCGCGTCGTAAACATCGTATGAAATACGATTTGTTTCGTAATTAACAAATAAAATTGATAAAATAATACTGCACACAGATAGGCACTGATTCACCACTGCCACTGACAACTGACAGATATACGCTTGACAGTCTTGACAGCGGATTGAAAACTGACAGCCAAGCAGCCGCTGGAGTTGCCCTACTCAGGAAGTAAATTCCTCAGACATTTATTTAAAACATTATTTGCAAACATTCTTCGATTTATTAATTTAACTATCACTCTAGACTATTATTTGAATTGTCACTTTTAAAAGAATTATTAATTCAGATGTTATTGTATTAAATCAGTTGTCGCGGGCAAATGGTATTAAATATTCATTTCACAAATATTAAGGCATTGTCTTATTAACGCAAAGAGATTTCAATATAAAAAGAAGGGTTACGTAACATAATACCTACGGTCATTTCAACTACGGTCGATATAACTACGGTCGAATGGCCTACTGTTCAAAATGACTATTGGACGTTTCGCCTACGTTCATAATAACTATTGGTCGAAATCCCTAATGGACGATTCGCCTCCGGTTAACTCAACTACGGTCGATTGAACTATGGTTGATTAAACTAATGGACGATTTGCCTATTTTTGACTGAACTAACGGACGATTCACTTTTTATTTTTAAATCATGTATCCGGCTATTAGTCAGGTATGATATCTAAAAATTACTTGTTTTTAGTACAGAATTATGGGCAAACCGAAATCAATTGGTTAGGTTAGGTTTGAACAGTGACCACAATGCGCGAGCCAAGCGAGCGAAGCGAGCGTGCCGCTGCAGCGGCCGGCGTAGTGCCATATACGAGTTGTTTTTGATACCTGAATGATTTCTATCTGAAGATTCGAAGACAGCTTATTTTGCCGCGATCCCATGATGAAAATGATGAAAGAAGATGCCAAGATGCCAGAAGATTCAATTACACAGTACAAATCATTCAGTAATAAGAAAAAAACTTGTATCAGGCGCTTCGCCGGCCGCTGCCGCGGCACGCTCGCTTCGCTCGCTCGGCGCGCGCATTGTGGTCACTGTTCAAACCTAACCTAACCAACAGATTTCGATTTGCCCTGAATACTGTACTAAAAACACGCAGAACATAGAATTTTTACACCGTAGGTGAGTCGTCCATAGTTGAATTAACCAATATCTCAAATGAACATTAGCCGAATCGTTCGTTAGTTCAGCTGATCATAGTTTATTCAACCGTAGGCGAGTTGAACTTTAGGCGAGTCGTCCAATATGTGTAATGAACACAGGCGAATCGTCCGTAGTTGTATCGACCGTAGTTGAAACGACCGTAGGTATAATGATACGTAACCAAAAAAAAGCGTTAACGCAACTCAAATTTTCATTTCGCTGAATTATTATTATTAGATAATCATCATAATCTTAGGCGGATTTGGGAGGGGGGGTGCTGGGGGCCAACCCCCCCAAGCATTGTAGAGTTACGAATTTTGCACATATTTCATGGTCAAGATTATAATTTTTTTCTTGACGCTCGCAGCAAGCTGCTCGCGCACTTATTATTAAGAATATTTGAACTTTCTGTTCAGAGCGAGAACATTAAAAAAAAACTCGGTGATATTGATGAATATTGATGTTATGTTTTGTTGTACGTGCTTTCCATCAGGTATGGAAAGCATAAACATTGTTGGAGCAAACAAAAAGTGTAGTTTGAAAATGTTTTGTAAAATATGTTTTTATGTTTTGTTGAATGTTTGAACCTAAACACGCACTTGAGAGGCGGCTTTACCTTTACAAATGGGTATCATTTTAAAAATTGGCAAGACTACCATTGACGTGTCACTAAAAACACGTTCCGTTTCACGCAAAGGCAACCATAGACCATATAGGTCTCTAATCACAATCGTGTAATTTTGTAGCTGTGTTTTGAGTTTTGTAGTCTATGACAATCAAGTGACAAGAGATTGTTGTTCCACTTTCTTGTTCGGAAAAAATAATAAAACCTAGTGAAACGCTGAATTTTACGAGTTTTTACAATGAAAACTAGGTTCATCGAATAATCAGTTAGCTAGCGGCTACATTTTACCGTGTGTTTGTGCAATTTTGTGATGGACAGGGTTCGAAACGACGTCGGCGACATGAACCGTCGCGCCGGGGATTTGTTGCGGCGAGTGAACCGATTTGCCGACGGTCCTATGACGAGGAAGAAAATCGTATTACTGGTCCTCGTCGTGGTCTTCCTCGTACTCTACATCGGACCTACTTTGATGAGTTGGCTCTTCGGTGGAGAGAGCGAAACGAGTCACCAAAACGTATGTCAGAAGAACTTCTTAGCACCTTACGAATCGGCTTTGAGCGAGTACGACGCGTACCTGAGACACGAAACATCAGCTACAGTCTCTGTTTTGTACCGTAACTATGTGCCTTACGTTGGTAACGGGCTTCTGGGTCTGGCTTTAGAACCTGACTCTCATCTGAACATTAAATATGGTAGAACACTATCGCTGCCTTTGTATTACCATCCTTTATACATAGTAGATGACTATGAAATGAAAGAATTTACAGTTGCCGACTACAAAAATGGCATCGTCAACAGATTTCAGTGCTCTAATACGGGCTTACACATCTCCTACCAATATTACGCTCATAGAACTATACCATCATTATTTGTTCAAGAAATATTAATAAACAATCCTACAAATAAAGATAAAACTTTACACCTGTCAACTCCAAGAGTATCTGACTGGCCGACATCAGTAAAACAAGTTGTGAAATTACACCAAGGAGTTGACACAAAAGAGTATGAAGTTGTAACTGGTATGATACCAATACCAGACAGTGAGATGATAATAGCTGCAGCTGTAGTCAGCAGGAAATTGGCCGGAGCTGTTCTTGTAGAGGCCAGAGACGGACTTGACTTATTAATCTTAACTACGGTACAATATAGCAACCCTATAAGAAGGTCTGATTACGCTAAACACAAGGATATTGTTGAGAAACAAGCTTTAGATGAGATGGAAAAAGCTATAGGACTGACTGTAGACAGACCAGCTATCAAAAAACTAAAGGAAAATCACTCCAGAGTCTGGCAAGGACTCTGGTTCACTGGCTTCTATATATCAGACTCAAAAGCTGAAGGAATCATCAATGGGGACCGAATCAATGCTACAATTTATGCAATTTTATCTCAAGTACGTAGCTTTGAACATGAAGAGCACATCAAACCAAAAATGAAGCAGGAGATATTGAAGAATTTGACGTATTCCGAAGGTTGTTATGGAGGTCACTCTACGTTAGACGCTTTCAACTTATGGAAGCCTTTAAATTCACTTGACAACTTAAATGCTGTAGCTAGTGTATGGCTACTGACTTTAGAAAAGCTGGGTTGCCATAATTTAATAAAAGCCGGAGCAAGTGGAGTAAATCAAGCAGTGATATTAAGTTTCGGTAGCTTGCGATTCAGTAATCAACATCTAGAGTACAACATCCACCCATCAAAACTACACAGAGACTTTTTATTCCGTAGAGTTAACTATGGCAATATGACACATGTCAACATAAGTGTGATTGTGCAAGAGGATAACAAGGCAGCTATATTTGTAGCTCTAGATCGTTCTGACAAGACTTACTATGCTTGTGATGCAGGCTGTTTAGACTCTCCGGTGCAGTTAGGGCAGTACCGTAAATACTTCCCTGTGAAATTAACTGAGCCAGTCACTGCGATATTGTATATTACAGCAGATAAACTTCACATGGAAGATTTACGGCATGCCATACACGTAAAAGAAGTTGTAGAGGCACCACCTCACGAAAACCATGTAATAGCATTACATAAACACGGTCACAGTTTAGGAGGCCTAAACCCGTTATTCTGGATATCAATAATAGTTCTAATAGTCGTGTTCCATCTATTTTTGTGTAGGATTATAATGAATGAGTTCTGTGACAACGGAGTCAGTTACCGTAGACTTTATAACAAACCTTGAACATAATTATGCCCTAATGTATGTGCTTTTCATTGAGTAGGGCTCGTCCCACATTGGGCGTGCGCTACTCTTGCGAGCGTAAGTCGCAATTCCGTCATGTCGCGGCGACCACTCTGCGACAAGCGCTGGTGAATCGCAACTATCACGTCGTTGCTCACACGCTCAGGATTCGCACACTCCCAATATGGGGTCAGCCTATGACTGATTAAAGTAGGCAAATGTTATGTGACAGCTTTTATCATTATATCCTTATCTAAAACCATTTATTGAACTTCATTGTTCAGCTAATGACAAATGGCTAATCAGATTGTTAATTTCTGCACAAATCTAGGACTTGATTCTGTTATCACAGTGTTACTAGTTACTATAAGATTGTAATAGAATGTAATTTGTGTGTTATTAAAAATAGCTAAAAACATTATAATGACATCAATTTTGGCACTTTGCAGCTAAGCAACTGGGACTGGCAACTCTCTATCAACTTGATGTTTCATCTATGACTGCTGGCAAACTTTAATAATAACTCATAACAACCGCATCGGCTTATTATATTATCGGCTTATCTTGTACAGCATTATCTTGTAGCGTACAGCCAAGATATAATTACAAAAAAAGCTAGGCAGCAAGTTCCCAATGCTAGTGGCTGTCTGCAAAGCACCTTCAAACAGCCTATCTTCAGAGTCAATATTTTAAAACCAATATTAAATTTTAACTCTTCCACAGAATTAAAACCCTGATTATATTATCTTTGTAAATCAGAATTATGGAAAGTTAAAAAGACAATGTGTTATTAACCATATTATGAAATAGTTTATTAGTGAAATTACTGGGCTAAAGAGTCTTAACATCTTATGACTCTTGAGTAAGAAGCGTTGGTGCAGTGCTCCTAGAGTTTCACACAATTGTGAAGTCCTAGGTAACACTGTACTGATTATGGGCAGCCGTTATCTCTTAACATCAGGAGAGCGTCTCGCTCGTCTTCTACTTCATAACATAAAAAAAAAAAAAAAAAAAAAAAAATTATTTACATAATTATGGATGTGTTTGCTGTATGCAATTTAATTTATTATTTGTTTGAATTTTGAATGAATGAAAAGTTGCTTGATATTATATACTTTAAAATGCTGTATGTATAGTATCCTAGGTATATGTTTTTGCAGCAATATCAAGGTTTCAAATAAATGAATTTTAGTAAAATCTGTAAGTGAAACCTATAAATGAAGCTCATGAATATAAAATGGATATAATATCCTACGAAAATAAAGGTGAAAGTTTGTATGTTTGTTGCTCTTTCACACAAAAACTGCTTAGCCGATTGAGCTCAAATTTGGTCTATATGTAGCGTAGATCTGTGAATAACACATAGGCTGCTTTTTACTGCTCTCGATCTACTCGATTTTCCCATGGAATCGGGACTTAGCGGCGAGTCGCATTTAGTAGCATAATATTTTTTAATATTATTATTTTTTATTGTGTGATATAAAAAATAAGCAATTATTCAATGTCTTCTTGTAAGTTCAAGTCACTCCATAGTTTTCCAACATGTAATATTGAATGTAAATACTACAATGTGTATGTTAAATATTATAGATGTATGTTAATATTATAATATATAACTTGTTATAATATAAGATTGTGGTGTATATTTTCGAAATTAAACAGTTGTTTGATTAGAGAGTATTTTATTTGAAACTTGTATAGTTTGCATTTTTATAAAAAGTAATTAATTCTAATGCATAGATAAGAATAGTTACCTAATAGTCTTTTGGTATATGGAAATACCGTTTTTAGCGTTGACTGATGAATGGAAAAGCGTTTTCGGATTAATCGAATTGATGAAAATATAATTATATTCAAAATTTCCACACAGTCTTGGCTTTGGGTTCAAGCCTCTGTGTAGCACTTTTTTATCTAGAGGCAGTTGTTAGAATTTTTGAGGGTGGGGGGGGATTTTTTACTAACTCCTGAACTAAAAATTATAATCCTAGGGTACTTTTGAAAATATTCGTATTTAGCGGCGCATCAGGATTGAGTGTCCTAATCTTTTGGTCATATCTCGTTCAATTCAAGTATTAGAAATTCGATACCCTGTGCATTATTTTTTACTATATTTTACTAACACCCCTGTTAATTTCAGATTTTTTACTGATAGTTCAAAAAAAAGACAGTGCAGATGCACACTTTTTGAGGCCATATAATGTAGGAATAAACTCCAGTATTTAGGTTGGCCTCACAACCTTAGATTAAAATAAAAAGGGCCTTTAATTATGGTGATTTGTTCTTGCAGTGTAATTAGAGTAGTTTCTGTTAACTTCTTAAAACCATATTGGTTCCATACAAATGAAACAAGTTGTATAGTCATTTTCTAAAAATATATTTACAATATAAAAAGTTATACATTTGACAAAGGCACAATACGGTAAACATGAATTATTCTAAAATACATCACAAATTGACACCAATCTGGGTCACACTCCTATTACAATTCGTCCTACTTTCGATAAAACTCCAATTTGACAAAGAATACAAGGTCATAATCATTGAACTAAAACTTATAATGGGAAAATGTACAGTTATGTCTGTTTTAACCTTTTGAACGCCACGGCACAAACGCATTTTCGTGCTCTGTGCGCCAAGGCACAATTAAAAAAAAAAATCCTACGAAAGAACTAGTGTTGCCAAGAGTCGATAAATATTTTTATTTCACTTTATTAAGACTGGGTTTTTTGTCGTCTATAGACGTCGTTGGCGTACAGGACCCGCAAGTACTTGTCAAGTATAGGTGACTTTGGCGGTCAAAAGGTTAATCCGGAAACACATTAAAACGTTACGCGACGCCACGCAGCGACACACATTCGGATTGGTCCGTGGCGTCACGACACCCCTCCGGATTGGTCCGTGGCGTCACGTGACCACACGCCACCCAATCCGGACGGGTGAAGTCGCGTCGCGTTTTAATCATATGTTTCCGGCTTTAAGCGGTGGTGGCCAAAGAGTATGTGTTGCAGATGTAATGATGATGATGTGATGTGGTGATGATGTCTGGATCACCGAGTTCCAATTCCGGCCCCGCACCAATAACTATAACTAGTTATGTGCGGTTTTTCCACTCGCTATACTGGTAGACTCAGGCCGTGGGCTAGTTACCACTCATTGGACGAAACCGTGTCGCCAAAAGGTGATTATGATCGCGTTCCGGCATGATGTTCACTGAAGCTAAGGAGAGATTTATCCCGCCTTATAGGTTTAGTCTACTGCCATCTACGGTCACACTGTAGCTTATCATCAAGATCGTGGTCAAATGCTAACCTATAATGAATTATAAAAAATAGGACTTGTTGGGCGCTTTTGAGCTTGTGATGTTATTAGTTAAATTACAAAACGCCTTTTATAAATAAATCAAAAAGTCGTCAAATTGGAGTTCTATTTCAACAATTTGTTAGTTAACTGTTGTACATACAACATTTGATTAGGAATAATGTAACTTAACAATATAATAGAGAAAGGTACGTTATAGAATGGTTCGGTTCTTTATTTGAACTATACAAAATATGTACAGGCACTGCGGCGATGTTAATTATTATAATGTTACAATTATATATTTATAATCAATAATCATATATTAATTAATACTCCAGTTTAAATCACCACTTACCACCATTTTCTAAAATAAGGCAAAATCTACAAAATATGTACCTATTATATTTTTTTGTAATTAGACATTCTGACTGAGTAAAAACCAAATCGCGCGTATGCGATTGTGACATCTCAAAATGTATTTTTAGGGTTCCGTACCTCAAAAGGAAAAAACGGAACCCTTATAGGATCACTTTGTTGTCCGTCCGTCTGTCTGTCAAGACCCTTTTTCTCAGGAACGCGTAGAGGTACCAAGCTGAAATTTATAGGAAATACTAAGGTGCATTGCTTCTTAGAGCTGTGAAAATTTCAAACTTCTAGGCCAACGCAATCAAAAGATATAGTCGAATATGTCGCAAATTTCAGCAAATTTTCGACATTACCACATAAATCAAAACCTACGGGGCACTTCCCGTGAACTCAGAATCTTGAAATTTGGCACGAAGTAACTCCTTAGAGCACATATAAAGGAAAAATTGCGAAAACCATAAATTTATTATTTGCATCATATGAAAACAATATTTTGCCTACTCTCAAGGGAATCAAAACCTACAGGGTACATGCCGTTAACTCAGAATCTTGAAATTTGGTACGCAGCAACGTCTTAAATCATGGGCACAGGAAAAATTGCGAAAACTGTAAATTTTTAGTTACATCATATAAAAATATTTTTAATAATTTTATATTTACTACCCCTTTCAGTAGCCCTACGCGTACATGTATTAAATTGAAATTCATACCAAATACTCAACTTTATAATAACTTTAAGCTGTAAAAAAATCAAACATCTATGTCAACGCAATCAAAAGAAACAGGAATTTTAGCCGCATATTTTCAAACTTGCAAGTACTCGCAAGGGAATCAAAACCTACAGTATATAATATTATACCCACTTTTCCTTAGGGTTCCGTAGAAACCCGTAGGTTTGCACGGAACCCTCAGTGCTCGAGTCCTACTCGTACTTGACCGGTTTTTAGGGTTCCGTACCTCAAAAGAAAAAAACGGAACCCTTATAGGATCACTTTGTTGTCCGTCCGTCCGTCTGTCTGTCTGTCTGTCAAGACCCTTTTTCTTAGGAACGCGTGGAGGTAATAAGCTGAAATTTATAGGAAATACTAAGGTCCATTGCCTCATAGAGCTGTGAAAATTTCAAACTTCTAGGCCAACGCAATCAAAAGATATAGTCGAATATGTCGCAAATTTCAGCAAATTTTCGACATTACCAAATAAATCAAAACCTACGGGGCACTTCCCGTAAACTCAGAATCTTGAAATTTGGCACGAAGTAACTCCTTAGAGCACAGATAAAGGAAAAATTACGAAAACCATAATTTTTTATTTGCATCATATGAAAAAAAATTTTTGAATAATTTTATACCTACTACCCCTTTTCTTATGAACGCGTAAACGTATTAAATTGAAATTCATATCAAATACTCAAGTCTATAATACCTTTGAACTGTAATAAAATCAAACCTCTATGTCAACGCATTCAAAAGAAACAGCAATTTAAGTTGCAATTTTAAACTCGCAAATACTCAATAAATCAAAACCTACAGGGTACTTCCCGTGATCTTAGAATCTTGAAATTTGGCACGAAGCAACTCCTTAGAGCACAGATAAAGGAAAAATTGCGAAAATTGTACATTTTTAGTTACATCATATAAAAAAATATTTTTAAAAATTTCATACTTACTACCTTATTTCTCATGAACGCGTGCAGGTATTAAACTGAAATTCATATCAAATACTAAGGTCTATTATACCCTTAAACTGTAATAAAATCAAACCTCTATCTCAACGCATTCAAAAGAAACAGCAATTTTAGCCGTATTTTTTAACTCGCGACTACTCTCAAGGGAATCAAAACCTACAGGGTACTTGCCGTTAACTCAGAATCTTGAAATTTGGTACGCAGCAACGTCTTAAATCACAGGCACAGGAAAAATTGCGGAAACTGTAAATTTTTAGTTACATCATATAAAAAAATATTTTTAATAATTTTGTATATATTATCCCTTTCCTCAAGAACGCGTACAGGTATTAAATTGAAATTCATACCAAATACTCAACTTTATAATAACTTTAAGCTGTAAAAAAATCAAACATCTTTGTCAACGCAATCAAAAGAAACAGCAATTTTAGCCGCATATTTTCAAACTCGCAAGTACTCGCAAGGGAATCAAAACCCACAGTATATAATATTATACCCACTTTTCCTTAGGGTCCCGTAGAAACCCGTAGGTTTGTACGGAACCCTCGGTGCTCGAGTCCTACTCGTACTTGACCGGTTTTATTTTTTACAGAAATCGACCTTTGGTAAAAAGTGTAATGTGTAAGAGGAGGAAACATTTTTAATATAAAAACAGTGCCTGTTTTATGAAAAAAAAACTACTTATACTATTTATGTATAATATGTTTATCTTAAAGATAAAACATGGAAATAGCAGATCTTTATATAAATAGTAATTAATTGAAATTTGTTAGCATAAAAGCGTTAATAATGATAACATAATTTATTTAGATTTTCTATACTTTTGAATAAAATTTATTTCATTTTTCGGAATGAATTAATCTGTGTAATATTTAATAACATATTTCGTTTAATTTATGTTATGAGATCATTCAATGAATTTTTAAAAATATATTTTAATTAATAAAGGACCATTTTGGCACAAGGTTCACCGAGTGAAGTATAAAAAACATTATGAAAATAATATTTAGGTTTAGGAGTTATTCGTCAAAAGCGTAATTGGACAACCGATCGCAAATCTTCGAAAGCGCATTTCGTCTGAAGAACGATAGGTCAAAATAGTATTACCTACGTCAAAAGTTCAATAGTCAAAGGTTTTATTTCTTTTTCATGTAAATGGATATTAATTAGCACCATAGAAAGTTTCACAAATATTATTACAAATTCACACCACCAGGCTTAGACAAGCGTCAATCACTTTTTTTTTTTTATGTTATGAAGTAGAAGACGAGCAAGACGCTCTCCTGATGTTAAGAGATAACGGCTGCCCATAATCAGTACAGTGTTACCTAGGATTTCACAATTATGTGAAACTCTAGGAGCACTGCACCAACGCTTCTTACTCAAGAGTCATAAGATGTTAAGACTCTTTAGCCCAGTAATTTCACTAGCTACAGTGCCCTCCTACCGGAGCACAGTGATGTTTGCACATCACTGCTCAGGCGGTAGAATAACTGGCACTGTTGGGGTACCCACCTAGACGACCTCCGGCAAAGGAAGTCTACCCCCGGTGAAACGCCAAAAAACGCTAACGCTAACGCGCTAACGTGTTTGTGGCTAACGCTAAAAAAATGTACAATCAGGAGAGCGTCTTGCTCGTCTTCCACTTCATCACATAAAAAAAAACCTGAGATGACAGTCGTTATGTTATCGTTAATTTTTCCACAGCGACTGAAATCCCAGTAAATTTTTTAGCGTTAGCCACAAACGATTGGCCCTTGTCTAAGCCTGCAGAAACATAATAAAAAAGTAGATATTTGTTATCATATTTACTATAATATACTTTTATGCTGAGCATTTTCACTCGGCGCATCGCCGTACATACGAATGAAGCGCATTTATTTTAAGGCACACCATTTTTCAGCAATATCATAATTTTAGTTTAAGGAACAATATCCCAGTCAATTCATTTTCACACTTACATACAATTACATGTTTAAATATATTTGGCATAAAATAGTCTAAAAAATAATATCACTTAATATGTAACTTATATTATGCAAGGGTTTTGTGAACTTTTTCAATTATTAAATATAACTATGATCGCGATTTTGTATACATTTTTGTCTAATTACATATTGGCTAAGCCATTTCACAAAACGACTAGCCATTTTGTATTTCTCTCTAAAATATTTTTTATAATATTTGAACAGATATTTAGTTATTCATTGTGTTATGTATCCACGCAGCATTCGTTTTATATTTATTTACATTTTTTAGCTAGAAAGCCATGTCGAACACATAGTCTAAAACTAGTCAGACTCATAGCGCTAACAAATATCGTAGTTCGCTTCCCAAAAATAACTATATTGGGTTTATTGTCCATGGCCTAGTTACAAAATAAAAAAAAAAGTGGTATACTCCTTAGGAATAATACCAAATAATATAGTCTATCTAGAAATAGAATAATGACTATTTGGCTCTGATTCCACCAAAACGGATATGTCGTGAGAACTTGAAAAAATTGTCTCTACGAACCTAAAAGATTGTATTTTGTATTGTTTTTTTCGTAAACATCTCAGTTTTAGCAGACAGGCCTCAATTAACTTACATTGTTGTCATTTAATTTGTGCGGTAGGTATGTAGAGGTGAAAGTACCTGCGAAAGAAAAATTACAATTCTTTACAAATTTCAATAAAAACGTTGGATCAGCTGATTATTTTTAGGTCAGTGACCTTTAACTTGATTTGTCAAATCAAGGACCAGAAAAATTAATGTAGGCTATAATATGGTGTAAAACCACTTCACTCTGCAGTAGTGACGGATTCTTATTTAACACTGTTAGCGGAAAACGAAAAAGTTTTTGAGGTCGAAAGTGGGTGCTAATGCACACAAACGTCGTGTTTTGTGGACTAATGCTACCATACCATGGATGAAAAATATAAGGATTGCCAATCTCCTTACTTAAAAGCGTAACTTCTAATTTAGTTCGAAAAAATAAACTAGATGGCTCTAGTAGTACTCAAATGTATCAATTGAGCTAAATTGTAATAACGTCACTTGACTGATCGGAATAAAATTATCGTCTTGCTTAAATGATTATGGGCGCTGTCGGGAGATGGCGCTTCGAATAATCATAGCTATCTGAAGCTATTGGTGTATTTTAATTTTTTACTTAATTATACTTTTACGTGGATAATTGTACTGACTGTCTTTAACATAAACTATTCATTCATAATTCAAATAATTCAAATTCAATTTATAATATTAAAACATTATTTTTCACTATTTTCTATTGTAAGTAGGTACTCATTATTATTATAATTATTGTTTTTTGTATTTTATTATTGTTTGTTCGAATTGTTTTTATAGTTAATAGTCATCTTAAAGTAATAAATGTCAACGTTTTAAACTAATTGAAATAAAAAAATACATTAAATTTTTTAAATAAAGTAGGTAGGTACCTGCCGCCTGCCTCAATTTTAAAAGGAAGGTTTATAGGTATATACGTAAACACACATACACTAATTTAACATTATGTGCTATGTACTTACTACGCGCCCAAGACAATTTTTTAAATAAAGGAGAACACACATAACTTTGCCGTCATCCGTGTTTCCCGAGCGGTACAACTTTAGGTATCTTCTAGGCACGAGTGAATAGGTACCTTTCTAGTCATCTTACGTGATCCATCGTCGACCGCATTTTAACTTTCCGTCAGGTGGGATGTGGTCAAACATAGGCTTATCTCGTATAAAAAAAAATTGCTAGCATATTGTGATGTATAAAAATATATTGAGAAAAGATGAGTTATTATAATTTATAATATATATTTCAATTTTCTTTCTAACTGTACTGTACTTACTACTTTTTAGCAGTCGACGTAGGGTGATTTTGCCGGTTTCGGGGCCAGTGTTGGTTTACGATTATTCAGAGACTTAGCTTCAGAAATTCTTAGAAAATAAGACATCCAACACCCTTTTTGGGTTCCGAAGCCAAATGGCAAAAAACGGAACCCTTATAGATTCGTCATGTCTGTCCGTCCGTCCGTCCATATGACACAGCCACTTTTTTCCGAATATATAAGAACTATACTATTGAAACTTGGTAAGTTTCGGTGAACCGCATTAAGATTTTCACACACAATTAGATAAAAAACAATAAATTTTTAGGGTTTCCCATACTTAGAACTGAAACTCAAAATTTTCAAACCCATACGTGTGGGGTACCTATTGATAGGTCTTCAAAAATGATATTGAGGTTTCTAATATACTCTTTTCTAAACTGAATACTTTGCGCGTCAGACGCTTACTAAGTGGAAAAATGTATCCCCCCCCGTAACTTCTAAATTAAGGAAATGATAAATGTAAAAATAAAATATGATGCATATTATCATACTAACTTCCACCAAAAATTGGTTTAAACGAGATCTAAAAATAAGTTTTTTTTTAATACGTTATAAATTGTAAATCGCATTTTACCGTTCATTCAATCAACTCAAAAGTTACAACGAGCTACAAGAACTTTTATATTATGTAAATTGCTGCTTCTATGGAACCGTTCATGGGCGAGTCCGACTCGCACTTGGCCGCTTTTATTCAAATAAAATTTAGTCATAGACAAAGAGGGATAGACGTGTAATCTTTCGGTAGTATAGCACTTTCAGAATTTTAACAAATCACACCAGTATCTGCTTTAAGCGTGTTTAGTTTCGTACAAATTTTTTAAAAAAATAGTGTGCACGTGATGCATTCGGAGTATTTCATGATATATCCATGTATCACTAAGTGCTAGTGTTTAAACAGCTTTAAAATAGTTTTTTAACGCATTTTAACAATTATTTTAAACAAAATATGAAAAACACGTCTGCCCAAACGACTTGACGTTAGTTTGCGATCTGGATGGACGTCATTTAATGACCGCCTCAAAATGTATGGGAATTTAAAGACCGCTTACTGAATGTGGTCATTTGATGCCTTCATTATACGACCACTGAGCCTTCACAGCATCCAAGACTAGTTTTGAGCTGAGGAACAAGGAGTCTGCAGGAACTTAAGGCCTTGACTGTCACTGACAGTCAAGGCCTTAAGTTCCTGCTTCAAAACTATTCTTGGATGCTGTGAAGGCTCTGAACAAAGTAGGCCGCAGCAACAGAGTACGACAAGTTTTAGCTAGTAGCGAGTTTAGCGAGTACGACTTAGTTTAGCTTAGTGGTAGTTATGCGTGGACCTGAACCAAGTAAGGGTCTGCCAGCATGCACTATCAATAGCCGGCATAGTCATTTAATGGCACACACAAGAGTGTGAAAACAGTCAATTTGAAGAAATTCCTAGGAAAAAGCTAGAGAAACAAAGGACAAGCTACCATTGTTGCCTTGCCTATTTAAAACCAAAGATATACGGTTCAAAATGAGGTTGACTACAACAAACGACTGTAGAGCCTATGGTGTCACATAGCCACATTTCGTGCAAATGCGATGTCACTCATTTTTCCACTTTGGAAGCGTCTCTCGCGCAAACTATTCGGTTTAGAAAAAAAATGATATTAGAAAACTCAATATCATTTTTGAAGACCTAACTATATGGCCTACACTATATAATATATGGGTTTGATAAAAATAAAATTATTTCAGTTTTAACCCCTTACCGCATTCTGTGCCATAAATGAACCAAATCACAAATCGCCTCATAAAATGATAAACCGGTGTATTTTTCAACGTTTACTGCTTAATGTTACATATTTGAAACATACTCTACACAAATAATTCAAAACACCGCCATCTATGCGGAGTTACACAAACACAAGTGAAATTTAAAAAAACGTTTTTAAAAACAAGCTTTTATTATTATTACCATAAATTACTCGTCAAGACGAATCAAATAAGCCTAAACTCGATGGGGTTACGTCGTTTAATTACGGAGTTCCTATAGCCACCTTCCCGCTCCATTATCAGATCAGCTCCATGTCATAATAATATTACATTGTCATCCGATTTATGCATGCATGCAAAATTTCAGCTTAATCGGACACCGGGAAGTGGGTCAAATTTAACTTGCAAGATTTGATTACAGACAGACAGACAGACAACAGACAAGTGAAAGTAAATAAAAGCTTGTAAAAATTGTAGTTGAAAGTTCCGTGTACAGGTTACGACAGGTTATGCGCGGAACTAAGATTTTAAAAATTGCAAATAATTAGTAAATAATATCAAAACCTATTGAAAAAATATAGAACGTCTTGGAGATAATATATTCCCCTCCGTGAAAAAGGTAAGTTTTATGTTTGTTTTTGTTTATAAGTAGCGGATAAATTGATTTATGTGTGTGGATCTGATATGGGCCATTATGCAGAAATATTCTATTGACAATTTTGTCTTGGTTCATATATGGTACATCATGATTTGATGTTATAAATTTTAAACATTTATTTATTTATTTTTTGAAAGAAATCTATACTATTATATAAAATAGAAAACTGACTGACTCATCATCGCAGGGACAAAACCGCTGGACCGATTGAGCTGAAATTTGGACAGCGTGTTCTTTAGGTAACGTAGGCAGGTAATAAGAAGGGATTTTGCGAAATTCCCACAGGAACGGGAACAAAATGGAAATCTTTAACCGTTGAGTCTATCAACCTGAAATTTGGTGTAAAGGTAGTTTTACTACCATGGAAAAATTCAAAATAGTTTTTATTTCAAAATTCCTACGGGAACGGGAACAAAATGGAAATTTGTAACCGCTAGGCCTTTTAATCTGAAATTTTGTATAAAGGTAGTTTGATTACCATGAATGGATTCAAGATAGTTTTCATTCTAAAATTCTTGCGGGAACGGGAACAAAATGGATATTTGTAACCGCTAAACCTATAAATCTGAAGTTTGACATAAAGGTAGTTTGACTACCATGAATGGATTCAAGATCGTTTTCATTCCAAAATACCTGCGGGAACGGGAACAAAACTAAAAATCTGTAACCGCTAGGCCTATTACGTTGAAATTTAGTTGAAAGGTAGTTTGACTACCATGACTGGATTCAAGGTAGTTTTCAACCCAAAATGTCACGGGAACGGGAACAATCTACGAGTATGTCTATACTCTATACCAATATGTATTTAAAGTGGAAATCTACTGATTCATCATCGCAGGGATAAAACCGCTCGACTGATTGAGCTGAAATTTAAACAGCGTGTTTTTTAGGTAACGTAGGCGACCGATAAGAACGGATTTTGCGAAATTCCAACGGGAACGGGAAAAAATGGAAATCTGTCAGCGTTGTGTCTATCAAGCAGAAATTTGGTATAATGGTAGTTTGACTACCATGAAAAGATTCAGGATAGTTTTCATTCCAAAATTCTTACGGGAACGGGAACAAAATGGAAATCTGTAACCTCTAGCCTATTACGCTAAAATTTGGTATAAAGGTAGTTGGGGTACCATGAATGGATTCATGAACGTTTTCATTTTAAAATTGGGGGAACGGGAACAAAATGGAAATCTCGGTAACGCCTATAGCGCTGAAATTTGGAAGGTAGTTTGACTGTCAAGAAAGGATTCACAACGGTTCTTCACGGGAAAGGGAATAATATGAAAATCTGTAACCGCTTGGCCGATTAAGCTGAAACTAAATGCAAAGGTAGTTTGGCTACCAAGAAAGTACAAGATAGTTTTCAACCCAAAATTCTTACGGAAACGGGAACAATCTATGTCTATGTCAAAATTTTAAATGGAAATCTAACCTGACTTATCATCGCAGGGATAAAACCTCTGGACCGATTGACCTGAAATTTGTACAGCGTGTTTTTTAGGTAACGTAGGCGACCGATAAGAAGGGATTTTGTGAAATTCCTACGGGAACGGGAATAAAATGAAAATCTGTAACCGTTGAGTCTATCAATCTGAAATTTGGTGTAAAGGTAGTTTGACTACCATGAATGGATTCAAAATAGTTTTCATTCCAAAATTCTTACGGGATCGGGAACAAAATGGAAATCTGTAAACACTAGGCCTATTAAGCTAAAATTTGGTATAAAGGTAGTTTGAGTACCATGAATGGATTCAAGATCATTTTCATTCCGAAATACCTATGGGAACGGGAACAAAATGGAAATCTGTAACCGTTAAGCCTATAACGCTGAAATTTAGTATAAAGGTATTTAGACTATCAGGAAAGGGTTCAAATAGTTTTCATTCCAATATTCCCACGGGAACGTGAATAATATAGAAATTTGTAACCACGTGGCCATTTAAGCTGCAATTTAATGCAAAGGTAGTTTGGCTACCAAAAAAGAACACAAGATAGTTTTCAATCCAAAATTCCTACGTGAACGGGACTAATATGGAAAATGTAACCGCTGAGCTGAATAGTTTGAAATTTGGTGTAATAGTAGTTTGACTACCAAGAAACGATAATGGATTGTTTATTCATCCCAATATTCCTATGGGAACGGGAATATTAAGCTGAAATTTGGTATACAAAAGTTGTTTGATTCCCAAGCTCAAGCGCATCGCCTCATTCTCGCTTCGTACGCTCGATTTGCGCATTGTGGATACTTTCCAACCTAACTAACATAATATGTGGGACTACACTAAACTCTGTAGGGTAATGTGACTGACTCATCATTATCACAGTAGAGACGAAACTCCTAAACCTAGAATGATAAAATTTGGAATACCTATCCTATAGGTTTTTTTAATACCTAAACATATATACCTAGTCAGGTCATAAATTCTGTCACATGTTTAATATAAAATTATTGGAACAAGTTTATTTATTATGTAACCATTTATATACCAAAATGAACTTAACAAAACATAGATTCTTATGACAATAAAGTTTATTCAAAATGACCTCCGTGATTTTGAATACAGGCCTTCAATCTGCGCGGCCAGTCGTCTTTCGCAGCACGAACGAGGTCCATGTCAATATCGGCTGCTGCCTTAATCAAGGATGTCTTGAGTGACTCCAAATTGGGATGAGGCTTTGAGCACGCCTTTTCCTCCAAGTGTTGCCATATCTTGTAATCTAACGGACTCAAATCTGGACTGGAGGAGGGCCAGTCTTCGTGCCGGATGAAGTCGATTTCACGCGCCGCCAGCCAGTCTTGTGTGCTCTTCGCTCTATGAGCTGGCGCCGAATCTTGTTGGAATACCCAGTGCCTGTTATTGAACATGGTATGAGAAACAGGTTCCACAAGGTTCGTCAGGACTGTATTTTGATACACAACTGCATTCGTTTTTACACCTTTCTCACAAAAATGTACCTCTGTTAAGCCCCAATAAGAAACTCCCAACCATACCATGAGCGAGGATGGAAAATGACCTCGTTGGACACGCGGAATACGGTTGCTCGCTTCTTCACTACTGTGTGCGTACACCTTATCATTTTGTTTGTTGTAGCTCTCTTCTACGGTAAAAATTTTTTCATCCGAAAAAAGAATTTCTCGATATTTTTTTCTCGCGTACCGCTTCAACAAAGCGCGGCATCTCTTCAGTCTCAGGTCCATTAGACGAGCATTTAAACGATGTCCTGTTTTTCTTCGATATGCCCGAAGCCCTAAGTCTTCATTTAACACCCTTTTACCGTGGTTCTGCTTAACCCCATCTGAAGGGCCAACAGTTTCTGCTTACGTTTGGGATTTCTTTGAATTCGCGCCTTCACAGCTTTTATCACTGCTGGAGTCCTAACAGACCGAGGGCGACCACTTCTTGACCTGTCATCTACACTAGAGTCTTCATTGTATCGTTTGATGGTACGATAAACGAATCTTTTGGTTATATTCAAATTTTTCAGTATGTCAAAAATTTGAATTGGCGCGTAACCGCAACGATGCAACGCAATAACTGCAACACGGTCTTCTTTAAGCGTCCACTCCATATTTAAAAATGAGTAAATTTCTAAAAAGTATACATTTTTATTTTCATGAACAATTCGAAATTCGAATTCAATAAACTTTTTTGTGGCCAGCATTCTAAAAGAAAAGTTTTTACTGTGTGACAATACTTATGACCTGACTAGGTATATTTTTATTATCTTTTTGCTGAACTGATAGAGTTGAAATTTGGCATGCAAAGGTATTTAAGTACCAGGAGAGGATGTAAAATAGTGTTTATTCAAGATATCTCTCTTATAGGGGGAAAAGAGGGCCATTTTTCTCCTATAAAAGTGGGAGCAAATGTTGTATTGAAATTTCTAATACCGCTGGGCCTGAAATTTAGTAAGTACCTATAATAAAGGTAGTTTGTTTACCAAAATAGGACATAGGATAGTTTTTATATTTTAGAAATCCCCTTTTAGAAGGGGAACAGGGGTGAAGTTTGTATGAGTTATCTGTATTCGTTAGGCCAATTAAGCTTTTTTGAAGTGAAAACTTCTTTAGCGGCGCTGAGCACTTTTTTGTATGGGTAAAAACTTTCAAACTCGCGTCAGGGTCACGTGATGCTGATCGAAAAAGCGTAAGATCGAGGGGAAGGGAGAGGAACTAGTATCTCCCACTCTTTCTACCGTGCCTGAGTGTGCTGCTCTGTTTAGGCGGCACAGGGGGCTTAGACAAGCGCGCGCCCGATATTTTTTTTTTATATTTTATATTTTTTTTATTACACTTAAATAGGTTCGAATCAAAACTGTTTGTTTCTTACTTAAGTTATCATAAACCAATTGTATCAGTTGTAAAAATTTGCGATGATGATTCTGATAATAACGATGGTGTAAAAGTCGTCGAAATTATGGATGGAAGGTGATTTTTCTGAGAGATAAAATTTAATGTTATATATAAATAACAATATAATATTATAAATAACAACATATAAATTGTCATATTTGTGTACGATAGCGCAATAAATAAACATTGTATTCTACCTCATAAATGATAGTATTTTTATACTTATAATTAAACACAACGTTAATATTGAAGTTTTCACTTCTGCCGGCACTCCCGGAGTGCTATTTTTTTACATCTACAAAGGTTAGTTTAAGTACCAAGAAGGACGCAAAATAGCTTTTATCCCTGAAACCGCCCTTTCAGATAGGAAACCAGGCATTTAAGAGTTTGTATAAGGAATCAGTATCCGTCGAACTGACGTAGCTTTCATTTGGTTTTAACCAACGAATTAGGGAAATAAGTTTTAACACAATTTGAGTCCTGGAACAGAGCATAGGATAGTTTTTATTTCCCTGAAATCTTTGTAGTATCTCCAAACATTGTAAAGGCCGCGGCAGTGGCCGGCGAAGCACCAGAAGCTACAAATATAGAATATTTTAAGATAGAAATATCATAAATAGGATCACAAGTTGTAAAAGACTAAATTCATGTTAAGATGCGAATTTAATGTTCGTGATCATTTTCTATTTCTAGCAATGGTATTATACTAAATATTAAATAGATATTTAAATATAATAGATATTTATTTTTTTTTGATTAATTAGAATATTTAATAGATTTGTCATTGAAATATTTAGGTATTGCGTAAGTCTTATTATTTCATTTTATTTTTTATTCATAATGGCACCCGAAGCGAAGCGAGGACGGGCCGCTAGTATCTTATAAAAAGGTAGATTTTATTATTATCGTATCATACTACGTAGCACTTTAGACCTATAATGAATTTAAATCGATATTATGGTGGTATTCACACCATTACACAAAATATTCCCGATGATAGTACCGATGAAGATCTTTCCGATGACGACATATATGCGAGACCAGCTTGCAATAGACCGCCGGTGGGGATCCCTGAAGAATCTGACCCTGAGGATAATATTCCACTATCGGCTGTTTAAGGTACGACGAGTTCAAGAGAAGCTAGGGCACAAAACCTGGATGGAGAGATGATTCCCTAAAAAAGGTATTACAGAAATTGACTTTTCTGGTTTCTTAGTTTCTGGTGGAGACTTATCTTTACCTTCTTTTGTTTACGGATGACATGTTTCACCATATAGCTGAGGAGACTGATAGCTGTTCCGTCAAAACGCCCTAAAAAGCTGATGAACGTGACTAAACACGTTTTAGAACAATTTGTGGTATGTTAACAGGGTTGTAAGTTTTGCCTATGACAGAGATTAGACGTTATAATAAAAAAGAAGAATCACCAGTCAGCCCTTGTCCCTTGCCCCATGCAGTGACAACATACAACCAAAACATGGGGAAGTGGATCTTTTCGATGCTTGTCTCGAATATTACAGGATACAGATTAGATGAAAAATTATTACCACCGTATATCATGCGGTAAGGGGTTAAGTATCCCCTTAAGAGCCCCTATCTTAATGCGGTTCACCAAATAAATCTACTTACCAAGATTCAATAGTGTAGTTCTTATAGTTTCGGAAAGACGTGGCTGTGACATACGGACGGCGGACGGATGGACAGACGGACGGACAGACATGACGAATCTATATAAGGGTTCCGTTTTTTTTTGCCATTTGGCTACGGAACCCTAAAACAGTGGTCGCAAAGTAGTAAAACAGCTACTTTTTGAAAAAAAAATTATATACTACTTTTTAATTTTTTAAATAAGACTTGATCATGTATTAGATCCGCAAGAAAGACTTTTCATATAAAAAAGCTAACCTAAAGTACTCCACTAATTGGCCGCAAACTAGCGAATTGACCCTACCTAAAGGGAATAGAAGCGGGGCAAAAACTGTAGGCTCGACGTATCGGGAATAGGGATGTTAACTAATTTTTGGAATTGCTATTATATTATGGTAGATAGGCCCATTTCATACACAAATATCATATTTTCATGCAAAAATATGTGAAATTTCAATATAAAATACGTAATTTTCTTTTTATTCTGGCTAAATATTCCGAACTGTCACGGTCCGCGGTAAAAAGATATTACCGTGGAACTGTCATCAGACAGAGCGTGACGCTTGGCCCCCTGCCCCAAACCCTAAATCCGCCCATGGGGATAGGTATATTACCATATTTCATAACAAACATTTTTGTTTATTTAAAATCAGACTTTGACCACGATGTCGCTGGCAACAGACTAGACCTAGAAGGCGGGATAAATCCCACACTGGCTTGGCTGAACATCATAGCGGGCCAGAACACGGTCACAATGAACGCTTGGCAACACGGTTTTGTCCAGTAGGTGGTAACTGGCCACGGCCGAAGCCTAGGTGGTAGGTATCATCAGTAAAACAAATATTTAAAATATAATAGGTAGGTATTTCAACAAGTGAATTAAATTAAAAATTTAAAAAACCCCCAACGCAATACGTAATTCACCATTTTTTTATGGCGGCCATCTTGGATTTTAAATTTTATATAGTGGGCTGTATTCTACTCGTTAAGCCCTTTCATTTGATACCCATATTGATGGGGTCGTGGAAGAAAAAAGTAATCCGCCATTTTGTAGCGGCGGCCATTTTGAATCGATTTCCACCAAACATAGCTAAGAACACTCTCGACTTTCAAACAAAAAAAACCAGATCAAAATCTGTTCAACTGTTCGGGAGCTACGATGCCACAGACATACACACACACAGACAGACAGACAGACACGTCAAACTTATAACACCCCGTCGTTTTTGCGTCGGGGGTTATAAAGTAAATTCCATGAATTTATTGTAGAGATTTTGTTGCCTTTGAAACCTATAATATACCTACCTATGGTGTATGGTAATTTTGGTCAAGAATTAAGCTCATAAAATAAATATGAATTTAACACGGACGATATATTATGTACTATATATATTATATACAAATGAATTTTCCTATTAAAACTGATAGGTACGTTTAAAGCATGAATGAAAAATATCCATGGTTTAAGAAATTATAATATATCATTTTATTTAAGCGACATCTATTCGTACGATAAAGAAACACTAAGAATTACAACTCTTCTTGTGGCAGCGCCCTCTTGCGTAATTTATTCTGCAACCTATAACCCGCTCAATTAATAGCGCCATCTAGGTTTAATACGAAATTTTGACGAACTTCCGAGGCACGCTTTTTAGTATGGGAATGTCAATCCTATATTTTTCATCCATGTACCATACTATGTTAATTTCCGTCACTGCGAATGGTACTTAAAAAACCTCAGCCAAAGTGTCTGAGACGATATTGTAATACGCGCAAATATTATATTCCTCTTATTCTTTAAAAATATTGTTTTTGGAACGAAGTTCCTTATCGCGCGTTGTGAAAGGGGGCTAGACGGAAAAAAATCTTACAAAAAGTTGTCACGACACTTTTTGCTATAGTAAGCTATTGTAAGCTGTGCAGCGTGCGCATGTTTCTCTGTCTGTCTGTCTCTCTCTCTTATAGAAAGCAAGCCAGATATTTTCATTAATCGAACTTCTTTCCATCTGGGTGTCCCTTGACAGCTCTCAAGTTTTTTTTTAATTTATAACACTGTTCCTCACCTCACAACTCCTCATAGAAAGCCACCCTAGTGTTAGCAGACCCTTGTTTCAACCGTCTCAGCGTTGAATACTTGTCGTCCCCTGACTTTGCTTGCGCGGCGTGAAGTCTGTCTAACTTAGAGCCTCCAGTAAAATAATGTTTTTATCATATATAACACTGTTCCTCACCTCACAACTCCTCATAGAAAGCCACCCTAGTGTTAGCAGACCCTTGTTTCAACCGTCTCAGCGTTGAATACTTGTCGTCCCCTGACTTTGCTTGCGCGGCGTGAAGTCTGTCTAACTTAGAGCCTCCAGTAAAATAATGTTTTTATCATATATAACACTGTTCCTCACCTCACAACTCCTCATAGAAAGCCACCCTAGTGTTAGCAGACCCTTGTTTCAACCGTCTCAGCGTTGAATACTTGTCGTCCCCTGACTTTGCTTGCGCGGCGTGAAGTCTGTCTAACTTAGAGCCTCCAGTAAAATAATGTTTTTATCATATATAACACTGTTCCTCACCTCACAACTCCTCATAGAAAGCCACCCTAGTGTTAGCAGACCCTTGTTTCAACCGTCTCAGCGTTGAATACTTGTCGTCCCCTGACTTTGCTTGCGCGGCGTGAAGTCTGTCTAACTTAGAGCCTCCAGTAAAATAATGTTTTTATCATATATAACACTGTTCCTCACCTCACAACTCCTCATAGAAAGCCACCCTAGTGTTAGCAGACCCTTGTTTCAACCGTCTCAGCGTTGAATACTTGTCGTCCCCTGACTTTGCTTGCGCGGCGTGAAGTCTGTCTAACTTAGAGCCTCCAGTAAAATAATGTTTTTATCATATATAACACTGTTCCTCACCTCACAACTCCTCATAGAAAGCCACCCTAGTGTTAGCAGACCCTTGTTTCAACCGTCTCAGCGTTGAATACTTGTCGTCCCCTGACTTTGCTTGCGCGGCGTGAAGTCTGTCTAACTTAGAGCCTCCAGTAAAATAATATTTTTATCATATATAACACCGTTCCTCACCTCACAACTCCTCATAGAAAGCCACCCTAGTGTTAGCAGACCCTTGTTTCAACCGTCTCAGCGTTGAATACTTGTCGTCCCCTGACTTTGCTTGCGCGGCGTGAAGTCTAACTTAGAGCCTCCAGTAAAATAATGTTTTTATCATATATAACACTGTTCCTCACCTCACAACTCCTCATAGAAAGCCACCCTAGTGTTAGCAGACCCTTGTTTCAACCGTCTCAGCGTTGAATACTTGTCGTCCCCTGACTTTGCTTGCGCGGCGTGAAGTCTGTCTAACTTAGAGCCTCCAGTAAAATAATGTTTTTATCATATATAACACTGTTCCTCACCTCACAGCTCCTCATAGAAAGCCACCCTAGTGTTAGCGGAGCCCTGTTTCAACCGTCTCAGCGTTGAATACTTGTCGTCCCCTGACTTTGCCTGCGCGGCGTGAAGTCTGTCTAACTTAGAGCCTCCAGTAAAATAATGTTTTTATCATATATAACACTGTTCCTCACCTCACAACTCCTCATAGAAAGCCACCCTAGTGTTAGCAGACCCTTGTTTCAACCGTCTCAGCGTTGAATACTTGTCGTCCCCTGACTTTGCTTGCGCGGCGTGAAGTCTGTCTAACTTAGAGCCTCCAGTAAAATAATGTTTTTATCATATATAACACTGTTCCTCACCTCACAACTCCTCATAGAAAGCCACCCTAGTGTTAGCAGACCCTTGTTTCAACCGTCTCAGCGTTGAATACTTGTCGTCCCCTGACTTTGCTTGCGCGGCGTGAAGTCTGTCTAACTTAGAGCCTCCAGTAAAATAATGTTTTTATCATATATAACACTGTTCCTCACCTCACAACTCCTCATAGAAAGCCACCCTAGTGTTAGCAGACCCTTGTTTCAACCGTCTCAGCGTTGAATACTTGTCGTCCCCTGACTTTGCTTGCGCGGCGTGAAGTCTGTCTAACTTAGAGCCTCCAGTAAAATAATGTTTTTATCATATATAACACTGTTCCTCACCTCACAACTCCTCATAGAAAGCCACCCTAGTGTTAGCAGACCCTTGTTTCAACCGTCTCAGCGTTGAATACTTGTCGTCCCCTGACTTTGCTTGCGCGGCGTGAAGTCTGTCTAACTTAGAGCCTCCAGTAAAATAATGTTTTTATCATATATAACACTGTTCCTCACCTCACAACTCCTCATAGAAAGCCACCCTAGTGTTAGCAGACCCTTGTTTCAACCGTCTCAGCGTTGAATACTTGTCGTCCCCTGACTTTGCTTGCGCGGCGTGAAGTCTGTCTAACTTAGAGCCTCCAGTAAAATAATGTTTTTATCATATATAACACTGTTCCTCACCTCACAACTCCTCATAGAAAGCCACCCTAGTGTTAGCAGACCCTTGTTTCAACCGTCTCAGCGTTGAATACTTGTCGTCCCCTGACTTTGCTTGCGCGGCGTGAAGTCTGTCTAACTTAGAGCCTCCAGTAAAATAATGTTTTTATCATATATAACACTGTTCCTCACCTCACAACTCCTCATAGAAAGCCACCCTAGTGTTAGCAGACCCTTGTTTCAACCGTCTCAGCGTTGAATACTTGTCGTCCCCTGACTTTGCTTGCGCGGCGTGAAGTCTGTCTAACTTAGAGCCTCCAGTAAAATAATGTTTTTATCATATATAACACTGTTCCTCACCTCACAACTCCTCATAGAAAGCCACCCTAGTGTTAGCAGACCCTTGTTTCAACCGTCTCAGCGTTGAATACTTGTCGTCCCCTGACTTTGCTTGCGCGGCGTGAAGTCTGTCTAACTTAGAGCCTCCAGTAAAATAATGTTTTTATCATATATAACACCGTTCCTCACCTCACAACTCCTCATAGAAAGCCACCCTAGTGTTAGCAGACCCTTGTTTCAACCGTCTCAGCGTTGTAGACCCGCTGGTTGGTTGGTTGTCGCTGGTTACCGCAGGCATCGAAAGGTGGGATAGAGAGGCAAGTCCAGGAAATGATCAAAAATGACATTATTGAGGAAACCACGTCAGAGTGGTCTAGCCCAGTTTTGTTAGTACCTAAGAAGGCGGATAGGTCGAACGAAAAGAAGTGGAGGTTAGTGATAGACTACCGACAATTGAATAATGTAGTTCAGGATGATAAGTTTCCCTTACCAAATATAACTGAGATACTAGATTCGTTAGCGGGTAGCATTTACTTCTCAAAATTAGATCTTTCACAGTCGTATTATCAGCTAGCTTTATCTGAAGATTCGCGTAAGTACACTACTTTCACGACGAGCAAGCAATATAGGTTCAAACGGTGTCCGATGGGTTTAAAAACCAGCGCCAGTGTCTTTTCTAGACTTATGACTATAGCGATGTCAGGACTAAACTATGAGCGTTGCTTTCAGTATTTGGACGATTGTGTAGTGATAGGTAAATCTATAGATCACCATAATAAGAATCTCATGTGTGTGCTGAATAGGTTGAGAGAAGTTAATTTGAAACTGAATCCTATGAAATGTGAGTTCTTACGGAAAGAAATTGTTTATTTAGGTCATAAAATAACCGCAGAAGGAATTTTTCCAGATCCAATTAAGACTGACTCAGTTCGTAATTACCCGAGGCCGTCATGTGCTGACGAGGTAAAGCGTTTAGTAGCGTTTGCTAACTATTATCGCCGGTTCATCTCGCGATTTGCAGAGATTGTACATCCACTTAATAAATTATGCAAAAAAGGCGTAACTTTCCAATGGTCACAAGATTGCGAGTCAGCTTTTCAGCATTTGAAGCATGCACTTACACATACCCCAGTTCTAGATTATCCAGATTTCTCAGAGAATAACGTTTTTAAATTGCAAACGGATGCCAGCAGGATAGGTTTAGGAGCAATTCTATCAAATGGCAACGGAAGGGTCATCGCCTATGCTAGTAGGAGTCTGAACGCAGCTGAAACTAGGTACCCGGTTATCGACCTAGAGCTGTTAGCCATCGTTTGGGCGATACGTCATTTCAGACCTTACTTATATGGTAGGAAATTTGCGATCTATTCTGATCATAGGCCACTAGTATATCTATTTGGCTTGAAAGACCCGTCCAGCCGTTTAACTAAGTTCAGGTTGTATTTAGAGGAGTATGACTTTACAGTCGAGTACGTGCCGGGCCGGAATAATGCAGCTGCAGACGCATTAAGCCGACTTCCGGTTACGTCACAAGACTTAAAGGGCATGCACGAACAAACGGTAGCAGTGTTAACTAGAGCACAGAGTAGGAGATTGTGTAGCAAGGACGATGACCAGCAGTCAACTGACTCTTCTACCGACCGAAGGATTGATCACCCTGCGGCCGTTGAAGTTCTCAGGAGACCGAAGGACATTCTCGAGTTACGATTTTCAGACAGTAGTCACGGAAAGATTTTAGGAAATTCTAGTAATATACTCTCAGACGCAAATCATTGTATTTACGCACCATCGCAATATGCGATTTTTCTTCATTCTCGATCGTTATCGACCCCCGAGGTGTTAGCGAGAGATTTAGAAAGTTTGTGCAAAAAGTTAAATGTTAAAGAATTACTCATAGTGAAGGATAAGAGTAATGGTAGATGTATAACATTATTGCTACGTAGCATGAAGCGATATCAAATAGCGTCACCACGATTTTTAATTGTGAGAGAGGTAAAGAGGATCACTGACAAAGACGAAATTAGAACAATTTTAAACGATTACCATTTATTACCCACAAGTGCACATGCAGGTATTAATCGTATGATAAACAATATTAAAACGCGTTACTTTTGGCCAGGAATGACGAATGACGTCGTTGAGTACGTCACAAGGTGTAGGAGTTGTCAAATACAGAAACATACAAATAAAAATGTAAGACAACCACTAACAATAACTACAACTGCTGATTCAGCATTCGATAGAGTAAGTTTAGATTTAATGGGCCCCCTAGACATAGATAATTATGGTAACAAATATATATTAACTGTACAGTGCGACCTAAGCAAATTCGTCGAAGCTTATCCACTGCCTAGGAAAGATACGGAAACCGTAGCCAAAACATTAGTAAATAATTTTATATTAAGATATGGTATATTTAAGCAAGTATTAAGCGACTTAGGAACTGAATTCACTTCGTCGGTGTTTTCAGAAATGTGTAGATTGTTACAGATAGAAAAAGTACACTCAACAGCGTATCATCATGAGACACTAGGAGGAATTGAGAATACACATAAACATCTAGGAGCTTATCTAAGAATTCAGTGCGAAAATAATCAAACAGATTGGAGCGATTGGTTACCATTCTGGTGTTTTTCATTTAACAATAGTGTACATTCACAGACAAAATATACGCCACACGAACTAGTTTTTGGGAAACCTTGTAACTTACCGAGTAACTTGTCAGGAGAAACAGTAGACCCAATGTATAATTTCGATGATTACCCAAAAGAACTTAAATATAGATTACAAAAAGCACAGTCCGATGCAAAAAAGAATTTGTTATTATGTAAACAAAAACGGAAAGTGAAATACGATACGACATGTAATACAGTTAATTATAAACCAGGTGATTTAGTATTGTTAAAAAATCAAACAGGCACAAAATTAGATAAGTTATACCTAGGCCCCTTTGAAGTTGTTGAAATGTTAAACCCTAATGTTAAAATAGTTAAGAACAATAAAGAAGTAATTGTACATATTAATAACACAAAATTGTTTAAAACATAGATATAATAATGTTATACTTAGTTACATAATATTTTATGCCTACTGCAGTGTAAATTTAATTAAGGAAAATAACTTTAAAGGTAAATATTTTAATAATAAATATTGTAATGTTGATGCTGCGACAACGTGGACACTCTTGCTTTCTATATGAATTTTTTTTTTTGAAAAAAAAAAAAAAAAAGGGGGGAGTGAGGTACCCTGAAACTTTTAGGGGAGTTGTAGAGTATGACATGCACAAATCGCTTCCTACTTTAGTCTTGAGTAGAAATCACGTATAGCTAAGTTGTCATCTCAAAACACGTACAGAGATAAACATCACGTTGTCCAGTGTCAACACGGAAGAGATCATGTCTTCTTTAATTAAACTAGTTGTAAGATAGGTGAATCAATAAAGGACAGTCATGGAGTAAACTTGTATTTATTCCTCCGTCTCCACCACCCTACGCTCCTGCAAGCTACACCAACATACAACATTTCAGCGTTGAATACTTGTCGTCCCCTGACTTTGCCTGCGCGGCGTGAAGTCTAACTTAGAGCCTCCAGTAAAATAATGTTTTTATCATATATAACACTGTTCCTCACCTCACAACTCCTCATAGAAAGCCACCCTAGTGTTAGCAGACCCTTGTTTCAACCGTCTCAGCGTTGAATACTTGTCGTCCCCTGACTTTGCTTGCGCGGCGTGAAGTCTGTCTAACTTAGAGCCTCCAGTAAAATAATGTTTTTATCATATATAACACTGTTCCTCACCTCACAACTCCTCATAGAAAGCCACCCTAGTGTTAGCGGAGCCCTGTTTCAACCGTCTCAGCGTTGAATACTTGTCGTCCCCTGACTTTGCCTGCGCGGCGTGAAGTCTGTCTAACTTAGAGCCTCCAGTAAAATAATGTTTTTATCATATATAACACTGTTCCTCACCTCACAACTCCTCATAGAAAGCCACCCTAGTGTTAGCAGACCCTTGTTTCAACCGTCTCAGCGTTGAATACTTGTCGTCCCCTGACTTTGCTTGCGCGGCGTGAAGTCTGTCTAACTTAGAGCCTCCAGTAAAATAATGTTTTTATTATATATAACACTGTTCCTCACCTCACAACTCCTCATAGAAAGCCACCCTAGTGTTAGCAGACCCTTGTTTCAACCGTCTCAGCGTTGAATACTTGTCGTCCCCTGACTTTGCTTGCGCGGCGTGAAGTCTGTCTAACTTAGAGCCTCCAGTAAAATAATGTTTTTATCATATATAACACTGTTCCTCACCTCACAACTCCTCATAGAAAGCCACCCTAGTGTTAGCAGACCCTTGTTTCAACCGTCTCAGCGTTGAATACTTGTCGTCCCCTGACTTTGCTTGCGCGGCGTGAAGTCTGTCTAACTTAGAGCCTCCAGTAAAATAATGTTTTTATCATATATAACACTGTTCCTCACCTCACAGCTCCTCATAGAAAGCCACCCTAGTGTTAGCGGAGCCCTGTTTCAACCGTCTCAGCGTTGAATACTTGTCGTCCCCTGACTTTGCCTGCGCGGCGTGAAGTCTGTCTAACTTAGAGCCTCCAGTAAAATAATGTTTTTATCATATATAACACCGTTCCTCACCTCACAACTCCTCATAGAAAGCCACCCTAGTGTTAGCAGACCCTTGTTTCAACCGTCTCAGCGTTGAATACTTGTCGTCCCCTGACTTTGCCTGCGCGGCGTGAAGTCTAACTTAGAGCCTCCAGTAAAATAATGTTTTTATCATATATAACACTGTTCCTCACCTCACAACTCCTCATAGAAAGCCACCCTAGTGTTAGCAGACCCTTGTTTCAACCGTCTCAGCGTTGAATACTTGTCGTCCCCTGACTTTGCTTGCGCGGCGTGAAGTCTGTCTAACTTAGAGCCTCCAGTAAAATAATGTTTTTATCATATATAACACTGTTCCTCACCTCACAACTCCTCATAGAAAGCCACCCTAGTGTTAGCGGAGCCCTGTTTCAACCGTCTCAGCGTTGAATACTTGTCGTCCCCTGACTTTGCCTGCGCGGCGTGAAGTCTGTCTAACTTAGAGCCTCCAGTAAAATAATGTTTTTATCATATATAACACTGTTCCTCACCTCACAACTCCTCATAGAAAGCCACCCTAGTGTTAGCAGACCCTTGTTTCAACCGTCTCAGCGTTGAATACTTGTCGTCCCCTGACTTTGCTTGCGCGGCGTGAAGTCTGTCTAACTTAGAGCCTCCAGTAAAATAATGTTTTTATCATATATAACACTGTTCCTCACCTCACAACTCCTCATAGAAAGCCACCCTAGTGTTAGCAGAGCCTTGTTTCAACCGTCTCAGCGTTGAATACTTGTCGTCCCCTGACTTTGCTTGCGCGGCGTGAAGTCTGTCTAACTTAGAGCCTCCAGTAAAATAATGTTTTTATCGTATATAACACTGTTCCTCACCTCACAACTCCTCATAGAAAGCCACCCTAGTGTTAGCGGAGCCCTGTTTCAACCGTCTCAGCGTTGAATACTTGTCGTCCCCTGACTTTGCTTGCGCGGCGTGAAGTCTGTCTAACTTAGAGCCTCCAGTAAAATAATGTTTTTATCATATATAACACTGTTCCTCACCTCACAACTCCTCATAGAAAGCCACCCTAGTGTTAGCAGACCCTTGTTTCAACCGTCTCAGCGTTGAATACTTGTCGTCCCCTGACTTTGCTTGCGCGGCGTGAAGTCTGTCTAACTTAGAGCCTCCAGTAAAATAATGTTTTTATCATATATAACACTGTTCCTCACCTCACAACTCCTCATAGAAAGCCACCCTAGTGTTAGCAGACCCTTGTTTCAACCGTCTCAGCGTTGAATACTTGTCGTCCCCTGACTTTGCTTGCGCGGCGTGAAGTCTGTCTAACTTAGAGCCTCCAGTAAAATAATGTTTTTATCATATATAACACTGTTCCTCACCTCACAACTCCTCATAGAAAGCCACCCTAGTGTTAGCGGAGCCCTGTTTCAACCGTCTCAGCGTTGAATACTTGTCGTCCCCTGACTTTGCTTGCGCGGCGTGAAGTCTGTCTAACTTAGAGCCTCCAGTAAAATAATGTTTTTATCATATATAACACTGTTCCTCACCTCACAACTCCTCATAGAAAGCCACCCTAGTGTTAGCAGACCCTTGTTTCAACCGTCTCAGCGTTGAATACTTGTCGTCCCCTGACTTTGCTTGCGCGGCGTGAAGTCTGTCTAACTTAGAGCCTCCAGTAAAATAATGTTTTTATCATATATAACACTGTTCCTCACCTCACAACTCCTCATAGAAAGCCACCCTAGTGTTAGCAGACCCTTGTTTCAACCGTCTCAGCGTTGAATACTTGTCGTCCCCTGACTTTGCTTGCGCGGCGTGAAGTCTGTCTAACTTAGAGCCTCCAGTAAAATAATGTTTTTATCATATATAACACTGTTCCTCACCTCACAACTCCTCATAGAAAGCCACCCTAGTGTTAGCAGACCCTTGTTTCAACCGTCTCAGCGTTGAATACTTGTCGTCCCCTGACTTTGCTTGCGCGGCGTGAAGTCTGTCTAACTTAGAGCCTCCAGTAAAATAATGTTTTTATCATATATAACACTGTTCCTCACCTCACAACTCCTCATAGAAAGCCACCCTAGTGTTAGCAGACCCTTGTTTCAACCGTCTCAGCGTTGAATACTTGTCGTCCCCTGACTTTGCTTGCGCGGCGTGAAGTCTGTCTAACTTAGAGCCTCCAGTAAAATAATGTTTTTATCATATATAACACTGTTCCTCACCTCACAACTCCTCATAGAAAGCCACCCTAGTGTTAGCAGACCCTTGTTTCAACCGTCTCAGCGTTGAATACTTGTCGTCCCCTGACTTTGCTTGCGCGGCGTGAAGTCTATCCAGCGTAGAGCCTCCGGTTCCAACCTTAAGGACTGAGAACTCTGAGCGGAGGGACTCTAGTTGCTGCTGGAGATGCTTGGATTTCGCTAGGTATTCCACTCTGGAAAGAAAAAATAAGAATACTCTTTCAGATAAATTACATAAATATAAATAATTAGAATAGAAAAGTCTTTATTGTACACACAAATACAGCAATATAAACTTAGAACTAAGATTACATAGGAAGAAGTGAATTATTAAGAGCGTATATATCGAGTGACGCTCTATCGCTCGCTCTATTTGACAAATTTTGAATTATAAATTCATAGATTTTTTTTCAAAAATTCTTTTCATGCCATTTTTAAATATATCAAACTGGAAACACTTTTAAAATGTGTGCAATAATATTATGGAGGGCTGTTCTTAAGGAATTTTCAATAAATTCTATGAATTTATATTTCAAAATTTGTCGATATATACGCTCTTTACTAGTACCTACTAAAACAAAGATTGGTCCACAATGGGCATCGTTATACGGAAAGGTTGACTGAAAGAGTAGTGTGTAGGGAATGCAATCCCGAGGCGAGATCGGTAAGTCGAGATCCCGCCGGGATTAGAATGTTCAATCCCGGAATTTTCGGGATTTTCGGGATCTCGCGTCAAATAAAAAAAAACTCAACTAATAAACAAAAACGACGAAAAAAAGCTTAGTTATAAATAGGAAGCGAGTAGAGTACTTTACTAACTGAAAATGTAACATGATATTTATTGGAAATTACTATTTAAATTTATAATTTAGTAAAAATAATACTTCAAACACGCCTTGTCGACTTTTTTCAGATCAATATTTAAAAACAACTCCCTAAAAATAATAAGTGCTTAAAGTAGAATCTGACAACCGGCATCTAATTTCAATATGTGCCTCTCAGAGCATCTTCTCATTTCTCTTGAAGGTTCGTGTTAGTCTTTGCTGCGGCAGTAGCAGCACGTATGCTTATTGCTTATATCCTCAACAATCATGGAAAAAGGCAATTCGTCTTAGTTTTGAATCCGATCCGATCCGATCCGACTCTATGTCCGCGCCGCCGCCCGCGCATTTGCACAGATGCATAAATTGCGAGCGATGCGTCCCACACTACTAGGGCGACCTGAGACTACAACCTTACAACCTATAATAATTGTAATTAGTAACCTACCTTTATTATAGTAAATAAAAAAACTGTAATAAAAAAACCTGCTACCTAATGGTGCTCGCACATCTACCCGCATCGGCCGCGCCGAAAGAATTTTTGTATAGGAAATCTTCTTCCGATTCGGACGATTCGACTCCGGCAAGTGTTTCCGGTAAGCGAGGTTTCATGACATTTCATAATATAAAGAATTCAAAATTCGATACCTTTGGCGCGGTCGATACCCTTTAATCCCGGCCGGGATCTCGTCATTTTATGCCACGGGATTGATCCCGAAAAATGAGGCGGGATCTCGCGAGATCGGGATCCCGCGGGATCGGGATTGCATTCCCTAGGAGTGTGGGCTTTGGTGCAACAACTTGTACAAGAAGGAATAAATGTTTAATTAGCTGTCTGTTCAAGGGGCCAGAAGTGTTCTACACCTCTCGAGTAGTGCCTCCTTGATAAATATGCGCGGAGGGTAGCAGTAGCAGTAGTGAAACAGATCGTGGCTGGTTTCGCACTAGTTTATTGTGGCCGGCGATCGATGCGCGCAGTCATCGATAGATATAACTATACATATACTAGCTGACCCGGCAAACGTTGTTTTGCCAAATAAATAATTAATAGGAATGATTAAAAGTTAATATGAGAGTTACACTGAGATAGCAAAATAATAATTGTCAACGTTACTACAACACTTGATGCATAAACAATAATGATGGCCGACAACTGTGTAGGGAGTGAGAAAGAAAGGAGACCGGCTTCGTTCTCATCCCTACTCCGTGCTGTTTACTGGGTCAGAAGTGACACCTGTAGACATCTGGGGGGATAACTAATTAAATGACGATTGATCAGTTTTCGAGCGGAGAGGAAAAATGATTAAATTACTAAAATGGCTATTAAAAAATAATGGTTGTTCGTAGAAGGGTGAAAATTGAGGATTGTATGTGTTTTTGTATGTTGTATCATAAAAAAATAGAAATTAAAAATTTTGTCTAAAAAATAAAAAAAAATATTTAGGGGTGGACTACCCCTAACATTTATGGGGATGAAAAATAGATGTTGGTCGATTCTCATAGATACCGGATAAGCACAAAAAATTTCATCAAAATCGGTCAAGCCGTTTCGGAGGAGTATGGCAACGAAAACTGTGACACGAGAATTTTTAAACGGTTTTATTTAGCTTACTCTGTTTGTTTTATTCTTTTTTCATTTTTCTTTTTTCTTGGGTCAAATTTAGTAATTGAAATTTCACCCTCTTCCTGTCAACCGATTGATCTGAAATTTGGTATACGCCTTTGGTTCTGGTGACAATACAATTATGTATATTCAATATTATTGTAAATCCAAGATGGCCGCCGCTACAAAATGGCGGACAACGTATTTTTTTTTAATCATATCAATATGGGTATCAAATGAAAGGGCTTGATAAGTAGAATACAGTGCACTATACAAAATTAAAATCCAAGATGGCCGCCGCTACAAAATGGCGGATAACCTTTTTTTTTTCAATTTCATCAATATGGGTATCAAATGAAAGGGCTTGACAAGTAGAATACATTGTACTAAAAAGCCTTAAAATAAAAAAAGTAAAAAAATGTTTTTAAGTTAAACGGTTTTATTTTAAACATGTACTAAAAGCTAAAAAATAAAATCGTGAGGCACGTCAAATATCTAAATCTCTAATGAACATTTTCTCTGACAATTGTAGATATTTGACGTGCCTCACGATTTTATTTTTTAGCTTTTAGTACATGTTTAAAATAAAACCGTTTAACTTAAAAACATTTTTTTACTTTTTTTATATATATTAGATAACACTCCTAGACTTCCTCCCTCCACCTGTCTACCTCCCTGGGAGACGCGGTGAGTCCCCGCCTCCAGGTCCCAGGGGGGAGATTCCACCAAGAGGTACGCCGCCTCGTAGGAGACCGTCCGGTAACCCCGTATTACCCTGACGGCCATCACTCTCTGAGAACGTCTCAGTTGGGTGATGGTTTGCTCCCTCAGGGTAATATGGGTGCATACGGGAGCTCCGTACAGAACTACGGCATGCACTAAACCTCTTTTTTTTTACCCATTAAAAATGCGTTACGCATCATCACCCCACGCAGGGGAGGTATGTGGGACTCCCCCGCCGAAGATGGACGCGGCGGGAATACCTACTAAAAAACCTGGGGGTGTTCCTGCGGGACGCCATAATGCCCGCAGCGGGTATGCCGAAGCACTCATCCGCGGCCGAAACCTAACCTAATTTGACAAAATGTAAGGTTCCAAATCACCTCTCCTTCTCGATCTCTACAGAGAGCCGGTGTATGTGAGGATCAGCATCATCAGGGATGAGCTGGTAGGAATCGTTTTCAGGCTCCGTCGGCACCGACTCAGAACCCAGCTCCGCCGGGAGGGAACACGTCGACGGGAACAGGCTCGACGGGACTGTTGATGTCTGGAATAAAATGAATACATGGTCACCATCATACTGAGTTATGGTATCAAATGAAATTAAAAAACACCGTTTGTTTCAATCGCAGACTTATTTTTCAAAGTTCAATATAGGTTTACTTTTGACCGGGGTCTTGCTTGATGTTAGCGCCGGAACACTGTCACAATGACCGCTCGGCGACAAGGCCGAAGAAGGTCCCATTTTTTAGTTTTTGCTTATATTTCAAAAACTGTGCGTCGTACGATATTTCGTTGTACTACATTATGAAACCTAATAAAATTCTCTACAACTTTGGCCTGTACACTTTTTATCTATCTCCAATCGTCGTCCAGCTATGAGCTTCGAAACATGGTCTATTATTAGGACGCTTATATTAGTTTCCCACACAAAGTCGGTAAAAAAATCTTGCAAATAAAATTTGACCAACTTCTGGTTGTCGTACCATAATAAAATTTTGCAAATGTTTAGAAATCTGATAACAGTTCGTTCGTTCGTTCAGATGATGGAGCCAGGAGGTGTCTACTGAAACTCTTCAATGGCTATTAGTATAACTGGCGAGTTTGGGCACATAACATTCGAATAGATGACGGTCCCAGCCAGCTCGGCTGTATACTGTACTGTACTGTAGCGTCCGTGGCCCAGTGGTATTACGTCCGGCTTGTTTTCTGGAGGCCCTGGGTTCAAATCTCAGTGTGGCAAGAACTTTTCGCCTGGACGCTACCGTGTTTCGGAAGGCACGTAAAACTGTGTGTTTCGGCTGTTTCCTATAAGATATGTAGGAGGCAGTCGTTAGGTCATGTTGCATGCCCTGTAGGAATCTTGGCGACCTGAAACTGCAACATATAGGTTGGCCACACAACCTATAAATTATGATTTGACTGTGACAGTGTAAGTAGGGTAACCTGTTCTGTTGGAGTATAAACCCCAATTATTATTAATGTGCTTCAATTGATAACAATATAATTGATGTGTTTCTCAACTGAGAAGATTTAGAGCATTCCTTATTGTTTCTAGTGTATAATGCAACCTATTCTTTTGTTCTTCTGAGTAACAATAATTCTTTAATTATTTACATAAATTATATTCTTTTATGCAATGTAAAAAGACTAAATTTGTAATGATTTAATAATTAGATCATTTAGATCTACGAGTATCAGAACATCACAGTCATACTATTATGGTACCATATTGGTATCTCCGAAAGGAGGGCATTGGTGGCTGTAACACAGTTTAAATACTAGTACAGCCATCAACAGTCCCACATTCACAATTGTTCCTCTTACAGTACAATATATATAACATTAGCGTTCAACTATTGTTTGTCGCTCTTTGACACGGGCTAAGCCCGGGTCTTTTTATAGTCGTACACGGAGACAAAAAAGTCCAACGCGCAGAAGCCCTTTTGAGCTTTTAATATAATGTAATGGGTGACACTTATTGGAGTCTGTCTGTAAGTCCATCTATAGAAAATGGGCTCAAAGACAGTCTCCATTTATGTTTTTTTTTTTTTTCTTTTTAATAATATGGCAACATGTGCATTTTGCCAGTGTCGAGTAAAATTCGTGAATGTTCACGGGATATTAAATTATGGTCTCCACTTTCGTGTTTTGCCAGTGTCAAGTTAAATGTTATTTTTTAAGTAATAAGTTAGTTAGTCAGGTCAGAGTCAGAGTGAGCTTAATAGCTCGTCTAGTCACGTGAGTCTTCCAGTAAAATGGGTGGAATTTTACTGAAAGTTCGGAGGAGTTTTGGAGGGGGCACCAAAATTCATATTTCAGCACCATATCACTTGCCTACATCTGTGCACATTCAAAAACACTTAACACGCAATATTCCACCATTATTACACGCTAACAATCAAATTCTACACGATTATTAAGCAAAAGACGTGGAGCTAATGATATGATCAAGGCCTGCCGCCAAAAACCAATCTCCATTTATGTTATTATATATATACTGACGTGTGTGTCGGGCGGTGCGGAGGAGCGGTCCAGGAAGCACAGCAGCTTCTCCTTGGCGGCTCGCTCGGCGTGTCTCGCGGCCTGCAGCTCCGCCCTCAGTCGGGCCGCCTCGCCGGCGCGTCGCTCCGACTCCTCCACTAGCCGCGCTGTCAGGTACTCTGCCTCGCGAGTCTTGCGCTCCAATTGCACCTGCAAACAGATATTGGTTCTTTAACGACGCTCCATACACCGCAATCAAGCTTAACAACTCAACGCTCGTGTTGTGGTGGCTAGACGACGGATATATCTTTATTTTAGTTGTACCATTATTCACGATATTTGTGATTACCGAAGGCTGGGGTTGACTTCCTTTGCAGAAGATCGACTAGATGGGGACCCGTGTGATTCGGTAGGAACGCACTGGAGCTAGGGAAATTGCTGGGCTGAAGAGTCTTTAACAACTTATAGTCCAGTCAATGAGTACCCAAAAGGGTCAGATAGATAAAAAGTGTAAAGGCTAAAGTTGTAAAGTATTTTATTAGGTTTCATAATGAAGTACAACAAAATATCGTATAACGCACAGTTTTTGACATATAAGCAAAAAACCTAAAAATGGGACCTTCTTCGGCCTCCCCCCCCCCCCCCCCCCTCGGGCTCACTTCGGAGGGGTGGGGACTTTTAGTATGTTTATCTCCTAACTAGTCCAAACAAAGTTTCCAAGTTAGTTTTTCTGCTTTCGACTTTTCGATCCACATTTCTTCTTTTAAGACTATTATGACTCTTAAGTAAGAAGCGTTGACGCATTACACACAGAATTTTACTGGGTAGCACTGTACTAATTATGAGCAGCGTTATCTCTTACCATCAGGAGAGCGCATTGCACGTCTTCTTACTTCGTTGTTAAAAAAACTCAGTTTATGTTCGTCTTCTGGCCAATCCCTTGTGGCTAACGTTAAAAAAAGTACTGAGATGACATTCGTTAATCGTTCGTTTTTTCCACAACGACTGTCATCCTAGTACATCTTTAGCGTTAGCCACATGCAATTAAACTTCAAGGGCCTCAGTTCTACTATGGTTTACGTACCTTTTCCTCTTCAGTCTTGATATTAGAGAGCCGTAGCCTAGCGTTTTCCCTCTCCGCGTCGGCCGCCTTCTGCGCCAGTAACGACGCTTCCTCTTCCGCCACGCGACCTTTCTCTGCTAACAGTTCCGCTGTCTCTTCTGAACGACGCTGCAAGGTAATATATGTCTTATTCCACTGACAATAAGAGTTGTATTTGGAAAAGTTTGATTTTAAGAAAGGTTACGCATAAAAAACAAATGTTAGTAATTGATCCTTTTTAGAAATTAGAGATCTTAAACTACTAAATCAAGAAATATTAAATAATGAAAAAAATACTGGCAAATACAATAGTTTTAGCAATAGGATTGCCACTTGCAAAATATTTCTTATATTTAAGTAATGTTTACGTTATTTTTGAAGTGAAACTTCTTTATCGGCGTTGGAAAAAATTTACCGTCACATTTTTCGGTTACGCGTCACATTTTTCAGTTACGCGCCATCTTTTGTTTCTTGCCCCTACCACGGTTGGTTCAGACGAAGAGTACTTTCACTTTCTCCAATGAACATGAATTTAAAAAATTTATAAATTTAAAATTTAAATTTAATTTAATTAAATAAGTTTCACTTCTTACGTGTGTAAACTAGTACACGCACACATTTTTTTTTGTATGGTATGCAATAAAATGTAAATCGATTACAAACTGGCGACATATCATAAAATTGAATACACATAGATAATATAATAAATAGTGAAACATGTTTGAACGTTGAACGACGATGCGGCTGTAGATGGTAATATACTAAACCTAGAAGGTCGGATAGCCCTCCCTGGCTTCATTGAACATCATGCTGGAACACGGACACAATGACCGCTTGGCGTCACAGTTTTGTCCAGTGGGTGGTAACTAGCCACGGTCGAAGCCTACCTTTAAAACTCTTTTTATAGACATCACAGAATTGTCAGTAGTGCAATAATAGTAAACTCACCAAAGCCTCATTAGCGAGTCTGATTTCCTCCTGGTAATGCAACCACTGTTCCATAGTTGCTTCTCTTAATAACTTGTTGCGCTCTATTTGACGAAGCTGTCATATAAATACAATAGTTATATAATGTTAAACTCACCAAAGCTTCATTAGCGAGTCTGATTTCCTCCTGGTAATGCAACAACCGCTGTTCCATAGCCGCTCGTTCCCTTTCCGCTGCTTCTCGCAGTTGCTTCTCTCTTGATAACTTGTTGCGCTCTATTTGACGACGCTGCCATATAAATAAATAATGTCTTAGACATGTTTAAAGTAATTAAAATAATAATAATTATAATTTGTTCAACAAGTTAGCAAAGTCAATTTATAGCAAGTGGTGACTTTAAATCAAGAATAGTGATGTTGACACATGTTACGAATTCATATAAAGTTATGTTTTTCACATAAAAGACAGTATTTAAAAACCTACAATCACATTTTAAGGATCTATTTACAAGCCAAAATGGAATAAAATCAATTTTAATTTCAATAATTTTTACTTATTATTACGCGAATGCGAACGCCAATCAGGGCGCGTGACGTCACACCACTGGCCTGTACTTACGCTTCCTAAGCAATGTTCCTGATTTCGACTTTCGACACATTTTAATTATTCATAACTTAAAAACTACTGAACCGATTTTGATGCAACTTATACTGTGCTCTAAGTTGGTCTAAATTTAAGCAAAAAAAGTCAATAACCAAAATGGATCTTATATTTTCAAAGAAACATTTTAGTTATTGACTTTATTTTTGGCTTAAATATTGACCAACTAAGGGCACAGTATAAGTTCCATCAAAATCGGTTCAGTGGTTTTTAAGTTATGAATAATTAAAATGTGTCGAAATCAGGAACATTGCCTAGGAAGCGTAAGTACATGCCAGTGGTGTGACGTCACGCGCTGTCAGATGACTGTTCGGAACGTTTTAGCCAGAATTCAAAAAATCATTTTTATATACGTATTTTTATATTGAAATATCATATAATTTTGCATAAAAATATGATATTCGTGTATGAAATGGGTCTATCTATCATATAAAAGCAATTCCAAAAATTAGTCAACATCCCTATTGGTGAAGTAGTTAAAAATTGTATCTCTATTATTGTAAATGATTTTAAAGAGAAAGAGTTGTTGCCCTTTTCAACGGATTGCTCGCTCAGCACCCAGATGCGGATATATTTTATGATAATATGTCCAAATTTTATAATTGTGTATTAGAATATTTAAGTAAACTATAGTAAATAAATTAGCTAATGTAACGTTTTGGATCCTATCTGTAAGTTACTGTTAGTAAATGATTAAATAAATAAATAAAGGAAACCAATATCACCTCTACCAGGGAGAAAAGAGTTTGGTACAAACTAACCAAAATTATATTCTTTATAATGTTACTAATATTATAAATGTGAAAGTTTATGTTTAATGTCTAAAAGAGTGGATCGATTAAATTGAAATTTGGTACCTAGATACCACAAAAGCTACTACAGCGGGTATAAGGGCTGGGATCAGTTGGTATAAGAATAAATGTACAACTTGTATACCTGTTTTTCTTCTTTGGCCTGAGCTTTCATCTGCTGCACCTCCATAGTATCTGGCTTGCGACGTCTCATGTACAGGTCGTGGTTGCCGATACACAAGTCTAGAATCTAACATTACAACTGCACATTACATATTACTCTTCCTAACAATTAATGAATTGTTTATTTGTATAAATACAGATAATGAGGTCTTAAAAATATAGTATACATAGTTCATTCCGTATTTGACATTATGTAATGTCGTGCAAATATTTAATAATAACATTGTTTTTGCCATGCAGTTGAATAATTTTTTCATAACATTTAAAATTCATAAATAATTAAAACTACTATTCAAATTTACATTTAAAATATTCATCTAATAAGTAAAAACATCTGTCACATAACCATTGAAATATTTTATTATAAAATTCATTTCAGAGAACAGATTACATCCCCCGCAGCAAGCGTTTTGCTTCATCGTTTTTAATGAGAACTGGTCGCATTTGGAACACTTTGCCGTCATCCGTGTTACCCGAGCGGTACAACTTGAGTATCTTCAAGGCACGAGTGAATAGGTACCTTTCTAGGCATCTTACGTGATTTATCGTCGACCGCATTTTCACTTTCCATCAGGTGTGGTCAAATGTAGGCCTATTTAGTATAAAAATGGTTCACAATGCGGTTGCCTGAGAGTTCGCTTAAACTATAAGGCCGCCCATTGTAGGCCAAAGATGATCTCTGTCTAATTTTATGTTATTTAAATGTATTAGTTTGTATTAATTTTTATGTCGAGTCTATAGTTTTGTAAATGTTGGCCAATAAAGAGCAACATATTATTATTAACCGCACTTCGGACTTTAGCCGAAACATATCTAACATATTATTGAGGTTGGTTCTTTTATTAAATTATACTATTTATGTAGGGTGCTGTAGCAGATTTAACATTTCCTTTCCAACTGACATGATCACTGGTTACTGTTAAAAATAATTATATTATGTAAGTAAATTTTACGTTCCTGTTTAAACAAGTGAAATTTAAAAAATACTTTTTAAAAACAAGCTTTAATTATTGTTATCATCTTGCATCATAAAGTACTCGTCAAGACGAATCAAATGAGCCCAAACTCGATGGGGTTGCGTTGTTTTATGACGGAGTTCCTATGGCCACCTTCTAGCTCCATCATCAGATCAGCTCGATGTCATAAAAATATTGCATTGTCATCCGATTTACACACGCATGCAAATTTTCAGCTCAATTGGAAACCGGGAAGTGGGTCAAATTAAACTTGCAAGATTTGATTACAGACAGACAGACAGACAGACAGACAACAGACAGGTGAAAGTAATATAAAGCTTGTAAAATTGATTTAACATATTGTGACGTGTATTTCGTATTTACCAATTTATTCATTCCTTTAGGCGAGAAGAATATGAAATTAGTGGCGGCTTTCTCGACGAACTTGATGACGAACTTCTTGTCGTCGAAGGATATGTGCTTGATCTCGGACCAGGGGAAGGTTGTTTTAGGAGTCAACTTGTTGTCTTTCTCGTAGATATTGAGGCCTAATGCTGTGACGCCGAGGTAGAGCTCTGTGTCTTTCTTGTTCTAAAATTAAAATAAAATTTAAATAATAAATAAGATTTATTTAATATAAATATTGAATGAATAATGAAGATAGAATTTACCTTAATAGCAAAGTAATTGACACCATACATGTCTAGATCTTGCGCTATTTTCAGGTACTCCATTTCTGCTTCATCCCGTGACATACCCTTGTGGTCTGCATACCTATAATAATAAAAAAACATTAAATAAATATTTGCTGATTTAAATTTAATACATACAATCACGCCTGGTTCCCGTTGGGGTAGGCAGAGACTATTCCCCTCCACTTGGTACGATCCTGACACATCTCTTTCGCTTCCTCAATTTTCATCACATTCTCCATACACGCTCGCCGGTTCTTGGTACTCTTGACCTGGCCTTAAATTTAATGAGCCTTAAATTTTTGGTTTAATCGTACTTCATTAGAAATGCTATTAAAATAGTGACCACCAAAGTTAAATCCCTATTTTAGTGTAAAATTAGATCTGACCACCATTAACGTTCATATATAACTTTAGTCGTTTCTGGCGCTTCAACGGCCGCTGCCGCGGCATACTCGTTTCACTTTCTCAGCTCGCGCATTGAGGAACTTAACCTATCAGAGTAGATTGTGTGATAGTCCATAAAGTCCGTTGTGGTGGCCATTATCACACTAATATCTTAAATGCGAAAGTTTGTGTGTATATTTGTTACTTCTTTACTCCTAAATGGGTGGACCGATTGAGCTGAAATTTACAGCAATTTTTTTTGTACAGGAATAACACATAGGTACAGCGGGTTAAACTGCTGGGCGCAGCTAGTATTTTATAATCCTCAAAAACAAAAATAGTCATCAAAAATTTTTTGTGAGAACGAACGTTGGCTGATGATGAGATTAAAGGTCTAAATTGATAAAGCACCTAAATTATCGTTCTTTTCACAAGAATATTAACTATGATGAGTCATGCACTCATCACCGTATCCTACCACTCGATAAAAGACGAAAGTTGTTAGACATTTTGTTCCTCCACAGCGTTATTCATGGTGCAATTGATAGCATAGATCTATCGGACCTATTACTACAGTTTCAAACACCTAGAACTCGCACGAGGCATACTACTTTGTTTCATGTCCCATGGGCGCATGTAAATTATTATAAAAACTCGGTGATCTGCCGTATTTTAAAAACTTATAATGTGCAGTTCAGCGAAACTAAACTTTTTAGTGTAAATAAGGCTAGTTTTAAACACTCAATTATTGATGTATTTAAAAATAGTGGTAATGATAATAAAAATAAGAAATAAGTCATGAAGATTATTTATATATTTTTATAAACTCATACACACGAGACACACACACACGCGCACACACACACACACACACACACACACACACACACACGCACGCACACACGTACGCACGCACACACGACACATACACAAACTTACATTATCAATAAATATTATGCACACTTAGTAAACTAGTATTACATACCTACTTTAAACGTTTGCTGCTCTCTTATATATTATATTGTATAAAAAGTACATCCGTAATTGGACTTAAGTTTTATTGTATAGTTTTAGATAACTTAGTTTATCATGGTCTGTGGATGTTGTGATTTAAATAAATAAAAAAAATAAAAATAAAATTATAAATTATATCATTCCACTTTTGTTTAGATCCAGATTGGATTCCCGATTGCATATTGAATAGTACTGACCATATTTTGATCCTGTCCTCCCACATTTCAGGTGTCATCTGGTACTGGTCGATGACTCGCTGCGGCAAGAGGTCCTCGCTGGCGAGCGTGCCCGGCTTGTACGCACTCTCGTCGTAGTCGCCGTACTGTTGGAGGGAGCACTTGTTCATTTGGGAGTAGGGCTTGTTTTGATGTAGAAAACAGTATAGTTAATGTAATAAATAAATAAATAGTTCATAAATAATAGCATGATAAAATGGTCTGCATCTTTTAAAGAATAATTTACGATAAATTCTCAGACCTATCATATATACACAGAAAAATCATATTATAAAAAAGAGATAAGCCACTTCAGAGGAATTTGACAATACAAAAACAAAATTAATAAACAAAGGCTTAGTATAACCATTTTAATAAAATCTTTCTATGCGATGATGGTAGGACCAGATTGATTCAAGTGACACAATTTCGTTTATTTTTAAAGAATATTGCCACAAGACAAAAGAAACCTAACAAGCGTCTCAAATAGACAATGTTCATTTAATTAAAGGGCTAATGACAAAAGAACACCTATAGTCATGAACCACCACCAGTTTTGAATACAAAATTATTATTCCTGGAAACTGTTTTTATTTTATGCAACAAAATTGAGAACAAAATAGATTTTTTTGAATATTTTTTTTTGGGAAAAGTACCAAAAACTAACAAAGGTCTTTTGTAACTATATTAACAATAGATTTTTCTTTTTTAAATTGTGTCACACGCATAAATCCAGTCACACCGTCACCATCTATGTAAGAATGGGCACTAACCACAAATCTATCTACCTTGGCCTGCACCGCGTAACTAGCTAACAGCACGGACGCTTCCGGTGGACAGTAGATGTCCATGCTCAGTATGGCTTGCTTCACTTGTAAGAAGAGCAGGTGCTGCGTCACTTCCTGGATCAACTCCTCGGCTACATCTTCAGGGTAGAGTTTGCAGAGCAGCATGAATGGTGTGCCCGGCATTTGCGAGACGCATTGGTCTTGCACTGGAAACAAATATATAATTTTGATTAGACTAGCTGCGCCCAGCGGTTTTACCCGCTTTTCTATAGCCTATGTGTTATTCTATGGTCTAAGCTATTTGTGTACCAAATTTCAGCTCAATTGATCCACCCGTTTAGGCGTGAAAGAGTAACAAACACACATCCAGACATCCATTCTTACAAACTTTTAGGTCTAGAATTCACCAATAATAAATATTTTAGAATATTTCCCCATATGGAATGACCAGAGTTAGCCTAGAGTCCAGACTTAGTGCTAGTAAACCTATTTTGAGTGAAGAGAGAAAGCCTATGAAAAAAGGCCATGAATATGGTAGTAACTTGAAATGTGGGAAGGAGATGCCCTAGTAAAGTTTGCAGGAAGTGCGAGGATATGCATGCTATAGTGTGTGCAGGGATTGAAACTTGCTTTTATCCACTCTGCGTCAGTCGAATGGTTGTCTAATTAATATTAATATACCTCTTTTATCCAACTTCAGCCAGCTGATGAAGTGCTTTGTGTCCTCGAACTGCAGCCCGAAGAACCATGTCTCCCTCAAGCCTATGGTCCTGCATACTAGGTCAAACAAATCTCTGCCTGTTGCTCGCCACTGGAAAAATATATTATTCATTAAAATGATTATCCTTAAGGGGTGAATAGTTGCTGAGCCTCTGTCTTACTCGCATAACAATTGATAAAATTTACTTAATGTAAATGTGATAAATTGAAAATTGAGCTCATATTTTTATACTACTTTTATAAGTATAAATATACACGATTACCTGGAGGTCCCTACGGTGGAAGAGGAGATAAAGATGTTAGGAGGCCGCTACTGCGAACGCCTGAAAATCCACTCGAACCCACTGGCTAGGGCGCTAATTGAACGCCCGCAAATAACAAAGCGGTTGAAAAGAAGACCAGAAGGAAGAGGGACTAATGAGTCCGAGCCTCAAACGACATAGCCACTCAACACATCTGCTTATAGTCAGCGACTGAACGCAGATAAATGAAAAAAAAAAAACTTTTATAAGTATTCCCAGTTTGCTACCTTTAATAACAACAATGGCATTCTCAATTACCTATACGAAAAAATCTATCTTTCCTGGAAATCAGAAAACAGTCTTTTATTCCAGATTTTTTACACAAGATTACTAACAAAGCTGTAACTGAGGAATAAAGCCACTAGACCACAAAATAAAGATATTGTGAGATAATTATCATAATTTGCAAAGATATTTTTTGTACTACATATCATTTTAGTTCTTCTTCTAAAAATAATTATAAAAAGGTCAGAAAGGAATAAGTCAGGATTTTGTATAGTCCTTGGGTCACAAACATTGTTTACATAATTAATCATAGTTACATATTAATGTACATACCAAAGCATAATTTATGATATGCATATATTTACTTGTTTATCATATACATAGTCACAGTTCAAGTGATATCTGGGGTCATTAAGACATGTATATTTTACATATTATGCATTATAATTAGATAAAATATATAAGTATAGGGTGGTAGGTAAAAGCTCTCTTTTAGAAGTGTTATGTTAAAATAAGAAACTACATAAAAGTAACAAGCTTATGCTCGTGGATTTTCCCGCATTGCAAAATCCTTTCTTTCTTAGCGAAGGTCTATATCATAAAACCTATCTGTGTTCCAAATTTCAACCCAATGCGTTCAGCAGTTTAGACTGCGTTGATAGATCAGTCAGTCCTTCTTTCCTTTTAAACATTTAGATAAAATTCTGTAGATACTTGTTCTAGATTACCTATTACAATAACACAGAGAAGGATTCAATTCTTATAAGCTTACAATACTTTCTTGTAATGTAAACATAATCAGGTAGGTATGCAGTTTAAAGTGGATAGAATTAACAGTGTTAATTTAGCAAATTATCGAGTTAGCGCGCTGGCCCCAAGCCCCCGCGCTATCAATTATTCTGCTGCGGTGACTCACAACTAATCGCTTGTTCTTACAAAACAATCTATCTCTAAACAACAATTGTATTTTTAGCATTTTACCTCAAGGTTGAACTCCAATTCCGCGTCCAACGTGCACACTTTAACTGGGAACGATTTTGTTGCCTTCTTCCTTAGAAACGGAGGCATTATTATGTCTCATAGCTCAATTACAACACCACCAAAACTACGAACGAAGCCCGAATAGGTTATGATAATACAATTGCGATATAACTAATTATCGAGCAATGTGTTACGTTTACGTAATGTGCGCTCGAACGAGGAATGCGAGAGTTTTCACATTGCGTACTATTTCCAGCGGTTATTATTTACAAACAAGAAAAACGTCAATGAAACAAGGGAACTCAATGAAAAATTTGATGAAGTATTACGTTTCGTTACACGTAAATATTTGACAGCTTTATATTTTAAACAGCTGTACTACGTATAAAGGAACGTAAAATTAAAAAAAAAAGTAATGTTGTCTATGAGGACTAGTAATTGGGTCGATCATAATTCCATTTTGTTTTTCATTCTGGCAACTCTAGCTTTTTTTTTTGGGTTGGTATACCTGAAATTTGACATCTTTTTTTTTTTTTTTTTTTTCTTTTTAATAATATGGCAACATGTGCATTTTGCCAGTGTCGAGTAAAATTCGTGAATGTTCACGGGATATTAAATTATGGTCTCCACTTTCGTGTTTTGCCAGTGTCAAGTTAAATGTTATTTTTTAAGTAATAAGTTAGTTAGTCAGGTCAGAGTCAGAGTGAGCTTAATAGCTCGTCTAGTCACGTGAGTCTTCCAGTAAAATGGGTGGAATTTTACTGAAAGTTCGGAGGAGTTTTGGAGGGGGCACCAAAATTCATATTTCAGCACCATATCACTTGCCTACATCTGTGCACATTCAAAAACACTTAACACGCAATATTCCACCATTATTACACGCTAACAATCAAATTCTACACGATTATTAAGCAAAAGACGTGGAGATAATGATATGATCAAGGCTTGCCGCCAAAAACTGATTTGACATCTTTTTACAGGGTCCATATTGGCTCGCATAAAATTTTTAGTCCTAATTTAATGTGGCATAACGTTTTTCAGCCTAAACATCAAAACGCCTAAAGTTTTTAGGCATAACTTTTTTGGCCTAAATTTTTCTCCCATAATATTTTTAAGCATAATAATATTTACGCATAAAATTGTTACGCATATTGTTTTAACGCCTAAAATATCTTACCATAAAAATTTTTGGCATAATTATATTCAGCCCTAATATTTTTCGACATAATAATATCCAGCCCTAATAATTTTCAGTATAATGATATATCCAGCCCTAATTTTTTAGCAAAGTGATATCTTGTCATAATACTATTACCAGGATTGTAATCGGCAAAATAGTATTAATACTAAAAGAAACGAATTATTAATTTCAATGTTCTAACTTAAAACCTAACCTAGCCTTCTCGCGGTTTTTTTTTATAGAACGAAGTAAGAATTCGGGCAAGAAGCTCTCCCGATGGTAAGAGATAACTTCTTACTTAAGAGTAATAAGATGTTAAGATTCTTCAGCCCAGTAACTTCACTAGCTACTGTGCGGATGTTTCATTTTAATCTCCTCTATACCCTACCCTCTCTCTGAATTAGAAAGTGGATGGTCATTTTTGGCACGTTGTTGACCGCTGCCGTGGCACTGTGAACATTGTTCAAACCTAACCTAACCTAAATTATCCGAGTCGGTTTTGTGACAGTCAGTCTTACTGGGTGCCATAAACTACTTTCCTAAATAATTTTATTAACTTACAATATTAGTTGTATGCCTTAATATAGTTATGTAAAATTATGATTATGCCCGAGAAAGTTATGCGAAACATTTTCGGACAAATTAAATTAGGACTAACAAAATTATGCTTGCTTATATTATGACATACAAATTTATGCTTTACAAATATATGCTAAAAAACGTTAGGGCAACTGATAGTTATGGCAAGACATAAGTATGTCTAGATATAATTATGCCCAATTATGATTAGGCTAAAAAAAGTTATGCGAAACATTTTCGGCGAAACAAAATTAGGACAAAAAAAATTATGCGTGCGAATACGCTCCCCTTTTTACATTGACAGCTGACAGCCATCTGTGGCTAACTTCAAGTTGCAAAATAAATCTGACCACGTGCGGTGTGTTTTTAAGAAAAATCGTGCTATGAAATAAGAAAAATGGGGAAATTCAGGTCTAAACTCAAAGGAAAATCAAAGGGGAAGAGATGGCAGAAGGGACAATCGTCCAACTCCAACCCGAAAGTACAAAAATACCGGGAGATGGCAAAATCCCGGTTCTTTCAGGAGAACTTAGGTTTGTTGTTATTTATATTCCACTTTTCAGCTATAATTACTAGTTTTACTGCCCTATATTACCTAGAATTAGCTTCTCCACACTTTAGACAACATCTACGTGTCCATATTATGCTATTTTCTCCATAATAACCCACAATTTTCAAATATTTTTCACTTCCAGGTAACACAGGGTTGACTCAGCAAGCAGTGTTAAAACACGATGCAATGATCACTTACGGGCATCAAAAACAGAAGTCTGAGGCTGAAAATGAACTGACTATAGCTAAGGAATTCGAGAATATGTCCGTAAAGACAGGAGACGAAGGCAGTGAGTCAGAATACACTGCAAGCATGAGATCGGGGACCTATAAGACTTTCCAAACTTTCGCATCTGATTGGAGCCAGTGCTCGAATATTAGTTTTAGCAAGTATGTTAACTTGTTCACCTTTTTGTTATTAAAATTATAAATTGTTAAATAATGAAAACTGTGTTGTGAAGTTGAAAATTGACCAAATTAATTGTTTAAATGTTCTTTTATAAAACAGATTGCCTACACCTATTAAAATTATAAGATTGCCCTCAACCAAAAAAAAAAAAAAAATATGCTAATTTAATATAAACCAGTGAACTCTTGAAACATTGGTAAAAAAATAATGTTCAATGATTTTCATGATAATTTAATACACAATTTTATTTTAAAAATCAGCTGTTTATGAAATTATTCACATCCCTTATTTTCTGCCTGTGAATATCTTGCCCATAAAAAAATAATGCTGCCCATGTAAAAGGAAGTTATTTAATTTTTTTTACTACTTGCAGATTACTAAACAGGTTTGACTCAAACAATGCCCTACACAAGGAGATGCTAGCAGTGCTAGCAGCTGTCACAGAGGTCATTAAGGAACAGGGAGGAAAGGAATCTACTACAGAGTACTTTGCTGCTTTGGTAAATATGTTTAAGATAATGACGACCTCTGTGGCGCGGTGGGCTAATACCCGCCTGCAACGCAGAAGGTTGCGGGTTCGATTCCCGCATGGGACAAATGTTTGTGTGTGATCCACAGGTATTTGTTTCTGGTCTGGGTGGTTTTCAATATCTATTATAAGTATGTATTTACAAAAGAAAAGTATATAAGTATTATATCCGTTATCCTAACCACCATAATAACAAGCATTAAATTGCTTAGTTTGGGGTTAGGGGGCGCTGTGTGAAACGTCCTGAAATATTTATTTTATTTATTTATAAGACCCACCTTTATTACCCATTGTAGTAAATGCACATGAGCGTAGGTACGATAGATGGACAGTGAAGTCTGCCTGAAATAATATGTTCAATCAGTTAATTTAGAGTGCGAAGGAAATTTGAAGTACCAAACAGATCAGAGTTAGGGTGGGGCAAGTGCCCCATTCTGCCTCACTGTGGCTACGCCCATGTAAATGCATACTGTAAGATTATAAAATTAATATTGATTTTATAAAAAAATATAACAAGTCTATTTGAAAACTTTTCCATGCTAATACTTATGTCTTGTAACAAAAGTGACAAAATCCAATTTTTTATAGGTACTTTACCAGGTACCTACTAGTTCCCCCATTTTAAGTCTCTATTGAATTGCTGAGGTGTAAGCTTTGTTAGTACTTACACTCCACTTAGCTCAGTCTGTGGCATCCTCTGAGTTTATAAGCTCTGATAATGTTAATCCAGAAGTTTGCTGCAGTGAAATGAAACCTGCCACCTGCGCACATCACCCATTCTCCTATTGAACCTGAATAAAAAGTGGCAATTTGATTCAAGTTTTTGAACACTTTATGGTGTTTTTTAAATTTATTGTGCATTAAAAATTTAATATTTTGAAATTATAGCTCCTTAACTTCAAGTATGACCCCATTCAACAGAAAGCATGAAACTTGGCATGCATATAGCTTTTCCGTTCATTAGAAGAAATTTTAGTAGAAACACACCCCATGACATTGTTTCCATCTCTCCCCCCCACTTTTATGCCCCTTTTTTTAGTTTTTTAAGTTTTTCTTGAAAACTATGAAAGCTAGAATAAAAATGACAAGGCAAAGTTTGTTCTCCATAAAATTCTCTACAATATTGCCCTTTAAAGTATATTGCTAGAACTTATAGTTTCCAAAATATGATTTATTTCCTTTTTTAATGTTTTCTAAAATGCCATATAGAACGGACTCTGGGCGCAAAACATGTCCATGAAGAGCAGCACTTGACTTGTTGCCGCGGTGAATATTGTGGTATCAATAATAATAATAATTGTTGTCATTGTCGCATTGTCCGGAGGTTCCTCATCCTGCGGCCCTGACCACCGGCAGCTTGGGCTCTGGCCCCGCTGTCGGCGTGTTTTCTAGATTAGGTTTTTTACAATGTTTTTATGTTTTGTATATATATATTTTTTTTTAGAAATATTGTAAAAAATTTAATTTAAGACTGTAAATAAATATAGAGAATAATAATAATTCATTTATTTCAGGCAATAGTACACTGCCACAGACGCAGTGTACCAGAGGCCCAAATCCAATAAATAAATAAATATATCAAATAAATATATTAAATTTCAGATGGAAACCCTAAAATCTTCAGAACTAGAAGAAAGTCTAGTAGCCACATTAACACTCCTCTCAATGGGCATCAAGTCCGTACCGCAAGCAGTGCTCCGCAAACAATTCTCCGACGGCTCCACTATTTTCACTGATATCTTAGAGAAAAATGCTACGAGTGAGAATGGAGCATTATTAAGAAGTGCTATAGGATGTCTTACGGTGTTCCTACGTGCACAGGAGTATGCTTTATGGGGTGATTCGTATACTATGAGGGTTTTCGATTCGGTCATGGCTTTTACACTGCATTCTAAACCTAAGGTAAGTTAAATCAGTTATGTTAAATGGTAAATTTTTAAATAACTAATTTTAATGTAGCTGTAATCACTTTTAGCTCTAAGTTTTAGCTTTACTCCAAGTTTATTTCCTGTAGAGTCAATCAAATTAACAAGTGAAATTTAAAAAAACTTTTTTAAAACAAGCTTTTATTATCATTACCATCTAGCACTAAAGTACTCGTCAAGATGAATCAAAAGAGGCAAAACTCGATGGGGTTGCGCCGCCTTCCTGCTCCATCATCAGATCAGATCCATGGTATAATAATATTGCCGAATAATTATCCGATTTATACATGCATGCCAAATTTCAGCTCAATCAGAAATGAGGAAGTGGGTCACATTACAAGATTTGATTACAGACAGAAAGACAGATAACAGACAGGTGAAAGTAAATAAAAGCTTGTAATAAAACACAGTACATAACTGAACAATGTATGTTAAGTTTACCCTAAATATAATTTTTTAAAGTCACTACACCTGTTTATATGTTTACTTGAAGTTTTGAAAATTAACTTTGTACAATTTTTCTATTTGTGTTAGGTGAGAAAAGCAGCTCAACATGCCATCACATCCATTCTAAGAGGCAGTTGCTTCATGATCCCTAGTGAGGACCAGAAAACTAAGGTAACCTATTTGGAAAACATTTAGATACATTATTCAACTAATAAGTATGCCAAACACGTCTTGTCTCACCGATAATTAACTAAAGTAATCATAGTAGTTTTCATACAAATACTTTTCGATTGACTACTTCATTTAGCTATTATTTATTTATTATACAAATGCTTAAAGTGCTAACAGTATACAACCAAAGCGCACTAAGAGCTATTGAGTCGTCAAAAACAGAAAAAGACCACCTACCACACCTATGCAAAAACCACTGACAGATTGCAATTGTGGGCAAAAAATCCTCCAATGATGGTTGGCTTTCCTGTCCTATTTTCTGTGGTTTGGCGTGAAAGAGCTACAAATATACATACAAAGAAACTTTCACCTTAACAATGCAATGTTAGTACCTATTTTAAATAATATATATTTTTTAAAAATTAAATTAAAAATCTTCACCCATAGGTCCCAAAACTACACCCAGCATCAAACAGAGTGGCTGAGTACTGCCTCTCGCAGATCAAAGCAGAAGCATTGCTGTCGGGACACCGCACAGTCTTGCACACGTTGACCATGCTCAGGGATGTACTGCCTGTGTTTAGCAAGGATTACATTAAGGTAACATTAATAATATAATCTAATTAGCAATGGTTTAATTCATTTATAAAAAACATGTTTAAAATCAAAAATTCTCCACCTGTCTAACTTAACACACCAACAATAAATAAGTTATAAAGAACCACAAATTATAATTCATCATCATATTATTTTGTTCAATAATTGTATGTTTTCATTGTAAAATAACTCCAATTATTATAAATTCCGTCCAAAATTCCACATATCCTACCGACTGCGCCATAAATCTTCAAATTCAAAATCTCATATTATATCCTGCCGACTGCGCCATAAAATCTTTTTTTTTTATGTGATTAAGTAGAAGACGAGCAAGACGCTCTCCTGATGTTAAGAGATAACGGCTGCCCATAATCAGTACAGTGTTACCTAGGATTTCACAATGATGTGAAATTTTAGGAGCACTGCACCAACGCTTCTTACTCAAGAGTCATAAGATGTTAAGACTCTTTAGCCCAGTAATTTTACTAGCTACAGTGCCCTCCTACCGGAGCACAGTAATCTATTTTTGTTAATATCTCTTTAAAGTTAAATATTTTTTTAGATGGACTTTAGAACTTAATTCAGTTATGAAATGTTGTTAAATTTATTGATGAATGATATTAAACTTCTTATCATTACCAAAAAGTAATTTTACAAATTTATGTCTCACAATTCGTCAAACCAAGTGGAAGTTCAAGCTACGAAATGGTGTTTTAGTTTTAGGATTCTCTGTTTATTACACTACCAGTGTTATAATAAAGAGTTTTCTATTTATTACAAGCTTTATATTACTTTCACCTGTCTGTTGTCTGTCTGTCTGTCTGTCTGTAATCAAATCTTGCAAGTTTAATTTGACCCACTTCCCGGTTTCCAATTGAGCTGAAAATTTGCATGCGTGTGTAAATCGGATGACAATGCAATATTTTTATGACATCGAGCTGATCTGATGATGGAGCTGGAAGGTGGCCAAAGGAACTCTGTCATAAAACAACGCAACCCCATCGAGTTTGGGCTCATTTGATTCGTCTTGACGAGTACTTTATGATGCAAGATGATAACAATAATTAAAGCTTGTTTTTAAAAAGTATTTTTTAAATTTCACTTGTTCTATTACGAATTTATATTTCAAAACACATTCAGCAAACGAAAGAGTCTCACACATACACAAGACCCTTAACAAGTCTTCTTTTCCAGTCAATAAGCGAAGCAATCCTCTCTCTAATGACCCACAACAACGTGTACATAAAGACCTGCTGCCTCCACACTCTACACGCATTGTTCTCCGCCCCACATGAAGTTAACAACTTGTCTGGCACGCTCGGGGCCCAGTTGTGTCGAGCCTTGCTAGCCAGCCGGCCCCCGGGCAACGATGCCGGGCAAGTGCTGGCTTGGTGCGCTGTGTTGCAGCAGGGATACTCGTGTTTAGCTGTGTGAGTACAAAGAGCTAGTTTACACGAATTCTAATGAGTGTTAAACAAAAAGCTAGTTAGGTTTTAATTGTCATATAAATGTATTGCCCTGTTAATGGATAATGATGCCCGATTTATAATAAATTCCATGCTACTAAAAACTGTCCCCTGTGTGTAATGTGCCAACGGGGTTGATCCCCATTTCAGTACAAAACCCGACCCTGCGGCCAATATATCAATCCTTCATACTAAAATCACTACAAGAAATCTCTTAAAATATACTAAAATGATCTTTGTTTTTAGTTTGGATCTGAATCTATGCATACCAAACCTGCCCTTATTTGTGAACATCTGCGTATCAGAGCTGTGGTTATCTGACGTAGCTGATATTACTTCGGCTTCTACTAACGCTCTAAAGGTGAGTGTTTATTATAAGAAGAAAGAAAGATTTTTATTTATATGTATTAAAAATAGCCCATTAAAACATTCCAGTGTCCAAGCTATCCATTTATCAAATTTCAGTTCCATCAGTTCACTTGTTTAACCAGACAAAGCTTGTAATAACATACTTTTTAAAATATTCAAGTATTTAGTTTGTTTATAATCTTTTCATTTTTACATTCTTAGCTATAAGTCATTATTGTAATTATGTATTATTCATACGTCTGGAAAAGACAGGTTTCGGCAGAACAATGCATTACATTAAGATCTGATATTATGTACCTGAAATCTATGAATAAACAAATTCTTATTCAATCCTGCAGACTGCGCCATAAAAACCTACCCACATTTCAAAATATTTTTTTTTTCAGGCGATACTAATGGACTGTGTAAAGCTGTCCATAGACTCAGAGGAATCGTTTAAGAAGCACAAATCTCACATAGAAGCAATATTTAAGAATATTGGCACAGGACTGGATAATCCGTTCAATCAAGCTATTAGACATGTTATTATGACCATCGCTGTTTGTTTTGAGGTAATGTATTCATTAATTTACTCCTTTAATTGTTTTAATGAACTTTAGAATGCGGGAGAGCTATTTATCATAGAAAAGAATAATTTCAAAGGATAATATATAGAGATGGGAGCATACATAATAAATTTAAATACAGATTTGGAAATTTTATAATTTCATGTGTATACAGATACTATCGAGTTCTTCTCTACGCAAATTACATTTGCTTTACATTAAAAAAGTAAGGTTTTGTAAAATTTAACTGTTATATGCTGTTAGATAAACTAACTGTTCAGTGCGTTTCTTTTCGTGCGGAGCGGGCAAGAATTGACCAATCACAAAGCTGTAATGAAGATATAAAAAAAATCCTGCACTATGATTGGTCAGTTCCTATCTACTTGCATAAAAACACAATTTTGGTCTCTGGTGGATACCTACACACAAAAAAATTATGTAGTTTTGCTATCAAATTCTTAAAATATATTACTATTTCCTAATAGATCGCAAACGAAAGAGTATCCTACATCCTCGCGCCATTACTAAAAAAACTGAACGACAGACGCGAAAGCCACAATTTCCATAACGACAAAGAAGTCGAACACGCCACAGGATGCGCCATCAAAACTCTAGGACCAGAATTCGTGCTCAAAATCATACCTTTAAGGCACGACTCTGACTCCATAAACTTAGAAAGGAGTTGGTTATTACCTGTGATGAAGGAAAGAATCACGAATTCGCATTTGAAATACTTTGCCACAGATATTTTGGAGATGGCAACATTTTGTCGAAAGAAATCAAGGGAGTTGACACAAGCGAAAGACAACCCTGGTGCACATACTTATGAGTTACTTTGCAATCAGCTTTGGTCTTTGCTGCCGAGTTTTTGCAACAACCCTACAGATATAAAGGAAAATTTCAAGGCGCTTGCTCGAGTATTAGGTAACATTTTAAAGGATAATCCGGAGTTCAGAATGTCTGTAATGCAAGGGTTGAGGAAGCTGATTGTTTGTTCGAGTGAGGTGGACGAGGATAAGGCGGAATTGGCGAGATTCGCTAAGAATTATTTGCCGATTCTGTTGAATATTTATATGTCGCCCGCCAAGGGAAGCAGCGCGGAAGGACAGAGGTTGGCTGCTTTGGAAACTATACAGGTAAGGATAAATTAATTTAGATTACTTATAAATACCAAAAATATCATGCAGTTTCATCTTATGAAAAACCCTATTTTTTGGTACGTTAACGTAGTCTAAAATATATAATTTAATGCATGTAACGTCCATGGTCAAGTGATATTATATATTTCTAACTTAAATTCGAATGCACAGGGTTCAAATCTCAATACCTACTAGGCAACATTTTCGCCTAGATAAAAAACATCTCATCACCAGGGTCTAAGTTGACCATAGGATGTAATATATTCGGCTTAATTGGTTCAGCATTTAAGACAAATCAAGCACACATTGTCATCCATACCTTCGAATTCTCATAATATTAATAATTATATAATATTTCTTAAGTAAAACTTTTCCACAGGTATACCTAACAATAACGGATCAAACACTCCTAGAGGAGCTATTTACAAACGCCCTACAACAACTGGAATCCTCAAAAGACAACCATTTCCAAAGGGAATCCATTCTAGACATCATCCGCCTTTTAGTCCTATACCAAACGAGCGAAAAAATAGCGAAACTATTCGACGAATGGGTATACCCACTTTGCGAAACTGTATTAGAAAACCCGAAAAAATTCAAAAAAGCAAAAAAAGCGGAACGGTCAGAAATGGAAACTAATGAGGAGAAAAAAGGTTTAAAATACAAAGAAAAAGCTAAATTACTAGAAATGGAACACAAAAAAGCTTATAGGATACTGGAAGAAATATTTAAGAATGATAAGTCTAATTGTAAAGAGTTTTTGACTAGTAATTATAAGAAAATTAAGAAGTTGTTGATGAATTCTCTGAATAAAGTTGCTGATAGCAGTAAGGCGGCTAGATTAAGGTAAATTTAATGTATTTTTAGACAACTTTCAGAACGCCATAATAAAGATAATTAATTTACGAAAAGAAATTCTTAATAGCTCTATTCCGGAGGTGAATTTCTAATTTGATTACATCCATACAAAGTTCGTTGCCTGGAAATTATTACTTTAAGCTATAAGTTGCTCACTGTGGAGAATAGCGTTGTACATTTAGTTTACAGTTTACACTGATGGTACCATAAAATGATATTTCCTAAATCTTTTTCACTGAAATTTTTCGTCATTTTCAGATGTATAGAACACCTAATAAACACCTCTCCGTTCCTAAACGCAGAGAGTAAACTGTTAAAGAGTGCTATCGCCGAGTCGGTCATATGCACTAAAGATATCAACTCCAAATGTAGACAATGTGCCTTCAATGTTATTAGTACTGTTGGAAATGTTCTGAAGACTCAGGAAGGAGGTAAGATGATGAATATTACGATTTTAATCTTACTATAATCCACATTTACATATGAACACTAAATATTGTCACAAAATTCTTTACATATTTTAATTCTCATCTCCTTTGTCAAATCTAATATCAATAAACCAAATTCTGAGGCGCTTTTTAGGCAAAATTTACAGATATTATGCTCTTCTTTGTCTATGATATTATGTCATCCAAAAACGGTACCAAAAACAAAGATTCGATTTCCTTTGCTATGTTCTTATAGATCTATAAGAGATATTTTTTTATCTTGTCAGGCTTTGTTATTCTATACGTAAATCTATGGTCTGGGTCTCGTGTCTCTTTGGAGTTTGTCCTATAGGTCCCTGTGATGGAACCTACTAACCATTTTATACAACGAAGTAAGAAGACGAGCAAGACGCTCTCCTGATGGTAAGAGATAATGCTGCCCATAATTAGTACAGTGCTACCCAGGATTTTACAAAGGTAAAATCCTGGGTGCACTGCGCCAACGCTTCTTACTTGAAGAGCCTTCTTCAGCCCAGTAATTTCACTAGCTACACTGCCCTCCTACCAAAGCACAGTAATGTTTGCACATCACTGCTCAGGCAGTAGAATAACTGGCACTGTTGGGGTACCCACCTAAACAACCTCCTGCAAAGAAAGTCTACCCCTGGTTAAAATTGCCCCCTAAATCTGCACTAGTCCAAACCTATAGAGTCTATTTATTTATTCAATTCAATTACACATGTAACTTACAGACTAAAAATCCAATGCATTACATGTTTATACTTAAATAATAGGGATGTTGACACATGTTACGAATTCATATAAACTTATGTTTTTCACATAAAAGACAGTATTTAAAAACCTATAATCACATTTTAAGGATCTATTTACAAGCCAAAATTGAATAAAATCAATTTTAATTTCAATAATTTTTACTTATTGTTACGCGAATGCGAACGCCAATCAGAGCGCGTGACGTCACACCACTGGCACGCACCGCACCGCACGCAGTCAGCGGGACTTACGCTTCCTATGAAATGTTCCTGGATTCGACACATTTTAATTATTCATAACTTAAAAACCACTGAACCGATTTTGATGCAACTTTTACTGTGCCCTAAGTTGGTCCGAATTAAAGCAAAAAAAAAGTCAATAACCAAAATGGATCTTATATTTTCAGAGAGACATTTTAGTTATTGACTTTATTTTTGGTTTAAGTATGGACCAACTAAGGGCACAGTATAAGTTGCATCAAAATCGGTTCAGTGGTTTTTAAGTTATGAAGAATTAAAATGTGTCGAAATCAGGAACATTGCTTAGGAAACGTAAGTCCAGCCAGTGGTGTGACGTCACGCGCTGTCAGATGACAGTTCGGAACGTTTTAGCCGGAATTCAAAAAATCATTTTTATTTACGTATTTTTAAATTGAAATTTCATATATTTTTGCATAAAAATATGATATTCGTGTATGAAATGCGTCTATCTATCATATAAAAGCAATTCCAAAAATTAGTCAACATCCCTATTCATTAATTTGTTCCAGGCATGCAAGCGTACACATCAATGCTTCTTTCCGGTCTATCCGCGCCACTTCCACGCATAGTATCAGCTACACTACGAGCTATAGCTTCAGCACTATTCAACTTGTCTGAAGAGATGGGCCTCAACACAGTCCAGTCGTTGTTGGAAACCGTCTCGGAACAGATGCTCAGTAGCAACAGGGAGATTGTCGCCGCTGCTATGAGTTTTATAAAGGTATGTTACCTATTTTGTTTTATTTTAGTTTAGACGCCAAAACACAACCACTGGGCTCTCGCCTGATTGTGACTGCCTGCCACATTGCCGGCTTATTTTCTTCAAGTAGTCTTCACTGAAAACCATGCCGAAAAGCTACTGCTAAAGGTTTTTAAACAGCAAATAATACCAGTCCTTAACAAGTGGTCAATTGTTGGTCCTTCGAGCCGGAATCAAACTTACATTTTCCCATTTTATTCATTATCTCATCTATTTTGGAGTCAAATAGTTCAAACGAAAATCATTCCAGGTATACACGAAAGTCCTCCCAACTGACGTTCTGGCCGGCAGCTTACCTTTAATCATGAAGACTCTATCAACAATGCCAGACGATTGCAAGCGCCACTCTCGTCTAGAAATAGGGTACTTTCTAGCAAGAGTCGTGAGGAAATACGGATCGGATACTATAGAGAAGTTGGTGCCAGGTGGTGATGAGGTGATGCTGAAGAGGCTCAGGAATATCAGGAAGATGGATAACAGGAAGAAGAGGATGAAAGACGGACAGAGGTAAGTGAGAATTTAGAGGGTGGCTACAATATGTTGACGTGAACGATAGAATACAATCAATTTTCAAATATTACGTGTTTTCTGTCGTGTACAGAAAGAGCGAAGTCAAAATTGGTTCGTAAATTGGACGCAAACAGGCGTCAATAGTGTATGATTAAAATCTCCGATTATAATAGTAATGATAATTGTATCTACTCTTGTTTTCAAACAACTAATCCAATTGTGTGCGTGGTTTGTGTGCGTGCTTTCCATCGGGCATGGAAAGCAAAAACATTAGTTGAAGCTTGAAGTATAGATTTTTTTTTGTGTATGGGAATTTTGTTGTGTGTTTTTGTTGATTGTGTAGACCAAAAAAGTAGCTGGAGATGCGGCTTTATACACTGGAACAAAACATAGACTTACAAATTCAGTAAATGTTATACATAGGTATACCAAAAGAACACTAATCTTAAATCTCAATACCAAATAATTTTCACACATTCATTTCCAGAGACCAAAACGACTCAGACTCTGACAACGAACCAATCAAAGGCACCTCCAAGACGCTGGAAGACATCCTCAAGGACAGTGACTCCGAGATGGAGTTCCTCGATGATGAAGAGCAACGGCCCAAGAAGCCCAAGGCTAAGAAGGCCAGGACTCAAGCTTGGATCCAGGATGACCCGGAGAATATTGTCGATTTGGCTGATGTTTCTGCTTCTAGAAAGATTACAGGTAATTAAGTGGTACAATACCATCAATATAACATTTCTAATTTTTTTTAACCCCCGATGCAAAAACGACGGGGTGTTATAAGTTTGATGTGTTTGTCTTTCTGTGTGTGTGTGTATGTGTGTAAGGGAACGGATGAGCGGATTTCGATTTAGTTTTTTTTGTTTGTTTTGGTTCTCTTTTGATTGTAGATAATATATTGACTTGTTTTTGTGTGTGTCAATCAATGCTTATTGACTAAATGTAAGTAAAAATATATTGGTCTGGAAGCCTCAAAGGATTGTCCCATGTAAATTACTTGTAGCTCCGACTTACATATAAAATTAATGATTTACCTTGTAGGTCTTTCCTAAGTCAGTAAAATAAAAAAAGTAGACATAACAGTGTTGTATATTTCCTCTCCCTGCACGGTTGTCTGGAAGAGATCGCTTTGAGCGATAAGACTGCCAATTGATACACCTTTAATTTTCATTTTTGTATTTGTGAAATTTACTTTATATGTGGATCAAAAAGAGTTTCTTGTCATAACATTTGTTTACTTATATCTCATATAACAATTTCTTGAATTTTTTTTTTTATTCTATTCTATACCATCTATTTCACAGCAACGGACCCGACTCGTCAACAGAAAGCAACAGAAGTGAAACAGAAAAAGAAAGACGGCGGGTTCAGGACAGCGGCGGACGGACGGCTCATCATCACCGATGATGGAAGCGATGATGATGATGAGCCCAGGCCGAGCGGTGATATTGACACGGATACAGATGACACTGGTATGAGATTTTAACTTTGATAGAATTATAATCAACTGTTTTAGCTATGCTGCTATAGCTAGCTGAAATAGCACTATCATAATATTGTATTATTATTTAATGGTTATGACAATTTGAAATATACTCGTATTTTTTATATATAAATTTATGGATACATACGTAGATAATTTTATATTACTTTGTTTCAAATTGATTACAACAAAATAACTTCTTGCCTATGTTTTGGATTCTGTAACCTAATCTAGACTATATAAATTGGCATGTTGGTGAATCCGCTGACTAGTATGTGAACACAATACATAAAATAATTACATCTATACCTACTATACCATACTTTTAGCAAATAAATGCATTTCATTTCATATGCATGACGAGACCGGGGGTAGACTTCCTTTGCAGGAGGTCAACTAGGTGTACCCCAACAGTGCCAGTTGTTCTACCGCCTGAGCAGTGATGTGCAAAAATTACTGTGTTCGATAGGAGCACTGTAGCTAGTGAAATTACTGGGATGAAAAGTCGCATCATGACTCTTGAGTAAGAAGCGTTGGTGCAGTGCACCTAGAATTTTACATCATTGTAAAATCCTGGGTGGCACTGTACTGATTATGGGCGGCGTTATATCTTAGCAACAGGAGAGCGTCTTGCTCGTCTTACTTTGCATAAAATAATAACTATTTTTCGCCTTACGCCTCTTAAAGTACTTCTATGATAAGAGTGGGCAAAAAACTAATATAAATTAAAATTTTGAATATATTTTCATTTGGTCGAGTTCTTACTAGTTCGTTCTTTGTTAACAGATGATGAGAAACCAAGCAAACCTTCCAAGCTCCTAAAACCAGGCGCTAAACGCCGCTACGATGACATCCTCAGCGTGAAGAGTGGCAAGTCTTCCCGCAGCCGAGCTTCCACCGTCACTGTCAACTCCAAGTACAAGGCTGGAGGGAGGGGCATACACAGGTATGGTAGACAAGTTACACCACACACAAACTAAGCACAAACTCAAAATATAATACAAACAACAAAACTAAGCTAAGCACAAATGTATGTGTCGGAAGATTCTAACAAAACCGAATAATGTGGGGTTTCTCTGCAAACGATTAGTGCAAATATGGAGCAAACTATCGATGGATCCCCTTCTCCAATTTACCAACTGCCCTGTCATATGTATGTACAATGCAGGATCTCACTGAGGCCAATGACAGAGCCACACGGCCTTTAGTTGTGATTTGACTATGACAGTTTAAGGGTAACCTGTTCTGTGTCCGTAGCATGACGTTTGGGATTCCGCAGAAACGTCAAGAGTAGAACTATCATCCTATACATTGTACTTTTGTGAATGTATAGGATGATAGTTGTCGTATGGGACGCAATGTCCATGCTAGGTCCACTGTTGGTCTATACCCCAATTGAAAAACAAGTGAAATTTAAAAAACTTTTTAAAAACAAGCTTTTATTATTATTACTATAAAGTACTCGTCAAGACGAATCAAATGAGCCCAAACTCAATGGGGTTACTCGTTTAATTACGGAGTTCCTATAGCCACCTTCCCGCTCCATCATCAGATCAGCTCCATGTCGTAATAATATTGCATTGTCATCCGATTTAATTTTAGCTAAATCGGACACCGGGAAGTGGGTCAAATTTAACTTGCAAGATTTGATTACTGACAGACAGACAGACAGACAACAGACAAGTGAAAGTAAATAAAAGCTTGTAAAAAATAAGTATAGGTATATTACACATTGGTATAGGTATACATATTAAAAAATATTTTAAAAAATTCAAATCTATATAATATTTTCCCCCAGGCCCCTCGGTTCAGCAGCATCAGTAGCGTCGGCGGCAGGCAACGACTTCAAATCCAAGAAGGCCAAGGGTGACATTAAAAAGAAAGGAAAACACGACCCATACGCTTACCTACCACTCTCTAGGCAGAATCTTAATAAAAGGTATGTATACCACACCACTATAGTGTTGCAAATTTACCAATCAGGATTTTCTCATTACTCGCAGCAAGCTGCTCACACAATTTCGTAGACAAAGTTTTTAAATTTTCTCGGCGCTCGCAGCAAGCTGCTCTCACATGTTTCATAGACGTAGTTCTAAAATTTACATGGCGCCCACTAAACTGCTCGCTCACATTTAACAATGAAAGTTTTCTTAGTACTCGCAGCTAGCTGCTCACGCATCTTTCATAGCAAAGTTCTACAATGCTCGTAGCAAAGTACGCCCTACTATTCATTGGCAACATAAATGTAAAACTTTATATTAAACTATGAAAAGTGCGCGAGCAGTACGCTGCGAGCGTCGAGAAAAATTTAAAATTCTGACTAAAATTTTATTAATGATTATTTAGAGGTGGTGAGGTAGGGCAACTGACCCACTTGCCCCATTGTGGGTACGCCCATGGCAAGAGAGCTTTCTGTTAGTGTAATAAACCCACATTTATTTCTTTTCTACGTTTATTCATTTCTTTACGCAAGGTGGACAGACGACCTCATAAAGGTTGCCGGAAGACGCTAGATGCAGGTGGCTTCCAACCGGTACATATTATGGAAGTCCAAAGGGGAGGCCTATGTTCAGCAGAGGACGTCCTACGGCTGAGATGATGATGATGATTTATTTATCATGCAATATTATTGTTTACAGGAAAAAGATCGTCACTTCAAAACAGTTCAAGGGCATCGTGAAGTCTAAGACGAAAGGAGGCAAGATCAAGTCGAAGAAGTAGATTAAATATATAAGGCATATTTGCACTTCTCAAATAAAAAAATATTAAATGAAGTTAAAATATAACGCACTTATAAAATAAACTGAGCAGAACTTTCGTTGGAGTTTTAAATCATTGTGAAATCTCTTACCACCAGGTGAGCATCTTGCTCGTCTTCTTACTTTTTTGCATAAAATTTATCGCTAAACATCAGCCAAGAATAATTATTCATCTACTAACATATGTATAAAATTAAAAATATATAGGTATTGACAGATTTTACTATAATTTATTTTACTTGTGAAGTGCGTTTGTGCCACAATGATTTGTTAAAACTTGAGACTAGATTTTATTAAATAAATCAATTTATGCGTAAGTGTTGTTTGATTTATTTGTCTACCCGCGATCTTTCCCAATATTCTTCCACTATTCTCTCCGATTGGAAGGGTAAGGTGGCCAGAGAAATTTCTGGGCTAAGGAGACTTGTCTCTTGACTAAAGAGCAAAGTGTTGCATACACTTACCGAATACTTAAGAACGTATATATCGAGTGACGCTGCGCTCTCTCGCTCGCACTATTTAAAAAAAATTTGAAATATAAAATCATAGAATTAATTTAATGAATATTCCTCAAGATCAGCATATTATTATTGTAGGTACACATTTTAGGTATTTTCTGTCTGATATTAAAAAATGGCATGATCAGATTTTTTGAAAAAAAAAAAACAAATTTTTAATATTGCTCTCCCCGAGAGAAAGCGTCACTCGATATATTATACACTCTAAACCAAATACTTCGGTAACCTATAGAGTGCGTGAAGACCATAGTGTGGGACGGACTTTACATATAAAATACTTTGCATTCTATACACATAAATGAATAGGAATTTGAAGTAGATGAAATAATTGACAGTGGCACTAGGACGCAAATGGGAATTTGATTCCTGATTGCAACCTGGAGGCGAATGGGGAGATAATAACATAAATCTACTCCATAGGCGTACCCAGCTTCTGGTCTGGGGGGGGGGGGGGGGGGGGGGGGCAGGCAAGGGCGGATTCAGATTTTTTTTACTGAACTTGAACTTTATGCTTGTGTTATGTCTCTATATGTTTTAACTAGCTTATGCTCGCAGCTTTGCCCGCATTGCAAAATCCTTTCTTAGCGGAGGTCTACGTCATAAAACCCAAATTTCAACCCAATCTGTTTAGTGGTTTAGGCTGTACATTGATAGATCAGTCAGTCACTCTTTCCTTTTATATGTTTAGATATATGTTTTAACGTTGAGCAGGTAGGACCTATTTAAAGGTACGCCTTACTTTGATTTCGATTCGCACAGAGCGGTAAGAAAATTAAAATATTCTTCTTTTAAATAGCGCGAGCAGCTTGCTGCGAGCCCCGAGAAAATTTGATATTTTTGGTAGCGAAAATACTGCAGTTAATTTGCTGCGAGTGGTATAAAAATTAAAATATACTTCCATAAAAAAGCGCGAGCAGCTTGCTGCGAGCGCCAAGAAAATTTTATATTTTTGGCAAGGAAAAAAGTGCGGTTAAGTTGCTCCGAGCGGTAGAAAAATTAAAATATTCTTCCTTAAAATAGCGAGAGCAGCTTGCTGTGAGCATTATATTTTTGGCATCGAAAAGAGTGTGGATTATTTTGGACTACGAAAAGAGTGAAGTTATCTTTCGCTGAGGGGTTAGAAATTAAAATATACTGACAGGAGCGCATACAGCTTGCTGCGAGCGGCGAAAAAATTTAATATTTTGGGCAACGAAAAAGTGCAGTTAATTTGCATCGAGCAGTAGGGAAAATTAAAATAATCTTCCGTAAAATAGCGCAAGCAGCTTGCTGCTATTGCCAAGAAAATTGTATATATTTGACAACGAAAAACTTGCAGTTATCTTTTTCTACAAATTTAAATATTTTCACTTATTACACTTATACTTTGGCGCGTACAGCTTACGAGCGCCAAGTATTTTTTATATTTATGACAACGAAAGGTGGTTCGTTCCGAGCTGCAAGAAACTTGAATGTTCTTACTAATAATAGCGCAAGTACCCAGTTTGCTGCGAGCCGTGAAAATTTCAAATCTTGAGTATGAAGAATGTGTAAACGGCTTTATTCGATCTCCAAGAAAATATCCTATTTCTGACCACGAAAGTTACAAGTTGTTACATTAAAGTTGCATGTTAATATACTACCTACTACTACCTCTATAGCTACCCACGAACTTAGTGCAAGTGCCAAGAAATTTTATAAATGTGATGACAAAAAGTGTGCATTTAGTACGAGTGTTGAAAAAAATGAAATATTATTACTAAAAAGCTAAAAAATATATAATTCTGACTACGAAACTTGTGTGATCGCCTTATTGCGAGCGCCAAGAAAAAATTTTTTTTTCTTCAGATATGATATAAGACATTCGGTTTCCAGGGGGAGCAGCTGCCCCCCCTGCCCCCCCTGGGTACGCCTATGTACTCCATACTTCGAACTTGTAAAATAAAAAGCTTTCTACATTATATCTAGAGAATTTCTTGTCGATTAAATATGTTTACATAGTATCTTTCAAAATGTTTATGGCTTTTTATGGTCCAAAATATTTTCAACATGTAATCAGATTCTTCTATAGTCCATGCCAAATAACTTTTTTTTTATAGAGAATAGGGCTGCGTTTGACCACAGTCTCACCCGTTGGTGAGTGATGACGCGGTCGAAGATGTTACACACAGACCCATGGGCGGATCCAGGATTTGGTCCTGGGGGGGGCCAAGGTGCAGACAGGCAAAAATATTATAATTTTGACTTCGAAAAGTTAATGTTTAGCTCGCTCTGAACAGTTAAAAAGTTCAAATATCCTTAATTATAAGTGCGCGAGCAGCATGCTGCGAGCGCCGAGAAAAAAAAAAATCTAGACCATGAAATATGTGCAAAATTCGTAACTCTACAATGCTTCTGGGGGGGCCTTAGCCCCCTGCCCCCCCCCCCCCCTAAATCCGCCTATGTCACAGACCTAGTAAATACCTATTAACCCTCGATTTGAAGACTCTTAAGTTGTAATTTACAGGAAACACTGATGCTGGCAGAGAGTTCCAAACCTTCGCCGTCCGGATAATGAAGGTTGAACTAAACCGCTTCGTACGGGCAAATGGAATATCAACCATGTAGCGATGACGCAGCCCTGTTACCCTGTTCCTCTAGAACTTGAACCAAAATGGATATTTAATATTTAAACATTCATATACTTTCGGGTGGAAGTGTGTGCGGGGTTGAAGTCACCCAGGGAGAGTAATGAGAAATTAGTTTAGTTTCTGCACAGAGTTCAAGTTCTGTTGCGCAGACTATCAGGCTAAATTCGACCCTATCACAATAGATAGGTACTGAGCATATTATTCTACATTATTTAGTGGAACCAGTTCCTTTTAATTTTTGAAAGGAAAAATGAGTTACGCATCATCACGCGCCGGGCGGTATGTGCCCTCCCCTCCCCCGCCGAAGATGGTTGTTCCTATGGGATTCCATAATGCCGGGGGTCGGTGCAGCGGGTACGCCAAAGCACTCATCAGCGGCCAATCAAACCAGTTCCAGATAATTTGGGCTAAGGAAATGGAACCAATTCCTTAGCTCAACTTAAATTGATCTGTAAATCATGTTCTATGACTGAGCTATTTGAGCAATCAGTAATCCAATCTGATGGTAAAAAAACTCATTGCATACTTCTAAATGAACATAATACATAATGAAAGGCGTGGGAACCCAGCCCAATAGCAATTTACTGTAATAGTGCCATGAGAAGATGCCGAGTACACATAGTAAATAAAAACAAATTTGTTCAGTTATTGAGGTATTTTACCTTTATTTTCAAAAGGTGGCGATTTATCTATTACGGGTATACTTATTTTAATAGTATTTATATTTTTACATGGAAATTTTTCATCACATTAACCATTATTAATCCTAGGCCATTTATTATTAATCAGTATTCAATTCGGTATCAACAATGAATTATAACGTCTTCTCGAAAAAATACAACCATTCTGTAATATCGTAGTCTACGTGTTCCGTGTCGTCGTCGAGCGCACATATCGGAGAACGATTTAAAAAAATCTTATAAATAATATACAAAATAATACAAACGTTCAGTTCGCGTCGCGACCAAATTTGAGATTTAACATTATCGTAAATATTTAATTCCTTTCGGGAAAATTCGTGATCAATTTACATTTCACATGTATCGACGGGCGAGCCCGATTCGATATCTCACTGAGGGTCCAATGTACAAGGAGTGGTGTCGACCGGCGCACGGTCGGCGGCGGCGGCCTCAGCACTTCTCGTCCGCGAGCAGCGGGTCCAGCGCGAACCCGAGCTCCAGCGCCGCCTTGTGCGCGCCCGCCTTGCCCACGTGGCCGTTGACGCGCGCGCCGCCGAACAACTCCGCCAGCGTCTGCTGCACCTTCTCCGAGCCGCCCTCGCCGCACGACACTATCAGCTTGCGCACCTCCGGCCGGTTGCTCTTGCTCGCGTTCATGTGCACGCTCTTGGACAGCGCGAGCGCGTTCTGCCCGTAGTACAGGGAGTTGGACGCGCCGGACTTCTGCGAGCGCGACAGCGACGACTTGATGTTGCTGCGCACCGTCGCGTACCGCTTGCCCAGCGTCACCGCGCCGCCCGCGTGCGACGCGTTGAACGTGCACAGCGCTAGTGGGCGCGGGCAAGCCGCGTACCAGCACACCTCCGCCGGCTGCACCGCCCCCGCCTCCTCCGGGGCCTCGCGCCGCGTCCGCGCCGGCCCGGGGGTGGCGGCCGGCGCCGGGACCAGGGCCGGGGCCGGGGCGAGGGCGGGCGCGGGCGCCGGCGGCTCCGCGTCCGCGGGCAGCAGGAAGGGCTCGGCGGGCAGCGGCTGGCTCAGCAGCGACGTGATGCCGCTCGTGTCCGTCAGCATCGCGCTCGAGCTCTCGACGCTGAGGAGCGTCGCGTAGATGTCGTCCACCTGTTGCTCGGCCGTGAGCCCGTTGAACGCGCTCAGGTCGATGGTGGTGTTGACGAGCAGCGGCGGCGGCGGCGGCGGCGGAGGCGCGGGCGCGGGCACCGGCGCCGGGGGCGCGCTGGCCGCCTCGCGCGAGGCGCGGTGCTCGGCCAGCAGCGTGTCGAAGGGCTTGGCGCGGCCCTCCACGGTGCGCCGCAGCGACAGCGCGTGCGCCTTGCACGTCAGCGAGCGCGTGCACGGCTTGTTGTTCTCGGCTGTGACGACGCCGCAGTGCTTGTTGGGGTCGTACTCGCGCAGGTTGAACTTGGTCTTGCCGGACTTGGAGCGCGACTGCGACTTGGCGGTGGGCGTCGTCGGCGTGGTGGGCTTGGGCGCGGGCGGCGCGGAGTCGAGCGGCGCGGGCGGCAGCGGCGGCGTGGTGGCGGCGTACTGCAGGCCGGCCAGCTCCGCGTCCGAGATGCCGTACGAGGCGAGCGGCGTGTGCAGCGCCGGCGCGTACAGCTCGGGCGCGGCCACCGCGTCCGCGCCCTGGCTGAAATTCAAGTCTTGCAGGTTTCCTATGTCCCTGATGATGTTCTTCCAGTCGGCCGAGTTCGCGATGTCGTCGGCGCTCTGGATGCCCTCTGAGTTCATGATCGCGAATATGTCGTCGGTCAAGTTCTCCCCGAGCGGGAGCTCCTCGGGATCCTGTATGCTGACTACGGGCAGCTCGCCGCTCTCGACGCACACCTGCACCTCAGGGGCCGCCGCGCCGCCCTCGTCCAGGTACAGCTCGGGCTGCGGCAGCACCAGCCGCGACACGGGCGGCGGCGGCGCCAGCGCCGGGGAAGTTTCCATTTTGACCGGTGGCAGTTCTACAGGGCAGGGCGGCGTTGGTTCCTTTTTATGTCTCGTGCGACTTCTGACTGTGGCGGTGGGGGGAGGCGGCGGGAGCAGCGCGTCGGAGTCGGGGTGCGACTCCTGCAAGTGTCTGTAGGCGGCACTGCACTTCACTATGACGCCGCACAGGTGGCACACGGCGGCGTCGAGCGAGTCCATCTGCGGGAACAGGCCGTGCAGGCTCATGGTGTCGTGGCGCAGACGGTTGAGGCCGGCGCGCCGGTAGCGGCCGCGCTTGGCCGCCGTCCGCCGCGACCCGCCGCCCTTGCTCTCCGCCGCCGCCGGCGCCACGAACGCGACATCGTCGTCCGCTCGCGGCGACAGGTGCCCGATCTCGCTGATCCACAGGTCCCACGGTTTCTCATTGCACTTGGCGGGACTGACTATCTTCGAAGGGAAGGGGTAGTCGCCGGACATGTTGCACCGTTTCGTGCCGACGCGACCGAGGAACAGTCCCGCGCGGTCACGGGAGCCCTGCCATAGCGTGACCAGCCTCGCTCCTCCGATAGGTTATTACCCCATATCTGCTCCGTGGTGAGTTCCCGTGGACGGCCCGCTCGGGGTCACATCGCCGCACGCTCATCCGCCTCTTCATTCACACATACTGCACTCGAACGTGTTGTGATTGTCTTAGCTTTTATATTTACAGGGACAGATGATTTCTCACTGACAGCTGATTATGCAGATTGTAAGTTTTTCTTGACCACGGAACACTTCCATCTGTCGACATAAGTTTTTAATTTTCTTCTGGAGGTCTCTTTCATAGAAACGTGTCTTAATTCACCTCTGTTTAATTGATATTGCTCTCTTTTTCACAAATAATGTACAAAATTCTGTTTGGTTGGTTGTAATTTACTGTAGAAAGCATCAACACTTTTTTGAGTATTTGTGGACCGGAATTATTATCTGTGATCGTTCTTTTACTGAATGAAAATGTCACAGATAAAAATATCATCAGTATTGCCAGCATAAAATAAAACAAAAGTCAAACAAAACGTTACTGTCACTGCCACTGTCACTCAAATTTAAAATGTCATTATTCAAATTTCAATTTGTAATTTTCACTTGAATTTCTACTTTGATTGTCATTATACAAAATTAACAAAAAATGTTTATAATTATAAAAGAATAACAACAATGCAGTAAATCGACTATGTCGGGCACTTTTTTGCTACAAAGTCATTTATCGGCATATTCATGTTTCTCAGAAGCGTCGGCAGATCCATCGTTTTCGGTGTGCCGATAGGTATAACCTTTCTGGACACAGTGGGTTATGTGGCCAGAGTGGAAGGTATCTCTATGCAGCCAGTGCTGAATCCAGAGTCATGGAACACGGACTACGTGTTCCTGTCGCGATGGGCGGTGAGAGACTTCAATTTGCATCGTGGTGAAGTTATATCGTTGGTGTCGCCTAAAGATCCCAATCAGAAGATAATCAAGAGAGTTGTGGGGCTTCAGGGGGACGTCGTTAGCACTTTAGGCTATAAAAACAAGTAC